>CANUEZ040000116.1:15368750-16690000 GCA_948099385.1 Fasciola hepatica | reverse complement strand
GTTTGCCCGCTTAAGTGAGTAATGCGAGTAGTTTTCATCATCCACTATTCAGTTCAGCCCAATTCAGATACCCAGATACCGGTGACACCGCTCTCATTGCCTTTCTGTTGACTGTGAAACGAACGGGGATACACACTTCATAGCTCACAGGTGACACGTGTGCTGACCCAAATTGTATATACTCATACTCTTTACCGAACCATGCAATTCGTGACTATTTCTCACTCACCAGATAGCAACAGAACTGGCAAAGGGAGGACATGGTGGGTTAATGGACACAACACGAAGAAGGGAAACAGTACCAGCTACGATACCCCCACCCCACCCCTTTTCGAGTTGGAGTCCAACTGTTAAAGTTGCTCTACAGACTAGCAATTAAAGTGTTTACAACTCTTCATCACATGACTCTCCTGGGAGTAAGGCAGCTAGTCCGGGTAGGAGGAAAAGACTGCAAAAATGGTGGGCCAGAGAAATACTCTCCGTTATCGTTGTATCCATGGTACAGGCGGATTCTGTATTAGATCTAGTACGACCAACACCTCTCAACCCCCACCCCTCCGTTCGAGCTACTGGGACAAAAATAATAAACGTATATGCCACGTGCATGCTCCTTCCCACAATTTCACACCAAGTTAGTAAACAACACGGACGGGAAAAGCAGTTTGCATTTCATTTATACTAATAGGAAATATTTGATTCTGGTGGATACTTTTCTTGTTATCACACCTTAATTCTCCATGTTTTTCTCTGTCATTACAGAACTACAGAACAATGACCGGGAGTGGATGATCCATCACGTTATCAGAAATAATAGGCAATTAGAATCCAGTGAACCACACTTTTCACGCCTGGTGTCAGACCGCGCTACAAGGTTGTCCAAGTCAGAATCTCACCGCACCTCAGACTTGGCTGTTTACAATTTACATCTCGTGTCCTCCTTCAGACGACCTAACGAACTCCAGATATAACATAACCTGAATGATCAGCATATATATATACATATATATATATATATATATATATATATATATATATATATATATATATATATATATATATATATATATATATATATATGGAGACCCCTGATGTAATCACATACCACTGGTAGGATTTCAAGAAAACCAACTTGGGCCTCACTCGTTAAGCCTTCAGTGGTGGCTCAGAGATGGATGACTGCTCATCTTTTGGAGACGAAAAACCACAGCTAGCATTCTTGGACGTGAAGCAGTCGGCTGACCCATACGTCAGAACGCTGAGTTCATTTTTGATACGGACGATTCCGGGAAATCGACCAAGGGCCATGAAATTTCAACATGACAACTCAGCCAAACCTATGGTCATTCTCACCAGAAAGTGACTACTTCATCGGAGGATCAAGCCCGTGAACTGGAGCACCCGCAGTCCAGGCTTGGAATAAACTGAAAATGTCCGCGGTCTATTAGCGAGGCGAGTCTGTGCAGATGAAGGAGTCCCCAGCACTCTGCATGGGGTTTTGTCAGCCGTCCTCAATGAATGGGACAGCACACAACTTGAGACCATCCGTAACACCACTGAAAACACGTCGGAACGTTGTGTATCAGTTGTCATCAGTAAAGACCATTGTGAGCACAACGGCTTGGCGAACAAGCTCGTTTGCAGTTATTCGTACTCATACCAATACATAACATTAAATATGACTCAAAACAACAAAGGGAAAGGATCGTCCAAATCTGTCTGTGCACGTGAGTGTGCGCATGTGAAATTGATCACAGTGAAGAATGTTCGAGTGGTTGCTCACGTGTTCGGGAACAAGAAGTGGGCCATGGTGGTTTAAGTGCTTGCACAAATTGTTTCTGAGCGCACAGGGGAGGATTGTAGAGTCGAATTCTCACGGCCTCGGCTGTGGCTAAGATGCGACATTTGACAAGTCTTGATTGCTTGCCCCGGACTTTGTAAATGGTACGAAAAGCATTTATAACCTCTACTGAATGGTTTGACTCAACAAGGTGTGAACACACAGCACTCGTAATTGTCTTAATTGCTCCAGTGCTCAACCAAGCCGAGCGGTGTTCACGAACACGGTCCAAAAAGGGCCTGGTCGTGCGGCCAACGTACCTGGTCCCACAGGAACAAGTAAATGAATACACACAAAAAGATGTTGCAGAATCTGGCACTTTATCCTTCAGTCGGAAACACACGATCGGTTTGGACTCGAACATAATTTGTAGCTGTGCAGCGTAGAATGTTCTACTGACTGCTCCTGTTAGTATTCGTTGGATGGTAAAGGGACATATACGGGCTTCTTTTGGACCACTGTCTGTCTTGGCCTATCTTCATGTCGTTGCATCGTCCTGTCAATGAACTGTTCAGGATAGCCGTTTTCTACGAAAACAATCCTCAGCAAACAAATTTCATTTTCTACTGTCTTCCGTGCAGATTTTCTTTGCTCTGTTCATCAACCAACGTATTCGATTTCTCTTCACTTTGAGTGGGAAGAAATTGTGCTGATATTTTCATGGCAAAACTTGAAAATAACCAACTCAAGTCAACAACAGAAGGGAGCACTTTATACAAACGGTACATGTGTAGTAGATATCAAAGTTGATCCAAATGTGCTGCTTAACAGATTAAACACAACCCATCCAGATGTTCAATCCACTTTGGAACAAGAAAAGGAGAACAGTCTACCGCACTTAGATGTTTGTGTAAGCCGCCGAAGTGATGGTTCCGTTCAGTGGTCAGTGCATAGGAAAGCAACTTGGAACGGCCAATACATTCATTTTCACATTTTCGTACCACTCAAAGTGATGTTCTGATTGATGTGACGGGGTTTACTCCGTAGTATATATATATATATATATATATATATATATATATATATATATATATATATATAATTACTGCTTGACAATCACGAGCTGATGATCGTGTGTCCGAATGTGTGTTCGAGAAGGAGAGTAAATCAATTAATCTGGTCCAACATTCCCAAGGAGAATGTGCCTCATCTACATGAGATCACCTCGTGTTCAAAGATAGGTCTCCGGAAGTAGTTTGGGGTTATGGAGACAACCTTCATACCTTATCTTTCGTAATCCAACATCGAAGTTTGTGATGGCACACAGAACTCGATCAGTTTTGACAACTTTCTCGGTCATATAGGGGAATGTAATAGAACCACCACATTCAAGTCGTGGACATAAATGAGAGTAATACAGTACTTTGAAAGCGTCAATAGAAAGACACCGAAAAGTTTGGCGTATCACTCTGAGCATACTCCATACGGACACATCCGTCCTGTTCGTATTGGCCTTCGTCCTCAGAGTTAAGTCCACGGCTGTGTGAGGATCTTTTTCGCAGTCTGATTCGCGGATATGTGGTCCATGTGTGTTGTGGGATGTGGTACTCCTCGATCTCCACACATTCATGTAATTGTGATTCTCCATATTGATGAGGAATTCTCGTGTGTGTCGGGCAAACGCACCAGTTCATTTCAGTTCTCATTCATAAACGACGAATATAAGTGTGATCGGATAATACATCGAATTTTCAAGTTGTCCACGCAATTGAGATAAGATGAGGGAAATGTGGATGGGAGATCCATTTTGTACATCTAGAATGAATGAGTCTGAAATTGAAGCTGATGCGGCACCACTGGAGACCCTGAATCAACGCGATGGATTTAATGTGACTCTCATGGAAAACGGTTTCTCTTTTGAGAAATCCCTCATGCAGTAAACCGATGGTCCCGAGTTTGTTCAGCAGTCTACCGTGAGATATCTAATGGGAAACTGTTGTATTAAGCAAAGATTGCTTCTGTTTGGTACCTGGTGATCTCGGTCTCCGATTGGTCTGTACTCTCTCTCTCTCTCTCTCTCTCTCTCTCTCTATATATATATATATATATATATATATATATATATATATATATATATATATATATATATATATATATATATATATATATATATATATATATATATATATATATATATATATATATATATATATATATATATATATTCGAATTCGGAGGCGGAATAACAAAAAGCAAATAAGACTGCGAAATACAAGACCACGAAGTAAGAGATGATTCATGAAAATTTCCGCCCATGCGGGGCTTCTCTATTTCAAATGTAAATAGATTGAATGTGAGCTACGTGAGCAATACATTGTTTTTTAGTAATAACTGAGTCGACACTGACGTAACCGCTTTTTATTTGTCAAATGCCAGGTTATAAGATCGGGAAATCTTACTTTGTTTTGTTGAGTGGAGCAGGGACGTTGAACGTTTATCTTCCTCGCAATAATGAATTCAGAGACCGGGAAATTTCACACTTCGCTTTATTTTCAAACGACTGATATCTAGATTTTTCATGATCCATATCTGGAATTTACTGGCCTAATTTCATGGGTTCTGCTTTTTCCGTTCCGTCTGAATTTATATTAATCTGCTTTGGAACCAGTGCTGATTACATTTTACGAGATTCGATCATATCATACTCGATGTACTTTGACGAAAGACCGTCTGATTTTGGCGAACGTCCATAACGCTCCAATTCGTCGCACGTGCACGTGAGCAGTTCACTTGCTCGATGTTTGTTCTCTGTGATTTTCATTTTCCTTCTGGCATCACTGTTAATGAGTTTCACACAAAATTATAGCAATCGGGCAATGCGACAGATTCTCGTTAGTACAACATTGCTTTCATTATCACGTGCGGGGGCTAACGAGATTTGGCCAGATCCCGTGAGAGAAACGGGAACTATTCCAAAAAGAAGCTGTCAGGATTCATGGAAATAAATGATCCCCTATGACTTTGATGATAGATTGCAAGTCAATCCGCCGCACAACGTAATGATGTCCGCTCATCGAGTCTCGCGTGACTGGCCAGCCTTTTCTGTTTACTTCACACGCTTCATCCAATCTGGTGTTCCGATTAATTTGTACTGGCTTTGCTTTGAGGTTGTCAAACCGTTCAGCAGTAAATTTTTCAGTTAGACAGTTTTCGTTCAGTGACTCGTGTTTTTTTCTGACAGTGATTATCAGGCTGGGGTTCTCCCATCATAATATGAGGCACTGCCGGGACTAGACCCACCGGTCAATGATATATGAAAATGTTACGTAATATCCCCTGCCCAAACGCTCTTGTCTCCATTGCATCCACTCCCTTGGCCGAACCCAATAAGTTTCTTATAGCTGACTTGGAGTTTTCGGTATCAAACGATTTGTCACCTTTCGAGGCGATAGCTTAAGCAGTCAACCTGACACCTGAATGAAATCCATCAGGATGAACTACGAAAATTTCGCGAATACTCGAAGGCCAACCGAAATGCATTTGAGCTTCACTTCCAATGTGAAGCTCAACCCCAAGTTCACACTGTTTTGCTTCGATTAACTGTGGTTTGCAATTTTACATCGATCAAGGGTCGAAGGCTGCTGACGAAACTGCGCAACAACTCCGTCGTCAGCGTCACACACGGACGGAGATCAAGTGCAATAATTATGTAGGTTTCAACCCAATCAGCGCTGTGAATAGAGAGCAGCTTACAAATGATGTATAAACGGCTGTTTTTGTCAATAAGAATGAACTGTTCACCGGTCCTGTGACCGAACTGACCGACTATTAATACGACCCAGGGTCGTCTGTCTATCAGTATCTTCTCCACCTTCGAGTTGTAACTGAAAAAGTTGATCCGGCAGAAGCAGACGCATATTCCCTGATAATGCACAAAAGTGGCTTTCATCACACAAGTTTTGCGAAATCTATCTCCGAGTTCTGTTCTCCACAGAATATTGTGAAATAAGACGCGTTTGCAAGGTCCTAAGGAGCGGAGGAATTGACTGGAACTACCTTTCTATCAAACTACTCAGCGGTCTGGCGGTGATTGAGTACTCACCCTCACAAACTGGACGAAGAAATTCCGGTCGGCAGTCTTAATCTTCTCAACCATGGTGCTCAATTTTCCTCGGGGCCGTCTGTTATCCGGGTACACTTAGATTGTTCATGCAACGAGGTCCGTGATTTTCGGTAAATTTCTTAGACAGGATTGGCTAGAGTGAGCTTCGTTATACGCCTTGAAGTATCACACATTTCTGCCTGAGTTTGTCAGTAGAAGTGATCTATTTCAATAAAGACGAGAATTAAGGCGACCTTGACGCGGAAACGGCATTGGAGTTACACGTATAAGACCCCTCCGCACACACCTATATATCTGAGCGTGGTAACGATCCTGCTTGTGATGGGTACCGAAAGTTCTACCCAATGCTCAGATTTCTGTGGTTGCAGCAACCTGACTACCCCTGGGTTCATCTCAGATAGCTACTTTTTGTTCCCGTCTTGTCAGTTTGTGACTATCTGTGGTGTTGAATTCGTCAAACCATTTCTCAGGAGATACTGTCATCAGAATCATCAGATCACCAATGGGGGGGGGGGGGGGGGGAAATAGATTCCGATACATCAAATTTCTTATTCCGCCCTGATTGACTGTGCTCTCGAAATCCATTTTTCAGCAGAGTATTTTTTTCTAAACAAAGGATATCGTGATTAAATGGTGCAATTACGATGACATTGAAGTTGGTTGCTGAGTTGATCCGGTCACTGACCTGGTTGGAATTCACGAGGACACCTCCCACCCTTCAGCACAATATGCGCTCTCTGTCCGCCGTGGTATAACATCACTCACTCAGCCACACTCCGTGAACACAGCAGCCTTGTTTCTGATTGGCTGTCTCCTGGTCTGGCGTCAAATTCGGAGAAAGTACACACCTTGTGCGCTTAATTGAGATCAAATTTTTAACCGCATTCTGGCAGTGGTGCAAAAAGGAACCCTCAGGGCGCCCATAATTTCGCTACTCTAAAACCATTACTAACAAATGAATAGCAAGATGTGCTGTTTTAAGGAATCCAAAGTTTTTGTAACGCATGAAATGACGCGTTACTCAGCAAAGCCGGAACAACTTCTGATCGGACAAACTACAAACAGCTATATTTTAAGCCTGGTGAAATCTGCGTTGATTGGGAGTGTCGCTTTATAGCACACTCGATATTTTGCTAGCCATGGACTTTCAAGCTTCAGTCAAGTTTATTGTGGTTACCAAGGTTACTCAATTTCAGCTGACCACAGATCAACACAGAACTAATACAAACAAAAAGAATGGTTTCATGGAATTTCAAATTTCCACACTTTTATTTTGATATACGACTAAAAAATTTAGGAGAGGAACTCATCGAAAAGAAAGATATTTAGGACACTAAGGTCGATAATGCAGACACAATCTGGATGATCCATATTTGACATTCCCAGAGTTCCTTCCTGTAACATAACCCTACCCAATGAATAATGATCCTATGCATGAAGAAAATTCCCAAGGAGCGTCAGAAACGCACCACACCTGTATTCCAAGGATGTATCTCAGCTGGCAGATGGATGAATGAGCCGTACCACAATCCAGCTGGTCTAATCCAATTTCAAACGAGAAGTTCATTGCCAGAATAATCATGGAGCACAGCGAAATGGATAAACCCCATGAGTCGACAATGCTACAGTACAGTGGACACAAGGGCCAGTGTTGTTCATTTAGTGCTTGATGCGAAAAAGATCAGAAGAATGTGGAAAAAGAGAACCTGATAGAGTGTTGTGTGGTTTTGAAAATGAATGGCTTGAATAGCACCCTTGGACAAGTTTTTCTTAGATATATCTGATATGAATAACTCTCTGCTTACGAACGGGATTCACCAGGATAAACTATTCGAGAACGGGTTGGAGAAGTCGATTCCGAGGTTCCATTGTGAAACAATGAAAACCACGCAACCCTTCGGTGGTGAGAGTGAAGATGCAGTGCTGCGGAGTAGTGCTATAACTCTGTGATCAATTGTTTAGCCGAAACAACAATGGCTATCACCGTGTCTGTGGGTGACGTGTATCGTCCAAGTCTAACTGTACCTCTCTGTATGTGTGCGCGTGTGTGTTAGCGTGTGTTTGCCCGCGCGCGCGCGAGTGTGTGTGTATGCGTAAGGAAACAATGAGTTGAAATGTATGTAATGGAAAATCCACTTGTATTTTTCACGTCGAGAAGTCTGACACCGCGAGCCCGAATCGAACCGGCGACTCTCCGCATCCCGGGCAGATGCTCTACCAGCTGAGCTATCGCGGTCCGGGCAGTCTGGTGTGAATAACGCTAGTGAATAATCGATAAAGCGTGAACCACTATTCCAATGATACATCCGCCCGGTTTGCGGAGGGTCGTCGGTGCGATTCCGGCTCGCGGCTTCCGAATATTCGATGTGGAAAATGCAAGAGGATTTTCCATTACATACTTTTCAGGCTCCTCGTGCCAACGATACATTCTCTGAGTTCAAATGTCCTTGAGCTGTGTGCTCGCGTGCGCTTTGGAAGCAAAACAGTTACAGGGATCCAAAGTGAGAATGGTTGCGTGTGAAGAGGTGTCAGATCGACGATCCATCTGAATCAACATCTGCTGATTCGAGCGTGATCCTGTCGACAAGGATTTGCGAGAGGAAAAACCAGTTGACGAAGTGAAAAAGTTTTAACTAGCACAATAATCATTATCCACACTACAACAGACTTGGAAAACATGCCAACTGAAATAAGTCTGGACTTTTCTCAATCCTATCTGCTCCACAAACATCCCTATCTCTCTGCCTGAATTTGTAGTCCTTATTCTGCGTGCTTTCTCATCAATTTCTGTGCGAACAAAAGAAGTGAACTTCGTCCGATCGACCTAGTCATGCCAAATTGGTTGGCGCCTCTGCAAAGACCTCTAACGATTACTGACCACCTAGTTCTCACACTAATCAGTGTACAGACTAGACAGACGAGAGAGTGTGTAGAAGCAAGTTGCTCAACAAACTGCAGGGCTGAATCCTACCGGAAACTGTGGACGCGTTGGTCTTCGTGGATTCGTCCACTATTCTCGCAACTTCTGGGACAGTCAATTAATGGTCAGTCAACTCAGACCCATCTTCCAACCAGTACCGGTATCGGTAAAGCTTTATCGTCCTCATCCTTCTTCTTCTTCTTCTTCTTCTTCTTCTTCTTCTTCTTCTTCTTCTTCTTCTTCATCTCCCCCTCCCCCTCCCCCTCCCCCTCCCCTCCCCTCCCCTCCCCTCCCCTCCCCTCCCCTCCCCTCCCCTTCCTTCTCCTGTTCCTGCTCTTGCGCCTCCTAATATTTCTCCTTTGGCTTCCCTCGGTCGGCACCAACATCGTCATCAATGTCAACTATAACACACTCCCATGGAGTAATCCGAAGGTAGAAGTGAGACCACCTGGGCTTATCAGAAGGCACGCATGACAGTCCAAAATACATGCGTGTACCTGATCGGACAAGTTATGGTGATTTTCTTCGATGCTGTGCTTCTCACCTCAATCGGATTGAGGCCAGCCAATCCATGACGTAGACGAACGGTATAAAAGCCCTTTTTTGTTACATGTTTTCGTATGAGTGCCGTGGAAGGAGTGCATACTCCATTATCACAAGGGCCCATTGCCCTATTAGGGCTAACCGGCAACCAGACCCTGAGACTAGGAGCAGATAACCACGTAAGACCGTAATACGACAGGTGTGGTAACGAGCCGGACGAGTGGACTACTGTCCACCACCGAAATAACCGGTGATGGCGGGAATTCGAACCTTCGACCTCCGAGGTGGTAATCAACTGCTCTAAACTAGTCGGCACCAAGGTCGATTAGATGTACTTGACCATACTGTGAGTAATGAACTTCCCAGACGAGAGGTCCAAGAGATCCAGCTGTCTGAAGGTTAAGGGCATTAGGCGATATCGTCGTTTTTCTCCACAAAGTTTTCTTACTAATCTGTCATCACTTTCATAGCTATTTTTGTCTTTTTTGTTGTTCTATGTTCCAACAGGAGGTTTTTTCAGAGAGGTAGTTGCCAGGGTACTTGATGATCTTTTTGCAGACGGATCCGGACCTACTCTAACCTGAGTGTTTTGATGTGAGCTGCAATCTCTTGTTAGGATAGCGGTGGATTTTCACTCCAACTAATGGTCCCTAACAAACAGTGGCAGCTGAAAAAAGTACACCAAAAAACTACACCACGGTAGCGCGAAAATTCCGCAAATGGATCGCGCTAAGAATATCAAAATCAGTGTGTATAGTTAGCGCACATGCGAGGTTTTACAAACCCTGAAGCACAGACTACATGAGTAACCAACATCCGGTTCAGAACAGGGTTTCACATCAGTGATCTCGTATAACATGATGATGCATCAATAATCGGAACAAGGTAGGTGCTTTTTCGCTCACAGGCCTAGTCGACCTGTCGAACTTGAAGCCATGGTAACTGTATTGCTGACTGGGACATCCCTACTCCCCCCCCCTCAGAAACACATCACTTATACCATTTGATCGAATGTCACGGTTGCTGTCCTTGTTGTGTTTATCCTCACGTTTGAAGATTCTTACCCAAAACTAAAGCGAGGGAATGGAAGTCGAACCAAAAAGAACGGCGGGGAACCACAACCTACTGGCGATTTTTCCATTCCTCCTCGACGCGACCCAGTTTCCGCACGAATACCGCTCACCCTATTCACGCATGTCATGTGACGGATCACCGCAGGGATCCTCAGGTCGTCTGTCGCCCAGACCTCGATTGGCAAAACGGTTGTTTTATCCCAGACCCGTGTGATATCAGAAACGCACACAAAACGATAAAAATGTACAGGCAACCTCTTCAGACCGACTGGTGCACTGTATGTCATCGGACACTGCGTGTGCGGATGCGGCAACATTTGGACGTAATTGAAGCGGAACATCACACTGTCCAATCCCTCCCCCCGGGGTTCGGTTGATGGTGGTGGCAACGGGAGCTGGGGGTGTGTCTTTCTGTAGAATCGTTCCAGTTCGTGACTCAACAAAACAACAACATGCGGATACACTGACAGAATACAGTGTAGGAAGGTGACCTGTGGGACATGAGGACGAGGTTCTCCTGTCATTCTGGTCCCATTCGGTCAGTGGTTTAAAAACAACAACGGCAACGAACAATGCGAATCGCACAGGTCATGACCAAATATCAGGTTCAGTGACCTGACGCTTATGTGTCGGTCCAGAGGTTGAATAATAGACAGCTGGGAGAATGCGACAGAATTTCCCAGTTTCAGTACAGGTTCTTCGTACGCCGTTGGGGATGCGCCGATGACACAACGAATGCAGATCTACTCCTCTTTCTCTTTCTTTCTTTCTTCCCCCTTTCCTTCTCTCTCTCTCTCTCTCTCTCTCTCTCTCTCTCTCTCTCTCTCTCCTGGTTCTCCGAATTATGGTCATTAGCGCATTTTCCATATCTGAATTTTACTGGAATGCCGATCATGGTCAGGTGATCGATTAGTCGATACTGAAGATCAGTAAACGAAAATCATTGGTTCGAAAGGGCAAGATAAGTTACTTCTGGGTGCTCATGCAAAGCAGCTGAAAGTTGTACACCGCTAGAAGGCAGCTTGAATGAACTTCATCAACTGTTGTCCGTCTTATCTCTCTCTCTCTCTCTCTCTCTCTCTCTCTCTCTCTCTCTCTTCACCTCTTTCCTTATCTTGATATTCTGAAATGTGTCATTAGGATCTTTATTCTTCAGTGTGGTGGACGAGAACAAATTTTTCTAAGGAACCTGTTGCGGCTATCCGTCATTTATCCACTTCTTTATGAAAATTGTCCCATTTGGCACGATTGGACTTATTTTGACAGGCTGTGATCAAGCTGTCCCCATCGTGCAGTTCGGCCTACGATGTCCCGGGTTTGGTTCTAGCAACTGCTGCTAATCACTTTCACTTTGGAGGCTTTCGATTGCCCGCGGGCCGCTTCCAGCAATATTGCGCATTGTTGCGTAACAAATCAAATGAAGTTAAAATGAGTAATTATAATGAGTAGTTATCATATTGTTGTTGACATTATCATTATTATTACGCAACTTTACAAGGAATAAACTAATTGGAAAGCTGTCTACCAAAATACATAGTATCTCTTAGACTCTTCCATTTCAATTTGTCACTCCCCGCACACTCATCTCTTTTTTAATCCTGCATGGACTACTGCATACTGATGCCAAAAGCTTTTTCCGTATGCGTGTAGACATCTTATTTTGTATGCGACCTGTGAGTGGAAGAGGTGAACGACCGCAATTTCAAGAGGGAATTAGACAATTTATTGACGACGCAGTGGCGTTTTACTCAAACTTGGGGGTTGACGCCAACGTGAGGATTGTGACGAGGCTCGGAAGGGAGGACTCCATCTGTTTCTGTTAAGAAAAATGCATGAATGAATAGTAGTGCACTCTTTCAGGAAGGTGATTCGGCCAATTAAAGGCTGCAAATCAGCTGTAATCATGATAATTGCTTGACTACCGCCTACCATAGATTTCCATTCACACCTTTAGTGACAGTGTTGGGGCTTGTTTATACACGTACTGAACCCCGAACTTTCGGGTTTTCATTCTTTCTGTGTTTTGTAGGTCTCACGTAGGCAATCTCCTTGGAAGGGCGCAGAATCCGGCATACAACAGATCTGACACTCCCGCCAGCCTCTTTGTCCGATGCGTTAGGCCTTCGTGATACGAATGTGTTTCGAACCATGGTAGCTGTCGTTTGCTTTCTGTCGTGATTGTCGCTCACTATCGTTATAAAGCTGCGTGACGTAAATTAATCTGTGGCTATCATGCTAAATAGTACGGCTTCTCAAACAGCCTGGACGTGAAAAATGTTTGCAAGGTTTTATCTAAGTCTGTAAACCGTAGCGCTAAGGCAATCCAATGTGACCATTTTGGGGTTGGTTGCAATCCGAAGGCTCGAATGTGAATCCGGAAATATATTTTGCATACGTGACATTTTCTTCGACATTCATATAAGTTTCGTGTACAAAATGTACCTCATCGAAGGATACAATGTGTGCTATGCCGGAGGACACAGTGGGTGCTATATGCTAGGGTAAGCTATATTTTAACGGGGAATGCTGGAGCAAGCGAACAGCGTGAATATCAAGGCGAACGGACGAACCAAACGAGGCCCACAGACAGAAGAACAGACGGCAAATATGTCGGAGGAGTCCCGAAGCAGACGAAAGGAGGTATACCGACTACCATAGGGGAAACAGCGGGATCTCCGGCAACCAGCAAGATAGCGCATGTGAGAGGCTGCCGATCAAGCCGTCAACTGAGACAATCGGACCAACCGAAGGGAAAATAACGCCCAAGAGAAGGAAGCTATCGGCCACGGGCAACTGGTTAGAACGCAGCCGAAGCGCTCAAGCAGCAGCAATAGCAGTTTTGATGCCGCGAAGTCCGGAAAAGGGCCTATATAAGCGATTGTATGTGTTTCATAACTTGACTTGTTTAGCCGTTGAACTACAATTATCCTACCCCGTGTTTTGTCGTCCTTGTTACAATAAGCTAAAACTATGGAGAAAATCTGTACTACACCCATGGATTTAATTTTATGCCGCTCCACAGCGTCCAATACTTTTTTTTAATTTGCTCATGCGAGAGGATGGGCCAGCTTCATAGATGTCGCTAATGGCACTTGGCGATGAACTGTGATTGGAGGCCAGATCTGAGCAGAAGGAAATCCATTTCTGTTTCCAGCTCTGAACACCGTAGACAGATTGAAGTCCCACTCAGTCAGTGTACGATTTGACCGTACCGATCCCTGTTTTCAGCTGTCCCCGAAGGCAACAGGCACACGGAACAATAGAGGAAATATTTTGAGATCTCCGTGTCTGAACGTCGTATTAATATTGTTATTATTTATCACCGAATTGAAATCAAGCTTGGTGCCAATGTGACGATGCTAACGGAAGTACAACGGAAGGGGAAAAGAATGAAGCACAATGGCGTGGGAAAGACCGATTTATAAGGAAATAGGACCCGAAGGCTTTTTCGTTTTCACTGTAAACGTTTTGATGTTTTTTTCTTCTGTCGTTCTTCTTTGTTTTTGGGGTTACCGGGGAACTGAAGGGCAACAGACAGGCTGCACATCATTTATGCAATTGACTTCCATTCTGGACCGTGTCCCTCAATGTCTCAAATCAACGACTATTCTTATCCCTCGGGCCTCAACCGAGAAAGTGTGAAGCACCAACCGAAATCCGTGTTGGTGCTAGTTTCTTCATACCGGTACGCCAAGTCATAGCCTGACCGTAACAGCACTTCTTCCAGCGGTTGTTAGTAAGTGCAAATTAAGCACGGAAAGACAGACGATGGGAAGGTATTCGCAAAACCTGTTCGAGCCATTCGGGGGCGATGTAGAGCGATGGTTTCGACCAGAGAGCGACTATCCGTACCCAACACACAATGACGAACTTCGTTATTGTTCTCTCCATGTTCCCATCAGACAAGAACAGTGCTTCGGAGACATGGCCGCCGAACATCCCCAAAGATAAGTGTTCAAGTCTTACAACCGTAGAACAAAACACTACAAACCGCGGCATTGTATACCCGTCCCTTCAGGGAGAGCCAGATATCATGGCTGTTCCACAGGTGTTGCAGGTTTGAGGAAGCTGCTCTAGTTCTCGCCATTCGTGACGTGACCTATTTTTCCAACATCATCTTCAGCCGTCTTCAAGGTCCAGAAGTACTTGAAATTATTGACTGAACAACACAAAGGGAGAATGCAGACACAGGCTCCTACGAATCTTGTAAGAACCTTGCATTTGGAAGGCGCAAAGAGCATGCCAAAACCTGACCCTTCAAATCCCAAGCGGCCCAAAATATTTTGCACGGCATGCGGATTGTCAAGCTGCTAGATGATATCATCGGGATGTTCCAAGTCGAAAACTTTGTTCCTTGTGAGGAGTCCAACTCCATGGTCTGGAAGACTCGAAAAGGCTTTTCGTAGAACATTCTCTACGGAAAAGTTGAAAAGAAACGAGGATATAGGGTAACTCTACCTTACTCTACTGAAAGCGGTACAGGTTGGCAAAAGCTGGCCGTAGACTCTAACTAGGCACGAGTTATGGTAATTCAACTCTTTGAAGATCGACACATACTTCTCCCATAACCGTTTTCTTAACAAAAGTTCCCACACGGCAGTCCTGTGGTTAGCAAAATCACTACTGGCGCCCTTCTTGAGGTTGGGGACAACAATCGGTTTCCCCTAAGATATGGAGACCTGCAAACCTTTATGAACAAAATAAGAATCTATCTAACGAGGTGTAGTCCACCATCTCAGAAAAGGGCTGCAGTACAGCTATCAGAGCCGGTCGCTTTGTCTTAAGGCTTGGATTTCTTTATAAGTCTCCGCTTCAGTGCGTGGATCTGTCGAAACAAAAGACCAACTGTATACCGGAATAGCTATATGTGAAGTTGACCCAGAAGGCCAGCTGAACTGTACCTGGAAATGTTCCGCCCAGTACTCGAGAAGCCACGAACTACGAACTTCACAGATCGTTTCAACCACACCTAGTGGTTTCCTACTGATTACTCGAATAAGACGGAACAGCTTGCCGGAATTTCTCACAGCGGCAGCACGCTCCATCTCTGATGCAAACGGGGACCACCAGATTTCGAGATCTCTGAGTAGACTTACATTCAGTGCACGCTTCGTAACGAGCCGTGTCTCGTTATGCTGGCTTCCAGCTGGGATCGACTGACTTGTGTCGAGAAGGCGTAAAGATTCAGCAGAAATTTAGGGTGTCGTGGCACAATGTGACATGCCACAACTCACTAGACCAGCGGAATCCAAAGCGTTCTTGATAAGCGACCAGTGCTGGTTGATGTTATCAAGCGAGTCAACTTCTAGATTTTCATCTAACACGTTCTGAAAGACTGATAGTCGAACTGGTTAGGACAGTTGATTGCAGCCTGATCATCGTTGCAGCTTGCGTTCGAAGCCCCCAACGAAGAGCATGGACAGATTAGAATGAATTCGTGTGTGACCAGAGTCAACAGCGGTGCCCCAGTGCTTTCCGCGGTCTTGCATACAACTCGGGTACCACAGGCTCCTAGATATCAAACTGCAATCCGTGGTAATTGGTGAGGAGAAAATTCAGTGTATAACCAGCTTTCTGACAGAGCGAACTTTTTGTGTTAAGGTGGTTGGTCACGTCTCAAAATCAAGACAGACTGTAGGATACGGGACCTATCTCACTTGGAAAAATAAGACTCAGAAAGGATCTTGTTGAAACTTTTCAAATATCTAAAGGGTTGTCGGGAATAAAGGCTGCCGATATGTTTGAACAGGCCACTGATCACACAACGAGACGAAAATGTGGAAACCATGCTCCTTACGAAAGAACTTCTTCAACAGAAAACTGATGGGAATGCGGAGCAGGTTAACTGGAGAAATGGTTAGCGCACGAGGCGCAAGGTATTTTAGAAGGATGCTCGATGTTAAGTGAGATGAATTATTTTCGGAATTAGAGTACTGAAGATTGGGGAGAAACTGCAAGTTGTTGGTGGTGCACCAATCGTTCTGTGACAGTGCCCACAATCTGGAGCACTAAGTGTGATACAACGCTCACATCACGATTGCCTCTTGCCTGAATGGCGGGAAGAGTGTTTTTACTCCTTTTTTTAGTCAAAGATGCGGACCACTTTTCGCTTAACACGACCAGAAGGAATTATTAAAGTCGCAGTTGTGGACGTCAATCTCTGTGCCTACCACTGAAAGAATTTTGGACCCTTGATAGGACCTGGCCATTACCATTCCTGTGCAACATGACCTGACTTGGTGTGAAAAAGGGCAGAGGAAGCTGACTGAGCTACACCAGGACGTATTCGCATTGCAACTTTCAGGTCAAGCCAGGTCGGATCACAGGATTGCTGCTCGATCAACGAGAGTTCAGATTCTTGTGCGCGTGGGCCTCAGTATCGAGATGTGACGACAGAAATACTTATCACCTTGGGTTTGAACGTTTCGATTCCAGAAAGTCAAATTCGGATCACTCCCGGACCAAACAGTGACTTACAAAGATGAGTAGACTGAAAGCTAGAACACAGCACGGAAATCCACGGGGTGAAGGTAAACGAAGCAAGATCTCACGCAGGAAACCTAATGGAATGAAATGCAGTAGTACAAAGTAAGGGTAAATAGGACGAGTGGAAGACAAAGAATGGCAACGAGATGTGAAATGTGATTCTCAAGAGAAACACTTAGTGAAAAAGAAGACTAGTAATCGGGTAATAAGGGTGGATGTAGAATATTGTCGGCCAAACCTTGTCCAAGGTAGCCTGTTTGGTAGAAGAAATCTTCCTTGACGTTTCTAAGTGCTCGGTCTTCCTTCGCTTCAGGCTGTGTCCTTTCTGAACCGGATTTCCATCAGTAGTATAAATGGAGATGCGTTCGTTTTTGACATTCTTTTTAGTAATTTGAACGAACTGAATAAATCACCCATAACCCGTCTCGGTCTGAGTAAGAACAGTTCTAGGGATTTCAGCCTATCCGTGTAGGGTAAGTTCTTAAGGCCTGCAATAGTTTGTAAACCTTCGCTGCACGTTCATCATAATTTTTTTCATTTGCATCATTTACTTTCTTCCTAGGATGAGCAGTCATCCATTCTGGATGTGGTTCTAACTCCACGGGTTTCGGATGTTTCCATGATCGGTATCCTATCTCCCTTGGGTTTGAATGACTACTCTGTGCCACACACACTGGAGAATTGGCACCCAAGCGTAACCTGGACTATTCTGCGGACCAAACGTCCGGCGAGTAAATTTCGAGGAGGCAGCCCAGAAGACGATAAGGGAGCATGAGGAATTAAATGATGAAAATTTGGCCTAGTGTCTTTTCCGTTACGGAATCCTTCGGCTGGCTGAACACTTCGCTCCACCTCATCGTTAGCTGACTGAGAGCTGCGACGACTACTCCGCAATAGGAATCGAGTCTGGCAATGCTACCAGGCAATGGTAGCAGGTTATAGCGCCCATAGCCGAATCCGAAATCAGTGTATCTACACAAAGAAGATCCAGGTAAGTTGCAAGCTCTTTTATATAACCATAACAACAGAGCAGCAATGTTATGGATGCGTTTTGCGCCTTCTAAGTGTAAAATGCTGCTGCAGGACTGGGTTGGCTCAACACCAAACCTTGTGTTGGCAGGGGAAACCCTAGATGGAGTGGATAGAATTTGTTATCTGGGCAGTTTCATCTTACCAGGTGGACAGATATTTGATGAAATGTCATCGTGCATACAGAAGGCCAGTTTGGCTTTTGCCAACCTCCGTCATCTGTGGCATCGGCGTGACATCCGATTGTCTGTTAAGGGTAGAGTGTACACTGCGGTGGTTAGGTCCGTTCTTTTATACGATTCAGAAACATGTCCGTTGAGGGTAGAAAATAGGGGAAGACTTTCGGTGTTCGAGCACCGGTGTCTCCGTAGCGTTGCTCGAGTATGGTGGGAACACCGTATTAGCAATGCTGAGGTTAGGCTTAAGGTATTGGAAACCAGAGATCAATCTGTGGATCAAGTACTGAATCTAAGCAGGTTAAGGTGGTTGGAACATGTGTTACGAATGCTCACCGATAGACTTCCTCAGCGTAGACTGTTCTCTGAGGCAGGCGGTGGTTGGAAGGTAGGTCGAGGTGGTCAGTCCATGACATGGCAAAAAGGTATAAAAGCTTTGACCAGTGAACTTGGCCAAGTAGATCTTGTTAGACTTCCAGTCTGGGTCCACGTGATCCGCCTATCAAGTGGATGGAGACGTTAGGTGATATGGCTAGGTGTCGCGGTAAGTGGCGCAGTTGCATTCGGACTCTTTCCTCGTCGTCTTGATTTCCCCTTGATACTTTGACTTTTTGGATCCTTATCCCTTTGCTTCTAAACGATGCCGGAAGGTAGTAACTGAAACCGAAGCACAGAAGTGCGAGGTTAATGACTGAATAAACTGAAACTGAACACGAAGATGACGGTATGACGAGAAGTTGGCAGCAGATTACGTAACTGCACCTAGGCGGTTGTTCCCCTATCGGAAAGGAGGCACGAAGACGACATCCGGCATTCCTGAGCTACTAGATAATGGGGTGGTTGTTGATTCCGAAGAAGATAAGGGTGGTACACTGAGAAATCATTATTCATTGGGGTTCGCATGTTAAGAGCCTTGTATGCATCTTGTATCGATATTTCAGCCCAATATCACTTTTCTTTATTTGAGGTGGATGAAGTTACGAAACAACTGTTTTTTTCTTCTTCTGAATCCGCATCGATCCCCCAGCCCAGATGGAATTCACTCGCTAGTATCACGCGATCTCACCGATACGCTCCCACCCCCAATCAACAAGCTGTTCAAATCTTCTGTAACATTTGCGAAGCTTCCGGATGGTTGGAAACAAGCTACAGCGAGTGTAAATAAGTCCGTGTCTGTCGGTTACCGTCCAGTAATCCTTATCCCTTTTTGGCTGCAAAATAATGGAGCGACTTATAGTCAAAAGGCTTCAAGATCATCTAGATAGACTCAACCTGTTCCGTCCTGCTCAGCACGGATTTTGCAAAGCACGCTTTTGGCTTTCTAATCATATCTTGGTTCGTGATCACTGGACAGAAGAAAAGACCAATGGATATCCCATGGATATCATCTTTGTGTGTTTCACTAACATCCAACACGACTGACTTTTTCAGATGCGGGGAGTAATAAGAATGGTGGGTCCATTACTACGAAGGGCTGAGGGCTTACTTGTTGTCGAATTCTCCAGGACTCTATTCAAATAGTACCCTTTCTCTAGTGGTGTTTCCCAAGGATCGGTAATCGAACCATTAATATTCCTGGTGCATATCAATAATCATTCAGTCTTTTTCGGTTTCCCTTATTTTCTACGCTCAAATGACCTAAAGTTGTGGCGCCTACTTCGCTCTGATACGGATGGACAATATCCATAAGATTATTTAGATGCGTTAACGCGTTGGTCCAACACCTGGGCTTTGCCAATAAATTTAAGTAAGTGTGCCCATATGCGCTTAGACGGAGTTCAGTCACTATATGGCTACAAACTCTCACGGAGATTATAGAGGTCGTCAGCCTCCGAACGCGATCTTGGGGTTGTGGTGTCAGTCTCGTTGAAACCGGAGATCACACTGACACGGCTTGTGCCTCGGCCTGGGGCATCCTCTGTCCAACTCGCCCCTCATTTCGAAAACTATCATATGATACCTTTCGTGTGTTGCATGCTTCCCATGCTCATCCTCGATTGGAGTACGGTGATGTGGCTGCTTACCGAAGCACTGCTGCAGAATTGGTGAAGCTGGAAAGAGTGCAGAGGGCCGCTACTTATCAAATCGGAGAACTACGAGAGGGACCGATTAGGAAGGTCGTCTAGAAGTGATTGGTCTTGTTCCTGAATGTTAACGACAGATACGTGGAGATCATATCTACATTCACTGAATCATCAGTGGTGCCCTAGGGTCAGAATTGCATTCTTTCTTCTCCCACTGAGGACCTTGTCGTGTGCGCCGGCATCCAACGACTTCATTGAAAATGCATTGAACTTGTTTGTCGCTAATCTGTCGCCTATCTCGGAGATCCACGTACTTTGTGAATAAGAAGCTGTGGCGATTCAGATGCCATCACACGTGACACGGCCGGGTAGAGCATAGTAGCTGCGCGGGCTGCTGAGCCTCAACCAATCAAGATCGCTGAGGGCAGGTACGAAAAAACTCGCTGTGACTGGCCAACTTCTAATCTGCCATTTATTTTCTTTGATTTACCATACTTATATAAACCAGTTCTGGAATACAATGAACGTGCTATTCCGTATCCTTGGTGTCCTTGCTACTTTGGTTGGCGTAGTTCTGGGTGGGAGTGTTTTTAATACGTTCTATCCGTTCGGGTATTGCAAATATCACCTTAGTTGCAAGAGGATGAAAGGCAGCAAGTCCTCAATGATAACAGCCATGAGTGGGATCCCACAGGGGTCAGTACTGGGTCCACCCCTATTCGTAATCTACGTGAATGATCTGACAGAAACCGTACAAAACCCAGGTCACCAGTTTGCAGATGACTCAAAACTGGTAGGCGAAACACATCCCTCGACCCTCCAAGAGGACCTGAATAGGGTTCACGCTTGGACCACCACTCACTCAGTGCCAACTGACATTCGATGCGGGAAGGCACGGACACCTGACTCAGAACACCGATGGAGATGTCAAATATCTAGACCCAAACGATCCACAAACTATAATGCGGGCCACAGATATCACGAACCTTGGAGATCGGATAGATAACGACTTTCAACCATTTGAGCAGTGAGTAACCTTCGCGGCCGAAGCCAAAGGAGCACTCTACCAACTACTGCTCAGATTTGCATTAGGAGCAGCCCATATAGTGCAACCAGTCTACCTAACAATGGTCAGGTCACACCTCGAATACCACGTCCAAGCATGGGCTCCGGCTGCTGTGTGGGAAGCTGCAGTATTGAAAAAGTTCAACCTCCATACACTAGGATGGTAAATGGATTGAGAAACAAGCCGTATCCAAAAAGGCTCGCGGTGCTGAGCCTTTTCTCTTTAGGGGTTAGCAGACTTAGATGTAAGCTCATGGAAGCCGTCAAACAAATTAGAGATGTATCCATCCAAATTGAGCCGATCATAGTGACTGTACTGGACTGCCAATTCAGGGGCCACGAGTACAAGAAGGTAAAATCGACAGCGCCTGGAACAGCTGGAGCACAGTCTTTTGCACGCCGGGTCATCAAAGATTGGAATGATCTCCCGGCCGAGGTGGTGACTGCGGACTCGACGGTACTGTTCAAAGCCCGTCTGGACTTTTACTGGTCGGTGGTATTCCCTGAGGGCAACTAATCTAACATGCATAGGGCTAAATTGGATGCAACGCCCTTCCCGTCTTTTCGTCCACAGTTGGTCTCTTTATGCTTCTCACTGTTTCACTACTTCCACATCTCGAATCCTCATCCGAAGCACTCCTTTATCTCGCCTACACCCAACCTTCCCCTATTGGTACCTTATGTTAAAAGCTGCGGTATGAATGACCCTCTTGGTTGGGGGATAGAACTAGTTAAGGATACTGTTCGTAAACGTATGGATTCTATGCTCCTGTCAGAGAACCGATTCCTTACCTTGTTCCTCCTGGGTGATGGAAACATAGTGATGGACAAAAGTGAACGGATTTGGTAACGGGGTCTGGAATCGTCTGGGCTTACGAATGAGAGAAGACCGATGTCACAGTTTTCTAACGCACAACTGAATGGGTGAAGTCCATCTGAGTTTGCTATTAAGGGGCAACTCCTAGGTATTTGTTAGAGTTCACTCCGCATAGGGCATTAGTAACCACGTCTCAAAAGTAATCCGTGGAAAATTTAATCCTTAGTCAGTAAAGATACACGAGGAACATTTAAGCGTCCAAAGTTAGACGATAATGAATGGGGAAGAGTTCAATGTTTGACAAACTATCCCCGTAATTTAGTGAAATGGGAAGATCTTGACAAAGTTGGACAAGGGACAAAAGTTCCTACGTACTTTTAGACTTGAGCAAACAATATGGTACGCTGTTCATTAAAGAAAATGAAAAAATAAGTGATATAACAGAAGTCAAGTAGAAGCTTTATGCACCCGAGGGTGAATATTCAGCAGCTGCCTAACCATTGCATTGCAAAAATCCGTAACAGAAAATAAAAGCCATCGGAAATAATCGTATCTTCAACGGAGCGGGTAAAGAAAGTCGGTGGTGGTAGAATACGTGTTGATGAGGGAACGAGCAAGGTAAGGAACTGCAGAGGATCTGCATGCTCTAGTACCAACAAACAGATGTATGTATTGCGATCGAGTGGCAGATGTTGATATGTGATTTCTTATACCGGAATGAAGAGTGTGTGTGTGTGTGTGTGTGTGTGTGTGTGTGTGTGTGTGTGTTGTCATCTAAGATCTTGCGGGCGAAAGCCAGACATACCTTGTAATATTGGGTTACAATGAATTGGAGTAACAGGTCGTGAGTGACGCCACTACGTCGAGACAAATGTTTAACGGACCTGACGAGAATTATAAAATCTTTCGCAAGCTTTCCGGTGGATATGACGGGGGAAGCATAGAGCCATTGAGGAAGGATGCAAGAAACCACAAAATGCCTTAATAAATGAAATGGGGTAGAAAATGACCTAAGTTGTATCAAGTAAAAGGTGAGTCGTCGAACTTTCGAGAGAACAGCAGTGAAGTGATCCGTCTAGGTAAGGTCATAGCTGGTGGTTACACCGAGTTACTTGACGGAGGGGGGGGGGGGAGTACTCTCTGTATTGGTTCTCCATTGAAGACTATGTCTGGCTTGGATACCATCAGGTTGGAGTATTGATAGGTTTTATGGAGATAGAACAGAATTCCAGGGCACTTTGAGGAATTCATATTCCAGTCGAACTAGAAGTAGACACCGATAGCTGAAGAAAACAAGGGATTTATGTGCAACTGAATTGGATTGAGAGTGGTTGGCTATCACACTCAATAGAACAGAGTTATCTCTATCGATTGAGCGATGAGTGGCCAGGCTCGGTCAAAGCAAAGGATACAATTGCGCACGGGCTACTGTGACTGAAGTAGCCAGCACTCGAGTGGACTTTCTTATCGAATATGATGTCAAGAAATAAGATTGTGAACCGGATGGAGTTATATGCAAGTTGGCAATGATTCCGTTCCTGTGATAATGAAATCGTTGGAAATATTGAACCCGTAACCAGTCAGCTCCATTCCGGGAATAGTCGAAAACGCCATCAAGCTTGCCACAACAGAACTATCTGAAGTATCGTAATGATCGAATTGCCCGGAACGGAATCAGAAGACAACAACTGGCACTGAAATATACTGGTTGCTTAGGATATAAAATACTGCATTTATGTTGACATGAGGTAAGTAACGGAAAGTACATGCACACCGGTATTGATCCACGAGCAACATGATTTTTGGGCCAAAACTTGTCTAACATTGTCACGTGATGTGAAAGCAGATCATGCGCGCGAGACAAGAGTACCACGATAATCAATAACCATGGTTACGCTAAGATGGATTATAGGCCCACGATGTATTTGTTCGTGCGTAGAAAAGCATTGATGCTGACTGGAGGGTACACTGAACAAATCAACACTGATTGGTTGGAATGAGTTTTCTCGAATCGCATCTGAGCGGAACAGTACCACCACAGGTATGCAATAGCCCCCCCTCCTCCTCCTCCTTCGGTCTTATTTCTCCCCAATTATATATCTTTCCGGTAGCATTCGGAATTATCTAGCTACACACAAGAGCGTCTTCCACGGCATGGTTTAGATGAATGCGTGAGCTGCAGATGCTCCTTTATTGGAGGGTACTCTTCTTCAGTTTGCACAATCAACGTTCGTTAAGAAGATCAACGAAAATAGGTTGTGAAGTGTCAAGCGCTTGCATTTCGGCGGGGCTCACGTACAAATTCCGTACTTTGCATGTCACCGGGGAAGAGAGTAGCACTTGCAATTGCCGCTTGTGCAAAACGTACAGTGAAACGTGTGAAAGACGGGGAAGAGATGATCGGTTGAACACTCCACATTAGATCCTAGCAGTTTTCTGATTGGTGAGTACTGATTATTGAGAGTAATGTCACCTTGGAAGGGGGGCTGCCTCTAAGAGACTTCCACAAACCAGAATACTTGCTCTTCCCTGTCCAAACTGTGTTGCTTGAATCCGGAAACAAATAAGCTAACCCTGACACACATTTCCACTAGGGTATCCGGGCTAGATCACGATGGATTGTTTCGCATCAAGACCACATGATATCAACGTTTTTCAGTCATGACCTTTGAACAGTATAATATTTCACTCGCACAGTGTGTGACTGTGACGACAGAAAATATCACAATAGGGGAAACGAACGCTTTGAGAAAAGCTAAGGAGGCTGGCTATCTAATCAGAATGAGAATTAGGAGATTCAATTTATTCATCAGCCTATTCTTTCACTTTATTTCTGATTGCCTCTGATAGAACAGTTATTTTGCACGGAAGCTTTGCTACTTTTACGTGTGCGTAGATATCTAGAGGTAAACCCAAATTTTGATTCACACACGGAAGCAGTATTAAATCCGCTGGCATGCAATCATCCATGCATATCCACACACACACACACACACACACACACACACACACACACACACACACACACACACACACACACACACACACCATTATGCGTTGGTGAAAGAAGTGCAAGAAAACATGTGTCTAGTGCGACCTTGCTCCGCGCGTTATCGAGCTTTATTCTTCACATGCTCATTTTGAGCTAGGTATTTCCTCACTTGTGATACCTCCGCCTCCGTGACGTGGGGATGTGGGATGAGCTGAACCCAGAAACTGTCGGTTTCCGGTCACTGAGTCACACAAATACACAGACACGCTCTAATTCGAATGAGGATTACTATTCACCCTTTTGTCATGCTAGTTCGAGCACGCTGTCCTGTCTCGCCCGTTTGAATGTTATTCACCCCAGGATGCCTATCACGGTTAGTCCCACTGATCTTGTGTGGGAGTGTTCCACTGGTCAAGCAAAACTGTACTCCGTCACACACACACACACACACATACACACTTGCGCAGACACCAACATTCAGATTCCGGTGAGTTGTTGCTCCTGTTGGTAAACGCCACGGAAGTAGGCTTTCAGGATTAGAGAGAGTGACTGTTGAAGCTAATACTGATGGTGGAGGTGATGGTGTTGGACGCGACGACACAAACCCATAGTGTGTCGGTATCCGAGGTCGTTGCAATCGCCGTCAATCTCTACATTCAGGCATGAGTGATGGGAAATGGGATACATATCGAACATGTCGAGAGTGAGTAACTCCTGAGGTAACGCAGTTAATCAAGTGACACAATCAATGAGGGTTGAATGGTTGAATCGTTCACTAAATCGGAGGTACAGGGCTTCAATCCCGACAGTATCAGTCAGGAATCCACAGACCGCCGACATGTTATCACACGTGATCTACTGGGACCCTACGTGGTTGTTCACTCCGAGTCCTGGAGTAAGAAAGTTGGCTATCCTTAATCCATTTCAAATCACAGGGTACTTCCTTTACCATTTGCCATTTTAGAATGTCCTCCATTCATCCAATGCTTTTTGACATTTTTTATCTCAAAGGCATTAAAGATACGCCTTTCACAGCATTCATGCACCAACAGGGAAGAAAAACTTCCTGAAGATTAAAGATGATCATCTTCAAGAGTACTATGTATCTTTCTAATTAGGCGGGATCGGTTTTCTGGTGATATACAGACGGAAAAAGAATGGGAGGAGCGAGAAAAGAGTCGCGTGGCACTGATGATTGATGCAGATACGTCCAGTGGGATGGAAACTCGATCGTGGATTTTACGTTTTTGGGCAAGAAAGCTTTTTATGGAAATACAAATCCATGATATTAAACTTCTCGTTTCTTTTTTGAGTGACTCAATGGTTGTACGATAAACTTGGAGCAAGGAACATCCTGAAGTTTGCAATTACCTTCCTTACTTGGCGACGATCAGTTGTACCTTCGGACAGCTTATCATTAGCCACTTCTATACGATTCATTTATTGATGAAACAGACGGAAGTTGTAGGATCCGAAAGTCACACAATTCCTCTTTTGTGGGTTGCAATTTGGTGGCTCAGGAAGACCGTTTTGCAAGCGATGGAAATTGACGATTAAGTTAAATGCCGCTGGAGCTAAGTCAAGTTGGACCCGATATCATCACCAAATTAGTAAACATTCAGTCCGTCACATGAACTCACACATAGTTACCCACTCGTCCTCGGGTATTAACACGTGTATACCAGAATGTAAAAGAAGTGAGATCAAACACTAGTCATGCATAACTGGCAATCTTGAACGACGATATCGTCGAACGCCGTGGTTTACGAGCCCTGTGCCGCAGTTGAAGAGCCATCTATCGTCAATGGATAAATTCTACGTGAAAACGTAATTCATAATAGTTATTCTGCCGAAGAAACCTAACTACGAATAGAAAATTCTTTGGAATAATACTAATCAAAGGGCGCAGTTGGAGTTATTGTCGTGATACCGGGAAGGGATTGATGAGAAAATTCTTGCACAAAAAGAAACCAATATATCCTGGATGACTGTCTCCTAGGAACTCCAATAAGCCTGTCTCTGTCCTTTTACAACAAAATTTTTGCCGAATTTTAAAGCAGTTAGATGCCCCGATAAGGTTCTAAAAATGGGTTACAAAGAAGAACGAAGATGCCCGTCGATGTGCAGGATCATTTCAAAAAATAATTACTACCTCACTGTTGGACCATCCTACGCTCAACCTAGAGGAGCGTGCTTCCAAAATTTTGTTGAAAAGCACGTTGTTTATCTTTTGTGACACTCATATTGTAGCATATAAATTTATTCAACAATAACCCGATACAAAGCATAGAGGCTTGCTGCCGTACAAAATCATCAAACAGGAAAATAAACATGGAGACTCACAGGGCAAGTCTCCCGAAAGTTCGAAAGCAATTCGTCACAGCATAACCACCACGGAGCATGACATCGAGCAAGCACTCTGAATGACACGGTTCCCTATCAGGGCTTGGCCTTCACGTGGTCATTTCCATTCCCCGTAAGCATATGGGCTGAGTACTACCCGGTTGCCCAGACCGACACAGAAGGGTGGCTTAAGGGGCCCCACCCAGAGCCTTTGACCAGAACGCCAAATCTACAAGACAATAGAACGATACGAGGGTTTGGTGGCCCTCTGAGAGTCGGTGACAGATTGTTCAGTTCATACATCCTCAGGATGGGGCTTGACATCCTGGATGCCCAGTACGCTTCTCCGCCACAGATGCTGGTAGGTATAGTGTCGTACGCCTCATAAGCCACCCGTAGTTGGTTTGGAATCAGGATTTAGCCATCTACCCTAGACTGTGTAACGTAATGGTACAGACCGCCATTCCCTGCTTATATACTTGTTGGGCTTCGGTTCATCGGGTTTTCATTCTTTCTGTACTTTCACAGATCGAGAACGTGCAACCCCCACGGAAGAGTGCTGCATCCAGCATATTCGGTGGCCCTGCATGTCCGTGTCCCTGTCGAATGACCGTGGTTGTCGTCGTCATTTTTGTTGTGTCATGGGAGCATTCGTTACCGTATTAATACTGACTATCAATCACCCAACCCGATGGAGAGAGCCAGGAATACGGCTTTGTCCTCCCACGTTGGTGGGAGCACCTTCGCCACGAGAAGGCAGTGAGTGGGACTTCCTCAGCATAGGCTGTATTAGACGCACAGTCCTTTGGGATTATTTTAGAGGTGTTCAGGACGAGTAGTCATCTCGGGGCCTGGGACACCGACCTCCGGCCATACTGAGGCATTCGGCTAAAGTAAAATGTAAACCATTATTCCGAATCCAGTAACGCGCAGCCAAACGAGTGGATCCCAGAGCAAAATAAGTTTCAATCTGAAATTCTACGGCATTAGATGAACAAAGTATAAGCGTACAAAAGATATATGCAAACCTCAACTATACGGCCAAGACGATAAGTCAACAAGAACCTAAGTTCGACAGTGCTCGGGCTTAAAGGCAGTCACAACGGCAGAATCGGTCACGTCTAAAATGTATCACGGTCGAAAAATCAAATATGATCAAGTGTTCAGATGTGTGTTGTAAGATGTGCAGCATTCTTGGGGAATTGGCACGTACGTTGAAACATTCGTTAAGAATTTCCTGTGTGTTACACAGAATCCCAGGGGTCGAATTGTAGATTTGAACATTTATTAGACGGAAAGATATTGATACATGGTTTTCCTCTAATAGATGGGCCGATCAATCAAGAGCAACAAACGTTACAATGTTTCGCCAACAAAAAATCGCAATAGCCCTTCGCTTGCAGACATTCTGCATAATGGGTTCACTTTGTCTAGACATCAATCTGATTGCTCTCACTGGGATGGAATGTAACCAATTTTCGTTTCGTAGCCACAGTTATCACGAAGTTCATCGATAGAGGCCGCACTAATGATCAACCCGGAACTTTCTAACTCAAATCTCTCATTTGGAGGGAGAGTTACTGAAAGAATTTCGTCCGTACTGTTGCAAAGCTTAGCGGTAACATCATCCGAAAAATTTCTTCTCGACGTCTGATTGTAATTCAGTTATACTGATCCCCTTCTGCAATGCCTCGGTATGTTTTAGTGTTCATTCCGAGGTGCTAAGACATCATCTTCGAATGGTCACCCTTACTAGCACATTGCACATTTTGCCTGCGGGTTTCATTGTTACCAGTTTTTAATCTGTGTACAGGATTTTTCGTTCTCTCGGTTCAAATCGATTATTTCCATCTCCTCTGCCACTTCCTCAGCAAATTGTCTTTTATGAATGATACGGTTGCCCATCTTCACACCTTTAAGTTAATTTAAAACTGACCGAACGACCAAGAGCCGTCCAAAATCAATGACCAGTTATCATGCCACGTTTCTAGCCTTTTATGATATTGAAAAGCGACAGTCGTATGGCATAGCGAATGCTGTTGTGCACACATCTTTGACAAAGCTGTCTAGTTAGGTCTTAAGATGCTATCACGTTGGTGTTGGCCAGAAAATCTTATTTGTACTACTTTCTGTAATTCAGATATGCTAGAGAAAGTCTGGTCAGAAGTGTAAGTCAAATGTTCCACGCTCCACTGTGCTGCTGATGCATGGTTCTTAAATTACGGCGTTTGACCCGTAAAAAAAAAAATACTGTAATTTGTCCCACCTGCAACGCACACGCACACATGACACAAACGGTGCTCGACCCTGACACTTGCAAATGGTGGAGCTCAACTTTGCGGTTGGATTGGTCATGTTTAGCAGTCGGGTAAACAATGGAGCAAGATGGAAAAGACAAACAAGATGGTTTGTTGTTGTCGTTGTTGCATTGATGAGCTGCACGCTAACCCATAGCACAGACCTATCTCGCTCTTGCTCTGTCTCGCACTCTGACCTTATGTGCCGTGTTCAGACGAACGCATAATTCCGAGCACGTGAACTTGTGTGTTTGCGTGCACACACGCACACCCGTGATCGGCCTGCGCGTAAGCGTTCGTGTGTTTGTCATGAATTGGTTTGCCCATTCCGTGTATTTCTCTGCACTTTGCCTTCCCGTGCGGTAAGTCGTACCACAACAACTCTTCCACTGTTCATTACGGCGACAACGAATAATCACACTGACGGAGACGCTAGCAGCCGTGTCAGGCGACCAGACACACACACATACACAGACACGCGGGATCCAGTGGGCTGGATTGAGCGATCGTGGAACAGACAGGGATTTGAGCCAGCCAATCCACGTTGTTAGACTAACCCTGGACGCATGCGTGTGTGGTTACGATCGCACCGCAGTGTCCCGTCACCTGGTGTCCGCATATAAAATAGGAACCCTGGAGCTCCGAGCTTCGGATACTTCGTTTATTCTCGTGCTTGCGAAGCTCGGGTACCGTGAGTTGTTCTTTCGGTTCTTGGTTTGGAAGGCTGTGTTTTGGATTGGCTCAGGTTCTTTGTAAAGGAGCTCACTTGTTGCAGAGCTGACTTCACAGCGTGTGCATGAACATTTACCAATGCAACGACGTGCAAGTTGAAGAACACGTTAAACCTTCACTCGAACCTAAGTGCTTTCAGTAACAACCGCACCTACGGACGTCTACGAGGAATTCAACAGCCCTCATCACTGGAAAAGCATGTGGATGCAAGAATGTGGTAATTGTGCGTCCGCCAAAAACGGTGGTCTGCAAATCTGGATGCGACATCTGACTGAGGAACATGTGTTGCCTAGTGAATGGCCCAGTGATCGGGCCGCCCGTCTGACGGGTCCAGGTGCACTCAAACCGTATACAACGATTACGGAATCGAAGAAGAAACGACGAAAAGACAGTGTACCTCGACCACTAAACAGTTTCATGGTGAGTTCAATGGGACGAACGCGTTGTGCATTGATTTATCTCTTGAAAGTGTTCATGGTACCTGTGATTCAATTATTATACAAAGATTGTCATAAATGACTGACATTTCGATTGTGGATCGTGTGACTGCTCTCACGGACGTGTTCGTTCGTATTCTTTTTAGCCTGGAGATACCGAGGTCGTTTTTAATCGTTTCAGCTATCAAAGGTTTTGCAGCAACCATAGGATCATGAATATTCATTTGAGTTAAAAGCTTGTTGTATTTCGATATCAGTATGAACTCGATCGATGGGGTTAAGGTGGAATGGTCAATTGGAAAACTGTCTGCCACGGGTTTTTTTCCGCTAATAGCCCGATGATTACATTGATTGAAGAATTGGTGCAAAACTATGTAGAACATGGTTTCTTTTTATACGGTGACATGAGTTCAGTGGAATTGGCATGCCCCAAAGCCCCGAAAACTTCTGTAAGGATAACCGAGGTCATGAACCCGGGACTTGGAGTGAAGAATCGTAGGATCCGGCGACACCGGTGACCGGTGGTTTCGGAGTGATTTAAAGGTTGATCACCTCAGATCTCGGCACCGTCGGCGGTTGACAGCAGTCCGCCATCACGACGGGCCTACTCTGATATTCCATACTCTGATGCTGAGTTGCCACTGATTGAACAATGGGTATCTTGGGCCATGTGACAGTGCTCTATTTGCGTCACAGGTGTTCACAAAATAGATGAAATCGGAAACTGTAAGTGACAAATGCATCTTTGGTGGAGGATGAACCCGGTGAATACTAAACGGGAAACCTTATACGTTTAATCTGAACAGATTCATTCTGATGTACTATCTTCCTGAGTGTACGTAACGTTTGAAATCGCTGGGAAACTTCTCAAAGTATCCGTAACCGATCCATGCGCCTCCGTACAGTGGAAGGTGCATTGCACTCATCATCTGGAGCCCTGAGGACTGGTGAACATAACCCTCATTTGTCACTTAGCGCCCCTGAGTGTGGAACTACCTAAGGTTCCAACGAGTCAGGCGACAGTAAGTTATCAACTACTATCGATGATCTGCGATGGCTGGATTGAAACCTCTGACTTTTGAGATGATGATCGCCATGACATTTTCTCAGGCTTGTTTGTATTCGGGGCAAAAATAAGTTCAAGTCTGTTCCCAATAATGAATGCACATGATTCGCTGTCTGGCTGGGTCACTTGCTCCCTAACGTACAAAAGGCACTCAAGATTGATGTGATCGCATTGGTACCGCCGAGCTTGTCGTGAGTTGTGCGCTTGAAAGAGATTTGACATTCATACGATTTAGTGAAGTCAAACAGATTTACGTCGAAAGCCCGCCACACTATTAGAGAGAACTAGGTCACTGTTACCGCGTCGTGCAAGACAAGACTTGGCAATACATCAGTGAATCAGCATTCGTGATATCGGTCGTTACGTGCGATGCGTGCACATGCTGGTTGTTGACACGGCTTTGACCTGTACTGACCGCACAACGCCCCCAATAGGTCAGGGGTGGTAAGGATCCAGACGACAGTAGATTGCTGTCTACCGAGTGACCGGCATCTATGACATCTATGAACTTCTGACAGGTGTTATTTGAAAGCCCTTGACCACTTGAACTGACGGTCAAGATTGTCAAGGGAGAATAGTTTTTCGATGTACGCAGTCACAAAGTATTATTCACCCACAAACTTTCAACCTGGACAATAAAGAAAGCCCCTGATAAGTTGTGGGGTCCTCTGTTAGTCTAGTTTACCACTCACCCTGACTATTGGAAATAGAGTTAGTTGCTGTTACGTAATACTAACGAATCCACGGTAATGATAAAAGGGGCTGTTCGTTTTGTAACCGATGTACCACTTTCTTCCTTACTTGCGCATAAGTGCAGTGGTAAGGGGTATACCCGTTGCACACTTAGGTATATTCGGCAACCAGTTCATTGCCACCTAATCAGGGCTATGGATGTCGGTTATCCTTGATAGTGCAGTGAATCTTCGATTTCTCTACACTTTGGGTTCAGATTGAAACAATCGATAAGTTTGCTTTTCGTAGATCGATCTTTTTCTTCTCATATCTATGCATGATTGCCGTATGAGGAAGAAATTTCAGGGACAAAGGCAGTCAAGTTGACCCCGAAGGCGAATAACTAGTAAAAACTGGACTAAATCAGTCGTAATGCCAAACCCGGCGACTAATGACATTAACACAGCTTTGGAAATCCAGAGCACTTGCCATCAACAACGGAGTAACGGACGTCGGTCGTTGGGGCAGATAGTGACCAACACTAACATTGTTTTCGTTCACTCGGGCACGCTCATCTATTATATAGCCATCACTGAAGTTCGATTAAACTTATGATTTATCGGGAGTAATCTATCTCCAACACAAAATGCTACACCCTAACAGAACCTTGGAAACCACATAATGTATGATTTGTAAAGTTCTCGGCTATATGAAAAATATACTCTTGTGAGGCATAATCTCACGCATCGTCCAACGGTGAAGAATTTGTCCTAGAAACATTTCTGATTTGACGGACTCGATCAGTGAATTCTATGTTGTCATGACAGGGTTGATCATGATATAATACTGTCCGTATGAACCGGCTTGATGAGTTTTGTAAATTCGAAGTCGTTGGAATGAGTGTCCTTTTACGCGGTCAGCTTCGGTGAGGGGTTGAGCTAGTTTCGTGGATGTCTCGAAATGACATCTGCCATGTACAGTGCGTGTAGGGAAACTGCTCAGGAAGAGTCTTGAAAATTACACACGTTGACGTCCGTGCGCCACTCGGCCTTTTGTTCGGGGGAGCAACTCTAGCCTGTACACAATCGAGTGCTACATTTTTTCACTGCATACTTGCGCATGAGTGTAGTGGAACGGGTATACAGCCCATAGCCACGAAGGCCCACTGCATTATTAGGGATAACAGGCAACCAGACCCTGAAACTGGGACTGAAAAACCACACAAGGTCCCAATAAGTCAGGCAACAGGAAGTTCATGTTGCAAGCCCCTGACCGAACAAGCGGTTCACGCCCATTTTTCGGATGGCGGTCTGCCAGTCGGGGATGCCCAACACACCCTAAGGAATCTTACCCCAATCAGGATACCTGAGTATAAAGCAAGAGGCAACGGCCTTATGTAGTGTCGGGCCACATTCGCATACGTCACGTTGCTGTCTATAGGCTTCTGTGGCCTTTATGTAGAAAATTCGCTGTCATGTGAAAAACCTATCTCGCCCTCAAACAACGTCGCGTTGCTTTTGTCCGGCTATTCGTCCTCAGCCTGTCCGATATGCGTGACTATAAAGGAGCACTTTGCTCTAACATTGGCGTTATTCTTGGGATCATCGTAGCACACAAACCCGATCGTCGGCTACGTAGCAACATCAATGTTGCCATGATAAAATTTTATAGTTTGATAACAGCGTAGTCGAAATCGTTGGTGGGTTGTCGACGTTTCGGTCACCACGGATAACCTTGTTCAAGAGTGGTTTTACAACCGAATGTTGCCACTTCCTCTCATTATGGTACACTGTTTAAGGAAGAAGATCGCAGCCAGCTGGGGGAGATGACCGGCGGCAGCAGAAGCAGGATTCGAACCCGCGATGGAGGGGCGTAAAGTCCGTTGTGATCGTACGATCTCGGCTTGCATAAGTGCAGTGCAAACCGTAAACCCATACTCACTGCAAAATCGTAGAGAACTCGCAGCCATGGCACTGAGACTACAAGTGGAAATAATCCTACCAAGATTCTAACAGGTCACGTGGTAACGAACCTCTCCACAACAGAGTAGTGATTGAAACCGCAGACTATAGTGAGTTCTTTACAATTCAACCACTTCTAGCGGATAACCGGTTATAGTCAGGTGGTTTAGAACGTTGTATTTCCATTTGAATGCAGACAGTACCCCACACCTGATCTGTTGGGACTTTGTGATTCTCTACCACTCCACGTCTCCGACTATCCCTGATTGCGCGGCGGCTCTTTGGGGCTATGTAGTATACTCCTTCCGCTGCATTCACGCGCAAGCATGTGATAAAAAATTTCCACCGATAGATATCTGTTTACACTGCTTCCCGGAGCATATAGTTGCATGACATGGCTGAGAGATGAAAATCGGAACCAGCGGTATACTTGCCTCGGTTGGTGTCTACGAGGTCCGCCTACCAGATAGTTGGTTACAGACACTGGGCAACATGGCCAGGTGCCGTGGTAGAATTCAAATTTCGTCTTCGCTTTCAGGATTTTTATCACAGAATTTCTTATTGATCTATTCTTCTCTTGTGCTTCGGTTTATTTAATTTATGTTCCGATCATGCCGTGAGACAGCAACCAAAATCGACAGATCACAGAATAGTGAAAAGAACTGAACTGCTTAAACGCACCGAAGGGTGCGTTTTTCTTTCAATCGTTCCAAGTCTTGAGGTTGATATGAGAAAGCTAAATTCGTTACGATGCCTCAAGGACGTCCATCATCCGATGTGCTTTTTCATGATCCACTTAAAAGCTCTGTAGGAGAGAACGAAAGGTGAAGAGTCATGAACTATTTGACACTTACTTCATTCGACACTTGAAACAATTGGCCCACCTGATTCACTTCATGTGGACGAATAGAGGGGTATAGATCGTAATATGCAAACATTTCGTTTTCTCTTGTCATTAACGAACGTAAAACAGTAATTCGTGTACTTATACACTGGAAGCTGGAACTGAAGAATCCAGCAAATGATCGGTTACGAAACATTGTGGTCGGTTTTGTTGCATCGCATGATGTTTAACGTTTTGCTTCAGTCGTATTTATCTTCTTTGAATGAGCCCACCCTTCACAGGTTTCCGCCTGTCGAAAATTCTTCACTTCACTGTAGATTTGTATCGTGTCGATTATCACGCTCAGCGCCCGTTTGCTTTGAGACCGCGCTATTTGGTTCATCTCGTGCGTGACCTACGACCGTTGGCTTAGTGGGTGTGGGTGGGTGGATTCGCGGATGTTGCTGCTTGATATATCCAAGCCCAATTTGCGTCCATCCATCCCCTGTGCTTCTGCCTCCCACATTTTCATCCGCCACCCCTCTGTGCGTAACCACTTCGACCAGCACGTCGTTTGTTTGGCCTAGGGGCAGTCGCACACGTTCGTGTATACGCCGTAGTCAATACTTGCTCTCACTTTACCGATGTCTCGGTCTATCCGGCTGTCTGCCTATCTATTTTTGTTGGTTTCGCTGCCTGGTTGACGAGATCAACGTGGCTGCTGCTGGTGCTGCAGCAGCCATCGGGCAACAACCGACCAGGCGTGCCTCCTCTCGTCCCGTGCCTCAACTTGTTCTGTGTCTAACCTCTTTCTCTCACACACCAAGAAGTTTATAGGGGCAATGCCGTGTGATCGACCGTCCGCTTTTCTGTCTCGTTCTGTCTTGTTCAGTTCGTCTACTTACAACAAACATCCTTGTGCCAGGTCAAAAGGTCGTTGGCAGCTATCAGATATGAGAGAGTGCAACAGAGCAGCACGCTGTCGGATATGGCGAGATGTAGAGACAACCACTAATCTATGGATCGCACAGTTGTCGAATCGCATCTCGTCAGTAAGCCACAGCTGTCTCTCCGCCGATGTCTGCCGACTGTCATAATGCACCGCGGTTTTCACGGCTTGCCAGTTATGTTCCAGACGATCCGAATCAGTGGGGCCGTATATAATGCTGGTTCTGAAGGTTCGAACTCGTCGCCCTTTGGAGACTTTGGTAGAGGACTCATGATGGGCACACCCAACCCATTAAACTCCCTTGCCTTGTGACACTTTCATGTTAAAGATGAGCAATCCGACAATATATATCGAGCCCTTGTGGTATCCGCAGGGAGTCGAGTCTCGGTGTGCTCGTTCGACCTCATATGGTTGATCACATCATCACAAATATCCCCTGCCATAAACGTTCCCAGCAGGTTCACTGAAATGCTTTCGCAATCGTGATAAACGTCCTCTGGATAGTTACAGATGGAGAAGGGGATAGAGCTAGCTTTGCTCAATGACGGCTGGTATGGTGACCAGGCATAGATGAATGGACGTTGTATCACACGAGGCGATGTTATTGTGTCGCGATTTGTCAGGATCCAAGGCAGATAGCTTCACTTGTTGAGCTCACATTCTCGCCCACCGGTCTGAACTCGGAATTAGTAACATTTCTTCGTACGAACTTGCATGCGGTGGTAGTGTTATCTGCTGATAATTCAGTTAACAGCGGGTTTGAGGTACGGTGCCGACACAACAAACAGTACGACATTCTCAGGGAGTATCTTGGGTTTTTTAAATGGCATGCTCACGTTTGAGTGAAATTTAAACAGTACACTCCATAGTCACGAAGGCCCAAAGCATCGTTAGAGATAATCGACCAACAGACCATGCGACCTGAAGTTTTGGTATGTCAGGTTTGGTATCAAGCTGGCGCACCAGCACAGACTTTATCGTTCCATCCTGGATGAGAGATATCGTACCGCCTTTTAATTGAAAGTCCCGCCACTAGTCTTCCCACCATCCAGTGCAGACATCTGTCCTTTAGAGGAGAACGAGGTTTGGAATCGTTGGACAGTTTGCTTACCACGAGATTCGATCACAGCACAACTGTCCACACCATCGAGATTGCGCCCGACGAGCACCGTTCCGTTGATATCTAAAGACTTCAGATAAACTACCTGGTTTGGCTCGCTTATCGAGAAGTGTGTTGGAGCATGTGCGCTGGCGAAAAAGTTAGTCGACAATTAGCGGTTTGACTGAAAACGCTGCAGTCTCGTTTTTAGCGATACTACAGGTACATGATATTTCACATACTCCCATCTGGTTCATCACACTTGTGAAGGACTACGGTTTTTAAGATTGCTTTATACTCTTTCAGTTTATTTCTCAAATAAGTGTTATCAACATATCTGGATTCCTGACCATGCGACAATGGTCTCACACCATTGTACAACAGGTTCGGTTTCGGTGCACACAGTTGAAAGGTATATACTGCCCCATACCATTCACTTTATCTTATCACACTGTGAGCCCGGGGGTGAGGGTGGGAAGTAATATTGCAATTGCAATAGCCTTCCACTGACATTTGACTAGCTTGGCGGTAGGGCGCACTCTCTTGGGTTCGAGCATTGCATCTCCGTGTGAATGCACGCGCCAAGCTCCGGGTGCTGTGAAGGCGCGCTGACAATCGGTAGTGGTTCCGTAGTCACCCATACTGGTGTTAAGTACATGACCCGCAGTGGTGCGTATGTCTAGGTATTTAGATGCAAGATTGAGCGTACGTACTTCATCGTGGGTCACAATGACCATGGTGCACCTTCACTCGGTTGGTCAGTCATGCATACACCCACCTACCCTCAGTCGTTTTCTTTAGTTTATTGTCTGGATGATATCTGATCGCCATCCGGCACCACTGCCCTATGAGACACATTGACGCACACAAACGACTACATGAGATTCACGTGATTGCAGTTTAGCCCGACCAAGTGCTTCCGGATCCGTTGTGGCCAACCTTACACACTCACCCAACACCCCGTACTTCCTCCGCTCCCGACACTCGGTCAAACGTAGTCATCAATCCGTGGACTTGTTAGAACGTGCCTGTTTGTGAGCCAACAAGCGGAGCGGCCGGTCGTTTCGTCAGGCTAGCCTGAGAATGTGCAGCCGATCACGGGTAAGTCAGTCGATTCGTCGGGACCATTGAGAGACCATCATCGTGTCAATACATCGTCTCCATTCCGCTTCATCTCTCCTTTCTCTGCGTCGTCTAGTGCTCCATTTTCTTAGGGGAACCTTATCGTCTGTCACAACTTCCGCGATCACTACAAATTTACGACAGCGCGTTTGTGTCTGTGTGACCTGTGGTCTGTACAGTACAGTTATGTACTCCATTGTTAGGGGCACCAAAAGGTCATCTTTCCGTGTACTCACTGTCGCACTTGACTGTCATGAATTATTTTAATTACACACGTGCACGAGTGCAGTTGAAAACGCCTATCAGATTGCCATGTAGGTACACACACCGCATTATCAAAGGTTGCCTGCAACATGACCCTGGGGCCTAGAGTAGAGAACCCCGTCAGATCTGATGGGAGTCAGACGTGGCAACAGTCCGGGCGACATTGGATTGTTTGAAAAGGCAAGTTTCAAACTTCGTTTCGTTTTTTGATACACTGCACATCAGTTGACCAACACCTTAATCTGTCTCACAGACCGGTGGTGGTCCAGTGGTATAGAGCGTCTGGTTGCCGGTTATCCCTAATAGTGCAGTGGTCCTTTGAGACTCTGGTATACGCCTCTTCCACTGTACTCATGAGCGAACATGTAATGGAAATATCTTTTATCCGACAGGTGCATCGACTGCAAAACCAGAGCCTACATGCGTCCAATGAGAGCTGCGGTGCTGATGCTGATAATTGGGACTTTGGGAATATCGTGACAGGGTTCTTTTTTGTTCACCTCATCCCTAGTCGTCTTTCTGTCATTCGAGTCCCAATAAACTTCTCGGTCGATAGTGCCTCTCGTTCGGTAACAGCCTTAGTGTTTCCCCTATCTTCGTATCACTAACGTTCCTATGGACAGAGCTGTTATATGTGGATTTTCATTTTGCCGTAGTCAACATTGCAGGCTATTCTGGTCGATGAGAACTCGTCGTCTTGTTGCGTCACAATACTACCATACCACTGCGAATAAAGATCAGTACGCGTGCAGCAGAAAAGATATCTTTGTGCACAGATGCGACCCAATTTAAGGGCGTGAACAACGCTTGAGGCGCACACGATGCGATTCGTGCACCAGTCCGTTCTTAATCATAAGTGAATCATTCTACTGATGTCCAAAGACCGTGCATCGAAATCTACAGTTATAAAGCTTTCAATTTTTCTGTAGATTCACGCACGAGCGAAGTACTGGGGAGGGAAGTGTATAGGAACCTCAGGGCTTCATTTGATCATGTCAGATAGCGAGCTATGTGATACCCGATTACTGTTTAATACCAATCCCGGCGGAGGAATGGTTCGGTTTTTAGTGATGTACTCCATACAAGAAGGTTGACACCAGACGTTCAGCTTGTATACTCATTCTTTTTAAAATCATGCGTAGTTTCCTGTTAAGTGCTATTTCTGTGGTTGCCCTTGATGTCGAAAACGCTTTCAACATGATAATTTCCACAATCAGATCGGATGAACTAGCGCAGATTTGTTCTTGTCTAAAAATCCTCAACTTACTGTATTCCTCCACTCCTCTCTCTCGCTCGCAGCTCTTTGCTCAGCATATCCGACGAAATGTGCTCAGAGTGTTCAGCGATGCATCGAACTCAGTGATCAGTCAACAACTGGGTGATTTATGGCGTACCGTGCCGTTGCGATTGCGTAATCAGTATGATGATGAGGCAAGTCGATTGGTAAAAATTCATCAGCTGGAATTTCCGAACTATAAATATCAACCGAAAAAACGTGTTCCATTGAACGGTCAGTCGACCGCGATGAACAGCAACGTTGTGTCTGCCGTTCCGAACGCATCCACATGTTTAGTGTCTGGGACGAATTCAACCACTGTCAGTGAAATGCCTCGGATGAGCACCAACAAGATCCTCGCACGGGACACTGAGTGCATACGCCTTGCAAATAGTTCTCAACTGAAAGATCGCGATTTAAGTGGCACCATACTGACGATTCGACCACGTCCAAATGGCACACAGTCGACCGTGACTACTGGTATCTCTTTTCCACACCTCGGTCAGAAGATCTCAATGGAATCCAATGTTCGCCTGATCAGCCCACCGAAGGGATCTGTGAAAACGGTGTTTACGCGTTTGGAACCAAAACGTCAGAATACCGGATCCGGTTGCTCAGTTACCATAAGCACTGCGGGCTCATACAAAACCGCGGCCCAAAGTCTTTCCTCCGTCCTGCCACCTCTAATGACTCCGTCCTTATCTTGTCCGGTCTCAGGATCAGTACGATCCATTTCCACTTCATCCACAGATCCATTCCACATCGGGTCTTGTGACTCGGCCTATGCCTCAGGAATAAACAGTTCCTCATCGTCGTCGGCATCTTCTCCTGCAGTGGGAGATCTACTCTCGCCAGCGAAATCGCTCGCCTCAGTTCCAACCGGTGGAACAAGATCATCTCCGTTTCGACGCAAGATACAACTTATCCCAATCCGACCACAATCGCAACAACAACAGCAACCACAGCAACAATCACATGTATCACAAGTAAATGAACACCACACACGACAGCGTTTCTTTTCTGCCCACAGCGGATCAATGAGTCCGTTCAGTGTGACAAGTCCACGCATGGAAAGTCCGACTACACCGGAATTAGTCTATTTGATGCCGTCTTCCAATGCCTCGTCCTGCGCGTCGTCTACATCGTCTGTTACTCAGCGATCTGCCACGTGTTTTGAAGCAATGGATGAGGTGGACTCCGGTGCCACGCATCCGATTCTCATCGGTCAAATGCCGTATCATCAAGCACACGCTCAATCTCAAGTCCTAACTCCTTTCTACGTGAAACTGGATAATGACGGCTCCAGACCGAACGAAGATTTAATTCTTGCACTACCACCAGGAACAACTGTGATTCAAGCACTAGGCAATTTGGGTCAGATGCAGCCTATCCCAATTCAGTCCAACTATGCTGTTACTGGGAATGGTACAAGTTCAGGTAATCTGTTAGCTGGACGAAGAGTTTATGTGGCCACAGGGCCCAAATCAAGTGAGACCACAACCTATGTAGTCGGCCGATCGAATTCTTCCAGTATGGCTTCGATCCAAGTTCTTCAACCGGTAAAATTGATGAATGTAATCGGACGAACTGTGCGCGCCACAGAACATCATTTGATCGGACAGTCTGGCATGCAATCGGATGAATTTTCTCCGACCACGTCTCACTCACCTAGTTCCGCTGCGTTATCGCCACAATCGAACGATACTTTTCTTCCAATTCATCAGCGTTATCGGTCTGACTGTTCACAAGCAATACTGAAACCGGACGTGGATGACGAACAGTTTGAGGTCGATGAAGGAGAGAATGAAATGCTAGTCGAGGCCCGAGGTTACGCCTGTGCGCCGAAATCGAACTACGGTTCGATTCGCGTGAGTCAATTAGACATGAAAGTGGAACAGTCCCCTTCCGGGGGAATCGTCGAAACAAACTCCACATTTGTCAAAATGGAAGAAGATGATGTGTATTTGTCAAATGACTCGGTTTTCGGTGCTACCATGCTTGACGGTTCGGGCGTCCCATGGTCCGGTAACGATGGGAATACACAGACAAACGTTGGAAATCACATACGTCCCCTCACGTCACACACTGTGCTGTCTTACAGTATGACCAATCCAATCGGCTTCACCGCACCACTTCCCCCTTTGACTGTTGATGTGGTCAAATCCAGTCCATCGCCATGCTCCTCCAATCCGGAAACCACAGCTACCCCGGGTGCGGTTACTATGCATGAGCTGGACGCCGCCACTGCTATTGCTGCTACGTCTGGTGTTGGTGCCCAGACCCCGACCACCGAATTCCCCATGTCAACGGAGGATGAACAATTCGATACGAGTTTTGATGCCATGATGAATTCAATCGATATAACCACATTTCTTCCCGGCACCTTTTCGGCATCGGACGATCAACTGGCAGATTCAGTTTTCGATTCCAATGAGAAAGATCGTAGTCACGATCTATCGAGACCGACCTCACCACCAGGATTGGATCCGATCGATGAGGAGCCGTCCGGTTTTCATCAGTCTTCAGCTCACAGCTACGACCATCATTCGGATTTCCTTCGCCGCTCACTATCATGCTCTTCGTCCTGCTCCCCATCGTCCGTTGAACACTCGATCTACGCGGTTTCCCCGTTGGCTGATTTGGATGCACTGGACAAATCTAGTTTGTTTGTTATCAAACCGGAGTGGCCTGTTATTGTGTGAACGACTTTCCTTTCTCTTCCGTGTATTCTACTCCGTCGCGTCGTTCGTTCACTGTTTATTCAGGAAACGTACGAGTTTTGAACTGTTCTCTATCTCTGTGGCCTTTTATCTCCCGCCCCCCCCCCTCTCCTACTCTCGTTCTCTTTCGGCTATGATACATTTTCATAATCCTGTCTCAGAACTCCCTTCGCACTGATCACGTGCGCCAGACAGCACTGATATGCAGCTATTATGATTAATAATAATCATCACCGTTACAAGACTATAATAAAGCTAACATCGAGTATGCTTCACATAATATCAAACTTCCTTACGTACACTGGATTTACCTGAATCTTTCCCCCGTGGTCATGCTGACGTCCTTTTATTCACTTCGCTATTTTTGAACTATCACATTCAGTTCTGGAGATGCCCTGTTCTTCTAATCCACTTTTATATTCATTCAAACACGAACATACGTGCATTCATGCATGAAACGAACCAGTCATGGGCATGGATTTGTACCGTACACTTCCAATTTCTCTGTTTGAACGCCCTTCCGTCCAGTTCATAAATGAACATGTGTGTTCCTCAGGTTCGTTTACGCCTTGCTACAACTTGTATGACCACTGATGAGTGTGTTTCACCCCACTGCCTCCTTCCGCCGTTCGTCTCACGGTCATGGTCAGTAACACCCTAGCTGGCAAACGGTCAACTGAGAACTATAATACTAATAACCGTCTTAGCAGTATGATGAGAATTAATATGTTGGCTCCATTCATTCATTCCTTGGAATCTGCTCTGGTGTGATGAGCTATTAACATTTTTTTCTCTTTTGGTGCTTGTCTCTTCTTTTCGCTCACTTAACCTGGTTGTTTTTTTACGTCTTCGATATTCCCATAGTAATAATTTTTCACATACATCCAAATTCCTTGTAAATGTGACCCCCTCACCTCTCAGTATTGTACAGTTGGGCAAAAATTCTTGCATTCAGGTTCTCTTCAAGTCTTGTCAGGTCAAGTTGATGCTTCGTGTGCTTTGATTGCAAGCCATCACCCGCGCATCTGCTGTCACACAGGGAACGATTTTTTTTCTTTTGAACGCTCGAGAACACTGCTCTCAGGTGCGATTTGTTCCTTTTTTTGCTTCTTTCACTACTCTCGTATTCGGCGGATTCCCGTCTCGTTTCTTTCCTCCCGGGGTCGGTTTTTTACGGTGTCTTTTTTGCACCTCAGTCTCCAGCACAGCATTTTCCCCCACCATATTCGATTACGAATAAGGGCGAGTTTTACTCTTCTGATATGATCGATCATTTTCCGTATGAGTTCTTTTTTCATCTGATCTCGTTTTCCGTTCTCCCCACCCGTAACTACTTGTTGGTAACATTGGTCCTGGGAAGTAATTTTTCCATTTCATAACTGTACACAAATGCTCTCGAATCGGGAAGGGGAGAGACCAATATGCGATACCCTATTTTCACTCAGTCTTCTTCCTATTTTGTCTCGAATGTCAACTTGACTGGATCTCTTCTCTTTTTAACCTTTGGGCGATCGCTGTTTGTTGCCAGGACGCATTGAAAACCATTGTGAAAGAACTGAAACATCTCGATCAACCATTTTTCTCTTGTAACATTTGTGTTCTACGATCTCAGACTCGGTTGGTTTAATGGACGGAAACGTGTGAACACGCGCGTTCGCAATTTGGGAATACTAACTGAGATGATATGCGATCAAGCGCGTTGTTTTCCGTTACAGCGTACTTCTTTTCACGTTCAACAAACGAAAATAAGGGCCCCGGTGCTCCAGTGTTCATATCCGGAAGGGCAGATTGTCAGATGTCTCAATTCATTTGTTCGTTTTTCACATTTACTGACCTTTGATCTGGCAGGGATTTGCTTTCCACTGAAATTCCCGATCATCTCGAGCAGTCATATTTCATCCAAGAGAAACAGGATTGCCGGGAGCTAAGGCTAACCGATAACACATTCTTAAAAAAAGTTGAAATCATGACGAAAAATAGTAACAGAGCGGGACTGATTTGTTGTGATGAGGTCCAATCTTATAAATCTCGATCGTGGTCTTATTGAAGCAGCGTTGATAGAGTCAAAGTCTTCTGATGAATAATCATTGTGTTTGGCGATGATTCTCGTCATTCCGGCGCTTACTAAGAAACCTATTCTGAAGGGGATTTTAGATAGTCCAGTGTTCGATTGTGAACTCGGATTATGCTTGCGAGTGGGTCTCTGTTTCACCAATGATAGTAGTTCTGTTGTCGTACCCAAGTGCTGTTTGTATGCCGCACCACGTCAGATCATGTAAACACTGATAAAGTGCATGTTGTATGCATGTGCATGTACTCTTGAGGTCTGTCAACCCTTTAATCTCGCCGTAGTCTGTCTAAGGTAGTTTCACCGAAATTGACCATTCTGGGACCGATTGGTGACTCACTAGGTCAGCGCGCATTGTTGACGCTAAGCTGTTTTTCACGTGACAAATAGCCTGGAATCCGAACATGTGCGTTCAGCGTCCCGGCCCAACCGAACTGTTCCGACTACGGCCGCGGGTTTTGAATTCTATTTTTTGACACTCGCATCTGACTGACAGAATGCACAATGACTGTGGTACGCGGAATTGGTATTCGACAGTTTTGTGTGGACATGTGTATACATGGACCTCACAGATTACCATGACTGGCAAAAACGTGTTATTTGGGGGGGGGGGGGGGGGAATTTCTGTCAAGAACGGAACTTAAGAACTTATGTTTACTAGGTTATTCGATATATTGACAATGGGAGTTTTGGCGGATTCCGTTGGCGATCGGTCACAGTTGGAAATGGATGGACTTTAGCAGCGCACTTCTTCAAACGACCGCCTTAAAGCTAACACAGGAGAGACTGTTTTTAGAATCCGAGAAATGAGGCAGTCAAAGTTCGTGTTGTGATGCAGAAATGGGCACACCAGAACACACCCAGTATTGCAAATACATTTTACCGAAATATCCACGAGATCTCACTCTGAATGAGACTGTTTCACATATCGTGACTATCTTCGGCGTGCGAGCATCAATATTCGATACTAGTCACAACCGGTTAAAGATCATCAGACAAACAGATGAGGATATCGTTACATATGCAGTCAGAGTAAATCGTGAGTGCGAGAGATTTCAGTTAAAACAATAGACTAGTGATTAATTTAAATTACTGATTCTTGTCTCAGGCCTAACGTCTCACATTGACAGTGATATCAGAACCCGTCTGTTTGCTCGACTAGACACAGAAGACTCGTGTTCCTTGCAAGATCTCACCACCTCAGACTGGTAAACCTAAAGAAAGACTCACAAATGCTCTGGGCATCAGCGGCTAAGACGGACGGCTACCTTCAGCTTGCTGGTTTTGTGATGCGTGGCATTACGTGTGGGATTTGTCAGTTCCGGCAGCAGAATTGCGAACATTGTGATGAGATGGGGACATAAGGAAGATTGTTGTGCGGAAATACGCAGGCGAACTGGTCGCTATCGAACGCAGTCAAATTTGATTCGGAGGACAATCTAACCGTGCGTTTACTACGTTCTACGAAACAATACGTCAGTGTAGAAAATACATCATCCTTTGGCATAATGCTTTTTCTGTGTCCCTGCAAATGGAAACCGTTTCGGACGTTGCCATCATTTCGAAATCTACCTGGCGGAGGATTGGCAACCCCACACTTGAACCCACGAGCCGTCCAGCTCGCAATGCCCCGGGACAACCCATTTCATTTGTTAGTGAGTTGTAATGTGGATTTTTATTTCATTCGTTGCATCGTCAAATGACCTGAACCTACTAGGAATCGACTAGTTAGAACAACTGCATCTTTGGGATGTCCCTATTAGTTCAGTTAGCAATTCACCCAACCCATCTTTACCACCTTTTTCATCCACTATTGACGTTGCAACTGTCAAATTAAAATCATAGCAAGACTTTGTGTCAGCATTAGAAGCAAAACATTCAGACATTTTCAAACCCGGTTTACGCTAATGCACAAAAGCAAAAATAACTTTGTTCATCCTTCCGGAGAGCACACCCATTTTTCGTCCTAAAAGACCTCTTTCCGATGCAGCCACCCCACAAATCGACGCCCAGTTAGATCGTTTGGAACAGTTAAAAGTAATAAGCGAAGTCACCTATTCTTCCTGGGTCTCTTCAATGGTAGGCATTAGGAAGGCCAATAGCGCTGGGCCCATCCGTGGCGATTTCTCAACCGGTTTGAACGAAGCACTCCAGACGCATCCGTACCCACTCCCGATCCCTGAGGATCTTTTTGCCAAACTAAATGAAGGACGTTTTTTCTGAACTCGACTTCTCGGATGCTTGTCTGCAAGTAGAAGTGGAAGATTCCTGCAAAGCACTTGACAATTGACACTCATAGCCGGTTGTAACCGTATAATCGGCTTCCTTTCGGCGTTAAATGTGCACCAGCATTTTTCCAACAAATAATGAACATTGCGGAGCGGTCTGTCCTACACCTTGGCGTACACGGACGATACCATTGTTGTCAGTACTTCCGGGGATGAACATGGAGTACATTTGGACGAGGCTTTCAGGCGCGTCCAGTCATACGGTTTCAGTCTTCAGATGCAAAGATGTGTGTTTCGGCTATCGCATATCAGTTAACTTGGGGCTATGGTAGATGAGAACGGTCGGCGTTTCGACCCAACTAAGATAGCTACAATCCAAAATTTTCCAGCTTCTGCTAACAAGACGAGGCTTCAGTCTTTCCTAGGCGTGCTAAATTATTACAACAATTTTGTACCTTTAAATGATATCTTGAAGAAAGACACTGAATGGTTTTGGTCATCACACTGCCGAGACGCGTTTGAGAAGATCAAGAAAATACTTGCATCTGATCTTGTGTTAACGCAATGCAATCCGAAACTCCCTATCGTTGTTGCTGCAGATGCTAGTGACTACGGCATAAGTGCAGTTTTACTACATAAATTTCCAGATTTTAGTCAGAAAGCAGTATGTTACATGTCTCGCGTACTGGCCACTGCTGAAAGAAATTCATTCCGATCGAAAAAGAATTGCTGGCTTTAATTTTCGCCGTTTAAAGCTTCACAAAATGTTATGCGGACGCCATCTTACATTATGCACAGACCATAGACCGTTACTCACTATTTCCTCCTCGAAAACAGGCGTACCTGTCCAAACGGCAAACAGACTACCTCTCTGGGCTACAATACTAATTTGGTTGGATTTTAGCATACAGAACATACGAACAGATAGCCTCGGACATGCTGTTGCCTTATCACGCCTGATAGCTACAAACTCACAAAGTCAACCAGATAACGACGAGATCGTTTCAGTGATAAATGTGGACGCAGATGTCGAAAACGTATTTCACGTTTTCCATACGCAATCCGCCAGTAACTTTCGGTTCTGTCTGCAAAGCAACTCAAATTGACCCCACTACTGCAACGCCTCATGTCATACTTACGAGAAGCCTGGCCAGCCAACATTAAGGATCCTGAAATTCGGAAGTTCTACGGACAGAAGAAGCACTCACATTTGTAAGTGACTGTCTGATTCTGTCCCACCGTGTGGTAATTCCCCAATGCTTTGGAACGAAGGTCCTTCACCAGCTACACAGGGGCCATCCAAGGATGGCACGAAAGGAGGCCATCGCGTGCTTCTACGCCTACTGGTCTAACATTGACTCAGACATTGTTGAACTTGTCCGCCGGTGCAAGCAATGCGTGCTAGCGACCAAAGCACCTGTGAAATGTGAGATTCACACATGGTCTTAACCTTCTGCGCATTGGTTACGAATTCATGTAGACTGCGCCGGACCTGTGAAGAATTAGTACTTCCTTGTCATGGTTGACACATTCTAAACTAGTAGTCAGTTTTGGGGATGTGGCTAAATCCTAATTCCAAACCAACCATGGGTGGCGTATGAAGCGTACCACACGAAGCTCACCGGCATCTGTGCTGGAGGGGTGTAAAGGACACCCAAGATGTTTGGCCTCATCCGAAGGGCCTATGAACCGAGCAACCAGTCACCCGCTCCCAGATGTTCCCGAAAGAGGCGAATGAACCGTACAATTGGGTACCGGCTCATCTGAACTAACACCGCTGCCTTGCAGGATGTGCTTGGTTGCACAAAGGCTAGAGCTGCATCCTCGAATAAAAATGCATACTCTGAACTGGGCCACCCAGTAGTACAGTAGCCCACAACGTCAACAACAATGAAACCGATGGGTGTCTTACTACACGCTGGTTACTTTCGATAAACATGCTCACACTGGTCTTGTCACTCCGTGCACCCAGATTGATCTGTTTAATTCCACACCTCATTCCCGCACACTGGCATTTTAATATTCTTCGGGAGCTGCAGTCGGCCGTACTCGCGGTGATGTCTCTGAAGGAAGTCCTCTTCCTGTTCTCTCGCGTCCACCTTCGTCCACCATCCAAGTTTCACCGAATCCGCTTCCATCAATTGATGCCCTTCTTCGCTCCAGGCTTCCTTTTAAACTGGTCACATTTAATGTGCGAAAGCTGATGCGTATAGGACAACAGTCATGTGTAGCTCGTACGCTGGAGACCCTTGCCATCGAAGTGTGTTGTATTCAAGAGACTCGCATCCAAGACTCCAGCTCGGTCATTTAATTGGTGCTCCCATCCAGTCCTGTAAAGTTTCATCTGCGTTTGCCTGGGGACCCTGAGGCTGCAGCTGCTGGTCTTGCTGGCGTAGGTGTAGCTCCCAGTGAGAAGGCTGAGGCTGCTCTACTTGACTGGATCCCAGTTGGCAGCCGCTTGTGCGCAATGAGACTTAGAGGTTTGTGCAAACTAGCCAAACGTCGTCTCGGCTTATGTCCCCACAATATTGAAGTCCAAATACAATCAGAGAAGTCTTCTACCAACAGTTTCACGACCTCCTACACAAAGCAAAACGGGACGATATCGTGATTTTAGCTTGAGACAAGAATGCTAGAGTCGGTCGGCTGTCTTCGAACGAGGCGCATTTGGGAGGCCTTTTTGACCTCGATTCCTGTCGTTCAGAAAACGGGGAACGATTGTTGGCTCTTTGTTTAGACCACCGCCTGTTTCTTGTCAGTACGAACTTCACACGTTCTAATCACCAGTAAGCCACGTGACCCCAGCCCTCTTCGAGTCAACAATAGACCCAGATAGACCACGTCGGGATTAACTAGAAATGGCAGGGTTGCATTACAAGACCGCAGGTCGTACTGGAGCATTTCCTTGACTCCGACCACGCGTTAGTCTGCCCTAAGCTGTCCATGTTCTTCGGTGGGCCAAACGTACGACGCAGCAGCTGTCCTTCTAGTCCGTCTTGTCTCTCAAGTTTCCGAAACGTTCTAGCTGAAAAGCTAGGATCATGGCCACCAGATAACATCAAACAGCACTGGCCGCTTATAAACAGTGATTTCTATTCTGCTGGAGAGGTGAGTTTTGACCACACTCGTTGTGTCGCTACACTCTGAATTTCTGCTGAGTCCCTACGCCCTCCCGATGCAGGCCAGTCCATCCCGGCTGGAAGTGAGCATAATGCAGCACAGCTCACAACGAGACGTGAACTCACCTCAAGTAGGGATCGCGAAATCTGGTGGTCTCAGAAGGCATCAGAGATGGAGCATGCTGCTGCTGTGGGAAATGCTCGTAAGCTATTTTATCTCATCCGGGTCACTGGTAGAAAGCCATTGGGTGTGAGCGAAACGGTTTGCGAAGCTGAAGGGTTGCCTATCCACAATCTGCAGTGATGTCTTTACACTGATCGGGGCACTTTGAAGCACCATTTAGCTGGCTATCAGCGTTAGCCTCTCCCATAGCTGTTTTGGCACACGTCCCGTGGTCTGTTTCGACAAATCCACCTTCTGAGGCCGAGATCCGCAAGGAACTCCAGCGCAGGACTCCGTTGACCTTTCCCCCGCTCTTTTTAAAGATGGTGGAATGCAGCTTGTTTGAGAGCTTCAAGCTTAGTTCTCCAAGGTCTGGCACCCCGAGTACGATCCTTCTTGTGGAGGTAATCGATCGTTGTCTCCATCTTCAAGAAGGGTTCGCTCAGTGAGTGCGCCAATTATAGGGATATAAGCCTAGTCCCGGTAGCGTCTAAGCTGTTAATGCCCGTCATTCCACGCAGGTTATACAACAAGCGTGATGAGCTAACTCGCGAGGAACAGGTTGGGTTTCGTACCGGTTGCGGATGCATCGATCAAATCTTCACCCTCCGACAGTTGCTAGAGCACGGTTACGCTTTCCAGAGGCCAACAATCTTTGTTTCTAGACATTTGCGAGGCCTTTGGCCCCGTCGTTAGGTCTGTATTGTGGTACTGTTTGTTAAGGAACGGTGTACCTGAAAAGTATGTGTTGGCCCTCAAAGAGTTGTATTCTCATACCTTAGGTCGGGTTAGGGCCTATGGCCAGCTTTTGCCACCCTTTGGCGTCTCCAATGAAGTACGACAATACTACCCAATATCCTCGTTTCTTTTCAACTTTGCTACAGAGGATGTCCTACAGAAAGCTTTATCGGGTCTTCCAAACTGTGGGATTGAGCCCCTCCCAGGGAGCAGAGTCTCTGACTTAGAGTACGCAGATGATATCGCCTTGCTGAGCGACAGCGCATAGGTAATTCAACACGCAATGAATTGCTTGACGATTGAGGTGTCCCGAAATGGTATGTACTTTGAGCCCTCAAAGTGCAAAGAGCTTGTTCAAGACTGGCAGGAGCCTGTGCCTACACACCCTTACTGGTGATCGGTCAGAGGTAGTCAATAGCTTTAAGTACCTTGATGATGGGGAGGAGATCACATAACGAATTGCGAGAGCCTGAGCAGCTTTCGCGAACCTGTGTCATCTGCGGTGTCGCCAATGATATCCAGCTTTCTCCCAAAGGAAGGATGTACAATACTACACTTTGCAGTGTTCTTCTTTACGGTTGCGAGACCTAGACCCTCCGCGTTGGTGATGCCCGGCGGCTTTCTGTAATCGACCACCGGTGGCTCCGAAGCATTTCTCGTGTCTGGTGGGAACATCGAGTGAGCAATGAGGAGGTTCGTCGTTGTGTGTTCGACGCTGATAGTCGTCCCCTGACAGAAATAAACGCTCTACACCACCTCCGATGGCCCGGGCACGTTGTGCTTGTGCCTACCCACCGTTCACCCTTTCGTGCTCTTTTTGCACGTGTTGGGCAAGACTGGAAGAAATGGCGTGACGCTCAGGCTATGACTTGGCCCAGGGGCATGAAGAAGTTAGTCTGGGCTTTGACTTCGGTTGGTGCTTCCCACCCTCCTGGTTGGGGCCCAAGAAATTAGGATTGCCGTGGGTTAGAGACTCTGAGAGATATGGCTCAGTACTGGGTCCAGTGGCGCGAATGCTGTATGGCCTGTCTGTTGACTTCCCGATCCCCATAAACAACTGAAAAAAGACAAATAATCCACAAAACGTGCACGGTGAAAATATTAAAAAAAAATTGCTTCAACTTGTTATAATTTTTATGCTGACTCTCAGTCCCCGCCCCTCGACCTTGTAGTATTTCTGTTGTTGTTGCCTTGGCACCATACTTGTTCTCAAGCGGCTGAATATATATATATATATATATATATATATATATATATATATATATATATATGTACAACTGACCAATCATATTCGTTCGAGTATCATACGGAAGTCATGTGTGCCAGGCGACACATTCGTTTTGAATTTTCGATAAAACATTGCTCGGGCCCGTTGTTCTGATTCGCGAGTTATCGGCTTTAACAGACATAAGTGAGATTGAGCACTGATAGTGAAAACCTGCAACAAACAATCTGGTCGTGACGTCTGTGTGCACACATGGGTCATCGGTCCATTCTCCTCTATACCATTTTAAGATAGATTGGAAGTAACATCAGGTAAAAGTGAGGATTAATCACATGAATTTACAAGGCTGTTAGTTAATTCTGAGGAAGAATAATGTTCTTAGTACCAAATTTAGATTGATCTAAAACGCGAGCAGGACCTAGTCCCTCCGCCACACCAAGCGACCACTTCACTAGCTGGTCAGTGATTGCTCAAAAACAAATTGCTTGTCCTGTCGTTCTCCATGTTAACCGGTTCATTTATTTTCTCGTGTTCAGTAACTTGTGTAGGCTAAACAACACCTCAGCTGTCTCAGTGAATCAAGGACACAAAAGCCAGCTTGGCCGAAGAAAGGGAACCAGAAGAACCGTGACTAGAACAATAGTCGCGCACCCTTGTCGACACAGGGCACCAAATAGACGATGAAGCCTTCCAATTAATTTACAAAGTACCCGTGAATTTTTTCCGAACAGCGGGAGACGCAGTGATTGGGCTGGTAAACCCCTTCTCTTTGTTCACACAAACAGTTTGTGAAGTCACTGGTTGAGATCCGAAAGGGCCAGGCCAAACCAACTTGACGTCGACTGTGACCTTCCAGTGACGATAAGAGGCAGCGAATCCCGTTTTACATGTCCTTTGATCACCGGACTTTCCTGACCACAAACAATAACCTCTCTCCTTGTTCCGAACAATACGGCACCTACAACATTGATCGACCAATCCGAATTTGATACTTTAAATGTTATTCCGAAAGTATGCACGTAGCTATGTTAGCCAGTGGATGACGTTGCCCAGCTTGTTCGTTACCGTGATCTTTTCTTTATTCAGAGAGGCTTTCACACGAAAAAGTATGTGGAGGACGTTAGTGTTGGTAAAATTTTATTGCTCAATAACAGTGTAGTCGAAATCGTTGGTCGGTTGTCTACCTTTCGACCAACACGGGTAACCTTTCGCAAGACCGGCTTTACACTGGTTTTCGCTAGTAAAACCAGTCTTGAGAAAGGTTACCTGACTACTCCGTGTTATTTAACAATAAAAATTTACCATAACATTTCACATGAAGCATCGATTTTTCGATACACTCCTAACCGATCTCGGTTCTGACACAATAATACGTTAGTATTCGAATTCGACAGTGAGTGATTTCCTTCATTTCACTGCGCATCATAGTTTACTAGTGTTCTGTTAGTGAACAGACACTTAAGCACTCGATTTCTTAGAAAAACAGGAGGTTTGCTACAGTTTCTTCGGCAGAGCAGCTCTCTCTGTACGAATTTTCTTTAGTCGCTGTAAGAGAATCAGATGCCGGTTCGTCAAAAGTGATTGGGCTTTCACTTCCTTTGTTCTCTATTTTCTATCATTCCATGCTTGCGCATGACTGCAGTGGAGCGGGGCATGTCCTGTGATCTTATTGGCTCACATCGCTATTAGAGTGGTCGACTGGTTTAGAGCGCAGGCTTACCACCACAGAGTTCGCGGGTTAGAATCCCGGCACCGCAGCTGGTCACTTTGGTGATTTACGGTAATCCGGTGTAGTCCGGATGGTTATTACACCTGACATACTGGGACTTTATGTGGTTTTCCATCACTTCACTTCCCAGCCTTTGGCTGCCAATTATTTCCAGTAGTGCGATGGGCCTTTGCGACTTTGGTGTATAACCGCTCCACAGCAAGCTTGTAAAAGAGGCAATCCGATCCTGAAACTTTGAATTTCGGAGAATCATATCGGGTCACAGTAATTCATATGTAGTACCCAGTCCAGGGGTAATGTGTTGCTGTCTGCCAGCAATATGGTGGCAGGGTTTGAACATCTTACTCCCGGCGTGACAAACGCTTGTGTGCTACTAGCGTTTGATTCGTTCACCACCGACCACGAAGGGTCTAAAATAAACTGTCAAAATCACGTGAATTGATGGTCTTTATCATCGACACGACCAAAGTCTATCGTCCGAATAACAATTTTTACCGTTGTAGTCGGGGTAGTTGGACGATTTTAGTATCTGATTATCAGACCTAAAGTAAAAGTTAAAACCACACCAGAGCCAGTTGCCTGAATTTTTGATGCAAATGACCTTTTTCTGAACCTTATGTACTTCATGGCCACTCCGTATCTCCGAGCCACGCTTCTCGAACCCGTGTACCACAAATACAAAATGAATGCCCAGTTGAATCACGGTACCTCGAAAATGTAACCAGAATGCACACTGCGCAGTTGGGAACACATCAGATAGAAATATCCCCTTTTGCTCGTACAATTTTCTGACAATTTCTCACCCTAGACGGACTTCTTGATACCGTTCGTGAAGATTGTTTAATTCTACTCCATATGAAATAAAGTAACCGAAACTGTTGACTGGTTTCGATCGCGCTCAGAATTCTTCTGTACACATTTGCAAGATCGGGATAGCAGGAATTGGACAGCTTTACAAAAGACTGGGAGATGAATTACACGAAGCCGGTCACTCGTACGTATTGAATGTAGGTATTTTTGCACGTCTAATATGTACATGAGATAATTTGGGCAACTGGGCTAAAATGGACACCTGGTCGATATAGCGGTAACTGGGACGCAACTTTGGCTGGTGTTGATGTAGGCATATTTTCAATCCACCAGTCGGTCGACGTAGTATGACTTGTGCATGCGTACAATGGTGACGGAATATCCTCTATCCGTAAGGTTCCAGTAGCAAAAATACAATATTAGAGACCGTTTATGTAAGGCAGCAGTATAGGATAACGATTCGGATCGCGTTGCGTACCATTGCACACAAACACACACACACACACACATATATATATATATATATATATATATATATATATATATATATATATATATATATATATATATATATATATATATATATATATATATATATATATATATATATATATATATATATATATATATATATATATACGAAAAAGAGAAGCAGAAAGGTTAAAAAGTCTAAGTAGAAATGGTTATGTGTGGACGAGTTGTGTCGGTAATTAGTCCAAATCAAGAAGTTGGCACATGACCGTATCAGCGGAGATTTGCCAACGGAAAGACGAGGTGAATAGATGTCAAGATATGGGACAATTCAGACTCCAATAAAAGCCACTGCCACACCGCAAAACTACGGGAATGGGGGTTGACACTAATTGAAGGTTATAATATTTTTAAAATATTCCTATCGTGTTGGTCAAAGTACTTGAATAAATTGTTAGTCACTCAAACCGTTCCCGGTTTGGGACTCGTAGGCTCTGACCCGGTTGGGTTGGCCCACGAGATCGATAGATAGACAGATTGCTCATTCAATCAATTTTCAGGTGAGTCGATTTCGATTCCGCAGTCATTTAGCACAGTCATTCCAAACGGACTATGGATGATAGTCCCAATGGTAGTGTTCATCTCGGTGGTGTTGGTCGACAAGGCGCGTGCCTAAGAGGATTTACTAAGCCCAGACACGGAGGTATATGCGCGTGCATAGCGGCACGGGTGGTGCGTCAAATCTCTCTCGTGTTGACTGTCTCTCTCTACGGCTGAACCGGTCATACAAGCAAGGACTCCGTTTTCTCTGACTGCAAAATGTAACATGAGTCGGTGGGAAGTGGAATGGCAGGGCTAGTGCTGGAAGTTATGAGAAGGCGATGAAATGTCTATAAGAGGTCACATATTGGTTGTTCCCTTTTACTGTCTTCTGCACACACACACACACACACACACATACACACACGCACGCACACACACACACACACACATGAAAACACGCACTGGGAAGCGGACACAGTTTCCTAATCCTCTCTGCATGACAGACTGACTCATCCTATCGTTGTCCCTATCCGGTGGAACAGAACTAATATTCTCCCAGCCCTTGACTGACCTCTTATCCTTCAACCCTTGATGAGCGTGTGGTGAGATTCTCATCCGCTTTGATTGCATCCACTGCTACCTATTTCCCACACGGTCAATGTGTCTACCAAGTGGCCGGTCAACCGGTGACTTTCTTAGGTCAGCCGGCACGTGTTCGTTTACCTAATTTGGAACTCAGTTATCTCTGACATTTGGATACGCTTTTCGTGAAAAAATACCTTTCGAGCGTGATAACAGCTGGAGGTGATGTTTTTGGAGAGATCATATCACGGAAAGAGTGAATTAGAGCGGCTTTCGCTAAACTTTAATACCTGTGGCACAGCTACGACATCCGACACCCCCCTAAGGGACGGGTCTACAATGCCAAGGTTCGTAGTTTATGGTTGCAAGACCTGGACACCTCGCGTTGAGGATGCTCGGCTTCTTTTTGTATTTAAAAGCTGACCTCTCCGAAGCACTTCTCGCTTCTAGTGGAAACATCAGCGAGTAAAATATAATCACTAATCTTACGTGCTACTTACACCGGCCCATGGTGACTTGAGTAATAATGCTGCGCAGCCAATGCTACTTTAACTGATGAAGTAGTCAAACTCGGCGGCTTGTTTGCGATACTTTCGTTCCGCTTAGGCTCCATCTACCCAACGGAGGAGATATTGATCAGAGGATTCGATTGCTGTGCTGTTGATGAGTTGTTCACATACGAAAAGAGTGATTTCCAAAGTCAGTCAGAATAGCCTAGGGTGCACGTGTGTGACTCATGATCAAGCAACCCGGGTTCGAGTCCCATTTGGGTCATGACGGATAGAACAGTGATGATGATCTCTTACATACAACAAGACGAGGCCACTGCACGACTGAGAATAGACATTTCATGTTGTATTAGTTCACAAACCATTCCTCAGGACTTGAGATCGTTCCTGTTTGACGAGGTTCACACTCCACCGATGTTATGGTCGCGTTTATGAGGCGAACAGAAATTTCTCCCTATAATTGCTGGTTTTGGCACAAGTGGAATTGATTCAAATGTGAAAAGTCTTCGGCGTTGGTGGGATTTTGTCCCCTTGTCTTAGGCCGAAGTGCGCTAGTGATGATGCACCGACTGCCTCGGACATTTTGCAAAGGGGATCTCAATGTGTACCCACAAAAAACCCGGGTTCTAATCTTCGTTAGATTGTGCCGGTCGTCGACGTGCATTGCACAACTGACGATCACTAACTAGGAATCAACCAAATGAAGCAGCTATTTCCATAGTTTTCACCGGTGAGTCGAAGCGCTGATATTGCACGATGAATCATTCTACCAGAAAATTTAGAACCTCTCTATAACTAAAACCATGGTTTTGATATCTGTCTAGGCACGAAGATCGAGTATATTTCCCTCCAAACTCCCCATAGATCTGTATGCAATCCATATAATCAGAGGAAAGTTGAAAATAAATGATACTTTGGCAGAAGGGTAGAAAATAATGTTCTAACATGTACCTTAGGTTCCGTTGATTGCTACTGATTTGTTCATCGAGTTGAGTCACAGGATTGCACACATCCTAACACCAGCCGAACTGACGTCATCAGGCCGATGGTAGGACGGCCACTCCGCCGAGGAAATTAGGTGGGGGAGGAAAATAATTCGATAAGTGATTTTTTATCGCCTGATAGTCGCTAAAGGTTGCATATACGTATGCACTGTTATGACCTGTGGTGGTCATGCGGTCATCATCGTGGACTCTAGAAATGTGATGTCTCCGGCTTGATATCTGTCACTCCTCTTCACTTCCCCATAAGGTGGCCTTGGGTCCCTTCCAGAAATATTACACGGCTGTTTGTCTAACAAATGAAGAAGGCAAACTATATTATTACTATTATTATTATTATTATTATTATTATTATTATTATTATTACATACATACATACATACATACATACATACATACATACATACATACATACATACATACATACATACATACATACATACATACATACATACATACATACATACATACATACATACATACATACATACATACATACATACATACATACATACATACATACATACATACATACATACATACATACATACATACATACATACATACATACATACATACATACATACCGATACATACATACATACATACATACATACATACATACATACATACATACATACCGATACATACATACATACATACATACATACATACATACATACATACATACATACATACATACATACATACATACATACATACATACATACATACATACATACATGCATACATACATACATACATACACACATACATACATACATACATACATACATACATACATACATACATACATACATGCCGATGGCCACATTGTGTTTGTCTGTTTCCCAATCAGTTCAATTCGGGCTAGTTCGCGACCCAGGGAAGGGGCATGCTTTTGTGTTGTGCAGCAACTGATGAACCGGGTCAGAGATGGGTTGTTTCGACAGCTGGTGCCATTCGTTCAACTTCCACCGCGAACGGAATGAACAGAATTGAAACACACACACACACACACACACACACACAGACAACCATGCCATATCGTTCGTAATACCCTTTTGCCCCAGAGAACAACACGTAGCTGGCCCCCAAACACGGACGATTGTGTTTATGATGCTGCTGTTATTATTGATTATTATGATAGTGATGATGATGATGATGATGATGATGATGATGATAATAATAATAATGATAATGACAACGATGCTGTTGTTGCTGCTGCTGCTGCTGATTAATAAGTTGATGAATTAATGATGTTTGTTAGGTGAACCACCTGCGGCGATTTGAAACCCCGAACTGAACCATGATAGACGGATTGAGAAATTGGATTGCATGTCGTCTCGATTGCTCTGTCTGTCAGAATCGCATTATGATGTCCGGAAACAGGGATATCGATGTGATGCGGTGTGTGCGAATACGAAAACTAAAGATGCAACTGATAAAGGTGATGAGATTTTAAAAATGGATTCCCCAAAGTAGTCAGTCATAAGCCGCTAGAAAAAACTTTGAAAAGATCCACGCTTTAAGGGGAAATGTTTAAGGATAAAATCACGTGACGTAAACGTGGAAAGGTAGATGACGATGTAATCGAGACTTATAGTGGCAACCCTACTACTACTACTATTATTATTACTACTACTACTGCTACTAATAATAATAATAATATCTGTAATAAGCATTTCGATAGGGAAGAAAGGCAAAGAATGACACTGTCTAAAAGGACGCAATGCTGCGATCCCCGAAAAATGTCCTGTCATCTTAGTAACATGCGATCCCGAATGCAATCTTCTACCGCAACGCCTGCAATTAGGTAGACACAGAACATGAGAACATTAGAAGTAAAACAGCTTTCATCTGCTGGGAACTTATGTGGTTCTCTACTCCAAGCCTTTGAGTTAGATTGACGATTATCCATAATAGTGAATTGTGACTGCATACTAATGAGACATACCCATTCCGTTGTGCTCAATCGCAAGCATATAATAAAAAGGTAAACTGCATTTTTCTAGACTAACAGAGCAACTGGGACAAACGTGAGTAAACGGCCTATGACAAACCCATGTGGAAATTCATCTAGTTGTCTGGCTATCCCCGTGGGAACACTAATTGTGTGTGTGTGTGTGTGTGTGTGTGTGTGTGTCTGTATATTTGTGTGTATCTCATATGATATGGAGTCGAGAGAATGTTTGTTTTTGAAATAAATCACGTTCAGTGCTCTCCACTAAGTTCCGGATAACAGGATCATCGAAGAGCCACGGTAGCCCATTCACCGGACTTATCGCGTCTTAGCTCGTTGGTGGAGGACAAACCACATCGATGACCGGACAAGAAACTCGTCATAGCATAACGATTACTTTTGGACATACTAAATACATCTACTGTATCTACTGCACTTCTCTACTGTATCCTCCATGATTTCAGTCTAGTTGATGATGTGGACAAATCATATGGGTCTATATATATATATATATATATATATATATATATATATATATATATATCAGAAAAGGACCAATAAACGATAACTAGATGAGGAAGTGTTGTAACGATAATTTGCAATACGAGAGAGATAGTGAGTTGTACCGACCAAGCTTGACAACACTCAAAAATACGAGAACAGTGCCACTGATTTCACTGCCCTGCATTCCACAAAACAATTGTGGCTGTTGATCTTGTACTTTCGCTTTTTTGCCTCGAGTTCCGTGAAAACCGCAATCGGAAAAAGGGGCACAGACTCGGGAGCAAAGATTGTTGTACAAATTTGACATCTTAAGCAATCCGTTTCGTGATAGATTTCAGTTTTAGCATCGATTTTGTTCAGGAAATGAATCAGGTTGTTTCCATGATGGTTTGAAATTTCACTCTTTCGATCACGTGTTCCTGATTCACGACTGTTTTGTCGTGGGTCTATTTTTGGTCATGGGTCTGTGCCAGCTTGTTCCACTCACTATCCTCCTTGCTATGTCCGTCCACATGACCCGATTGAAGTTCTGTTCTAAAAGGGTGGTAATATGAACACTAGTGCACGGGGCGTGGCTCGGCTCGGCTGGACGCGTACCGGCGAGGGGTGGCGGGCTAAGTCTTTGGGCTCAGGAATAAACTAATCGGATGTAGCCTGAACCTGGAAGTCAGATCATCCTGATGAAACAAGATCGCCTTACTGTTTGGTCGGAAAATTTCCTATCAATTTGGCCATTTCTTGCTTCATTTGATGAGGAATTTGCAGTAAACATAACCGACAGAATACGTGATCGTTATTCTGTTCTTGTCAGTTCTCGGTACACTTAGTTCAGGCTAAGAGTTAACCAATGCACGTGGGAACTCGGGTCGATCTAAGCTGCGTGATCTCTAAGTCTGCGCCATAGTCCTGTCCTGCAGAGATTCTGTTAAGATCGAATTGTTCTCCCGCATGATCTGGCTGTTCTCTCACGGACTGCTCTGGAAGTTGTCATGTCTAGTATTTTGCTTGGCTAGTTTGATATATTCCATGGTCCCATTCGTTTCCACAATTCTCTTCGTGTGAATATGCGGATCACAGAACTCGTCGTTTGGTATTTAACTGCTAACATTTAGTTCAACCCATTCGAACGTATCGGCAGTGCTGAAAAGACAAAATCATTCACTTCTGGTGTACGTGAGAATGCTAATTCTCAGTGCTTCTGCCGAGCATGATTCTACTCCTCCAATGTCGACCTCCTCGCTGGAACCTTGATCATCACAGACCCAACCCCTCGTCTGTTACATTCATCTTCGTCACGTGAAAACGGCAAAGCAGTGTACTCTGAACTACTTCGTTTCAGACTACCGTAGTTGGTTGTACTTTTTATTTTATGTCATCCATGAAGCTCACAAAAGCGTCACGGTTTACAGTCACGGCTGAGTGCCACATTTGGTCGATCATGTACACACGTGCAGACATACTATTTGATATAGGGTATTCGTTCTCGAATAGGGTTTGGAACGCGTGTGCGGACACTATCCACGCTTTGTTACCTCGTGTGATCTACTGGCTGAGCCTCGAAGCCAATCCCACAGTTTTAGACATTTCACGAATGGAGTATACTGTTTTTGTCCGCATTAAGTATCTTAGCACTTGGCACCTGCACAGTAAACCAAATTACTATCTGAGCGTCTACAACTGGATTTTCCCGTGAATTGATCAGTGCTCATCAGTTGAATGTTTATTCTGTTCAGTGGTTCTAAAGTGTCTTACATTTGGGTCAAAATACCGTTTTTTTCTCAAGAAAATTACTGTCAAACCAATCTTTACCGAGAAGTGCTTCTCATCATCAAAAAAGGATAAGCGAGAAGACAATTCGTGAAAGCAGCACTGGAATCAGAACATCATTATTACCTTTCGTAGAAGAGATTTTTACAGGAGAGGTCCACCGTCATTTTTCTTCATTTAATACCAAAATGATACCGCCAAGTATGACCCTGAGAATGGGAACGGCCAATGCGCCAATAGATCAGATGTATTGTATCGAACTGAGCACTTAAAGATAGCACCAGTATGACCGGTAGTGGAGAAGATAGAACCTCCTGGATCAGCACAGTTGTCCGATGACGAACAAAGCTGGTGCGCAAGTAGATGCGGATTATCTGCCGATACACTAAGTATTAAATAATAGCAATAATAAATAAAATAGTAGCTCACGATTATCTTGAAAAAAACAGCTAGTTGTACGTTTTTCTGACCTCTGGCAATCTGCACCACCATTAGTCAAGTTTGATGTGGATTACGTTGAAAATTTGTCACACAAATGGACTGAAATACTTCCGTTGATACGCCGACGCGATATTTTTTCGCCCAGATTTGACATTCAGGACCTACCGGAAAGAAACAGACCACCAAGTGAATAGAAGGAAAGTAAAACCGGTAAAGTCACTTTTACTACCCCCACCACCCTAATCGCCCGAATCCCGTCCCTCCCACGCTTCGCCTTTCCCGCTTGTACGAAGTTTGGAACAATGAACAGTGATACTAATGTACCCAAACAATAAGGTTCATACCAGCAACATCCAGACCGAGCCACTCACCCTTACACACATGTAAATAGACACACACACACACACACACACACACACACACACACACACACACACGAAATCCCGTGCGTCGAGAGCTATATCAGTCAACTGTCCAACTGGGTCAACTCGTTGTTTCGGTTGATTAATGAGCGAGCACATTTTGTTTGGTAATTCTGGTGACCGTTCAACACGTAGCTGAATTTTCTAAAGCAGTGCGCTAAAATCTGTGACCCACAGCGGTCAACACAATCACGTATAGTGCCCACAAAAAGAATGGAGTTGAATAAGTTCCACGAGACTGGGGTGCTCTGCGTCTACGATTCTTTTCGAAAGTTCTAGACGAACACGATTGAGCCGGTCAGAATAACTTGTATGCACATGTAGCAGCAGTTGATTGGTTTCTCTTCTTTAATTCTTTTTTATTATACAATAATAATAAAATATTTCAGGTAGCGTACAGCGACTAATTTAAGGCTGTCTTCGGTGTAGTAATAGCTGTGTTGTACTCGGTAAGACGTGCCAGATGATACTTTGCTTGTTCGGAATCAAATGATCCAGCTACAACGGAGCTACTTATTTGCATTAGCGATATCCAATCCAGGCTGATTCGAAGATTTTTCTCAATCTACCATATGATCAGTGGGCCGAGATTTTCGGTGTCCATGGATCGGTTTGTGGGTAGAATGCATACGGGTTCGGAGACACCGTGGTACCGTGGGGCGTTTCCACCGCCGTACTCTCTCGGTGGCAGAGTGTAAGCACACGTTGCATATTACTGTCGTTCTTGTTTCACCACATGTCGATCTATCATCGCGTTATCCGTCGCTCCAGTGTCCATAATATGCAAGACTTACTATCGACCACACATACTACTTACGAAAGAGAAATTCCATTTCCACGGCTCCCCACCTTCATATAATAAAGCTATCACTCCGGGTTAGGAGAGTCTTATCTCGTCTTTGCCGGGACGTCAAATGTTGTGCTAGTGCTTTCATTGGCCTCTCTTGCTCCATTCTGCAGGTTAGTGGTGAGTGACTTGGTTGTTGTGTTACTTCGCGCCACCGCTGTATGTCAGTCCGATGCACATACTTTTCTTTTTGATCGCGTTATATTTTATGCACCGAGTAGAGGGTTTGCAAAACGAAATTAGGCCCTTTCCATTTAGGCATGAGCTTCCATGATCTAGGACCACTATTTAGTCTCCCAAGACACTGTTCACGTGTAATCCGCATAAGCGAGGCAAGCGTCAAGGACTCTTGGGTTTCTCTCGGGCCCTTATGCTCGTCCCTTCACACACTGCGAATTTTTGCGGGGCCCGTCTCTCATAGGTGAACCACAGGCCCACCCCACGATCGACGGGCATTCATGCAGTCCTACTAAACACCAACGAAATCGGAGACTACTTCGTGTTGGCTTGCCTGGAAGCCCGGTGACAGAAACAGCAACGGTAGAGACTGCTCCCAATTTCCACATTTTATCGCTAACCGTTCATTGATAGCACCGTTATTCCCTTCCGTAAGACCACAGGTTTGAGGGTTATATGGAGTTTTGTGCATCTTTCGGATTTCCAATTTATCCAGGAAGGTCCCAAATTCAGCATTTTCAAAACACTGGCCTCGGTTATTATCCAAAGGTTGGCTACACTGTGTTCCACCGTCACTACCTTGACGGTAGGCGCGAGTTGGTCAGGAACGCCAACAGTCTCAGTCCAAAGCTTCAAGCGTTCATTCACGACAATCATCTACCGATGTCTTCTCAGCAACTTTGAGTAAGGTCTGTCAGGTCACTGAACCACAGTTCAGTGTGAGGGATGTCCGAGAGGAGTAGCACCTCTGAGGTGGTTGACTGTCGTGTCTCCTGGGTCATCCTCCATCTCCTTGGTCTTCATCAGCTACACCCTTCTCGCTTGTGTCGCCACGAAACTGAAGCATGCATCAATGGCCACACCCCGGCAAACCACCCGACTGGCGGGATAAACCAGGTCAAGGGTTACTAAGGTCTAAAAAGTTTCGATGAGATGGCTTTCAGCATGAGAACACAGATGCTTATGAATAGGTGGACGAGATCTACAGATCCAACAGATATATAGCAAAAATGTACAAATTACCGGACCTGGAATTCCAGAACGAGCGAATGCACTGCATAACAAGCCACCGGCTCTTCTAGAAACAGCCTGCCGTCTTGCAATCTGCACCTGGCTGTGCAAAGGCTAGAGGTGCAACCCCGAACAAAAAAGCCGAATGATGCTGGGAATATCGCTTCGTACCCTATTCTCGAGACTTCATGATTATTCGCGGAAATTCACGAGCTCATCATTGCTACGGAGTCCACGGTAAGCGACGCGCTTTGCGTCTCAGTTGTCGAAGTCATAAGACAGCAAGCTGGGATTATTCGCTGCACGAAAGGAACCTATGTAGCCTGTTGGCATGTCAGGACGTTTCTAGACATCGGTAGCCAATGCATCAAAATGCGGACTCTATACTAATACCATGTGGATATTGCTTGCCTCTCAGAAGTTCGCCTATACAAATCAGGTAACCGACGAAGGTCTCGCGAAAGGGTGCATCTCATTGGCTTTATCATAGTGGCCCGAAAGACAACTCCGGTCTCTAAGGCGTCGAACTTGATCTGAACAAATCAATGATCTCTTGGGAACCAATCTCCTCTAGACTCGCCCTGGCACGTTTTAAATGCTCTCCGCACGATCCGACGGTGATCGCCGTCTACGCCCCAACCAACTGGGCTAATGACGAAATCAAAGAAGAATTCTATCATAACTTGCAGAAGGCAATCAACCGGGTTTCTAGGCGCGATGTACTTATGATCGCAGGAGACTGGAAAGCTTGCACAGGTACGACCGATGGATCCACTCGTCATATTCTCGGGGAATTCTGCCTTGGTCAGAGCTGCGAGAACGGTGGCCGACTGATCGGCTTAGCCAACGTCAACAGAATGGTTGTCTGCAGAACTCGCTTTCAACACCCCAAGAAACACCTAATAAGATGATACTCCAACGACGATCGCACTGCGCACCAACTCGACCACATCCTGTTGAGAGCCCGTAGGTCCTCCTCTGTGGAGGATTATCGGGTGTACCGAGGTGTAGAAATGGGCAATGCAAAAGGCACTGATCGTGCCCTCTTACGTGAGAGCTTCAAAATTCACCTGTCTACACCTGTTAGGGTCACTGCGCCCTCCCGGAAAAAGATTGCTACCCTAGAACATCTAGAGAAGTGAGACACTGTCACCAGCCAAACAACTCGACTGATCGTCGCAACCAAGATACAAGAAGACAAAGTTTCTGTGGAAAAGGAGTAGACTCAAATAAAATCGACCATCAAGGAAGCTGTATGGACGGTACTATGGATAAAAGGGCGGGCAAAAGATTGAATATCTGAGAGCGCGCTCCATTTGTCAACCAAAGCACATGAAGCCCAGCCCGCAGGTAGTAGTGAACGCCGCAGACTGCAACGAGAGGCCGCACGCTCTGCCAAGGCTGATCGTGAAAGATACTAGATAGAAATAGCCGAAAAATTGAGACCGCATTCGGAACTGGTGACATCGGTAAACTCTTCTGCCTCATTTGCAACTCCTTGAATAGACACCACAAACAAGATTCGATCCTTCGCGACGCGGCGGGAAACCTAATACCCGGACAAACCAAGAAAATGGACCGATGGGTCGAACACCTCGGTCAACTGCTCAACCACCCTACTAACCACTCGACGGACCAACCAATTTCAATTCCTCCAGTCTCATACGAAAGCAACTGCCACACGTCCATTACCGAGGAAACCACAGAAATTATTGAAAAACTGAAAAAACAGAAAGGCTACAGGGGAATATAGCATCTCTCCTTAGGTTTATAAAGTCCGTTCATTACCATTGATTGTATGGTTGAGTAAAATTTCAGGCTCCTTTTGGAGAGACGAGATGTCCTCACCTAACTGGGGCATGTCTGTTCCGCTGTCCATCCCAAAGAAAGGCGATAAATCGGCATGTGAAGGATCAGCTTGATCAATGTTGCTTCAGGGACTTCCAGTATGTTCCTACTAAGCCGTTTCTCCGAGTCAAAATACCGATGCACTCGCTCGAATCAGGATGGTTTTCGGTGTGACATAGGTTGTGTGCATCAAATCTTCGCACTGCGCCGAATACTGGGGCACTGCTTTAAGTTCCAGTAGCCAACAGTAGCTTGTTTTGTTGACTTCCGGGCTGCCTTCGATTCCATTAACCGCGAGTCTTTTTGGACCATAATCCAATCCGATGGGATGCCCGATAAGCTTTGAAGTCTGTTGAGGGGATACCACTCGACAACAGGCGCCTGGATTCGTATGTACCGCGAGGAATCTGATGAGTTCGCACTCACTACTGGACAGAACTGTCCCCTCACAAGTACTGTATAATTGCCCCACTGATTGGACAAGGGGTCCTGAATTACACGACAGTCCTGATGCTCAGCTAAGCCAGGAACTACGCATCTCGGACCTGGAGTTCCCGGATGATACTGTCGTGCTAGGAGATTCCTCCGCTATGCTCCAACGAACTTTCGACTGGAATCAATTCTTTCGCGAAATCCATCGGGCCAGAAGTAAATTCAACCAAAGCCAAAACCTTCACAACTCATCTAGGCCCGACAATTCAACAACCGTTCATCAATGACCGACCAGTTGAATATGTCCTTTTGTTCAAATACCTAGGCTCAAATCTACCTCCTAACGGTCAGGCAAAAGATGAAGTGGTATTACGAATCGACAGCGCCAGGAGAGCCTTCCTCCAGCTAAAACGAACGTTGTGGACTCGCAGTGAAACCAGATTAATGAGCAAAGTTCGTGTTTACCATACCGTCATCCACTCCCTACTCGTCTATGGCTGCAAAACCTGGACACAGCGAGCTGAAGATAGCCTTAGGGTGTAGGTTTTCTGTCCCTAGTACATGCGGCAAATCCGCAAAGTCAACTGGTATGACAGATTGTCCAAAAATGAGGTAAGGAGAAGATACTGTGGTGTTGATATTCTTGCCGCCCTCCTCCAACGTCGACGACTGCGGTGGTTGGTTTGTACCCTCCAGCAACCCGAGTCAGAGATAACCAGACAAACACTCTGTCCTGCTCTTTGCTCTGGTTGGCCTTTTCGCCTTGGTGAGAACCTCGAAGTGAGGATCAGTACCATGGAAAAAGAACTGGATCATTATCTGTATCACTATCGCATCCGAGGCAGCACGTGGCCAGCAATGGTCTATGATATCCACGGAGCTGACTTATCCTCACGCAGGAGCTAATTGCATAGTAGTAGAAAAGTAAGTTCTAATTCTGAAATCGGGATTGACAGTGTTGGAAACTGTGTGACCAGCATGTCGGTTTTGAAAAGTTGGCATAGCTCGAAGGCCAGGACCTGCTTCATCACGTCATTCTGCATCTCTGGCCAATATGCTCTTGGCAGAAAGTAAATCATATGTCCGACAGTAACCTGTGTGCACCAGTTCGTGACATTCTTTTGTTATTGAGTTGGTCACATTTTCGAGCACGATGAACACAGACTCCGGCAATCACATTAATAGTATACCAGAGACGTTCAAATGGAGCAGCCTTCTTTTTGGTCACCACAGGCGTTGTTCGTCATTTGTCAGGAATGCGCCCTATTTAGTGGCGCTTTATCCATCTGACGATCCTGTCGTCTTTGATCTACTAATCTCCGGGGCTCCTGCCGCGAATGCACTTTGCTGACTACAGTCTGGACCTTGATATCAGGATTTGTTTCCTCAGAAGGGCACGTAACATCAGTCACGTGATTTTCCACATCGGAAGTATGAGTGACAGGGGAATCAAGTTCCTGGAAACGAAGTGTCCATTGGACCAATTTACCCCGGACATCCTTTACCATTTTAATCCACTTCAAAGATATTCAATCAGCCCCTGTATGTAACCGTTGTCGTAGCAGTCATGGTCGCCTTTTCTCTAAAGCCCACACGATAAACAAATATTCCTCTTCAGTTGTGGAGTATTGTCTCTCGACTCGCGTGAGCACTTTGCTTTTGTGTTCTACCACACCATTTCGTATGTCTGGACCCAGCCCAATGTGTCCTGCTGTGTATTTACACTGAATGCCGTCTACTCGTTGCTGGTATGTTCGTGCGTATCGATTCAAACTGGTCACCGACTCACTTGTTTCAAGTCGATTAACTCGGACTGCCCTTGGCGCTTATTGACAGATCGATGTGTGACCCATGTTTCGTGCAAATCTATGATTGTATATTTCAGATAGTTGTCATTCGGTTCTGATGACGGGATAAATTCCTTTCCAACTACGGTACTGTTTTTTGGACATAACATTTTGCGTCGCGGCCTAAAACCTGCGGAATGACTACTACGATTTGTGCTCCAAATCAGTCTCGGATCGATGCTGCAGCCTAATCATCCTGGGATTCGCGGAATTTGTGGAAATCCACTTTCATCCATAATGGGCGGGGGATTGTGCCCGTCTTTAATGCCGGCATCAATCTTCCAGTAAAACATAAGCCGAAAACTCTCCGACCGCATCTGGAGGGGGGGGGGGTTGAAGGAGGAGGACTTTTTGAAGCTTTAGGTTCACGCATGAAAATTTCGTTGAAGGATGCGCTGGAAACACTAGACAAACACTGGGGACCCCGTATCAATTCCCTTTCTAAGCAAAAGCCTGGTGAGAAAATTGATGGTTTCATATCGCGGCTCCTCTGTGCTGTACGCGGCTGTGAGGAAGTACCTCTCGTTGAACAACTAGTTTCAAACTTTCGTGATCAAAGAATTCGTGAAGTTATATTGACAGAAAATTCCCTCAAACTCAATAGGGATATTGCTTGTGACATTGCACGTACTAAAAGTGACTTGCATGAGCAGGAGAAACTATTCCACCCCGACGCAGTCAATACGGATATTACTCGTATTAGAGCTGTTGAACCGAACACGGATCATGCCTCGAAACAGCGTTTTTACTGCTTTAGATGCGGAAGTATCCAACATAAGGCTGACTGTGAAATCTGCCCCGCGTCAAATGTCCAGTGCCGCGTTTGCGGTGAGTATGGTCATTTTCCTCGAGTTTGTCGTAAACGTACTGTTTCTCACGTATGTGACATGAATTCTAGTCATCTATGTTCCACCAATCAACCTTCTGATAACATTTACGCCTTTGATACTCGTTCACCTCGTACAGCATTACATAATGTTGAACTTAAACTGCCTTTATCTGATATTCGTACGGTCTATTTCCTGAAAATGGAACTAGACTCAGCTTCACCTGTAAGTTTAATACCTTACTGTTTTTTTCCGCAATCATTTTACCACTTTACCGATATACCAGTCATGGTACACTTCTGGTAGTTATTCAAACAATACGGTGACTATTCTCAGTTTTGTGCATGTAACGTTATTCTTGAACAAAAATTGTGAGTGCCGGTTTGCTCTGTATGCGTTCAGCCATAACAATAAACCGATCTTGGGCCAAAAAGTCACGGTATCGCTGCGAGTTGTTCCATACGTTGACAGAACGCATGCTGCAAACGTAGAAGTTAACGGTTTCCAGGCGAAATATCCCAATTTGTCTGAGGACGATATCGGGCGAATTCCAACTGGACAACACAGAGTAAGACTACTTTCCAACGCAATTCCATCTAGCACACACCAACCTCGACCACTTGCTAAAAGGGAGACGGTTAGTAAAGCACTTCGGGAAATGCTCGAGGACGCTTTAATTGAACCAATACGATGCTGTGAGTGGGTACACCCTTTGGTTGCAGTTCTCAAGAAAGATGGATCTGTACGGATTTGAGCTAAATCAAGCATGCTAACAAAACATCTCATTATAGACAAATTTTCGTTGCCAACTGCGGACGAACGAATAGTAAGGTTAGTCGTTGCTAAGGAATATTCGTAGTTCGATATGAAAAGCGTGTACCTCCAAAAGCCACTTACGACTGATCCACGGTCGGCTGTTCTAACTCAGGATGGACTCTTTCAATACATAGTACTTCTTATGAGGCTGGCTAGTGCACCAGAAGCCTGGCAAAAGTTTATGACACCTTTCTTTAGCAGATCTGACAGGTTGTGTAGTTTACGTGGATGATATTGCTTTGGTTGAATGAACTAAATTTGGGTTTGAATTTACGAAAGTCTCATTTCACTGTGAAAGAAACTGAGTTTCTAAGCCATGCCATTTCTTCAGCTGCAATGAGGCCTGATGAGAATAAACGCGTCATCCTGGAAAGCTAGAAGCCGGTAACACCTGAACAAATCAGTTTTTAAGCTTTTGTGCTTACTATCTACGAAATATTAGAAAAAACTGCACCCTTTTCGGGACAATTACGTAAAGTGACAAAAATCGACAAGAATTTTTTTGCAATACTGAACAAGAGAGTACTTATAATTCTATTCAATCCCCGCGGCAGCTATTGTTATTAAGAACTTCCCTGCGCACTTTCCTATTGATGCTTCCGATGTTGGGATTAGGGCTGTTTTATTGCAGTTACAATGTGGCATAGAGATAGTAATTGCTTTTGCTCCACGTTTTCTACCCTCCACGAAGAGAAATTACTCCACCGATGCGAAGTAGGCTCTCGCATGTGTCATGAGCATGCGAAAAGTGGCATCGCCAGCTTCTTCGACGGGCATTTTGTTTTGCGCACTGATCACGCCTGTCTGACCACCCTACATTGTCGCGATAGCAAAGGCCAACCACCAGTACGCCTCAGCCGCTGGTACGCGCGACTACTGAATTATGATTTTGACATAGTCTACGTTGGCGCACAAGACAACCAAGTAGCCGACCAGCTTTCTCATCTTCCTTTGGAGAAAGCAGGTGAAAGCAAAGACCTCGAGGAGGCCAAAATGACTGCATTTTTCAATAGTGCGAACTCCAAGACGATGCGCTTGGTGAAGTTAAAAAACACACAGAAGGCAATCCAGTTCTGAAATCCTTCCATAATGACGTTTCCACCGACTGGTCAAATAGACAACCACAACAACCAGAATTGTTACCATTTCATACCTTCAAGGATGAGCTGACAACAGTTAATAATTTTGCTATGAAAGATCATAGTCTTGCAGTGCCGGAAAGTTTGGATCCTGCCGTCATATCAGCTGGATACGAAGGACACCCTAGTATTGCGCGGAAGAAGGCCCGCATACGTGACCATTACTGGTGGCCACGATTCATCTCCAGAGTCCAGGCTTCAGTAAGAGAATGTGTTCCTTTTCAATGTACTGATAAGAACGAGAAGCCACCGTTCAGCCCAATGAGTACACTTAAGCCTGAGGCGAAGATTAAAACTGATTTCATGGGACCATTTGGGGGCACCCCTTATCACCAGTGGAATGTTCTTGCCACGTGTTTCTGCTCCAAGTGGCCAGAGGCTTTCCTGTGTGGAGAGATCACTACTTCGATAATTCCGCGATGACCTCAAAACCTATTGGAGAGATTCGGTCTTCCTGAAGAAATTTTCAGCGACCATGGTCCTCAGTTTCGCAGCCGTGAATCCAAAAATAACCTTTCAGAGAACGACATTCACCACTGCTGTTATCCGGTTTTGGTGAAGGAATACTTTCCTGTCCCACGACGGTATTGCTTTGTGAACATCAAATCATTCACCTACTTCAGCCCTACTTATGGACCTGCATCGCTGGCATCTTTGCTGATCATGACAGGTACCCGTGATGTAACGTATTCGTTTGACATTGTATCCTCGAACTGACAGAAAGCCCTCCGGGCTTCATATGAATTTTTACTTCTTCCTGAGGAAGGTGTACAAGAGCTCCACTGTTGAAGTGAACAGAACATGTTCCACCACCGCTCGACTGTAGATCACGATATTGTCTCCATAAAGAGCAACGATTGTTAGTCCCACTAAAAGTCTGAGCATTGGAAACGGAAAAATAAATGGCACCCCTGACAATCCAGATGACATCCTTATCAAGCGGTATCTTTTGGCCCTCCTTCTTTATTAGAACTTGCCAATATCTTGATCTCGGATCGATTACCGAAAGTATGATGGATTCTAGCAGTCAATCAAATACGTCCGCTACATAACGCCCCGGTGCAGGTACCGACTTGTGTGTAGGGATATAACAGCACGTCTAAAATCAATACCAAATTCGAATTTCTCATCGTGATTCCTTATCAACAACACAGGTAAATTTTAAGGGCTGCAGGCTTCCTCGATAGCTTCTTCTTTCAACATCTTGTCCACTCGGCTCCTCACTTCATCCTCCAGATAAACGGAAATACGGCAGGGTCCATTTGGCCGAAAAGCTCCTGGTCTTGCAGGTTTTTCATGTTCTTCTCAGTCATAGAAACCACGTTGGTCTTCATCTGTCGTAAACATCCCAGCAAATTCCAGAAGGGTGGTTTGGAAAGCCGGGTTCACATGGATAAATATCACACTTACATTGGATCCACTCACCTGCTTGGATGGTTGGCCAACAATAAGCACCGAGCCAAACTTCGCGTTCCACCGATATTCCTTTAGATTGGTCGAAGCATTCGGTGCAGACAAGAGATCTGTCCCCCAGCATTGCTTGGTCCATGTCGAGTGATGTTACGGAGTCATACATCGTGGCCTCATTTTTATTCGAATCGTACGTTGCGCTGTCCCTTTAATATTCAGAGGGCAGCCCCTGACCGACCTCACTTTCATGGAACACGAATGTAATCCTTCATCTGACAAAAGCTTGACTAATGAAACTGTAATATCTGCATCTATGAGAAAAATTCACTAGGACCATTAATCTGAACTTGCGCCCAGATGGTCTCGCGTTCTACCGCTCTAATAATGATTTTATTTGGAGAATACGATAAATGATATATCAGGTCTTCATTTCTTGTATTGTACTTTCACAAAAATATCCCACGCTGTCGCAACAAAAACACTTAGTTTGATTTGACTTTCTTGCAGTCTCTGGTTTCTTCATCGAGTTTATAATAAAAATCAGTGATAGTTCCTCCACGCACTCATTTTTTAGTCTTGAGTCCTCTTCTTTGGCCATGTTCATCATCGTATCAAGACTGGCGAGTTCACCGGAAGCCTCCACCAACTGCAAAACATCTACCTGACAACAGACTGAAGCAATATGCATTTTGGCTTCTAGAAATTCCGGCAAGCTGTCTACATAGCGGTTAGCCAACAGCCGAGTCCGTACCTCTGTGTCCACCGAAAGCAACGCACGGCCCAGTAGTGCATGCGTCTGCACCAACTCCAAGTTGGACTGCTGTACTGAATCGCAGATATTAGATGAATAAGCAGCATCCTTGAATTGAGACATTTAGGAACTATGGTGCGATAAGGAACGTGATGATGCCGCACGGCTCACTCTCCCAGTTAGTGACTTCTGATCAGCCGCGACCCCCTTCCTCAAATGTGGTCCCATTATTATATAATGAAAGTAAGCAATTAAAAAGAAAGATGGAAGCGGCGGAGTAAAGAATTAACTGAAACAAGGCATCCGAAATACGCGATTGCTTCCATCGAAGGGTTCGGAAAACCGTATATAGTTGACTGTTTACAGTTGCTACAAATGAACCGTCTAGTTATAGCCTAATAATTCTGCGTTTTTCTGAAACTTGATTTCGAACAACAGACATTTTATCCAACATCCCTTCTGGATCACAGTAATGGTTGCTGCGACCAGGATGAAATTCCTGTGGCCGGAACCGGTCGATGACGGGGATGTGGGGGGATGGGGTGTGTGTGCTGAGGACATGATTATCACCATCCGATTCACCATGTTAATCAACAACAAGGGTAACGAAGGCGGCGCGGCTAAACGCCGTGTCAAAAAACAATATAATATTGCAAAAAGTTCGGTTTCAATGGGATGCTGGGGAAGATAGATTTGATTTGGATCCGAACAATTCCATTCGTTCCATAGCCTTAAATCAGTCCGAATTCACATTGCCCAGTATAACACACCTCAGCCCGATGGTCATACCTTCCGCACTTATCCCCAATAAAATTGAACCACCGGGGACAGAAATGCCAGACAATAAATCATTGTCGTCTAATTCGTTTTATGCTTGCATTTGACAGCTTTTCGCCTCTGCTGTGCAAGGGATAGGATAAGGTTAGGAACGGGGTGGAGAACGACATTTTGGAGTGGAGGGAGCAGCGATCCCGGACCAAAGCGTGATGGGTCGGGAGAATATACATCCCAAACGCGTGCTGAAAGGTCGTTTTTCTATAATAATAATAATAATAATAATAATAATAAAGTTAATAATAATAACTTGGTTGCAAAAATGCACGTGGTTGATCGGAGTGTGTGTGTGTGTGTGTGTGTGTGTGTGTGTGTGTGTGTGTGTGCGGAATAAAACGGGACTAGGGAAGACGGGCGATACACGGAAGAATTTCAATGAAGTTTTTGAATTTGTTTCAAATTAGCAATCCGCTCAACCGAACTGATGTCCCCTTTCCTGGTTGCGAGGTCATCGTCATTTTGCGTGGTTCCAAATGTGATCGCGTGATTAGGAATAGCTGCAAACGAACCTAGTTCGTCACCAACTGTTCTGCAAATTAAGAGGACTTGATGGGTTCCGATTATCAATAAGCAAATCTAGATTTACTCCGATTATTTATATCACGCAGGTTTAAAAATGTGGATACTGTGGCCCCATCCTGTGGAGAAGACCTGATCTGGTGGGAGGCATTCGCTTGGAGTTAACAAGGTCCAGAACCGTGTCTCCATTTGAAGCTGTCGGGCATTTTTGGCTGTCATAGAGGTCGACATCTGAGTAAGCTTAACTTGGTGATTCGGATCAGCCCGGACGGGAGCCGTGGTAACACACACACACCTTCGAGATGGAAGGGCCCGGGTTCAAACCCTGGGTGAGGCGGAGGATATGCACCACTGATGAGCTCTAAAAGAGCGAAACTCGAGTCTGGTGCTTCCGGGTGCAGGTTGGTCAGATGACCTGAGGTTTGTGCGTGAAAGGTGGAGTCCGAAGGGCAGTCAACCAAACAAACGTTACTCCGAATAGTTTAATGAAAGTGAGTGACCTAACAATTGTCCACAAACCTAAACCAGATCAGTGAAGGGTTTGAATGAAATAGGGTGGAAATTACACACGAATGATTTCAGCGCCCTTCTTGCACAAATTAATTTGGAATTGAGTCAAACTGAGTCAAAAATGTGACCATAGGTCCTGAGAATAACGGTCGAAGTCTAGCAAGGCGAGCAGAGTGTGTATGGGGTCTGCAAAAGTGTATCGTGAATACTTCAGGCGTTCGTTGAAATTCTGATCGCCCAAGTGGGTGTGCAAATTGTCTGCACGGAATGAAGTAGCCCTAATGATAATCAACAGTGTATTATGGAAGTGCCTTTTTTATGACATGCTTGTGCATGAGTACAAGGAAAGGGGTATGCCCTATAGCCACAAAGGCCCATTACACTATTAGGGAAAACCGGCAACCAGACCTTTAGACTTGGAGTCATGGCAAACCACATAAGGTCCCAACAGGTCAGGTCAGGCCCTGAAATCGTCCTTTTTCAATATTAGTGGGAAGTGATGGAGAATCCTGGGGAAAAAGCAACCGCAAAGAAAACGGGGAAATTTGATTTTTAACCCTTATCTGTTTAGGCGTACTTGTGCTTCTAATTTCCCGCACTATCAGAGACTGATCCAATCGGATGGTCCACTTCTTATGAGAAATTCATAAAAGCACTATTCAACTGTTTGATTTTCGTTTGGAATCAACGTAAACCGTACGATGGTGATATTACGTGGCTAATGGCGGATAGGTGTTAATTTCCACAGCCTCTTTCATACCGGTCGGTACCATCGCTTCCGCATTCGGGTTTGCGTTGGTAATTCTTGTAATGAGTAACCGGTCAACAGATGGACCTTATCCTTGCTTGGTTTCAGCTCAGAGATAGGCTGAGTCTTGTTACTCCTGTCATGATGAGACCACCCATTGACGTGATGTAATGACTTGTGTGCCTGCAAGACTCGAAGATCTATCTACGCGAGATGGTTTCTTTAAGCCGGAGATGCAATCATGACTGACAAGTCAATCGGTAGAGGCCAGACAAAGTTCAATCCATCCGGATCAGTTTATGGTCAGCACATGAATCTGAACCGCTTGCCACTATGCAACTAAAGAGTATTTCCCAGCAAACGAACGCAGAGAAGCAGTGTGAAGGGCAAAAGTTTCACTATATGGACGTTGAGGGGTAATGTTTGGGGTTTCTCTCCAAAAGGACGCTGCCCAATTCACGACACGCTTGCTCCATTGGGTGAATAGAGGATCAGAATAGAGGATTGTTAATTGAAGCACCAGAGAAGATAGAGATGGATGGAAACAACGATCAGTTCTCAAGCTACGGGTCAGAAGAATTTCCTTCGCGAGAGCTTCGATCACACTGCCATGCTGGATTAACGCCACGAAATCCCGGTAGGGGTTCCCAATCAAAAGTCCCTTTCGCAATAGGGGAAGCCCGAAGTATGATTTGCTCACAAAATTCCAGCATCGTTTCTATGACTTTTTACTAATTTCATTTAGTATAATTAAAGATTGATTCCACTAGTCATTGTGGATCACGATACATGTCTGACGATGATAAGATTTCAGAATTAGGTGTACCGTCCATCGGCCGAGTGAATGAAGAAGATCGTGCCCTCATTGTGACTTTTTCCACTGGTCTCATTCTATCTTTGTTGTTTCTTTGTCCATGACTCAGTCTGTTCCAACGGTACGTATAGCAGTGCGCGTTTGTTTTATCGCATCAATGAGACCCCGTCTCCCGTCCAATTTGTTTATGTCATTGTCTTGTAGAGAGTAGGCTGTTAGCAGCCATACTGGTGTTCGGTTAATGTAAGTGTGGGATCCCTGTCGATACACTTACTGAACCTTTGTGCTCATGGAGTTTTCTGAGTTTTTGCATATTGTAGATCGAACATGGGGAACCCCCACGGAAAACGTTGGTCCTCGCGTACTACAGTCTATGCCGCACCCGTGGAGATTGAATGGTTGTCGGACGATTGAACCCGTGGTCGATAAAAGCTGACGTCTGCACTTTTACTTATCTTAATCATGTTTACTTCCACGGTACCATTTATTTGTACCGAATTCGTATTCGTTCTGCATTGGACTCGTTTTGGTTCTGCGCGTAACTCATCTAATTCGATACGGAAGCTACAGTACTCAACAAGGATCAATGCGATTTCACAAAAATACCCGTCATGGATGATTTAACTCCGGATTTGCAAATGATCAAATTCCGTCGCAAGAAACCACGTAGGAGCAGGTAGTCACCCCCACCTGTGTTGTTCTGTTTTGTATCCTCATAGAAGTAGGCCCTGTGGTTGTAGTAAAAACTAGATGTCCTCGCTTTGCCTTTTTGGTTGTCCGGTTGAAGATGCAACATTCAGAACGGAAATTACATTTAGACACCTTTGAAGACTGAGCTGAGGCCCAAACAGCAACGGTGTTAGAAGCTGAGAATCAACGGAATTTAACTGGGCTATCCGTTGATGTATCCAGTATCGGTTTGAATTGGTTTGACACGGACAACAACTTTGAGGATCCCGACGTCAAAACAGTAGAGTCTGTTGAGGAGATCCGTGTTCAAAGAAAATATACCGCCAGCATCCTCTCGTTGACTGCTGAAAAAGATGGCGGTGAAGCGTTGATCCGAGGACAAAACAGAATTTAGAACTTTATCACAGAAACCAGTACTCCACCGAGGACATCGTCTGGACCGTTTTATAGGAAACTTTAGGAAGCAGTTCCGTTATCCCAGTCCCACAGTGAACCTCTCTAATATTACCTGTGACAGAAATGACGCAAGTAGATATCACGTCTCTGTCACCAATGAAGATTGTCCGGGAGGTGGTTTGTCTGAAAACGTATAAAGATTCTGGACTGGAGTGGTTGTCTCCGTCTTTTTCAATGACATGGGCAAATCTTTGGAACTGAAGTTAATAAAACTCTTCCGAGTAATCCGGTTTAGTGAATCGATTTCCAGTGAATGGGGTGAATTGTGGCGACTTGACATAAAATTGACAGATCATCTTGTAAAAATTACACGGGGATTAACTTCATAAGCATCGAATCTAAACTGTTCACCGGTATTATTCTCAAGCGGTCATCCAACGCCCGTACAAGATGCACGTGTGAAAATCAAATCAGTTTCAGATCCGGCTGGAATTGTATAGATTACGTTTTCAACTAAAGACAAATTTCAAAGCGCAGGCATATCTTCTGTAGGCCCTCAATCTCTGTCTTCCTTGGGCTGAAAGCTACATTCGACCCAGTACACCGCACGGTTCTGTGGCACAGCCTCCCGCTGAATGGAGTGTATGGTGATTCAGTAGCTGTCACACGTGATACAGTCAGGTACAGCTTCGTAACCATGTACACGGATGAGTCTCAACCAATGAGGATGACCGCAAACAAGTCCGACAAAAAAACCCTGTGATTGGTCATCTCCGAGTTTACCAATTACATTCTCTAATTTAACATATTTATAAAAACCCGCTCTGTAATACAACTAACGTGCTATTTGGCGACATTGGTCTTCTTGCTACTTCCGTTCGCGTGGTTCTAGGGAGGGGGGGGGGGAGTGAGCAGTTACCATACGGACTGTCAGTTCAGTGCAAAACGAATAATACAGTATGTGTGCATGTATGTCTATATGTATGTGAGTGTGCATGTATTTCTACTTAGACTTTTTAACCTTTCTGCTTCTCTTTGTCGTATATATATAAAGCCATTTCATGGGATTTAAGCTTTTATTCAGGAATGTGTTTTTCAGTGTTTTTCTAACGTTAGCACGGCAATTTATTGATGGTACAGTAAAAGTTTTGTGCTTTTTGAGAAGTCAGTTGTATTCAATTTCACACCCTTAACAAAACAGCAGATGTGTAAGTAGCTGGACCTTGGTTATGAGGCATCTCATAAACGTTGAAATCTTCTAATCACATTGGATGGGTATTTAATTTTCTGGCTATGTCATCGTTAGCCAGAACCGAAAATTCGTCTATCATACGAATGGATCACTGCTCAGATACTGAGTACCTACCGTTCAAAGCTAGTGATGTAACGATGCCCTTTCGCATGAAGCAAAGAGCTGAGATCGATCCCGGATAGACTGGTGCTACGGTGTGTGTGTGCTCGTTGCAGTCACACATCCCGGGTTCGAATTTCAAGTTTGGCCGCTGGCCTGGATACGCACCACGTGGCTGATGCTGATTCCTTCCATGGAAGCATAGGAAACCAATTCACAGATAACAGCTCACGTAGATTTTGTTAAAACGGATAAACCTGCTCTGATCGTCCCATTCAGAAAGAAAACCCCAGTCACTGAATCAGAACGGTCCAACTGGGATTTGTTTGAGGAGCTGAGCTTCCAGACAAAAGTGACGCGAGTGCGGATCGAAAGAAACTCTGGATTGGATGATGCTTCTGAGGACAATATAGGAAGTCGGCCAGTCAAGTGCAGCCAGGTGAAAGTGAACAGACTTCAGTTACGGTGTGAAGCGAACTGATTTGCAATCTCGCTACGAAAGGAAAAAAAAGCATCCATTTCAGGAAAAGAACCTGAATTTTATGAGGTGAATTTCATCGGGATTCCTAAAAACGTGAAAACCACAACTCATCCAGGCATTAGATGCGACAAAATGTTAAGTCCAACCTATTCCTTACTTGTACGCCAATGTTCAAGCGCCAAATTCCACACGCCAAATGCAATTTCGGATCGCTGTAGGAAAAACCTCGGTGTCAGACATCATTCATTTTAAACGTGACAACTCTTCCAATCACTGGGACAGAATCTATTCGCGTTACATTTCCAAAATGATTCACTCACTACCGAATCGATCGTTCCCTGAGTATTTCGAACACGCGGCTTTCCAGACAGCGGCATTCAAAATTCAATAAATTGCAGTCCATTTGTTCCAAGTTGTTCGTGTCCAAATATCCGTTGACATACAAATAAACGAATGGGGGATAGACAATAAATAGATGAATGCACAGATAGCCAAAAGAACAGACGTAAATGTGATAAACAACTGAACGAGAGTGTGCCTTGTCATGACAAACACCAGGCCGTCGCTCCCCCACCCTCCCGAAGATCATTTACGGCTTGGAGATAGTGAGTACGTTCAACCATTTTTGCTTGTTCTGTAAACGGACTACGCGGTCGATGTCTAAAATGGACTGGACAATTTCCCATCCGTATGTAGCATCTCTATTCACGGCATAAGAAGTTGGATTTTTGTTGTACTCAGAAAATTATTTAACACTTCAATCGTCCCATCAAACTGACAATTAACTGTGGATTGTAGTATCCGTCGTAAGTAATTACTCCCGATTACGTCATCCTTTTTAAAATTGTGATGCAAACTGTGTGTGTGTGTGTGTGTGTGTGTGTGTGTGTGTGTGGTAAAATGTGGTCAACTTATTATCTACGTGGTAATATGAAAGAAAACCAGTCAGGCATAAACCCATTGTCATTTAACCACATCCCATCTGTTTTGAGTGTTGCAACACGACCATATGGGCTGGTGGCCTGGTGACTGTTCAGCTTGGTGTGAATTGAACATGATGATATAGGTAAGTGTTTACTGGCGCGTCGTTTTTTCGACACTCCGAACGGACCTGGGATCTGGCACATTAATGGACATGATGATGTTCCACAGTTTGCAGTTCCTGTTTGGTTACTGAAGGATGGCAACCATGTGGGAGAATTCCCAGTATGGTTTTTCTAAGTGAAAATGTGAACTGGTGAGAACTTGAAGGCAAAAACATGAGGAGTGAAGCCCAACAACCTGCTGGCAATGAACCAGGACAAACGCCACAGACACAGAGTGACGCAAGAGTGAGCAAGGCAACAGATGCGTAGGTAGGTCACGTGACTCCTCATTCTCCTCATGTTAGTTTCCTGTTCCTCACCTTTCGAGGGTCCACCAAATTCGAAAACGCAGAATGAAAGTGGGATGAGAATGGAGCGAAAACTTTAGTTGCTTTGGTTGACGACAGATGAATGATTTAGTCGGGCAATTTTTCGATAGTGAGGGAAATTTAAGTTCCACTTGCGATACAAAGAATTAGCTCGGCACTGTGCAGTTGCTGACTTCCAACAAGCTATAGACTATCCAATCAAAAGGGAATTCCATGGGTTTTCAACCGTGAGGTTATGCTTTTGTATTACATTCCCACATACAATTATCCCAGAAAATTCGAACCGGGGTACGTTTTTATGATGAACATATCGCCACTAGATAATGAGGCGAATTTACTCCTTCTGTATGCATTTTGAAATTTGTTCATCTTTCTCAGACGAACTTGGCATGTTGTAGGCTTCATTAAGTATTTTCATTGTTCACCCTCCCCTCGTATCTGTATGTAACACAGTCTGTAAAAATTGTGCCTTGAAGGAATTTTCCCCTGGTTTCCGGGCATCGAGGCGACGGCCTAGGGACTTCTCATGGATGTCAACCTGCGGGACAAGGCTCTGACAATATAGTGCTCAACCCCTAAATTCCGAAGAATGCTACGATGTTGTCTTTTAGTAAAATAAACTGTGAGATATGAAAGTTTTAAACAATATATGTGATTCTGTTGCATTGTATTCAAGTTTACCATTATTCAAGTCGTGCTTATGTAACTGTTTACCGGTTCATCTTCTTGATATCTAGAACTTGTGCAATTTATGTACATTGCTGGTAATTTCTACGCAACGATTTGCTCTCTTTCTCATCTGGACAAAGGTGACGAGCGAGTCACATTTGGGTTTCGTTTCATGCCTTGAAGTGGCGCTAGATTTCAACACTCGAACGGCTGACGATTCATCGTCGCATGAAAACTGACCTTGACACTATTCGATGATGCATTGGTGAACGCAGCCCACCAGCAGATTTTAGTTATTTTACCAGTCATCAGTGGTGCTGATCGAGCACTTCTTCTGAGCACCTCTTACGCAACCGGTGAAACTCAGTTTTAACCCCAAATGGTGCAACCAGGTCGAATTACATACACGGACATCCTCGATCACATGCAATCCGTTGCAATAATTCTGGGCTTCGACTAACAAGTCAACCTTACCCGATCAATAGGACTAACCGAATAGATCGTAGGAACAGTTATTATAAGTTGTCAAACTGTCGTGAAGTTGTTATTTCAGATAGACATACACTAAGTATGTGTGAAGAGTATGATGATTTTGACAGTGAAAATGCAATCGAGTTGGGAGAAGCCCAAACTTCTCCACCCCGGGCATTATCAGCATTCATTTCATTTGAGTTCACCCCTTAGCTTTGCAATTGAGTGTCCCCGTATTCGTTGCTACCTCGCGCTATTATCCTCTTTTAAGTGAAATAAATCGAATCCCAAGGATTAAAAAAGGCCTTTGTAAAAGCTACACAAAGAATGAGATCGAGCGCAGACACGCCTTTAATCGGGATAACTGGCCACGTCGCCGGATCCACAAACATTCGCAAGACTAATCCAATGAACTCCAAATTGGGGACCTAACTTGTGCAGCTTGACGTCAAATTCACCAGTCCTCCAACAGTTATCTACCATCGTCAAAATACCAGCTGAGAAGGCCTGTAAAGTGGTACGCGCAAAACACATGATCCGACCACCGTAAGTGACTCACTTTAAGCGCCTGGTCCAAAAGTACAATTCTGGTCCATAACACCTTTAGTCTCCCTGTATTATTTACCCGCGATGGTCACGGTTCCAAGCCCACGTACCGCGTCAATATGTAACCATATCCTGACGGGTTGTCAGCGACGGAATATTGAAGAGAACCTGCGGCAATGCATCCTGTGTTTGATTCAAATAACTGCTTGATTTTTAGGTACCTGATTAACCTTCTCGTTCATCTGAATTTCAACTGGAAAACAAGTGCGTACATTTTTCGCACGTTATTTGCGTTGTTGATGCTAACAAAACGCAACCAGTTTTTTTTTCGAATGAGTCCGTCATGAGTAGCGCGAGTTTCTTTGATCAAACAACGCGCCATTTGTTTCGCGAAAGGTAATGCATGGTATGAGATGCTTTTTATGGCCCGCTTCGTGTTCATCATGATGTCCGGTATTCCACGGCATAAGTGTGTTCGAGTGCGTGTGTGTGTGTATTTGTGCTCGTGTACATGTGTCCGTACGCATGTGTGTAAGCATAAGCATTGTGCTTTATTGGTGAACTACGGGCCGACGGCTGATCAGCTGTTTCAGTCGACTTCTTGTGGGCGCTCGATGAATTATTCATGATCGTAAAGCATAAATCAATACGCAGTCTTTCTGTGCCAGCCGTACACTCCACATCACGGGAACAGAACAGTGAATCGACTTGGCGTATCTTCCTGTGTGTGTGTGTGTGTGTGTGTGTGTGTGTGTGTGTGTGTGTTACACAAGCGTATCTGCGTTGGACAAAACAGACAGTTTTGTCTGTCGGAAGTCAACGCCGCGGCACCACGACTACAGCCGTCTAAAACGGTAGCAACTACGGCGTATTTTCCGTTTGTAATCGGTTCATCCGTGGCTTACTGATCAGCTGTGTTGGTCCGTACCAAGTCGTACAGGGCAAAACCTAAGAGGAAAGCAATTGAGTGTCTGGTCTGGAATGACTGATCTCATGTATTAGATAGGGTAGATGAGCAACTGGGGTCACAAAACGAAGAGGAGCTCTCGATTTGATGCTTGCAGGGCTCGAAGAACAACATCAGTGACAACAATAGCAACAGCAACAACGACATCATCTTCATCATTGTCATCATCATAACCGGCACCGGCATCGGCACCATCAACAAGACGACCAACAACAACAACATCAGACGGAGAATATGGAAGATACCTTTGTTATTACCAGCTTGCGCAAAAGCGTAGTGGGTAGCACTGCGAGCCCACTGTAGTGTTAGGGATAACTAACAACACGACCTTGAGATTTGAAGCGGATGACCAAAGATGATGATCGGGTTAACTGTTTCGCTCAGCGTCTGATTTAATTTCTTCGTTTGTATATTTATTCGAGCATCTAGTAAAAACAGCTGGAGGAATGCTTTAGAGTTGCGGTCCTCGACTTGGCTTTCTTTGTCGTCTTAGGTTCCCGTTCTGGCCCCGCAGCAGTGGATATAACCCATCGTGCTATAAACCGATAACTGACTCAATCAGAATCTGTGCAGGTTTATACAACACACCTGAAGACTATGAGCTGGAGCCTGTTCGCCCATACAGAAACATTCCCTTGTACCAATTGATTATCGATTCGTGCCTCCACTGAGCTTCAGCACCGACTATTCAATATGTTGTCTGGATAGTTTACGTGCCATTAAAAAAGTCGATTCGAATTGAAATATGCGCGTTGCGAGAAAGTCCAAAATGAAGACCAAAGCATAAATGTCGAAAGTTGCTTCTTGTCTTATAAAAAATACCAACGCGGCCTACAGTAAGCTCACGGAATCTGCCTACTGGATGCTCGAAGTGACTCTGCAACTGGGACATGTGAACGGGTCAGTGTTGTGCTATCCTTCTTTAATGTAAAGTGAAACTCATGTAACTTCAGGTGAATTCTGCGTAAATTTAAGTGAAGCTCCCAGTCGTACCACTGTTCAAACACTGGCAAATGCTTGTCTCGGCTGCGGTCACTCATCACCCACCCATGAAATCTTTCTGACCAGTGATGACCCAAACCGCGAAGATAACTTGCACTAAGGATGAGCTGAATTCCTGTTGATAACTGCAACAGTTGGTGCAAGAGCCGACGTAGGAAGGGAAAGGTGTGGCCAATGATTGTCACAAAATCTCCCGCACATATGACACAAAAAGTACGACCCATGATCTGATCGATCGATAATTCGCTTTTCTAAGGCAAAGCATGACCACTGAGTCAACTGCGTGGTTAAAGGACTAAAGATCAGGAACAGATTGGGACCGTCACAAGGGTACGATTTTAGCGGTATTGTGTTGAAGTTGACAAACTCACATTTCATCCAAATGGAGAGAAACGGCTCAATGTCACTTTGGAATTATTCTCAATATCAACACAAATCACCCAGAACCTGATACTCGAAGTAATCTTCCACTCGGATTAGAGACACAATGTGTTCCGCTTCATCATCCACAACTCGTTTTACGGAAGCTGGTAGAGACGGGATGAATTGACTCGCTCCGGCAGTCGTCACTTGCGTTTGTTACAAAGTGGGATCTGAGATTCACATTTATTTTTGATCGAATCTTAACTCATGGCTTATATTTAGCAAATGGTGATGAAACGAGATGATAAAGGAAACTCCATAAGTTTTGTAAAATCCTTGTGTTTCAGTTGATTTTACGGATACGTTTGACGAAGCATTGAACAGAACAGACGATTACATGTTGGGTGGAGGAAAGGTTTACGTCGTCTTTTAGTGGAAAAAATCTCATCTTTAGTTTTTGTTGTTGACACAATTTATTTATTGCATGGCCTTTGAATTACTAAACTTCTCTGGTTGACTGATGATGCTTCTTTTCATTTATCCTCATCCACATACACGAAACAAGTTCACGAAGAAACAAGCAAATACACCAACAAACAAGAAAATGCTCTTGGGGAATTAGTTAGCATTTTCTGGGTCGCGCACACAAGCGCGCGCACACACGCACGTGTGATCAGATTCAAACGAGTGCCGTAATTTTACTCCATCAAGCGAATGAAACGACGGGTGCTCGTGATACAGTAACACACACACACACACACACACACACACACACGTGGCTCGCACCTGACATCGAGTTGCCGTGACTTTCTGATTAGGTTTTTGAATACTGTGGTATAAATGAATGTAGCATGTACACGAAACTCCCTCTCTCTCTCTCGCGCGCGCGCTGCGCGGCTTATGTGTGTGAGACACAAACGCCCACCGAAGGTGACGGTGAACAAAGTTTCCAGCGCTAAAAGAAGTACGTATTGGCTGAGGTACCTCATTACAGGAAAGCTTGGCACAACTGCCTTGGCTGGTGAGTGCCAACCAATCAACCATTCGATCGCGATGACAACAAACTAACGGCGACCATTTTCCACAGCTGAATAACTGGACCAAAGTGTGTCTTTTAATCAATGCACAATTAAAATCTATTCCAGAGACCTGATTCGTGGAATTCTATTCGATAATTTTTGTCCCACTGTCCCACTTCGATATCCCCAACTGGAAAGGTGTCTACCGTAGGATTGGATCGATCGATGGATGAGTGATTGTTTTCATCGTTTTATTTTCTTCCTTCTTTTGTCATGTAATGACGATGCTGTATTTCACGAAGGTGGGCGTTGTCAATTGGAATGAGTGATGACGATTCGAACCCACCGGTGAAATCAGGAACCAGTAACCGGTGGACATCACAAAGCGAGACGTTCGAACTGATCGCTCAAAACCTAAGGTCAGCCAGACAAAATACGCATTGTACCTAATCATGACGGAGAGCTAGAATATGACATTCTGCGCAAACATAACATTCGCAAAGTTAGTTGTGTGGTGATATATGGGCACCGGACATTCTGTTTGATCCTGACCAATGTAAAACAAGAAAAACAAAAAATTTGCAAGTTCAAAATTGGTAGAAGTTTCAAATATGAAAGATCAACAAAGGTAAGAAGGTAAAATACACCGCATATGGCATTGATAACTCGTGAGTAAATGCTGATCTTACCAGAATCTGTGCTTTGCTTTGCAGGGTTCATCACGGATAGGCCTCGTAGAAGATAATCTACGCACGTCTAGGGAATACAGTATCATTTCACAGCTCTATAAGAAACTCAAGTTTGAGGATTGGCTCGACGATGGAGCAAGCTTCGTTTCATTTCAGATGCATAATGTTGACATCGAGATGAAACGGGCTCGTGTTCCGCTAAATATCCACAATGTTTTCGTGATCATCGGAAAGGATGTGTCCGAAAACCAGTGAATTCTTTCGTCCTAGAAAAGAAATAAGAGCCCAACGGATAAGTGCTATCATATTAGCGGTTGCGCGGAATCCATCGACCCGCGGCAGCTAGTTATTTCACACTTTTCGTATAGACCAGTGCAACAACAAGACACAGCCGACATGGATAATGACTTTTTTCTGCATTGTGGTAAAAAATAGTTTCCAAAGAATAACCCTTTTGGATTGCCCTGTAAATCCCCATACTCTATTGCACAGAAGGATGAAGTCAATTAGGCTGTTTCAGCTTTCCGTCGATCAAAAGCATTGAGCCTGAAAGAAGATGGTCACATGGTGCAACGGCTAGTCCGCTTGTTTATCGGTTTACCTTGCGTGACTAATGGTGGCAATCAAGTGGATCTCAGAAAAGTAACTGGTGATAAAACGAATTTCCAGTAAAAACAGAATCCACGGGCTTTGAGTTCGCAAAACACATTACGCCGGTTGATATGGTCTGCCACAAACCCTAGCCAAACTCACTGGGGGAATGATGTCAACCACAAATCTGGATAAGACCCAACTGAGTGAACTCACGCCATAAATGCTCCCATTCGGTTAAGCCAGGAATTATTCTAGGAAGACCGTTTAGTTGCAGGATAATGCGATTCTTCGTGCGGTCAAAGGGGCTGGAAGCAACGTGTCCACGAACACAACTAATAATTCATTCTTGCTAAGTTTATCTTAATGCCCAAAATCATGAACAATTTGACCAGTGAATTTTTTCGTGTAAGACGTCTTGGGCTTCCAATTTGGACTCTACGAAATCCGCTCGTTTAAATGTCAACTAGAAAATGCTATAAAGCAGTAGCTGAGATCGGAGTATAAAGGTGTTCGAGGTTAATTGTTGGAATAGTTGAAATTAAACCGCATGTAATTTATACAATTACCTTCTGATGGTTCGGACCGACCGTGGTCAAACGGTTGTCATCGTGAACTTTGAACAATAACGACCGGGGTTCGATTCCAGCCACCACCGAGTGCCTCCCATTTGACTGTCCTTCATTAGCCTCAGCCCGCTTCCCGAATTGTGTTTACATTGTTGTATAATAATGAAAAAAAAGTAAAAGAATATTTTTACGTTTCCCTGCAATTAGGAATCTGTTCTCGTTGTTGCGGGAAAAATTATGGAAGCTCAACTGATGCATGTAACAAAGTGTCGGATCACCTACTGTCGCAAGACAAAAATTGGCAAATTTTGTACCTTAAATGATGCAATGATTCATTGATCACGACGAAGGAACAGCGTATTATCATCTGGAAAACAACTTTTAGTTCTATATTGGAAATTTTACTTGAACGTTAACATTCAAAAATCTGAAACCGCGAGCGGGAATCGAATAGGAATAATAAAAGTGAATATCCAATAGTTCGCAAACCCCAATTCGAATGACCCACTGCAACCGTTCTGGTTTAATCACTGGACCAGTCTAATCTGTCACCTCCCAGTGGGAGGAACGGCATGCGGTTGAGTGCGATCCAACGGGCTTTGAAATACTTTTTCGCGGAATATACTCACTGATACAATGAGCCTAAATCTTACGGATAATGGATCATCCAGGCTCAATGTGATCTTTTTTGGAATTGTGCATGACCGTATCTAAACTAAACTATTACTTACAATGAGCGAGTAGTCATGGTATGTTGGTTATACCTTTGTGTTCTGACCAGTCCCACTAACCCTGGTGCAAAGACTTTTCTGTTTTCAAATCAACTAAATCCATCAGCACATGTGGATATGTACTGCACAGCTGATGGGTCCTAATCATTAGACTAGCTTGATCGGTCGCCTCCCAGTGGGACGAAAAGCATACGACTGAGTGTAATCTAACAGGCTTTGAAATATGTGGATGTGAAAAATGCACGTGGCCCTTCCTTCATTTAAGATCCAGGCTCCTCGCGTCAATAATACATTCTATGAATAATTTTTACTTCATACAAAATGGCTGAACTTCACGTGCAAACAAAACTCATGGGTTTATATGTGGTTTCCATTTCCTCACGTTTGTCGGTCCATAACCTCTGCGAAATAATAAGTTTCCGAAATGTCTCGCCTCCTATTCATCGCTGAGAAAGAAGATAGCCTGCAAAGCCTCAGTATTTCTTGATCACAGCGTATAAGGTTTGGATACGTTCCGAGCAACGAATCGATCGAAACCACGACAACTAACAAGACTAACAGTAATCCTATTGGTAGGAATAATAGTTCAGTAGCCACTGTTTCTTATTTAACGACCGCAATCTGGGGAACAGTAATCAAACCTTTCCGACACATCCATATCAAATGAGGTCAAATTACGAATTCATCGGAAAATTTTCTTTTTATGAATCATAACATTTCGAGTATGATACTCAGCCTAATCCAGGTAGAAGCCCTTTCACTTGGATGGAGGTTCTGCTGTCCCACAAGACAAGACGACCGGCTTGAACTAGAGGCACAGCTCGAGAACCTGATAAATAAAACTAAAGATCTATCACCAATTTCGGAAATAGATCTCGAGAGATTTAAAAGAGTTCTGGTGACAAGCTGCTACAGATACCGCAAAACCGTGGTCCGCTTACCCGACATCATTTGATGGCATTGAAAGAACTAAGAAAAAGAAAAGATATATTGATACTCAAACCAGATAAGGGATCCGGTGTTGTCCTTATGGACAAGCAAGATTATCTCGAAAAAGTTTTGCGATTGATTCAAGACCCAACGAAATTCTGCACATGCCACACAGGAAAAAAGGAAACTGAGAAAATAGAAAACAGATTGGCTGGATGTTTGAGGAAGTTAGGAGATCATGGCTACATAAACGACGGTACCTATGAAAGACTGAAACCTAGCGGGTCGACCATTCCACGTCTTTACGGTCTGCCCAAAATCCATAAAGAAGGATGTCCCATTCGACCAATTGTGACCATGATCAATTCACCACATCAGGCAACAGCTCAGTGGCTAGTAGAATTATTGGAACCCGTTCTCGCAGAATTGGCCAAGTACAGCTTGCGAGACAGTTTTGAATTCGTATCCACCATACAAGATTTCAACATTCAGAAGAAAACCATGCTCTCGTTAGACGTCGCATCACCAACTTTCCGCTTTTGGAAACCGTGGACTTCCTATGTGAACACATAAACACGTCCAACATACAAATGGGAATCCCGACAGAAAATCTCAAGGAACTATTGCTACTTTGCACGCTAGACATCCAGTTCCTGTTTAACGGACGTTTCTACCGACAAAGAGACGGCATCGCCATGGGTTCCCCACTAGGCCCATTGCTAGCGGACATTTTCATGGGGAAACTTGAAAATGGAAAACTAAAGAAAACTATTGAAGGTTTTACTCATTACAGTCGGTACACGGATGATATATTTTGTTTATTAGACCAGGAGTGCAATGTACCCAATGTTCTAGAAAAATTTAACAACGCCCACGACTCACTAGCCTTTACTATGGAACTGGAAACCAAGAACAAATTGGCTTTCCTGGACATACTACTAACCAGGAGGGAAGATGGTTCAATACAACGCAAGGTCTATAGCAAAAAGACATGGAAAGGCCAGTACACGAATTTTCACAGCTTCGTGCCCCTGTCTCACAAACGAAATTTAATTCGATGCCTAGCGTTCAGAGCCCAAATATTTGCTCAACGGAGACTTTACAAGGTGAACTAAGCTTCGTTCAACAAGTTTTGCCAGAGAATGGCTACCCCGAGAAGTTTATCCAAAAGAACTTAGAACTAAAGTTACCTGCAGAGCGATCTCCCTGCGTACCGAAGAAGGAACTATTCCTTAAAGTATCGTTCAAGGGGGATAGACATGCCGAGCAGTTGACAAAAACACCCAGGGCGGCTGTAAACTCAACATTCCCAGCCGCTAGACTGAAATGCACATTCTCCACCTCTCCTGTAGTCCGCATGCAGGTAAAAGACAAACTGCCTGAGCTCACCTCCTCCATGATCATTTACTCGTTCAGGTGCGAATGTGGTGCATCCTACATAGGTCACACGACTAGGCGTTTTTCTCAGCGCATCAAGGAACATCACCCAAGACGGTTGAGTCACGGGAAAACCGGTGTGATTACCAGTTCGATTCTAGATCATTTGGTGGACAGTGGCCACACGATCGACCCTGAAAAAGCTTTCAAAGTTATATGCCGAGTTCCACCCAATCGATCAAAGCCAGTCCGACTTCGATCCCTGGCCACGGCAGAGGCAATCGCCATTCGCCTACTAAGCCCTAATCTATGTGAACAAAAGCGACTAGTTCAGGCTCTCCAGCTGCCCTGGCCGAAACCGGAAACCACGGATCGCCGACCGAACCCCAAAAGTCCACTATCGATTACCACTCGTGACGGTGACAGTGAAACTCTCACCACAACACGCACACGATAGAGACACCCCTCCCCACCAACCCCGTTTTTCCTAACGCCACGACAATGACCTTTACTCCGGCCAATGACTAACGCATTCCAATGTTACTTCACCCATATGAATTGTAAGAGCACGTATAGGATTCATTGAAAACAATTGTTCGCTCTCCAGCGTCTTGTTCTTTTTTTAAAGGCTAGATTCTACGTCTCATTTGGCGGTGGCTCTGTAGGCTTTATGTTTATTCGAAGATGGTAGGAAAGACTTTCCAAACGTTCACCTTTCCTTACTCTTTGGGTAATTCTTCTGCGGTCCTGATCACTATCTGTTTTCCGTTTCCCACTCGAATCTGTACTCACCTGATCGCCTAGGGCGCTTATCTCAGTTTCTTCCACCCGGGAATTTCGCCGATGTTGAAGCACTCATCCAGCTGGTGTACTGAAGAGTGATCGTGGTCAAATATGCACCGAGTGCCCAGTTGCTCACGTGACTCTCACAATGCCATCAAGTCCCGTGACTGGGATCCATGACTCACACGTGTTTTGACCTTATTCGATATGGATGTGTCGGAAAGGTTTGATTACTGTACCCCACACTGTGGTCGTTAAATAAGAGACAGTGGCTACTAAACGATCTCCACAGGCCACCAAACGACAGGAACACCTGTAGTACAACTGGCACCGAAATGAAAATGTATAAATACTACTACGGCCATTGTAGCAACTGAAATGAATAGAAAGCTTGAATTAAGAATCTTCATTAGAATAAAATAAACTGAATAGCGAACAGTCTGTTTTCAGTGATTTCAAGTCTTACTCATACGTATCCAGTAGGTGACCTTGGTGTATTTGATTAGCTGCTGACTAGGTTGAAGGTTATTTTTACAATAGGTGGGGAGAGGTGGAGTAGTTCGTTGTTCGTTATTCAATGTGTGGTAATGCTGGATCGGCCATGGGTATTGGTTTTTCTGAGACCATTTCTCACTTCTTGGCCAAAGCATTTGGAGTGCATGTACTATAGTCCCTTTTTCGCGCACAGATCCGGCCCTAGTAGACGTACATTGACTGCTTCAGCCGTGACCAAGGTCCGGAGTCGGACTGATTTTGATCGTTTCGGAATGGGGTACCAGATGCAGTATATGGAATCATTGAAAACAACTTTTCGTTCTCCAGTCTGGTTGTTTTCACGTGACCACAGGACTATTCAACTTACTAATTTTTACAGTTCAGTTGTTGCCCAAATAAGTGGAATAAGTTGCTACTCGTGTAGATAAATTGCTTTTTGCCACGATGTTCATCGAATTTCAACAATACCTGCCTGGGGTGGGGGGTTAATGTTTTCGGTCCCCTTAATTCGGTTCATCGGAACAGGTAGAAAAGATACGTGGTGAACTGTAACTACTTCGTGTCCTCTTCTCGAGCGCAAACGTAAACACTGACAGTTTGTATACCGTTCAGTAAGAGGCAATACTGAAAGGTCTGGGATGGACTGAAGACTATTACAAGGCCTCGGGTGGGATGGAGCGAGGGTTCTTTTGGGTTAGTGTCAAGGCAAAATAAAACATTTGTCAGTAAGTATCGTTCCCCTGAACACCAACACAGCATCACTCTGAGGGATTGCATCTCGCGACGTATCTTTTTTCTGTTCTGACAAATATGAATGAAGGGAACCGAGTGCTTTCACTCAGTTGTTTATCAAGTATGATACTACTGCATATGTATAACTGGGGAGAAAGGAAACTCCTACATACACACACGATTATCTTCGGAAACAACCGAGTTCGCGTCCCACTTTCTCCCATTGTAAGTGGAACTGTGTGAACAGAATTGACAGTTGTCCCGTGTCAATGTACAATGCACAGAACCGTTCAAGTCTGAGTGATTAAGTGCGACTGTTTGGTCCCGGATAAGCGTATTCCGAATAGGGGACGGTTGTTGAACTATTTGTGTCTGCGCTTTTCCATCTTGTCTCCCGTAGAAGAGTGGAAACGTATTAGAACCCACAAGATTCTGAATCAGACCAATAAAACTGGGTCATCACCGTCATATTTGACATATTCGGAACAACCGTTCTCGAGGCATGCACGCAAGCCAGTGCACACACACACACACACACACACACACACACGTCAGTAAACTAGCAAACACACGCTTGCATACATAAATAAACAAAAAATAAATAAATGATTCTGTCGTATTTGGGTTGGATGACTGACCTAATTCTCGAGCATCGCCGATCAGTTAGGTATACACAAAATATGAACAAACACTTTGCCTGAAATGCGTTTGCGTATCCTGATAAACATAGCCCTGCTAGATGACATCAGTTTCGGAATCGGGCTGTACCGCATCAGTTTGAGGGATCGAACTGAGATCAAACGTGGTCTCCTGTTTGCAATGACGAGTTTTTTTCGTATCTTAAGTGGTTGGATAATTCGCATTTGGTTTGATGGCCACAGCGGATTGCGTCATTTAATTTCACCAGTTTCCATTCGATATTGGGAGCAGAATGAGTCATGAAATGCTCAGCTCTCATCTGTCAATCTCTGTCTCGTTTTCGTTCACGAACAAGGGTGGGGTGGGGTGGGGGGGGGGAGGAGGAGTGGAAGGCGTGAAAACACACTTCTGTCACGTTTACTGCAATCGTTAGCAAAATGCAACCAATGTTTTATTGTATAAATTTACGCATTTCGGGTTTTTAAAGTGACTTCGTTACACACTAGTCACGACCGAATTAGCGTGGGGAATTCATAGAAGTCACGTCTGGTACACAAGTGTACGAGTCACTGCGGTACTGGAGTCAACCTGATTTCCGAAATCGTATTGTGACCCAAACGGTTGGGTCAACAAAGCCAGACGGTGATCGACCCAAATGGGTTGACCAACCAAGAAACACGGAGAAGAAAAGAAGTTGGAACTATTTTAAAACAAACCCACCAAAGACAGAACGAATGCTATGGTCGAACCTCTGAATGTCAGCCGGATCCCAGTCAGACAGATAGCTTGCCCAAATTGAGGAATCCTGTTTTAATGACCTCGATGGTGAAAACGAGCTAGTTGTACGTCCCCACGAGGTGATCCACTGATACTTCTCCGTCATTTGCCACGGTGGTGATTCTCTCCAATTGCCAAACAACGATTAACGACATTGTTCGGGCGCCTTCCTCTATTGGCTGTTTCATTCTTCATCGAGACTGCCATTGGTACATACAAAAAGTATGCTTAGGTTTCGAATATCTAAGGTTTCATACTCCTCAGATTCGATTACCACACAGTGGACCGTAGATTCTGATGTCCTGGATTCAAATGGCATCCCGCTGGTCAAAATCAGGGAGATTTCGCAGCCTACAACGAACATCTATGACCTGCGGTAAAATTGACCGTTAATTATGCATTCAATATGATTCACATAGGAAAGCGTTCTAAAAATCACCCTAGAATAAATGATTTCGGAAGTGACTGACAAAAATTGCTCAGTAGTTAAAGTCACAACAATTACTGTGCTTCACTGGACAAGTGGTCGCACGTCATTAGATAGTCACGTGAGTTAATTGCCTTCCGGCTGGCCTGTTGCCATAGAACAGCTAGTAGAGCACCCGTCCGGTAAGCGGAAGGTCGCCTGTTCGAATCCGGCACGTGAGGTCATATTTTTACGTGAAAATTACACGTGGATTGTAATGAGATCAAAAATCAGTCGGCATCCCACTGTAGCTGACGCCGGTTTACGCTCATCAGGCCGCGCGCAACTGACCAGCCTTCGTACGCTTCACCCAATCCAATGTTTTCACGGATTTGTACTCGAATCGCCGTGGCCGAAAGAAATCCTAATGCATCGTTCTATTCCGGTGACTAGAGTTTTCTTTCTCACTGGTACAGGTCAGAACTGTCCTTTATAGCACCATCTGAGCGAAGAATTCTTTTTAATCATTCATTCTCAAGCTTGCATATTGCTATATGGGGTAGGAGTCAGAACATTACGATCAAACTCAACATGTTCGGAAAAAAGTGCAATGCACTAAGGAGGAATTGAGTCAATCATAATGGTGTTTATCTCGTAACCTCTGTCTGATTACGTCACTCTTTTTGACCAAGGTACTTGTAGACTAGGAAACACTAGTTTCCGTTTGCATAGTCTCGGTGGACGAATTTTGATTCTTGTCTTTTCGACAACCCACAACATGACTTTCCTGATCAGATTAAATTGGTTGATCGGAGTTCTGTAGATGACTGACTGAACTTTTAACGTCAAACTAATGCCTCGTATTGATCAAACTTACCACTAATAAGTTCCATATGACCTTTGTTACTGTAAAGCACTGGCGTTGACCACCATACCCTCTGGTGTAAGTGTTGGTAGCTGCCTATGCACTTATTGGGTTTCGACCAATTGGTTTTCCATTCTTTCTAAACAGTTGCCGATCGTGCATGCGCAGCCCTCACGAAAAACAATGCATCCAAATGTTAGGAAGTCAACAAAAAAGTTTCAAGCAAGCCGTAAATTAGCTTGAGCTTGCGGGGCCGGACTGTTTCAGTAGAAATCAATAATTTGTTGGCTGACTGTCCTTTGGATTCCACCTCTCACGCACAAACCTCAGGTCATTCCACCACTCTGCACTCGGAAGCACTAGACTGGCGTTTCGCTCTTGTTAGAGCTCACCCGTCACACCCAGGGTTTGAACCCCGGCCTTTTCATCTCCAAAGCATGTGTGTGTGTGTGTGTGTGTGTGTGTGTGTGTGTGTGGTGTGTGGTACCATGGAGCCACCCCGCTCCGGTCAGATCACATGCAAGACCTAACCCCTTTTTTGCTAATCAAGCAGTCATCGGCAATCCGGTGCAAATCGGGTTAACCGTCAGCTATGTGTCCGGCCGACGTTTCTTCAGCCCACTCGACCCGACGGGACTTGAACCTAAAGGATGCCCGAGTACGGAATGTTCGATTTTCCCTTTAAATACCACGATGTCTTTTTTGTAAAAACAGTCGTTTTGACGCTCTGTATTGTCGACTTCCGACTTGTTAATGCGAGCCGGAGCCGTCGGATTTGCAAGCCGATATCAAGTACGCAGGATTCCCATTCATATTGTAAAAAAAGAACCCGTGATTCATAACACCACCACATTGGACGAACTCGATGTGTCTCTGTGTCCGCGTCGAACTGCGGTCGTGGTCGTTGTCGTCGTCCTTGTGCCCGTCGTGTCGTGGGAGCGTTTGTTACCGTGTTACATTACCCTCTTTCTTACCCAAGCCGGATGAGGTTCTTGAATTCTCTGGTTCCACCGGTCTACTGGTACTTCCGTAGGAGCAGGTGAGTTGATAAGCGCATATGGATGTTGATCTTTCAGTCTTCGAACAAAGATCGGATGGACTGAATAGGGTATTTTCAGCTCAGCTAGGCTCAGTTCAATTTCAGAATGAATAATCGCAAAGAATTCGTCGCTTCGTCCGTCCGAGAATCCGTGAGACATGTGTTTCTATGCTAGCCGTTGTTTGAATTCATTTTAGTAAACCAAAACATCTATTTTCGCATTATTCGTTTAAAATATAAAATCAGGTAATAAGACGCAGTTGCTAAGACAGCTATCAAGTCCAACGTGGATATTGTTGTAACATGCATTTTTCGATTAATACGTAAAAAGATCGATATTCTTGTTTAAGCCAAGTAAACGGCCTTCGATTGAGAATACCCTAAAGTTTGTATCTAGCGTCTAAGACAGATGGCGAGGAAACTCGTATCGCGTGGCGGATTTCGTATTGTCGCTATCAGTTTACTACAGATGATTTGTGGTGAGACTGGGAAGATTTATAATTACTTGACTCATGATAACAAGACCCCTCTAAACAACATCATTTCAGTGACCAAAATGTCACGAAACTCGTTATACCTGTTGACACATACTGCCTTAGATCATCGTGAACCTTGTCGATGGAGGTTTTTCCGGGATGCCCTAAACGACGCAGACTTCGTCGAGCTCGACGTATAAATGATTTCAGTTGGTTTGAGGGGAAATTCCTTTAGAGAAATCTCGCCGTTATGTTACGCACCATGAAGGATTTGATAGACTTCACAGCTCTGGACATACGTGTTCGTTAGTCGTGTATTTTTTTATGAGTAAAAGCACGGACTCTGTTAAGGTTCATTTAGGTCACATATGGGTGAATGTGCGCGCCCTGACAAAGGTGTTTCCTGATACGTTTACCTATTAATTGTTACATCTCGGGGGACGAATATAATCGGAAAAATTGATAACACTAGTCACTTCTCAGTCGCCGTCGACCGTAAACATATGAGATTACGTGAATCAGATTTAGAACAGTGCAAATTCTTTGTTTTTACAGGTGAAATGGTACCGTGACATATGAAGTATATGCTATTTTACCGTCGGCCCGAGTTCCTTTTAAATCGCCAATCTCAGCTTTTTAGACAATATCGTACGACAATGTAACTATGAGACCACCAGTATTGACGTGCTCCATTGTGTGCATCAGTTGCTCCTTCGTAGTCCACCGTGGTGAAAGTTCATTGAATTCTTTCCCCTATACTGAGAATGAATGTCTCCATCCCATTGAAATATGAAGTTTCTCCGACCGATTACATCAACTGTGACTTCGAACTGTCCTGGCATTTGCCAGCCTCACTGTATAAAGAAAAATGAATAAATATATCCACCACCATAACACACTGAACTACTTGTTACACGTTAGTGTACAGCAGAGTCACTTCAGAAGAACATCTGCTCTGATTAGATGAACTAGGCATTCGTACGAATGCAATAGATTCTGTTCTGATCTCATTTGAATCATAAGGATAGAGAATAGACGATGAGTTCATTTTTAGGATCACACGGTGACTCTAGCCGGTCAACACGGTTAACCTTCAGAACGAGGATACATGATTCAAGTATGAATTTTAGAAACCGGTGGTGTGCTTCCAGGGAAATTTCGCGTTATCACCCAGATACGGTCCCACACTACTCATATCGGAAGTGGAAACTTAGGGCCATGTGCCCTCGTTCTGAAAGTTAGCCGTGTTAATCGACCAATTAACTTCGGAGGAATCACCGTGTGATTCTAAAAAATTGACACTTCGTCTATGCACGCTCCTTTCGATTCAAATGGGATTAGAGCTGTAAACCAACTGTGGAGTGCTCAAGTATAAGGATGATTGGACAGAAGATTATCGGGTATGCATACCTGATGAGCGGCAATAACAGCGAAATCGGCCTTGTGCTTTAGGGGGAAATTTGTCCTGCCATTCACGTACAACACCATACTACTCATTTCGAAAAGCCATAAATTCGACTTCTTTTCCAATTTAGCTAGTTGCACAGTGTCGACACAGTTGGTCATGCTCTACCGCTGCTGTTTTTTTTCTATTTACTTCTTTTTTGTTATATAACAATGTTACCCTATTTCAAGAAGGAGGTTGTGGCCAGTTTAAGGTTTCCAGTTAGGAAAGTGACGGACAGTGTCCACGGAGTTGACAGTTCAACCGAACTTAAAATCATTGGAAGAGATTTAACCCACAAATCGATTTTGAGTCCCGTAAGAAGGATGACCAAGCTACTTTTCAACGAGAGGCATATATGTTGCATTTACCAGCCAACAAATGGTTTGGTCCTTGATGTGAAATAAAATAAAGTGAGTTCTGTGTTGCTTTCTTTTCTGTCATACTACTTTGTATATTACTTCTGGAACGGGGTTGCGACTAATCAGAAGCTGCCGAATTGTGATTTGCGGCAAAGCGTTTTTCCGTGATTTCCGTAATTGGGGACGAACCTTTCTTTCTTACAATCGGTATGCACTTCAAACTGGAAGCAACATTTGGCGGTGTAAACATGTAAATGTGTTTTTTCTGCTCTCAGAATTTCTTCTGCATACTCTGTCTATCTCCTAATATTGGGTTGTTGGGTCTCAGTTATTTTCCAGACCTGTGAAAAACGCACTAAATTCAGCGTGCAGCAAGGCGAACCGAAGCCTAGTTAATATGCCGTCCGCCCAAGCTTTTGGAATCTCCTCAATTCGGTCGAAATGCTGACGTACAGTCGGGTTACAGTTTCTAGACCCAAGTTTACCACAGACACCATTGTTTAGCAATAGAAATCGTGTTGGATACTGTCAATCAGAAGATCAGTGACAGCTTCGTTTGTATTTGTTCGATCGAACGGAGGTGACCCCTCCCACCCCTTCCACTCCCTCCCCAGTATCCTGCTGCAAAAGACTCACCGGGAGTACCACAAGTTTGACGTGCCCGTCGTTTTTGTGATGCTGTCCTGTAGACAGAACGAGAAATTTTCCCTCTGAACGAGTTCGGTGGTGTTGGACTGGATTTGACATTTTGTACCAGTGACAATTCAGCGGATTCGTCCAACACAGTTAAATAGACGACAAAAGAAAAAGTTGATCCGATCTTTTACTGGGATATAACTGCGGCCTTGCAAATCGGTCATCGCCAACGGACCTTGACGAATTGGAGGTGAGGCGCGAAAAATTTGAAATTAAAAACTTAAACATATCACCGGCTCTGATCAACCATGCATCATGATTGAGGTCAGAAATGGAAGTTGAACGCGAAACACAGCTTGGACACACAAACACACGGCGAAAGTATAGGCGCACAAAATGCTATAAGTGTCCACCGAGGTCGCCTGAGCTTTGATCACCTTAGCCGTGATTAATTTGAGCAGGTCACAAAAGTGGCAATTCCGGTAAAAGGTAACGGGAAATAAATCTTTTCACAGGCGATTCAGCGGTAGTTATCGAATTATTTACAACTGAAGAAAATCCCCCCCCCCCCGGACTTTTTAGTAAGATCCTCCCATTTACTTTTTTCCTCTGTTGCAGCAGAGCAACAATTGGGAGGTAAAATTTCACTCGTCATTTCCCCCTCCCCCCATTTTACGACGAATTTGCAGTCTAATTTTTGATCAGTTGAAAGTACTTCACCTTGGATGACGAAATAAATGAACTTAATCGTGGAACAGGAGAAGATTTGTTGCCACGCTCCATGGTTGACGTGATTAATTAAACGCATTGATGCACAAGAAAGGATACTTGGGAGCACGCGTACGGCCCACGGCCAGTTTAAAGATTTCTGGGCGGTCGATCACGACAGCGATTTGCTCACTTTATCCTGTTCGAACATAATCATGTTTTGCCACAGGCTATTTGCAAATATTCTTCCTGGTTCAGCTCACTTTATAATTTGCCGGTGAAAGGCCTCCGCTCGTCCACACACACACACACACACACACACACACACACACACACACACACGCAACGATTCTCATTTGGGCTCGGAGACTGTTCTGTTTGGAACACACACGCACTCACGTAGGCAGAGCAACTATTTGAATTTAGTGATTGCTAACACGTGTGTGTGTGTACCGAAAAGTCACTAGCGTCGCTGTCCAAGCCGGACAATACACGTCACGTACTGACCCCGTGTTCTATGCACTGACTTCGGCTAGACTGTTCGACACATGGTGTCTACGGAACCGTCGTAGCTTAGCCGCCATCGTGAGATCTGTTCAAATCCCTATTTGTATTTGATCAGAGTTTCGAGTAAACAGACGACCGCATTTCAGTCAAAAAAAAAATGATTTATACCTGACAACTTGTTGAATCAGAAGAATGAAAAAATACCGAATACAAATCAAAATAGTCAAGTAATTTGGCTGATACTCGCGCCAGACAAAGAACAACACAGAATTTGTAGATGTCAATACAAGAGAGTATGGACTGAAAAGAGAAATGTGTAGAAGCGAGAGAGTTACACTGTGTGAAGGGTGATTGCTGTCTGTAACGATTTTGTGAGCGAACTTTTCCCATGCGACCAGGTGTAGTTCGCATAGCTTAGCGGATAGTTCCGTTGTGGGTATGAAAGATACCTGACTGATTATAGATAGACTTCGACGAAGAATTTTAAAATGGTTCTTAAATAGTCCAGTAAAAATAACAGGGGAACTGTAAAGTAGAACAGGACAAACACATTGATCAATGAAAAGAGAAATAGCATTCTGTTTAACATCAAAAAGCCTGCGCTTTCGGATTTGGCAAGATAGCCGGCCCAGTTTTTTCACGTCGTTTGGAATATGAAGTGACCACTTCCAATTGGCGTGCACGATGATTTCGAACTATATGACAGAACCCAATCCAGCTAGTGACTTTGTGTAAAAGACAGGTGAACCACAAATATAAGCTAACTGAGGACGAGTCACTATGCATTCAGAGCATTTGGAAAAACTTGAAGTTATTGCCGACTGAACTGAGAAATCACGCGCATGAGACCGATTACTGAAGAAGTTATTGAAATCCTGGGTTACAGATACAGCTTGATAAAGGGTCACATCCTCGGCTTATTTAAATAAATGTGTCGAATAACTGGTTGAAATGTAGCTAATGTTGGCCGAAACTGAATGGGAGGAAAGGACAACTCCCTGGAACACTCCTTAATCATTTACCAAAGTTTTGGATCTTTTAAAACCTATTCGTGTGCGCTGACTTTTTTGGTAAAATAATCAGACAACCATGCCAATAATGGTCCGGGACAACCGCTGAATAGAGTCAAAACAGGATGAGTAAATTAGCAATGCATATCGCACAAAACTTCTCTCATCCACAGACAAATGAGGGAAACCACCGACTACGTTTGATTGGCGTCCAAGTTCTGTTTACCAATCGTCTATGGGTATAACGGTCACAAAGACCATGGACCAGGTGTGCGCGGCGCGACTGGTAGTCGATCACGATGGGGGCGGTGACTGCAAAGGAGTCAGTGAGACAACAAAAATCACGCGTTCCCAATTGCAGTCGTGCTAAACAAGATTGGGAGAATTCGATTATTCTGTGTCTTTATGAAGAACTAGCGGAATGATTTTAATGGGCAATAAGTTAACAATTTGTTTGCTATTCACAGTCATCTTGACAAAATAACCTTCTTGGTGTCACGAAGATTGGAAGTAGAGCGTCAAATTTTTACGGAACGATTTGAGGTTCGACCAGTCAAACTCTTTGAAACTTGTTATTATACAGGAAAACACTGTATTGTACTGTATAACTTTTGTGGGCTCATGCCCTTGCATTTCAGTCGAACACATTCGCTACAAAAGCGATTCATCCAATACATAAAATAGAATTACAAGAATTGTGGTTTATGCACAAAGATTACTGCACCATGAGTGGACATTCTATCTTGCTGAAATCATGAACAAGATTGTGCGACTGGTGTCATTGCCTTCGTAATATGAGCCCCGAAAAAATCTGGTTACAATCCCAACCGTTGTGTAAACTTCAAGTGATTTTACCAATGCGATTGTGAACAGTAAACGAAATTCTGACGAATTGCAAATTGAAAATCATTCTGCTTATTCTCGACAAAAGACACAGACCAACTGAATTCTCAGTCTTGCTTAGCATGACTGCGATCGAGAACCGGTGATTTTCACTGCCCCACTGACATACTTGCAATCAAAAACCCTATCAAAATCGGTAAACAACCCGGTTGCATTTCGTTATGGATACTTGCACGTGCTCACGTGCCCACGCACACAGATGCACTCACTCAGTCACTCGGTTTTCATTCAAGGCCAGTCTGCTGCGTGGTCCTTGTGACCGTCAGACGTTTAGGCGACAAGTGAACTGAACTTTGGCACCGATCGCAGCCGAACCCGTGGTCCGTCGTTTGTCTCGATTAGCAACGGCCCCATGCACTTTATCTGACCTACCTGACTTGTTGGCGCATAGGTGTGGGTGACACCTGAATTTGTTAGTCCAATTGATGTCATGTTTTGACCAATCACGGGTAAGAACATACCTCGCCAATCGGGTGCAAGTTTTTAGAGACCCATTCCTATAGTGGTACAATGAGGCTGAATTGATCGAAATCACCGTTGGAAGACGGTGTCAATTGTCGTTTCAAATCAGTAAACTATGGCAGTTCCGTTCACCGCAATCTGTTATTTCTTCCTTCGTACACAAGTGTGTATTTCCCTTAATTATATACAGTTCCGCCGTAACTTCCCCCGGTCTGATGAAAAACCACTGCATCACCTCTCGCAGAGGTCTGCACATGATCAGTCTTGTTTCACACATGACACTGAGAGACCTCTTTTCAGACTTATGTGATAAGCACATAATAGCGTCCATTTCGTTTGCCGAAATGATCATTATTGGCTGTTCGTACGCAATATGTTGCGATTTCCCTATTAGACAACCCCACCTATTGGCCCGTTCCGACTACTCCCTTCGAAACTGTCGCTGTGCAGAACTTCAGTTGTTCCGTAACTTGACCATGTTTTAACAAAAAAGGATGACGTTCTATGTGCTCCACTACCCATTTTTGTATACACAAATTACCTTCATTTGTTTCTGTACGGCTGAAAACCACCCAAAGACATGTACAAACCAAAGTAAAAATAGTGTAATAAAAACGACTACAATATCGGCATCCAGGTACCAAGAATCTCTGTGTTTTCTCTTCACAATGATTTCAGAAGCTATACACAACCGGCGGTGGTCAAACGGTCATCACGGGGGGGGGGGTACTTTCAACTCTCCTGTCCCAGGTTCAAGTCCTGCTTCCGTCGCCGGTCAATTTCCCCAGTAGGCAGCCTCAAAATGGCGGCGATCCACTTTCGGAAGTTGTGTACCGTTATTATAAGTATATGCAAATAAATAAATAAATAAAACAGGATGTTCGTTATCAAGAAAAATACAACAATTTTTTGCTTATTTTCCTACAGTAAGATAAACATTGATGATTTCATTTCTACGGTTCTGTTGAATTTACTAAACGCGCCATAGAGCAGGGGCTTCATCAGCTTCTACTCCACACCATATACGGGAGCTTTCTGCAAACCCCAACCGGGATTTAAGGGCTGATCAACCGAAGCCAGAGCACAGAAGTGCGAGGTTCGCGGTTTTAAGGAACTGAATTGATCAACTGAGATCAGTGTCATACTAGGTTCTTGGCATTTCTACCACATGTTATAAAACGGTCAACGTGTTGCTACTTCCAGCTTTGCGCAGTGCGTAGAAAGCCAGGTGCTGTTGAGGCGGGGGCAAGATCGGGTTTGAACCGCAGAAGGCGGTGCTAGTCGGTTATCTTAGATAAAGTGCGACTATCTACAATCAATACGGAGTCGAACTTCATTGCCACGGAAAACAGTGTGATCACCAAACTCTGGCAACGACTCGGAGACATCAGTTGACTACCGCGACCATCGACGCAAGCCGCGTGCAGTCGACATGACAATTATCAACGTATAATACTTCTCCTAATATCCCAAATGGAATTTTGCTCTTTTCGGACAAATGAAGTGTATCCTTGATTTGACTTTACCTAGGTGGACTGGAAATTGTTATTCTTTGTTGTACAGTAAAAATTAAGTAATTAGGAAGCACAGAGAGTGACTGAGGTAAATTTCACTGAAATATCAATGCTAAGCCTATCAGCGGTTCCAGGAGATTGGATTTTGAGCATCTTTGTGACAGACGGCACAAAACCCAACTAAAATTATATCGACCACTTAACAATTTGGCTCTCAATTTCTCGGAAACAAAGTCCGAACAGTCTGCGAGCAAAAGTCTAAGCTCCCACTCATTCACATGCCGTCTGCCTGTACGAGGGAATTTACGACACAAGGTTGACTGGTTCAGTCAAAAACGAATGGTATGTCACAGATATCACGTTGATAGGCCATCAAATGAATTTTCAAGGGCACGGTGAGAATCTCTGTCTGATACATACGGATAGACAGATAGAAAGAGAGACGGCAAGACGCACACACACACACACACACACACACACACACAAACGCAAACACAAACACGAGGCGACTGAACAGATCACAGCCCAAATATATGGGACGTCAGTAGTTGGAGAAGTGAAATCTCATTTGATAGAATGCACTGACCGGACTAACTGAAACCTCGCTTGTCATTTGGGAGACTCGCCAAAATCTACACACTCCAAAACGGATGTGACTGAAACTAGTGAGTGGCCACCTATCGGGTGACACATGTCATCGTGGCCTCGGTTATCCGATACTGAACGATGGTACAGCCCTGTCACCATTCACACGGAGGAGTTATTCGGGTTGGATCCAACTTCCCGTACGAGAAACACGGATTTACTTGGGGAAAAGATCATTATTTGTGTGCATTTTTTCCCAATCTAGTGAAGAAAACAAACTGACAATTCGCTCTAAACGGTCGATATGGATAACAAAATTGAATTGATTCACGAATGTGTGAAAATCAAAGGGAATAGTCTGTGCAACTGTGAACTAGCCTCAACGATGTACAGAATAGGCTGGTAATGTACGGAAATTGATTTTGGACAGCTCACCTCGAGTAATTGTACACCGACAGAGTTCGATGGGTATAATGAGAAGGAGACAGCTTACGCGATATCATGTCACCGTGATAGTATGATGATATCTGATGACGTAAAAACAAACGAGTGAAACGGATACGTGTATGAAGAGTGATAAACGGGTAAAGTGCGGGGCATCTTCAAGTCTGAAATTGTGCGTGGGAGTGAGTGTGTGTGTGTGGGGGGTGGGGGTGGGGGGGGGGTGGGGGGGGGCTGAGAGGTTGTGTATAACGGCTAGAGGAAGAAGCTTTGATCTGTGGAGAATTCGTCCCCTGGTGACTCGAAATTTGATGCCAATTTGGTATACACGTTGAACATGGCGAGTGATTCCAACCAATTCCTGTACGAAAGGGTCCAGTTCCATTGCGGCATGAGGCGTCAATTCACTCTGGATGCTTGAATCACTTCACCTTTTAATCTTTTCATTTACTTTCTCTTATTGTAAGAGTTTCCGCTGCCAATTCGAAGCTGCCATTTTGGGAGTAGCCAGCGGATTGGGCAGGGCTCGAACCAAGGAACGAAAGAGTAGAAAGCCCACAATGATAACGGTTTAACCACTGCAGCTGTGAGTCTATCATTCGCCGAACTACGGGGATTTGACCTTTTGCAAACTCAACTTTTCGTGGAATTTTGCATGATTCTGATTTTCACATTTGGATTTCAGATTTGCGCTGTCCAACCGTTTTTGAAGCTTTTTTTACCAGACGAATAAAAGTGACTTACGGTCATGAGTGTATATCGTCGGATTTAACCGATCTACTGTACGTCTGGAGTAAGGGAGCCATCCACGCTGTGGACAGCTTACCGATTCTGTGCTTGATAAATGGACGGTTATGAGAAGGTGAAATTAAGGCAATTGTTGGGATGTTCGAAGTTCTGCGGAAGAATGATTCAAAGAACAACGTTCGACAGGATTTTAGCCATAAGTTTTATGCCTGACTTCTTGCTTCTGAACAGGAATCACGAGGGTAAAGTATTAGAAAAGGGGAGCTTTACCTCAGAAGTGTCTGGTGTAAACGAGAGTGGGGTATATTTTAAACAGGTGTTGAGTCATTAATTATATATATATATATATATATATATATATATATATATATATATCGAAGATTGCTATTGATGGTAAGGGAGAAATGGTGGGCGAATGTCGTATTCACCCATCGTATCTCTTGTTTGATCAGGGTGGAGTGTCGTTTCTCCGAGGCCTAATTGTGTAGTTAATAGGCATGTTCTTTTTTCCTTCTCAGAGAATTCGCCAATGGATTAGCTTGTCTGCCTTTGTTAAATAACACAGTCTCCGTAGGATAACACAAATCAAATACTGCCCTCAGTATTTTCGTAAGCAAGTCTAGCGGGCAAAGAGGACACTCAAATAAAAGACCACAAAAAAGCAATAGAAAGGGATTTTTGGAAAAAGGGTGATGTAGGTGGGTGAAAAGTTTCTAGGGGTCACCTTTACTTGTTTTGTTCTGACGAGTGAACAATGCGCTCAATGTGAATACATTTTTGGGGTTTGATGATCATGAGAGCGTGATCACTCGTTGAAACAGGAGCCTTCAGTTGTACGTGAAACGTTCGAGTCGGTTGGTGATAATTCTGTCTGAAACTGCATTCCCTGTAGTTGGGATAAGATAGAAGTCACTTAAACTAAAAGCAAGTAAGGGATACGTAGGCGCATGAATAAAATCACCGACAACAAAACGTAAACAGTCAGATAGTAGTGGAACCAGGACGGGTATAAAAGCTTCAAAGAACAGGTCTGTGTCCCTTTGGGAACAGAAAGTTACTGATCACAATGCCTCGAAAAGGCGAGAATTTAAGGCGACATTCAACAACCACTCAGTCAACGCCATTACAGGAGAAAGTGAAAATATTTTCAGACTTGCCAGACCATTTGGAATTGATGTAAGTAACCATACCACCATCTGTCTTCTGTTTGCACTGTTTTTTGTCATGACGAAAGCACTCGAAGTTCTCAAGAAAAACGAGTTCCTCGTCAATACATTCATGTAACCAAGACTCTTGGATACAGGTCACACAAGTGTTCGTGTTAATCCGAGAGTTCAGGTTACTGACCAGAAAAGATATATTTTATAAAAGAGACCGAGTGCTAGTGCTGACCAATGCGGCAAGTGTCATCTTCGTTGACTTTGTGCAACTAGAAGCAGTCTGCCAACGGACTCACTCGCGTTTCCTAGTTCAATTTCATCTCGACCAACTTCCATAAAACGAGTTTTGGGTAGTGAAGCGGAACACATTGTGTCTCTAATCCGGGGGGAAGATTATTTCGAGTGTCGGATTCTGGGTGACAAAACACTCATGATAAAAACATTGCTGAAGGACGTCACAGAGCATCCTTCTACAGAGATGTGCTTTATGTGTGATTCATTCCACGTGTTAAATGGGATGTCACGTGAACTTTTTGGATCATAGGGTGCAAAAAAATGCATTTCGTACTCTTCAGGTACATTTTTCCGGATGAAATCAATTTTTCTAGATCATGTTTTGAGTCCGTAAAGGTTTTCAATATGTTGATGGGCCTACACATGGAAATTCCAGATTTCACGATCCCACCTTCGCAAGAAATTGCGGACATCTCGGCATACGCTAAGAACTGTTTGTGGTTTATATGACACTCCTGTCCTCCACCATAAAAGTTGAAAGACGATCAGTTTGTGCCGATGATGAGGTACTAACTCTCTTATTTGTGTTAGTCAACTAGCCCAACTCAAAGTCTCGAAATTACTACTTGTTTTTTTCTTTTCGCTAAAACGGTGTGAGAACCGGTAACTAGCAGTGGAGAGAGGAGAAACAGTAAGTCTATAATAAAAGTTTCAACAACGAAGAAGATGGCAGCTTATTTCACATTTGGTGGTCAGGTGTGTTGAACTCATTGGTGGTGATTGCGGCAGTTATTGAATATCATACAATTTTGACAGTACGTTGCTGTTGTGTCCGATTAAAGTCACTTAAACTATGCGGACAGCCAAGCAATATCCCTTTCATGCTTAGATATACACTTGCTTGATATTGACCTTGTGTCACGCCTAGCCGCAAACACCTATAACTGATTGATCTTGCTATGAATCGACTGACCTCACTTGTTTGCACGCCAGAGCACATATAGCTCAGCTCTTTTACTTACGGCCGGGTTTTGTGTTCACAATGGCATAAATAAATGCAACGTGTTCTGCTACCGATTGTGGACACAACACATACGTACATACATACATACATACGTACATACATACATACATACATACATACATACATACATACATACATACATACATACATACATACATACATACATACATACATACATACATACATACATACATACATACATACATACATACATACATACATACATACATACATACATACATACATACATACATACATACATACATACATACATACATACATAAATACATACATACATACACACATACATACATACCGATACATACACACACGTTGACTTATTCTCCTCGCCAGGTTCTTGTACCGTTCGGAATTCTTGAACTGACAGGATATAGGAGAAATCCGTTCAAAACTGGAACTACGTAAGTCGATATAGCAGGAAAGTCATGCCGCAAAATGTTCAGTGAACTCTGTTGCAGAACTGATTCGTAAAAATATGTGATTTCTAAGGCATCATTTGACAGATTACTAGTAATTCAATCATTACCGGATTAAGTAGTACCTGTAGTTTAGTTTGAGTGAAGCATCCCGCTATACATGCAAACACATCATCATCATCATCGTAATCATCATCGTTGACCCATTTCTACTGTTACCAGTTTACTAATACTACTGGTGCTACTACTACTACTACTACTACTAATACTACCACTACTACTAATACTAATACCAATACTACTACTACTACTACTACTACTACTACTACTACTACTACTAATACTACCACTACTACTAATACTAATACCAATACTACTACTACTACTACTACTACTACTACTACCACTACTACTTATAATCACAATCAATTTGTTTTTTCCCGTGTGAAAATGAACTCGGTCGAGAAATTTATCTCCCGTTTAGTTATAGTTGAGTAACTTTCGTGTGATTAAAGGAAAAAACTCGCTGTTCCACTTTGTGGAACGGACGTGACACTCTGTGAATGTAGTCGGCCTTGTGAAACGCGAAAGATCAGAGGCTGAAAGAAAATCAGGCTAATGCAAAATCGATTCTACCACCAAGGATTACCATCAGCCATGGGGAAGTTTGAAAACAGGTGGTCGCTTGTGCTTACAAACCGGTGAGAAGGAATCACGAATTGCCAAGAATAGTGATAAACGTTTTCCAAGAATCTATGCAATTACTTTACCTCAAAACACCTCATCTAGTGCAAAACAGTTGCAAAATTCTGCAAAAGCGTAGCTCTCTTTCCATAAATTATAGATCGGCTGGTACATTGGGATATCACAGAACCAGATAGCCAACTTGCAGATGCACTGCCACATACACAAAACACACACACGCACGTGCACTTCCTTATTTTCTGGAATAAACCGTGAAAAGCACTTCAGCAAAACGAAGACCAGTAAATGAGTGATAATTCCATGAGGAAAACAAGCGAACTAAGATTCGGTGAAAATACATTTTTGGTGCCTACCCAGTGGCCATTTGTGAAAGTCGAATATCAGTGTAGAGAACCGTTCCGAATGATCACACTTCGAGGAGATGAACTGTCCGTTACAATGAGTAGGTTTTGTTACCCGAGACGGAAGATTGAATTAGGTCAGTTCAGTTCACTCAACCATCAGCCTCGCACTTTGTGCTCACGTTTTGTTTGCTACCTTCCAGAATCGTCGAGTTGAAGACAAAAAGAATAGAAGCACAAAGCGAAAACCGGCAAAAAATTAGGTTATAAGCGCAAATCGCGAAAACCCGGAAAGAGCCCAAAAGCCACAAACGCCACTGGCCACGAAACCTAGACATGTCACTTGGTGTCTTCAACCACCTGGTAGACAGGTTTCGTGGACACCGACGGATGAGTCTAACAAGTCCTACTTGGTCGAGTTTACTGGCCAAGGTTTTCACACCCTTTGCTATGTCATTACCTGCCTCGGAGAACAGCTTACGCCGAGGAAGTCCATCGGTGGGAATGCGTAATACATGTTCCGGTCATCTTGGCCTGTTTAGATTCAGTGCTTGTTCCAGTGACCGACCATCGATTTTCAACATCTTATGTCTAACCTCAGCACTGCTGATACGGTATACCAACGGTATTCAAGCTATGCTACATAGACTTCGATGCTTAAACGTCTGCAGCTTTCGTTTGTCTTCTGCCCCCCAACGACCACCTTCGCATATCGAACCGGCGCCGCCGATGACTGAAGTTTGCAGAAGTCAAACGCGCTTTCTGTATACTCGACGACACTTCATTCGTGACCTGATCACTTGGGGGATATAACTACCCATCCATAGCTTTCCCTGCTAATACAGGGTTTTGTGCTGCGCCAACCCAGAACTGAAGCTGTATTTTCCATTTTGAAGGCGCAATACGCATCCCAAGCATTGCTACACTTTTGTTTAAACCACCTAGAAAAACTTGCGACTTGTTGGGATTTTCAATCAGAAGGAAAATATCGGTCGTATATTCCACTTCAGACAGATAACTGCGTGATCAAAGGTCGATGCTACTGTTCTCACACGGGGATGGGGCTATCTCAAGAATCAGTCCAATTACAAAATCGAAAAGGAAGAGCGAAAGAGGGTAACCATGAAGGGCGTCACTTCTCGTGGTGAAATCGAGTGAAAGATTGTCGTAAGCACGACTTCAGCTCCAACTGTTAGCATGCAACGATTGGAAAGGATAAATAGACTTTTTTGGCACACCCTTCAGTGATAGGCAGTACCAGAGAAGTGTGCGGTCGACTGAGTCGGACGCAGTCTTCACCTCAAGAAAAACGGAGAATGTGTGCCCACGGAAGGCGCGCCTGTACTCTGAGATTTATCGAAGCGCAGAGCTATGGTCGATCCAACCTCGATCGAGTCTGAGACCGGTTTGATTCTCACGCGCACGGACTTCGTGGGTGATAAATGATCGGCCCGGGATAATCGCGGTGAGAAGTTACGATGTGCTGCTTATCCAGATAATTCCACTGTAATTTTCACAGCTGGAGCTAACACTTTTCTTGTCAATAGACACAGTCATCGATTTACACTGTTCTCTGGGAATCTGCTCACAGTTCTATTGGTCGTAAACAGTATTCCACTGTGGTCCGGTTCTTTACTCACCGGACCTATTGGAATCTTATATGGTTTTTCTCCACTACAAGTCTCGGGGTCTGGTTGCCGAGTTTCCCTCATAGAGCATTGGGCTATTGTGAGTATGGGGCCCATACCCCTTCCACTGCACTCGAGAGCACACACGCAATAAGAAGTTCGCCGCCATCCTTGAAAAATGATGGAGATAACCCATTCGGTCCAGCAGCTTTGTACCTTTTCAAGTTGCCTACCACCCGGGTAACTTCCACTTCTGATGTAGGACTCGTATCTACCTGCACCGATCCCCTTTTAGCTATATTTGAAACTTCCCCTGTTAATTTGGGCCAAGTAAATTGTTCCAAACGGTGTTGACAACATCCCTGAGTGAATCAGTGAGCCGTCGTACTCCTTGAATAATTCACTCGCACCAGGCTTCCATGCATCGGTATTCCTAACCAAGCAGTGAGGATAGTAACTACTGCCGGCAGACAACAACCTTCTATTTTTCCCAGCCTTTCGAAATCCACCACTGCTCACGATAATTTTGGAAACTCCTAGTCCACTGGCGCCTCAAGGGTTTGTGATTCGCTTTGACAGGAGCATCGGCAAGGACCGACTTGCGAGTATCTGACAGAACAATTACACTTTTTTCCATCAAGGTTTAGCCAAAACCCGCGATTCGTTAGCCACGACCCGCCATTCCTTCAGCCACGACCAGCCATTCTTTAGCCACGATCCGCCATTCCTTCAGCCACGACCCATCATTCTTTAGCCTCGACGCACAACCTTTAACCATGCCGCTGCAAGCCAGTCAGGTCAGAAGTATCGGAATATAATCACATCAAGAGATATTCGAACAATTCATTTTTTAAAAAAAAGATTGGTGCTTACGAAACAAATGTGAATGTGTGACTATCATATGCTGTTCAGTTGACCGTGGTAATGCTGCACGGCAGATTGATTGGAGAAGGTTTAAACGATGTGCCCGTATTGTCGAACCATGTGGCATAGTCCTTATTACTGTTGTATTTTCAGTGAACCAGTTCCTAATGTACTAAAAAATACAAACAAATTAAAGTGCCGAACACTTTGCTTGTTTGAATTTACTGAAGGCCTCCTCAAGTGGATTGAAAAATGGACTATACGGTGGGAGGAAACTTAGTTGATTAGCAGTATGAGAGAAACTCATTACAAATATGCCATGTAACCTTTGTGTGACATTCATACTTCAAGATACTGGCAACAGATGAACAAGTTAATATGTTGAAGTTAGGTCCTTTACTTCACGGTAGTATTTGGATTGCTTTACTGTCTACTTTTAGCCTCCATAGCTACGACAACACCAAATGTTGTAGTTGGTCTCATCAATATACAACCTCAAAGTTGCTGTACCTGATCGTTGCAGCCAATCGGCATATTCTGCTCGTTTAGATTTGTTTGAATCTGAGTTTCGTTCCACTGGTTGAATAGTCAGCTTCTTAATTGAATAGTGATGCCCATCCAGCAATCGATCAGTGGATGACTTGCTGGCTGTTGTGTTTGGGAAATCCTTCCCAATCGTTTCCTTCAACTGTCTCAGTGTGCTTGTGGGGGTTTTCGTCCATCACTTCATACAAATACCTGACAAACTCGTGGTAGAACTTCTTGTAGGAGCCAGGGGTGAATGCCGTTTTCCTATCTGTAGCTGCAATAGCACGGCAGGTTTTGATCTTGATGTTGAGGTGTTTGACAGTGTCATTTAAATCAACTTCACTTCGTGTGCATTCGATTATCCTGCGTCGATCTTCAGCACTGGTGAAACAGTACGACCTTTTCTTCTCACTCATAATAATGCTCTCCATATTGTAAAAAGGTGATGCGCATGGTGCCAGATAAAGTATGGCGAATACTACAACAAAAGGCTGCGGTGTGATTATACGGCCTCATTACCTCCGAACGAGATATCAACTAATCGAAAACGAGTCTTGCCATGCAAGGGTAAAATGTTACAAACAAGCAGTCCTGTAAGTAAAATCTGTAACTTAACAAACGGTACTCGGTGTTGCATTTCAAGTCAGACAAATATCAGAACTGGATATGATGAAAGAAAATAAAGGTTTGGTTCATCAAGCCTTTAGATAAGTGGATACACTAAAGTTCCGAGAGCAATACACAGTTATCGTAAGTGCTCCCTAATTATTGTCATCAATCTACTTATGCTGCAACATTTGACACCTTACTATCACCGAAAATACAACTGTAATAAGGACTATGCCACATGGTTCGAAAATACGGGCACATCGTTTAAACCTTCTCCAATCAATCTGCCGTGCAGCATTACCACGGTCAACTGAACAGCATATGATCGTCACACATTCACATTTGTTTCGTAAGCACCAATCTTTTTTTTAAAAAATGAATTGTTCGAATATCTCTTGATGTGATTATATTCCGATACTTCTGACCTGACTGGCTTGCAGCGGCATGGTTAAAGGTTGTGCGTCGAGGCTAAAGAATGATGGGTCGTGGCTGAAGGAATGGCGGGTCGTGGCTAACGAATCGCGGGTTTTGGCTGAAGCTTGGTGAGAAAAAGTGTAAATCGCGTGAGGCCTACATGAACCGGGTTCCTGTGTGGCACTGAAAGCGGAGTTCAAAGTTTTCTTGATCTGTCGCCAGTGTCCAGTCTGATCCTGGACATCCGATTGCTTTGATCACCGGGTAAACAACTCTTCCGGGACAGCATATCTTCGATTGTTCTCCTGAAACAACTGTACGGGAAGTGTAACTTTTCTGTTGGCTCGGGCGCCCACGAGACGTGAACAGAAGCAAGCGCATGCCAAGGCGTAAACTGGGTCCAAAAACATGAACCAAAATGCACAACTCTCTTCTATTGATCCCCGCCAGCAGTGACCATGGACAATATGGTCAGTCTTAGTTCAAAGCTGTGAAGACTTCGAAGGATCCCATGCAAGTTTGTCACTTCCTATGGTACGAACAATTTGTGGTCAGAGCACGGCTGGATGAGACGATCACCTTTGTCAGTGTGATCGGCCAAGATGGCCAGCAAGCCTTCTACGTGCTTTCCGGAATCCCTCAAAACGTCTTGGTCGTTGAAGACCCCAGCAATGATCACCACGTCTGATGAACGAATGTTTCAAAGCTTTTGGGACAAATCAGGACAGAAGGCGTTTTCGAATTCAGGAGAGTTGCAATCAGTGGGTGGCTACACAGGTTCGACAAACAGCCAAGGACGCTTAAGTCTGTTGCTGTTATCACATACGGAATCGTCCCAGCGAAATGAACATGAATGAACGTTGGCTGAAATTCAGTCTAGCGGTACAGGCTCAGCTCTCGTGATCAGAATGATCCCGAGGCTAGCCTAACCATGAGCTCTAAAAACCGAGTCACTCGTCACGCGTACAGTGATGCGAGAGCCCGTGGTTGAATCCGGGTTGCTGAGATTGATTTTAGAATTGGGATCTTGCATACTCATTTTGGTGACGCAAGAGTCCTAGCCGAGGAAACCTGTTAACCTACCTGATCTGAAAGGCGAAAGTTGAATGCAGTCAGGTGAAGTGAAAATGCTGGCTTAAGAAGTACGTCTGCATTATGCTTGACTTCTGAACTGCTGCTTTGTTCAGAGCTGCAACACCCCGTGGCGTGATGTATCAATCATAGATTAAGTGAGAGTTTTCTGGGCGAATCATATTTTGCAACTTCCCAAACCTCTGAAGGGGGTTTTAGTTGACAATACTAACCGTAGCCTCTAACTCACAATTCTGACCCACTATGCAGTGGGGCTTTAACTCAACACGAGGACGTGACCGAAGAACCCGCGAAGGAACCTCTTCTGGTCTGTCAAGTGAGACACGATAGTTGTACATATTCACTCTTGTCTTCGCTGGTGCTTTGGTGTTGATCCGCTTCTCGAATCCCGTCCTCAGCCCGATGCACCCAGTGGAGCAAGAGGAATGTGGACGGTGCAGTGTCCTTCGGGCCGGGGATTTCCCAGCTTGAAGGGGGGGGGGGGAGATAGCTACTCAATGAAGTGCGATAACTGTCGAGAGAAAACCCAGGTACTCCACTACCACTTTCAACAGGGGGAGGTTTTTAGATCGACAAACAGTTTCTCTCTGTATTTATTCGCTGGAGTGTCCTCCCCAGTGACGCAGTGGATAGAACAAGGTGTCGTCCAACACCTGCCTCAGAGATTGGACTTCGTCTGCACTCTACCCGTTGGCCTGTCAGGTATGATTGCATCTCCGGCTTAAGGAAGCCATCCTGTCTAGCTCGTTGGGTCATAGAAGTACTCAAACCATCACACCACTCCAAAGAGCAATCTCGTCGTAAGAAAAGATTGAATCAGGTTAGTAGTTTCGTATAGTAATGATAAAATAAGTCTATTACCTCATTCGGAAGCATTCAGTACAGAAGCTATCGACGTCGGAAGTTAGCCATCATGATCCAGATTCCTACCTGGAGCTTAAAGGTCTGCTATTCGGCGTGTTGACCGTTTGACCACCCCCGACCGATTCCATTTGTCGTGGTTCTGCCTCCAAGCATTATATCAGTTTCTGCTACGCAGTCAACGTACAGACCTGACAGCGTCTGTCATTGTGCTACCAACAGCTCACCGGAGGTAGACGCTCAGAAACAAAAGTAATATGAGCCTGTTCTGCCTGGCCTCAAATATGCAATGTGCTTAATTAGCGTCATAACAACAACACACAAACTAACAACAACAAAAAACAAAGAACACAAGCGTTCTCAGTAAGGGTATTTTATGAACGATATGCCCCCAAGCTCAACCAGGATTTGGCTTGTCAGGGGATATGTTTGTTGCGCACGATGATACGATAACCTATTCTGTCGGATCCGTATGAATGTGTTGTTGCACGGTATCCTAACGAGTGTGTGTACGTACGCACCTAGTGAAAGATCATATGACCCAGACCATTATTTGGTAATCTTATCTGATACCTGGCAGACAAAAGTGTGGGCCGAGTCTGAGGCCGGCGAGTAACCGAATGCACGTTTACTTTAATTGTGTTCTACAGAAGAAACGAATTACCTAGTGGCCTGGGTGGTGGGCGTGTGTGTGTGTGTGTGTGTGTGTGTGTGTGTGTGCTCGTAGAGAGGAAGACAAGCAGAGGAGGGGTTCATCGGTCGCGTAAACTGAAGAAAACAATCACTCCCTTACGGATAAATAAGATGGTAGCGGGTCACCGATCCAAGCCATTCGGTCGTGCTGGTATTCAGGTTATTTGGGATCGTGTTACAGGTCCTGCAAGCTTCGACCAATGCACATATGAATGTAATACATACGGATAAGATCGTCAGGATGGACATTCAGCTCGAAGTGAGCCTGTCTCTCCTCGTATGTTATGTTCTTTGTCTTTTGTGTGTGTGTGTGTGTGTATGTGTGTGTGTGTGTGTATGTAGGTGTGAACCAGTTCAATAACCTTGTCTCAGACTAGTTTTTGGATGATATACTAAACCAAATCGGGCAAAACGCAATGGAGAAATATGAACAAGTGGGTCAGGCAGTTAGCAAGAGAGTCAGACAATAAGGAGGACAACTGCAGCCACATCCATACCATTAGAAGATTGATTTGCAAAACTATCACAGATCTGGAAAACTAAGTTTAATTTTGAGAACCGAATGCAATGGTTGGTTTTCGCATCGGCAAAGGTCAACTGGCCACAAGCCTCTCTGGCCGACCAATATCCGATGTGACCGCCTGTCTTGCCACGCTCGACCCGTGCAAAAATGGCACAGACCTCAGTCGTGCGATTTGTCGGGATCACGGACGGACGTCGATTCGGTGGATCAATAGGGTCATGTGATCTGAGCCAGAGAACCCAACTGTCCTCAACCAATCAATGGAAACGACGGCACATTGCGGTATACACGCTGAAGATTTCGAGTGAATCCAATCAATTCTGGTACAGATGAATCCAGTTCCAATGCGGCCTGAGACATCAGTTCATTGTGGACACCGGGGGGCTGTGAGTCCATTATTCCGAAATCAGTGTTCGACTTGATTCAGCCCAATGTACCCATACAACCCACTGTCGTGCGCATTGACGGTGTTACTGGAAGTCGACTTTCACTACTAGATGAGACTACACTAATGGTTCGGTTGGAGGGCAACTATACCCCAATGCGATTCCTGATTTTCGTAGACGGTCCATCCGTCCTGGGCTTGAAGGCCCCGTGTGCCTTGGAGCAATCGGTAACCCTGAAAATGACGTCCACCAATCCGGTGAATCAGATTGTTCTTCAGCAGTTGATCGCATGATGCCCCAGCAGCGAGGGTGACATGGCGCTTGAGCCCGCGAAGTTGGTAATGGGTAGTGACCCGGTATTTCTGAAGCTGCGAGTGTATCCGTACTACCAGAGAGGAGGTGTTCTGAAGAGGTGTGCCAAAATGGAGCAAGATGGTGTCATCGCGCGTATAACTCCATCCTCTTGGGCGGCTCTTATTGTGGTTGTAATGAAAAGTGAGGGACGGACATCCCGGATTTGTGATGATCACTGACTGACCTTGAATCCCCAATAACGGGGATGCGCGGCAACTACGGTGGAGTCGGAAAACTTCATGAAAAACATGCTCCGTAGCAAGTATTTCTCAAAAATTAATCTGGCTGATGCGTACTTGCAAATTCCGCTGCACATGAAGTCGAAATCACTAGTTATCATGAACACTCCGTGGATTATGCTCCAATAGAAATTCCTGCTGTTCGATCTGCAAGTGTCGTCAGGGACATTTCAGGCTGCAATCGACGGGATGATCCATTATATCGACAGGGTGATGACATATCAAGATGATGTACTTATTTCTGGGCCTACAGAAGCATAACATGACAGCCAACTGCAAAGGTGCTGGAGAGGTTCGTCGAACAAAACGTATCGATGAAAGCCCCTAAGTGCAAATTCGGTGTCACCGAATTTGATTTCCTCGGTTTCACTTTCAATACGAACGGATACTAACCCCATCCAGATTGTTTCAAACCCTTGACTGGCATCGAGTCACCGAAAAACCAACTGCATTTACGATCAATTCTTGGATGCCTGCAACACTACCACAAATTTATTCCAAACTTAATGACACGAGCCCAACCGTTGTTTCTGACCCAGTCATCCGATCTGTCTCAGTGGAACGAGTATTTGGAAAGGACACTACGTGGTTTTAATCAAGATCTCGTTGACCGACCAATAATGGCCCCAGTCGCGCCATCTGTGGTGACCATGCAGAGCACCGACACGTCCGAAGTGGGGGTGGGAGCAGTTCTGGAACAGGATGAATGTTCAATCAACTGCACCTCCCGTCTTCTTAATACTGCAGAGAAGCGTTATTCCCAGATGCAGAAGGAAGCTTTGACAGTTTTCTGTGTGGTACGCCGACTACACAAGTACCTATTTGGAGTGAAGTTCACGATTGTCACCGACTACCAAGCCTTTCGGTTCCTGTATAATCCGGATAAATTCGTCGCCAAATCCACGGCTGCTATGATCCAGCGATGGAGCATAGCTCTGGCAGCCTATAACCATGACATCCTGCACCGACTCGGAAAGACAATCCCACAAGTGGACTTTCTGTCCCGCTACCCACGATTCGCAGTGGCGGACCAATGCCATTTCATTTCGCCGGCTATGCCCGTGTCGAGGGAAGAACTGAACGAGCAGACAAAACGACATTACTCGTCTGTGATTTCGGCGATCAGAAATGGATGGCAGCCCGAGATGAAGTGGAAGTTTCCTCAGATTTTCGCACTGCGAGAGGAGTTCAGTATCCAATCCGACGGCGTCCTTTGTCGAGGTGACTGACTTGTCATTCTACCTACATTGCGCAAGTTGGTTTTAGATAAACTGCACAAAAGCCACTTGGGCGTGGATAAAATGGAGTCGCTGGCTCGACAGATGTGTTGGTGGTCGGAATTGGATGTGGATATTTGCACTACGGTAAAGAACTGTGATGCGTGTCTACAGAAAGTTCAGTCGGGGCCAAACAGCTAGAACCCATGACGCGAAAGCTATATTCTATGGCAGAGAGTTCATGCGGACTTCTGTGGTCCATTCTTGAGCTGGTACCACACCCTTGTACTGATTGACTTCTTCTCTGAATGGCCGGAAGTGTTCCTGACGAGTTCGCGAACCACCTCGATCGTAATTCAAGTGTTACGGAAGTGACAATGATAAGAAGTGATTCGATCAACGAATCTTTCACAAAGAGCAATTACAGAAATAAATAGACCAAGTAGTATCACGAAAAGCCAATCAAAACGAAAGGTGGTTATCCCATTAACACTGAAATACCGTGTGGCTAATTTTCGCTTCTGCAATGGTTATTATTGGATTTCTGATGCACGTTATCAATTCTTTGTTAGCAGTAAACGGGGAACAGTAGAGCTGATGACTAGGACTTGATTATTAATATAATCATTCCGATGATGATTATGACGAAGATGATGATGATGATGCATTATTCTTTCATTTACGACTTTCGGTTGCACTTGGTGCATGCTTTTGACTACTCACGCGTGTAAGCCATCTGTATTTAGGCAAGTCGGATTAGCCATGATATTCTTTACAACGTAAAAGTAACTATTCCTATGTATGGAGTAATTTGTAACGTTATGTGCAATTTTTGGGTCTGTTTGGTCTGTAGTAACAGATACAATAAACTGAACTGACCGCGCTACTGCGGACTTCTACCGTTGTTCTTCACGAATACACTGTTTCGTGAAATTTCTCATCTCTTGCTGGATTACCAAAGAGTATGAGTTCAGTTAGCTCGGCCGATCAAATTGCACGTTCGATTTGCAAGCAAGATATTGGCCCTCGGGCCAAAGCCCTGATGTGTGAGTGGTATGAGGGGTGGACTCTCCTAAAGTGTACAAAAATCAATGGGGTTAACTATGAGCAGCTGAGCTCTTGCAACTCTCCATTTGTGCAAATTGTGCGCGCACAAACTGTGTCATCGCAAGTAAGAACAAAACAGTGGAGTTTGTGGCCGTGGCGAACCAAGAACCCGTAGCACCGTGGGCAACGAGTTCCGGGTCCCACGAGGAATTTGCTTCCACCGTTACAAGCAGTCCATCGACAGCAGTAAACAAACATCGTCGAAAAAAAACCCGTGGTTACAGACAACGCTGCGGTAGCTATTGGGTCGGAAGACAACACTGCTGTTTCGGAGGTGTCTACTGCAGTCGGCGGAGATACAATGCCCGGTCCAGGACAGGTGAAAATCACAAGTCAGTGGAAAACCGTGAAGCCAGGCCAACCGTAGGCGCGGACACTTACGACTCAATGCTTCCTTGTCGTGAATTTGCTGGAATCAACCGAGTCGGTGTCACAAAGTTGATTGGATCGTGACGTGTCTCTTCTACAGAACATATTCGACAAGATATCCTCCATGGAAGAGGAAAACTCAGTAAATAACGTAAAGGTCACAGCTTTTTCCCCTCAGGGAAAATGAATGAGAATGGCAACCCACATCCGTTGAGGGTGGTCTTGGGTTCCGATGAGGAATCCCGTTGGTCTCTATAGCGGTCCTACAGACTATAAAAGGGGAAGTGCTACTGCTTCCAGCTCTCAACCCCGAGCACAGAGAACAGCATAGGATGGCTTCGCAAAAGCTCCACGAACGCCAGGCCAATGAGGAAATGGTTTACTTATCAGGGATTTCCCAGAACAACGGACGAGTCTTCAACTCCGGGGAAAGCCGTTCAATCTCATGAGCTTCACCAACCAGGCAGTTCCGGCAGTGGAGATTCAGTGAGGGTTCGCATGGAGGGATAGGACAGATGAAGATGATGTCGTCTAATGTCAGGAGTCTGTTGAAAAAGCGACATGTGCTCAAGACATGGGTAGTTCGCCACTCGCCAACGCTGGTATCCTGGACGGGGATGTGGCTTACCAGAGAGGTGATGGATTCGGGAGTGGCTCTCCCAGGACATACAGATTACCGAGGTGGCAGAAGCTTAACGCGTGGAGAGGGAGGCTTGGAGGTATTTATCCGAGTCGACTTCGATTTGCTTCAGTTGAACTGCCAGACAGACACTGAGAGCTTTGGAGAATCTCTTTGGCATCGCGTAAATCTTACTCCCAGTGGATTGGAATTGGTCAGAGTCATTTATCGGCCCCATCAGCAGGTCTTCCGGAAGTACTGATTAGAGTTTGAGTTTCAGCTGGCTAAGGTCACTGTCTAATTTCGGGTGCCTTCAACTAGTCGAATGTTGACTGAGAGAATTTACTGTGCAATGAAGGAGCTGATTCTTTTTCCCGTGAGATTCTGTCAACCACGCTGCAGCCTTACCTGTACCAACACGTCGGAGTGCCAACACGAACCCAAGATCTTTGGAAGTATAGCCTAAACTTGGTAATATCTTCAAGACGTTCCGATGTGGAGCAGATTGAGTACCTACCTCCACTATGGAGCAACGACCACACGGTGTTGACCATCAGCTGGAAAAGAGGAACGATATTCCTTCCCAGACTACAGGATGGACTCAGCGTTTGACGAATGCCTTTCCAACAAGTCAAGGAACACACTTCCTCAGTGATGTGGTATCAACAAGGTCCGTACGAGATAGACAAGGCTTGGAGAGTAATTCAAAATGAAATCTTCAACTATGCCGAACTGTGGCCCTACCATCCGCCCGGCGATCGCATGCTGAAGATCCTTCTTGGTTTGACTCGCAACTCTGGCGTCTTGTTTGGCGTCGGAGTCGTGCTTGGAAACTATGTCGAACAATTTTAGAACAGTATGACCACTACCGCACCGTCCGTAATCAATGCACCCAACTGAGACGAGTAAAGCGGAGTACATTCGATGGGAAGCTAGCAATGGACTCCGTTCGTGCATCCAAAAGTCTGCTTGCTTATCTGCACCGGAGGACAATAGCCACAAATTCCATCCCGGCTCTACAGAAGGCACGCTCGTTGGGAGTTACAGACCAACACAATGCGGATATACTGACATAATCCTCCTACACATATAGCCGTGGGCGATCCCTGTATGTCGCGCGAGGAAATCACTGAGGAAGATTTGGGTGCAACAATGGGTACCGTCGCAGTTACGTAATTCATGGGGCCTAAAGGTACGCATCACTTACGGTAAAGGAGCTGGTCAGTGTTTAACTCAGTCCGTCACACGACTGTCGAGCGAGTCGTTACAAACGGGAAAGCTCACTTAGGAATGGGAGAAAGCTGTTGTTGCTGGAGCGAAGGCAGAGGCCGTCAATTATAGACCTGAAGGCCTAACATCGGTTGTGGGAAATTTTACGGAAAGCCTGCTGATCACACGATTCCGGGAAAGTACCGGTTTAAACGACCCTCTACGGCGACAAATCATGGCTTTTGGAAAAGCAGGTGGGCCCCAAAAATAATTGCTGCTTGCACAAGAAATTCGGACGAAAGCCAAGTCCGAGGGAAACCCTACGGACGTAATCTTCGTGCATTTTAGCAAACTTACGAAACGTTCCGCACTACCGTCCAGTGAGTAAGCTGAAGGCTCTTAATGTTGTAGATCGTTTGATTCTGTTGATAGAAGACTTTATCAAACAGAGGATGTTAACAGTACGAAGAGTACAGACAATGTCCACATGGCAAGTGGATACCAGTCCTGTGACAAAAGATCGTTTCAAGGCCAGCTCCTCTTTCTGGCCTATATCAATGATCTACCATCAGTTTTCCAGTAGCCATGTCCCACCTGTGCAGGAGACCTTAAAATCTGGCGTACGATCACATCCAATGTAGATTAGCTGGTTCTTCGGCAGAATATCAAGACCTTTAAAGGTGGTCTGATCTATGGTACCTGCTAGTCAACACCGACAAGAGTCCACATACTTGATTTGGGACAACTTCCAGCAATGGGAGGTACTATTTACACGAGGCATCCCTTCACCATCCTGTCTGCGAAAATGTTCTGGGACTGACTGTGGCCTCGTCATTAAAAACGAATGATAACACCTACACCGCGTGGAGTATCCTTCGACTGGTTTGTTGATCATACTGTCATTTCTCACTCGACGCCTTCAATGTATTGTACGCATCTCATGTGCGATCTAGTTTGGAATATGGGGGACGAGTTGTTTCCCCATGTACGGCTGCAGCAGTATCATAGTTGGAACGAGTGCAGAAAGGCACAGCTCGTCTTGTTGGAGGACTACGTGAAATCAACTACAAAGGTCAGCTGGAGTTTACCGCGTTGTTTCCAGTTGTATATGAAAGAGTCCGAAGGGATCTAATCTTCACTGGGTGTATCATCCGAGGCGGCATTGGACCAGAAATACGAGCAGAACTCCTTCTTCGCGAACAGGACCGCACACAGAGACACCTGCTAACTCTAACGAAGCGACACTCGATGGGCCTATCATTGGTGTACCGTCTATCTCGGAGGGTGATCAATCTATGGAAAGCACTGCCAGCTGAAAAGATGAAAAACCTAATGATATATTGTTCAAGCGACTACCAGACGTATTTCTGAAGAGGTGGTGGCTTGTTACTCACGCCTGTATCTTCGTCGCTGAGCTGTGGTGGTGCGGCTTACACCGTGAAGACTCTCTCTCTCTCTCGCTGTCTCTATTATGATGAATGAGGAATATCACACATAAGTATCAACCGGTTATCAACAGTGTGTAGATTCATTCAACTCTGGATTCATCGTTTCAGCTATGATCATTCTCTTGTAAATTGGAACCAATAATACATCGTCTCAATTCGCATTCAATTTTCCCTGTTGACCTTTTTCGCACGGAGGAAATGGGTGCATAGTTTGGTGATTACAAGTGTTGCTGACCTGGTTGTAGGATGAGAACAGGAAGTACGCTTGTTCTGTCTATCCGAGCCAACAGTCTTGTGTCTGTGCTTCAAAATCATGCATAAACGTGATGTTGTGTTCTCTGATGGGGGCAGCTGTGTGGCAGGGTGGGGTGCGGTGGGGTGGGGTGAAGATTGAGAGTAAGTACGAACACTGCGATGAGTGAGAGAGTAGATCGACCTGCACACGTGGTCGATCCTTCATCCGTCCGTTCATTCATCCTACTGCTTTACGGGTGACCTGATTTTATCCTACCATGCATCCTCCATCCGGTATACGAAATTTCGGTGAAAATTCACCTCGGTCACCTGTTTTTATCTCAGCTGTTCTCCGGTTAAAACGGGCGCGGTACAAACACGGTTTTTCCCATCCACCCAATAGCCCAACCATTTGACGATCCCTTTGGTGCACAGTAATAGGATGAACTGGAGAGAAATTATCTAGCTCGAAACTTGGTCGATCAACTTGCAGTTGACAACCAAGTTAGTCACGAACTTCTTACACCCGGAAAATCAGACAAAGCGTAATTCCTGTGATTTTAGGCAACTACTGGAATGAGATTTTATTATCAACTTGGGGTTTGGTTGCGATGATTTTTGGGAAGAAAGTAACCAATGACTAAATAAATTGTGGGAATGCAAGAACGAGACTGGTCTTGATACAGTATCACAATCCCCAAAGTCCCTACCTGCTGGGCAGGTGTATCTCGTGGATCCGAACCAGCAAGCCTAACACGGCATAGGCAGCGAAACCCACTGGTCAGCATTTTTATACGATTCCTCGAAGTCATTGATATCTTAAGTGATCATTGTTAGTCCTGCAAATCGAACTAATAGGCATGCTTACCACTTACTCAAACCATCGTAACCTCGTGAGTTATCCGTTTGGATTTGACAAGGTGTCTCGTGAACGGAATATTTCCCGTGCCTAACACCAGTATTGATAATCCGATTTGCTCATCAAATATGAACAACAGCACTTCATTTGCACAAAGATACGCACTCAGATACGAACAACACGACTATTTACCTTGCCTCAGCAACAATGCTATGCATAATTAGGCTGAACGATTTGGGCATTAGTTTGAGCTCGAATGACATGAAAGATATTCATCGCACGTCTCCTCATTGATAGTTTCTTGAACTAATCAATGGTGTAACAGAGTTAACCTAACTGCGTGAAATCTTCCTCCCATTGTTCATACTTCAGAGACCATTATATTGCTACTTCTATCACATCGGCAAAAAATAAATGGGTGCAGCTAGGACAACTGATAATGACTAAAATGGTAAAAAACGGAATTTAATGCAGGAGTCTGATTTTTGCCGAAATTCAATGGAAGTTGTGGTTTTTGCACCGGGTCTATCTCTTAGGTGCTCCCTAGCATAAACACTTTCTGTACGAGGAGTGTAGACCGATACTGACCATTGGTGAGTCCACTAATTGATTATCATTATTATCAATTATTAGTTATTAGTGATTAGATCACTGGTAACCCAAATAATAAAGAGCAAGCTCATAAATGTTGAACAATTCATCGATCGGGTGTATAATTATCAAGATAAGTGGACAGATGAGTACCGCATACCCGAAAAGAAGCAATAACAACGAAACCGGTTGTTCGCTTTCGGGAAAATTTCGACGATTTCTTTAAATTTTTTCTTCCAAACACCCTTTACCAAAATTATGATTCTAGCTTGTCGAACAGGACGATGACGCGGCCGATAAAAGACGACTGAAAGTCAATGCTTTATCCACTCCAAGCGAATGGACTCAAGAATCAAATAACCCAGTACAAGGAAAAGGTCCGTGGTAGTGGGTATCAGGGACCTAAGCTATTTCCGGTCGCATCTGAATTGTGATATGATGGAAATTATTTTGTGCTGAAGTCATGCTTGATCAGCAATGGCTACAAAGCGAAAAAACCCTGTAGTAGCGAAAGCATACTACACAGCGAATATCATATCATTCGCATCCTTGATAAAGAGGTTCTCTTTGTTCACAGGAACAGATAGGACGTAGACGGGTAGTAAAATTGGGAACAATAAGGAATCTTGAAGTCCTCAGTTCTCTTTGATTACCGACTGATGACTTCGATTCATTTCCATGTATGTGGAAAATTTACTACTGAATATCTAACGGATGCGAAATCATTTCCATCAAATTTTGTTTCGCAATCTCTTCTACCTGTAACTCCACACGCTTTTTCATAATTATATCACCTAATTCGGACTTGTAGTCAGACAGTAACTGTTCTTACTGACCTGCTGCGAAGTTATTCAGGATGTATTTTCTCAACTTGCTGTCTTTTCCTCTCGATCTCACTCCGTCTCTCATATATATATATATATATATATATATATATATATATATATATATATATATATATATATATATATATATATATATATCAACAGTACTATTTCAAACAGCCTTTTGAAGATTGAGCGAGGAAAACTAAATTCATCCACATTATGTCTGAAAAATACCCGAAGTACCATCTGAATTGTTTCATTCGGCGAAACAATTGTCTTTCAGTAATTCATGCTGACTTTTTCCATTAATATGGCCGGAGAAACAAGGTCGGTGTCCTACAAATAGGTGGAAATAAACACCGACCACTAGTTTTTCACAGTAGATGATCCTAGACACGTAATTGGTTCATCCTGATTTTGTCGTCCAAGTGGCTGGACCATGGATTCTTTCGGCCTTGTTCATTCTGAACCATGCACGCTGTAGCTTTTTCACCAAGCACATATGGACGCAAAGGTCAAGGGTCAATATTTCTCATCTAGTTGATTTGGCATTGGCTACAGTGCCCAAAGTTCCCCTGGAATTTATAGGATTGAAGCTATGGCACAAGGAGTTGGAATCATGTATTTGCATCCAACGTCAAAATACCGTGAGCTTGAGTTGAATCCGTGATCGTCGGCCTATCCGGCAGTTGCTCCACTAGGTGAGCAGTACGGCCAACTGAAAGCGGAAAATACAAATGAATAACCAATGGTATACGGCAACGTCTGTTCTATTCTCAATCCCCGGATCAACCTCATGGATCAGTTCCGAACGCGACGAACAATGCACACGGCTGAACAAAATCCCAAGGGTAGTATCCCCGTTTATCGGGCAAATAGGATAGCAACCTCTGTCGATTGAAGAGAACTGAAACTCGTTATGATGCCATCGCTGAAAGCCATTGAGTGAGCCAATAAAATGAGGTGGTTATTTGTTTCACATACCGCCTACCAGACAATTTTTTCTTCTTTGGTTCTGCCACGGACAATAATGATTTGGAAAATAAACAGTTGATATGAGAGAGATGTAGTGAACGGGAATCGTAGAAACAGCTTGCCTTAAATATAGTCATAGTAATAACACATGTTTTACTACGTTTAATTATTACGGAACGACATAGTAAAACGGAAGCGACCGCGAAAATTGATCGGTCTCGACAAGGTTCGAACCCGAGAGATCAGCATGTTGCCCCTTTCTTTGAAAACTGGGTGCTATGACCATGTTTGTCGGTAAATTTTCCGCAACAATGCCAACTTACAACTAATAGACAAAATGAGCTGTATGCTATGATTCATCAACCGGTACCAATGATCAACTCACTATTGGAAATCACAGAGGTACGGCGCTGCTGTTTGATCTGGCTTGTGTAAGAGCCTCAGTTACAGTGCACATCCTTCGAGCCCCCGGTCGCTATATCATGTAACGTTGATGTTAACCAAACCACAGAGATCGAGCCCCGATAGCGTGGTGGTGGTTAGGAGTTCGATTCAAGACAATTCCCCCTGGGTTCGAGTCCTGTTTGGGATCTTGGCCGTTTTCCATTGCAGCTGATGACTCCTTACAAGCAACATGACCCGATGTGGTTTTCAATGATGAGTTGAGTGTTCATACGGAATGTAGAATCAGTGGTAATTAGTGTCCTACGTCTATCAAACTCAGTATCCGTTCCGTATTCAGATTCGGCCCGACAGAAGTAGTCAAAGCCCAGCCAGGTGAAAGCGCACTTTCAATCCAATCACAATTCTGATTGACATATACACAGATTAGAAATCACACCAGGTCATACGCCCACTGCAAACTGAATGGAAATTTTAGTGGCGTTGCCAAATCTGTCATGTGCTCAGATCTCAAAATGATTTAGGTCGTGTTTTAATCATCCGCAGTTGGAACAAACGAGCACCTCGCACAGCCACACAACCGCTCGTGCACAAAAGTAAGCCAACATGCACCACAACACGATAGCTTACACACACACACACACACACACACACTCACACACACACACACACACACACACAAACAAGCTGGGTCGCTCACTCATTCACTGTTCTAAGATAACATCACGCCTATTTTATTGGTTTATGTGCGCCCCAACATGGGACCGTGTGATGGCCACTGCCAGATCGGAAACACCGATCAACCGGGGCAATCAACCGTGCTGTCAATCAAATTTTCATATGCCAGCTGTTCGTCCGGGGCGGCTTCCCCATCCTGTTGAGATTCTGCTGGGCGCATAATTACCGATGCTCATTAACTAGGCCCTGGCACCCTTCTATACTATCCGCAAGATGATGGTGACCTTTGACCGAGACCCAGCTGTGCTAATCCATCAGAATTATGTGGTCGTGTGGTTGATGGACTTGTACCACTCGTAGTCCTAAATCGATATGATCTGGCGATAGTGCCGGAGAAACAGGGCAGCAGTTTTCACGTTTCAGTAGTCCAGCCCACTAATTGTTATTATTATTATTATTATTATTATTATTATTATTATTATATTTGTTATTATTATTGTCACTATTAATACTATTATTACTATTATCATCAGTAATTTACTGACTCAAGGAACGGAACACATCAGTATTCTTGAAGGATGGAATCGAAACGTGGAACCTTTCCGCGAGCGGAGTTGGCTAACAGAGAGGGATAGAGAGGTCGCAATACGTTGGCTGCGGTCAGTCAGCGGAGTGATTTTTCCTCATATGCAATGAATTTTGTTATGTGCCTTCCACGCAAGTCTGATGATGCACAAACCTCCACGAGCAATGATGCAGTCCTATTTCTACAGGCAAGAGAAATCTGCTGGAAAGCAGTATAGGAATATCGGAAATACCCACTGGTGTATGAAAGAGGAAATGAAGGACCGCCGAACACGGAACTGTCGTCGCGTGCGAAACTGAAAGGATAAACGTCAGTTTTTCAACAGTAGTCTCGATTGCACAGATCAGTGCAAGTTCTCTTTTAAAATCATACGGAGATATTTCGCATGATTTGCACGCTGAATAGAAGTGAAGTGAATAGCAGTAGTGTCTTCTGTAAAATGCAATCGCAAAGGTGGTATTGTTCACCAAAGGACCATATGGCGCACAAAAGTTTTGAATGTGTGAAACAGTTCCAGTCAATTCGTCTAAATCGGACTGCCGGAACAGAGCCAAAATGACGTCACAGGCATAATTTAGTAGATGAGGTGGTTTGGTTACAGTTAAATCACTAATGTAAGAAGGGAAAGAATATGAAGAACACCTCCTTAGAAAACACCGGCGTTGCCTAAGAGACGCCTGGAAGCATCTCTTTCAACTTTGAAGCATTGTATTTTTGCCGAAAAGTAGTCTTCCAGTTAGTTAATTATACAAGTGATGTTCAACCCATAAAGGCTCACCTAACTGATTCACAGGAATCATTGAGGTATTTTGCAATGAAATGGATTGCGCATGCCTAGAAGTGTTCGTCCACCGATGTTTGCATAGTATTGCTAAGATTGGGCGGAATAGCCGAGTGAAATCGAGTTTTGGGCACTTATTCAGAGAACGTTTTGTCACAGCGTATCCAGCTTAGTAGGCTTCGTTGGTTGGGCCATGGGTGTTTTATGACAAACACACGCCTACCATATCGTGCCCTATTCTACTTTCCACCTAGGGAATAGAACAGGCCTCGTGGAAGTCAACAGATGAAGTGCCAGTATGGAATGAGAAAATGTGCAGCGAACTTAGCAAAAGTAGATGCCTCAGGTCTTCGTGATTAGGGTCCAAACCACCCCTCAATCAGTTGGCGTGAAACACTGAAGGATATGGTAGCGAACCGTGAACAGTAGCGATCGTGTTGTCTATTTCTATCGAATCAGAATGATTGATCGATGTGCCTTTATGCGGTTAGACTGTGTATTCCGTGCGTCTGCTACAGTGAGGGCACGTGTTAACAAAGCGTTGGCGAACAGCTAAGTCGCGTTGGCAGTCGGCACTGGCGCAGCACCATGTTCAAGGCGTGAGACAACGGAATCTTGGATGACATGACAGCCGATCGATGGAGTGGATCGACAGATGAGAGAAGAATCTTTCCAGCGTTGTTTTAGCCTCAATTCGGGGTAGCCCACACCAGTCAGACCAACACGTTGTGAGCAACGAGTAAGTAGACGTGATAACAATCCATACATTCTGTTTTTCGCTGATAAAACGAGATGATTCTGAGGCGGAACTGAGTTCCCACTAGAGTCAGTGGGACAGTACAAAGCAGTGGTTGGTGTGTTCTCTGCTCATTCCACCCCTGTGGGCCCAATCCCTGACCAACGTGTGTTTTCTTTCTCTTTACTGCTACGTGCCACTTGGTGAGAAAGGATTTTCTTCTGGCCACGGAATCGATCGATCCCCTGTCACCCATATGCATAATGAATATTCCCAAGTGGCATTCTTTCTTTTTCGGAACCCTGTCGATTGATCTCTAACAACTTGTGTACCTGTTCCTAAGATGAATCGAGCGTGACCGTTGAAGCTATCCTCCTGCGAATCCAGTTGTTTTTGAGTTCTCAAAGAATGAATTGCATGTATTCAAATAAGCCCGTGAGAAACAATCCGAATAAGTTGTTGCTATCACATGATTTCGATCAGTAATCTTGCATAACAGGTTCCAGTCCCTAAGCTGATCGATGGATTCGTGATTACTATCATGGTTGCCAACCAGAAGTTTAACATTGTAACGGAAGCATGAGTCCATCATGCCCTTCAATTTGTCAAATTAAGAGACTAACTGATGGGTTGGGGCAGGCGGAAGAATAGGGAGTGTGTGTGTGTGTGTGTGCGTGTGTGTGTGTGTGTGTGTGTGTGTGTGAGAGAGAGAGAGAGAGAGATCAAGCTCCACATGTACCATTAGGATCTATCTCTGGTCAGTGAGTGTTTGTGTTTGGGCTGGCGTCCGCATTTCATTCAAAAATTTTACTCGCAGAACCTTTCCGAATTGGAACTCAGGCCCTATCTGTGGGGATCTGAGACCAGATAAGGAACATTAGTTCATGCGGACTTTACCCTGAGAAAATATTGATCGGATGGTGTGGATGCCGGTGAGTTACTCTTGGACAGATCACAGTATAAAGGGTGTGTAGTTCATTTAATAGTATGAAAGATACCAGACTTTTAATATAATACTAGAAGAAGAATTATGAAATATTTATCCAGCAGACCAGCAAAGTTAATGAGAACGGTAGAAGCGAGTGGAATATTCGGTTGGATGTTGAAGTTCTTAAGGTTTGTGCAGTTTGAAATGTGAGATGACCACTTCAACTTTGCGTGCATGATGATTCCTAAATATATGGCAGAATCTACTCTACCTTGTGGTTCTGCGGAAATTATAGATGATCCACCAATAAAAGCCAACTGAGGAAGGATAGTTATACATTCAAAGCATTTGGACGAATAGAAAGTTATTATGGATTGAACAGAGAAATTATAAACGAGTGATCGATTACTGAAGAAGTTATTGAAGCCCTGGGCTACAGAAACAGCTTGACCAAGAGCCACATTGCTGGCATACCCATATAATTTGGCCGGGGCCCTTGGAGTAATTAAACTGAACAATGAAACTCAATTGTTTATGAGAAGAAAACGTGAGGCGAGGAAATTTCAGAGTTTGCTGGGACTGCTTTTGAGTGCTTGAAGGAGGGTCGCGGAGAAGAAAGCTTGTTGGTTTCGGTTTGGCTAGGACGTACTACCTAGTCAGCCGTGATTGCCCATTGCGCAAATTTCCTAACTTATACAGGAAGGTTTCGGACTCAGTGAGGTGGGAACTTACTGTGTTTGTAATCCTGTTCAGTACCGAAGCCGGAGGGTACTCACAGACGCGATAATATAAGATACACTGCACTGGTATGCTTAGGAATTCTTCAGATCAACGGTATTTATCTCTTAGTGTGTTTCGTTCTTGGTGTGTTCTATGGGAGCTGAGAATTGGGGGCTTCAGTTCGCATTTGTCATGTGGTTCATAATCCATCGTATGCTAACCTGTCATTCAACGTTACAAATTAGAAGAAATTACAAAAGTTTGCCGGCTGAACGTGGCGTTTATATCACAAGCAACTTATCCCACGGCCGAGGAGGTGTATCAATAACAAATATTGTTTCATTATCTGACTTATTTGTTTTTTTTTCACTACAGAATAGTAGTAACTCATTTCAGGAATAGGAGGCTGCCGAACAAAGGCTATCCATACGCAAAGCAATCGACACAGGGAGTCAAACTTGGGACAGAAGTGTCAGAAACTCACCATGATGACCGTCTGCGCACTGACGAAAATCCGAACCAACACAAAGATGGAAGCGAGGAAGATATTCGATGTGAACATTTATTTTGACTCGGAAGATTGCAAAACGGCGAATAGGCTATCGAATAACTAATATGGTAAGGCAAAACAGCTCCCATAGGTCAATAGCGACGTGACAGATGGGAAACAAGAGATGCTAAGATAAGTTGAGATTGCGGTCCTTAACGTGAATACTCACCTCGATGCCTTTATATCATTGCATAAATGCAACCTTAGATTGTATGAGTACATATTTCTGATTCATACTTCAGACTGTGATGTGTTCCGCAACTCTCCCAAACTTGGATTAGTTGCTAAGTTTTCACATTTAACTTCACGACAGATGATTTACGCAAAGTAATCCGGTAATCTAAAAATTGTGGCTTTAACTTCTTCCTGTGTTATTTCGAAAGTTCTGAACGGTGGTACATCTCTTGGGATTGCATTTCGAAGATGCGAAAAACTGCGGTTTTCCTCACGGTTGTGGGCAACTCAGCCTAATCCGTTATTAGGAATACAGCATTCCCGAGGAAATCAGTCACGAAAAAATCAATAAACTGGTACTGGATACTATTCAGTCCATGAAATATGAATTTGTCGAATGAGCGACAGTTGGTCAAATTTGGCGCGGTGATTCTCAAGATATTCGTGCATTCACATTTCAGCTGTCGTCTCAACCTGATCGATGTAATTTCGGTGATCAGCTTGGGGCGCAGTTTCGTGATCGTCTCATTTCGCGTACCGGCTGCTTTAAGCTGAAAAAAAATCGCCTCATGTGGCCGATCCCAATGCCACGGAATGTGCGTGATGTAAATGAACAGGATTAGGAGACGAATTAACTTGCCGATGCAACTGCTTCGGTCAGGGCTCTGTGGCCCATATAGGAAGTCATCCAACTTTGGGTCATTCTGTTCGAAGTCCAATGTGCAACCAAATACAGATTCCCGAGTGGAGAATTTCACAAGGCGTCGATCTTCCGTGAACAATTCACTAGGGAAATGTGATTCTTCTGGCAAATTTCATTCCCGCTCAACCCTTTTGTTATCGCTATCCTAAGGGCCACCGATCGGGCATACTAGGGCATATTCAAACCGTGTTCAAACAGTCATCCACGTGCCTTTCTAAATCCAATTTTGAGGGTTTTTCTAACATTGCTCTCTCAGTGGTGGATACAGCCCATCGACACATATTCCGTTCAGTTCTTCTTGTGGCACAATTTAACATGATGTCCTCGTGAACAGAGGCAGTTTCGAGTCTTCCACTTCCATTTCTGTTTTCCGTCGTGCTATTCCTCATATTCAACTACACCGGACTGATATTGTTGTCAAGGTTATCTCTAAACTTACCTTAACTTTTTGGTTTCCATGAATATACAGTCTTGAAACTGGGTTGAAAGACGGGAGCAGACAGAATTTCATAACCGAAGCAACCGAATAATTCATCCTCGTTTGGGTAACCACGGCAGATCACGCCATAAAGCTTTACAAACATTTGGAAATGTGCTTGCATAATGATGGTTCAGTCAAATATGGACAGTTGAAACGTGAGACTTCCAGAAAAACAAGTGACAGTATCAACGGACTCATTTGCTCACCCAACAACGGGAGTTGCCGAACCGATCGAATGAAAACGAGGGTTTCGGAAAAAGTCTGAAAGTTCAATTATTTGATGCTCTCAGTTGGATGAAAAATTCGAACTATCGCATACCACCATCCGTCTTAACCAACTTCGATAAGCACGAGTTGATATTTTTCTGGATGCATGAAGCACACGTCTGACTTGAACTGGATCCAGCAGTTGAATCACTCGATTGACGAATGCTTAGTTTTAATAGGTACGAGCCGCAGTGGAGACCAGAGCTTCCCAGTCCACTTATGAGTCTCGTGATCTTGCACGTCAGCTGCATTCGAGGCCTCGGCCATCTGTGGCTCTGGCGTGACATCCGACTGTCGATAAAGGTTCACATGCACACGTCGGTGGCTAGACCCGTCCCTTGTATGGCCCAGAGGAGGATTGAAGATAGACGACCATTGGTGGTGTTTGAGTATCGAAGTCTCCGTAGTAGTGCTTGAATAGAGTGGAAACACTACTTAAGCCAAGCTGAGATTAGGTGTAGTATGTCGCGAACCAGAGGTCGGTGACAGGAACAACTTTAGATGGCTGACATGTGCTACGCAGTTCCATGGATAGAATTCCTTGGCTTACGCTGTTCTCTGGAGTAGATAGTGATTAGAAAAAAGCCAAGGTGAACTTGATCAAGTAGTACGTGTTATGCTACCGATTTGGGATCTACGAGGTCCATCAACCGGAGTGTTGGAGACACTAGATGATATGTCTAGATGTCGCGTTCATTGGCTTAGTTTCACTGGAGCTCTTTCTTCGTCTCTGTGATTTCCGCGTATCATTTGATTTTCGGTTCACTCAGTTTGTCCCTTCTCTTCGCCTCACTTCACTCCCGACTCGAGGTCCCCGCGAGGTGGCAACCAAAACCAGAGCACAAAATAGCGAGGTTTATGGTTAAGCGAAATGAACTATAAAGGATTGGAATCCCCAACTGAGACCGACGGAGTATACACTGTCTGATAGTTAATCATAACAATGCAGGAAAACGACGTTTTCCAGAGATTTCGTGAAATTTCTATTTTGATTTCACCTAGAAAACAGCACAATAAATCACTTAAACTTACGTAATTTAATCTTCAACCGATGAATACACACCGATTTAAGACCAGCATTTCCCTTGGATGAGCAAGATTTCTGCTTTGTCACTACCAGTGTGACGAGTCAGTGGTCTGCCGAAGAAAAGGAAAACTCAATTTCAATTTTTGTGGATTTTGTGGGAAAGTAGACTATGAATTTCTCGGAGACAGTCTGGAGTCCAAGCCAATATCAAAGGGATCCCTTTTGAGAACAGTAGGGTATTTTCCGTCAAAAGTTGTCATTAATAAAGTGGAAAATATCCCACTTTTTCTCGCCGAATGCGCTTTCTTGTGAAGATGGAAGGATAAAGCTATTGCTTTCCTTCGACGACCGCCTAAGGGGCTCTGTGAGAATGGCAAAATGTGTAAAAAAAAAAGTATAAATTAAAAAAAATCTACTTTCTTTTTATTTATTACTAGAAAATGTACAATAATTCTGGAACGGGGCCCCGACAAATCAATGACGACCGAATCGATAGGTGACCGGTTGTGACAGGAATTAAACCGAGGACGTCATGGTCCACGTGACCATCTCCAATAAATGCTTTTTTGCTGTCGTTTTTTCGTGGTTGTGGAGAGTGACTCATCTGGCATGCTGCCTTGGAATGGGAAAATATTATATAAAGTGCAATTGAGCTGACGGCAAACAGACACTATTCAACAGTTAGCTGTTGGACAGTTCAACCGTTGTAGGACCTTACACAGCCGCGTATGATCGAGCCTTCTTAGGTTCGTCTGAACATCCGAGCAGACTATCTGACCAGGTAAGTTGGATGGCACTTCTGCTACGCAACCGTGCTGAGCTCAGACCCAAAGCTCACACATTACAAAACTGTCTGCTTGACGTGAAAAACTCAACGAGTGGTTCCAAGTCTGGTTTAAGAGGCCCAGTTCCACGTGACCGTGCTGGCCTTTTCTCTAATTAGGCATTCTTGTTTTCTTTGATCTGAAACACTGAAAATTTGTGCTTGTTTAAACATGATACTTTCATCTACATCCTTTTATACGGAAGATTATTCACAGAAGTGGATAAATTATGAGTGGTGATGAATGAAATCCTCCAATATTACAGATGTGATCTGTCTGAACTGATAGCACTCAAATATCGCAGAGATCACCATTGCACCAGGTTCCCAAGAAACGGTCAGAAACTGTCAAACAGTTCGGTCTTTGTACGCCTTGGAAATCAAGCTGTCGCTGACCCATGACTTCAAGAAGTTCTTACAATAGTTTTAGCTTCTGATTTTCCGTATGGTCTTTGACTGAATGTTAGTGATGGTTGGTTTTCTCCTGATTCCATGTTTTATCTTTTAGAGTAAGCAAATGCGTTACACTGGCAAACAGCACGTGATCGTGTCTGTATATCCGTACCACGGGATCAGTGAACGTGACACCAGAATGTAGTGTGCGTAAGCGAAAGTATGCAAGAGCGACCTCATTGCAAGCGAGAGAACCGGTGCCCGGGCCATAATCTACAGCGATGAGTACAAATATGTACTAATCAACAAAGGACAAGATCGACGGATATCGGAGTAAGGGAAAGTCAACGAGAAGAAGGATCAGTGTGCACGCCACGTCTGGGTGAGTGATGTTCTAGAAAAGGAGAAAGCTGACTGCGTATAGATCGTGCGTGTACGTGTGTGACATCTAATATAGCTTAAGTAATCTTAGTTTGTAAAATTACAACGCTTATGATTGGAGAATGTCAATGGCATTTTCATTTGAAGTGTTCCCTGTCCTAATGACAAAATGAACAAACGAGGACTGAAGGGATCTTTTCAATTCCAGCACATCAACACAAATAACAAAAACCTAATTGAAGATAAATGGAATAAGATAAGTGGAATGTATATGGGATAAAAGGTCAAACTGTCATTAGGTGTACAGGCGTGCATAATCCTATTGTTGATCTAAATGGCGAACGTCCCCCGGACTCGGCAGAACTCGAGGCCATTATTGCGAGTCTTTCCGAACCAAGTTACCAGGTGAGCTCTACTACCTGATCTACGGGGCCATATCCGAGGTTTCGGAGAATTCCCCATCGGATCTTACAGATTATCCACCCGAATAGTAGAGCCACGTGACTGTTTCCAGGCCGGATTTTCCCATGAGTCATCTGAACTCCAGCATTTGAATATTACAGGCGCGAGTTAATGGACGAAGTAAACCCATTTTCGTGTTTCCATTATCTTTGCAAAACTGTGTGAGCTGTGTGCATTATCGCTGGCCAACAGCTGGTTTGTATGCGTGTGAGCGAACTTCTCTGCGCTTGTGAATTAGTGTTTGCGTTCATGTGTGCCCGTTAGTGTGTGTGTGTGTGTGTGTGTGTGTGTTCATCGCTGTGCTAACAAACCAGTCTTTTTTATTTGATATGGACTCATGTCACCGTAATGTTAGAGACTAGGAGAGTGAAATAATGGGGCACAAGCTGTCCGTCTTCTGTATGTCTCTGGTTGCTGCCTCATTGTGACCTTTTGCCCAGGGATTTCGGTAAGCCGACAGGAAACCAAACTGAGCTCTAGGGCAAAAGGTCACGACAGAACCCTGGTTAAGTCAGTGCACCAACGAACACACGCACACATACGCACACAAACAGACGTAATGGCTCTCTTGATGAGGATGATGTTAGAGATGATGTGCTTGTAGTTCAGCCCTCTAGCTTGATGCGTAAAGCGATAAACCCCACAGCGAAGATACTCTAGCTTAAGTTTTCGTGTTAGCCATCTGACTAAGGACCAAACACTACATAAGCACGTTTGTGAAAGAATCGGAGGATCATGAGATTCACTGAGAATTTGAAATTCATTGAAAGTAGAGTAGTCTCCCAGACTGCACTCTTTGTGAATGCAATAACCTCTCTGTAAAAAACACTTTTGAAGCATCGGAAATTTTTCGCAGAAAACCTGTCATCATTCAGTAAACCCCTCGAAACCGAACAAGAAACAATTCCTCTTCAATTTTACAGCAAAAACGACTGGGTGAAATTTATTTCGAATTTTTTTTTTTCAGAACAAATGTATTACGCTCTTCTATCTAGAGATATGATATCGGTCAGAATCATTGGGCCACCGGGTTTGATAATCACGGAGACCGAGTCTCATCCAAATCAGTCGTTAATAATTACTGCACATCTCAGCGGATTGCTCGATATTGTTCGCCCGTCAAGATGACTTAGACATTGATGACGTGAACAGTAATCACGATGCCAGTCGAACGTTTTTGTAGTAAGTTTTGACGAACTTGCAGATCATGCATCGCAATGTTACGAGTCGAGCGACATAATCAATGCCTATGAATACAGATTTGTTGTTTCTAAGTCTGCCAAATAGAAACCTGGTGCAAGTCGGTGAAAAATGCTCTGTCCTGACAACGTACGACAGGCTGACAATAATGCTATGCGGTGAGAAAAAATAAAACCCTCAGTTATCACAAAATTACCAATCCGAGGTGTTACAAATATCGACGGTAAGTGGTAGTTGATTCTGAGATCAGTCGTATCGCTTCGATGGCGAGGAACTTGCGTGTGAGGTGGCGGAGACGAATGAACAATCCACAGGCCTTTTTTGCTGGACAGTTGCCATGCCCATTCGGAATCGTTTTGGGCCAAACTATTATCGTTCTACTTGTAATATCTAATCTCCATGTGAAGGTGATGTAACTCACTTTAGGATACAAAGTACATTCTTAAAGTCTGCTATACTTCAGGATCTGACTGAAACCGATACAATCAGAACGCACGTTTCATGTAACATCCTAGCGAAGAAGAATGTGCCAACTACTCACTTTTCACTGTCAATTCTTGAACACCTCCTTCGAAAGAAGGATAGACGCCTGAGCAGGAGAGTACAGGGTACACATACCTGATGAGCGACAGAGACCGCGAAACCAGTAGTGTACTTCAAGGGAAATTATGGCTTGTCATCCGAGTACAATACGATACTACCTAAATCAAAATTACTTAAGACGGAACTAAGAACGGTTATTTAGGGATTAGAGTCACGCAGTATGAACGTTCAAGTCGTTGAAGACCATAGAAGCTCTGTACAATTGTTCCATAGTTTTTGGGAATCATCATCAGTGCACATCCAACGCTCCCCGCCCCAACTGGGACTCGAACCCCGGGGAGGGGAGGGGGGATGATTGTGGATCGAACAATGCGAACACAAGGCTGTTTGGGCTGTCTCTTAAAGGTTTATTCTAATTATATATCACGTGACATAGTGCCCCTTCCGATAGTGGCTTCGAACGTTAGCAGAGCATTTTCCGCACACATACAGACATCTATGATAGACGACTTCTCTGTAGGGGTGTAAGTGCTGCGATTCCTAACAAGGACGAACCAGATAAGCAATGCTTCCAAGGTTCTCAACGGTTTGAAAGTTCACACTGCATAATGAAGCATATCATATAGAACCAAGAATGTTCAGCACAATAGGCTGCCGTCATGAAACGAGGAAGATGGCAAACCATCTATGTTCAAGCTCATTTGCCGGTTACAATCGTCAGCCGCGGACGCAGATATACTCAAAACCGGTCTCAATCACGTTACCAGTTCCATTCGAGTAGGGAGATATTTTCGAAGGATGTATACAGAAACCTACCCAGGCTAGTCCCAGAGTCTCACAGGACTGGTGGTTCGATCGATGTGTTACCAACCCATTGTGCTCAGACAGTGTGCCGACTTCCTTCCGAAATTTTCAGATTGATTTATTTGCACTCAGACCGCTTGAGGACTGTCTTTGCTGAAGGAAGAGATTTGGACTTTCTGGTTTACAGCCCGATACCCCGTTTTTTGAGGGTATTTGAAAAATTACTACGGCAGAGCATTCACACTCAGCGCAACGTACTCGACCCCGAAACAATCTGAACACGTCAGATAGCGAACGAGGTATTCGATCCTAAATGGTCTGGTGAAACCTAGTAGTATATAAGAGTTGCCCTTTAGTACTTGAACTGATAGCTATAAGTGTCTCATCAATTCCTTTAGTATTATAAGTGACCGTGTAACAAGAATTGCTCAGTCCCCTAATGAATCGTAATTAGCTTCGAGTCCAAAAGCTCTCGGTAGTTTTCTTGTACCGGATCTTGCTAGATTCTTAAACAAACCAAAGGGAACTAATAAAGAGCAAAAAAGTCCCAATGTGTTGACCTCTTTGGTGTTCCGGTGATTCTGTGGTTCCTGAATGTTCTTCCTTGTGGTGCACATAGCTGACCAGACTCTGGTTTGCAATCGACTACTCAGTACTTGGGCCCAATCTACGTCCACAACCACCTGGACTTCGATGGGTTTGCGAACGCCTAAATCTGGCGATGATTTGTCGGTGTCCGGATGCGAGCTGTCTAAGGGTGAGCAAATATTGTTCGCAGATGACTTGTTTGTTGAATTATACTGTTTTGTGTGAGAATAGTTACCAGTCTACACACCTATTGTATATGCAGAAAAAAACGAGACAAATGCTGCCGTGTCACCTGATAAGCGACCAAAACGTTTATTTGGGGTATTCACACTTACGTGAAAACAAGTAATCAAGTGAAGTGATCAGTGCATGGGACAATTCAACTAGCAATTACATTATTATTTAAAATACACTGGTGGCACGAACAGCCGGAATGATGTGGCCGATAGAGAGTCGACATGGATTTTACACATCCGAAAGTTCAGCGCTATGAGCCAGAATCGAACTGGTAGCCCTCAACTTACCGGGCAGTTGCTCTACCAATATGGCCAGTCGTATACGTGAATGAAGCAAGTGAATAACTAACGACGCGTAACTATTCTGATGGCACACAGCATACAACACGGCTGCGAATACGGTTATGATTACGAAATTCCTAACAAACGATGTGACCGCTCAGATGAGTGTACCGAGACAAAAGTCGGATCTAAGCCTGTGCAATCTCCCGTGTCCTAGACCAACCTCAAAGGCTTTCTAGATTCTAGCATAGGGGTACCTAGATTCGTCTCGTGATAGTTGTCTCAAAGAGTCGAAAAGGGTAGGGCAGGAATGAGAGAGAGAAAACTATCTACATACCGTGGGATAGTTGGCCATCCCACCTTTTCAAGACTGAACAAAGCCTCGACTTTTGTTCTCCATCTAATGAAACGCTCTGGTCAAAGACAGCCCCGAAGAATGTCACTCTGTTCACCTCTGAGGGACTGATAGGAGTCAGTAACCGACTGAACTGAGCATGAGTACATATCGAAAGTAAGCATCCAACTATTCGTTGCGGAACCATTTCTGGCCGTCCTAGTGACTCAGTATTGTTACAAAATCCCCGATCGCGTTTAGATAAGTCTAGTTTGACAAAAATAAGAAAAAATATTGGCCGTTGCATGGTTGGCCAATAGCCCAGTCATTTTTTGACAAGCTTTGGCCAACACCGCGGATAGAATTTCAGGCCTTAGTCCGAAGCCGTTGATCAACTGATAATAAAATAAGTTCAAGTTAGACCTCTTTCAGGTGAAACAGTGAACAAGTGGGCGAATTGACACAAAGGCTGGGTTACGTATTTTTGGTTTTGGGATAGCTCACAGCCTAGAAAAAGACCAATTTCTATGCTCACTTGGAAAATTTACGCCCCCCCCCCTCCACTTGTTCCTTGATGGTACGAGAATGGATTGAGTACACAGAATTTGAGAGCAAAAGTTGTCCTTTGTCTTGAAATTGAAAAATAATCTCAGGAAAATATCCGATCTTAGGATATGAATGGAAATGTTTCGCCACACTTATAATCACCTACGGGTGTGAGAGTGGCTAATCTGAAGCACTCGTTATGCCAAAATTCGGGATAATGACCTTTAGACTATCGCCGACCTTGAATTCAATTACAAGTGACAATTTTGGTAAATAACTAGACGTCATTGTTTTTCCTTGATGAAGTCGAGAAAATCTGGGCTTTGGCCACACCGCGTCGATCATATCCCCACGCACTACTCAAATCCGATAAGTGTTTATTCAGATGGAAATCGTTCTATTTTGAAACAGACGATGAGAAAAGAACTCAGGTTTCCATAGGAATGATATCTGTCTACCTCGCAAACGACGCACCGTTTGTTAAGGCAATGAAGTATAGTGGAGGCTGGAGATTAAATGTTTCGGCGAAGTTGGAATGTTTTGGTAGACAAGGAAATTTTATCCCAAAGGCTGAATGCCACAAGAAGCCCTTGCTCGAGAGAACTACAGAAATTTTTGAATGGAAAAGCGACAGTTATATCAACTGAAACTTTTAATAACACCGGGTTCGCAAGGCAAATTAGATTTGGACTGCACATGATCCAGCAATGTATGCTTATAGGATCTGCAAGCAATCGGATTTTAAAAACCTATCCCATTCGAGTTTATCCGTGTCACTTATGACCCCATATATCATCTGGCTCCACACAGTTGGGATCAAATCACCCGGGACATCCAAATGTCGGTTCCAGTCTTACGGAGGTTGATCCATTTCATCAACTGGATCGTGTTAACATTCCGCGCACTAATCTGCTGAAATTCATTTTTCCTCTGTTTCAGAATAAAATGATTGGAAAAAATGATGCAGTATATTTGATGGTAATGTCTTGCACATTCAGCTCTGGTCGCATTAGCACTAAATTTTGTTATAATTATTCAAAATGTCCCGTAAATGCAATACACAGACACACACTCACGACCAACCCAGGTTGAAACACTTCTCTCGTTCATTTCTGTCATTCATAAATTACACATTTCCGGAATCATGCTCCGGCAACGGTGTCAAGCCCATCGGGAACAATGGAGACAGGCCAAAATTAGAACCAGGGCCTCAATACCCTTGACATGATCGGGAGGTCCTTATTGATCCGTGCAACAATATGATCAGTCTGCGTGAAAAAAAGCAACCGGATTGTATTCACCACATAATGAATTAGTAATACACACGTTGAATTTGACTGGAGAAACCAAAGAAACGACATCCGCACGACCATACAAATGCGACGGTCAGAATGTGTGTGTGTGAGAGTGCATACGTGCGTGTTTCCAAAACGATCAGTCATTCAACCCTCATTTGAAACCCGAAAACAAATGAGGAAATTAAAGTTGAACGACTATACCAAACTTTGAGTACGTCTGCGCGGCAAATAAATGAAATTTAACTCGGCTCACATTTCCGGAGCCGAAGTTGATCGTGTTCAAGCAGTCACACAATCTTTTTATATAAGATGCTTTCGCACCTGGGTAGTTGAAGGAGCATACCACAAAGACTCAAAGGCCCAGTTCTCTATTAGGAATAGCTGGACACCAGACCCTGAGAGTAGAAGTGCTGCAGAAACAGCATAAGGTTCCAATAGGACCTTGGTGATAACAAGCCGAACGACAGGGGATCACTATCCACCACCAGAGTGACCAGCAGTGGTGGGACTCGAACCCCTGACATCCGAGGTGGGAGGCAAACTCGCTAAATCCCTCGAAGACCACCGGCTACTACTCCTGTTGATATTCGGATTCTGCGCAGTAAAGTACACAGGTAAAAACTTCTAATGGGAAACAGTATTGCCTTATTTTGAACTGACCTTGCGAGATCAATGTAGTCATTGCCACGCGATCCCCGCGTGACAGTCTTTGTTCAACAACTGATAGTATTTAAACATTAAGGCCACTCCTACTTCTTCTAATACCAGACTACTACTACTGCCTCTACTACTACTACTACTACTACTACTACTACTACTACTACTACTACTACTACTACTACTACTACTACTACTACTACTACTACTACTACTACTACTACTACTGCCTCTACTACTACTACTACTACTACTACTACTACTACTACTACTACTACTACTACTACTACTACTACTACTACTACTACTACTACTACTACTACTACTACTACTACTACTACTACTACTACTACTACTACTACTACTACTACTACTACTACTACTACTACTACTACTACTACTACTACTACTACTACTACTACTACTACTACTACTACTACTACTACTACTACTACTACTACTACTACTACTACTACTACTACTACTACTACTACTACTACTACTACTACTACTACTACTACTACTACTACTACTACTACTACTACTACTACTACTACTGCTTCTACCACACCACATGAATAACAGCCAACAGTCGATTTCTCAACCTGTTCTTCACTCTGTACGGACTTCGGTGACTGGCACGAGTTCCGTCTACTCCTGTCCATCAAATGCCTTACTGATTAGGTGTTACCTCAGGACATCATATTCAGATTTTGTGAAGTTGATCTTGGCGATACTCCAAATCCATCCGCTTTAATCAAACGCTCTGAGATCAGTAAGAAGATGGAGGTTATTCAAATCATCGAAACAAATGTGATTGGGTAGTTGAACTGACGTAAATAGTTAAATAAATCGATAGGCCAGAAAATTTGCAAAACCAATCACTCTGGCTTGCCCAAGCCATTTGTGGCCACCCTTGTGGAACCCTCGAAGCCAGCCTGGGATTGTCCAGAAAGGGTGGTAAGTTATTTTTCCCGAACATTTTAACAATGATACTCTAGTTACTTTCTTTTATTATTCACTCTACAACAATGTACAACAATTCAGGAAGGAGGCCTCGGCCAATGAAAAGCTGCACAATGCTGTGTTGAAAATTGCTGGAAATTCCCCTTGGATGTGTGCACTACACTTTAGAAATGATTTTTTTCAATGACAACGCCGATACGGTCATTGTACAAGTCGAATGCGTTGGGTTTGTCCACCGCACCTTGTTGTGACGTCATGATTTCCATGAATTATTCGAACGAGTGTGGTGGGTTTTACCAACAGATTCGCAGAAACATCAGTCACATTTACTGGGGTTACACGATTTTCGGTTTTTCAACAAAACCTTCTACACGGATAGTGATAAGTCTTATGAACCTGAGTCTCATGGGATTTTTCTTTCCTTTGTGTTTTGCAGATCGAACCCGATCAAACCTCGCCGAGGAACAGTGATCATTGCCTATTTCAAACGACTTTTGTTTCATCCACGAGTTAGCCATCAAACACGAGTTTCGTATTGAGCTACGAGATAATACAGTATTCTTCAGATGTGTGTACATTGTTTCTAGTTCCTTCAACGAGGCACCCCAGTGGCCGACAGCTTAGCGTAATTCACAGATTCCAAATAAATCAACATTTATTCACAAATGATCATCACTATCTGTGGTGAATTTCCCCTTCCTAACTTCAACGATCAATCCTATTTGGCATTCTTCTCATTTTGAACTTGGAAGATTTATGATTTCATATTTCGCAAAGCTCCGGATGAAACACAGTGTCAACAGCCTGCAGATAGCCACACGGGTACAGTAAAGAATGTTGTGTTTTCACAGAATGGCATATTTCAGCTCCGCTACGGCAAACTTTGCAAACAGAACACTGACACAAACAAAATCATTTGCACCGTAAATTCGGACAATACACGCACGAGGAGTTCGAATGACATTCCTTGTCAGGAAATCTCAGTGAACTTTCATACACAGCCGAATAATGCATGGAGAAACCCCGGGTATCCGAGTGTTACAGGCAGACGGTGTAAGTAAAATAGACATCACGATAGGCTTTTCTAGTAATCACAATCAACCGAACTGACAAGACGTATTGAAACTGCGCCAACTCAGAACTACGCGAACGAAAGTGGCCAGAACACCAAGGCTGCGAAATAGCACGTTAGATGTTATACAGAACTGGTTTGTATAAATTGGTTAAATCGAAGAAGATAATTGGTAGACTCGAAGATGAGCAATCACAGGAAGCTTTTTTGTCGGAATGGTCCGCGGCTATCCTGATAGGTTGAGACTCATCTACGTGATTGGCTACGAAGCTGTACCTATCCGTATCACGTGTGACAGCTGCTGAATCACCACTATAACTAAACAATCAATACTTTAGACTGAGTATGAGTGAAAGACTTCAGAGATGCCCCACCAAGTGGAGTTGACATGTGAGTACCCAGCCTTCAGTCTTCTTGCTGGTGGAAGTTCCTCGAAAGATGGTCTGGACTGTGGTCCCTGGTCCCAGTCAACACTAACAAGAGTGCACCTATACGAGTAGGGACACTTTCCAGTAATGGGAGATACTATGTACGCGAGGCATCCCTTCGCCATCCTGTCTGTGAAAATGATCTGAGACTGGCTGTGGCCTCGTCACTAAAAACGAGGAATAACACCGACAAAGTTTGTTCTTCAGCATGGAGTATCCTTAGGCTGATTAGTTGATCGTCCGGTCATTTCCCACACGGCGACTGCAGTATCATAGTTGGAACGAGTGCAGAAAGGCACAGCTCGCCTTGTTGGAGGACTAAGTGAAATCAACTACAAAGGTCAGCTGGAGTTTACCGCGTTGTTTCCAGTTGTATATGAAAGAGTCCGAAGGGATCTAATCTTCACTGGGTGTATCATCCGAGGCGGCATTGGACCAGAAATACGAGCAGAGCTCCTTCTTCGCGAACAGGACCGCACGCAGAGACACCTGCTAACTCTAACGAAGCGACACTCGATGGGCATATCATTGGTGTACCGTCTATCTCGGAGGGTGATCAATCTATGGAAAGCACTGCCAGTTGAAAAGATGGAAAAACCTAATGATATATTGTTCAAGCGACTACCAGACGTATTTCTGAGCAGGTGGTGGCTTGTTACTCACGCCTGCATCTTCGTCGCTGAGCTGTGGTGGTGCGGCTTACACCGTGAAGACTCTCTCTCTCTCTGTGTCTCTATTATGATGAATGAGGAATATCGCACATAAGTATCAACCGGTTATCAACAGTGTGTAGATTCATTTAACTCTGGATTCATCGTTTCAGCTGTGATCATTCTCTTGTAAATTGGAACCAATAATACATCGTCTCAATTCGCATTCAATTTTCCCTGTTGACCTTTTTCGCACGGAGGAAATGGGTGCATAGTTTGGTGATTACAAGTGTTGCTGACCTGGTTGTAGGATGAGAACAGGAAGTACGCTTGTTCTGTCTATCCGAGCCAACAGTCTTGTGTCCGTGCTTCAAAATCATGCATAAAAGTAATCTTGTGGATACGAAGCTGTACCTGGTCGAATCACTTGTGACAGCCTGCCTCCATCGAGATCGCATGTGATCCATGAGTGCGATCGTGCGAGCGGACCAACTTGTGACGAGAGAATAGAGAAGCAGTTGAGTACTTGTGCGTCTGAGCACACGAGTTGGACTTCATGTAGCTGAAATACTCCGCTAGTGATTGGACGTGTGGTGCGAAGGTAGACATGGTACTGATGTAAATGCGCTTATAAGAAATGTGAACGACCAAACAGGGATACGAAAGAGCCGTACATGCATGCGCGTGCGCCGGTAGAGTCAGCTGACTACGGATCAATACGCGTACGAAGTAGAAAAGCGTGGACGGCACAGCTATGATGAGAAAAAAAGAAATTGGTAGATAGTCCGGACTGAAGAGGCCACTCATGGCGTAAAAATCAATACTCGTTCTGTATAAGTCAGTTGTTTCATCTTTGCTAGGCATCATCAGTTGCAGTGCACTTCCATCTAATTCCCACTGGGGCTCGAATCCGAGGTGAAAGGTTAAGAGACAAATAACTAGCATCCGGACACTCCTTGTCGGCTCTCGGCGGTTTACCGCACGTCAACACTGGAGCATTCTGGTCATTGACTTTTCAAAGATTTGAGTTCCAGTTGGGGGGTGGGAGGCTCGGTGGGTGGGCACTGCAGGTAGTGATTCCCAGCACGAATGAAATATCTGTTCATTGCTTCATCGATTTCTGATGGCGAGTTGAGCGTTGGTGTTGCATGGAGCATCACAATAAATGGAGAAGATATTGTTATATCTTTTTCCGTACTAGTAGTCCCATGTGTGCATCTTGCTGCTTTTCTTTATTTTCACATTTCGATGTTGGTACCTGGTATGACATCCGGGTAGTATTTAATAATAATAATAATGATAATAGAAAGCAGCAATATGAGGATCATGATATTTGCTTTTACAGTGGATATTTACTGTCAGTAGCATAAACATGCCATCGGCATTTGTGATGCGAGCATCTTGATTGGTCGCCACGAGTACAAGAAATGGAGCCGTGCAATGAATGTGGATTGAAGGCCCGATCAACGCACATAATGCACACCTGCTATAATTAGTAATCAAATTATACCACGGTAAAATGAGTCAGGCGCGCAAGCAGTGAATAAAAATGCGTTAATCAGAACGAGTGCGTGTGTAGATCAAACAAACTGGACTGCGATTGGCTGCTTTGAAACGTGTTTTGCACCGCGTAAAGTGATCTGTCCTTTTTTGTTCCCCGTATCTGCTGCAAGTTACTATAATAAGTAGTTCAAATTTGAACTTGATAGAAAATGAAAAGGAAATACAACACCGACTGATTTTGCAATTATTTTGAATTCTTAACCATCTAAAAATCGTGTTCAGTGCCACGGCGCATAGAAATACAGCCCAATGCTCCTAGCTCGGGAATGTTACTAGTCCCAGACGGTACGGACCACCAGTCACACCTGTAATTTCAATTCCATTTTCAGTTTGGTTTACCGGTAATCACGCAGTGAGTGCCGTGCTACTGATTGCTGTCTGTCAGGCGAAAAACTCATTTGGAAACTAAGAGGCTGAGAGCGGTAGAAGTGGAAAAACAAGACTGTACTAACTAATTAGAGAAACGGTATGAATACAATAACACCAATAGCTGCTCCACAGCCGTACCTGACAATCTGCCGACATTTGCGTCGACACATCTCTTCGGAATCATAGGCGGTAAGCCTAACACTGATGCTAATCCTTATCCACGTCAAGAAACGTTGCACGCTGAGGAAATCTATCAACAGGCGTGCTGTACAACATATGACCTAATGATCGTTGCAAGTTTAGCGATCTTTCACGTCCCGGATTGGTCAGCATTGAGGCCCTGCAGCAACAGCGGTATGGCTGATCCGGTGTTCCAACCTCGTGTGTGAAAAGCCTCGAAGACATTTGTTGGTCGGATACAGGTGGTCCTCCAGTGTCTCCCAATCAGTCTTCTGTGTCCTACAGAGAAGAGTTGATCTATGCTATCGACCCCTGATGGACAAACAGATGACTGAGTTAGAAAAGTAGTTCGGCACACTTTGGACCAACGCTAACTTCCTAGAATAGTGAACAGTTGCTTCAATGTAGTACATTCACGTTGCCCACTCAGTACCTAAAGGCGAGAAAGAAATGAACTAGTGAAGAAGTTACTCGTGAAAATGGGTCTTCCTCTATAATTTTATCAGAAGATTGGGAAGTTCCACAAAAGCATCTTGTTAGAACCACCGCGTCCGTGATCACATGACAGAGACTACTGAACTCACCGCATACGGATGGACATATTCCGTGGACTGAATTGATTAGTGCAAAACCAGCTGCAGTACAGACGTGTACCCATCGCGATAAGCGGGAAACGCGAGGGCTGTGAAATTATCCTGCCACCTTGAAATTTGGAATCCGGCCAGATTGTTGCCAGTTTGAGATATAAACAGACTAGGTCAGACAAGAGAATCAACCAAACCAGACCGGGCCAGACCAAAACCAAACCAAACCAGACCAGACCAGACCAAGTGGAACGAAACGAAACGAAACGAAAAGAAACCAGACCAAACCAAACCAGGTTAGAGAAGCACCAACGAAGCGGACTGCCATCAAGGCTGGTAAGGGGCACGGGCTGTGCCCAAATAGGCCAAAAGTAAAGCACTGGAATAACGGAAATGCGCGTTTCTGTGTGTGTGTGTGTGTGTGCATGTGTCAGTTTTTCAAGTACTGCCTCTTCCTCCCCTCCTGTACGCTGCATTTCAACAACGGCGACCTAGCTCTGCGAATTTCAGTCGCAGTTGAAACGTTCTCTTCCGAGACTCCGTCCTTGCCGAAGTGACCTTTGCAAAAAAGAATATGCTATGTGTAAAGTTCTGTTCATGCCCCGACCAGGCTTAACCGAGTAAGAGCAATCGAATTTTAGCGATGATATCTCTGAGTAAACTGGAGTGGTCAGTCCGTTAGCATGGTCCCGACAGAAGACCAAATTGGAAGTTGGGACAAAAGTCCATCGAGTGAGTGGATGACAGATCGATCGATCAACCACTGAACCCCCTCACCGTTCACTCGTTCAGTGACTAAAAACAATCTGTCCATCCATATATATATCACGGACTTTGCGCTAACTCGGGTGATAGCAATGCTGCCTATCATCAAAGTGTACTTCGGACTGTTGATTGGAGAAGAATTACACTACTGGAAGCTTCACCATCCACAGGGTGGGTAAGAAGTGTGACCATTTATCGGTTGCCGGCTGTTAATTTGAATAACTCTTGCTTCCCCTCCCTCTCAGTGTCTGTGTGTCTGCCTCTCGATCTGTGTCTGTCGTCTGTCTATCTGCGCGTCTATCTGTCTGTTTCGTGGGTATCCAGTATGCATAATGTGTTCACTAAAAGAGAAATAACAATCACAACCGGTTTTCGTCGAGTAACATGGGCATCAATCGCCTCCCAACTGTGAGGTTGGAATCCTGCCAGCTTCTCTGGTCCCACTGGTGGTGGTAGGCAGCAATCCGCTGCTCACCGGGCTCTTGATCACGTCGGACTTGTTGAGATTCCATGTGATGCTCCATCCCATCAAGTGTTTCATTTTAAAATTACCGGCTATCGCTGATGGGGCAGTGGGCGTTCAAGTCACAGGATATGTTTCACCCACTATCCTTATGTGCCAGCAGGGGATTTTAGAAAAACTTAAATGATGGAATGGCTGGTTAACGAGGAAATTGCCTCTAGTTGGTCTCATTTAGGAAGCTTTGTGCGTCCCTCTCCAACTAGTTAAGAATCGCCGTTATTCGAACGGAAATATCATCTAGAACTGCTGCTTTGATTCACTTTGTCAGTGTCCAGTATGTCGAACACAATGTTCCACAACTGGTACAATAGTTCCGCCTGCTTTCGAGTTCACTATTTTATTCGGATACAGATCGTCTCATAGTTGAACAATGATATTATTACTGTTATTTTTTTAAATTTTCATTATCCATCACAGGGGTCGATCGCTGTGCGGGAAGCGAGTTGTTACTGTTCAGAACCAGTGACGGAAGGGTGCTATATCATGCAGTGTAGATGTTCAACAAACCGTTGAGAGCCAACCCGGATAGCCTTGCGATTAAGGTGTTCTATTGACAATCGTTCACCCCGGGTTCGAGTCCCCGTGGGGGCTCGGTGGATATGCACTGCTGATGATTCCCAACAAGGATGAAACAGCTGTACAGTGCTTCCATGGTTTTCAATGGTGAGTTGAGCGTTCAAGCTGCATGATGAATCATATTATATACAAAATCTAATCTCCTACTACTCAATTATTGTTATTGTCGTTAACGTGATTGTATCCATGATTGATACAGTGAGAATCACCGTCTTGAGACAACTAGGATAGAATTAACAAGCTAAGGAACAAACCTGAGAAACCAGATGGACACAGTTCTCCGGTAAACTTGGGCGTCACTCGTACTGTCATGGCAAATGGAGTGTGCAAAGCAATGTCCAATCAACTAAAGAACACAAATACGAAAGCTGAAGCATATCACCTGAATGAAGGGGTTAATGATGCATACAAGTACGTACGTGTGTCCGTACGCTGGTGCTCGCATGCACGCACGCACAGTGCAGCGTGAAATGTTTGCGGTGGATGGAGCTGAGAACGCTGTGCGCGTGCGTGCACGTGTGTGGTGAGTGACGATAGGTGACAGAGAGCCACAGGTGAATGACAGCAGAGAAACAGATCGAGTAAACATTGTGCCCGATCACAGATGACGGATAATCCGATGGTTCCCATGGTATCTTTCTTTGGGCTTCCCGGTTTGTTTCCGTATTTGTCTGTGTGTTTCTGAATGTGGCGTGGGTACCTGCAATTAATTGTCCGTAGGTGTTGTGCAGTGTTTACTCAAACATTACCCTAATCTTCTTGTGACAGGCGAATCACGGGGAAACAGTAATCCGTTGCATTTTTTCCACCCGTTACAATCTGGTGAACGAGCCCCGCCCCCCCCCCCCCCCCCGGAATGCCCCAATGATTGAACGCGTTTCACGGACAGCTGTTCAATTTTTCCCGTGTCACGGCATTTATTTGAAATGGTTACTCATTGGACTTGTTCAGTTCTATTTCACGAAACGCGCTTCGGATACAAATGAATTGGCGTGATTTTTTTTCCAATAGCCACCCCACAGAGATCGCAACAGATCGGACCGGACTCGAAAGGAGAAACGTGAATTTATATTCCCTTGGGGGACAACACTTTCTGCAGTCCAGAAAAACAAAGCAAGTAAGTTTGTACACAACGCGAGGTGAATTCATTTTCACTTACATTGTTGCTGTGGACTGATAACTGGTTACGGCCACATTCGATAAGTTCGGTGCCAATGATCGAGAAGATATCGCCCGTATATTGGTATCGAAGACTGAGATTGTATGGGAAACAGAGTTCGATCTATCGGTGAATATTGGTGCAGCTTGTTCAATGCACAATTGGGTATTGTGTGTCAGGCGTTAAGTATGCATTTGTTCAGCGATCTCTTTTCTAGCTCTCGTAAAATCAGACATATCTCTTGGAAATTCAGGACTCGGGTGAACGAATTTAGTTTGAGTGCAATGACCAAACAGGTTCTTCGGGAATCACTTATTCAGTTGCTCCAAGCTTACCACGGCTTTAGTTGGTCACTCACCAACATACTCGCACAGACACACACACACACACACACACACACACACACACACATACACACACGCAAACACTCCTAACTCATCTCAGTTAACCAATTCCTTCGTCTTTTTTATATTCATCGCAAAAGCTACACATAAGCAACTGATGAGAACATATGAAAAGATTTCTACTCTGAGTGTTTGCCATCTGACTTGCGTGTTGAATTCTACGGAGAGATTAAAACGGTCACGACATCAAATAGTTCGGGCTTCCTCCGCACTATGATCCCAGTAGTTGATATCCACTCAGTTATTTTCATCCCTTAATCAGCCTTAGTCTGATCAGAGGTGGGTGTCTCAGGCTCCGAGACGATCATTCGTCCGGAACACTTCTAGAAATGCTCCCGACTGACCGTGTATGTTACAGCCTCTGCTGAGGAAGCCCTACTCATTGCCTCCTCGTAGCAGAGATGTTTTCACAAAAGTGAGAGGACAAAAGTGAATACCCGGCAATCTCCACCAGGTTGACTGAATGATAGTCAGTCTAAGGGAGATGGCTAAATCCTGATTCCAAATCGACTTCGAGTGGCCTATGAGGCGTAAAACACAATGCCAACTGGCATCTATGGAGAGGGGTAGTACTGGGAACAGGATGTCTGGCCCCATCCTGAGGGTGTATGAACGGAACTATCTGTCACCGGCTCTCAGAGGGCCACTGGACCCTCATATAGACCTATTGTCTTTTAGGTTTCACTTTCTGGTCGTAGGCTCGGAGTGGGCCCCTTAACCCAACTCTCTATATTGGTCTGGGCAACCGGGTAGTATTCGATCCACAGGCTTACAGGGAATGGAAATAACAACGAGGCCAAGCCCTGACAAGGCGCCGTGTCCGTCAGAGCGCTAACTGAAAGTCGTGCTCCGTGGGGGTTATGCTGTGACAAACTATGTTTGAACTTCAGAAAGACTCGCCCTGTGAATCTCCACTTTTATTCATCTTTTTATGTTTTGCATAGGACCACTGGAGTGTGAATGGATACTCTTCATTGAAGATTGTTGATTGTATTGCAGACTGGGTTCGTATAAATATGCTTAATTAGAGAATATAATGGATAGCCTCAAAGATGACCAGTTACAGGGAGCTTTTGTCGGAATGGTCCGCGGCGATCCTCATTGGCTGAGGCTCATCCGTGTACGTGGCTACGAAGCTGTACCTGTCAGTATCACGTGCGACAGCTGTTGAATCACCACACTAGCCCACCGAACAACGAGGTTGCCTGCGAAAAAGCTCATACTGATAGTAAGTAGTATGTACGTGGATGGACGCAATTTTCCCGGAATAAAACGACCAGTTCCGCGGTTGTTGTTGATCATCAGGTATGCGTATCCGGTACTAATCTCTCCACTAGTCTTCACACTTGTACACTTCTTGTGACGACATAACAACGTCACATCATTTCTTTTTTCTTTAACATGAAACAGTCACAGAATCTACGCAATAATCGGGCCATTCTTTTCGTCTGGGAAGAAATCAATTTTTCAGTCCTGAAATCTGACAGGATGGTTGTCAAGGTGATATTTGTATGAACCTCCTTTTGCTCCTGACCCTGCTCGTCACCCTGCTTCGCCACCCCCCTCCAGTCTCAGATCTACTGACATTCGAATAAACAGTAGGACCGATTATCAATAAACTACGCTCTCATCTTGCTGATCGTTCTTTTACAGGACACATGATTCCTCATCATCAGGCCATTTATTCCCACACCCCTTACGTCCACATGCCCATTAGTGCTTGAACCTTACTGGGATTAATCAGAGTTCGTGAGTGAAACTACATGAACTTCGTGCTTGATTGCAAAGCAATAGAGAATTACGTAGATCCCTCGCTGTGACTAAAAAGGAACTAACACGGAATAATCACTTACCTGTCTCTCCTTCCTCTCTCTCTCTCTCCCTAAAAAGAACAGATAAGTTTCAAGTCATTACCAACCGTGCCATAAGGTCTAGTGTACGGGGAACATTGATCAGGAGAATGGGAAATGTAGATACAAGCAAAATTACAATAAATCTAATGAAGCATTTAGCCTTTTGGGGGTATAGTATAGAGAGAACGAAAGGAAGAATGAAAGAAAGAACGGAGAAGGAACGAGAGAGAAAAAAGAAAGAAAGGGCTAGAGAGCTCAGTGAAACCCGTGTAGTTTCCCGTATCCCAGAGTGAGGTCTTGTTCTGTATGGTACAGATTGTTGCACACTACTATTCGTGAATAATAAATAGAAGGTCCGTTAACTAGCCGCGTTTTCCTGGAAGTACATTCAGAACGACTCTATTCTGGGATAGAATCTTGCTAAATGTCATTTATCAGCAGATACACGATCAAACCAGTGCACACCGTTAGACTAATTGTTGTCCGAATTTACTACGTACAATTACGGCAAATTATGATAACGGTAATGGCAAATCATAAGACAATCACCGGTACCCAGGTTCTCAAGTCATAGAAACTGTTAACAGCCGAGATTTGGCTTGCCGAAACTACATCGGGCAGATGTTCAAACAAGACCAGTCCTAAGCGTGACCAATTAATCCCAGTACGTTTTGGACAATGGGTTGGCGCAATTGTTGATGCCAGTCAGAGATACGGTTGCAAGTTAATACTTGTAAGACACCTTCGAAATGTGCCACAAACTCAAGGATCGGAACTTAGGAAACAAGAAAGCTCTCACGATGGATGTGAAGTCCCTACTCATGAATATCCCGCTTCATGAAACTACTCACATAATTTATCACATTAATGAAGAAAAAAGGAATATCTGATTAACTGCTGATGGGATAGCGCTACTTCTACTCCATTGCACGTCAAAAGTGCACTTCCTTCCCATAACGAAGGATTTCAACAGCTAGATTGGGGGCTATGGAAAGTCTCCTGCGACCATTTTCGGCGAACGTTTTTTCGGTCTCTTGGATCGCAAATTAGAGAGGATTATTTCAAGACTCAATATCTACTGTTGCAACACTGACGACGTATTCATCATTGACAACAACGATGATACAGATAGGTTCTTTAATCACTTTAGTATCGTCTACCCAAACATCAAACTGACTTTCCCGTCGGGACACAAATTTTTCTCTTTGACCGGACGGATCACTCAGGAAGTTAGTCTAACGGAGATACATGTGGTCTGGACGTTGTCTGTACTTCACGAGTTTTGCTTCCACGAAATATGAGATCGGTCTCACTCGGACCTTTTCCACAGGGCACGTGACGTATACAGAAGAAGACACATTAGCTTATGTTGTTGAAGCGGTCATCATAGTGAACTCAGAACCCTTACGTCCCGGGTTCGAATAGCGCTTCCTCCGTGGGTCGTGTCCCCCCCCCCAAATTGTGTACTACCATCATGTACTAAAATGAGATAAATAAAAAGAAACCAATAGTTCAGCGGTTAGCTAAAGCAATCCACTTCGCATGAAATACTTCTGTTTCGAAGGCACAAAGCGACCAGAAGTTGACAATCTTTCCACTACTACTATTCACAAGTGACGACGTCAACCGGCTAAACTGTGAATGCAGTTACTGCACCGGTCATTGTATTCACCATGGATTCCAACAAGGCTTGAGAACAAACCATTGCCAAATGGGATCGTGCCTATCAGTTCACTTGCGGATATTCTGTGGTCTTTACAGACAGAACAGAGAGACAGTTGCGTCACCGAATAAATGAGCATATTCCCGGTGAGGCTTCAAAAATCGATGACTAATCAGTTCACAATGATGACGTCATCAACGAAACCAGATTTATACATGTAAATGCTAGACGGAAAATATCAAACAGAAGTTCATTTTCGTTACCGGCTTCTCAAATATTAGTAGTAGATCTGTGATGAACTGTCTGAGAAGAGATAGTTAGGTATGAAAGGCTTGTGAGGCTCATCACCTAAAACTTGAAGAGCATCGAATTTTCCAGGTGCACACAATATGAACAAAAGTGCAATCAACAAAAGGCCGTGTGTGTATCAGTGCGGTTCTTGTGTGGAACTGACAGATCTACCACTAATATGTGAGAAGCCGGCAGCGCCAATGAATTTCTGTCGGATATTTTCCGTCGAGCGCTTACTAATTAGTTGACTGACGTCGTCAAACGTACTTACTACACGGACAATCCTGTTATTAATCTTCACAATCACACGCATGCCAACACCGTCGGTGAAAGAGCAGCTGCCTCCGCGCCAAATCAAACTGCGACTATCAATTCACTTGTGCACGCTCAGCCGTCTACATAGGAAGAACAGAGAGACAATTGCGTCGTCGAATCGATTTACATATTCCGGTACGGCTTCAAAAGGCTATGAATAATCAGTTCACATTGATGACGTCATCAAAAAGAACAATGAACAATCAGATCATCTATCAAGCAAGATCATCTATCAATTCGTCGAAGGTTAAATACAACACTACAAACACGAGACGGCTGAGGTCCTAGCCAATTTCACTTACAAACTCGAACTGTGCAAACAGCGTGAAAGGCTTATCAGTTTGGACCTACCCTGGTGACCCAACAATTAGTTCCCTTCTCATTCTTGTTCATTCGTTTCCCTTATTATTCACTTCAATCTTGTCCCAGTTGCATTGGTTATCTTATCTTACCGTATAAAAATCCCATTGACGGCATTATACATGTGTACAGAGGTGATGAAATGGTCCAGGATACATTGTGCCAACCTGTGTTTCTCACTCCTCTATTGAAATTTGTGGTGAAAAATCATTGTTCTTCAAGATCAAGTTTGCACTTTGGGACTTTGGTTTTTAGGCTTTTTCCCACGAATTTATTCAACGAGTGTTGGAATCGGTGATCATGTTCTGTCTTGGTTGGTCCAAAATAAGCACATCATCTTGTTATGTCATCGCGTAATCGACACCGTGAATCACTTAGTCAGTTCGAACAGCAGGAAATTCGTTTGGAATACTGCACGGAGTGTTGATGGTTTTAGTGGTTTGGACTCCGTGCTCGGTGGAATTTGCAATTACTCGTGCGCCATGGCAACTTTTAAAAAGTGCTTGCTACTGAGCACGTATTCCTTAAAGTCCTCCGAATCTGCGATAGTTGCTGAGCCTTTCCACGACCACATATTCGGAATCATCCGGTAATCACGGCGAATTCGGGGTGTTTTTCTGTGTCGCTGGTCATAGCAATCGCAATCGAAGCCGCCCAATTGGATGAAGCCACGAGCGTTATAATTTCTTGTTGTTCCATTTCGATAAAGGGTCATCAGAACACCCTCTTATGGGCCGCAAGGCAATACTCTACGCTTCACGAACACGTCCAACTTCGCGGGCTGAACCATCATGTTGTCTTTGCTGTTGGGGCATTGTACTCTAGCGGACAACCCTAGAGTGATAAATTCGGACAGAAAGAAAAAACAAGTCGTCGGACCAGAATAGTCTATTGTGATTTTTTTGGAAAGATTTCAATAAGTAATGACGATGCAACTACAAATCGGAAAGAAAAATCGCATTGTTCAGTGCCTGGGAAGGCTTCAGAAAGGTTGATCAATCAAGTGCGGTATGTTGATCATCAGCCGAATCAGATACAGCGTGAAAGGGACTGAAATGTGGTCTCCTAACAGACAGTATGATCAATCCAGTGCACACAAGGTACTGAAATCCAGGATCGATAGACTGTCTACTGAAATCAAGAATCGTACCGAAACACACTCACGTGTCCACCAAACCGTCAGTGTGGTTTCGCCAAGCGGTGATAACCGGTGACTACAAGAACATGCCCTTCAGTGGGTCGAACGGGCACACTGGGATGGATCAAGTCGAACACTATTCTGTGAACGACAGACTCACAGTCGTGGTGGTTAAACAGTCAACATAGAGGACGTCCAACCCTTCTTCCACGTGCTCGAATCTTGCCCTCATCTCCGGCCAAAATGCAGCTTCTAACTGGTCGCGACCGGCTTCCTGAGATATCGCAAGGTTATACCATTATAGGAGGAAGTAATTACCAGAAAAAAGGGGAAAAGTGGGCTTTCTGTTTTTCTGTCCCAGGTTTGAAACCGGCCTTCGCTGCCGAACGCCCCCAGAATGGTAGCTTAGAATTGGCCGCGGAAACTCTTACAATAAGAGAAAGTAAATGAAAAGATTAAAAAGTGAAGTGATTCAAGCATCCAGAGTGAGTTGACGCCTCATGCCGCAACGGAACTGGACCCTTTCGTACAGGAATTGGTTGGAATCACTCGCCATGTTCAACGTGTATATCAAATTGGCATCAAATTTCGAGTCACCAGGGGACGAATTCTCCACAGATAAAAGCTTCTTCCTCTAGCCGTTATACACAACCTCTCAGCCCCACCCCCCACCCACCCACACTCACTCCCACGCACAATTTCAGACTTGAAGATGCCCCGCACTTTACCCGTTTATCACTCTTCATACACGTATCCGTTCCACTCGCTTGTTTTTACGTCATTAGATATCATCATACTATCACGGTTACATGATATCGCGTAAGCTGTCTCCTTCTCATTATACCCATCGAACTCTGTCGGTGTACAATTACTTGAGGTGAGCTGTCCAAAATCAATTTCCGTACATTACCAGCCTATTCTGTACATCGCTGAGAATAGTTCACAGTTGCACAGACTATTCCCTTTGATTTTCACACATTCGTGAATCAATTCAATTTGTTATCCATATCGACCGTTTAGAGCGAACTGTCAGTTTGTTTCCTTCAATAGAGTGGGGAAAAATGCACACATATAATGATCTTTTCCCCAAGTAAATTCGTGTTTCGTGTACGGGAAGTTGGATCCAACCCGAATAACTCCTCCGTGTGAATGGTGACAGGGCTGTACCATCGTTCAGTATCAGATAACCGAGGATACGATGACATGTGTCACCCGATAGGTGGTCACTCACTAGTTTCAGTCACATCCGTTTTGGGGTGTGTAGATTTTGGCGAGTCTCCCAAATGACAAGCGAGGTTTCAGTTAGTCCGGTCAGTGCATTCTGTCAAATGAGATTTCACTTCTCCAACTACTGACGTCCCATATATTTGGGCTGTGATCTGTTCAGTCGCCTCGTGTTTGTGTTTGCGTTTGTGTGTGTGTGTGTATGTATGTATGTATGTATGTATGTATGTATGTATGTATGTATGTATGTATGTGTGTGTGTGTGTGTGTGTGTGTGTGTGTATGTCAGACTCAGAGAGAAAGAGAGAGAGATTCTCACTGTACCTTTGGAAATTCTTTTGATATCTGTGACATACCATTCTTATACTGATCTATCTTATTCTCGTTTTTGACTGAACCGTTCAATCTTGTGTTCCGTGGACCCTCGAAACGAAGAGGGAGATGGTGTGTGAATGAGTGGGGAGGGGTGGTAGACGTTCAGCTCGCAGACTGCGCTGACTTTGTACTCACCCGGTGTTTCTATCGGAGGAAAGTGTTCTGAGAATTTGGGAGCACAACTTTTAAGTGACGGATATAATTTTAGTTGGATTTTGTGCTGTCTGTCACAAAGATGCTCAAAATCCAAGCTCTTGGAAGCGTTAATAAGTTTAGCATTGATTTCTTGAAATTGAAATTGACATCTGTCACTCTTCCTATTCCTTGAATCACTTCCTTTTATTATATAACAATGTAACAGTATCTTGGGAAGGGGCCCTTGTCCAATTCTAGGTTACCAGTTGGAAAAAGTGACCACTGGCAGTGAGTGGATTTGAACCGTCTGAGCTCCGGCGGTCATGCAGCTCTTCTGCACAGAAACCGGATGTGCCCGTGCTATTCAGCTGGTGCACCCCAGTTGATTCATTAAGAAATCCAGTCCAATGGGGATCAGGTGAGATAAACGTTCACCTCCTGTTTGGTCAGAGGTTCGAAGCCCGCCAAAGCCGACGTTCATTTTGATGTAGATAGTGGTTCATTATCGCCCGGCTTGTTGGCACTTTACCACGTGGTTCTTCGCATGGCCGGGAAGCCGGTTATCGTCTAATAGAGCATTGGACAATTGAGGCTATAGGATGTTGATCTCGTTGAGTATGGATCGTTAGTCGGATTCGGTGGGGTTTGCACTCCTTCTGTTCTGGTGATGTGCAGCTGTGCAATGATCAGTGCACGTCTACGTCAGGCAATCTTGAAACAATCCCCTCGGGCCATACGAAGGCGTGTAAGAAAGTTAACTAATATGCTATCATTTTATGTGCTTTTGAAACCACTTTCAGTTCTTCGCCATTCTCCATTCCCATCATAAACAGTAATCGAATGCTCAAATGCGTCAACGGATAAGCGCGGAACGATACGGTTATCGGATTCAACAAACAGTGAGTTCCTTTTTTCTCAAATATCCGTAGAATCCGAAGTGGTCTCAATTCAGCTAGTGGTGTGCACGCGATCTGAAAGCATCGGTAGTGGATGTTACCACTCGCACGCTTGTACTCCAATCCTAACCAGACAGATTACGTCTAACATGCGTTTGTTACTTCATCAGTGCGCAAATTGTGCTGTATTTCTCATAGTTTAAGCTCAGAATTTCGTTTTCCAGTTTTTCCATCGTCTAAGTACGTTGTGTTCTGCCCCCCCCCCACTAAACACACACACACACACACACACACACACACACATACATACACACACACTGGCTTCCAGATTGGAATCCAAACGCGGAAGTCTGGGCTCGATCACCAATCTTTGCTGACTAACAACAGCACGACAACTCCTCCGTTAGGTGTACATATTTTTCGTCATCCAGCAGTCTCACCTGAACGGATCTTCCGTTCCAATTGTGCACATGTTGGGTAGTGAAGTATCTATTACGTGGAACACACAAACATCGATGATTGGAAATAACCCTCGGACTAGGCTATTGGGCGTCACACTCAGTCACACCAACGGAGAGTCCAGAAAACTGTCTAACTGTACGCCTACACATTGTCATTGCATGTGCTGTACCAGTTGAACTATGAGGCAAAATTCTACTTCAGAACATTTCACGTCTGATTCTGGAATAAATACACCGGCTATTTGTTCCGTCGATTTTAGTACCACAATCGAATTGGTTGTGTGGTTGTGTTATATTTGTTGGTTTCCTCACGATCTTCTGCATCCTTTATTTTGATTTACGTAGCATCAAAGAAAGGATAGTCTGATAATTGATGAGTGAACAGAGTATGACATACAAGGATTTTTTTACGAGAAATTCGACGACAGTCTGTTCTCGTGGCATGAAAGAGAAGTCAGCTTTTAAGAAAGACCCCATCCGACCGTGTCCGTTGATGGGACTTCCTATTGGATTGGAATTCCACCGGATGGGTTAGCCGAGGTGAAGCTCCTAGCCATTCAATGGCCATCAAGAAATTGCACTGTTTTTCCGAGGATGAAAGGAATCACGGAATGACATCTCGTCGGAAGCACACGTACATTGCACTCCTGGTCACATATTGTTCATCCACGGAAAGATGGCTATGATGAATTAAAAAAGTAACAAGAAAATCGGAAGAGTAATTTGACTTGTTTCACTGGATACAATGTAATCATCCGTCCCGAATTTTATTCGAAATCTGATGCTATCAACATGAACAACCGCAATGAATCCCGGACTCCGTGATAACCATATGCAAATTTTGTCACCCTCTGAGGACAGAAGCAAATGAACATCAATAAAATAAGGGCCCCCAAATCCAGCAACGGTTGATTGGCCGACAGAATAGCCTGGTTGTCTGGAATGGTGTTCAACTCACAATCGCTCACCTCGGGGATGAATCCCATGTGGGACTAGATGGACGTGCACGACAGCCACCTAGAACGTAACCGCTGTGAAGCATTGTCCCACCGTTTTCCATGTCGGTGTGATCTTAGCTACTTCGGGGTGTTACTCTTCGCAAATCAGTCCGAAACTGACCAAAAAACAGTATTAATATAAACAAGTAGCACAAATCGATCTGTACTCAAAATAGTCCGAAATTGCAATAGTTAGAAAAACGGGGATTTCCAAAGTGAAGCCAGTCAGATTGAATCTGCTCAGCTATTCAACAGGTCCTCTCTCTCTCTCTCGTCTCTATGTCTCTCCCCGTTATCAGACTTTCAAACAGTCTATGGAACCCGGCTCGGATCAGCGTGTGTCTGTGTTCGACTACTTCTCTATCTGTCGGTCTATGCCCGTGTAAATATTTACCTACCAGCGAAAACTGTCAGGAGTGTTCGGTTCACACAACTCGAGTGGCAAGGAAAATCTGTGGGCCATCACACAGTCCAACAGAGAGAGAGGGAGAGAATACACATCATTCAAAAACTTGATCCAAATGTGTGCTCACATCCTACGTGAGGACACACATGAACAACAAACCTTGGTCGAGTTGGACCATATGCTCGATACACGAAAATGCGGTGACTATAACTCGGAATTTTGTCATAGCTGTCCAAATGCGGGTCACGTGATGGAGAAGGGGGGGGGGGAGAGGGAGACGAAAAGCTGGTAAAACGGAAACACCAATCGGCGCTCCCCCGCCGTGTTGGCATGTGCGCGAGGGTGACAGAGAGCTCATCCGACCGAACCACCCTGGGGGTAGAGAGATGAACTTTGACCTCGGGATCGCCATCAACGTGCACGCCTTTTTCCACCGGCACTGTCTTCACAGGTATAGGGGACATCACGATCTGCAGTCGCCGGTGGGTGGAAGAGCTAACTGCAATACTTTGGCGCACGAGGGCGTGTTTTATTTTGTTTGATCAGTTCAAAGTTGACACGAAACTTGGAGGTAGAGGGCAGCGGTGGGATCTCGTGCTGGAATCAAGATTCCAATCAGCGAACTGAGAGGCGATTACGCGGAGGTTAGACTGCTTGATCACGGAAAGCAGCGAGGTCCGTTTTCGTTCGACAGCTCCGATGTTTTCTCAAGGGTTCCCACGGAGAGGTGCAGCAAGTCTGCATGGAATTTCTCAGCCAGCCTTTAATGATCAACGGATTATTTGCATGAAGAGCATTCAACGAGAATAGTCACACTGGATAAGCACACACACACACACACACCAGTTGACAGTGTTTGGGCCTAATAGCGAGTTTTGTCAAAATGTTGGAGAAATTCAGCAAATGGTGTGACAGAGGATTTCCACCTCTGATGAGCTCTAAAAAGAGAGCAACTAGTACCTGGTGCTTCCTAGTGCAGATATGGTCGGAAGACCTGAGGTTTGTGCGTGAAACGTGGAGTCCGCAGCACACTCAGACAAACAAACATTTTTCTCAAGTTAAATGGGAGGACAGACTGAGACGGAAAAAAGATCCATCCGTTATTGATTCGCGTTCGAGACTTTACGCGAGAGCAAAACGGAGCTAAGTAACAAAAACGATTGGATGGAGAACCTCGCACAGTTTATTATACCGGATATTAATTTAAGGTCGTCATTTATGTTGCCTATTAATCACAGCAAGCATACACAGAGAGGTGACTTGACAAAAGAAAACGATGCTATCAAACCAGAGGGATAGACAGGGAGAATTATACAATCAATTGATTGTCCCCAGATTTTGGTGGACTAACCTACTGGAGCACGAATGAGAACAAGAAGCGGTCCAGTTTAATTTCTCTCCAACCATTTATACATTCTATTTTGCAATTGAAATGGTTCTTCAGATAGCCCTATCCTCGTGCGAGAATAGTGGCTTTGCGCATGGCTCAGGCAATACTCTGTCTGACTTGGAAAACGCGGAAGATATTGCTCTTCTGTGTGAAGATGCTCGCTTTTCTAGGTAGTCTAAACAACAGAGTGGCAATGTTTGGGATGTGCTTTTTACCTTCAAAATGTAAAATGCTGCCTCCGTACTGGGTTGGAGCAACACCAAACCTTGTATTGGCCGGGAAGGGTGCTATATCATGTGGTGTAGATGTTCAACAAACCGTTGAGAGCCAGCCCGGATAGCCTTGTGGTTAAGGTGTTCGATTCACAATCGTTCACCCCGGGTTCGAGTTCCCGTGGGGGCTCGGTGGATGTGCACTGCTGATGATTCCCAACAAGGATGAAACAGCTCAATGGTGAGTTGAGCGTTCAAGCTGCATGATGAATCATATTATATGAAATAGATAAGTTTTACTGTGCTGTCTCGTCTCACCAGGTGGTCATATCACGAACGAGGTGTCCTTGCGCATACCGAAAGCACGTCAGGCTTTTGCCAACCCCAGTCATCCGTGGCGCCGGTTTGATATCTGCAAAACTTGTTCGGTAAGAGAAGAAGACAAACGAAGATTGCACATGTTTTAGCATTGATGTCATCTTTGTATATAACTGGAATATGATGAAAATACCGTAACAGCAGTGTTGAGGTTGGGCGTAGGATGCTGAGAACCAGTGGTCAGTCATTGGGATCTAAACAGGCTACGACGACTGCGACAAGCAATACGCTTTCCCACCGATAGGCCTCCTTGAAGTATGTTGATTTCCGAAGCAGGTAGTGGTTGGAACGTAGGTCGAGGTGGTTAGGCTGAAGGGTTAGAAAATCCTGACCAGTGAACTGACTTTTTTTCTTTTACAACTACCTCCCAAGAGAGAATAGCTCAGCTTCTTGGATTTCCCTGTTGGTAGCTGTCCATACATTTCCGTCTGTAGCAAGATCGAAAGTTCGGTTTCTACTCTAGTCGTGTACTCCGAAGGCAGACTGAAGGCCTAGGCGACCCATGTCTGTCTTGATGGTGCTAACCCACTTCTGCAGTCAGCCACCTAGGCGACACCTTCAGTCTGAGCAGGGTAATGGTAGCAAGCTCCTCTGCGTAGGTTGTCAAAGGACAAGGCCAAACCACCGTACGTGAAGCAGTTGGATAAACTAGCAAAGTCGTTCTTTATTTGCTCAGTGGCAACTCACAACGGAGTCTCAGACGCGATCATACCATTTTATTCTGGCCATGCTGCGGAAGCACCAGTGATGCCATCTACTGTCAACGGACAAGTTTCACAGGCGTACGTAAGAACTGGGCTGACGGCAATTCGGTATACGTACACCTTCGTGTGCTGCATGAACATAATTATTTTCAGATTTGTAAGAGGGCTATCCTAGCGCAATCTACACGCAGTTTAACCTCTTCCCTTATTTGGTCGTTCGGCTGGAGATTAGAGCCCAGGTACCTGGAGTGGCCCACCTGCTCCCGAGTTTTACCAGTGACGAGTATCGAGTGTGACGGGACCTTGCGAAGTCCAACAGCCTTGTCTTCACATAAAATATGGTCCAGAACCAGCAGCAGAGTTCCGGGCTCCTCACCCAGAATGAGAGTGCTTCCTGCGGGTTCGAGGTTAGTAAACCAAGAGCGTGACTAAGTTGTATTCCTCGAAAATTGTTGAGGGAGCGAAGACCTATCCCATCTTAATGGTAGTTAAAGGGGACTGGTGATAGAACGCATCCTTGATGGATGTCGGAGTCTAGTGACAATACTGAAAACTGTTCATTGTAGGTGCGGGCGAATGCATGTTTTGCCGAGTAGTACTAGTCAATCAATCTGATGTACTTTTCGGGCATCCCGTGGCTTCGCAGTACGATCCAGAATGATTGCCGGTCAGTGGAGTTGAAAGCTGTCCCGAAAGTCATCGAAGTACTCTTTGATGTGTTGCTGAACTTCACTGAGATGTTCTAGTATTCGTCGCTGTGTAAAGACCTGGTCAACACAGCCTCTACCAAGAAGAAAATCACTAACAGAATCTGCAAACAGGATTTGAGGATCTCTGGAGGGATGCCCCCCCCCCGGGAGATTTATTTTCTTCTATTTGTGAAAGGCGCTGAGGATTTCGGATTCATTGGGAGGCTTGAGGTATATTGCTTCTTGTTCTATGTCGTCTGTAGCCGTTACGCAGAAGGATTGGACGAGAGGGCGTTTAAGAGGATAGCTGAATTCTTCGACTCTCGTTTTAAGTTTCTAGTCACAGCCCGATATGAGGTGGTCGCTGTCATCGCGCAGCACGGGCGGGGGAGGTTTGGCCTTCTCGGAAGAGAGACATATGAGTCGGAAAAGCCTCCTGAAGTCTCCGACCGCGGCTACTGTTTCTACCCGGCCTACAACTTCAGATCATTATCGTTTACGTTCGCTTTTCATTAAGAGTATAGTTATGCAGTCAACATTGTGGTAATTGGATGAGTTCAGGAGTCCCCTATCCCTAGCCTTAGAGTAGTGGTTAAAGGTTTCTGCAGAGATTCAACCTTTCCTGTCCAAGGGAGGCGTCTGCAGCGGATACTTCTATCTCCGTCAATTAATCATCGATGCCATCAACCTCAGCTAATCCCTATGAGATCACTTTTGACAGGGCTTCAACATTCTTTAGAATTGTTGGCTTAGAGATATCTACCTTGCAGTGAGGACAAGATTTCCGTCATACTGAAGGGGGAGACCTGACTCGAGCGAGTACCCTGGTGTGGTCCGTGCCGTTAACGTTTCCCGTTGCGCCGCCTCGGTATGCCCGACAGTTAGCGACCGATGATGCACCAAATCAACTACATCTTTTGTGCTGTCTTGCAGTCATTTCAACTCTAAGACAGTATATGCCTTTTTGGTTGTTGGAGGTGGGTATTGGTGACGACCAGTCGGCTGATGTCTACAAAAGTGACCATGAGGTCGCCATTTTCGCATCGCTTGCCCAGGCCAAATTTCCCCAGTACTTGTTAGCTATACTCGTCTGCCGATCGCGTGCGAGTTCCAATCTCCTGCAATTAAGAGTATATAGCGCCTGGGGACCAGATTAACTGAATTTCCGAAGTTCATTGTAGAAGCCCTCTTTAGTGGTAGCTTGTGGCTTTGGGGCGTGAACAGCCGTCACGGTCATTTTAAACGGAGTTCTCCTGAACCGTGCCACAGCAATTCTTCTTGAAACTGATACCCACGAGATCAGCTTGTTGTGAGCTCGACTGAATATTGCAATTGCAACTCTACAAAGCTTCGAACTGTTTATTGGCCCACAGTGGTACATCCAGTAGGAACAGTGTACGGAGTGACATCAGGCGTGTCACTCAGCTATAGTCCAAAGTGACAATTCTAGTCCATGCACAGCCAAGTGCCGCCTATCGGGAAACAGGAAGTTCATGTGCTGCGAGCCGGTGGCCGATCGAGCGACTCATGTGACCTTTGGATGATGGCCTACCAATCCGGGATGTCCAATGCGTTCAGGTGATCTTTGTGTATGGTAGTTCGTAGCTCTCTAGGAACTAGTTTGCTACTCGGTAGAGGTGACCATGACCCAGGGGTGCACGCAACCTTATTGATTGAATTGAATACGTTGGTATTGCCCCATAGAATGTTTGTCCATCGCTTATGAGATGTAGAACTGTTCACACGGTGACTTTACCTCAGAGAACATCAGTTCTGGCTTTGGTAATAAATTCTTCTGCAGCTCCGGATTATTCACACCGGTAATCAGCCGACCACACAGATCGGTCTCCAACGGATCCCTCATATTATACCCAGCAGCCGGAGTCTGTAGCATAAGAAAGAACTCACGGAACTTTATGCCGGGACCGAGGATCAGTGAATAGAATTTGGCCCTCTCAGTCGCCCGGAAACTACCTGGAAAATGTGGCCCAGCAGAAAAGTCTCAAGTTCTCCGAAAGGAACTGAAACAGGGGCTACTGAAAAGGATAGTTTTTCACTAATGAACTCAACGAATGCTTCCTCCGAGTATGCAGTCACCAAGTTGTACCGGGCCATGCGTTTTACGGGGACCGTTAAATCACCACACGAATACAAATGAAACAAGTGGCAGTTGGGCCACCTAAAGACTACTTTTGATTAGACATGCTGTATGGTCTTCTTTCATCCAAAATATATCCCAAATATTGTGCTAATTCCTCTTCTCTGTTTAAATTTTTGTACTGATCTTTGACCTGAAGGCAAAGAGACAAAAAGTCGTTCTGTCAGCAAGCAGCCTTCAAGGTTTCAGTACTATTATCATGCCACCTGAACACACTCACAGGACGGACGCCATTGCTCGCCACATCAAAGCCTCTAACTGTGAAGTGGGACTGTTTGTGTTCTGTAACCAAACAGAAACCAACTTGATAGTGGCACTGGTGTTACAGTAGATGGGTTCCAGATTTCCTGATGATCTAAAGATTTGCAGGATGGTATGGTCCATTTCCTTTCGGTGTGTTATTTCGGAGGGCCCTGGATGTTTGTCAAAAAGATGGGCTTCATCGGCTATTTATCGTTGAAGATCTGGGATGGTGTATAGTCTACAAAGAAACCCCTTCCGATTATGGCGCAGCCAGAAATGTCTCCCAGTGATGCTAAGCTCTTCACTTGAAATATGAAGCAAGTTCCTGAATGGAATGTCATCTGACGACTTCCGATTGTAATAAGCCCTTTCCGTGTTCACAAGTTAGGGAAGCCGTTGACTTGCTGCATGTTGTTGCTGATATGTAAAACTGATTTAATACCACTGAATTCTTGTCATACCTGAAACCGTAGCAAGCTGTGTAATATGATGCCACGGTAACAGACGAAATCTTCCACCCCAATCCGTTGTACACAATCCCTCGACCCCCACCCCCTCCCCTTACACTCACGCACTTCAGCGCACAATTTCAGACTTTAAGATGCTTCGCACTTTACCCGTTTATCACTCTTCATACACGTATCCGTTTCACTCGTTTGTTTTTACGTCATCAGATATCATCATACTATCACGGTGACATGATATCGCGTAAGCTGTCTCCTTCTCATTATACCCATCGAACTCTGTCGGTGTACAATTACTTGAGGTGAGCTGTCCAAAATCAATTTCCGTACATTACCAGCCTATTCTGTACATCGTTGAGGATAGTTCACAATTGCACAGACTATTCCCTTTGATTTTCACACATTCGTGAATCAATTCAATTTTGTTATCCATATCGACCGTTTAGAGCGAATTGTCAGTTTGTTTTCTTTATTTGATTGGGGAAAAATGCACACATATAATGATCTTTTCCCCAAGTAAATCCGTGTTTCTCGCACTGGCAATTAGGAGTTTCGCTCTCAAATTACAGACAACTCAAGGTATTATTGCTGTTGAGTGAACATACCTGCACAGTATTTCCATAGAATTTCCAAAAAAAAATAATCCCGCAGTTGCTCTTTCTGACGAGTCAATAAAGCAATCTTGTTGACCGAAAGTTCAAAAATAAGTGCTGTATGTCACAACTTCGAATGAAAATAATATTGTTTTCTCAATATAAAACGAACTTTAACTTTCATGTATTATTAATGAAAATAAAATTTTTTCAGATGTGTAAGTCCTTACTATATATATTATGATGACTCGGGACAAATATATGACTTGGAATAAACTGCTTGCCTCAGTTTTTACAGAATCGCAAATTATCATCTGTGTTTCTCCAAGGACCCCCTTCCCCGGGTGTAATAACGGTTACCATTACATTAATGTGTGGTTGGAGTAGAATTCAGTAAAACTTGACCTGTCCGACTAGGGACAATGTGGAAAGACTGATCATCCGCTTCTGTGCTCACAGGCACTGGTAGTTGGCGATCCTAACACGACAATTGATCATAGGGTCAAACAGTCCCGGCTGAGCAAATATATGAAGTTTATGGAAGTAGCCTGTGCTTCTGAACGAAATACACTGAATTTATCATCTTCATCTCACAAGTCGTATTGAGTCTTGCTGAATACTCGAAGCAGCAATCCGTACTACCAGGGTACTTTTCATCACCGTTCGATTGGAATTTCTAATTTTGTTGCTCAGGTTAGTTGATTTTCAGGTTCTTTGTCCGTGAGCCTTACTTTTGGGCTGCAAACGATTGTCTTTTTCAGTTGATCGGCCCTTTACTGACCTTCCATACCGTTCCATCACGACGAGGCTGCACCTTGGCGTGGTGTGATAGCTTGGGCGCCTTCATGACCCACACAACTACGCACGATGATTTCCTTAATCTGGAGAAGCAACCATACTTGACAAGTCAGTGAGTAGAGACCAGACGAAATCCAGTCTCTGAACCAGTTGATGGGCAGCATCTGGTTCTCACCACTACATGACTAGAGAGGACACTCCAGAGAATAAGAACGGAGAGAAACAGTTTACCGATGTAAAAACCTCCACTAGATGGAAGTAGAAGTGTAGTACCTTGGGTTTCTCTCCACGGTGGGAGAAGCCATCGCACTTCATTGGACAGCTATCGTCAACGTAAGCTGGGAAGCCCTAGGCCCAAAAGAAGCTACCCTTTTCGCGTTCAACTTGCTCTATCTGGGTGCATGGGGCTGAGGACGGGATCCGAAAGGCGGATCGATAACGGAGCACCAGCAAAGACAAGACAAAAACCGAGCGACAAATAGTTCTCACGTAACAGACCAGCAGAGGTTCCTTCACGGATGCTTCGGTCAGTTCCCTGGGCTCGATTAACAAACCGACTGCCTAGTGGGTCAGTCTTTTGAGCCAAAGGCTCCCGTTATGGTTCCTAAAGAAAAGCCTCTTCTACGGTGTGGGCAGCCGCGAAGTATGATGTGCACAGAAATCTCAAGCGGTTGGTGGGGAACAATTTCTTATCTTTCTGTTCTTCATCCTTCAATTCCTAATTTCTGAATGGATGCCAGAAGCCACAATGAGTCGAGCCCGCGCACTTGTAGCTCTCTGTAACGGTAGGAACTTACAGACAGGATAAGAAAGAGGATACATTCCCCGACCGAAGCATTCTCTTCACTTAGCTGCGTTTCAAAGTTCGCAAACTTTGCCAAACGGGGCAACCGGCTGCCCTAGCCAGGACTCTTGAAACTCTTAACACAGATGTGTGTTGTGTCTCCGAAACACACATACAAGACTCGGCTTCAGTTTTAACACTCCGCTCCCCAGATAAAATTTGGGATTCTCTTTTCACTCTTCGCTTGTCAAGTAATTCGGTATCTAGAGCTCGTGGTCAGGCCGGCTTTGGCATCGCTCTGAGCCTGAGAGCTGAGGGTGTACTGCTCGACTGGATCCAAGTCAGTAGTCGATTGTGTGCGGTTCCATTGAGTGGTTCTCTGCATGTCCACAGCAATAGACTGAAGCGTTGATTCCTGTTTGCATTTCTGTGTATGCCCCAACTGACTGTAGCTTTCCTGAGGCTAAGGACAAATTCTACCAAGATTTGTCTCAACTGCTCTGTAGCGTGCATTCTACGGACAACCATTATGGTTGTTATTGGTAATTTCAATGCTCAAATCGGAAGCCTAGACGGGACGGAGAGGAATATAGAAGGCCGATTTGACATTCCGGCTGAGAGATCCGACAAGTGTAACCGACTCATCCAACCATGTTCCTACCATCGGTTATTCGTAGCTAGCACGAATTTCTCGCACAGATCGTGCCACTGACTAACCTGGCGTCCTCCTGTGTCTTCACACTATTGGACGCAGATCAACCATATTGCTATCGTTTACAACTGGTGAGGATCCATTCAAGATTGCCCATCTTTTTGGTCCACGTCTGTAGATACTGATCACGATCTTGTCCGCGCGCTTCAGCTTGTGCCTCGTAGGTGGCCGAAACAACGCCAAAGCAAACCGTCCCCAGCAGGTGCTACTGGACGATAACCATCAGTTGGCTTCTCAAGCGGAATTATCCAACTGGTTATCGATGAAGTCAAATGCTCAGGATCCTGGAAGAGCTATTGGACAGAGATCCGGCGGGTTCTATTTGAGGCTACTGATGCTGCCCAAGGTCCAACAATCGAACACACACAGGAAGGATGGATATGTGCATTTCTAGTGACTCTAGTTAGAAGAGTGCAGATCGACTCCTCAAAATACCAGATATGATGAAGCACGGAGATGCCTTGACCCCCAAATGTTTCACAGCCTAAGAAACAACCGTGAGCAATGGTGGATTGCGAATTGTAGAGAGATGGAAAAAGCTACGGCAATTGGCAACAGCCGCAACCTTTTCCGCCAAATCGGAAGCACCGGTCTCCAAACCCAGGCCTTAGTGAACTGATCAAAGAGGCGAACGGCTCACTGATGCACACTCAGAAGCGTCGTCTTTTCATATGGTCGAGCATCTGTATGGTTCGGAGACATGGCCACTGCGAGTGGAGGACATACGAAGATTGTCGGTATTTGAACACCGATGTCATTGCGTAGCATTGTTCGAATGTGGTGGGAATACCTTATCAGCAATGCCGAGGTTCAGCGGAGAGTCTTGAGTTCGCGGTTCAAATCATTCGACGAAACACTATAGGCCACCAGGCTATGATGGTTGGATCATGTTTTCCGCATGTCCCCTGACCGGATTCCTCGGCGCTCAGTGTTTTCTGAGGCGAGTACTGGTTGGAAGATGAGTAAGGGTGGTCAGTCCATGACATGGAAGAAAGGTATGAAAAGCCCAACCTGTGTAGTTGGCCACGTACGGCGTGTTAGACTTCCTGAGTGGAGTCCAAGAGACCCTCGTACTCAATGGTTAGATACGTCAGAGGATATGGCTAGATGCCGAGATCAGTGGTGCTCTCATATCTACAAACTTTCTTCATCGAAATGAAACCTGTCATTGGTAAATTTATCCTTACTCCTTTCATACTCTTTTCTTTTTAATTATTTCCGATTAAGGCTGTCACCAGGAAATAGCAACCAAGCCATTGCCCTCAACGTATGGTTAATGGTTATCAAAACTGAACTGAACCTATGCCGTGGTTTTTCGATGATCTTACTAGTGTACAATCTTACTAGGGCAACCAGACCCTGAGAGTTTGAATAGAAAACCACTTAAGGTCCCAATAGGTCAGGTGTGTTGATGAACCAAACGAAGGTGGTTTAATCTCCGCCACCAGAGTAAACAGTGATAGATGGGATTCTAGTCTCTGATCTCCGAGTTGGTAAGCAAACGTTCTAAATCACTGAACCATCACCGGTTAGACGTTTTTCCGGATACTTATTTGTTATAAGTTTAAGTGATACCAACGAGGCGGACTACGCTGTAAGTGAATCAATCATTATGTATTAAATACTGACGAGAAATGTATAGTTGAGCAACAACATGGTAAAGTGGGGGTGGAACGGAAATCCACCATACGACTCGTTGAATTTTCACCACGACAAGTAAGGCAGTAACCACGGTTACGCATTGACGAATTGGTAATCTCTCAATGCGGTCTTTTCCCGCACGGAATAAATGAAACCGCCGTCATCCACGCTTGACGGATGGTCTTCAAACTTCTGTGCTAAAGGCAAAGAGAACCATTCCCGTATAATTGTCATGACCTCAGCTACAGTGTAATGTGAATCAGACAAATACAGCTATCAAAGGAAGTCACAAATAAGCAACAACAATCTAGAATTATAGGCGCAACTTCTTTGCGAGACTTTACTGATTCCTCCATCGCTCATCTCTTGCTGTCCACCTTCGGGCCACGAGCTACCCAATTCTACGTTCTTACGTAAGGGAGAACAGGAACAAAATCGTAACACATGAAGCAAACCTTAGAGACGACAAAAAGATCAGGGCTGTGTGTGTAAGTGTAAGCGAGAGAGAGAGAGAGAGAGAGAGAGAGAGAGAGAAAGAGAAAGAAAGAAAGAAAGAAAGAGAGAGAAAGAGAGCGAAGGCAATAACCGAATTTCAAATCACGCAATCAAACGGTGATGGGAAGGACAAACTTCAAAGGGTCTCTGCCGATGTCTGTGAAATTTGACCCAGATTTAGACAGGTGGCTTGGGGCAAAGGAGACGGAAATGGTTATTCGAAAGGTATTTGGATCGAGCACCTTGCGGTCCTGAGATATCCATTTTGTATTTTCAGCGCACCTGGACGTTATATTAAGCAACGGTATCAAAATCTGTCATTAGTTATCGCACAGCTGACAAGTAAATTGCCATAAAACCATCAATTTTTCACCAGGGGTGAGTCAAATAGTCATTTCACTTGATAAACGCATTTCTGTATGAAGTGTCAGGACCGCAGAAAATTCAGTTGATGCTTTTCGTAAGTATGAATGTAAAAGAGTAGCAGACCACACCTGTGGTTCGCATTGTATCTCTCGCGATGAAAGATGGAAAGATATTTTCATGATGTGCTGTTTGTCCGTACCACAAATTCATCTCCGTTTTGACTAAATAAGAGTCATTCGGGTTTACCGAAGTCCCAGCTTGCGTTTACAGTTCAGCAGTGGCCAGCAATATTCCTTCGCAGACTCAGTAGTAGTAGTAGTAGTATTAGTAGTAGTAGTAATAGTAGTAGTAGTAGTAGTAGTAGTAGTAGTAGTAGTAGTAGTAGTAGTAGTAGTAGTAATAGTAGTAGTAGAAATAGTAGTAGTAGTAGTAGTAGTAGTAGTAGTAGTAGTAGTAGTAGTAGTAGTAGTAGTAGTAGTAGTAGTAGCAGTCATGCAGTTTCAACAATCGACTCACCGCTCTAAAGTCATGAAAGAATTGCATCACTACTTTATCCTTGTTTTTATTAATTATCAATGTTGCTTGTCTGGAGATTCTTAACAGAGAACTACTAGAAAGCCTGTGTGTACTAGAACCCGAACTAGTAGTTATAGTAGTAGTGGTAATGATGATTATACTTACAATTTTTATTGTTGTCGTTAATATTAGTTGTGGTTTTTGTCATTGCTATTATGAGTTTTGTTACGCACTGTGTAGTGGTTGCCAAACAATAGCAGTATATTATTTTCAGTAGTATGCAGTCGGTTTTGTTTATTAAATATTTCATCATGCAGTAACAAAGCTTAGTTCACCGTTGAAAACCATGGAAGCACGGTACGGCTGCTTCATTCTTGTTGGGAATCATCAGCAGTGCACATCCACCGAGCCCCCCAAGGGGACTCTACCCCGCGGAGGATGATTGTGAGTTGGACCCTCGACTACATGGGTTGGCTCAGCGGTTTATTGAACTTATACACTGCAAGACACAGCGCCCTACCGTCACTGGCATTTCGAGTGTTACAGTCCATTGACCGTACGGTGAACAATTTCTACGATAGATGACCTTGCAAAGATGAAGTGGTTGTAGAGTGATTCCAAGATTTTCCGCGGTGATTTGTGATTTCTTACTACCCGATGGAGTACTGAATACCTAACAGTATCTTAGAGATAAAATGACATCCGCGCAATGACTGGAACGGATTCAGCGTTTTTCACAAGGTATTTCAATTGAAGTTTTATACGCAAGAATCTACTTCAGCTCCGTATCCCAAATAAGAGTGACTCAGGGTGTTCGCAATTCAATGAGTAAGCAGGCAGTAACAAAGCCGAACTCATAGTGGAAAAGACGTGCAAAAATTACCACTGGTTGCCAATTAGTAGTGCATATCCACTAATGGATAACACGGGGGATCGAACCCGTCCTGTGTGCAGAATTCGGATTATCGTAAGATAATATGTAGGCTATCACAGCAGGCAAAACTGAGCACAGTTCCACAACCACGTTAGGCTGCTTGTTTAGAGAGGACCACTTGGTGAATATGTCTAAAGCAGACCTTATAAATGATGATTCAATGGATGAATCTCTCGAAATGCTACAAACTTGTGTTCGACTTACGACGTAATCTCACTCATCCACTCGCCCAGCCACACACACACACACACGCACACACACTCGAATCGATTGTACTCATTCTCCACCTTTTGTCCGACTTCTCACTGGTTTAACGTGCGAGTAGGAAACAAATTGCACACTTGAAGTAGGGCAAGATCCAGTATTTGAGGGCCAGTCTTCATTTAGCTCACACAATTTTCACAACAATGCTTGTCCTCTTAAACTCCACCACAAACATTGTAGTTGCCACCAACACCTCAATAGACAAGGAATTACACAGACATTTTCACAAACCGCTTTGTTGTTGACCTCGAACCTTGTTAACCCTCGAACGGTGGAGGAAGGAGTATTCTGATGGGAAGCTTTGTACGATTGAATAGAATATCGAAACCAGATGATTAGTAAGTCGGCCAACCACGTCGCCACATTATTCCTGAACCTATGTACGTTTGTCTATAGGCACACACACACACGCACTTGTGGGTGTTAATGCAAGATTTCCGACCCTGTGTAATGAAGGTTGTCTGTCGGGCTTAATAATCTTGCCTGTATAAATTTACCCAACGAATGATCATCATTTCCTGCTGTACGGCCCCTTGATTGAGTGGACGTCAAGTTGATTGGGGTTTTGGGTGCAAAGCAGATTTAGTTTGGTCAGGACTGACAGAGATGACAACAAAAGACCGACTGGTTTGTTGTTGAGGTGTTCAAAGAGGGGAGGGGAGGGTGAATTCATAAGCCTAAAACACCGTAAAGTTCGATATCTCCAATTCGTGGTTGGTTGTTTGGTTGCAGTATTAAATGCGCATTGCGTTTGTAAGTTGGAATAAGTAGCACAGGTCAAGAAAAAGGGACAAAATTGAGGTCAATCTAGCAATCAAAATTTGAACACAATATGAACTGCCGAAAAGGATTATCCCGAGTGCCTTTTCATCCAGACTCATTTAAAAAGCGGAAAAAACCTGAAGAAACCGTCTCTGATTAGAAATAACACCTCACCAATCAGCCAGTCAGTCAGTCAGCCATTCAGTCATTCATTCATTCATTCATTCATTCATTCATTCATTCATTCATTCATTCATTCATTCATTCATTCATTCATTCATTCATTCATTCATTCATTCATTCAGTCAGTCAGTCAGTCAGTTTATTCCTGTGCTTCCGTCCATTATTGCTGCTAACCGCCAGGGCATTGATAGTGTCGTATGCACGATTAAATTTCTTAAAACCGCCCTATCAAAACTCGTTGATTGTAGGGTCATTATTTTATGGATATTGCTGTACGCTATACATGCATATACTGTCCGACTGGTCCCACCAAGCACATTTAGATTGATGAACAAGCCCGTTATCACATATTCATACTCATGCCATTGCGTCACAATAGGACCAGTTAAGGGGTTGGTCCAATTAGACAAATAAGATATGATAGGGGATAATGGCGACAAAAAAGGAAAGAAAACGATTGTAATCAAGGCCTAAATCAAGACTCGTGAGAAACAATCCACATCCAGTTTTGATTTAAGTCTGGATTTTAATTGTTTTCTTTCTTGTTGTCACCATTATTCTCCATAACTTCCCTTTTGTCTAACTGGTATATCGCTTAACCTGCTGAAATAAACTGTGATGTAATTCCATGAGTATGAGTCACTGAAAACGAGCTTGTTCGCCGATCGGAGTTCTCTAGGTATACATTTATAATTGAGAGGCATGATCTGATTTACAGCTGGACAAATTCGGCTACGCGTTCAGCGTTCAGCGAAGCGTTCAGCGAAGCGTTCAGCTGGTATATATATATATATATATATATATATATATATATATATATATATATATATATATATATATATATATATGCATTTATATTCGTTGCTCTGAAGTTGGTTGCATTTTTCTGTACTACATGCCCAACGGAGACCAAGTTGGCCACATTAACATACGTTAGTATTAATCATATCGATACAACTAATGAGAATACAAATAATGACGATAGCGATGTTGTCGAGTCTTTTGCTTCGAAAGTAATCGGTACGCCTAACAGTTGATCGTGTATCAACGTCTTAGATATGAACTATGAGCGCATCACCTAAATTCAATTGGTCTGTCTGTCTGTCTATGCATTCGATTCATCTACACAAGGCCGATCACATCACCGAAATGTCCAGTTGACCACTTCACCATCATGCCCGGTTGCAACTACGGTGGCTGTTGTTGTTATTGTTGTTGTCGTTGTCGTTGTTGCTGCGGCTGCTGCTGCGGCTAACATTATCACGGCCATATCTTTTATGATCCCTTTATCCGGAGCGTACCATTACATCTGTGGGCGTGCATTCTGATAAAAGTTGTGCGCACCACGGAATCAGACCAGTCGAGTGAATTTCACCGTCTGACAGACTGACATCATGACATTCGTGCAGGATATGATACCGGCCTGAGCTCCGTGGGTTGGGGTGGAGAGGGGGTGGCGGCTGAGTGAAGTGACACAAGTGTACCGTTTTCGAGTGTTTATGCATGGCGAGTAGAACTTTCATATGTTTGATTGTTGACACGCGTGCATCTGTCAATACGTCAGACAGGCTTGGCTCTAAACGAAGCTTTTCGCCTAGTCCCGAAAAAAGGATGACGGGACCGGAATTGTGAAGGGTCCCGACACGGATGATCGACGTCCAACTTGTGACAATGTTGGACAGCCACGTGTGTGTGGGAGAGGATCAGATTGCATCTGGACCAGTAAAACGTCACTCATTGTAGATGCCAGTATGGTGATGGGCCGATCAACGAACGGAATGATACGTAAGCAGCTGCAAGTGTGCACAACAAGCAAATGGTGCACGAGGAAAATCGGCCAAGTAGATCGACTGAATATTTTATATCGACTCAATTGGCAATGATCAAGGTGAGATTAGTTCGTCACCTGTTTTTATTTTAGGCGAGATACACAACACAAGTTTGTGACACACACACACACATACACACACACACACACACACACACACACGTGGTCCTATCTTGTGGACAAAACAGGTTTTGTGGGACTAACTTTCCAGGTCGGTTGACCAGCCGATTCTGACTTGCTCGTGGGAAACATGACCGGAAGACGAGCTACGCGAGGGTGGATTGACGATGAGCATTCAGTTCCACATCTGGTCGCCAGACCTATTGCTATGTGGTGGCACGGTCAGTCTGTTAGTCAACAGTACAGAATTGCGCGCTTTCAAGTCTGCTGATCAGTCTCTGTTTGCTGTTGCAGATGTAGAACCGAGTGGATAAGGTTTTCCAACCCTGCGAAAGCCCATTCCAGGAGAGAAGTGAGAACAGTGAGTGAAATGTGATCACATCTGCATACCGATATTTCACAATACGGAAGTAACATTCTTCAGGCTGAATGAATAAAATGGGGGAAAATCTACAAAAACAGGTTACGAAAAGCCTTAAGAATGATCGCGAAAATTGGTGGGTGAAGGCAGCCGAAGAAATAGCAGCTGTTTCAGATTACAATTGAAGACTGTTCAAACTTATTCGTGACACCGGTGAAAGGTGAAACTCGGTCAGTGAAACCATATAAGATAGAAATGGAGGACCCATTCATGACAAGGGCTTCACAGTTGATCCGAATACTTCAAGGAACAGTTTAGCTGGCCGCACGCTAGTGTAGTTACTCCTGTGTCAACAACTGCTACTCCTTGGGTGGCGTCACTTGAGCCCACATCGGAAGTAGAAGTAGAGTCATGCATTCGATCACTAAAGCGAGGGAAAGCGGCAGGTCCCGACGAACTCCCTCCAGTTCGTCTAAAAGTGGGTGGAGATACTTTGATAAAATCGCTTTCCATCTTGCTCCGTAACATTTAGAACGTGGAGCGTATTCCGTTAATATGGAGTGAGTCGTTGATTGTTCCCATCTTCAAGAAGGGAATACGTAATGACTGTAATAATCATCGTGGGATTAGCTTAATTCCGATATTCACCAAAGTATTAGTCTTGATTTTATTTCACCGTCTTCCACCCGCTAGTGAGAGGAACACCTGAAAACAGCAGGCTGGATTCCGCCCAGGTTGAGGATGCATCGACCAGATTTTTACTCTTCGCCGACTACTTGAAACGCGTCACACGCACCGTCGACCGACTATAACGGTTTTCTTGGACCTGAAAGGTGCCTTCGATTCAGTTGATCAAACTGCGCTTTTCAGTACCCTTCATCGAAAAGGTATGTCCCAGAAGTTCGTGAACCTACTGCGATCATTGTATTCTCATACTTCTGGCCACGTAAGAGTTTACGGTGAACTATCCGGTCAGTTCTTAAAGAACAGTGGTGTTCGACAAGGATGTCCCATGTCTCCATTCCTGTTCAACTTCGACAAGGACGAAATAATGGAGAATGCGTTGCAAAATCTTAATGATGCATGCGTCGAACTAGGAAATAGTGGAAAGCTATGTGACCTAGATTACACGGACGATGTTGTATGCTTGTTCGAATGCACGGAACATGTTCAGCGTATACTAAATGGGCTTGCAGGAGATGTAGCTTCATTCTGCATGCGTTTTGCACCTTCGAAGTGTAAAATAATGTTGCAAAACTGGACGTCAACAATTCCGAGCTTGATGCTCGATAGGGAGGAACTAACAACTATTGACCGCTTCAGCTACCTCGGCAGCAGCTTGACGACGGATGGAAGTACTGTAGTAGAGGTGAGCACGTGCATACCCAAGGCTCGAGTGGCGTACTCTGGAGTGAAGCACTTGTGGCACTGACTTGATATTTCACTGAAGTTGAAAGGTCGTGTATACTGTGACATGGTGCATTCAATTTTGTTGTATAGTTGTGAGACTTGAAGTCTGCGTGTGGAAGATATTCATCGTGTTCAGGTTTTCAACCATCACTGTTTGTGTAGTATCGCTGAGATTGGATAGAATGACCGAGTGAGCAATAGTGAGGTCAGAAAGCGAGTATTGGGTACTAATTCGGATAACGTTCTGTCACAGTGTATGCAGCTCAGTGGCTTTGGTTAGTTGGGCCATGGGTGTTTTATGGCGAACACATGCCTACCATACCGTGCCCTATTCTCTTTTCCACCTAGGGAATAGATTAGGCCTCGTGGACGACAACAGATGACGTGCCAGTGTGTAATAAGAAAAAGTAATGCGAACTTAGGAAAAGTAGGTGCTTCACTTCTTCGTGGTTGGAGTCCAAAAGATCCGTCTACCAGTTGGTTGGAGACACTGACGGATATGGCAGCGAACCGCGAGCAGTGGCGATCGTGTTGTCACTTTCTATCGAATCAGAATGACTGATCGATGTGTATTGTGTGTGTATTCCGTGTGTTGGCTACTAGGGCATTATTTCCTTTTGCTACCCGTGTAGGTCCACTCCCTGTCCAACTTGTATATTCATACTTTCCAATTCAGCGTGAAATACGGTTAGGAAGGCAATGGGGCTTGCCCTACTGTTTAACACTGTACAATGATGATCGCAACGACTCTACTGGTATATAATAAAATATGTGGTCATTTGTGACATCTTGACTAAATTTTTGAGTCCTATTTCGGTGTTCATTGACTTGCCTACATATGTCCACCACACAAACGAAAATGCAAAATCCAATTCAAATATACTTCACAATGTTTGTCAAAATGCTTCATGTTACGTCGTTGAACTTCCGAAAACATTGTCTATATATATTTGTAACTTTCTTCAATACATCGTACATTCTCACGTACTGCATTTTTAGTTCCAAACAGTGCTTGTACTACTGCAGCCGCTCTGCCGCTTCTACTACAATTACCGTTCCACTACTATTGCCGTATTCCAGAAGACGCGCCTAGCACACGTTGTACTCACCAAATAAGTAATTCATTGCTCACAAAATATAGTGAACGGTGGGACGACAATGAACTTGACTACATCACATCGACTAAATTCAACTAGATTGAATCAGGTATGAGAACGACAAGATGAAATCCTGCTACCGAATTGGACAGTCTTCAAATAATGCAAATGAGCAGTTCTGATGTGGATGAATAATTATGGTGGCACGTCCAGTGGGGCAGAACACTACTCCCAATGCCACTCTCAACAAACCACTATTATTGCTACTGCAAGAGTGCCATTACCACTAGTGTAGCGGGAGGATGCAGGTTGTCGTACTGCGTTGGTGTCGATGTGAAATTCGTAATCCGATTGTACACTGACCGAGTTCTAACTCATTGAACTTTTTCTCTTTCTGTATCCTCGCATATCAGACATGTGAAATCTCCAAGGAGGAGCTCGGATCCAGTATACTGTACTACTACTACTACTACTACTACTACTACTACTACTACTACTACTACTACTACTACTACTACTACTACTACTACTACTACTACTACTACTACTACTACTACTACTACTACTACTACTACTACTACTACTACTACTACTACTACTACTACTACTACTACTACTACTACTACTACTACTACTACTACTACTACTACTACTACTACTACTACTACTACTACTACTACTACTACTACTACTACTACTACTGCTACTACTACTACGATGAGGTCCACCAACTGAATATGAATACCACTGGAGCACTTTTACACCGTTATCTACTTGCGAATTCCATGCTATCTTTAACCTTTACAGTTATTCACCCAACTCTAGCCAAACACGTCATGCAGGCAGCACGGAAAACCAACTCTATTCTTGATGACGACCGATCACAACTTTCAAATCTGATTTTACCCGAAAACTTTGTTCATTTATCTGTCGATGGATATTGCACATGTAATTGACTACGCGGTCAATAATTTCCCAAGTCAGATGGACTAATTCCTTGAGTATGGAGAACAGTATGAAGTATCTTCTGTCAATACTGCAATCAATCATTTCAAACTCATCTTCTTTCTGAACACTGTTCAGTATTCATCCGTGCATTCAGTAAAAACCACAAAATTTAGGGCTCTTTGATTCTTTTAGGTGAATGCTCACCTGACCAAAGAAATCTCCAATATACTTTTACAAGAAGAGATAGGACTGGTACTCGGACTAAACGTCATCTTCACGTCTACACTTCGCGATACAGCGCCTTACAGTAATTGGTCAGGATTGAACCAGTCACCTTCAGCCCATAGGATAGATGCTCTACCGGCTGAGCGATGGCAGTATAACCAATCGGAAGTGTATAACATGGACCTCCAGTGATGCGCACTAATAACGCTTTCTGCAAACATACTTCAATACCCATTGGATAATCTCCAACCATCTGCTGTTCATCTCACTTTGAAGCGGCCGACAATAGTGGACCACCAGTTAAAAGCAGAACAGTTGCTATGCCTCATTTGAATTGTAGTTTGAGCGTCATTGGGAATTCACTTTCGTTATTCGCGTTCGATGGACCATAACACGATTGTTCGATTGGTACAGTCACTGACGCCTAAATCCATGGTTTCCCCTTTTGATTCCGTCTCGTAAAAAGTACAAGTGGGTTTTCCATTATCAAAGATACAGGTTCTTCGTGCAAACGATACGTTCTACGAATATCAAGGACGAATGGCAGAGTTTGGCCACTTGATCAGTCTCAGTAAAGAGAGATTTAAGTTAAGTTGAAGAAATTTAACGTGCAACGCCAACACTCAGGTTCGAGTCTCAGTTGGGTGTCTAACTGGACGTGCCCTACATAGCTGGTGCTTCCTAACAGGTAAGATGAAATAGCTGTACAGTTGTACTTTTATTGGGTTGATGGTTGAGTTGAGTGTTGGCTCTGTAGATCGAATCGCATTCGCGTCACTAACTTCTAGCTTGAGTTAGTGTCTCTAACTAAGAATAACCCTCATTGCTCAGGCCCCAGGAAGGCGGGAGGCATCAGCCGAAGCCAGTGCCGATGCCAGTTTCTTCATACCTCTACACCAAGTCATGGAATGACCTCGGCGTCGTTTCTTCCAGCCTTGTGAATAGAATGCACAAAATTAAATGATAGGCAGACATTCGTTAGATATGTTCGAGCCTACACTTCAGTCAGAGAGTGGCTATCCATATCCAACACAAAACGGGGAACCTGATCATTATAAAATCGACGTTTCCGCCAGATGCGAGAAATGCTTCGGAAACATCGTTTATCTAAAAAGGAAGGCCGTCGAGTATTCTCAACGCGGCTCGGTTAGATCTCGCGAAAGTAGGGTAGAGCTTTACGAACCGCAGCCCTTGGCATTTTTTCCTTTAAGTTCATTTGTGTTCAGTTCGCTGGAACTCGCACTTCTGTCTTTTGGTATCGGTTGCTACCTCCGAACATCGTCGAGTCAAAGGAAAATACAATAGAAGCCGGAAATGAAGAAGAGCCAAAAGCTAGGTAAGAAGTGGAAATCACGAAGACGAGGGCAGAGTTCAAATGCAACTTCGACGCTGCCTGCCACACGTAGCCATATCAGTCAATATCTCCAGCCATCTGGTAGCTGGGCAGTGTGAATCCCAACCCGGAAATCGAATAAGCCCTATTTTGCCAAGTCCATTGGTCAAGGTTTTCATGCCCTTTCTGCCACATCTTTGTTTGGCAACCTCGATCTACCTTCCAAGCACTACCTGTCTCCGAGAGTGGCTTACGCCGAGGAAACCTATCAGTGGGCATGCTCAACACATGTCCCAACCACCTTAGCCTGTTTACATTGAGCACTTGATCCAGGAGCTGATCTCTGGTTCCCAATACTGGGAGTCTAACCTCAGGATTGCTGTTACGGTGTTCACACCATACGCGAGCAATGCTGCGGAGATATCGATGCTCGAACATCGACCATATTCGCTGATATTCTGCACTTACTGGCCATGTTCCCTAAGAGCAGACTTAACAGCCGCATTGTGCACTCGACCCATGTCAGAAAACGGGATGTCATGCCAGCCCGACCGATGACTGGGGTCGACAAAAGCCAGATACGCCTTCTGTATACGAGATGACACTTCATCCGAAATCTGTCCACCTGGTGAAAGATAACTTTCCACGTAAGAAAACTTATCTACTGCGGCAATAGCTACTCTTGCGAAAACAATGTTTGGAGTTGTACTAAGCCGGTCCTGCATCAACTTCAAACACTTTGGAGAGAGATCAGGATATCTTGGTTCCGCTGCAAATGTCATACTTTGGCAAAATCTGCTCCGACTGTCGCTATGCGTTATGCGATCTCCTCCCCAACAGCACATCCAGCAGCTATCATGCTCTCAAGGCACCTAGTGTTATCGACTGACTCTAGCTGATCACCTCACGGAGTGAGTGCATACACCAGCTCCTGCCAAAGTTTCAGAAATACTTTGTACTTCGAAGCCACAAAGAGCGTACCATATCTGGAGACGTGAACCGCCAAGCGGTTCAGAGCATGCTGAACTGCCCGTGCATAGTCACTTAGCAAACCCGCATATTCCGAGTGGATAACTCTGTCGCCTGCAAGGAGTTCAACTCCCCCTTCTGGAAAGATCGAAGGCCGGAATCTCATCATGGAAATAATGTGACTATCCTACCAAAAAATATCGTATGTCGGTCAAAAAATCTCCTTGCATATGAACCCTCATTTCACTTTCCTCACTAAATGGACAAATCGAATGGAGTGGTTCAGCAATTACTATAAAAATGTTGACTTAGTATGGAGACATGAGGACATTTGTTAACGGATAATACGCTTTATAACGAAAGTTTAAATAGCTCATGATATAGTCCAAATAGATAGATTAGGCAAGGTCGAAAAAAGACCAATCCATGTTGGAAGAATTCCCCACTTTTTCACACGAACGAATAGTGAATACGTCGTAATGTAGCAAATGCATTTTTTGGGCCAATGACTTCATTTAGCATTGGCGGCTAGATTTGCTTAGCTTAGTGCACGAAATGCTATTAAACGTAGCCTGTTTTTCTCCCGTCACTTTTGAAACAAACCACTTAGGATAATTAACTCACTTCTTAGTCAAAAAAGCACTGTGATTTCAAACACGACCCAGATATTAACAGCTAGGTTACCCGCAGTAACCAAAACATCGAGGGACTACCATTTGTTTGCGCAATGTTCGGGAACAATAAACTCTTGCCTAAAACACATTATATGGAGCGTCGTTTTGTTGCGATACACTCCGAACCGATCTCAGTTCCGACGCTTTAATATCCCAGATAAATTGGTTTATCCAGAATAGAGAGCCTCAGAGGGTGAAAAATGCCAATAAACCTATTTCTGAACAAACGGCAAAACAAGCAGTTGGTTACGAGAAGTCGTGGCATTTACCATTAAGGACCAAAACATGACCTTCGGACAAGCTTCCGATGATGTTTCGAGTGGTATCAAGTCGTATTTTGTCCCATGTAACTCGTGCACCGTACAGAAGGTTCTGTCTGTGTAGGCCAGCCCAGCTGATAGACCCCGAGTATTTGCCGTCTTATAGTGCCACCAAAGTGACACACGTACAAAAGACTAACAATTTTTTCTATCTGAAAGAATACCGAATTCGGTCGCACCAAGTGCTCTGCCTGTCCCCACTGTCAGCACGTACCCTATATTTTAGGGACAACGTTAATCACACGGCGATTAGAATTCCCGGCCCAAGTGGCACACCTGACAATGTGATATGTAGGTAGCTCATTCACAAAACGGACGGTTTCTAGTGCGAAGTCTAGAGATGCTGGGAAGGAATGCTAGACTATGGAAAATCACAAGTGAGAAGTGTTACTTTTGTCGGTCGCAATAATAAAGCAATAAGTGATGAATAGAACGACTCAAAGAAGCTAGCTAACTCTGTAAGTATCCCGTGATGTACAGATTAGATAACACAATAGGACGTAACAGAGAGTGTCTGGGTGGACAAAAAATATATGGCTTGTTGTAAGTGAAAAGGCTCGAGAGTCAAATGCACCAAAGATGACGAAAATGAATGACAAAACAACAACCACCACCACCACCACCTTTGGATTTACTGAATGCGGTCTGATCAGTCTGTAGCTGGCAAATTCGTCCAGTTTCCACAATTCGTTATCGATCGCCGAATAAATATAGGATTCTGGGGACAAAACAACATTGTCTAGTGCATATTCCTCGAACTTCGGTAGTACGCTGATGTCGGACAGTTTTGACATGCCTGAGCAGACACCGGACGACGGTAAGCCATCGAGGCACACGGTGTTGACTTCCCTCCTACTTTCCGGGAAATCAATTTTCCATCCACCGCGCCTTTTTCGAAATTGTCCAACTGTGAGTTGTTTGAGTTTTTCACCTTAATCCCCACAAAAAGAGAACAGTAACGTAGTCGTACTTTCCCAGTCAATTTCCCCGCACCTCGTATGAAAAGTAAAATGTGTGGTTTATACTCAAACATCAGGGACACGTCAGCTTTGATGTCATCAGGGAAAACCGTTTGGTAGGATGAAAAAAATGTGCCCAAGCAGTGACGATAATACAGATAGTACGGTAGAAGGCAACGGTTCCGTATCAAGATAAGATCGGTGGTTGTCTAGTGCTTTAGACGGAGAATTTTTACCCGAGGCAAAAAGGTCTCAACTTCACGATGTAGATGGTGTGACCACCAGCGGTCATACGGTTCACCAACACATCGAAAAACCATAAAATAGCATGCCGTCACATAACTTGCTGATCTAAACCATGTGAAAACTGAATGTCAAACTTTAGAATAACATTCATTACTCCCAAATGGTTTTTAGAGTGTCATAATCGAACATGCCCGTGCTATTTCGCTGGTGCACACCGGTTGATTCTTTAGAAAATCCAGGCAGATGGGATCTAGTGCGATGATCGTTTACCATCTGTGTGGTCAGAGGTTGGAATCCCACCACCGCTGACAATCACCTTGGTGTTAGACAGTAATCTACTGCCTGCCGGCTGGTTACCGCACCTAACCAATTTGGACCATATGTGGTTCTGCATCACTCCATGCCTCAGGGTCTGTTTGCCGGTTTACTCTAATAGTACTGTGGGCTTTCTGGTTATGGGGTATAACACTCGTTGTGTCTGTGCTCAAACCTCTGGATTATCTCTGGTCAGTGATTCCCCGATCGCCCAATCCCAACGGAAAAGTAACCACGAACAAGTGCGGTAACTGTATTCAAAGGTAACTAGAAATCAATGCTTTATATTGCGTGAGTTAGAGAATACATGGACACATATGGAGTTGTTATTGATTACACTGTGTGGTTAGTAAATGTGATTGGTTAAGTCGGATCACAGTGTTTCATACATCCGACAGGTTGGCGGGTGAATGTGAATTGTAAGCAGTAGGTTGTCTGTCAATGGTCGGTGTGAACAGTGACGTGTGATGGACGGATAGGTGCCTGGGAGTATGCGTGATGACCGCACTGCCATGTGGGATATGCGGCCCTTGTTGGTGTTCACAAAGCACCCTGTCCGTTGGCTGGAGAAATGCGGACTGCGGCCTCGCTGATGACGTTTTCAGGGGGATTTCCGACTCCTTGACACCCCTTCCACTACACTCATACTGAAGAAAGTATTGAGAAACACACCAAATTATTCAAACTGTTGTGATTTGGTGGTGGAAATCTAAAACAATGAAGTCGATTTTTACCACTTTAATACCTGATCCACACGAAGTTAAGATAGAAGTGAAAGGAACTCAAAAATAATCCACTTGCATTTTTGGCATCAAAAAAACCAACGCCGTGGGCCGGAATCGAACCAACGACCTTCCGATTACAGGCTACATGTTCTATCAGTTGGGTAATCGCGGTAAAGCCTACAAGATATAAACATCGGATGCGGAAAGTGCAATTGGATTTCACATTATCTAAGATCCTGGCTCTTTGTGACAACAATATATCATAGATATACTAGAATTCGAAAAAATGTGAAATATTCTTTTCTCTTCCTTGATTTAATACACTACAAAGTTCAATATAGCTTTTGGCCACAGCCACTATGAAAAATTATGGAACTTCTTAACCAAATATGCCGGTGTATTCACTTGCCATCACCAGCAGTTTCACTGAGATCGAACCGGGACTCGAACTCGGATGGCTAATTGGCAGGAAGACAGAATTAAGAGTAACTCGCAGACACAAATGTGAATTGTATGTTCCCTGAACTAGTTAAATCTCCAGCCCACTACGGATTGGTCCTCTGGAGAGGTAAATGACATGGAAAGGAGTCGGCGGTATTCACGTTGAAGTTGACAGGAGCATAAGATAAATCACCCCGGATCTGTTTTCACAAACTCAGTCTAATAGACTAGTGAGAAATACGACAAAAAGGCCACCGTGGCCCTAGATTTGAGACCGTGTTATTTGATCGGAGACATTTTTGTTCAACCGGACAGGTGAATGAATTACACGGAACCAATATTGGCACGACAAGAAGAACTGTGACAGCTACTATTTAATGCACTGTAATGTAGTCCTCATCACTGATTCTCCAAAAGATTTCCGGTAGCTTAGGTCAAAACTTGGTTAGATCCTTCTGTCATGGAATGGGCAGCTTCACTTCAGAGGACAACTGAAAATGTTATCAAAGGAACCCTGTTCATCGAAAGAACTTCGTCATGAATGACTGTATAATCCACAGTGCAAACCGAAGCCTATGCAGACGGCGGAACTTAATAGAGTCCTTCATATCCGTTTGAAACTTGACCAAATTTTTGATAAAATAACTGATAACTCATATGAGAAATTTGAAACATTGGGTCCCCTTGATCCAGTTCATCAAAACAGACAGAAGACATAAATTCCGAGTGATTGCATGGAATCGGAACCCAAAGTTTCTAGCTTTTTGTGAGGCTGTGTTGATAAGTAGACTTAGGCCCCGATTGTGCGCACAGAAACTTCTGACCCACAATGTGTGCTCGCCGTGGCGGTAACCAATCAGCTTTACCGAATGGTTTCCTAATTTCGCTTGACACTATCTATTCCATTGTTTTGCTCTGTGCTCCATTTGATCACGAAATCGCATGTTTTACGTACGCGACTGAGAAGGTTAAAAGAAATGCTTGCATCTCGCAATTTATGTCTTCTATCTGTTTTGATAACTCAAAGCTGATATAGCTGGAGCCACAATCGGTGCCTAATGGATCAGCCTGTCAGTGGACAAATGGGTGATTAGACGAAATCCATTAGGCAGTCCGAGCTCGTCTCCGTCCTCCTCGCTTCTCTCCCTCTCCTCAGCTCTCATCTTTTGAGAGCATTCAAACATCACGGATTTGAATGACCCATTGAACCTTTCGGATCAAGTTACACATTTTTAGGTCAACAGTTCAAATCATGTCTGCGACTGACAGTCTCCTGGTCGCTTTTGTGTCTCCGTGCCTTGCGTGGTATATTCTGTGCGCGGAAGTATGTGGGTACCTGAAATGGTTTACCCATCCCCCCTCTTCTCGACCATTTCAATCCTCCGTCAGATCGGATCAAAATTCGGGTGATTCAGGGACCACCCGCAATTCCCATCCCATCTCGGTTCATCATACGTCCTCAACGAACTCGAAAGACGACGACGGTTTAATTTGAACACCCTTCCCCTCAACCACGTTTTGGACTGTCGATGTAGCACGCAGTGATCAGCCCCTCAACAAATGAGGGGCTTTGAATTCTTGCACGAAAACGATGACTCGATCAGAGGATCAGGGTAGCGCTCTTGGACATCGTACAAGCGGATCTATCTCCTCCTGTGTTTGTGTGTGTGTATGTGTACATGGAATGGTCTTTATCCGGTCATAAATTTGTACAAGGAATTCCTGTGACAACGTCCAACGTTCTCACGTGTATCTGTGACTAAAAGTGCATCATTTCAAAGCGATCCATGGGGAACGGACCAAAAAAACAGGGGATTCCAAAGGTCGTAAATGCATACGAAAGTCGAGAAGAGAGATGGCTTGGACAGTTGAACATCTTGTCATTAAAGTAGAGGATCTATCACCGGGGCTTCTTGGTGTGGTTACAACTGGATAACGAAGATTTGGAAACAACAAGTGTTGTATCTTGTGCATGTGTGCAAGTCTGTTACGCAATGTTTTCACTCTTCACTCAATTCAGTGCACACCTTCATATACCCGAATCCATGACTTGTCAGCATGATTAATTACAATGTAGAATAGTGATCAGAAGAAAAAAAACGTTGAGAAATACACTTACACTCAGAAAGGAGGTGATCATACGATCATCTCTGTTCTTTGGTTAGATTGGTTGCACAAGTGGGCGAACAAGATGGAGGATTACACAAATGCGAATCTCAGAGATGTGGATTTCCTAGGACGGTGCGGCTTACGCGAACGGAACAGAATGAGACTCGCTCATATTATTTACAAACTAATTCGCCGAATGGTCCTAAGCATTCGTGTGAATGATCGAGTTTTCAAGGGGTGCTATCTTGTTGATATAAAATGGCGAATTCATTGCAAGTGATTGGCGAATTCATCAAAATTCTTTTTGTGATAAACCAAATGAAGATTACTAAGCTGCAGTGATCGAGCACTCTGAAGTAGACAAAGCTCTATCACAATATTGTGTCAGCGTGGGGGGGGGGGGAGTTGAAAGATTGGTTGGAATTTTTTCGAATTTCGCTGGACAACTTTTTCAATATGATAAGACCGCAAGAAGGTTTGGGTGTCACGATAAGTCTCCGAGAAGACAGGGAATACCAGTGGGGTTTATGTGCTTCCTCTTATCGGCAATGCGGTTTGTTCTATAACAGTGGACAATGAGTCTCCCCTGTGCAAGGGGAACAAGCAGCCTAGCAAATAGAAATCCGTCATATAACAAAAAGGTACTTTGTTTTGCAATTAAGGTCACCGACAAAGATCCGGAATCGATGTAATGAAGTAAGAAAGATTTGATTGTTCACCACGCTGTTTTGTTCTCAAAGATTTGATTCCTTATCCATTTAAGTCACCGCATACTTGAACTGTCTCACGATAATGCACACAGTTGTCGTAAGTACATCCCCATCACCGCCATAAGTTTATTCAAGTTGCCACATTTGACATCACCAATATCACTGAAAATACAACAGTTATACGGGCTGTGCCACATGGTTCTACGATTTGGGCACATAGTTTAAACCTTCTCCAATCAATTTGTGATGCAGCATTCAATACCATTATCAAGGTAAATCTCACAGAATACGATCATCATACTTTCTCATTTGTTCAGTCATCTTTTTAGCGTCAACCTTAGTAAAAAAAAGTCATAATATTCCTATATGTACACATGATGGGACTGGCTTGTAGCGGTAATGCCAAAGGTTGTGCGTGAAGTCTAACGAATGATGGGTTGTGGCTAAAGGATGGAGGGTCGCGGTTAAACAATTGCGTGTTTTCGCTAAAGCCCAGTACACCGTTTCGTCACAGATGACGGTGGGCATACCGTTGTACGCCTCATACGCCACTCGTGGTTGATTTGGAATCAGGGTTTGGCCACCTGTACGAAATGCTGAACGAACAGTGCTTCTCTTGGAATTCCCCGTTCTCGTACTATCCAGTCCGTACGCACGTGATTTCCCTACAGGGGATTTGAGCGTGCATGAAATGATGTGATTATATTCGTTGTATGAAATGACCCGTAGCCTAAGTCACGTGATCTGTCGCACACACACACACGCACCCACAAGTCCGTTTTTTGTCAAGCCATTCAACGGAAAAACTATGTAAGCTTCACGTGCAACAGTCAGATGACCTTGACCGTGGAGTTCGTGTAGTTGTTAAAGCGAGAGAATAGGTTTGACAAAGAGTAGAGAGGGGGGGGAGAGTTATGGGACGGATGCTTCCAGCAAGATAATAGACTACTTAATATTCTTGTGTGACAAAAAACAGACTAACTTATCATCCAAACGCAGAGCGCAATTAGTGTCTGAAATCACGTGATAAAATCCCCCTCCCCCCGTATTTTCCAACTGGGTCAGCTTGGGATTGCTTTGATATCCACTGGTCCACCTGAGAGAAATCCACTCCCAGGTCGAACTTCGGATCGTCCTCGTTAGTAAACCATTTTTTCCAGGTCTTTTCCTGTTCTTCACAACTAGTCAGTATAAACTCCATTGAAAATCGATTGGATAATGATTGTGGACATGCATGATTCTGATTAGAAACAGATCAACAAACAAGGATGCCTAAATATTAGTATAATGTTATCAGACTTCCCGTCGTTAATCAGACTCGTTTAACCGCTACGCAGTCCTCTTTTACTGGGCCTCGGCCTTAGATGCTTTACTATATTATACCATACTATACTATGCCATACTATAATACGATATAATATAATATTCCGAATCAGCAGGAAGTTCGTTGACTTCCACCTTTCGGGTGATGGGTTCCACTCTCACGATTTGAAAATTAGGAAGCTTGTTTGATGATCGAATAGCTATACGAAAAAGGAAGTGCTTAATGAACTGCATTTCGATGAATTTCCCTCCTGAGGTCAGTTTATTGAGTTCAGTTCAGCAAATGCCATGCTGAAAGTACTTACTGTCTAGGAATTATTGTACAGAACTCAGTAACGAGACAACCGGGCTGAGTTATAATGCAAAAAGACTGAGTAACGATGGGAACACATGCAGTTTGAACTATCCAAAGGTCATATTTTCACACGCACACAGTCCTGCAAGTAAAAATCCGTCATGTAACAAAACGGTACTTTGTTTTGCAATTAAGGTCGCCCACAAAGATCAGGAATCGATGTAATGAAGAAATAAAGATTTGATTACTTATCCCTTTAAATCACCGCATACTTGAACTGTCTCACGATAATGCACACAGTTGTCGTAAGTACATCCCCATCACCGCCATAAGTTTATTCAAGTTGCCACATTTGACATCACCAATATCACTGAAAATACAACAGTTATACGGGCTGTGCCACATGGTTCTACGATTTGGGCACATAGTTTAAACCTTCTCCAATCAATTTGTGGTGCAGCATTCAATACCATTATCAAGGTAAACCTCACAGAATACGATCATCATACTTTCTCATTTGTTCAGTCATCTTTTTAGCGTCAATCTTAGTAAAAAATGTCATAATATTCCTATATGTACACATGATGGGACTGGCTTGTAGCGGTAATGCCAAAGGTTGTGCGTGAAGTCTAACGAATGATGGGTTGTGGCTAAAGGATGGAGGGTCGCGGTTAAACAATTGCGTGTTTTCGCTAAAGCCCAGTACACCGTTTCGTCACAGATGACGGTGGGCATACCGTTGTACGCCTCATACGCCACTCGTGGTTGATTTGGAATCAGGGTTTGGCCACCTGCCGTAGGCTAACTTTCTATCTGTCAACCCGGTGGAGAGTGCCGGGTATTCGCTTTCGTTCTCTCACTTTTGTGAACACATCTTTGCCACGAGAAAGCAGTGATTAGGACTTCCTCAGCATAGGCTGTAACATACACGTTCAGTCGGGAGCATTTCTAGAAGTGCTCAGGACGAGTGAACGTCTAGTAGCCTGAAACACCGACCCTCGACAATACTAAGGTATTTGCTCGATTGGATTTAGGATTACACAAGTGTTTCAGAACTTTCTACATCTCAGATCATTTTTTGTTGCTTGTCATACGGTATTGATCCACAATATGTTCATACGTCCTACATCCATTTTGATGAATGTGGATATGACTTTAAAGTAGTATGCGCTTCCTTCCTTTATACCTCTTTCTCATTTCTACGGAGCCTGTGCCAGCTAGGAGAGAAGAACCTCTCGGATTGAGCAATAATGGCTTCCGTGGGGTAACACAGGTAGCAGCACAAGATAGTTCTCCAGTTCTGGTCTTCATAGCATGAGTTCGCATCTTGAAAAGAGAAAAACGGGCAAATCCAGTGAACCCAACAAGTGATCTAAACTTATTCATACAATCTCGGGGATGCGGCCGGGGTGCAGGGTGCTGCTTCTGTAATAAACGCCAATGCCAGTGAGGCACGGGCATGGTCAGTGAAATCACTAGTACGGTTAACTGAGTCCCAAAAAGGCACTGTAGCGTGTTGGGAAATACATAAAACGTAGAAAAACCTTTGGTGAGGGGTAAAAGGATAAGTCAAGTCTATTGAAATCGCCGGAATCATGAATGAACAGCTAAGAAAGGATGACTTACAGCAAACAGCAATGAAATTGGTCTTCATCGTATTGAAATAAAATGTGCAACGAGAGGACTTGCACTATTTATGACTATGAAAAGAGTTGCTATATAAGTAGTAGGAGATTGGATGTTACATAAAGTAAGAATTATCATGAAAGGGACATTAAAACCATTGAAAACCATGGTGATAAATGATGGCAAATCTAATATCCTACTGCTCATATAGTAATCAAAGCTCTGTATGTTGTTTAAAGGAATGCCTTCGCTGTACTTAGGCTCTTAAACAGAACCCATCCAGCATAGGAGTCATTAAATATGCTCTGTCAAAATTCAAAGCCAGTGTCAGAAGGACACTGTATCACGTAGTGTATAAGTTCAATAAACCGTTGAGAGCCTCTCCCTGAAGAGCTTTATCGTTAAGGTCTTCCATTCACAGTTGTTCACCCCGGGTTCGAGTTCCACTTGGATGTGCTTTGCTGGTGATTCCTAAAGAGGATGAAACAGCTATGAGGTGCTCCCATGGGTTTCAATGGTCTGAACATTCACACGGCATAATGAATCTCATTTTATGTAAAACTGATTACCATCACCCTCACCGTTGCCATACACAACCAAATGTGTGCGAAACCATTTTGATGCATGGAGAAACCCCGGGTATCCAAGTGTTACAGGCAGACGGTGTAGATAAAACAGTCATCAAGATAGGCTTTTCTAGTAATCACAATCAACCGAACTGACAAGACGTATTGAAACTGCGCCAACTCAGAACTACGCGAACGATAGTGGCCAGAACACCAAGGCTGCGAAATAGCACGTTAGTTGTTATACAGAACTGGTGTGTATAAATATGGGTAAATCAAAGAAGATAATTGGTAGACTCGAAGATGACCGATCACAGGAAGCTTTTGTCGGACTTGTCCGCGGTTTCACATTGGCACCGAATACTTCACTTAGATCTCTTCTAAAAAATGGACGTTTGAGAAAGGTATTGACTGCATCGGTTAAAGTATGGTGCATTAGAGCAGCCTTGCAAACAGCACGATGCATTCTTTTGGCACGATTTCTGACAGCAGTTGAAAATACTCTAAACTGGTTGCTACGTGCGAGGAAACGCTGGAAATGGAAAAATAGCCCGTTGTAAGATAAAAATTGACCCGGAATAAGGGATTCAATTCCGAGATTGAAAGAAAAACGAAAGCTGGACTCATGACAAATTTCTATAGGGTGGTAGTTATAATCACTGCTGGCATTCAAAAGCCTAGTCACATATGTTGTGGCCTGTCTTTAGATATGGTATTTCCCGACATGTTGTTCCGAGTTTCCGGAAGATAATCGTCCCAATTCACCATGTATTTTTTATGAACGGGAACATAGCCAACCAATCGACGCCAAGTCACGTTCTCTATTTATTGTGATCTGTGGACGAGATCACGTTCTTCATCCTCTTCTTCGTCATTTCCGCATCGTCGGACATTTTCATGAATGTTTAAACGATTCATCCTCAAGCCGTGCTCCACCCTCTCTGAGCTAGGAATTCACATGCCCACCGGAATACATATGTACTTAGTGAATCATTATCGGTCGTTTTTGCTCGGAGGCATCTGTTTTTACAGAAATATCGTATCGCTTTTATATGATTTCTCCCCGGACTGGTTCGTTCCACGACAACACCCAGGTTGAACAGAGTGGGTCATTCGACGGAAAACAATTTTGTGCACGCAAGCGGATTTTATCAAACCACCCCACCAGTCGTCTGGTCTACGTTCGGTACCAATGAACAGCGCGAATTAGGGACCGAGACGGGGGTAGGGTGTACACTCATGCCAAAATACGATTTCCTCGGGGTCTAGTCCGCCTCGAAATGCATCATCCATAGTCATTAAATATTTCTGGCCGTTTTAATGATTTGGCCCAACAGGTGGTGGTCCCAATAAGTGTACGCTTCTACGTTCATTGGGGAGGGGTATCACAATGACAGTGGAGTGGAGTTGGGCGGAGCGGAGTGGAATGAAGGGAAGATATTGGCGTGAGATGGAAATCGTTGTCTGTCCCGTAATTGGTTCAAAACGTGCTTGGTCACATTCAACTGGGAACTGGGTCGTCCGAATCCCGAATCCCGCATCACACACACACACACACACACAAACACACACACACACGCACACGTATATGTACACACACACACACACGCATAAAGCGTGCTTATCGATTATCACCTGTGTTTTGGTGGTGCACTGTGTTCGTCATTGTTAGTCCCCTTTTGGAGACTAAATTACTTTCACATTTCATCAAAAATTGCCCGGATTGCTCTGCGGCTTGTTTTGTCATCCATTTATGTCCATTATCAAAGATCAGCACCGTACTGGTGCGGTTCTTGCTGATGGTGTTGGTGATCCTGGATGAAACAAACAAGAACAAGTAGAATTCGGATTAGAAACCCGTGAAACAGGAGTTTCCATTGACCTGAGAATCTCCAGCGACGCACCACATTCACAGCCGAAACAGACTATTCCGGGCACTCGGTCATCTGCCCATCTCATCCCGATACGTTCGTTCATCAACGCAAAACATCAGCCTGGGCACTCCCTCACTCGGTCGATCGATAGGAATGAGATGACAGCTTCAACCCATTGAGCGAACGGATTTGTTCAAGTGTTGAGTAAACACAGTGAAACAATATTGCATATTCATGTTGTCTCCGGGCAATTTGCCTCCTTCCCGTCTGTTATTATAGTGTCCTATCTATTTCGTATCCTCTCATACATTTTGTGCACGGTTTCAATCATGTACATTAGGTTTGACTTCCATAGGAAAACCACTCCCGTGCAAACAAGCAATATGCATTTTTCGTGATGAGAGATAACTCCTGTGCACCGAGAAAGAGGCCGAATGAGCTACGCACAAAGATAATTCCTGATTCGATTCGACCTTCGCGTAAATAATCCGTAAAATGCCGTGTCCACCTTTTCCACATGTTCTCACTACCAACCCCATTTTGCACTCAGTCCTGCTTACAGCATCTTCACAATTCCCTATCTAGCAGGGTTTTCGCACAACCCAATTTCTGCAATACAAATCTAGGTTATTACTAACCCAGAAGTACTGTTTTCTTTACTATTTTCTTCTCTTTCTAAATATGAGAACTGAGTAATGGTAGAGCTGCAAATTCACTCATGGGGGTGCATAACACGTTGAATTTACTTTATCTGAGTTCAGTTATAAGGAAGGAGCGTGCAGACTAGTCCAGGGACTATGCATCCGTGAAACCACCTTCACAACTATTTGGGCATAATTAAAAAGTCTCAATGAGAAGGATGCTCAGCCAGGTCGAGGAAACAAGAGCGGTCGAGCAAACTGGGATATGGTAAAGCACATGCGTGGAATTTTATCTGATGGCTGCATGTCGGAATTAAACGCAGAGGTGCTCAATCAGAATCTTAAAATATCACTTATCCAATTACTTGCTGAGACGCTGAAGGAACATTTCCAGAGGATTAGTTCTAAACTACTTTGAACTACTCAAACGATACCCAGTGGATCGGATGGTATATCTCCTATGGTACTGAGAGAAAGTGCAGCAACCTTATCTCCAGACTTAACTTGCGTTGTTCGCTGAGCGCCTGCACCCGAACAATATCGCCGACTGTTGCAGAGTGGCTTCAACTGCACCCATATCAAAATGGCACCTCCAAGTTCACGGGCGGGAATTAGTGACCAGTCACGATCAGTGATCGAGGACAATGAGGACAGGCAGCTTAAATCACAGAGCACAAATGTTGGGAAGAGAAAAGAGTGAATATAACCCCGACAAACGAACAACAATACAACGGTTGGGAGCTAAACAGCTTGGCGAACAAGTTAGTTTTCAGTTATTCGTACACATACGAATACGTAACATTAAATATAACTCGCAAAACTGCAAAGGCGAACGACAATGCAGATCTGTCTGTGCACGTGCCATGGGAGTTTCTGTGTTTGCAAAAACTGTTTCCGAGCACACAGCAGACGATTGTAGAAACGAATACCAACTGCTTCGGCTGTGCTCGTGAGTATTCGTCTCTAACCGCTCCCTCCCTTGTTGGCTCAGAAACAATTTGTGCAAGCACTGAAACTCCGGCTCCGGAACAAGTGCGCGACCACGCAAACATTCTTCACTGTGATCAGTTTCATAGGCACAAGTTGAGCACAGACAGACTTGGACTGTCTTTCCCTTTGCAGTTTTGTGAGCTACGTTTGATGTTACCTTCTTTTACGCGACTATCTCCTGCTAGAGCCTGCTAGGGCATAAGCCGGCTCCCTGAGTCTCGCGAAAATTGTTCTTGGAGATTCTCGGGAATATGTAGTACGAGGTGGTATCTCCAGCACCGCTCGGGACTGTTGTACTACCCGATCGCTCAGTCCGGATTAGGAAGTAATTTGGCGGTACCTCATCCAAACTTTTCTGTTCGAAGATGCACCTCTAGTCCCTGAACAGTCAACTGCAATCTGCAAGGTAGTAGGGTTGTTCCAAATAAGCCAGTGGTCCGTTGTGTGGCTCATTCACCTCTTCCGGAATACCGAGTCGGGTAAGTTGGATTGCTTTGCTGAAAGCCGACAGTGTACACGCTACTGTGGTAGGTCTTCCTACGTCACTCCTTCAGCGTTGGGTGTATCTATTTACCATACCAACTTTCAGCAACTTATTTGTCATTAAATGTGTTGACGACGTAGTATTTTGTATACCGCACTCCAATGATCCCGTGTTTCCTTTTCTGCAGTAAGGTGTCTCTGACGGAGCCGAATGGCTTTTCAATCACAGCCTAGTTGAGAACTCATCCAAATACGCTGATTTATTCTTCCTCGTTCTTCAGGGAGGAAAGAACGAAAACAGCACAGAATCTACTCCGTCTGTACGCATAAAGGAAGATGGTATTGTCTGAGCTACCTCAGTGAACTACCTTGGTGCGATAATAACACGAACTATGATTTGGTCTGATGTTTTGTAACATTTAAGAAGCTCAATTTTTTTGTCACTCCTTAAAACTTTCTCCAAACCACTTCATTTAATTCTACGCTTTGCATACAACTGTACCCGAATACACTGGATTTATGGATCCTCTATCATCCTTCTGTGATATATTGTGCGAGTATTCCAATCACCATATGCTATCGCAACATTCCAAAGTTTGACCCAAGCTGTCTCGAAAAACATAGGCTGACAACCCACATCCATTTCAATACAATCTCGTCTAAAGCATTTCTAATTCGAATTACTCGGCCAAATTACATACACGTATTTACTGGCACGAAATTGCGAAAATTCTCTGTTGTACCCTATCTTGCAGGATTCTCTGACGAGCAGAATCAAGTTATTTCTGAACTAAGAGCCAACCTTTTTTGGTTTTAATTTATGTTATGTAATTATTTGACCTTTGAATACAGATCTTTCAGGATGCACAAGACATTTACTTGACTTGTCTTGAATTTATACTGCTGGAATTGCCTCAGTAATACTCTTGTGGTGGGAAGTCATTGATATCGGAATAACTATCTTCAGTTTGTGTCCTGATTCAGTTACGGATAAGCACAATATTGTGTAGTGTGGATGAGAACCAAAAAGTCCAAAGCCATTTCCGGGTTTACAGACATGCACAACCACCGGGATCTAACTCTAGTTTGCATTTGAGGTGGATGGGTACGCATGGCAACGATAAGTTACAGTAACTAGCCGAATGGACGGACTGTACATTACCCCGCGGATCTTAAGTTTTGAGTGCAGTGTTAGTGTTGCACAAAGTACCACACCAAAATCAAGCGTACAAACTGAAACTAGATTCGAAATTTTGCTTAAATATATCCCCTCCCCCCCGGCAGCCTTAATCGGTGAGCCAAAAGTTGTACTAGGTTCGAACCCCATCATAGTTGACCACCACGACACCACCTCCAGTGATGTTGTGGTTCTCCACTCTGATTGTCAGGTTCAATGTTACTAACTCTCCGGCTAACGTAGCAGGCCTTTGTGAATATGCCCCCCCGCATTGGGCAAAGGATGAAACATTTCGCACCACGGACTTACATATTCACTCTTATACAGGCTTTGATGCGCATTGGTCCGAATGAGATATAAGAAATTCTGTCTTGATTGTGCAGTGAAAATATATTCATACACTGCAGACTATAGTGAATACGCGACCCAATTGAATACGCACTGATTAGGGTTGCACTGATTCCCACTACGCAATAAAATACTATGCTATATGACACCCTAATTCTTTACTACCACGCAATACATTCTGCAATACATCACAATGCAATATAAAATAATTCACCAATGGTTTTGATGTGTATAACGTGTGTTGCATCATTACTGTACGTCAGGGCCGATTCCTGATTCTGTACAGATATTGATTACCGTAAAGCTTAGTTACTATTTATTGCCAGATATCCTTGTTCGACATTTGTGTACCATTTAGCTGAAAAAGGTATTTCGTATGCGAACAAGATTTGACGATGCTATCAGATAAACAGCAATTAGGAATCTGAGAATTACAGTTTAGAATTTCCCCTGGGATATGTGGGAAAATATGGTTGACAGTACGGAAACTGAGTTGGCTGTAGTGTAGTGTAGTGTAGTGTAGTGTAGTGTAGTGTAGTGTAGTGTAGTGTAGTGTAGTGTAGTGTAGTGTAGTGTAGTGTAGTGTAGTGTAGTGTAGTGTAGTGTAGTGTAGTGTAGTGTAGTGTAGTGTAGTGTAGTGTAGTGTAGTGTAGTGTAGTGTAGTGTAGTGTAGTGTAGTGTAGTGTAGTGTAGTGTAGTGTAGTGTAGTGTAGTGTAGTGTAGTGTAGTGTAGTGTAGTGTAGTGTAGTGTAGTGTAGTGTAGTGTAGTGTAGTGTAGTGTAGTGTAGTGTAGTGTAGTGTAGTGTAGTGTAGTGTAGTGTAGTGTAGTGTAGTGTAGTGTAGTGTAGTGTAGTGTAGTGTAGTGTAGTGTAGTGTAGTGTAGTGTAGTGGAGTGGAGTGTAGTGTAGTGGAATGTAGTGGAGTGGAGTGGAGTGGAGTGTAGTGGAGTGGAGTGGAGTGTAGTGGAGTGGAGTGTAGTGGAGTGTAGTGGAGTGGAGTGGAGTGGAGTGGAGTGGAGTGGAGTGGAGTGGGGTGGAGTGGAGTGAAGTGGAGTGGAGTGTAGTGTAGTGGAGTGTAGTGGAGTGGAGTGTAGTGTAGTGGAGTGGAGTGGAGTGGAGTGGAGTGGAGTGGAGTGGAGTGGAGTGGAGTGGAGTGGAGTGGAGTGGAGTGGAGTGGAGTGGAGTGGAGTGGAGTGGAGTGGAGTGGAGTGGAGTGGAGTGGAGTGGAGTGGAGTGGAGTGGAGTGGAGTGGAGTGGAGTGGATAGGGGGGTTCTCCGGGGGAGGGGGAGAGACTTAAAGCCATTAACGAAGATCGAGACAATACGGATACTGAAAAAAAGGTACTTTTCACGTTTTAAGGGCTTGGTTAGTCCGGCAAGTGGGCAGTTTAAAGAGCAAATGATCATGTCAGATTCGATCGAAGCAACTCGAGATGTCCACGGGGAAAGCAGATGGTCAACAGCGTAGAACGGTCATCGGTAGGCAGATGTGGTCAGAAGCTGTACGACACGGGAACCGGAATTGACGATTATCGTAATTTTCCACAAGACAGCTATGAGCGAAATGGAGGGATATTTTTGGGAATCATACTGTTGCCGTGATTTTGAAGACCAGGCAATCACCGCGTTTTTTTTTACAAAGGAACGAAGACACCTGAATGAGCCGGGAGCCAAACTAGACGAGAAAATATGGGGGCCCAATAGAGTGATGCACATTTCCCAGACCATGGGTAAGATAAATTTATTTATTGATTTGACAATAATTAGATTAACAAACGAATACCACTATGATGAAGATAAAGACCGAGGAAAGAAGGAATTGGAAAGACCGAACCTAGAAGACAAAGGGGGAACAAAGCTTTACATTGTCTCTTGGGATTTAGAAGACCATAATGCCAGAGGAATTACTGATGGAGAGGAGGGGAATTGGAATGAAGTTAATTTGTGGAAGCTGTTTTGGGACCGTGGTGAAAGTCAAACGATTGTATTTGGGCTGGACGAAGCTGTTCATCCTTTGCTGTCCATGCAGTAGCCAAGCCTCTGCTCCTGAATTTCAGAGTTTGGAGAAATTAAGAACAAAATGGTGCTAGATATACTCTACAAGGTGACGATCGAAAGTGGAGGCATCGGAAGGACAGTAACATTCATTTTCCGATGATGGATTTAGATCACGAAAACTGTCCCAACGGGCTCAGTTGTGACGCCTAAAAACGGGCATAAAAGTGGAAATTTAGGTTGGACGAAAGAGTAGGTAAACTGACAAAATGGGTTTAGAAAGTGCAGTAATACAATACGCCCTTGAGCAGAGTGGAAACGAAGTGCTGATACCAGAGAATGGAGAAGGATTGTAGAAGAGATGAAGATCAGGAATAGGAACACAATTTCTGTCTCACTCAGGGAGGCCAACCAATTGGGTAAAGTTTTGAAGCAAAAAGAGAGCCTCGGCTCCGAGCCTCAAAGGTAAAGTGTAAACTAAGTGCGAGAACCTTTCCTTGTTGAGGAAGTTGAAATTTTCGTGGATGATTTGGTGATTTGGTCAAAGACTGAGGGGTCGACACTACCAGATATAAAGGTAATCCATAAGAAAATTTGTATCTGCCAGGGAGTCACGAAAATCCCCCTGAAGCTACTGATCGGGTTGAACACGCCAAGCCTGGCCAATCAATCAAAAACTTCCACCCAGGCATGTGTTTGAGCTAGCCGCGTGAACAGTAGAAAAAAAATGATTCGATTTAGTTAGAACAATCTCATTTTGGGTTTGACACGCTTCCCGCGATTGGCTATGCTACAATTTGTTTTGTCCTGAATCACTGTCAATTTGAAATTATTCTCCTTATCGATCGATGTTGCCACGAATTCGCCGCTCGAAGAAAACCTTCATCTCGATTAGAGATACATCATTTTCCACTTCATCATCCACAAGAGGGTTTCATACAAGTGAACCGAATAGTACTGGACACATAAAAGCAAACTTACCGGTTGGTAGACTGCTCCAAGTCGCACTACACCAAAGAAAACGACTGTCCCTGCTTTGGTCAGTGTTAGTCACAAGAATCGCATTTCGAGCAACGCGTAGTCAATTCATACGAATCCCAAAACTAGAACAAGATTGATTCGTAGTTTCCACGGTACTAAATTGAAAAGCACAAGAGGGCAAACATATGCAGCCAAATAGACTTACCGGTAAAACCCGGAGGTTCAAAGCCCCGAGGTCCAGACCCGACAGTCAGAAACGGTTCAAGGCCTAATCCGCGTGTCTTACACGAGCAAACAAATGCGCAAAAGTGTTATGCTTGGACGAGCTTAGCAAAGTACTGGCAAATCTACTCACATTCACAAGGCATGTAGAACATTTAGAAGGTTTTCCAATATATGTCCTTCACAGTCATTGCCACAAATTCGGTCCCTGTTTGGAAAAAATGTCTTTCGTAACCGAAGTCCTGGACTCTCGAATCTACAAGCATACATGGGTAGTTTGTATTCAAGAGTCCTGGTTAAATTAGAGTATCAAAGACCATCTCATTCTCCTTGAGAATTTAGAGTACTTTCGTCATGACAGGAAAAAATGCAGGAAGAGAACAGGTAGCCGAGTGGTTGCCTACATCAGTTCCGAGTGGTCCGGCCAGTCAGGCGTTATCTATTCATTTCCTTGCAATGGCACTGACCGGGTCGTTAATAAATGCCTTCCGAAATTCTCTTTGTTTTCAAGGTATGGTCATCAGTAACCTTTAAATAGGTTCTTTTTGCTTCCAGAGGGCGTCGTACAATGTTTTGACGCTTTTATATTCGTTTTAGTTCCGTCACATTCTGACTGTCTACGCATTGCTGGCGGAGTCATTAACCATCCATCCACACATGCCCTACTCACTTCCGGTTTGAGTGATCTATGTCTTATACCAACCAGGGGTAAAGTTGTTTTGAAAAGAATAATCACAAACCATCCCGAACTACTCCGGTTTCGAAGAGTGACCACGATTTATTACCCGCTAAACCCAGAATTTACTCACTCTCTGCCGACTCTTCATTCGTCAAGACGAAACAAATAAAACTGTCAGAAGTTGGTCACTATTCAACACTGCCCTTCTTTAAAGATCCCTTTCCCCAATGTCTTCGTGGTTCTCGTTTAAATGCTGTCTCTAGCACCTAGAGTTATTTGCAATGTCTCTGAATGCAGTATGGAGCTTGTGTTGTTCCATGGAAATGGCATTTTCTGTTTGTGGCAGGATAGCTCCTCCGAAGTTAAAATCCCTGAGAAGGCAAAAAGAACAACCTTACAAGCTTCATGACCGGGTGTTCAGGATGGCCGTTCGGTCATCGAGTGGCCCGTAGATAAAAGAAACCCGAGCCCCGAGGCAGAGAACACAAGCTCGCTTTACTACGTGTACCGTGGGACGAATCATCAAACAGTGAAGATAACGTGCCTGCGAAATCGAATGGATTGAATAGGCTGGCCCTCGCGTAGAACTGCTGAGGATTAAGAAGTCCACAAGCGCATCAAATGTAATGTACTGTTCCATATGCGCGAAATCACGCGATATACATATACGTAGAATAACGCGGAGAATGCAACTACGCAAAGGAGAATCACGCTAGAATATCACATTCACCGTACCGTGAATGGCTTTGAGGGTGCTTATGATCTCTTCACGGTAGTGAACGAATCCCTTCGAACGTTCGGGTAGTTGATTGTTCTGTGAGATTCTCGTATTCAAATGTATCTATATCAGAATAGTAACAAATGAAATAACATCAGACTGACCTTCCTCATCGAACTGTACCTGGCCAATGTGAGGTCAATGTCTGGACAAATCATTTAGATCCAGAACAGCGACCATTCGGTTCCCGTTACACGAAAATGACAATTATGTTCGCCGACCGTAAATCATTCCCTCTGGAATAACTGGCATAGGCCTTCAAAATACACTCAAAATTGGTTCTCAAAATGTGCCATTTAAATAACGGAGAAGGACTTTTACCAATAGCAGTATGTGTAGCGTTACGATATTGTATAAGAAAATTGGCAATTCCTCGATAAAGTTCGAGAAGTGAATGAGAATTCACAGAATGAATTGCACTCTTAAGCGTGCGTACAAAGTTCTCTTCAAGACCATCAGACAGTGGATGATGTGGAGCAGTGTATACATGTTTACTACCAAAACCTTTTAATCACTCACCCAAGAGTTCAGCAGTGAAATGTGTGCCATTTTCAGTAACTTACACAAACGGATCTCCTTCTCTGCTGAATATCTTTCTGAGCGCAGTCTGTGTGCAGTCAACCCTGGGTGAATTTGTTAAATATACTCCTGGTCGGCGGTAAAAAGCATCAGTTACCACAAAAAGCATCGTATTTGCCCAAGAAGGGTCCTCTACAGTGTGCATGTGCCGGCTGCCATGCTTCACAGAACACTGGCCAAAGGAGTTGCCTTGAAGGTTATGAATGTATTTTACGTAAATACTAATCGCGGCTTTTTGGTTGTGCGTATGGTGTCGGCTTCCAGTTCCGGCCACTCGCAAGTAAGTCGTTCCAGTGACTTCTTTTTGTCAGTAAACAAATTCAAGAATATCTGTCTGTATGACAATGTTGGAGGAATTACCGCGTGGTGATTATGACACAATAATCCAATAATCGTCACGGTGAGAGAAGAAGTAAGGAAATCTCCGCTTTTCTTTCGACATCCAACCACGATCTACAGTAATCACGGGAGCAAAATACATTTTTGTACTCCTCTCAAGATTTTCTGGCAGCACTGGCAATGAAGGTATCAACAGACCATCATGGGTGACTGGTGGCTGAAATAAGTGGGCCAGTCTAGATAGAAGGTCAGCGCGTGGTACGTATTTAGCCTTAAGATGCCCAGTACCATGATTATATGAGCTGAGTGTAGTACTCCATTGTTGAACCATGGCATGTGATGAACTGTACCATGGATGACGCAGACAATAAATGAACTGCAATGCTTCATGGTTAACAACTATGATGAACTTTTCACCAAATAAATACGTGAGTCATTACTTGACGGCCCAGGAAACTGCCACTGCATCTCCTTGTGTATGTACATATCCTTGTTCAGCTTTGGCGAGCCTCGCTGGAATGCAAACGACTGGCTGCTAGCATTTTTCAAGGACGAACCTACGCCAGTAGGAGATGCATCAGTAATAACAGCTAAATGATCTTTCCGCGAAAATGGTGCAAGAACAATAACGGATTTTAGGATAGATAGCCGTTTACTAAGCGTCTTTTTAAGAAACTTATCCCAGAAAAGCGAGTTAGTGGGCAGAATATAGAATGGACAGCTGACAAGTTGATAAAAATTTGAAGTAAAAAGAACATAGTACAGAAGACCACCAAGAATGGGACGAAATTCATGGATGTTTGTGGGTGAAAGGACGTCAATGAGAAGGGGCTAAACATGCTGGATTAGGCGAAAATTTTTAGCACTACTAATGCAGCCAACGCAGGAGAATTCAGAAACACCGAAAATACACTTGTCTGGGTTAATAGAAACGTTGAACTTAGTGAGACTCGCCAACAGACAACAAAGACGATAATCATGTATAGCTCGAGTGGAACCAGTGACAACAATATCATCTTGGTACGACTCAACACCATTCGGGAACACGGGGTCGCAATACAATTCTAATCTCTACCCAAGAAAGAGCATTCTACGACAAGCCTTAGAATATATCAAAAACCAGTTGTTGTATACCAGAATAATCAGATGAAGACGTTAAGAAAGTTACATAAATGTGATGTTTACGAAGAAATTTCGAACTAAGAACTGAAGATCCTAAATCAGAAACTAAGTTCAGTTCATTCAGTTATTAGTCTCACACTTCCGTCCTCTGGTTTCGGTTGCTACCTCTGAACATCGTCGAGTCAAAGGCAAATACAATAGAAGCCTGAAATGAAGAAGAGCCAAAAGCTAGGTAAGAAGTGGAAATCACGAAGACAAGAGCACAGTTCAAATGCAACTTCGACAACCTCGATCTATGTTCCAATCACTACCTTTCTCGGAATCACAGTACGCTGAGGAAGTCTATCGGTGGGCATGCGTAACACATGTCCCAATCACCGTAACCTGTTTGGATTCAGTACTTGGTCCAGAGACTGACCTCTGGTTCCCAACACACTACGCCTAAACTCAGCATTGCTGATACAATATTCCCACCCTACTCGAGCAATGCTGAGGAGAAATCGATGCTCGAACACCGACAGTGTTCGTCGGTCTTCTACTCTCAACGGCCATGTTTCTGAATCGTATAAAAGAACGGACCTAACGATCGCATTGTACACTCGACCCTTACCAGACAATCGGATGTCACACGGGAGCCACAGATGACTGAGAGTGGCGAAGGTCGAAAGTGCCTTCTGTATACGGGATAAAACTTCACCCGATATCTGTCCATCTGGTGAGAGGTAATTGCCCAGCTAACAAAATTTATCCACCTCAGCTAAAACTTCCCCAGCTAAGAAGAAGTTTTGGTGTTGAGCCAACCCTGTCCTCTAACATCATTTTGCTCTTTGAATGTGCAAAGTGCATCCAAAACATTACTACGCTGTTTTGGGGCTATCTAATAGGGCTTGCAACTTACCTAGTTCCTCACTCAGAAGAACAATATCTTCCGCGTATTTCAGGTCGGACAGTTTATTGTCTGAGCAAAGATCGATGCCGCAATTCTCATACGAGAATAAGGCTGTCTCTTGAATCAATTCAGTTGCAAAATTGAAGAGGAAGGTGGAAAGAATGCAACCCTAACGAACACAACTTTCTTTCCCTGAACTCGGGTAAAAGATCACCGTAAGCACGAACTCGGTTTCGGCTGTTCGTATACAGGCATTGGAAAAGAGAAATAAACCTCTCTGGCACACCCTTCAATGAGTGGCAGAGCCAGAGATCTGAGCGGCCGACTGGGTCGAGAGCCTATTTCAGATCAAAGAAGACAGAGACTGTGGGCCAATGGAAGGTGTGCTTGTGCTCTAGGATTTGTCAAAGGCTAAATACATGGTCGATACAACCCTGACCCGACCTGAATCACGCCTGATTCGCACGCGTACACTCTTCGCGGGCACTGGATAATCGGTGGAGAATAAGCCTAGTGAGCAATTTGGATATGATACTTGTCAAGCTAATTCCCCTGTATACTCCACGCCAGAGCCTCTCATCTTTCTTGTACATCGGTGCGATCACCGATTCACACCATTCCCTGGGAATCGGCTCACTATCCCAAATAATCCGGAGGAGTTTTGTTGGTTTCAAAACCAAAGCTTCGTCTCCATCCTTGAAAAAAGATGAAGACAACCCATCCGGTCCAGTGGTTTTGTACCTTTTCAAGTAACCTATCACCCGAATAACCACCTTTTCTGATAGCGAAATTATATTTCACTTTATCGTGGCTTTTCCTGGTATATTTGGAAGGTCCACTTTTGAAACGGGGCCAACTTAATTGTTCCTTAAAGTGCCCCGCCCAACTCTCCAGACGACGCCTCTGAGAGTAACCCTGTGAACCGTGGGATTCCCTGACTAATTCACTTACACCAGGCTTCCGTTGACCGGTATCCCTAATCAAAGGGTAAATATTTCAAGTGTTGCGAATACAAGCAGCCTTCTCCATTTCCCCACATTTCGCAATTCCACACACCTCGTGGTCATTTTTCATGCTTCCTTTCAGTTGGTTTCTCGGGGACTTACGTACTTCATTGAATAGGGCTTCCGAGCATCCAACAAAGTAACTGATTTCGAAGATATTCATTGTTTGTGATACCGACTTGAACCACAGTCCCGGGTGGTATTTGAAGCGGCCTACGCGGTTTCCTTGACCTGTTGTCAGCGATAATCTGGTTCCTAGACATCCGGCTGCGTTGATAACCATGCCGACAGCTCCGCATGGAAAGCAGATCGTCGATTATCATCTAGAAGCAACTTCGCAGGACGGGCAGCTTTGGTGTGGATGCGACCATGGACGAGACATAAACGGAAGCGAGCACGTACCAAGGCGTGCTTTGAGTCCACAGGAATAGACCAAAATGGACGACAATCTTCAGCTGATCCACGCCAGCGGTGACCAATTACAATATGGTCAATCTGAGTCCAACGTTGTGAAGACGAAGGAGGACGCCATGTGAGTCTATGCCGCTTCTTATGGGAGAAGTTCGTGCTCACCGGGAACAATCTGTGGTCAGAACACAGCTGAATGAGACGATCACCGTTATCGGCACGATCAGCTAGGATAGCAAATGGGCCTCCAAAGTGCCTTTCGGAATCTCCTAAAAGGCCGACTTGGGGGTTGAAATCCACAGCAATGACCTTCACGCCCGTTGAAAGTAGGCTTCGAAGCAGCTGAGACAAATCCTGATAGAATTCGTCCTTGGCCTCAGAGAAGCTGCCGTCACTCGGCGCGTACACAGACACGACGAACAAGCATCTACGCTCCAGTTTAGTGCTGTTGGCACGCCAACCGAACTGCACACAAACGACTGCTGACGGGAATCCAGTCTAGCAGTGCACACTTATCTGTTATACTCAAAGCAATCCCAACGCCGGCCTAACCACGAGCACCAGACACAGAATCACCCAACACGCGAAGAGTGAAACGAGATACTGGGGTTGTATCTGGGGTGCGGATATAGATCACAGAGGTGGAGTGTTGTATGCGTGTTTCGGAGACACAGCACACATCTATTTTGAAAGTGTCAAGAGTTCCAGCGAGGGCAGCTTGTTGCCTTGTCGGATATAGTGAGCGGATGTTAAAGACAGGCAAGTGAAGCGAACATGCAGGCTTAAGAACGGAGCTTGGTTTATACCTCACTCCTGAACTACTGCTTTTTCCATAGCCGCAATTACCAGTGTTGTTTTGCATTGATCTCAGATTAAGGGTGGGGAAATTGTTAATGCTCTTTACATGAAAGATACTGGAGGTTTCTTGGTAAATCACACTTTGCGGCTGCCCACTCCACAGAAGGGGTTTATTTTTGGGAATCTTTACCGGAGCTTTTGACTCAAAATTCTGGCACACAAAGCAGTGAGACGTTAACCCAGCACGGGAAAGTGACCGAGGCGCCCGTGAAGGAATTTCTTCTGGTCTGTCACATGAGACCTGTTTGTTGCTCAGTTTCTGTCCTGTCTTCGCCGGTGCTTTGTTATCCATCCGTCTTTCGGATTCAGGGGTCAGTCTCATGTAACCAACAGAGCAAGCGAAATGTGGATGAGGCAGTATCCTTTGGGCTGGGGGCCATAACCCACAACTCCTAACTATACAAAGCCTAACCTGCAAGGCAGCGGGACGAAGTGTGAGGTCAGTAACCCACTGCATGCCGGTGACTGATTGCCCAGTGCATTCGCCCCTCGGATGGGGTCAGACATCCTGTTCCCAGTACAACCCTTCGCCACAGATGCCGGGGGGTAGTGTTGTACACCTCATATGCCACTCGTGTTTGGTTTGGAATCAAAATTCAACCATCTCCTTAGACTGACTATCAGCCAGTCAACCCGGTGGAGAGCTTAGGGTATTCGCTTTCTTCCTCTCACTTTTGTGGAAACGCCTCTGCTACGCAAAGACAGTGAATAGCACTTCCCCAACAGAGGCAGTTATAGACACACGGCCATTCGGGATCATTTCGAGAGATGTTATGGATGAGTAGCCATCTCGGAGCCTGAGAGATCCACCCTTGACCATACTGAGGCATTTTGAGGCAATGTTACCCAACAAGTGGGATTCTTCTGTCCTCTACCCATTGACCCGTCAGACATGATTGTATCTCCGGCTTGAGGAAGTCATCCTAGGTAGCTCCTTGGGTCATGGAGTCAAGCAAGCCATCATACCACGTCAATGTGTAGCAGCATCAAAAGCTCACTGTGAACAGGATCAGAATCAGGTAGCTGAATTTGAACCATACAAGAGATACGGCAAGTGGGGTTGTGTGCCCTGTGATACCTCTGATAGTTACATTGATAGAATTAATTTTGGTAATGGGATAACAATTCCACAGCTTGTCTTGAAATTATGGCTTATACACTCTCAGTGTCAATAATAGAAGTGTTTTCTACCCCCTGGAGTAGATAATTTCATGTAAACATTGGAAACTTTCTCTGGCAAAACATCTAGTGCAAATGTCGAAAAACGGTCCTGAAGTTGAAGAGTGTCAGATGATGACGGAGTTGTCAGTCGACGTACTTCACTACTTCCACAAACACTTTCAACTGGGCCTACCTTACCACAGGTGAAACATGTAGGGACATATGAAAAGGGAAATGCAACTGACCACATGAAATGCTCCTGACGAAATTCGGACTTTTAGGGATTGGTTTCGAGTGATTCAATTGTTGGTTGGGATTTTGATTTCCACGATAACCAATTGGCCTGTAGATTGGCGACAGTTTTTAGTTGCATTGATCGCCTTGTGTTTGGTAAAATTTAACAATATTGACCCCGATACAGTGGGTACAGCTTCCACGTCTTGATTCTGTAGACAAATATCGAGAATATGCTGAAAAATCTAGTCAGTTTAAAGTAGTAGCTTCTGTTGTAAATCGGATAGGTTAATTCCACCAATCAAGCCAACGAGTGGTTGGGTTTCCAATTGAGGACCGTAGTCACACTTCGCGGCTTGCGTCTTCGGATCAAGAATGAATTCAAGTATTGATTGATTTTCATGTCTAGCAAGGCAGTTAAATTTTGGCTCTTTCATGCGGGAAGGGAATTGATTGGCTTGAAATGCTGTATATTAATGGTTTCTAGCTTGTCGAACTGTAAACTGATAGGAGGAGCATGGAAGGAAAAATTTTCACGAGACAGTATGCCTCCTTTCCAATGAAATGTAGGAAAAACCGTGTGTTCTTCGCATCATCCAGAAGGATTCTGATCACTCAACAAATGTCGAAATGTTCCTTGTAGTTCTCAACCTGTCTTGATTTGGAATTTACGCATTTGTGAAGCAATCGTGGTTTAATTCCTTTTCGTGAAGCCAAATGAAATATCACATCATGCTAAAGGAACTTATTACCACACCACCCCCTATCTTGTCCGACAATAGTTTAAAGGAATTATTCCGGGCTTTCATTCACACAGGTCATTTTAAGGGGCCCTATCTTGATTTTTGTTCCGTACGTGTATCTCTATTTATCACGCCTTGTCCAACTCAGTCTATCCAATCTTTTTGAAGGTCGATGTGAATAGGCTCACTAAATGCTCCTCCAAAAACAACCCGATAATGAAAGCTTGTTAGTCCTCCGAAATTTGGTTTGGTCATCACAAAGAGATTACAGCACCCACCCACCCCTCCACAACACAGAAACAATAGTCGGAATCACCGAGATTGTCTTTGTTGGAGTGCTACTGCATTTATGGGTGATATGGTCTAAAAAGAGCAATCATATAATTAGCCTCATTCTTAATGTATCGTTTGCCAAAAATGAGCACTTTCCATCTTTCATCGACTCCATAAAGGAAATTCAATCAGGAGGATCATTTACTATCCAGCATTCTCATCCTTTACTTTAAAAACGGTATTGTGGAACCCAAGTAACAATATCAATTTCGTAACTGATTCGCACAGTGGTAGAAACACTCCATGCAATATTTCGGCTTTTTTTCTTGCAAAATTGTGGTTATACCAGCATTCCCGAAGGTACGCTTTCTCTTTAATCGAGCTACAACAATATTCACACTCATGTTACATGTTACCCAAATGCGATGCCGAATGCGCATTGCAATTGGTCAGCAATAAAATAATTCTTGTCCTTGACGCCTAATGTATTATTTCGGCGAGTTGGCCGACTCTCAAATACGCTCTACACTGTCCAAACTCTACAGCGGTTCTCACGGTCACTTCCGAGTTGCGACCGATTTTTGAAGCACCTCGGATTGGTATTTTACCGATGACTTAGGGTTTTTATTCTTTCACCGGATATACTGAAGTACTACGGTAAATTTAACAAGTATTTTATATTTCCATGTCAGCGTATTTACAAGGCTTGTTTCGAGTATGTTTCATTTAAACCGAATACTTGTCGCGACTAGCGAAGTTGCAAAGTGTCATCTCAAAATTCATCAAAATTTGGTTTAACAACTGCTTACTAACATCGTGACTACCCCTCTCCTTATCAGTGTCTGGGTCACCTTGACAACAGATGTCTTAGTACGAGACAGAAACCCTCCCACCTGCAATCAACGGAAGTTTGTATAACTATTACCAAAAGACCAGGATATGACTCGGTCTTATTGATTAGAACTTACCATACCGAGTGGCCTAATGATTTTTACTGAAGTGCACAATCAGGTTGATCCCGAAAACAATCCTCAAACAATTTTTCCCCCTAGAGATTTCTCGCTGCGGAGTAAAACTCTGGTGGATGTTTTCCTTGTTCTGTCCTGTGGGGGAGGGGGAAGGAGTGTGTTTATTGCGTGGCGACAGACTTTCTTCGAAGAGAATTTTCCTCCATGTCAAAAGTATTTCTTGCAATCAGGAAGACTGCAATCTAGGTGAGACAGCTGAAAATTCCTAAAAGCAATTTTTGTCTCAATTTCCCATTTATTTCGCTGCTTTGAATGACCATTACCATGCTACCACCGTTGTTGACATTGGTCTCGCGTTTGAGCCCTACATGGTTCGGTCCTCATACTTCACTTTCCTGTTAGGTAAGCATCTTGATTCTACGGAATGCTAGACTACTTCCGTTGATAGTGAAATGGACCGGTTGTTTTACGGAGATTCGGTATCGGTTGATCGCTTCTGGACAGAATTTCTGCTGCCTTTGATTGATAGTCCCAAATTGTTTTTGACCATTAAGCTCAGAAAATCGATTGGTTTCACCGGATAAGTCGTGCAGAACTCTTCGTGGTCAAATTTGCATTCTGACAGGTGCTTTGTTGTTTGTTGTGATGTACTTTTTGAATTTTCACTCAATAGTGACCAAGGCTAAATGTCCAAGGTATGTAGCTTTCGTAACTGCCTGCGCCATTGTACAACAGTACCGTAGAATATTGGGGAACAATCCCGTTGTCATATTTTCCCGGATCCGTTTGAGCAACTCGTCACTGAGCTCCCGTTGTTACCATGCCCGACCGGTATTGCAGTTCATTAGTCGCGATTAGCGGGGACAATTACGTACCCTTGTCTTTTGGTATCCGTTTACCCCAGTGCGTAAAACGTCAGCGCACCGGATGCAATTCAACCGTGCGGTACCTTGGTATTATCATTAACCGTGACCTTCTTTGGATTGGACATGTCGCCCCAATCTTCTTGAAGACGAGACGACTTCTATCCTATGCTTTACGACTCAAAATCCTTGGCACACTCCAGTTCATTTCAATAGGAATTTTCTTTACTCCTGCGTACTACGTCACTGGATCTACGCCTCTTCTGTAATAATATTCCTCGGGCTACTTGCTAATCATTTTAAACTAAATGTTCGATCTCTGAAACATTTACTCACAGGTAGTGGCAAACCTGCAATTAGTTAACCTAATTTATAATATCCTAATATCACAATTCGTCTGCGAATTTCTCCCGGACGATATTGACTAATCAATCAGTCCCCCTTCATCCCAAACTAAGCACGTTTAGTTTCACACCATCCACCCGATTCCTCCAAAGGAAACTTGATCGCTCGAGCCAAAGCCCATACATAACCAGCAGTACCATATCTCGCTCCCGTTTTTCGCATCAACCTTGAAGCTGTCACGGCAGTACTAAACTCTGTGCTGAGTTGACATTATCATTCACTTATGGCGCGTGTTTATACACCGTACTGAAAAGTGAATAAGGCGTATTCTTGATTTGACACTGCTACGTGGTCCCACTCTTAGTCGAGCCTCTGACTGTGTTTGGTCCAGGCGGATATCCAGGGTGGAAACGGACAAATGGTACCACTGTGTTTCCAAACCCATGTGCGTTCTACCCACAAACCGATCCATGGGCACGGAAAATTTCAATTCAGTCAGCCCGAAATGGTGGAAAAATTGTAGCCCCATCTAGTTCACTCATCATAATTGGTTTACACGATCGATAAAGTTGCAGTGAACCGAATTCTTATCCATTTATTTCCCGAGTAAGACACCTGCGAATAGATAACCGTCATTTTTCCAAGATTCTCATGTTTCGCAACTCAAATGCATCCAAAATCAGCCAATATGTGAAAAGGTAAGCTAACTTTGGAAGTGGAAATTTTATTCAAATAAGCGTAACAAAATGAGCAAAGTAAATGAACATGAGGAATAATGAGACCATCTTCGTTTCTGCTTCTCATGCGGTGCTCAAGGTGACCTCTATCACCCTGCTTGCATAATAACATCCTTTTCAGGCAATCTGCTTAAACTCTTATTATTGTTGCTTCTCGCATATTCCATATTTCTTCCGCAATATAGAATTTTAATTCACCCATAGTTTCTAGCTTCTTCAGGTAGACTTAAGTCTTGAGATATCCCCAGAGAGGGATATTCATCGGCGATAGATCAGGAGACAGTGGGAGCCATTCTTTGACGCCACTTTTGCTGATCCATTTTGCAAGGAAAGCTTCATACAAATATTCCCAGATGTAACACGGTAACGAACGCATCCACGAAACGACAACGAAGACTTCTAGACACGGATACAGAGACAAGCGGAATAGTCTGATGTGCTGGACAAAGTAGGCTTCCGTGGAGGTTGCACGATCTGCAAAAGGAACAGAAAGAATGAAAACCCGAAGAGCCAAAGCCCAGTAAGTGTATAAGCAGAGGTACCAACATTTAAATCAGAGTATATGAATGTGGGTGTATGCCAGCGCTTTACACAGGCATTTTTGGTGGCGTGTGGATACGCGCGTACCGTTTTTATGATGCTTCACTTAGTTTCACAGAACATTTCCAAAACTTCCAAACGTTCATCTTCCGTAAGCAGTCACGACATTGTCTGCTCTTCACCCCTATGATAAGTGAGTCAGAACCGGTTATTTTTATTCCCTCATGTCGAGCCGACTAAATCGAAGCTTTAGCCAAAGCATGCAACCCTTTAGTCACGACCCATCATTCGTTAGCCTTCACGCGCAACATTTAGCCTTGCTGCTGCAAGCCAGTCACATCATGTGTACATATCGGAATATTATGACATCGAGATATTGGAACGAATTATCATTATTTTTTACAAAGATTGACGTTACAAAGATGACTGAACAAATGAGAAAATATGATGATCGTATTCTGTGAGGTTTACCTTGATAATGGTATTGAATGCTGCATCACAAGTTGATTGGAGAAGGTTTAAACTATGTGCCCAAATCGTAGAACCATGTGGCACAGCCCGTATAACTGTTGTATTTTCAGTGATATTGGTGATGTCAAATGTGGCAGCTTGAACAAACTTATGGCGGTGATGGGGATGTACTAACGACAACTGTGTGCATTATCCTGAGACAGTTCAAGTATGCGGTGATTTAAAGGGATCAGGAATCAAATCTTTATTTCTCCACTACATCGATTTCTGATCTTTGTGGGCGACTTTGTTTGTGAAACAAAGTACCGTTTTATTATATGACGGATTTCTACTTGCAGGATTGTGTGCGTGTGAAAATATGACCCTTGGATAATTCAAACTGCATGTGTTGCCATCGTTACTCAGTCTCTTTGCATTATAACTCAGCCCGGTTGTCTCGTTACTGAGTTCTGTACAATAATTCCTAAACGGTAAGTACTTTCAGCATGGCATTTGCTGAAATGAACTCAATAAACTGACCTCAGGAGAGAAATTCATCGAAAAGCAGTTCAATAAGCACTTCCTTTTTCGTATAGCTATTCGATCATCAAACAAGCTTCCTAATTTTCAAATCGTGAGAGTGGAACCCATCACCCGAAAGGTGGAAGTCAACGAACTTCCTGCTGATTCGGAATATTACATTATTTTGTATTATAGTATAGCATAGTATAGTATGGTATAATATAGTAAAGCATCTAAGGCCGAGGCCCAATAAAAGAGGACTGCGTAGCGGTTAAACGTGTCTGATTAACGACGGGAAGTCTGATAACATTATACTAATATTTAGGCATCCTTGTTTGTTGATCTGTTTCTAATCAGAATCATGCATGTCCACAATCATTATCCAATCGATTTTCAATGGAGTTTATACTGACTAGTTGTGAAGAACAGGAAAAGACCTGGAAAAAATGGTTTACTAACGAGGACGATCCGAAGTTCGACCTGGGAGTGGATTTCTCTCAGGTGGACCAGTGGATATCAAAGCAATCCCAAGCTGACCCAGTTGGAAAATACGGGGGGAGGGGGGTTTTATCACGTGATTTCAGACACTAATTGCGCTCTGCGTTTGGATGATAAGTTAATCTGTTTTTTGTCACACAAGAATATTAAGTAGTCTATCATCTTGCTGGAAGCATCCGTCCCATAACTCTCCCCCCCCTCTCTACTCTTTGTCAAACCTATTCTCTCGCTTTAACAACTACACGAACTCCACGGTCAAGGTCATCTGACTGTTGCACGTGAAGCTTACATAGTTTTTCCGTTGAATGGCTTGACAAAAACCGGACTTGTGGGTGCGTGTGTGTGTGTGCGACAGATCACGTGACTTAGGCTACGGGTCATTTCATACAACGAATATAATCACATCATTTCATGCACGCTCAAATCCCCTGTAGGGAGATCACGTGCGTACGGACTGGATAGTACGAGAACGGGGAATTCCAAGAGAAGCACTGTTCGTTCAGCATTTCGTACAGTAAGGCAATGGTCTTAACAATGTTACGACAAGTCTATAAACAGAGGATTGGAACTAGAGTGTAAGATTTGATTGCAGTGGAAATGGCTACTTCGTTAAAGGTCTAAAAGTATAACCCTGTGATCTTGCCTTTGTATACATCGTATACCTTGAAGCTCGAAAGTCACGGAACCCTACTGGTTACTATGGGATAGCAACAGAATCATCAAGCTTTTTACCGACAAACATCGCGGTTGATCTCTATATTATGTTTTGGTGAAGGCATAGTTTAGAAGATTGATGGGACGAGGAATTATTTTCAGTTATTGATTCCTGAGTCTCTACTTTAGTATATGTCAAGCACGCGATTAAGATAATCATCTTTCACATAAGATGGGGAAAAGCAAAAATGTCCACCAATAGAGGATAACACATCCTGTACGCTCGTTGGTGCAATCGCATTGATTTTGTCAGCGATTGTGCAGTCGATTGGTGCCCTCGATTGCGCCATACTTTGTGACCAAAGCAACTTTAGATTACTGAGAAGGCATTTGTGCTTGAGGTAATTAGTATGCTATTGTATCTGAATGAGGGGACGAAATTGTCCTGGAAGCCCGCGACCGGTTTCGCGGTTGTTCCCGAACATCAGGTATGCGTACTCAGTACTCTCCTGCCCAATCATTCCCATACTTGAGCTCTCCAAATTAGATTCATCACCTTGAACTCATTTGAATCGTGAGGAGCTTGCATGGGCGAAGAGTCCAAGTTTAGAGTCACAAAGTGATTCTTCGAAAGATATTTCGTCGGGTAACAAGGACAACTTTTAGAACGAGGACACATGGTCCCAAGTTTCGAATCTTACTTTAAGTCCGGTCACATGCTTCCGGAAAAATTTTATCTCCGCATTAAGATAGAATGCGATACTACTGACATCAGTATCGAAACTTGGGACTATGTGTCCTCGTTCTGAAGGCTGTTAACCGACGAAATAACTTTCGAAGAATCACTTTGTGATTCTAAAAATGGACTCTTCGTCCATGCACTTGCCTTCGCATTGGCCTGGGTGGTAGCCACCTCTACTGCTGCTACTACTACTACTGCTGCCCCTCCCCTCCTCACAATGACAATTCTCATCTGGTTCACGAGAGTATTCGGAGCTCGTTAGATGAGCCTGAATGATATTCACCGAATGTCCTGCATTGTCAATGGACAATAGAACTCCGAAAGGTCTTTGTCACTTCTTTTTTAAGCCATGCAGGAAGATGTTCTTTCATCCTCTTGATCAGCTACCGACTAGTACGTCCGATATAACCAGCTCCAATGAAGCAGGTGGACATGTATTTACAAGCCTACCAATGCGCATTTTGCTCCAAGCACTAGTAATTAGTGAATTTTCTATTAATATATAATAAAGAATATCGAATTCGCTGAATGACAGTATCACTTTGGGCGTATGGTTCAGTTCGACTGTGATCTGGTGCAATTAAATTTTCTGTGGAAGCAATCGGAAATTCTGTGTTTACCGACCGCGAGTCGTCTCGCCGATTTTGATGATCATTTGGACATAAGCTTTGAGGCTGGCCAAGTTAAGCCCCAATCCGTTGCGTTTATCCGTCTCACTTCAACTAAAAGTATAGTCTTCAGTCTTCCGGATAAAGGCAGTGGGATTTTTCTCACGGAAGCCTCGTCACAAGCTACTCTTTGGTGTAAACTGAAGATTGAGTAGAACACCACTTTTCCATCAAAATATATGGTCAACTTTCTCTTTGAATATGCCATCGTTCACTCCACTAGCCATATCAGCAGACAGTGAATTCCATGGGTTTTTGGTTCTCCGCGACAAGTGATACATCAATGGTCAACCAGTAGAATGCATCTTCAACAAAGTCACTGAAGTCCCTGAAGAGGGAAATTGGTTTGCAGTTTCGGTCCTATATCGGCGGATGTAAATACATTCGCCAAGTAGCTGCACAGTCTAAAACTTCAGTAGAACACCACATGGGCAGTACACTACATACAGAAGACGTCATAGCATAGTTTCCCAAATTAGTGGCGAATGACACCGAGGATGCTCCAGGCCGAGGTACAGGCACACTGATTTTCAGGGCGGCCGACATCAGAACCCATAGATCAGTCTGTTTGTAGGAAGGTTCCAGATAGGTTGTAAATCTTTACATGTTTAGAATGACCATAGCGCACTTGGACACCGCCGGCCTAATCTGTCTGGTTGACATTTAGACATACTGAAGCGTAGTGTTGTCTAAGGGTATCAGCCCTAACTCTTCATCGGAATCAGTAGCTGCTCCATTCCGGGCTTTCTCCTCATGCTTTATTTTAGGTATGCAATAATTCGTTTAGGCACCGTAACCCTATCGGCGACTAGTCCCTCCTCAAACCTGTACCGCTTCCTTGATTTCATCGACCAGCATTGATTTCCAGTCGTTCTGTAGGCAACATAGCCGGTTCCAGTCTCTCGGTAATTTTGCCAAGCTCAATTCCTTCTGCTAATAGGCATCAGAGTTCTCTATCAAATCAACTATTGTCACTTGCATGGGAAAGACTTTGGTGGAATGGATTGGAGCGTCAGATCAACTGAACGCGCGTATTGCAGAAATGGACCCAAGGCTACACTCACTTTATCGGGATAGTCGCACTGCCAGGTCATAGTCATGCTGCTTCTCTCATATCATTGAAAGGCGTGCGTTGTGTTACGGTCTGACGGAAATTCGGGCGCCGAGTCTCCATTGTGTTCAGGACCATATGGCTGCTTGAACCAAAGGGAGGTAGGACATCTATGCTGAAAATGTCCAAAGTCCGGCTAGGTAGAACCAGGTCCAGAATGGATGCTTGATCACACTGAATGTGAGTTGGCCCGGACATGTGCAGAGACAGATCAAATAAGTAGTGTACTAACTAGTCTGTTGGGTAAACTAAGTAAATGTAAAGACCATCTCAGTTGATACTGGCACATCGGGATGGGCGGAAGAGTGTGCTCAAAGGAAAAGACAACAAAAAGACATACAATAGAAATAAAATGAAACAAAGCGTACAAAAAGAACTCACCTTTGTTCAAAGATCTTACTGCGGACATCTGGAGCCAAAAGTCCAACATCAGCCGAATATTTTCGGTGTAACTCAATTCGGTGGCCAGGATTTGGTGGCGGATTTTTCAACCGATCGAGGTGATCGAGGTATAGGGCTGAGTGCCAAATCATCAGCACGAAAGCTTCTAAAACACTTATTGGTCACAGTTAGAACGTTGGTTCAGTCGATTCCAGGACACTCCATAACAGAAACCGAGATCGCGCCAGAACGAATGATTTATTGGGAGACAGTATTATGCGGTACAATGTGCGTTTTCGAAAATGTGTATACTGGTTGTATTCATTAAAACGTGGGTACAACAAAGGAGTACTAAACCAAGGGAAGATGAAAATCATCGGAAGAACATTGGAAGTGTATAGAAACCAACAAATATCATTGGACGAAGATTTCATCAGTAATTGCCCGCTACAGTGGCACGGCAATTTACTGTCCAATCCATATGGAACACTCTGAAGTCCCCGAGGATGAAACAACGGCCGCCGATTGCCCAAATTCACAAAGAATCCAGGATGTTCGACAGCTCCGCTGCGGGAGTTGTGTAGAACATACCTAGAACCACATACCCCTTACTGACTATTTTCACTTTAAACCCAAGAGCCTCACCAATTCCCTGTGCCCGCGAGGAGACCAAAGAGGCGTGCCGATAGCCCGTTTCTTGTGCAAACCATAGCACCAACAATACCTCGTGCCATGTTCCTGGAGAGACTTCACTTCGGTATTCACAACCTTATCATTTGGGCAAGTCTCAGCCAGAGCTATAATCACGGGTCTTCTGGGCCTTACGAGAACCTCAAATTCCTCTGGCTTGTTCAGTAACTCACGAACATTACTGTTCGTTCGTAACACACGGCCTGGACTGTTCAACAGTTGTATATAAAACGTTTTGCACGTACATACCACTCTTTCTCGCGCTCGACTTTACTCACTAAGTCACTCCACACGAGATACGACAAAGGTGATGGCGGTCGGGCAGATCCAACTACCTACTGCTGCACCACCACTTTTCATCCACTATTTTGGGCTTTACAACATTAACTCCACCATACCGTGTGCTTATCCGGCTGCCGTTGACGAATACACTGGGCATGCAAACTAGATTCTTTTATCTGCTGGATACAGTTCATCAAAACAACTAATGAGATAGCATGTGCCGCTGAGGCTTTCAACATTCAAGGTACGCACCCTGAAGCAAATAGGCCAACAAACAGTTTTAGCGGGCACCTTCGAGACAATGATCCTTGTATTCCGCTGCTTCTCCGAGACTCACTTCCAGGATCCCACCATAGTAGCTCGTATGAATTCGCCCTTCGGACAGGCATTTACTCTCCGTTTATCCGGAGAAGCCGCGGTTTCTACATCTGGTCATGCAAGTGTGGGAATCGCTCTGAGCGCTAGAACTGAGTCCGCGCTACTCGAATGGGTCCCAGTCAACAGCAAACTGTGTGCAATAGGCTTGGAGGATTCGTTCAAAGTTAAAAAGGTCACGACAGCAACCGCTGTCTGCTTCTTTTTTCTTGGCTACCCGCGCCCTTACTGACTGCGGTCCAGATACGGATCAATTCTAGCAACAACTTCATGAACTTCTTCGAAAGGTACGTCGCAGAAATGTAATGGTACTGGCTGGAGATTTCAGCTACCCAGTTTGTCACCTATGTCCAAATGAGAATATTCCTGGGAACCAAAGTGAAGCTAGCCATTACCGCACAGATAACGATCATAGACTACTTCATTTGTGCACAGATCATGGCCTCTTCTGATCAAGCACGGAATTCCGGCGCAGCTCTCGTCGCTAAGTCACGTGGCGAGAGTCATCTGATAATCAGCCTTGGACACAAATAGACCACACGGCCGTGAGCTACCACTGGTTTGGCTCAATCACGTCTTGTAGGTAGTACTGGATAACATGTAGATTCGGATCATACGGTGGTGTATCCAGTTCATAGTACGGTTCTCCACAAATTCGAACTTTCGTCGTCAATGGATAAACTTAGATCAACTTTGCTGGAATTCGGTCCGGGACAGATATCAAAATAAGTTTACAGTTGGGCTAATTAGTCAAGCACTATGATTTGTCAGACCGCTGGCAACACATCCAAGACTCTATAATAGTAACGAATACCACATCTTGTGCATTAGTCACCCGGCATGCAGTCACGCACTGGATCTCATCGGGTTCACTGGAATAGCTAGACTGTCGACGGAATATCACTGCCTGGAGCGAAAACCACAGCTCCTGCTCCTAACTACGAAAAAAGTTGATTAGAAGCTTGCGCAGAGACCGAGAGAATTTATGGTCTGAGAGCTCGGCCGAAGTGGAACAAGATGCTGTCACCAATAATGCTCGGCGACCTTTCCAACTCACCCGATCCACAGAGACCAAGAATCCTGCAGTGAGTGAGATGATCTGCGAGGCAAACGGCCAACCAAACTACCAGCTGTCACAGCGCTTATTTCAACGGGGAAAGCCCTTTGAGGAAACGTCTAACGGGAGTTCAGGCTCAGTGCCTCCATACAGTAGCCCGTTTGAACCGGTTAATGCTCTGTGGAGCTCCACTTCCTGAAGTGCAATAAAGCCTCCGGCCCTGACGAACTTCTCTCCGACCCTTTTCAAAGATGATGATGCGCCCATCTGCAAAGTGCTCACCAGGCTTTCGGCCGAGATCTGGCTCCACGAATGTGTCCTACAAATTTGGAACTTTGCATCCATCACCATTATTTACAAGAAAGTGACTAGACACATTGGTTCTAATTATCGAGGGATAAGTTTGATCTCAGTCAAGTCGAAGCTATTGGCCTCAATAATTCCCCCATAAATTGTCCCCAGTGCTGGAACATGTTCGTGAAGAACAGTCTGCTTTTCGCTCCCACCTTGGGTGAGTAGACCAAATTTTCACCATCCGTCAGATACTTGAGCTCTGCCACACAAATCATAGACAGACGGTAATCGTATTTTTGAATATCCAAGCAGCTTTTGATTTGGTTGATCGGACGGTCCTCTGGGATTGTCTCGTCAGACATGGAGTGCTCGATAAGTATGATGTAATCATCCGAGAGCTATGCTATCAAACTTTAGACCGACTACAAGCGTATGGTCCATCTTCACCTTACTTTCCAGTTGGGCGAGGTGTGCTTCAAGGCTGCCCATCCTCGCCCTTCCAGGTACGATTTTGCTATCGAGGACATCCTCAGATCAGGCACGAGGAAATCAAAGGAACAAAGGCGTTCAGCTCCCATCTTAGATTACGCAAAAATGTATGGCACTGTTTCGCGACGAAGCTACTGCGACAGAGCTCGTTCAAGACCGATTCGCGTCTCCCGTATTATGGTACGGAATGTGCTTCTACGAGACTGGAAGAATTCCAACCCCACACTAATGGATTAGTATTTAGTGAAAGTTTGTCTACCTGGGAATCTGTATAACTGTTGACGGGTGGATTGGATACAATGTTGACAACCGAATAGAGAGGGCCCAGGCGGTTTTCTGCAATTTGCCTCATCTGTGGAGACGACGTGACATCTCTTTCCGATTGAAAGATGGGGTGTGCAATGCTTCTGTACTGCTCCTATACTCTTGCGAGGTTGGGCCTGTTCGAGCCACCAATGTCGACTGGTTGTCCGCGTTCGATCACCTTTGCCTGAGGAGTATCTCGCGAGTACGGTAGCAACTGCGAATAAGCAGTTCCACAGTTCGAATGCGAATCTAAGGTACCGGGCGTGCAGCGTACTGATTAAATGTTACAATTTCACTCCGCCGGTTTCGTTCTCTAGGGCCTGTGCTACGTACGCCATTCGTCGACTCGCCCGTAGTGCTCACTTTGCCGAGGCTGAGATTTGGCTGAAAACGACAACGTAGAGGCTAAGCCATGACATGGCCCTGGTCTGTCAAAGTGCTGACGTCAAGACTTGCCTTTGTCGGTTTCTCACGTTTGCATGACTGTGGACCTCGAAATTCACTACGCAGCTGGCTGCAAATCTAGTCGGAAGTGGCTCGTAGTCGTGCCCAGTGGTGGTTACGTAGTGACAACTTGTGTTCTAACTCTTTAGAGGTTTCTTTACTGATTGTTTTTTTGCATGCCAACACGCCTCCGCACTTAGTACCGCGATATCGATGTATACATATCGGGATGGAACTGTAGACATATTAGTTGTTAAATGTGATCAACTTTGTCGAATTCTCCTCCGTATCACAAGAAAACTTTCACTTTTTTCCAGCTTCTCTGCAGGTCAGTCAGAGCTAGCTTTAGCTTCTGACAGTCCCTTAGATTGAAGTCACGTAGTAATCGGACGGCTTCCTCTTTAGCTTGCTGGGATTGTCATAAAACCTCGGTCCTGTTCACGTAAGGCAAAACAGCCTTCAGAAGTCGAGGTTGTCTCGTTTCAAGAGGCTTAGCCAAACGAAAAGCTACTCTTACGTGAAAGGACTGTGCCGTACTCTGTTCATTCTCAGTGGAGAGTGCGCTGAGGATGACCGTCACTTGCAGGAGGGGGTGATAAAGACACTAGCTTTGGAATGGTACCTGGGTCTCTTGGATTTCCACTGCTAGCAAGCTTTACCGCCTGGAAGTTGGTGATTTCTCTTGACCAACATAAAAGTGGGTCCGTGTATCCTTTTGTTTTGGTGGTGAAATAGCCGCAGGTTTAGCACGAACAATCGTAGTAGGATCATCCCGAGGCGGAAAACCAACCTAACTCCGGGTGACTTTCTCTCTCTCTCCCTCTCTCGACAGATAGGTTCGGTCCCACCAACGACAGCTGGATTAACAACGGCTTCGACATTTACAGATTCATTTGCTCTGAGAGCACAAGGACCGTGGCTGTATGAAACGGCTCCACCGTGGAAGTCTCTTTGGTTAGTATTAGATTCTTGGGTGTAACGCACTTTTTACGTGAAACTTATACAAATGTCAAAGGACATTTCAGTGGAGCGGAAAATAATTTTGGAATTCAAAGTAAAGCATTTTAAATGCAAACAATCATCATAATGGTCGAATCACAGTGCTTTATCCCGAAGACTCACAACATTAGAATAAATCAGGCAGGTAGTCCCACAATTTGAGGCTTTTTAAGAAGTCACGTTGTTTAAAAACACACTGAAAGAGTACACAGTACTCACAAGTTAGTTCTCTGCATGCAAAGCAAGTACGTCCCGGATTAGCACAGACGATCAGTTAGAAAAATGGTTCATCCTCATGCGATATCGTACCTCAATGGATGCCCAGCTGAATCCTTCCCAAGATGAACAACATGTTACCTAATCATATTATGTGAACCCCTATAATTTGATCGTCTGCAACAGATGTAAATTACCATGCAAATGAGCGCGCGTGTCCTAAGGCCGAATGAATGCTGGGATTTATTCAGTTGTAAAAATGGTCCTCTTTAATTGTTGTTTTTTTCCTTGTCGACTGCAACTGTAGGTTTATGGAACAAAAGTGTTCGATAGAGTTTTCCGGGGATATTTTTTGGGTGGAAACTTTCTTTCTATAATTTCTCTTCTATTTTGAAACCAGTCTTAGATGCGAATTATTGCAGCCTTACGGAAGAAACAATCTTGATCAGCGTACGCCTTGAAGTCGCTTGTACTTAGCTAGAAAATTGTAATTCAAATCGGTCTCCAGTGATTTGCAATTACCACGCCATGTGCTGGCCCACTAATTAGGCACGCATGATTGTCGATCTCTCCCGCGTCTTACACTTTGTTTTACTTTATTCTACTTCGTTTTACTCATAACAATGGTACAATATTTCAAGATGGAGATCGCTGTCAGTTACAGTCTGCCGATCGGGATAACCGGCCACGGTAACCTGGTTCGAACCCGGGACTTAAGGGACTAAAGTCCTCTATGATTATCGTTCGCCCATTGCCGGTGGCCAAGCCTAGGCTTCTGACACCCATATACGGACTCCGTTTGATTCAAGGAATTGATTTGGTAAGTTTAATAGTTGCTTTGTTTACCCTTGGGTCATCAATTAGTATCCGCGCTCAGGTCTCCGTTAAATGCAACGGAATTACCACCGCATAGATATTTCGTTTGAATTGTTTGAAATGAGCATCAACTGGAGTGCACTAATACTGATTCGCTGAAGAAATTCAAACATGGGATGCGCAATAGTGAGATACAAGCACAAGCACACCACCACCATCACTGCGAGACGGCACCTTGAAGTGGCGTCATGGCTTGCTTGTCTCCGTGACCCAAAGAGCTATACTGGATGGCTTCCTTAAGCCGGAGATGCAGTCATGCCTGGTGGGTCAATGGGTAGAGGACAGACAAAGTCTAGTCTCCTTTTCCTCCAGGTTGGGGGACAATATGAGCCGGCGACTCAGTCGATAAAATCAGTGGAAGAATAACTGATGCAAGCAAATGGGCTTCCACTCAACCACCCCATTGCCTTGAGGACAGATTTTCATTAGAATTAGAGGCTTTGGATGAGGACCCTAATCGTTCTCCTGCTTTGTGGCTGGACACCCTAGCAGTACCCGTCCAACATCTCCCATGAACTGCACCAATACAAAGAATTCCATACTACATCGGTCGTTGTACAGGATAATCAGGACCACGTTATCCATTGCATCGAGCTGGGAGGGGGGGGGGGTAGTGATAAATGGGCTACTGCTCAGAGTTCCCTCTCTTTTCCTCAACCTTTGTCTTCTGTCCCCAACCAGCTCTCTTTGCCCCATCCATCCACCCATAATGCTCCCACTGATAACATGGCCGATACTCACAATGATTCACTGTCAAATAGTGTCGGGAATAATCGTCTGTCTGGTAATTCACATTTTATGATGCCTCGTGAGCCTCTAAATCTCGGCTACTTCAACGTGCGTACACTCATGCAGGCAGGTCAGCAGGCGAGTCTAGCCCTCACAATGAACTCTCTGAAGATTGATGTTTGCTGCTTAAGTGAAACACGTATCTGGTATTCGAGCAGTGTGATTCAACTAACTACTCCTGGTATATCATCGAGGTATTTTCTGCGCACTTCAGGAGACGAAGTAGCTCGAGCTGTGGGTCAACTTGGTGTAGGAAATGACCTGAGTGACATGGCTGAGGCTGTCCTTTTAGACTGGATCCCTATTAACATTCGTTTATGTGCTGTCAGACTCCAAGGGTCAGTCGGCGTTCGAAAGGATAGCTGTGTAAAGCGAATTTAGTTAGTGATCTCGGCGTACGCCCAAACAGACTACAGCTCTGACATGCAGAAGGATGAGTGCTATAATGGACACTCCTCTCTCGTTCACAAGAGCAAAGGCTCTGACATAGTAGTGCTAGCTGATGATTTTATTGCACAAGTTGGCAAACTTAGTGCGTCAGAAGCTTGTTTAGGCGGATGTTGTTCTTTACCCTCTGAGCGTACAGATAACGGGGATAGACTTCTCCACTTTTGTGCAGACAATCGATTGTTCTTGTCTAGAACCAATTTCCGCTGAGCATTGGGCACATATCAAACAGGCGATGCACGTTGCAGCAGATTTTGCCTGTGGTCCTAGATCCGATATCCATCAAAAACACTGAGTTTCGCAAGAGTCGCTGAGTATAATAGGGCAAAAGCGTCAGCTTTCGAACTGTAAGGAGATGAATCAGATGCGGAGAAAGCTACAAAGGCAAGTCACAAAAAGCCTTAAGAATGGTCGCGAAAATTGGTGAGTGAAGGTAGCCGAAGAAATGGAAATAGCATCTGCTTCAGGTTACAGTCAAAGACTGTTCAAAATTATTCGTGACATCGGTGGACGGTGCACCCATGCCAGTGAAACCATTTGCGATAGGAATGGAGAACCCATCCATAACAAACAGCAAAGGCTTGACCGTAGGGCCGAGTACTTCAAGTAACAGTTTAGCTGGCCGCACGCTAGTGTAGCTACTCCTGTGTCAACAACTGCGATTCCTTGGGTGGTGTACCTTCAGCCCCCATCAGAAGTAGAAGTAGAGTCATGCATTCGATCACTAAAGCGAGGGAAAGCGGCAAGTCCCGACGAACTCTCTCCAGTTCGTCTAAAAGTGGGTGGAGGTGCTTTGATAAATCGCTTACCATCTTGCTCCGTGACATCTGGAACGAGGAGCGTATTCCGTTAATATGGAGTGAGTGGTTGATTGTTCCCATCTTCAAGAAGGGAATACGCAATGATTTTAGTAATCATCGTGGGATTAGCTTAATTCCGATAGTCACCAAAGTATTAGCCTCGATTCAGCTGCACCGTCTTACACCGGCTCGCGAGAGAAACACCAGCGAAGAACACGTCGGATTCCGCTTAGGTCGAGGATGCATCGACCAGATTTTTACTTTTCGCCGACTACTTGAAACGCGTCACACGCACCGTCGACCGACTATAACGGTTTTCTTGGACCTGAAAGGTGTCTTCGATTCAGTTGATCAAACTGCGCTTTTCAGTACCCTTCATCGAAAAGGTATGTCCCAGAAGTTCGTGAACCTACTGAGATCATTGTATTCCCATACTTCTGGCAGCATTGGAGTTTACGGTGAACTATCCGGTCAGTTCTTAAAGACCAGTGGTGTTCGACAAGGATGTCCCATGTCTCCATTCCTGTTCAAATTCACCATGGACGAAATAATGGAGAACGCCTCGCGAGATCCCCAGGATGTGGGCGTCGAACTAGGAAATAGTGAGAAGCTGTGTGACCTTGAATGCGTGGATGAACTTGTCTGCTAGTTCGAATGCACGGAACATGCTCAACGTGCACTAGATAGACTCTCAAGAGCTGTGGCTCCATTCGGCGTACGCTTTGCACCTTCAAAGTGTAAAATAATGTTGCAAGACTGGACGTCAACAATTCCGAGGTTGATGCTCGATAGGGAGGAACTAACAACTGTTGACCGCTTCAGCTACCTCGGCAGCAGCTTGACGACGGATGGAAGTACTGTAGTAGAGGTGAGCACGTGCATACCCAAGGCTCGAGTGGCGTACTCTGGAGTGAAGCACTTGTGGCACTGACTTGATATTTCACTGAAGTTGAAAGGTCGTGTATACTGTGACATGGTGCACTCAATTTTGTTGTATAGTTGTGAGACTTGAAGTCTGCGTGTGGAAGATATTCACCGTGTTCAGGTTTTCAACCATCGATGTTGGTGTAGTATCGCTGAGATTTGATAGAATGACCGAGTGAGCAATGATGAGGTCAGAAAGCGAGTATTGGGTACTAATTCGGATAACGTTCTGTCACAGTGTATGCAGCTCAGTGGCTTTGGTTGGTTGGGCCATGGGTGTTTTATGGCGAACACATGCCTACCATACCGTGCCCTATTCTCCTTTCCACCTAGGGAATAGATTAGGCCTCGTGGACGTCAACAGATGACGTGCCAGTGTGTAATAAGAAAAAGTTCAGTGAACTTAGGAAAAGTAGGTGCTTCACGCCTTCGTGGTTGGGGTCCAAAAGATCTGTCTACCAGTTGGCTGGAGACACTGACGGATATGGCAGCGAACCGCGAGCAGTGGCGATCTTGTTGCCACTTTCTATCGAATCAGAATGATTGATCGTTGTGCGTTTGTATAGTTAGACTGTGTATTCCGTGTGTTGGCTACTAGGGCATTCTTTCCTTTTCCCACCCGTGTAGGTCCACTCCTTGTCCAACTTGTATATTCATACTTTCTAATTCAGCGTGCAATACGGTTAGAAAGGCAGTGGCGCTTGCCTTACTGTTTAACACTACGATGATTATGATGATGATCATGATTATGATCATGATGACGCATACACACACACACACACATACACACAAATTCAGGAACCAGAAACCAACGTCTTGCTACGCGTCAACATAACATGAAATCGCACTCTTACGTCGCTTGCCTTGGTCCTCACTCATAGCTGGATATATACACCCACACAGTTCATGGTGGTCGCATTCGGTTTGAGCCTCGGTTGTCAGACTATTACAGCAGTTCAGTCTTTGGGCCCTGTTGAATCTGATATCTGTTTTTCGTTCACGCTTGATGTTTACAGATTGTTCATGTCATGCGCGTTGCGTTACACCTCCATCCGCCATGAACAGATATTTAAATTTAGTTGACTGCTTCGACAGTAGAGGTGAACGTTAGATTATCATCGATCTTCCTGTATAATAAAACAGGCCTCGACTCAAGGAGTCAAATCTGATAGACACTGGTGTACTCGCGTGTCAGCTGTGGTGAATGACCACCGTGGCAACTGACTGTTTGTCGGTGGTCGACCGGGTCTTAGGTTCTCCCCGATTTTTGTCTAATTGATGCGTGGCTTTCTTACTCATTAAAAGAAACGTGAGGTTTGTGCCGAGTTCCACACAAACGCACACACACACACACACACACACACATCAATGGAAGACAAAGAACAATCAAATACTTCGCGAATTATCCACTCTTTTGGTTACGAGTGCCCGACACGTGTCCCGTTCCCCATCATTCATGCCTGACCCTAGCAACTGATGGAGATAGCAACGACCGTATATGCCGTCGGCCTATTTGGTTTATGCAATCGTGATCTGCAGCCCCCCTCCCCCCCGCCATGATCATTATTACCATCAACAGTCCGAATTCGTTCTCAGTCTCCCACTCCCACTCCCATTCGGCAAACCGACTTCGATAGCATGTGACAACCTGAGTAACAACTCACCGGCGCTTGTGAATCGGTTTCTTGGCCGTTGATGGTGTGTGTGTGTGTGTTTGTATGTGTGTGTGTGTGTGTGTTTGTGTGTGTGTGTGTGTGTGTGTGTGTGTGTGTGTGTGTGTGTGTGTGTGTGTGTGTGTGTGTGACCCATTAAACCCTGACTGAGGTCAGGGTAACTAGGTCCAACCATTGGGAACATTGTGAGCAAATGTGTGGGACGCGCACAAACTCTTATGAATATGAAGAATAGAAAAATTATTCGTTTGTACTCGAAATAAAGGGTCTGCCGTGTGTGTTTGTCAACTCGGTCATTACGCATTTTGTTGTGTGGTTCAATGACCGGAAACCGACAGTTGCTGGGTACAACTCATCCCACATTCCCAAGTAGCGGACGCGGAGGCATGGCAAACGAGAAAATACTGCTCTCAGAATGTACAAGTGGAGAATAAGGCATACGATTAGTTATTAGGGTCGCAATAAACTCACATTTTCAATCCATTTTTAATTCACTTACGTAAGACCTTGTCTAGGGATGTGTCCCACTCGCATGCTATACGAGCAATCCCCTTTGGACCAATCACCGTTCATTCGTTCAGCATGCATTCCCATCAGCATACATGCATCGCAGTACACGACCAAATACATTGTACCCGTCTGCCTTATCCTAGTGCAACCTTGGATGCTGATCATAGCAGTGCGCATGTCCCGCGAGCATGGCCCACCTCCTCACCACGTAAGAATTTTTGCCAAGTTTGTGTCTACGAGTCGCAACGTTCATGGATCAGTAATTGTGTGCACGTTTCCCTTACAAATTCTGTACCAATAAAAATGCCTTATTTTATTCCTAAAGGACTAATACAATCCTATGCTAGAATGTGTGCGTCTTTATTTACTTTCGGGCTATTCGGTTACTACAACTTGTGTGTGTGTGGGGGGGGTGTGGGGGGGGGGGAGGAGAGGGGGACCCAGCTGCCGAATGACAAACCACGATCTGCATTCGACTCCAGAGTGTTCCCGTGTTAAGATAATAACTCACTGCACACGGTTATTATTTTACTTATTCTCTATTACCAGTACGTACAATGTTTCCATGTGAATAATACTTGGTGTATCAGATCCCAGATCCGTTCGGAGTGTATCGAAAAACGAAGAGCCATGTGGTATGTTATAGGTAAATATTTATTGTTCGGCAACAGAGCGTTATCGGAACAGATGGTAGTCAGTCTACGTTTCCGTTACCGCGGATAACCTTTCTCGGTTGTAAACTGGTCTTGAAAAAGGTTATCCGCGGTAACCGAAAAGTCGACTGACTACCATCTTTTCCGATAACGCTGTGTTACCGAACAATAAACATTTACCTACGAATAATACTTGCTTCGTCGGAGACAAGCAAAAAGACAGAAAACAGTTTGAATATGTTAGTACTGACACTGATAGAGTAGTCAAGCTCTGCTAGTTGTTTGCAAGGCTTTCGTTTCACTTAGAGCGTCATAGAGTGTAACGAGAAGACAAAATCGATGAGATACACCCTTATTCGTTCATTGCGATAATTCAAGCTCGAGAAGCGTGTGCAGCCGTCCAAATAGTTCGTTTTCGAGCGCCCGCACCTAGATTCATCCTCATAGCTTCGTGCGCGTCACAGTTCTTTTTCTAACCAGGTCCCTGAGGCCACTGAAATTGTTCACATGCTTGCATCATTCTCACTGTGTTGGCCTGATTGTCTCCTCTTGGCGGACTCTCCACTCGTATCCTACTGAAGAACGCCTGCTTAACACGGGGATCCTACTTGACCATCGCGGGATACTTCCGTTTCACGGTCTGACGGTGAGTCTTGGTTAGTTGATACGATCGATCTGGTCATCGTCTTCTTCTTCTTCTGTTGTCAAAACAGTTTCCACAATAATGCGAGTCAATCGGGCTGCAATCAAATCGTTATCACTCTTCAAAATCAGTGAAGGACAAGTGTTACAACACACACACACAGAGTTGGTGGTCGTGTTGGCTATATATTTGTCAACTAGGATGACTGAGATTCCAACCCGAACAACGAAGATTGCAACCAGTCCCTATCACTCTGCTGGTTATCATAACCGACTAAATGGGACCTCATGGGGTTCTCGAACTTCAAGCATCAGACTCTGAAGTCTATCTACAATCCCTGAAAAAGTGCAGGGGCTTTTTGAGTACCTATTGCATGTACCTTCTGTTGTACCCTTTCTTCTTTTACGCGACTATCTCTTGCTAGAGCCTGCTAGGGCATAAGCCGGCTCCCTAAGTCTCGCGAAAATTGTTCATGGAGATTCTCGGGAATACATAGTACGAGGTGATATCTCCAGCACCGCTCGGGACTGTTGTACTACCCGATCGCTCAGTCCGGATTAGGAAGTAATTTGGCGGTAACTCACCCAAATTTTTCTGTTCGAAGATGCACCTCTAGTCCCTGCACAGTCAACTACAATCTGCAAGGTAGTAGGGTTGTTCCAGATAAGCCAGTGGTCCGTTGTGTGGCTCATTCACCTCTTCTGGAATACCGAGTAGGGTAAGTTGGATAGTTTTCCTATATAGCCGTTAGATCAGTCGATCTCTGCACATTCTTTCGGGCGTATCTGTGTTCGCAGGCTGAATACCGTCTCACCGAGATTTTTAGACTTGGGTTATACTCAACCTTATTTAGCCCATCTATCAAGCGGTTTGCCGTGGTGTGGCCATTGATGCCTGCTTCAACATCTTGGAGTCACAGGTGAGAACTGAGTAAATGGTGCTGACCAAGGAGACGAAGGATGCCCCAGGGAACACTACAGTCTACCTCTTCGGAGGGAATACTCCTCGCAGACACCCCATAAACACACCGAATAGAAAATTATGAAGCATTAGCACCATCTGATTTATTATATGTGATTCTGCGGACTGTGCAAAAGATAGAAATGTGCTGAAGCAATTCTCGGTGGTAACTCACACTACGACGCACGGATATCACCCCACAATTTAGTGCCCCTTAGACTATCTACTTGATGAGCCTACTTCAGCGAAGACTGGCGGAACGGACTATTTGTTGTGTATTGGTAAAATACGATATGCTCTATTCCAAACGGGTCAGCTTCGAATGCGTGTTAATTGGCAGAGTAACCAGGGTGTAGATATCGTATACGACCGTTTGAAGTCGATACCCACGAAAAACCACATTTACCGTTTTTCGTCAAGATCCCTGTTAGGCTTACGACAAACTGTCTCTTTCCCTTATTCGAAATTTCTTAGGTACTGTCTAGATCAGTCGTTCCGTTCGTGCATCAGCAGGCTTCTGTTGGGGAGTACTGGCAAAAGAGTCCAACTTTCTGCCACCCATTATCTCGCATTCTTTTACTATATGTTTGCGCATGAGTGCAGCGGATGGGGTATTCTTCATAGCCTCAAAGACTCAGTGTACTATTGGGAGCATCCAGCAACCTAACTCCGAGTTTTGGAGAGCTGGTGAACCACACGGAGTCCCAGTAGGTCAGGAGTGGTGACGAGCTGGACGACAGAGAATTACTGTCTACCGCCAAAGTGACGAGTGGTGGTGGCGGGGTTCAAACCCCGGACCGCCGAGGTGGTAGGCTAGCGCCTTAAACCACTGGACCACCACCGTCTTGTTTATATTTTCCTAACCATTTTAATTATTTGGTTATCAGGAACGCGTGGCCGGTGATGGTGTAATGATAGTCATGATGAGCCTCAAACCAGGAGGTTCAAGGAGTGAATTCCGCTAGTGCCACCGGTCACTCCCCTATGCGGCAGCCAGTAATTGGCCATGACCCCATTTCTGAGAAGTTGTACCATTTATGTATAATAAATAATGAATAATTCAGAAGAAAATTACAAATATAAACTCCATCCCGTGTCAGCTCTCAAGTGATTTTATATTTCACACTGAACAGTGAACGGTTCTAATTTCAAATATTTTTTGAAATTTGAACGAAGCAGAATAGATAACAACCATGAGACGGATAGGTGGTAAGCCAACGGTGGTTTTGTGATGGTGAACACGTAGACGAATTGAGAAGGGGCGAAGTTTCCTTAAATTTGGGCGATTGTGGATTCGACCGAAACGAGGGGAACTGTGAGTTAGAGATAGAGAGAGGGTTCGCTTTGTGAGTGAGTGAGTGAGTGAGTGAGTGAGTGAGTGAGTGAGTGAGTGAGTGAGTGAGTGAGTGAGTGAGTGAGTGAGTGAGTGAGTGAGTGAGTGAGTGAGTGAGTGAGTGAGTGAGTGAGTGAGTGAGTGAGTGAGTGAGTGAGTGAGTGAGTGAGTGAGTGAGTGAGTGAGTGAGTGAGTGAGTGAGTGAGTGAGTGAGTGAGTGAGTGAGTGAGTGAGTGAGTGAGTGAGTGAGTGAGTGAGTGAGTGAGTGAGTGAGTGAGGTTGGACGGTGTCTGACAGTTTATAGTTACTATCAACCGTGGCTACCACCATGACAGACCTGCTTTCGGTTTCCTTGATGCAATCTAATCTTGCTTTTCGAGTTTCACTCAAGCTTCCGATATTCGAACTACGCACCATGAACCATAAAAATCACATGTACTTTGAAAGCTGATTGCGAGCACAGTAACTTTTTCACCGACATGAGTTGTGCTCGGCTTCGTTTGAAGATAACCGAAGGAAGCGCGGAACGGAGATGGAGTGGGGGGGGGACAAGGGATATATCAGTCTCAATCCCCACCCATAAAGTTTCCGATAAAAATGATGAGAAATACCAGAGTAGGACTCAAAATAAGAAAAAAGTATTCGATGCTGTTAATATATATATATATATATATATATATATATATATATATATATATATATATATATATATTTGGATAGAAAAGCCAAAAATTTTGGTTTGCACAATGTATCCAGGATCATTTCGATGCATTACCACAAAGTGCATACTGCGGTCAAAGCAATTATTTATATAGTCAAGAAAAACGAACATGAAGAGACAAAATTGCGACCAACTAACGAATGTTTGTTACCAAAACAGAGCTAAGGAGATGAACTATCCGCGCTGCTTACCTAGTTCGGGGTTTAGATTGTGAATGGCTAGTGCTTCTACGTAACTGAGCAATAGTCGGTTGTTACTAGAATAATATGACCTCGAAAGCGTCGCACGGAATGACGCAATGTTTCTCCGCCCAAAGATATTGCGTGATCGACGATCTGGGGCTTTTTCGTTCCTCTAGTGACGTCACTGTTGTGAAGTTGTTACTCATTGCTTTCAGCAACCACACCGGTGTGTTCGGCTATTCTATGACGTAACTGCCTGTCTGTTCCGCCCGTATAGACAACTGAGCATCCGCGCTCGAAACGATGAGTACAATTTGATTCGGCGCACGGGGGCAGTAGTTCTTTAGTCGATGGTGTAGGTATTCCAGTGGTTCTGAAAACAACTATCGATTCCGCCGCGTAGTAGGTGCGACTGAAGGCAGAGTTTAGGCTCTTACAAATCAGCTCACTTGTGTCATCACTTTTGAATGGTAATTCAAGAAAAGCCCGCATTTTCGGCAAATCGACCACCTTTTCCTTTTTCCGCTTTTGGTTTAGAATATTTACGGACCAGTGGAGGTGGGCAACCATTCGCTTGCAGTGTCTCCTTTATGACCGCTTCCTCGTCGTCCAGTGCATCGTCCGTGCAAACTTCACGCGTTCTACGGAATAAAGTCTGGATTAGGCCAACTTTGTATCCCATAGGTACAAAACTGATGAAATTCAAATACTGTCCAGACCGATTGACCCATCTGTTCGATGAGTGGTTCTAATGTCGCAAAAGTCAGTTTTGTTCTCTTCTTCTACGTGACATGTCAAAGTTACATTCGGATGAATTTCATTGAATTTGCTAATTAGTCACTCTTCATCCCGATCGGTGTTACTGATCACAAATTTGTCATCGACTTAACGAGGGTAGAGGTTCGAGATCGGTAACAAATAAGCCCGCTAGAATGGGTCGAAGTAGACTTCCGATTGCGACGCCGTTTACCTGTTGGTAACTTTGACCGAGGAATGTAAATTTCACATTCGCTGTACATAGCAATAGCAATCTCTTAAGTTCACTGCATGGCAATCCGACTCGGAGGTTGTATTGACCTATTATCCGGCATAATATATCGATAGTTTCATGCAGTGGAACACAGGTGAATAGAGAATTCAAATCCATGGTAAATAGTCACTGGTTCTTGACATTTCTGTCTTCTAGCAGTTGGCACATTTCAAAGCTGTCTTTAATGAGGTACTGGCTGATCGCATTTCTGACCGGTTTGAGTAATTCCGCCAACCATTTCGCCAAGCAATGTTGCTGCTAGTTCGTCATGGAAACGGTAGATCGCAATGGGACACCCGTTTTGTGTAATTTCGATAGTCCGCACATCTGTGGCTTCTGAGTTCCTCTCGGAAGAAGAGATTTGGCCGTTTTCTCTTTCATCTGTCTTGGTAACAAACATTCGTTAGTTGGTCGCAATTTTGTCTCTTAATGTTCGTTTTCCTTGACTATATAAATAATAACCTTGACCGCAGTATGCACTTTGTGGAGATGCAGTGAAACGATCCTGGATACATTGCGCAAGCCAAACTTTTTGGCTTCTCTACTCAAATTTGTGTCGGAAAACCGGTGTTTTCTATATATATATATATATATATATATATATATATATATATATATATATATATATCCATATGTTTTTGCATACTACTTACTATAAATGCAAGTGCTAGCACAAGCAGCCTCGTTGTTCGTTGGGTTAGCAGTGACCCAGACACGAATAATTATGAGAAATCACAGTTGTGATTCATTTGTGGGCTCTTCAATGAAGATTATCCATTCACAATCCAGATGATTCAAATTAGATTCTAGTGATCATATAACATCGGAGTGTACAAGTATGAAGACGAGTGGACAGAGGAGCACTGGGTACGCATGCCTGATGAGCGGCAACAAGCGCGAAACCGGTCGTGTGCTTCCGGGGAGATTTCATGCGAGTTTTCACGTACTACTTACTTACTACGGCGTAGAACTATTCACCACAAGTACAAAATAGTTCCGTAGAACCTAGTCGTATTCTTATTTTTTCTCTTTTTCCTAGTCAGTTTATGCAATCCCTCTTCCGAATACTTGGATTTGTATCAAGCTCATCTAATTCAGTTTTATACTTATTTACGTTCGAAATAACTCTCACTGCAAACCCTGTTTGCCACCTTTTCGACAATACTGTAACCACGCTACAGTTGGACACTAAATTCTCTTTAGCTGGCAGATCTTCAAGCGTGTTCCATGTTGGAACATACATGCTCATCACCGTACAGTTACTTCACTTTGCAAGTTCTTCCATCGTACCATAATTTTCAGATATTCGAGATAACTTTATCAGTCGCCCCACTTCTTACTTTCTTGTAAGTTTATCCTAACAGAATTTTCATCCCAGAGAGGATCGTACCGAATGTGAAGATCTACGTGGATTTTATTAAACATCTAGAAAGTCGATTACTTGACACTGTTGGAGGCAGGCTAAATACAAAAAAAACCCATGGGAATACCCGTTGGAAATCACAATCACTTGCCCCATATTTGATACCATGTTCAGGCTCGATAGACGTGTACTGCTCAGCTGATGATTCCGAACAAACTATGCTAAGTGTGAGCATAATTTTTAGCAGATGAGTTGAGCTTTGGTACGCTGCACGACGAATCACTCCGTAATTCGATCAGACCTCCTAATACTAATAATGTGCAAATAGAACCACGTAAAAATTCCACACGAATCCTTACATTTCTCAGACTCCCGTGTCCTTGAGGCTTTGAAGTCTTAGTAAGATTCATACTCGGTTGTATTTCTCTATTATGTTTCGGTCTGTGGTCAAACGGTTCTCAAAAGGGGATTGGGACATTCGGGTACCAAGTTCGAACCCGGACACACTAAAACCCCTCAACGTCACCTGTCATCTTGCCCTTTTGGCAAACTCTTCGTACTGTTGCCAACACTTGAAATGCGAAAGTATGGGAATTGTTCCGACCCAGGACTACACAAACCGAAATGATAAGAAGGACAAAGTTGTGGAACTGCGCGTCAATTCTATTGAGGAATCGATTTGTATAAATGTTATTTGGAGTCTGCTTGAGGAATAGTCTTGTCGGGTGAAAGAGGAATATCCTGGTTATATACAGGCTAGGCATTGCTCCATTGCTGAAGCACAGCAGCTGTGAATTTTGTGAACGACGTATTTGGATTACTTTGGAACCGAATAGCCCGGTGGTCTGTGAAAGCCGTAAACTTGAGTCCCAATAGGTTTTGATGCTTTTGGTGTACCGACCAGAAAACGGCCAAAGCTTCCTTCTGCTTCCGGGAATAACCTCTCTCTGCAACACTGAGAGTTCGCGAAGTGCAAATTTTCCGACAGCCATTCTGTTCCAGAACTGCTAGAGTCTCGATTTCGGACGAGTCGGTGATCAGCGTGGTTCGTTCAGATGGTACTAAAGGGGCCAGTAGTGGGCCGTCGACCATATTTCGAATATAACCAAGTAGTGTACTTTCCTACTGCGTGTTCCATTGCCACAAAAATGGAAGACTAGGTCAGCAACAATGATTGGGCTCGTGTAGCTACGTCTCGGACGAAACAGGAATAGTACAACCGTCATCCCAGAGTAGACTGTAAATATGCCTGGTTAGCAGGTGATTCGATTCGGATAAGTGATTTGAAATGGTCCGAATCCGACTGGTACACATTGATATTACCGGTGAAACCGAGGAAATCTAATTCGATGCACTTGGGGACTTTGATCGGTATGTTTTGTTCCAGGAATCTCTCCAACAGCTTTTGCAATCTGCGGTCATGTTCTTGCTTTGTGGATCCAACAACCACCCACATCATTCCAGTAAGCCATCACCTTGTCAAAAGCAGCTTCGAATATCCCGGACGAAACAAACTGTTTAAACAGCAAGAACCTGTTTTGGAACGTACTCCATGAAGTGTGGATGGTTGTTAGGGCATAGGACTCCTTGTGAAGCGGGATTTATGGTTGAACTTCATTCAGGTCAATTTTTGAACAATATTTGTAACCAAGCATGCATTTTGTGAACCGTTCAGGCTCCATAGTAGTTGTTGCGCACTCCCTCAGCCGCGGATTCAGAGTCATCTAATAATCACGGCAAATTCGGGAAGTCTGTCTGTTTCGCTTCTTATCGTCACCACAGTCGGAGTTGCCCGAGCGGATGAACAGCCACGTGTGATGACACCGTCAGAAACCCCTCTCGCATGCTGTAACGTAACACTTGTCGCTTCAGAAACACCTTATCACCGTCAACTTCCAACTTCACGGGTTAAGCCTCTACGCCGCCCTTACTGTTGGGGCGTTGCGCGATCAACTTCTGGCGAATATGCTGATCTATCGGATATGTGGATAGTTGAATATTCGTTTCTTGGAGTGCATGAGACATTTACTTGACATGACTTGTCTGGATCGTTACCGAATGGTCCATTGCATGCAATTTCTTCAAATCCACGATCGACGGACTGTCTGTTGAAACCAGGAATCGCACCGGAACATACTCGCCTTTCAACCGAACCATCAGTGTAGTTTCGCCTAGCATTATAAGATGACCGGAAACACCGTAAATATGCACTTCTATGGGTCGGCCGGCCACACTGGACTGCATCAAGTCAAACACTGCTTTTGAAACAATAGAGTAACAGCTCCCAGTATCCATAATGAACTGATGCCACAAGTCGCATTGGAAATGAACCTTTTTGTAATAGAAATTGGTTAGAAGTACTCAATTTTCCATGTGTAGACTGGATTGGCATCATCCTTCGAATCATCAGTGGTCGCATTCGTCACTCGTCATCTGGAGTGGTGACACACCCTGCGAATGGGGTCAGTCTTTCTAAAGGAACGGCATTCTGCATTTCGAAAGTGGCACGTTTGATGGAGATGGAATTAGCCTCATGAAAAGCAATAATTCAGCTGCACTGGTGTGTGTGTGTAGGAGTAATCTATCGGACTGGCTTTTAGTCGGAGTTTTCGACGTGAACTGCCTGATTTACGGGACTGAATCTGTTGGTAACACACCATCGGAAGCACAAGTGTCTCCTCGGAGAAGTCATCTAATTGCCCAAACATTGACCGGGCCTCGGAGGATATCAGGTGTGGCATCAGCAAGAGCCTGTTCAGCAGCTCCGAAAGATTCGCACTGGCAATCGATCGGGGACACAGCTGGGTCTCCAGTTGATCCCCGAAGTTTTATCTTGCAGCCTACGTTTGTAGTGTTAGAAAGAACTTCCGGAACTCCATGTTGTCGCCTGGAAATTAACCGGAACAATGGGGCCTATTGTATTAACTAATATAATGGAGTGCAGCCAGCCGTCAAGGAAAATCGCTATCTGATTCTCCTTCTTCACATCCTTGTGTATACTGCATCGTAACTCGAACTGCTCAATCCAATCCTGGATTTAAAATGCATCGACTTGCAGGTTCAGCTGTTCAGTATTGGGCAGCTCGATGGCACGACGTCAGTTGTACTATACACTATTCTTGAACTGACCGAACGTTTTGAAATTGCCCCATCCCAGAACTACGCGGTCTAAAATAGTACAGTGGCCAAGACTGTAGAATTGGTTTGTAACAATTTATTGCAAGTCCGTAGAAAAAGAGCGAGCTTGTGTTGTACCTGCCCACGGTTATTCCCATTTGCTGGAGCTCCACAGCGTATGTGGCCACCAGGCTGCGCCGGGCCGTGTCACGTGTGACGTCTTCCGAATCACAACAGTCCCTCGTCACACCGTCACCGAACCTGATACGTCTGTTTCACTTGACGGCTGTGATCACTGACTTAGCAGGTCCTCTGCCTTCGTCCAGTGATTTTACTTATATTTGGACATGTCTTGACTGTTTTACACGTTGGCTCCACGCTAGTCCCATGTAGTTCATCGCTGACAAGATTGTCGCACAAACTTTTATCGACTTTTAGGGTACTTCGTTTGCGTTAACTGCAGCTATCACGTCCGGCCGCGGGGCTCATTTCAAATCTGTCTTTTACCGTGATCTTAGTCGGATGCCTGATTTTGAACACATTAAAATTACAGCTTATCATCCAGCCTCCAATGGTGTAGCTGAATGTTTCCATTGTCAGCTGAATTCTTTCATCATGGCTGTCCTTTTAACTAAATGGATAGAAAAATTTACGATGATACAACTGCGTATTCTTAACGTGATCATGAAGATACACACCAAACCCGGTCGAATTTTTGTGTAGCTCTACCCAGATTCTGCCCGGAGATAAGTTCACTGAGCCTACTTGCTCCGTCCTAGATCCAGCGTCTTACGTTTCACTTTCAACCAACAATATACTCCGATTTCAACGAAATTTCTTTCGTGAGTTATCATCCTGCCCAGTGGTTTTATTCGTTTCGATTCTGTAAATAGGTCTGTGCCGTGTTATCGAATGTTGTGACGGACGCTTTGTCATTGACCGCGGCGGCCACTGAGCTATTTAAAGTAGCTCATGTTGAACCCACTTGTATCCCGGGTTCTGTTGGTATTGCTTCCGAAGCGTCAGGTTCCAAACTTTCTCATTCACTAGGGTCTTTAGCACCATCAACACCTCAACACCATCACTACCTTTCCAAGTTCCGCAAAAGCGACCCCTTTTTGGCAGAACTGTGCGCATTTCTCCAAGTTGTCTTGGAAATGGACACTAAACACTACCTTCTTATCGAGCGTTTTGTCCCAACTTTATAAACGGGGGTGGGGGTGGGTGGGTGGAGTTTTGGGGCACCTGTTCAACTTACTCGCTTCTTTATTTATTAGTCTTTCCTTGGTATTTAACTTTTTGCTGTTTTACAAACTTAATACGTATACGTCCTGATGAGCCCGCATGTGGTTACCACGGCGTGTCCCCCCCTGCGTTATTTTGTGAACATTCCAAGATACTGTTCAATAAGCCATTTAATAACATATCTGCATCTACCCGGAACTCGTACTGCAATCATTGGGGTCTAGCTCGGTCGAAAGCTGTGACGAACTATTTCGAAGAATCAACTGCATGTGGTCGGCTTCATATCTGTTTCCTGGACATTGCTAGCGAGTGGTTAGTCACTTCGTGCTTATTGGGCTGACCTGTATATTTTGTATACCAACATTTCTAAACAAATATCATTTCTGACTTGTTCCTTATCTAGCCGTCACAACATAACTGTCTCCGGTTGGATTTCTTCATTTATCAGCCGGACCAAAGCACTGAGTAGTTGGTTGACCAACATTTTGACTGACTGACTACATGAATGAATGGATGAATGAATGAATGGATGATCGGTTGATGTGCCCAATCAGAAATCAGGTTTTCCTACTCGCTTGATAAGTTGAAAGATCAGTTTCTTTTATGTAGCCATCTATCTGAGGTTGATCATTGTTTAAAGACAGCCAGGGCTGACCCTTCGTCGTTTACGTCGCCGCCGATGTCAATGTCGATGACAGTGACGGTGATGCTCGTGCAGTGGCTGATTGGTAGTCCTAATCTTTTTGAACGTAGAAGTTCCATGGTAAAAACAATTTCTTCTCTAACCCGGTTCCTGGTAAACGAATATGACATTTCTGACTCTCAAAGCAATATGACTGACCTCAGAGACGCGTGTCTGATTTTGATCCAAGCCTCACACGCGTGTGACTCCGTGCCCTGTACACGTCCGGGCATCTGCTTGATCTTTCGACGCCATAAATGTGATCTTAGTGAACGTAGTGGTGGTGACGGTAGAAATTGTCGTAGTATTATTATTCGTAATGACAATCCATTGGATTGCCCACGCGATTAATATTCATCGAAAATGTGAACAGAGAACAAACCAAGCACAGGAGGGTGTATTAGATGTAAGAACAATAGTCCGTCTGAGTTCCCGGACAACCACATTCTATCCAGGTATGCGTGTGGATAAAAACGGTGGTGAAAACAGATGACGAAGTCAATCCGACAGAGAAAGCTTGTCAAATAACATGACGCCAAAAGGGGACAGTCGCGCACGAGCATTCATTTGCCCAGATCACGTGAGTTCCAGATTTTTCGCTCAGTAAGTGCTTCACTATTTACAATTCAAGAAATCATGAACCAAAGGTGGAATATTTCGGAAGACTTTCAAGTCTCCATATAATCTCATCGCTCAGGGTTGATCATTCCTGATTAGATGTCGGGGGCAAATACTGTAGTATTAGTATTAGTATTAGTATTAGTATTAGTATTAGTATTAGTATTAGTATTAGTATTAGTGTTGGTATTAGTATTAGTATTAGTATTAGTATTAGTGGTAGTAGTGGTAATCATAGCTTTGATGACGTACGAAATATCACAGTTGGATTCATTCAGAGCTGCACCAGAAATGTAGCAAAGGAAATTAAAGTCAGACTAATGTTCCGTACAAAACAGAAATATCAATGGGATCAGTGGATCAGTTTCGTGGATAAATCACGTTCGATTCGAACGACCAAACGAAACCAATCAACATTTGGTCGAAGCGGACGATCACGTGCTGTTTAGCACTGCTCATGATGCAGCGAGACGAATCCCGACTAAGTGAAGTTCATTTTTCTATTATCCTATTCGACGATGAATATTAGTGTCATTTTTTGACCGCGAGTTCAAGAAAGTCCAGCAATGGCATTATTTTGCGTGTAGTCTTCTTTATCTGTTCACGAATCATTTGGAGAACGGAGATAACTCAAATATGTGTGCTAAATGTGATTGATTAAGAGAGTTTAGAAAGCAGTCTTCCCCTCTCTCTCCCTCTGATTTAGAATGTGGAACGAGCTCAAAAGTCTCCAGAATACCTGAGACATTTTGTGGACATCATGAGGTGCTAGGCTGATTGAATGTGGACTCTTTCTGTGCTATGGATAGGTGGTTTAATTTTGTACGTGTAGCCTGATAGTCCGGTTGTATTGTGAGACGGTAGTATTTCATAGAACAGTTCCACTCTATTTCCTTTCGGGATTGAGGCGCGCAAGCGGACCCGTTGAAAAAAGAATTTTGAGGATCTCAAAATGGACCGCTTTTTCCCCTAAAACACGTTACGATCGGATGCAAGTGACCGGCTATCTGATTTTCGCCCCTTCTTTGACGGCCCAGTTGTTACGGTGAACCGATAGTGATTGGAATCCTGTGAGGCTCCGTTCTCCAGACACCATAACGAAGGAAAGCCGTTTTTCTTGGCAAGTGCATGGGTTCCAACCGCATTACGATATCACTATACTTGAGGCTGTATTTTGATGTGAGGTAGACAAGGAGAAAAAGTTGTGAATTCTCCGTTCTTAAAAAAAGCAGCGGGCAAAAATCCATTCATATTCACTCGTAATAACGGAGTAATTATGGAGGTGGGGGACAAAATTTCATCAAAGCAAACAACCAGTTTCAACAAAGAGCATTCATTCACACTCCCGACGCACAGAACTTATTTTTGGCACGAGGATCCTGAGTCTTATGTAAAGGAAAATCCACTTACATTTTTCACACCGAAAAGTCAATCGTCGCGAGCCGGAATCGAACCGGCTACCCTCCGCATACTGGGCAGATGCTCTACGAACCGGGTCATCATTGTCCGGGCGATTGGGGGCGAATAACGCAAGTGAATAATCGGTGATGCGCGAACCACTATTTCCGTGATAAACAGTATCTATCCTGGTTTTAATCATTGGGCTAGCCTCGTCGGTCACTTCCAAATGGGACGAACAGCACACGGATGAAGGTGATCCATTGGACGTTGAAATATATTCACAGAAGGTATTTTTGGCACGAGGAGCCTGAATCCTACGTAAAGGAAAATCCACTCGCATTTTTCACACCGAAAAGTTGGACACCGCATTATTCGCACCCGACTGACCGGCACGCGGTAACTCAGTTGGTAGAGCATCTGCCCGGTGTGCAGGGGATCGCCGGTTCGAATCCGGCTCGTGGCGTTCAACTTTGCTGTGTGAAAAAATGCAAAGAGATTTTCCTGCTTGTACCGTTATACAGTTATTTCCTCTGGCTTGATCGGAACCTATTTGGGAAATACCAGTGTGGCCTTGTTTAATAGAAATCCAGATTTCTCAGAGAAGTATTGGATATGTGAACAGTTTTTCAATAAACTCTACTAAGTTGTAAGGCTGCTATACAGAATCATTGAGAATGACTTCATTGGCACACTTTAATAGACGAGCCTAGGGGATAACAGTTGAGCTACTAATGTAAGTTGAAAATAAACATGGAGAAATTAAAACACCTTGAAGAACAACACTTCTTACTTTAGGATATTGTATTCTTCCCTAAATTAGTCTTGCAACCATTTAAGTGGGGCAGCTAACAGATTCTAGTTTTCTGAGAGGTAAAAACCGTCTCACCCAGTCAAACGCTGGTATGTGATCGAGAGAGGCTCGCCTGGCCGATTTACACGAATCATTCGGGGATTTTGCAATGAAATGGATAACGCAAGTTCATGCATCAATTGTGGAACGTGGGTACTTGTGAGAAAATCGGTATTCGTCAGTGGGACTTCTGACAGTGCTCTGAAGGCGATGAGGCACAGCAGGTTTAATTAGTTTCAATTCCATTGAACAAAGTGTTGTAGGGTGGAATTTCCTAATTTTCGTCTGGTTATCGGATGAATTTAGTTACGGGTACGATTGTGACAGGATGACCACAGCCAGGAATAAATAAGGTTTTTAAGTGAATGGTTGACTACATTAGCTTACTGTTTGAGTACTACCGAAGGTAGACCATAGGATGCAGAGGATTTAGTCAATTTGGTGGATTGAGTCAGCATGAAGAAAATTTTCAGTTTCTAAACGTCTAGTTTGTTGAAGTAACCGCGGAATCCACCATACATATAGCCCATTTCCTCGTCATTGAAGGCGGGGGATTTTCTTCTGATCACTGGTCTTTTTCCCGTATGTATGTAATGTTCACGGACGGCAGTAACTTCCGAGAGTTGTGGCCCAGACGTCTGATTCCATTCTTGACCAAGCCTGACAGTCAACGAATCTCTGGTATTTTAAGCTTTTTGTACACTGATTCCTTGTTCTTGCGTACCGGCTTCAATTTTTTTTTTTTTTTGGGGGGGGTGACTTTTCCAAGAGAGAGAGAGAAATAAACCACTTCTATGGGCCAGCAAGGTATAAAGAAGGAGAATACTGAAAGCTAAGTTGAAAAGATGAAGTGGCAAGAAATAAAGAAAGGTGAAACAATAAAAGGCTTTCCTGAGTTTAGTTCTGATGGTTAGAACGGAGCAGTCTAGTCTGTCGGAGATTGAGATATAAGATACTAGGATTGCTGACACTCGGTCTAAGGCTAAGGATTTCTAGATTATTTGTCGGTAGACAATCCCACTGAGAGTCACCACTGGTAGGGGGAAGGTGAACATTATTGTCATTAATGGATGAGAGTGAATAGGTCGACTCAAGATTACAGTTTCCTACACCTATATAGAAATTGTCATCAGTCAAAGGTATAGCAAAAGGTAGGAATGAATCACAGGAAGAGTTAAAGTTTTGTGAGCTCTGTGGTGCAATATAAGCATTTGTGATATTGATATGGCCAAAACTGAAAAATTTAGAAAATTTAGAAAATAGAAAAATATCGACTTTAAACCTGTTTCACCACTTGGAATTGATGTAGGTGACAGAGTCATTAGCTCTTTTCTTCATGCAGTTCTGTCTATCCCCACGGCAGCATGAACAATTTTCAGGTACAACCGTCTTTTCCTCCACGTCAGCATTCAGCCAAGTTTATGCGAGACGAAGCACACAAGTATTTCGAAAGGCAAGAGCCATCAGCAAATAAGTTAGGTCCGGAAGCTTCAACTAAAGAACACTTTGTTACACACAACGGGATTGTTATATAATCCAACGGTGTGCGACTAAGGGTTGTCCACCAGTCGGTTCTTTTGCATTTACCCCCATGAGGGCTCAGCTTTACAATGACGTCATTTGATGGTAGATGCCCTGTGAGTTAACGCCATGGCAACTGTGGTGCTGTGAATGCTGTGTTCTTTCGGGGGGAGGGGGGAGGGAGGTGAATGGGCACGATCTGCAAAGACACAGAAAGAAAACTGGGTGAGCGAAAGCCCAGTAAATGCATAAGCAAGCATCAACACTTACACCGAGGAAAGGGCTTGGAGATCTACTCCACAGCGCACTAAAACAACAAAATTGTTTTGAGCTTTTACGCAAAGGTTATATGACGGCATATAACAGAACGTAAAAATATTTCAGAAATGGGGAACCAGAACTGAAGAGCGGCCAATCAAATTTCGCACATGGTTCAAATATCTCCATACTACTTTAATGAGCCTAAGTACACTGATCGCACAACATGCATCAAATGAACTCAAGAACATCATCTGGACTAACTGAACACCACCGAAACATCGACTTAGAAAGATTGCCCGCAGTAACCGAAAAGTCGACAGGTTACTAACATTCCCGACAAAGCTGTGTTGCTGAAAAATCCGTTCAATCCTTGACTTCATCATAAGGACATTTAGCTATGACAAATGCGTTGATTTATTGCAAAAAAGAACAACGAAAAAGTGAGAGTCATTCACATTTTTGATACTATTTGCTTTAATCTTTGCCGGTTCATCAAAAATTCTGTCAGACACGCGCACGACCGTTCACAATTTCGCCCTGTTTGAACTAGCGATCTGACTAACATACGAGCTGATCTGAAGACTATACCGAGGGAGAGAGAGAGAGATGAAGAGAAAAAGCGTATAGTATATCATATTCGAAGACAGAAAAAGATGGTGTTGGTGCCGAAGCGATGAGGTATGGGGTGGTGAGGAATACTGACAGCAGGATAGAACTGGAGAATGAGAAAAACGGATTGGAAATCGAGTGATGAAATCTGACGTACGCTGTCTGAGATCAGCGTCACCACAAATCCCATCCTTGCTAACCTTTTCCAACCCATCTGGGTCGCGACACGTGTCGAGATATGTACTTCTCACGTTTTGGTCTCATTCCGTCGTTCTGTTCAGTCATTCGTATATTTTTTCTGGCTGGGATGATCTGAACCGAATGTGCATATATATATATATATATATATATATATATATATATATATATATATATATATATATATATATATATATATATATATATATATATATATATATATATATATATATTCGTGTGTGTGTGTGTGTGTGTTTAAGAATTCCTAGTCAGAGTGGGAACGAGGGAGATACGGTGCGACCGAGGTAGAAGGGATGGGCTTTTGAAACATGACATAAATCAGGTAGACGGGTCAACTTCTTTACATGATCCGAAGTCAGCCTAACGTGTATATTTTACGAAATTAGCGAGGCCAGATCTGATCCGATCGAAGCAAAACCTACCTCTGTTTGACCGCAAGTTTGAAGAAACGGTTGATCCGGATACTGGCAGCATTTTAAGCTTTGAAAACAGCGAAGATTCTTACAATTCAGAGAATAATGATAATGATTCGGATGATGACGATCTGGATTGTTATTATTGATATTACTATTATTATTATTACATGAATTGTCATGACCAGCATGAAAACAATAGTGGCATGTTTACAGTTTTTCTGCTCTACTTATTTTCTTATTCAGAGCTGATGAGGTTATAATGTTTTTATACTTATCATATTAGCCGGTAGACTGTGATCGTTTTGATCAGTCTACAGCAACAAAAATTGACTCATATTTCTACTACGGACAGCTCTCTTTTTCTGCCTCTATCTCGTGCTATATGACAGCTTAACAAGAAAGAGCCATCTACTGGGTCAAACTGGATCGGTATCTTTTAACCTCACTGTTTGCCTGTCCCAACACATGCATATCATTGCCTTCCTACCCCAACCCCAACCCCCAACCGCCCTCATACACACGTATGCAGTCCATAAGTGATGATTTTCTACGACTAAGCTCTGTGTAGTTTTTATGTGTGGACAGGGTTGGAAGAATTTTTGCACTTCCAAAATATTCCCAATGCTGATCGATTTACTAACTGTATTCGTCCACTCCTCTATCGTGATTGTTTTTCGATTAGAATCTAGGTTTTACGTGCAGGGTCACGCCTTGGTTCGCACCGTTTAAGTCACCCGTACGTATCACTTCAGGAATAGTAAATACGAAGCCAATGCAGGTTGGCCTTCCTCACCGAGCGACGAGTAGAACACGAACTGTTGGTCGAATTTGTCAATTCATGGTCCCCGTCGAACCACGTGTATGAAAGAAAGTGGAATTACTTCTAGAAAATTGTGATATATTTGTCTGGATGTAAACCTGTGTCATATTGTTTGAAGCAGATCTTGTGCTCCAGTTATGCGTTCGAAATAAATCAAATAATTTCTTCCGATGGAATTACCATCAACCATGAGTTTGCTGGTGAACCACGAGAGAATATACATTCCTTCAAATTTGTTTGCATTCCCTTTATACTTATTTGTACTGATTTACATGTAGTCAATAGGATAGCAACAACCGGGGCTGCTTCTGACAGGGCTAGCATTGATTCATCAGTGCATAGAGCAGTCTGTGGCGAATATGAAGTTCAGTTTAAACAGAAATTCATAATGAATATTTGACTAATAGTTTGACTTCTGAGCTTCAGGCACTTTTGGCCCCGCTCAACCTAGGTGGGTTCGGTCTGTCCGGTTAGATTTAGCAAGATAGCTTTTCCGTCTTCGAATCTTCTCGGATTATTTGGCTGAGAACACACCGTTTACATAAGAAAAAGAATCACAATCAACAATCTTTGAAACACGGATAAACTGGTTCAACCTTAATTTTAGTAAACTCTCGTCTGATTGACTGACTGATGATACGACCAGCCACAACTCGAAGGGAACCTGCTCTCGTCTTATCCATCCGTTGCTCTGTCGACGTGAATCCACCGGTTCATGTCTTTACTTGGATACTGGTCAGGTGTTGACGCGTTGTCTACTGGAGTGACTAGGCTGTGTATCAAAAGATGCGTCACACCATACCCTCACAAAGGTCACACAACTAAGACAGCAGCCAGAAAACCATACGAACTACGGGAAAGTACAAAGTTCAATGGGGTTTTACGCTAGAACTCGAAATAATATTACGTAAATATAAAAACTACAATAGAATATGCTTATTTTGGGAAGATAAACCATCATACTTGTGCTTGCCTAATGTGTGTATGAGAGAGAGAGAGTCACTTCGTCATGCACCGTTTCCCAACGCATGATAATTTGATTTCAAAATCTTTTATGGTTGCCTAAGTAGCAACAGAGATTCATCCGTAGTAGCAGCAATACTCGAACTGACGGAACACGCAAAAATCACTCCTATCTTGATCTACAAAAATCGGAATAGCCAGAAGACCACCTTAGACCACCTTAGTTCTACTGCACAATTGATTTGTACAGATGTGTAACATCACCATAAGTGATGTGTTCTTCGTTCTATTCTATGGAACTGGATTGGAATGGCCGTATCCGTGACCGCGACCGAAGTTCAGAACTGTCGCAGAAGGCCACCATTGAGTCCTCAGTCCTAGAATGATCTTTCGTGAATCTACTCCGAAATTTCAGAACAGTTTACAGAATTGCTCACACTGTTACTCTGGTTCAGTGTGAAGAGATTGAGAGCGAAGGCCCGGTAGATCAAATCAACGTGGTCGGTTAGTTTGAGTATTTTCGTGTTACTGTGGCATGTGGCATGTGTTATGTGGTATGTGGTATGTGCGTAACTGGCTAGCAGTCATATGAGCTTGTGTGTGTGTGTGTGTGTGTGTGTGTGTGTGTGTGTGTGTATGGATGCAAATGCTTGCTACTGCTCGTAGTTACTCGATCGCGTCCAAATCACAAGTAAGTTGATAGCGTTTTGCCGATGGTATTCGTTTTGGTAATTGCACCAGCAATAGTGACGTTGATTCGATTATAGTTGTGGTGATATAGCGGGCATTACTCGTGATACGACCAGGTACAGCTTCGTAGCCACGCACGCTGACGAGCTTCAATCAACTTGGATAGCACAAGATAGGCACAACAAAAGCTTGCTTTGATTAGTCAACTTCTAATATACCAATTATTTCCTCTGATTTAACATATTTACGCATATCAGTTCTGCAAAACAATTAGCGTGTTCTCCCACTGACTTGGTGATCTTGCTACTTTGGTTTACGCAATTCCGAGTGGCAGTGATTTCAATACGTCCTATCAGTTTGAGTATTGTGAATACTAAATTTGGACTGACTAGTACCTATAAATTTACCACAAGCCTCCTCTCTCAACAGCTCCTCGTCACTTTTGCTTGCGTGTCACACGGATATCTGAAATGGAACTGATGGATGTGATTCGACCTCTTCCGCGGTCATCTACGCTGGCGAAACAGATGGGTTATCGGCTTCAGCACAACAGCCATATTCTGGGTCTCCACTTGAAGCGAATCTGGTGGAGATGACTTCGATGCACGGATGCATCATCCAGAATGATGAAATTATATGACAGAGATTCCACGTGTGGGTCGAGGTTCCCTTCTATGGACGTATATGACATTACCATTGTCAGAACATATTAGTGATGGCCGCAATCTCACCCAATGAATAGAACGGCTGAACTCGCCTTCGTGGTCGAATCCACCGTACTGCAGAACGAAGTTGTCGAAAAAAGCCTTCAAGTTAGGTGTCACACTCGAATTTGCCGATGACAGTGCACTTTACGTAGATTATGCCAAGTCTTCTGCCACACCACTTGAGCACGGGTGACGCGGTGCCATATGCAGATGAGGAAATCCCACTTAGTCAAGTTAACATTTCAACTCGGCTTTGCAGAACTGCAACCTATTATCGGTGGCGAATATTTGCGAGATTCCTCCAGGGCTGAAGTTTCTCCATGACATAAATATATTGGAACCCATATCATTTCCGAGATTATGGAAAAAACGATGCTCCGTGTGATGTTATAGGTAATTGTTTATTGTTCAGTAGCCCAGTGTTATCGGAAGAGACATTTCAAAAGACTGAATGACCATTCGATCATAAATTGGCCTTGAAAAAGATTACCGGCGGTAACGGAAATGTTCATTGTCTACCGTCTCTTCCAATAAAAATGTGCTACCGAGAAATAAACGCTTAGCTTTATTTTAATGATACTTTATATACAAACGAGGTGGTTGGCGTACTCTTCAGAAAAACCTCCGACCATTCGGAGTACGAATCTATTGGTGAAAAGGCGTGGTATCAGTTCAAGAATGGGCCACTGAAGTCGACATGGACTCTCTTTTATGAAATGTGACTTTCGAGCCAAGGATTCTAGCTGTTTGGCCTCGACTTGACTTTGTTCAGACATTCACTGCAGTTCTTTTTCGTAGTACAGGTGTCCCCATTCAATTCCAACCATGAACACGTCTGTCTGGCCGATGATTTCGTTTTTTCCATCCCAAATGACCTTTGGGTAATTCATTCATAACCGAGTTATGTAACAGGTGTCGTTTGAGAAGTCGGTCTCCACGACAAAAGGGCAGTTTGAAAGATCCCAATATGATACTGTGAGAAATGAATCTACCCGGCCAATCATACTTAGGGAAACAGGTCGCACCCAGACAACGAGCACCAAGGACTAACAAGACAAGAACAGTAAGGATGTATTCTGGCAGATTAGATTATTGCGTACTCTTTTATATATAGATGAAGGCGTGTAACCGTTCGTAGACAAAGTCTTAAAGAATAAATAGTGACCTTACTGCATTTGAACAATCTGACTCTCAAGGTTGGGCTTTTGCTTATTAGCTAAATACTGCAAATGAAGCTTTTATGCACCGGGACGAGTGCAGAAGCATTCCAATCACCACGGACATATTATGCGGTACGCAATACTTGTACTAATAGAACGTATTGAAATCACTCCAATCCCGAACTACGCAAACCGAGATAGCAAGAAGACCAAGGCTGCGGAATCGTACCTAGGTTTCATGGCCGAATCAATTTGCATAAGTATGCCGAATAAAATCAAACAATTAGTAGATCACAAGTAGACCAATCGCAGCGAGGTTTTGTTGAACTTGTTCTGGGTGACCCTGATTGGTCGGAAGTCCTCAGTGTATGTAGCCACGAAGTTGTCCCGCGCCGCATTGCTTGTGATGCCTGCCGATTCACTCCACATATACTATACAAGGGGTTACCAGATTATTCTGGAAAGTGTCCCACGTAGCGTTTATTGTTGTTAGTGGTTTGGATTGCGAGTTCAGCGCAGTTTGCAAATGCGCACCAGACAGGTCGATTTCTGTGAACTAATTAGTACCGAGCACTCGTTTCATGAAGTCCTCTGGCTTCACAATAGTTGTCCTGAAGATGAAGAGTCAGCTGTTAATCACGGCATATTCGGGACATCTGTCCATATATTCTCTATCCTCACCACAATCGGAGTCGCTTATATGGATGAGGTCACGCCATCTTGCTCCATCTTGGCAAGAGCCTTCAGGTCACCCTCTCTCTCTCTCTCTGGCCGTACGGTAATAGTCTTCGCTCCAGAAATACCGGATCAAAGTCAACGTCCAACTTCGTTAGTTTAACCATCATGCCATCTTTTTTGTTAGAAAATTGGAGTATGGATTTGAGGAAAATAAATAGATCTACTGGAGGATCATGTGTAGTCGGAACCGTTACTGGGTGGTTCAAGGCACACAACGCCCTCAAACCCAAATGGGCTCCCCGTTCATGCACGCTCCATTCCATTCAAATGAGAGAGGGACTCACTTCACTTGGTCACTATCGGTCAGGAACGAGTGGCAACGCACATTATTTCAATCGCGTTCAAACGAATTCAAGAGGAATGTTGTCAATACTGAAAGCCGAAAGCTACCGCCATTTCAATATCGGGCTAACCTTGAGCGACACTGAATGTTTTGTCACTGATCAACGGGTACACGTGATCTCTTCAGTACGAGTCAGTTTACCAGAATTGATCGGTTACTAACCAGTACAAAAGAACAAGATAATGTTGTTATGAGATGAGATCCCTTCGGGGCGCACGGGGATTTTACGGTCCTTATCATCGCACTTCGACTTAAGCAAAAGACACCAAAAATACGACGAGAGACACCGCCTCGTAGGTAACATACAGTCCACTTGATATCATTTCAAAAACAAAACTCGTTGAGAATAGACCACTGGATTCCTCTGTCTGACATGCAAGTTTGAACAAGTAACTCCTTTGGGAAATGAGCACATGACCATCGTTCATAAACATTAGGCGAAAGTTCACAGGACATGTTGGTCAATAACACGAACTAACTTGTGTTCTGAGCCGTGAGTTATTCTCGGCGCAACTGAGCTGAGCTAGCATATTTAATATAATCCAGCCAGTGCATGCACGTGCTTGTATAGGCTTACATGTGCATGTGTGTGTGTGTGTGTGTGTGTGTGTGTGTGTGTGTGTGTGTGTGATGTGTTTGCTCACCTGATAACGAGACAGTATTTGGTCATTACTATAGGTATTAGAGCCTCATTAACCGGACGGTCAAACCGACAATACTCCGGATATGAAAGATGTATTAGGCACAATGTGAACGCACTAACACAGTACACACGTACGTGTTTATCCGGATTTCCCCATTCCCGAACAAGAATCCATATCAGATAGACTCATGCTTGGGCAAAGCGACGTTGGCGGCAACGCTATGAGGAACCGAACGCACCTGGGCAGCTGCCGCGGCTGCTGAAATAACAAACAGTCAGGCACGCACATGCACCATACTTTTTCGTTTGTTCGTTTGTTCATCATATATTTATGAGCACATACGTGATCCTTCTCTCTGCATGCCCGTGTGTGTTTGATGGACGGGCCGAGAAAAGTACGGGAGGGGGAGGTGGAAGCGGAGAGCGGGTGGTGGGTAGTTTTCGAGGTCATTAAGTTGCAGGTTGAAACAAGCGTGAGGCGTCATCCGCGGTAATTGCCCAAACGGACGCTGAGGCAAAACATAACATACAGACCTGGGGAAAAACACATGCAGCGGCGCCCTGAAAACCTGTCTCATTGTTCAGAGGTGATGTATGTTCCCCGGTCTTTTAAATTCGCATAGAATAGTAAAGTCCACTACAAAGGCACGGAAAGTGAGCACAGGATATGTTATAGCCTTATCTCCTGGGTTCCATAAATAACGACAGCGTTGTGAACAGGAAATGTTAGCGGCTAACAAAGGACTATTTGTACAGTTGAAATAAAACCAATGAAGATATAAAATAGCACACCGGCATTGTCTAGTTTCGATACCAAATAAGTCCTGTTAACCATCAAATTCTCACTCGTAAATCTTATTTTACATAAGATAGTACAGGCTGATATATGAAACTATATGCAATTCAATAATGTCCTCTTTGGTGTCGTGTTAATCTGTGGGCAGCTGAAATTGTTCGACTTTGGTTTGTATGGAAGTTAAAACCATGAAAGCACTGTGCACAGCTGTTCCATCTTGTTCAGTATATATATATATATATATATATATATATATATATATATATATATATATATATATTGAACAAACAAGATGGAACAGCTATTGATAGTAAGTAGTGTGTAAACGTGTGGACAAAATCTCCCCGGAAGCACACGACCGGTTTCGCGGTTGTTGCCGCTCATCAGGTATGCGTACCCGGTACTCCTCTGCCCACTCGTCCTCATACTTGTACACTCCGATGTTATACGTTCACTAGAATCTAATTTGAATCGTCTGGAGTGTGAATGGATACTCTTCATTCGTTGGGTTAGCAGTGACCCAGACACGAATAACTATAAGAAAACAAAGTTGTGATTTATTTGTGGGCTCTTCATTGAAGAGTATCCATTCGCACTCCAGACGATTCAAATTAGATCCTAGTGAACATATATATATATATATATATATATATATATATATATATATATATATATATATATATATATATATATATATATATATATATATATATATATAAAGTACATTTATATGGCCATCAGTAAAATAGAAAAACATTTAAAATCGCATTGACCTCGTCGAAACTGCTTCGAATTTCTCGGATTTATAAATAATGAGTTGTTGACCTCACTCCATCAGGAGTTGACCCCAGTACTAGATTTTCTTCTACGTGTACTCCAAAACCAAACTGCAGCACAGTACTACTCATAGTACTCCAAATTATAGGACACTTTGAAATCACTCAGTCAGAAGTGTGTAAGCCAAAGTTGCAAGAACACCAAGGCTGCCGAAGAATACGTTAACTGTATTGCAGAACTCATGTGCACAAATATGTCAAATCAAGCCAAGTAATTGGTAGACTAGAAACCGACCAGTCACATGAAGCTTTTGCTGTACTTATCCTCTGCGATCCTGATTGGTTGAGGCTACTCCGCGTGCATAGCTAGGAAGACGTTCCTGGCTGTATCACGTATGATGACCGCGGAATCACCAAAATCTTCCTCCATCAAGAGCTTCTCGTCGATCTTGCTCGCCTTTCGCACTGATCTTCGAAATGAATCTGGTGACTGTAGCTCGGCAGCTACGACAGTCATCTCGGTTGGTGGAATATCCGGATCTTTGTCACCCTCTGGATCTTTGGTCGTCTCATCCGTGTGATCGGTAGTATCGTCAGTTGCTACGTTGAAACGAATTTGACTAAGGCGGAGCCGATGCACCGACGCATGATCTGGGCCGGAATTCTCGACTATAGATTAACTAAGTTGTCTGGTGATGATTCCACGAGTTGGTCAAAGCTCGTTGCCACGGAAATACGTGGCTTCGCTGGAGTCAAGATACTTTAGTGATGGACGTAGTCCTCGGTACTTAAAGAGAACAGCTGGACTCTCCCTGGTGGTTGTACTCACTGTGTTTCAGTATGGCAACAAGAAATTGTCAAGGAATGCTTCCTTGTCAGGCCTCTGTCTCGGGTTTGTCGATGCTAGCGCAATTTTCGCGGTAAGCATCAAGATTTCCGCGGCACCGTTAGAATATGGGTGAAGTGATGCCGTACGTAGGTGCCGACGTCCGATTCTATGAAGTCAGCTTTTTAGCTCCTACCGCGCACAGAACTGCGATACATTATCGGTGACTAGTATTTGAGGGATTCCTTCTCGGCTGAAGCATTTCCGTAACACCTAGATTACCAACGAGGTGGTTGGCGAACTTGTCAGAAATATTTCCGACCATTTAGAGAAATAAACAGTCATAACATGCTCGCTGTATCGGCTCAAGAATGAGCCACAAAAGTCCGCATGAACCCTCCGCCGTGGATTGTAGCTTTCAGGCCATGGGTTCACTTGTCTGGCCTCGACGGGACTTTGTGTATGCACGCATAGCATTTCTTTGCTGTAGTGCAAATATCCTCATCCAATTCCGGCCACCAACACACTTGTCGAACCAGCAACTTCATTATATCCATGCCCAAGTAGAACGACGAGGCCAGACAAGAACAGCACGATTGTATTCTGTCTCACTCTGTCGATACTAACCCATTTATATACAAAATGGGACACGATGCGATGTCGATGTATCTACTCGGCCTAACAGTTGCGGTTCGGTTCACCTGATTGGTTAGATACTGGAAATGAAGCTGTAGATCAGTGGGCATAGGGGCAGCAAGTGAAATGAACTGGCACTGGTCCGCCACTGCGAGCAGAGAGTATAGTGACAGGAAGTCCGCTTGTTGGATTGTCTTGACTCATCGATGCAGAATGCCATAGTTATAGGCTCCCAGAGCAATGCTCCATCGCTCAATCAGAGCAGCCGTGGATTTGGTGATGGATGTGTCTTGGTTATGTTGGATCTGATGAGCTTCGTGGTCGGTGACAACCGTGAACTTCACTCCAAATAGGTACTTGTGTAGTCGGCGTACTACCCAGAAAACGGCCAAAGCTGCCTTCTGAGTCTGCGAATAGCCTTTCCCTGCAGTATTGAGAAGACGGGAGATGCAAATAGTTGGACATCCACCCTGTTCCAGAACAGCTTCCATCCCCACCTCTGACGCGTCAGTGATCAGCATGGTCGGCTCAGATGGCGCGACTGAGGCCATTATTGGTCGGTCGACGATATTTCGAATAAAACCACGTATTGTCTTTTCACACTGTTTGTTTCACTGCCACACATGGGATGACTGAGCCAGGAACAATGGTTGGGCTCGTGCCGTAAAGTTCGGAATGAAACTGAACTAATACTGCAGGCCTCCAAGAAACTATCGTAAAAGCATTTGATTTTTCGGTGACTCGATGCCAGTCAGGGGTTTGAAACAATCTGGATGGAGTTAGTATCCGTTTACATTGACAGTGAAACCGAGGAAATCTAATTCGGTGACATAGAATTTGCACTTGGGGATTTGATCGATATACTTCTTTCCACGAACCTCTCCAGCAGCTGTTGCAGTCGGCCGTCATGTTCTTCGTTTGTGAATTCAAAAATAACCGCATCCCCCGATAGACACCATGTATCTCCTCGTCTGTTGTAGCCTGAAATGTCCCGGAAGACACGGGCAGGCCGAACGGCAGGAATTTCTATTGAAACATACCCCACTGAGTGTTCATGATAACTAGTGATTTCGACTTCATGTGCAGCGGAATTTGTGAGCAGGCATCAGTCAGATTGGTTTCTGAGAAATACTTGCTACCGAGCATGCTTTTCATGAAGTTTTCCGATTCCACCGTAGTTGCCGCGCATCTCCGTTATTAGGGAATTCACGGTCAGTCAGTGATCATCACAAATCCGGGAAGTCCGTCCGTCACTTTTCATTACAACCACAATAAGAGTCGCCCAAGAAGATGGAGTTATACGTGCGATGACACCATCTTGCTCCATTTTGGCACGCCTCTTCAGAACATCTCTCTGGCAGTACGGATACAGTCGCAGCTTCAGAAATACCGGGTCACTACCCATTACTAATTTCGCGGGCTCTACCGCCATGTCACCTTCGTCGTTGGGACATTATGCGATCAACTGCTGAAGAACAATCTGATTCACCGGATTGGTGGACGTCATTTTCAGGGTTACCGATTGCTCCAAGGCACACGGGGCCTTCAAGCCCAGGACGGATGGACCGTCTACGGAAATCAGGAATCGTATTGGGGTATAGTTGCCCTCCAACCGAACCATTAAAGTAATTTCGCCCAGCAGTTAAAGTTGATTATCAGTTACATCGTGAATACGCACAACAGTGGGTTGTATGGGTTCATTGCGCTGAGTCAAGTCGAACACTGATTTCGGAATAATGGACTCACAGCCCCCCCGGTGTCCACAATGAACTGATGTCTCAGGCCGCATTGGAACTGGATTCATCTGTACCAGAATTGATTGGATTCACTCGAAATCTTCAGCGTGTATACCGGATTGTCCTCAGTTTTCGGATCCTCAGGGTGTGAACTCGTCACAGTGTGGCACACCTTGAAAATACGGCCAGTCTTTCACAAGAATGACATGCTACATTATGAAACTGACAGGTGGAATATAAGTGGAGTTTGCCGCACGAGAGGCAGTGATTCATTTGCACTGGTTTGCGGTTATGAATCACTTTGTTGGTCGGCTTCGGTTGAGGCTTTTGACTTGAACTGCCTTGTTTACGAGGACGAACGTGTTGGTGGTGCATTACGGAATGTACAGCCGCCGCTTAAGACTGGCTATCGCATTGGTCTTACTATGACCGGACCTCAGAGGACGTAAGGTAGAGCTTCAGTAATAGTTTCTTTTGCAATTCCGGATGATTTATACCGGAAATGAGGCGGTCGCACAATTGGGTTTCTAAATGACCACTGAAATTACACTTAGCGGCCTGTGTCTGAAGTGTCAGGATGAATTCACGGTAGTTTATGTTGGGACCAAGAACCGGTGAATGAAATTTGGCACGTTCGGTCACCTGGAAATTGACCGGAACCACATGGCCTAGCAGTAGAGCCTTCAACTCGTCCAACGAAACTGCAGTAGGGGCTCTCGAATATGCAAGGTTTTTCATCAACGAGTACAATGAACAGCCGCCAGTTGTCAAGAAGAATGCAGTCTAGTTCTCCTTCTTCATACGCTTTCGTATGCTACATCATAACTCGAAACGTTCAATCCAGTCTTCAATTTCCGGTGCACTATCAAGCAGGTTCAGCAGTTCAATACTGGGCAGCTCCATGACTCGACGCCAGTTGTAATAGTCCTAATGAACTGAGTTAATGATCCGTATCGAAATTGCCCTCTACCCAGAACTACGCGGACCGAAGTAGCAAGAAGACCAAGGCCGCGAAATAGCACGTCAGTTGTATTGCAGTGTGGGTTTGTATAAATATGTTTAATTAGGGAATATAATTGGTAGTCACGAAGGTAACCAATCACAGGAAGCTTTTGTCGGGCTTGTCCTCGGCGATCCTGATTGATTAAGGCTCATCCGTGTGAGTGGTTACAAAGCTGTACCTGGCCGTATCACGTGTGACGGCGGCTGAATTGCCTCAAAATTCCCAAGATAAGAAGTTTCTCGAATACAGTTTTCTACCTATATGGGTCCTCAAATTCAGTATGGTGATGCAGCTTCATGTCCACTTACGGCTGACATACAGGTCCAGCTGAAACGAATGCAAAGGGCCGTTCTTCTTCGCATCACCTGACTACGTGGAACTGATCACGATAGTAGTCTGGAGGTGACTGATTTGTTCTCTTAAACATAATGGAAGATATGAAGCAAATCCCATCTAAATTTGCCGCATTATTCGAACCTATCTAGGACTAGAGCTACGGGCTGATTTTCCGCTTCGGTGACTTTACCATGCCTGCTGAAACTCGATGATCCGGCTAAAAATGCACTTTGCTGATTTGCCACTGGTGTATCGCTTGATTTTGACTGCGCTATATTTCTTCGGTTGCGTATGTTTTACTGGACTAACCTTCACGACTTTTCCGTCGACCTCACCTTTGACACTCTTTCGACTCTTGCCAATTGTACGTGGTCGGTTCGCTTAGGCTTCACCACCGCGTTTGATCTGATTTTCGTGTGTTGCTCGAATAGGTACCTTTTCGATTCCACGATGTACAGAATACACACTCGTATCTGTCCACTGACTCGAGTCTACCCTGTTCGTCCGATCGGTGGGATTTCGTTCGGAGTTCACTTCGGGACTCAATGGAAGGCACTTTCTCAGGTCGCTGGTCAAAAGTTTTCCATAATCATAAGCGATGACTTCACAATCGCTAGTTGATACATTCGAAAATAAGTAGATATGCGTGAACGCAAGAGTACAGTGTACGCATACCTGATGGGCGACAATAACCGTGAAACCGGTCGTGTGCTTCCGAGGAATTTTGTCCACTCTTCTTTGCACTACTTAATTTGGATAATATCAACTATCGACTGCTGTGTCGTTGTTTTCTAATTTACTCGATTCACCCACAAGGAACTACCAACAAAAACAAAGTTGTGGTGCTCTAATGGACTCTTTGATAATAAGCTTCTATTTCCATCCCGCTCAAGTAAAAAGAATTTTATACAGCCACGTATCATATTTTTGGATATCGGAGTATTTAGATCAAGCACATCAACTTGTCCTTATTATGCTCATGAGTAGAAAGTAGCTTCAGTTATCTCTTAAAACAAGAACATTCACCGGACAATTTCCCCAATCACCAATGTAGGTGACAGAATTTCCTATCCCGCTGCAACCTGTGGGATATAGATCATCGTGAACGAATAGAATAACCGTCTAGTCGGTACGTGCAAGGGAGGCGCGGAGACCAACCATCGGCCTTGAGGAAAAACCGGTCAGTGCACATGCGATTGCTCGTGTCAAAACTGTCATCTGTGATATCGAAGTCCGCCTGATAAACTGGCAGATGTTTCCTTATCCGTTTCCGCGGGGTACGGGCGGGAAGAACGTGAAACATCCGTGTTGTTTAATGTTTCCTTGTCTTCACGTTTCTCCGAATCTGTTCCGACACACACACACACACACACAGGTCTGATTAAATACTGAAACCAGCAAAGCCTGTCAAATTGTCACAGGATGGGCAATGTGTTTAGCATACCTCAACTGGTGGGTGTGTTTATCCTTGTGTATTTTGTGCATGACATTTTCTGACGTGCACATAATTCTGACGCAGATGTCCACATTACTGAGACGAGATTAGTGCCATCGTTATGGTAGACATTTTAGAGATTTGCAAGTATGGTAGTTGATATAAGCATGGATACATTTCATATTCATATTAAGTGATTTACTACGCATACAAGGGAAAAGTTTTCCCCGTTAAAGCAGATCTTCGTTACAAACAATTTATTCATTAAGTCGAAATTCGAGTCAAGGGATTATGTTCATCAGTTTCGTGAAAAAAGAAAACACAAATCGTGAAATGCGAACAATGTTTGTTCGCTTCTCAACTTCTAGACCTTCCTCTACCCAAGAAGTGACGTGCTAACTGTTGTCTGGGTACGGGATGATTGGTTGTCATGACCACCGAAGGCCCATTTGACTTTTACTAATCTAAGCCACACGTACTGTCAACAGGATCGATGGCCGAATGCACATTGTAGCCGTTAGGTATACCCGCTTTTCCCGGTTCAGAAACCGTACTGCACATTAACTGTGCTAGGACTGTGGACTAGCAATACTCCAACTCACGAAATCCAAGTTTTGACACTTCGACGCTCAAACCACGGAACGCAGCTACGGAGACTCGGAAGTCAGGTGGCGAAGTGCGTGCATTGCCAACAGGATGCATGTGCTTGCAAAGGAAGCATGATAGAAATAGCCAATGAGAAACTAGCACATTGGAGTTGGTCATGTTTGCATATATGGTGTGTACGTCTGCATGTGCGTGTGTGTACGGCAGTCTGTCCGTGCACACAAATGGCATTTTTCACATCCAAAACTCCAAAACCGGAATCGGACAGGCAAACCGACTGGCTGGAACTAGAGAATTGTGAGCCACAGCATACCTGCCTCAAGGAACCTGGCTCAGTAAGTATGAAGTAATGGGTACCCTCATTCAAATTCAAGAGTGGAACTATCTGGTATCATCTGTCACAAAAAAGCAACTGTTCTCGGGGTAGTAGGTTTACTTAACCTATTGCAGTTGAACATCGATGTCCTCGCACCGAGGCTAGAATTCGAAAAATCAAGGGGATTCTCAGCTAAAGCAAGTCAAAGCAGAGGAAATCGGATAGATACCAGACTGGGTTACGGTCAAAGACGGATCGGGCAAAAGAGGGCCAGAAACACTGCAGAAAAGATGGTGTAATATGGCCGTATACAAAATAGATAGACCGAATGGTAGGACAGGAGTGGTTGGAGAGGGCTTTGTTTCTTTTCATAGAACAGTACCAGTAATATAAATTCGGTCAACTAGTCACATCCAGTATATTAGCTACCTAGGTTATCGTTATGCTAACTCGATCACGGGTTTCAACAGTCTGCACACATCAAAATCCTGGAACGGAAAGGATCCAACCATTCGATTAATGACTGTGGTAAGTACTGAAGGCAGAACACGAGCTGTGGCGACTCCAACGAGTCAGAAGTAGATCACATAGCAGAAACCTCGCAAGACGGAGAGTGCTTGAGACACCGTTATTTGAATTCATACATAGGAAGGTACTGGTCCAACATCTTGCGGAATAGGGAAAGATACAGAATACCTAGAATTTTGACAGCGAGTGGGTAAGAACAGTGGCCTATTCGCCAAAATGAAACATTACAACGCATATAAGCCACAGGAAAGTGTCGAAGGAACTTCCAAACTATTGGCATATCAAGTCTTGAATAACAGGGGCTCCCGACTAAGTAACTGACACAAAGCAGGAAGATCAAATGAAAGAAAGGTGGAGTTATATTAGGGAGAATCTGATGGGGTTTGCAAATCGATTGGCATTACTGAGGTGTTCGGGAATAAGGGACAGATAATCCTGGTGATGGAACAGCTTAACGAGGGTGCTCAACCGAAATCAGGGAGCTTGTAAGTGATGTAAGACAGACAATGACTATAAACGTAAAATACGACGCCGCCAGAAGGTGGATCTTGAAAGTACGGAGGATGGGAAGAAGGAATTACGAGGACAGAATGCTTAGTAACCCCAGCTTTTGCCTCGATGCTTATTTCAACTGTGTACTTGAGGGCTGCAAAACCGAGGTCTGTACAGGGAGGGGTGAAGATTCAGACCGCTTGGAATAATGTCGAGAATCGGGTTAAATTCTTTTAGGTGCTGCACTAGTTTGATCACGGAGCTTCAGGTCGACCACTGAACCTCAATCAGCACGTACCACAGATGCCAGACAGTGAAGTTTCTCGCGAAGGGATGTACCATAGAGTGGATTATTTGACAACCTTCAAGTCGATAGGACCGGATGACTTTCACGCAGCGATGAAGATACCACTGTAAGACGTGATGGTGGAATCGCTTGAGCAGTTATCCAGAGTATGACTAGAAAATGATTAACTTCAAAAGGACTTATCTCTTTCATTCATCATTTCGGGGCTAAACCAGAAGAAGGGAATAGAGAAAGATGCACCTACTATAAACCATTCAAAGCAACTCCATGGTTACTGAAGACGATGGCAGTAATAGTGACTGAGGTGGAGAAGCCGAGCGTCCGGAGAGACGCGAACTTGTATTGGACAACATGGGTACATGGGTATGCCGCCGATGTTGTTTTTAAACCGAACCAACACCTCAGACAAGATGACAGAAAGAAATAACAGAAATAAAAGAGCACAATTCAGTTATCTCAGCCAATTCCGTCCTGGGGGAAAAGTTTTTTAGCCTAGTTTCCTGGATCTAAAGATGAGTAATCGATGGTCTAACATGGATTTGTTTCCATACGAACATGGAGGATGCCTTGTCCAATAGTAAAGTGATGAAAGGCTCTGTCCAAGGGTTCCTGCAGTTCGACATATGGGATGCTGGAAACGGTTTCTTGAATCGTTGTTACAGGTTACACACGACGTGAAGCTGGTAGTTATGAGAGACGGTATAGGTCACTCATTAGCTGATGATCGCTGCTGTGAAATCTGTCTTTCGCAATGTGGGCGAATGCCAATATATCGTCGATCAGAGGGGACCATAAGCCAGTCTTTACATTGGCCCTCCGAGTAATTATGCGTCATCGTGACCGATACCGGAAACCATGGACCTGGGAGTTCAACTTGAGCCCAGCCGTCAGTCTAAGAACGCGACGCACAGTGCTCTAAGGGCTCACGATCAAATATGAAAGGTGACTTCACGCGGCCTCTGTAAGACCCCATCTGCAGCACACCATTAATGGTGGGAATCAGTGTCTGGTGATGGACAACACAATTCTAAAACAAACACAGTGTTGTTTCCCTAAATTGGTGGCGGGGATACGGAGCTGAATTAAAGGTAAAAGTTAAATAAACTACAGCTGCTCTCTCTGGAAAGAAGACTCTGAATAAAAGACTTAATTTTCGCATTACGAATGGCAGGGATGCCACGGGCAGTACTCAGACTCAGAGGGAATGAAGTAGAACGGGGTCTGACTTCCAACTGAAGAAGTGAAGAGTGAAGACAGGATTAAGAAATCAAGGTTTCGCTATTACGGTGGTCAGTAATTAGATTCTACTACCGCAGGAGGTCACTAGAACCAATTCCGGTGGCGGAATTCAAACCTCGAGTGAATGAGTCTTTTTGTCAAAGAAGCAGACTTAGCTGTGTCATGAATGACATTTTACAAAGCTTTTCTTCTGAAGGCACTCTTTCGTTTTTATTTTGCTTTTATTCCTATTTCCACTGGATTACTGCGGCCACTGAGGTAGACGACGGGAACGAGAGTAAAGAGCAAACCTTTCTGACCCAATCAAAGGTTCGAAACTTTGTGTAGTGGCAGAATTTCTATAGAAAGCTTCTTCCATTTGTACTCCATTGAAGTCTTCATATCATCCCGTCACAAGGAAATCCATGGAGTTCATCACTCCAGTTACTGGAGAACTGGATAAAACTGTGCACTGCTGGGAAGTTCAGGAAACTGAACTGAACTCAGCTCAACTAAACTCAACTCAACTCAACTCAACTGTTCACTGAACTCATTGATTGACTGAAGTGAAAGCCGCACAATTTACCTCAATTCACGTTTCTATTTACAGTAAAGCATTGAAAAAACGATTACAACTGAATTTTAATTTGTATCGCAACCATACAGCGGCTTTCCCCTTGCCGAAGCTGTACAACTGATTCCATAAGTAAGCTGGGTCGAAGCTACGCGCAAGAATGTTCTCGTGGCCTGAACTGAGATTCTTCCTCCAATTCCACGAATTCTCTTCTGGACGTAATAATTAGGATCCTTCAAAAAGTAATGAGAATCTACTGGCCACCCGAAAATGTTCCTGAAAATTTCGGTGTATGCTTATCCCTGAGTCTTTGTATGCAAGTAGGTTTCCTTGATCCACCTCAAACATGTTTGGGCATCGCACCATTCTTGTGAATTGTTACAATAAAGGTCGCTCTTTCTAACCGGAATGAAATGTTCTCGGTTCTTTGGTTAATTTCGTTTACTTCGGTTAAAACGATGCTCGGCAGCTGATTGGTTGATTCCTCCCGGTTTGGCAAAAGTGACTGTTGGCTGCTGATTGGATGATTTCTTTCCTTTTCGTCACGCACTGACTGGGTCATCGACCGGCTTCAAAGGCCTGCGGTTTGCCATCGATTTTGGGCAGACAATGGCGAGCTGTTTGCCAATGGAACTGAGCCGTCTATTGGTGTTTCGGTCAAAACCCTTAAACCTGGGTCGTTTTTTAAATCAGATTGTATACTTATTATAACGAGAGGTTGAAACACGAGCAAGCCAAATTCTATGGCTGCATGCGGCTTCGTTCCAAAGCAGCCTCAAAATACAGGATGGATTTTATCGAATTTCGTGAACATTATATATATATATATATATATATATATATATATATATATATATATATATATATATATGCGGTGGATGTTGTGTGACACTCTTCTGCGTGAATTATCTGAAACCCCCTCGGTGTGATTTAGTAGATCAGTAAGTTCTGAACAGACCATACTAAAGATTGCGTTCACAATCGAAGTGAGAACCACGAGTTTTCAAGCTTATCGCGGGTCAGTGATATAACGCTTTTTGAAGTTGAACTTACAGCCCAAATGTGCGTGGGCGGAAGAGGGGCGGGGTGTGGTGGTCTTATTCATGGTTGGGAGGGGATCACGGAACAGTAAAAGTGGATTACAAATCAAGTCTTCTTCAGATTTTGATGACCTCGTGATTGGTGGCTGGTGGTCACACCTTTTCCCAACTCCAATTTCTAATCAGGACCAGGGTGCTCGAAACGACTTAACTAATACAATCGGCAAACAGGAAGATAATTTTCACACTTTGAGACCAACTGTGTTGTGGTCAGACGATCATCACGTTGGGCTCCAAGCCCTTCCGTTCCGGGTTCGAGTCTTGCTTACGCCACAAATCACAGCTGGCAGCCTCTAGTTGGCCGTGACCCTCTTCCTGGAATATTGTACTCTTATTATACAATAAAAAGGAAATAAAAAGATTAAAAAATCGGAATTCGTTAGATACTTTTGTACCTATTGCATGGTTTCTTGTTCACATGGTCTTCAGGATATTCCACGGACTTCTAATGTCTGTTCGAATTCAGACCAGTTTATGCTCCCCGCTTCGTTATGGTACGGGGGCATCGCGTGTTCAAATCCCATTGGGACAGGAGTATTGTACTATCCCATAGATTTTAGCAACTACTGCGTAATTTTATCCTCGTCGTTTGCTGAATATGAGTAAACCGTTGGATAGACTGGACACGGTAGAGGTAAAGACTGTCAACTCGTCTTTGGTGAAAATTATCTCCCTGTTGTTGGAGCAAGAACTATTTTATGACTTCGGGGAATCGGTCAGTGGTCGTCTTTTACCGACGACAGTCAAAAGGTTATCATCGAGGACGTTGGACTGACTATCCGGGTTCGATTCCCTTCCACCACCAGTGATTTCCGCATTTGGCAGCCTTCCATCGGCAGCTGCCCGTATCCATAAATGTTACACGTTACTGCATAATAAATAAAATCTAGAGAAATAAATAAATGAATAATAAATAAACAAAGTAAAAAGAACATTCGTTTACATACGTCCTGTTTACAGTCACTACTTTCTGTCTTTTGTGAAAAGGTTATAACGGAATAAATTCTCTTTGATCACATTAGCTGAAGGCCTATCCCCGTGAATGTATACAGCAGTGTATTTGTCCGGTGTTGTATTTGTAATTAGTAGAAGAACGAGTAATGATTGCATTGCAGGGATTCGTACGAACCTCAGCACAAAACCCGGCCGTAGCCGATGATCAAGCATTAATCAAGCGAGCAACAGTTTACGTAAGTGAGCGGAATTACAATCGGTTTCAAGATCAATCGACGCGTACACTGGGCTGAGGCCAAGCAAGACCAGTCTATACAACGACGGATCAGTCAGTCAAAATTGCCCGGGCTGAAGCATGACTAAATATGAACCAGCCAATGTCTGTCCATAAAGGGGATATTGTTCGACTGTCTGCATATTATGCGTGTCTGCCTAAACCAGACACAACACTCGGTTTCACAACAATTTGAACCTACCTTTGTTAAGCAACGGTTTAACGTTGTACGTCTATCAATGTCAACAATGTTCTGTTCGAACACCCATTCAGTATCCACCAGATGAGGGAGCTATATGACATAGCCTCTGAACGAGAACCTCACTCAGAAACTAGAACACTCAAGAGCATGAAAAATGTGAGTAGATAATCATTGCTGCCAAGCCAGTAGAAAAACACGTGTGAATACAAGAGCTTCTCTGACCACGGCCCATGGTTATATCCTCAGATGCATCTAGTTATCAAGTTGGTAGAAAACATGTACCCTATCCAAAAGCTTTAAATACTCTTTATGGCCAACCCTTTTGGATCAACCCATTCATACCTGATTTTATTCCATACGCTGGCTACCCTTATTACTCTTCAAATCCATAACCGCCTAAGTGAATTTTGTACACGAAGAAATTCCCCTCGGAAGACATGCGCAACAGATGTCCGAATAACCTTAGCCTGATGAGCTTTAGTGTTTCGTTTATCAGTTCGTTCCTAGCTAAAGGTAGTCTGCATCCAACCAGTACACTGCTGATAGGGTGCTGATTTGGATTAGAGCCATGCTATGAAGACAGTTGTGGTTAAATAACGATAATTCCCATGGCTGTTCCATCCGAAAAAGCCGCTTTCGGAGAGTCAAAAGTACTTGCCGGGAGAAGAGCGTCCAACAAATTCCTATGAGCCGTCGCGAATTAGAATGGAACAAACTGGAATGCATCGGATTTCGGTCGATCTAAAGTTACCTTTATACGCCCAACGGAGGTGGTGATCAGGCCGTACAATCGGGAAGAAATTCGACTCGCATATCATAGCTATTTGGTCATCTATTTGTACAGCCAGTGATGAGAATTCGCAATGCTCATTCCAAGGTGTTCAAAGTTGTAACCCATATTAATCCGGTTAGTACGCACTGTATTGAATCAGGAGCATCCTAGTAGACGGAAAAATATCAACGATAACTTGAACAATAAAGAACTCGTCAAAATTACACTCTAAATTTCCGTAGAACAAGGACGACAATGTGGACGGGATTGATGCCGATCATCAATTTCGAGTGCTCGTTTATCTGTGTCCAATGGTCTACTGCTTGGACTTAATGCAGAGTGTGGGATAGCAGTTGATTGAGAACGCGTGAAAGTGACGGACAATACCGATTCCATTCACATTGGTATTCGTGATCCACTAAAATGGGTCAAAGGAAAATGATGTTTCTCATACCCTTAATGTTTTCAGTCTTTTAGATTAGTTTCCAAGGAAGACTGATTTACTGCCGGGTATTGGACAGTGTAATAGGTCCCAAAAAGTTTGGAAACAAGGCAGTCGGGACTATGACTATCTACTCATCTGTAGTGCACTTTAATGATGGCAAAACCAGGGATATTTTGAAGGTTCTGTTGATACAACGGCCCGGTGACAGCTCCGATTTCATTGTGACTTGGAGAGAATTTATTCGGTAGTTTTGGAGAGAGAGAGAGAGAGACATGAAATCACTTTTTCACATTTGACTTCGGATGTCCGGGGCTTGACTGTGCATGTGCTCGAGGGGCTAATTCTGAAAAACCGTCGTGGGGGCACGAATTTGAACAATTCCTGTAAAGGATGAAATGAACACAGGAAAATAGTCCTCATCTTGAAATAATGAAAAATAAAAAATAAAGTGAGTAGTCCAGTTAGTTTCTACCAGCCCTTATGCCTAAATGTTGACATATTTCCAACAATTTTCTGTAACGCAGCAAACAGCCGTCGATGAAAACCCGTTGTCTTTATCTGGCCCATAATCATCGCTCAGAAATTCCACATTAGCACGGGAGTAGTTCGCATCAAGCCCCTGGACGTACGAGAATTGGGGACTTCATCATGTGATCACGTAATGTGATTGTCATGTGACCTTGAACTTGTCAAGCACTTTGAGCAAATCCTTTGAAGCAACTAATACAGCTGAAATCTCTCTATAAAATATAGAAGCTTTGAAGCTAGTAAGTGTTCAGCTAGTGTATGTGTGTTTTTTTTTGCTTTTTTAGAGTGAGAGAGAGAGAGCAAAAAGGAAGAGCAGAGGGAGGTCGGAAGAGAAACAGATCACGTTTCGAAAAATGGTTGACAGTAAATTGAAAAATTCGAATAGATGGAGGTTGGAAAACAGCTTCCAGCGATTCTCTAAGTTTTTAGATCAGGTGCGCATTGGTTTGATTTCGCTGGAAATCTTTCGTATTGGTGAGGCCGTAGCTGATTCTTTGTTTGAGTATACGAAGCGCCCGGGTGGAGGGGGGGGGGCAGTTTTACTGGGTTCCACCGTCAAAGCATTTTACCATTAATGAAATAATTCTAATCCCTACCTGAAAATATTGCTCCTGACTTACTCCCACAGTCCCAATGAAATGAATCATTCATTCTCGTGATGAACATCCCATCCGAAACTTCCCCCTTCCCCCTAAAAGAACAACCCTCAAGTTCTGGGAGATTCCCCCTCTCTCTCTCTCTCCATGTTTAGAGTTTTTTTGAAAGACTCATTTGAATTTACAGGACTAGAGAGTTTGACAATCAAGCCCCACAACATTCACGCTACTAGCTTCGGTTTTGAACAACTTCCTTTATTCTTTCTGGTCCACATCAATCCTCATTCCCTGAGCCCAAACAAGGAAGTCAGCATGCTCCGATCGACGCCAGTGCTGACGTTAATTTCATCAAACAGCTACTTAAGCCATATTCTGACTGCCACATCGCTTCTTCCGTCGGCACCCGGTGTTGTGTTCGTACTCAGTGGCGGGAAAACGCGTAGTCGTTGCGCTCCGTTTACTAGTAAAATTGTAAATGCAACCCGATCGCAGCCTGTGAGCAAGCCATGAGCAAGCAAGCAAGCGAGTCAAATAGCTGAGTTACAGATGCTTATACGCGCAAACAAGTAACGCCAGTGGATACGTAACGATATCTATCGGTCAGTACCGTCCGCAGTGAAACATGACTAAGGATCGGTACCAAGCCGGCGCATGTCCACACATGGGAGGAATATCGCCTGATTGTCCGCATAGTGTGCGTGACTTCACCCAGATACAAGACCCAGGAAGTTGAGACAGAGCAAGGCAAGGCTGTCTATACCCAAAACACGATGACAAACCTCATCCCGTTCACGCAGAGTTCTGTGGTATATAGGAGAAGAACTTTTGAAATCTTCAATGGAATTTATATTGTGAAACACGTAGTAACACCATGGAAAGATGGAACGATAATGACACCAACGGTTTCGTTACGTGAGTGATGTGCCGTCCTGGTTTTCGCACTCAGTATCTTGCAACTCCGAGTTCAACGTAACGCGTGTAGTATAGCCTGAAATAGCACGGAAAAGGAGCGGTTGTCAGAACCCAGACAAGTCAGTTACTTCACGACGGTCACTTTCGGTTTCACCTTACAGTCCCCGCCAAAAGCGAGCCATAATTCGGAGATACGGTTGATCGAATGTGGAAAACGACCGACCGGTAGCAACGCGGAGCGGCCAGGATTCTCAACTATGGACCGGAAAACTACACCCTCTGACACTGCATAAATTTTATTACGTGCTTGCACATGAGTGTAACGGAAAGGGATTAGGGTAGTCGGCAACGTGACCTAAGACCTAAATTGGAGAACTGAATAATATCCCAACATGTCAGTCGTGGTAACCAGTCGGGTGACAGTGGATTACTTTCTACCACTAAAGGGATCAGCGATGGAGGGATTTGAACCGCTGACCTCCGAGGTGGAAAGTGAAGGCTCCAAACCACTTGATCGCAACCGGTGGTCAACGGGACAGATGGTCAACGGGAGAGAGAGAGGTTGCGGGGTTGCCATGAGTGTAGAGAGATCATGAAAACTAGTCTTGTCTTCTTTATTCGTGATGCAATCTCTTCAATCGCACTGGCTGCAACCAGGTGATTCGGCCAGTCTTGTAGAAGCATTTTGCATTCTTAGTTTAAAAAAATACTACCTCGGCGTGGACTGGTCCAAATTAATTTAAGACCACCGATTGCGAACTAAAAGCATTTGATATCCAACTCTTGGTGTTGCAAAAATTGCGAGGAAAAAAGACAACTATTTCATTCTCTGTGACAAATACCAATCCCGCTGGAAACAGCCTTTTTTCTGACGTGTCGTTTATATTTGGACTTAAAGGAAAGAGGCAAGAAAGAAAATGGACGCATTTGGAGAATACTATATTGTAGTGTGATTCAATAACCATTTCTTGGTTAATGATAGGTTCGTCAAAAGAAAAAAGTTGCTGGTTCGTTTGAAAAGAGTAACTTTGAAATCAAAGCCTCTTTGTGGTATGCATGCTGTCGGCTGTCATGTTGATGTTCGATTAACGTAAGTGTAAGATCTTGTTGATACACTTGCTGAGCCTTGGGCTCAGGGAATTTTCTGTGTTTTCGTTATTTCAGAACGAATCTGAGCAACCCCTCTCCCACCCCCCTTGGGAAGGCCACCGGTCTTTGTGTACCACAGTCTTAGGGCAATCTGCTAAACGTCCATTTTGTTGTCTCGACGATGAAGAAATGTGCACTCAGAACCCAGAAGATGTCACTTCTCTAGTCGATAAGAAGGAGATGAAGTTCAGACAACGCATTGGGCATGTGTTTCTGTAAAAGTTACTGCTCAAAAGTTTTCCGTAAATAAATAAACTTGTGTTCACATTGTTCGTGTAAAATATAGTATGAAAACAAGGTGTGATGACCAAAATTCCAGAACATTCCACTTGGGTGGTGGTATTTCCCACTTTCTGGTAAAGAAAAGAACACCCAAAGAGGGATCAGTGCGTCCGAAGAGAAGATTTCTCAGTGCATTCCCATATGCCGTTACGGAGAAAGATGAGGTGAATCAAACTGCATTCGGTTTAGACCGAAATGAAAAGGGTACCACACACCCAACCAATAGAGCTTACTTGTTGTGTCGTATTGAAGACTTTAGCAAGTTAAAATCTTAAATTTCACCCAGACAGAGGGAAACTGATCATTGTCACTTTGAAATTAGCATAGAAAATAAATACTGTAGAAATAACACTGGTCCATCCACCGAAGTTCATACGAAGTTCCTCTGTGACTTTCATACTGTCAACCGGAACACGTGCTAAGCAAGGCACTGAACAGTTGCGATAGACAATGATGCGGAAGGGGATAAGTTTAAATGCGGAATGCTTGGAGAGATGCGGAAGGCATGCGGATAAATATGTTACAGGGGATGGGTGGGGTCAGCAAGAATCTTCTCGGCGAATTTTTCACAAGCTATTATGTGCAAATCGCAAACTTGGGATATAAGAAAGCCTATAGAAATCAAATAACCACGAGTGATAATGGCCAGGCCGCGGTGTAAAGTGATAAAATCATTCTTCAGGGAACCGGGAAAGATTACGGGAGAGTAGTAGAGTAAGAGTGGTAGAATACATAGATGAACAAAAGGAAAAAGACGGCTTGTTTGTCACCAAATTGCCTTAGTCCGAGGAATTCAACGTGATTTGTTTTGGACATCGACATTCGCGTGCCGTGCTCTACAGTGAGACTGAGACGGTCAAAAAAGGGGTTCCGAAATTCACAAGGAAAATCATTCCAATCACCTTGCTCGTGAACCTTACGCCAGTTGTATGGGCCGTAATAAATCATGGTCAGTTGTGTTGGAGGAGTACCATTCACTAGGACGGAGAAAGATTCAAAGGGGCCTGGAAATAAATTTTTCCAGTCCGTCGGATAAGAAGTTCTTCTGGATGGACGAAATGTGGCTCCCGGTAATGCGTCAGTTCATGCTTTACACAAGGATGTTCATGTTATTGACGAGGACCTACCTATTCATTGATTAAATGTTTTTACGGCAACAGACCCGGGAACACCTTGGAGGTTCAGCTACACCAATCACCCCAAAACAGTCCTGATTTGATCATGACGGCGAATTGATTTCCAATTTTGCAGAAATAAGTTCGTACACCTTTACCACATTGAAATATGGAGGCGAAAATATTGCACACAAAGAAGCACTGGATAACTGGTAGCAGTATCGTAGCTCGACAGGTAATTCTAGGGCCGAAAACGCTGAACTAATTCAGCGAGGACAGAGAAAATTGAACGAATAATAATTTGCGTATCGAACTATATTGTACTGGTTTGCTCATAAGGGAACACCTTTTTTCTACTTGTGGCTCACGTTCTCACATGTTTGGGAGTCGATACCGTATGCGAAATTATAAAATTGGCGTATTTATCGTGATATTTTCTTCAAGAAGAGGAAGTATAACCACAAAGGTGCCGGTACTTAGTAGTCACTATGTGGTACGTGTACGTGACACAAGACGTTTGCGTCAGAGTGCACGGATTTATGTAGAGGAGGAAAGTGCTTCAAAAAAATAACAATTTCATTCGAATATCGATAATACCCATATATTTGAGTCATTTGTCGAACTATATGTAATTTACACGATGCCATAGTCTAACTCTATCAAAGGCCCCCCCCTCCCAAGTAAGGTGTTACGTTCTCTCGATTTTCTGCTCATAAAACTTTCATGCCCGTACATAACGACTGCTTATTCCTCAAATAAGCTGACTACATTTCCCGTTGCTATGTTCACCCACCCACCCCCCTACACTGAGAAATAAACAGTACTGATTGGTCCTTCAGCCCTACTCAGAGAAATAATTCAGTTAAGTCCTCGGACACTGTTTCTCCATCAAAGAAGTAACATGTATTTCCGTCTAATATTACTCTCTCCGGAATTATTGATATTATGGGACCGTACTTAGCAAGAGCTTTGTCAGCCAGTGCCCTCGAGGCAGCAATTAGCCGTGATCTGACCTGTTCCAACCCAGTCCCCATTGTTCTTCGGGAAAACTAGATATCCTAACTTCAGTGTGCTACCATTGGAGTCTTCGCTGTTCCCGATTTATCAGATCTGAAATTTTGTTCGTTTCACGCAGTTTATCTCATATGACTTCGGGCTTCCTCAGTCCCACACACGGGTTTACTTGTTAAGAACTTCGAACTCATTGACAGATAACTGAAACATCTTTTTAGACCAGGCGGAAGATTCTACAGTCAGCACAAAGCACGGTAATTTTCAAATGAAATGTTCTTCCAAGTTACTTGTTGACCGCTCAAATTCACTGATGTGTTCTAATGTGGCTAGAACTATGTCCTACCATAAACATCCATATACCCGTTCAAATGTTTGAAATCTTCCACACAATTATAGACCTTTTCAGAGTCCTTGCTGCTTTATGCGTGACACAGTAGTCGAAGAACACGTATTCGTTACACTCCACTTATTTGTAAGAAAGTAAAGGCAACGGGCAGCAAGCGAGCAAAAGAGCTGAACTGTTTGTGCTCGCAAGCGTATACCAGTGAGGTCAATCGATACAGGGAAAGACCGATCTGTCAATACTGTCCACACCAAAGCACGACTAGATGTCAACACCAAGCAGGCGTACCCCCATGCACGAGATGAATATTCTTTAGGTGTCCTCGTTGCATGCGTGACTGTAACCAGACGCCGCACTTACAAATCTTCCAATATTCTCCGATGACCTGAAAAGCTTACTGTAACGAACGTTGCCTCTTTTCGTGTATGGAACTTTCTTCCTAGTATGTGTATGGTATACTTTGTACTGTATTGTATTGCACTGAATTGTATTCTACTGCATTGTATCGCAGGTTGTCTCATATCGTATTGTATCGCAGATCGTATTGCATTGCATTGTATTGTATCGTGTCGTATTGGATTGCACTGTATTGTGTTGCACGGTAATGCATTATATTGGATACTATTGCTTTGTATATTACTGTATGGTATTGTGCTGTATTGTATTTTGTTGTCTTTTATTGCAGACTGTATTTTATTGCAGATTGTATTGCATCGTATGGTACTGTACAGTACTGCATTGTATATACGAGTTTCAGCTTAGTTGCACAATGCTTTTCAGCCAGCTGAGTCTTCACATTCCGGGGAGCGCATGTTGTGGGTCACTAGTGAGGCGACACCAGACGATAGGTGGATTTTTGTTCAGGATGTATTGCATGATGAAAAGTTCTGCTCAAATCTAGCGATCAGCGCGCGAGCTTCTTATACTGATGGGTAGTTACGCAAATCAGAGCGTTTCCATAAACCCCTCATGGTTGAAGTGGGTTAGCTACAATTAAACATGGCTGAGGATGGCGACACTAAGACGTGAACAGAATGTAAAAACAAGACTCTACCTCCCATAAGGATCTGATGGCATGCACTCCCGGTGTGAGTGAATTTCATATTCTGGATCACAGCACACTGATACGCAAGAAAATACTTGATCGACTTTTGGGCCTCTTCAACAAACTTTATCAATAGATGGATCGAATCAGACCACAGGCTTGGCCTCTCGATTGACTGGTTGATAAATTGACTGGTCACTTGATTCTTCCGCCTACCCATCTGTTCATTCATCGCTTCATTGACTGATTGGGCAGGGGACATAATGAGTAAACGAATGAGTTTCCCAGATCGGTGAGTCAGTCAGTCAGTCAATGAACCAGTTAATCACTCAGTCAGTTTTGTTAACTAATCCCAACAATCATACGAAGCGAGATATGCTTTATTTAACGCACCGATTGGGAAGATGAAATTCTTCGTGGATTGAGATCGGTGTGGACCACACATCTTCAAGCGGACTGAATTCGCCTCGGACATTGAAAAACACCCACTGTCAATTGCCGTAATCATACATCTCGGCGAGGAGATGTATTCCGGGAGTTCTCACGATTACTAGGTAGTAAGTAACACAACGTACATTTAATTATAAGCCTTTAACTTGACCGAGTGCGGGGCAAGGTGCGGTCGGTTACGTACAACTAATGCGACGAATGTTGTTCTCCCTCGCCTTACTTACCCGGAGGAAGGTAAAAACGGTGAAAGAAAAAAAACCCAAGTCTATTTACCCGCTGTTTTCCCAATGTCTTAGTAGAGTTCCAGGACAGACGGAGACTGAGTTCTGTTGCTAAAGAATTTGGGCAATAGCCAGTTAAAACAGTCGGACTTTGCTAAAACGTGCTGTGGACAAGTTGAGACTGCCTCGTTCCGGGATGGCTCAAATTTAAGGAATTGATCAAACGAGGTATAAGAAAGTGGGAATCACTATAAATGAAACACTCTTCGAGAGTCTCCGCGCATTCAGCTCCGTGTGGAGGAAACGGTATGGTTTGGCGTTTCATACTGGTAGGCTTAAGCAAACCAGGCTCCGTAACCAATCGTCTCTACCTGTGCTTGTCACTTTCTCCCCGAGTGACTTAATTACTCGCCAATAACATATCCCATTCTTCTGGAACATGATCTCAGGATCCCGGGGATAGGGACAATTAAAATTAGCTGTATTTCTGATTAGACTTCTCTTGAGAAATTGATCTACGAGTTAGTACCCCCAAAAAAATGGGCCAGCAGACCTCGGTGAACACAGCTCTTCCGTAGCACACTCATTTGCCTTTCGGCCACAACAATCTGACTGCAAGTTTGGCCACCTCGTGTATCTCCGCTCACAAAACTGCTTGCATGAATTCCCGGATTTGTTACATAGATCACCGCACCGTGACTAAAACCGGACAAATTGCACGGCTGGATTGTACTTCAACCTGGGCTCGTAGATTCTATTTTGCCATCTTTATGATCAAATCAAACCATCTAACTGCCGACATTCTTCCCGTATATATTTTACTTGATCCCAGTGTGATGGGTATGAGCAATAAGTTTTGACTTAAATGTGAAAATTGATTAAAATATATGGGCAATTTCCGTTCTGTGTCCTCAGTGATAATTGCTTATCTGGAAACTTTCCTTTATGAGTTGATTCATCACACCAGTTTCAACTCTCAACTTACTGTTGAATACCATGGGAGCCCCCTACTATACATCTGTTATATCTGGCCTGTTAGGGATGAGCAATTGTGCAAAGCTATCCACCTGATGGTTTTTCGTTTCTGACTCACATTGGTGCAATCTGGGTTCGATTGCTAGTGTGCGTGTATATGGGTGTGTACATAAATGTGACCCGGGAAACCCGTCTGTCAGCGGAGATAATGGTGCAGTAAAAGACATTGAATTTCCTCATCGCGATTAGCCTAAACACGTCAACACTCCGCCAACGAGGTGGGAGTTTACTATATCGTGTTGTGTTGGGCTACACTGTGTTATGCGGTAGATAACTAATGTACGGTGTTGTATTCTGGTGTAGCATAGTATAGTATAGTATAGTATAGTATAGTATAGTATAGTATAGTATAGTATAGTATAGTATAGTATAGTATAGTATAGTATAGTATAGTATAGTATAGCATAGTATAGTATAGTATAGTATAGTATAGTATAGTATAGTATAGTATAGTATAGTATAGTATAGTATAGTATAGTATAGTATAGTATAGTATAGTATAGTATAGTATAGTATAGTATAGTATAGTATAGTATAGTATAGTATAGTATAGTATAGTATAGTATAGTGTGGTACTGTGCTTCATTACTCTAAGGAGTCGTTTGTGTCCAAATTTTCGAGCGTAGGATTAAATTGATGATATCGCTGGTGCCGCAATAGAATACTTTAATTTTGAGACTCAATTCCTCTACTGAATCATTTCTGAACATCTGAGATATGGCCCAGCAACAAATGAACTAAATATGACGTTATTCAGCAGAGTCTAGGGTTTGACACCTGATGAAACAGTTTTTGCTAGACGAGAATGACAAGTCGATCAACTGCGGTACGATGAATGAGTGGAATCCGTGAGAATTTTGTTGACGTACCTAAAATTCGCAAATATCCATGTGGTGTCTGCATATCATAGTGATGTGAGAACCAATGGAGACGTGTGAAACTGGATCTACAGTCATGTTATGGATGAATATCTTCTCATAGTGAACGGCTCAGTATTCGTCCAAAGCGGCCGTCTAATACCAGGAAGGTACGCTGGCTGTGGATAAGAGAGATCTATCGACACTGTCCTACGCCGGAAAGGGGTTTTATCCACAGATGTAAAAAGATGGAAAGTCCCCGGGTTAATTTTTACTCTCAATCAGGTAGGAGACAAAAATCAAACTGGAGATCCGAATATCATTGAAACCAATTAGTTCCATCGTGTAATAGATGTAAGAACTAGGAGCTGTGCGTTCGTAAGCAGTTGGAAAGAAAAGTGCCGGATATCACCTCACTTCGCAAGTTACCGCTAAGTAAGATCTTTTTCTGCATTAGCAGCCATGAGATAAGGGGGAGGGAACTGCACTCAAAATAACAACTCCTTGCTGATTGGCTACGAGTTTAAAGAACTGACTAATCATCCTGATAGGCCGTTCCCAGTAGATCAGATGCATAGCCTCTTGATCTCGAAAGAATATGAATGGAGGACAGATAAAAGTCTTTAACTTGTGAACGGTTGAAAAATGAAATCAAAGCTCGTGTAATGCTGTTTCACTAGAGTACAGCTTATCTGCCGCACCCTGCTCCACCCCCACCCCCCACCCCGCCCCTCCGCAATTCTCGGTGGACACACGGGGAGGCCGAATTTGGGATGTGAACTATCAACCATTGAGCTTTCCAGGAATTCATTCTCCATCTCGTGTCCCAGTTGTAAAGAGGTATTTTGAATTTTTTCTCTTGAAAATCTTGTTCGCCCAAACTTCGGTTCCTCAATTGCAAATGTCATATTAACTGAAACTGTTTAATTTCATTTTTACCCTCGACGTAGTAGCTGTAAATTAATTTACGATCAGAGTGTAAAACCAATTACAGACCTTCCAAGTGGAAGAATTTGACCGGCTATCCGTAAGTACTTTTGTACATACAAACAAATACACTACACACAAACGTCTATAAACGTTTACTTGCCTCGGAGTATGACGATGACAAACCATTAGAGTTTTTGCTATGCCCCAATCCCCGCCCCTCATTGCCGTCCATTTCGATTTTTATTCCCAAGTGTCCTTAACCGAGGAGTCTTGACCCTTGTACGGGTATGTCAATTGTGTTGTGACCTTATTCATGACATTTTCATCAAACTATGCCCATATGCATAAAATCTCGATAGGATATGAGTTCATTAGGTCAGGATATTGAGAGCTGGACTGGTTGAAAGTAATTTGCTTCCGTGTGGGCACAAAAGGATGCAGGCAAACAGGCACACACATACACGTATATGAGAATACGCATAAATAAAATCAAGCAATTGATTAGTCTAAAAGATTGGGACATCAATGAAACTATCAGACTCGAAATAAACAAACAATATTGGAGCGATTCATTCAGCGAATTAGGAGTCTTTTTTTCTCCCAGTCAATACTAATGTTTTGGAAAACAGGTTGGCGAAGAAGCTCGTTCTCAGTGATTCTTAATCATGCCAATACTAATGTTTTCAGGTAAAATTTTATCCTCAGCCGTTAAGATGTTACTTTGGCGGGGTGATACTTTGTCTGTAGGTAGGCACCAATCCGATCGAAATGTTATCACGTACAAGAAACGGAATTTCGACCTCGTTCAAAACCTTATCTCTGGATTGTCCACCTGGTAAGTTGCATTTACACCACCTGTTCTGTACGGGTCAGCCCTGTATACATTTCTGCTTGGTAATGAGCGAGATTCTTTGGATGGCGTACGACTAGCTGTCTTTCTCGGTGTAACCTACTGTCTACTGTTTCGTTCTATTGTCCTTTACTTTTAGTAGTATCCTAATTGTTCCCGAGATTCCGACGCTAAGAGCACCACGGAAAACCTTTTCCAGTACGATTGTAAAGCTGTTTCAAATCAGTTGTAAGGAACTACCAGCCAGTCCTACGGCAAGTTCACCGAGTATCAACGGGGGATCGAACCAGTTTGCCGAATGGCGGGTCCCATAAGTCAACCGCTAGGATATCCGAGTGAACTCTGGGCAGTTTTTTTTTGTGGCACTGTCAGCTACTTCCTTTCTACGGCGCATTTCCAGTTGTTGTTACACAATATTCTATCCGAGCAATCCATCGAAGGAAAAATATTCCTAGAATTTGAAACAATTCCTGAATGGATAATCCTGACTACTGAAGAATTGTTTAGAAATTTATGAATACGAATGTGACTGGCGACTGCAGCTTGTTTTCGTGACTTCTGGGCCACCTTCAAATCCGTCAGCAAAGTCTCACTATGAACTTAACTATTGTTCGATGGAATGTCCCAGAAGTTTGCCAGTCTCATGAGGTTACACTACACAAATAAGCGTGCGAGAATACGCAACTACGGAGAGGAGTTCAGTGAATTCGTTGACGACTCCGGTGCGCGACAGAACCGCCGGCGGTGCTGTTTAATTGAACCGTACTCTCACCGAATATTTTGTAGTCCAGCTGGGCCTGAACGTTTTCCTGGGCGACTTGGAATTTTCCGTCCGTATCATCATCCTGATGAACTCGACCGGTGATTAAACGGACAACAACTTCTATTCGTATTTGTGCAGTAGAATTATTTGGACTGGTATATGGATGATAGACGTACCCTGGTAGGATGCCAACTTTTCAGCCACCGCACACGAAAAATAACCGTAAAGCCAGCTAGGAAAAACACAGGAAGAAGAACTGTTTGAGTTTCCTTATTTGAAAAACGAGACGTCGAAATTTTTCAAGACGGTTTTTAAATGTGAGTTCTCCATCGTAAATGGTTGTCAAAATTAATTCCCAGGTACTTGACAAAAATCATTCTAGATAATGATTTAGAACTAGGGAAAATTTCTCAGACTACTTCTCGATCATATCGTCGGGATAAAGCCTTGACCATCCTTTGTTCATATATCAATTCTGATAGAACGGCTGAAAACTTGTTTCGACTTTGAGATTCCTTGTGGCATAATGTAAGTTATTTTCAAGAGTAGCATCTGACTACTGACTACTGATATCAATAGATTTTTGTGCGTACGACAGTAATGAACTCGAGATTTCGAACGTTGTTTCCGTGACTTTATATGCTGTTGATACAAATATGCAATGTAGTATGAGGGGTGGTGGGACTGGTATTATTAGAAAATCACCAGAACTTGACGAAATAATCATGGTATGCTAAAGTTTGATACAAAAAACGAGCAGCACAATATCAAACGACGAACAAGATCGTCTTCTCAATAACGGTATGATTGAGAATCATTGAAAACTAGGTTTTTCAACAATTCGTTTCATTCTCTGGAAAATGTAAGTGCCATACCATCCAGATCACGCGACACTGAATTTTGAGCAAGTGGAGAGCCGTACGAGGTTGGATGGGAAATTATATTTTTCGATTGTCTGAATGAACCGAAATTGCGAAGCGAATATTATTTTGTATAATATAGTTTTTCATTCATTATCAAAACTCAAATCACAACTCACATGTAAATATCACTTCGAACAGTTATTCTATTCCTTGCTTTTGTATAGTCACTTAGGCTTGCAAAAAGCTCTCAATACGCGGAATTTGTTTGTGCCTTATCGTGACTCGAATGACGAGCAGTCCAGTAAACACTCGTGAGTAGTCAGTTCACTGTACGCGTCATCACTAAATGTGAACAATCTATGAAGTATTACGACTCCATGGCACCTTAAAGCTATATAATTGATAATAACGTTTTACTCGTTTCTTAATTTACTTTGCATAAATGACACAATATTTCAGGAAGAAGGTCACCACCAATGAGAGAGAGGCTATCAAATCACGAAGTAGCCGGTTGTGTTGGAGGCAGGATTTCTATCCGGGACCCTCTAGTTTGAGGTTTGCCATTGTGGCTGTTTCTTCTTCATCAGCCGCGAAGCGAACTGTCGAGAACCAGTCTAGATAGTCCAGTTGTTATATATATATATATATATATATATATATATATATATATATATATATATATATATATATATATATATATAACCACTATATGCTTCCGGGGAAATTTTGTCCACACGTTTACATACTACTTACTATCAATATATATATATATATATATATATATATATATATATATATATATATATATATATATATATATATATATATATATATATATATATATGTGACTCACCGACGCACATGTCAAACAGGTTTCACTCCCGTTGTCATCCTTGGTGAGCATGCTGATGATGAATGACGTGCGAGAATCGACTGATGGTCATATGGGGGTAATTCATTTCCTCTATGTCATGTACAGGAAGAAGGGAAGTCATGCAGCGACCATACCAGGAGTGACCTCGTTTTACACCTTCGAAAGTGGTCTTTTGCCCAGCCAAATCGCTGTATTGGAGCAGCTTGCAGTATTTTTCGAGTTTTGCGTCATTTGAACCCAATTCACAGGTCCTGAAAGAAGGCATAGATGGCGGGATGTAAGTATTTCGATTAGAGACCTCGGTTTGCAAACGAAAAGTACGACAGTGGCACCAGAGAGGGCTGAATTAAAAGCTTATCAAGTGCGTTTAAGATCTTGAATCAGCCATATGGCACATAAATGGGAGCACAGATAGTTGTTTGAGGTTATGCTTGATACACTCTGTGTGGTCTGATGGATTGGTCGATTGAGCTTGCGATACTGCTACTGTTTGCATCACTTTCTGGAGTCTAGAGCCACTCTATGAATATTAGGTTAGATGTATGAGTCAAATATCCCTAACTCCATTGTTTATTCAAGGTGGGGATAGTCAGTCCAAGTGCTGATGATACAAGGCTGTGAAGCTACGGCGTTTGTCTTTCTGTTGAAGAAAATATTGTGAATGGGGCCGCCACTGTTTGGGCCCAAGTATTCACGAAAGATGTTCCCGTTGTCACTGATTATGACCTCTCCCCAAAATCAACAATAATCTTAAGCGTGAAACAGTACAACCTCTTAGTAATCAGTGATTGATATGAAAAGTGAAAAAGTGCCCCAGGCTCGAATTTCAAGCAGCCTTGAAACGGAGAAGTGATCAATACCACAAGATAAGTTTCACGGAATCGAAATAAAAAAAACCAAGGACCTTCAACCAATTCCGTACTGTAGTAGATGACACTCACCACATTCCCCTGTATCTCTCCGCTATCAACCAATCCATTGGCCGACTAACCGATCGAATGACAAGCCGACCGATATACCTACCGACTACCATCTGACTCTCCCCCACCCACTCCCCGCCTCCCCCTTCTCATGATAAATAAAAGTGATTGGAATGGCTTGAAACGCCTACACCTACACCACGTGTTTTGATCCAAACCATGAGTCTGTTCACTAAATTCCTTAAGGAATGAGCGGGTAACTTCAAAACACACAAGGCACAAATGTTTGTTTCTTCTATTGATTAGTCTGGCATCAATAGACTTTGCATGAGATTAGATAACTGTGGATGGATTGACAAATCAACACCTACCTTGTGCCTAGGTGTCAGGAGGGGCCTGTCAGCAGATGACTGCGATATCAACCTAGTATCCCAATATTCCTCAAAAAACAATGAATGACCAGATTCTTTTCTATCAGTTTCGGGTTTATGTGGGAAACTTTTCACCTTCAACCAAAGTGATATAATTAGAGCGCACGTGTCTTCTCGACTGGGAATGAGTCAAGCTCAGTAGGCAGGTACTCGCAGAAAGTATCCACCTGAACCACGAAAGTTACCAACACTCGAAGTCACCGTTACAATGCACTCAAGACCAGTCTCATTACGATGCCTACAGGGCGATCCCTTAAACTCGAGAAATCATAACTACGATTGCGGTCAAACTGAACATGCACGTTTCTAAGCGGTTTCCAAGCATGCTGTGTGACTGATTATGAAATTGTGCAATGTCTTCACCACCATCATCACAATCATCATTCGAATGATCGCAGTTTTTGCAATCATCGTCTTCAGAAAGTCAAGGGCGGTATGGTGCCAGCTGCAAAGCTGTAAGCGTCTAACACTATAGCTGGAGTTTTATAACATACTGAACTGTTTGATCACACAAACCGTTCTGCAAACCCTTACTGCCAGGCAACGAACTATGTACGGATACCTGTTCCCAATCTAAAGTTTGAACACACTTTAGGCACAGTGTTTGATACAATTTCATTCAAAATACGAAAGAAATAAGTATACATGGGACCAGCTGTGGAATTTCATGAATTACTAACTGAGTAAATTCAGCCAATGCGGTTTCCTTTGATCCCTATACGTTTTGTCAGTCAAATTCGAGTGAATCACATTTCATCATGATAACGCGCACCATAAAAAACTGAACATAACTCAACCCGGAGCTTGGAGCAGATTTCACACTGCATGTTTTTCGATCTACAAAAATATGGAACTTTGGTCACATGACTGGCCTGGTTTTTGATGGCATCTCAAAATCATGCGGGTTGGTGGTTGGTAGATGAATGGACCGGATAACCCGGAGCGCAACTGAGTCACATAAAAACGTTCACCGCTCCTGGCAATTGCGTGCATTCGCAGTGGTAAGCGTGAAACGGTTCATTAATGATGCTGGCCAGTAATTTGCGTGTGGTTTCTCGAGTTGCGCGTGCAAGCGTGCATGCGGCTAGGGATGTAGACGGACAATTAGGAAATTGAATTTTTAATTAAATCGACTCCGATTCCGTGTGACATCTGCTTGCATCTCAGTGAGCAGTTCTTTTAAGTTGCAACCCCACATATACCCCTTGCCCGGTCCAATTCATCGCATTGCCACGGGAAACGACAGGCGGTGGTCCTCCATGGATGAATGGATCAACTATATTACTATTCCTATGCGAACTGTTAGATTTTCGTTGAGCAAAACTTGAGGTCAACGACTAATTCATCACCCACCCGAGCCACTCACCCACTCAAAACGTGCTCCTTGTTGTGTCTATCTTGCAGCGCTTTTTCGTGATAGGCTTATGTTCATGGGGCATAGTCGGATTCGCATTGGGTCAGGTCACGTATCATCCCGAAAAGAATTGCTACTGCAGAGTTAGATCGTTGTTGTCATGGCCACCACCACCACAAACAGCGACACCGACATCGCACACATGAATGAAAACGCAGATACTCCGTCTAAGAAACCCTTGAAAACGCATTAGATGCAAACATCGGCCGCTCTCCGGCTTCCCTTTCCACCGTTTGCACATGACAACCATGGGGGAGGGGATGAGTGGGTAATAGTGTAATGAGTGAGCAATTGGGGAAATGTGAACTTATCATAAACTTGGCATCTGTTTGGGATCGACAACAAGGTTGGGCAGAGCAAAGAGCTGAGTGTGACAAGAGGGGACGTAGCAAGATAGAAAGTAAGAGATACACTGTTAGGACGGAAAGAAATGATGATGGTGGGGATATTGGTAGTTGTCATGGTGCAACCACACACACTTGAGTTTATTGTTCAATCCGAACGGTGGACCAGAACAGCTGACTCTCAGTGCCCTGTGTGCAGAAAATCATCCGCCTCACCCGAAAGCCCCTCAATGAGCATAAAACCATGCAATTACAGTTATGACACTGATCTTGTGAGAGTTACCAGGACGTTCTCCAATTACACTGTCTACTTTCACCCACCCAACCAGATACCCATCAGCACACAAGCACACATACACACATATTGTTAGTTGTCTTCTAATGGTCAGATACAGGGTTTCATTACCGGATGAATGTGGTGTGGCAGATGACAGAAAGGGGTTCAGAGAAGAACCGTATGACAAAATTTCCCTTGTTATCTGTAATTGTGCAGCGATCAGACAAATTAATGCTTTGTCTCAGTTACCACAAGTGTTCTTGAATACGTATCGAAATCGAATCATCAATCTCAGGGACCAGTTGCTGAGATAACAAGCTTCTACTATTTCTAATTTTGTCAAGCCAACGTTTTACAATTTGGCTTAGGTTGACTGGACACTCATTGTTGATGAAGGTGATCCAAGTGACCAAACACGTTGTCTAAACCCTGCCAGCTATACCTATTCGTGCCTCCCTCAAGTACATGCGGTCAGCATTATATGCTGTGCTAAGGTGGGGGGGGGGTCCTAAATAACAGTTATTTTACTGACTTATTATATATAAAGAAAACAAGAGATAGCACACTTTTCAGTCACTCGAGAAGCCTGTTTTGATTCACTTGATCAGCTGCTGGTAAAATGCCGCCACTGAATATGCGAAAGTTTGTGTTATTTGAGTTTCTCGAAGAATTAGACACGGTGATGAGAGCAAACAGATCTGGATTTATGAATGGTACCGGTTATTTTCTACTATCCCCTCTTTCACTTGGTGTTGAAATTTCGCTAAGTTAGAAAACCATTTCATCTGGTTTTTTCTCTCCAGTCTACGACTGCTGAAGAATGCAATGGAACGAGCTCACTGGACCATGAAAGAGAACGGACCACATAAGGTCCGGAGACTTCAAACAGCGAACCGCCTTAGGATCTCATAGATCAAACATATTCTTGAGGCGGACAAAAGTGCACTGTTTGTTTACCAAGTGAGTGGCAGATTACAAAGGGATAAAGACCCTGCACCTCAGAGGTAACAGAGACTAACACCGTTCTAGTATCACTGATCGTAGGGAACTAGATGGTGAACATGGCCATCTTCGATCATGGGATACATAACACAGAGCCTGTGACGAACAGTCTGAATGTGTGTCGGAGTGTGCCAACAGAAAATCTCGGGATCGAAACCAATACTCCCGAGTCTGTATTTTTCACTTCATATTAAGTCTTCCGTGCAGTAAAATTTCCCTGTTCACATGACGATCACCAAAGGAGTCAATCATTCTCGTGGTAATGGGCAGTGAATGTTCAAGGTGAAGATTGGTTGTCCGTTTCTTGTGAAGTAGATAATTGGGACCTGGTCCGGATTGCTAATCACACTTGTGCAAGTATGAGTTCGAGTCCGTTTTGCTTCTTTTTTTCGGGGTGGGTTAGCTGAGGCACTTCACAATTGATGATAATTCCGAACAAGCAACCAAAGAAATATTTGTGCACCGAGTACTTTTGTTGCTAACTTACCGTGATATCCCCTTTGATACTTCGTGATTATTCATCATTATATAACGAATAAAAATGCGCCAATCAAAGAAACTAATTAACTTTCACAAACCAATTAAGGGTTGAAAACCTCGTGTGTGTGTGTGTGTGTGTGTGTGTGTGTGTGTGTGTGTGTGAATGCGTTGTGTCACAAACATGCATTTTTCAGTCAGTTCAGGTGGCCAGTGGGAATCCGGTCAGCTTCTATAGCTCTGCTTATACCGCTGTCTAACAAACAGTGGGATAAACATTTGAGTCGATCATTTAAAAAACTCTTTCCCTCATATATTTTTCAGAAGCTGCTGATAGCTGAAGTTGACATTTCCGTATCCGACTTTTCAGCACTAATCCAGGTGACATCGTCCGTGGGCAGTGTAATTAGCAATCGTAACTAATACAAGACCATCAGCTATCAGGTACTGCCGATCACCATGACCATGAGACCCGCGCAGATGAACAGCATCGAATCACCTTTGGGCAGGCGTAGAACCGAGCCGAGTGACCGTGACTGGTTGTTGTTCATCATCTGTGTGACTAATTGTACGGATTTCAAATCCCGTATGTCAAACGTGAATGAGACCAGTACCGATCAGTTCATTTGAGCTTGCACAGAAAGAACGTTTTGTGACTGGAATTAGTTGTGTATTCAGATGGTCGTTTTGTCCGTGATCCCCGTTTATTTGGAACATTTGGCCATGGTTAGTTTGTGGAAAGCACAGTTTGATGAAGTATCAGTTGTGGCAAAGAGGAGAAGGGAAAGAAATTTGTACATGGGTTCTGGGCCTGAAGTTTTGCTAAAATACCTCGGGATATACTGCTTCCCCTCGGGTCATTTGTCTACTACTAATACTTCGTTAGATGCCTTCACCGTTGTGCAACTGACCACCTCGTCCGGGAATTTATTCCACAGAGGTGTGTATAATCCTGTTGCAGGAGAAATTGGTCCTAGGCTAGGGACTTGAGTGCCCTGATGACGATCTAAGACGGTACCTCCCTGTGCATCTAGCTGGAACGAGCTTGGGCAAATCACTCCCCGGTTTATACCTGACTGACTGTTCTCCATCTCGAAAGTTTCTATCAAATTATTGAGCATGAGCTCACTTCCTAAGGAAAACGGATGGGACTCCCAAAGGCAGTTTGTGTCGGTTTATCTCATTTGACCAGCGACCACATTAGTAGCCAGTCGCCATATACTCTCTCGAGACATCTCCCATTCTTCTGCAAATACGGGGGCCCAATTCTACTCGCAGTACTTCATGTGCGACCTAACTGTGGATTCGTAGAGGAGCATGAAAACGAACCATGAGGTCGGTTCCCTCGATGATCTGATGGGCGGCGGTTTGAACGGTTCATTTCTGACCAAATTTACCTCCGATATACACTGTCTAGATAGCTGGAGACCCTTGTTTAGTCCTACATCCGGACGTTTTACTTGCATGACATTTTGTAGCAGAATGATAAGCCTCGTTTGGTTATATATAATAAGTATTACAATATATATATATATATGGCCAGCATACAGTATCCAAACTTAACTCATCAATGAAAATCATATAGCTGCTGTTTTTCTTCCGGAAAAAACTCCAATATTTATTCCCGACTGAATCCCCTGAATCTACCCATTTTTCTGGCTATCATCCATGTCCATGAGCCATTTATCTTTGGTCTGTCATCCGTGTACAGCATGAGAGCATATTGCTCCGACGAAAAACGACATAGCCGACAAAAAATAGGCGCAAAATCTTACAGGACAAGTCATGCTGTTAATGACGAGTGAAATATGAAAGTAGAGTTTTGTTCATTGAAAAGCTTCTCGAAAAAGATCTCACGCATTCAATTATGAAAATACACCATTATTTTTTTTAGCCGCTCTGCAAAACATATTCGACCGATAAACTAGAGCTAGCGGGAGTGGCGAGTGTGTGAGAACACCTATTTGGACCGTCACAATTCACGGTTTGCCGTGGGATATTTTTCACCGAAAAATGGCGGAGTTTAACCAAGTTCTCTCTGGAGGGAGTGTGTGATAACTTGTTGCTGAAAACACTTTGGTGACCAGTCATTTCCTAGACAAGAAACAGAAATTTCCGCCGTCACAAAGCTGTTCGAATTCCGAATAGCAAAGTAATGCAAACTAATTGGACGGCATCCTTATTTGGAGGCTGGCTATGGTAGAAATGTTTTCCAATAATGAGAAAGCATGTCTGTCTGATCGGCTAGTGAAAGCTGAACGTAGTGAAACGGCAGTACATAAAAAGATAATCGCCCTTTTCCGGGTGCCTGATCAGTAGGTCACATGTGAGAGGCAGTTGTACGTACGGCCCTTTTCGCCTTCTTGTTGTCACCGCGGGTTGATTTGATTCCTCCAGCATGTTCTTCAAGGTATCCGTTTTCACATAAGCAGACACTTATTGAGTTCGCTTTTCTGAACTACTAATCTGTTTTCCCAACATATTTTCCCTGCGCTGCCCTTCATCTATGTCCCGATGTTAATATCATCGACGTATCTGCAATACAGAGCAAACCTTTTATGGCATGGGAAGGCTGATTGCTTTCAGGTTTGGCAACAAATATATCGGCGAGTAACGGGTTCACTGGTGAGAAAATCAGAATGTCATCAGTCCACCTGTATACCTCATCAATGAACCTGAGCTGTACTTTCAAGGAACACGAAAGAAGCAGTTCTTTCGGCCTGGCTTGCAGAGGCCACCGTCGACGCTGTTCGCTGTGACGTAATCGCACAAATGTGTACTCGCCTCTAACAGTTGAACAGCTTTCCAATAGACGGTAGATCACACATTAACGTGCAAATTTCATGTAAGATGGAGCTAAAGGTTCTTATTCCGTGTAATCTTTGAATATCACATTCTGTCGACGATCGATGACGACCACTACTACTACTACTACTGCTACTACTACTATTACTATTACTACTACTGCCACTACTATTACCAAGTGTTATATTTTGAAGGGACAGAGAAACACTAGCGCGAAATTTAATAATTCGGTTTACATTATGAAGTTTCCTAAAGGCCTGTTGGTAACTGCCTCCGCAAAACCTAATGGTATGGCTTTCTTTGTTGTAAAGATGATCCGAAAAGCTATATTGTGGTCAAATGGATTTACCATCATCACAAGTGGACGAGCTGCGACGGACTATGGAGTCTTAATGAACTCGAAATTTGTCACACCACAAGTTTGATCCGGACCCTGATTGCGTCACGACTCATCCAATCCAGTTTGATCTATGCTCAGGAAAGGTGTTCAATCCCAAGTTGTGTAGATTGTCGTATGGCTTTCAGGTTCAGTGTGAACCATATTGGTTGACAAAAAGGTTCGTAGCTTTGTCCGACACGAAACCACTCTCTCTCTCGATCGGGAACACTGAACAAGAGAGAAAAAATACTGTTTTCTTTTCTATATTGCACTCCGGACATGTTCCTGGTGAGAATACAGCTGTTGTGCCGCAACGGGGGCCAAGGTTTTATGACACCATGTATATGAATGTGAATAGAGGGAAGGTCATTTCGATAAAGATTTAGGACCAGGTTCAGTTCGTTTGCCGTTAGATACAATGACAAAGCATGAACTTTACTTCACAAGCACGAAGACCCACAGGAATACGACGAAGAACCGATGCACTCCGATATGACGTGTAAAGCAACACGGTTCGCAATCGACAGCCCGATTCCCTGTGGCCAAAATACTTGCGAGAATAAAGATTGACCGATAGAAGCAACGAGTTCTCAACACTTATAAAATCGGTTTTATCAGTGCCGTTGACGGGTCTTTCTCGGAGAAATAGGTTAGATGAATTCCTTCAGCTGTTTGTAGTTAACAAATTCGGTGATGCAAAAGGGGGGATTTCAGCCAATTGGCCTGATTTACATCATCATCGTGACCTGTTCATCATTCTCCGACTCCTAACCCCTCACCCCCCCCCACCCCCACCCCCACATGCACACACAAACAGTTCCAGTTTTCCTCATCAGAAAAAGCGGAATTAATGGACAAAACTACGTACTGAGACCAAACTGTGAGAAATACACAGACTGAGCACGCGTCACAGTCCGCAAAGGGGCCTGACACCTCAGCGAAGATGGTAGACGAGGTGGTGCTGGACCCGGGCGGTGCGAGTCTGATCTCATCACTCGGTATCCGATCTACACGGTCATGACTCAATTTGTATATTCCTTTGTCCACCCATTCAACTCCCCGACAAGACCTCCACCCTCTCCCGTGAATGGACCTAAAATACCCTGCTTACCCCATTTCCTGTTATACTTATCAAGTCAACGCGTATGTTAATCAGATCTCTAGATCATGCACGGAGTAATTGTGATCGGTCGCACGCGTGTCTGACAGAATTTTTGATTAACTAGCAAAAATAACGGCAAATGTTATCAAAACAATGTGAATGACTCTCACTGTTTTGTTGTTCTTTCTCACTGTGGATCAACGCGTTCGTCATATAGCCAAATACTGCCATTAGGAAATCAAGATGTAAACGGATTTGCCCGGTATGTAAGCTTTTAATCTTCGATAACATATCACTGCCGGACGGTCGATTTTTCGGTTATCGCCAGTAATGCGGATAATTTTCGTGAAATTATTTGACGTATGGTGTATGCTTAAAGTATGTTAAGTAACGATTCGTCACAGATATCACGTATGGGAACCCCTTAATGAATGAACACTGCAGCTTCATTTAGAAGCAGACCTTTCTGACGCTACTCTATATCCTGATGGGAATTCGATGGGCATGCAATGTCTGCGACTCTTGGTACATTTTACTTTTGATAGTCTTTTATTTCCTTTGTTTATTACACCAGAATGTGCAATATTTATCGTAGGGGTCCTCGGGCCATCGAAGGCTGCTGAAAAGGGAAGTGAAGGGCTATGGGTGAATTGAACCCGCGATGTCACGGTTGAAATTCCACGACGAAGGTCGCCGGATCCACAGTGATTATCGTTCTCGGTGGGAATCAAACCTACTCACAGACACCACGCTTGTTCGTGTAAAAGGTGCGCTTGAAGAGCTGAGTTGCGAAGTCACTCATGAGAGGAGGTTTTGAGCAGTTTTCAAATGGATATCGAGCAACCTAGGTGAAACAACGATATACTGCCTCAATCGCCAGTGGATAGGTCACTATGACAAACTGTTTTTGATGGCATTCATATAGTAATCCTCAAAAGAAACCGGTCAGTTATTTTCATACCAGGATTGTCGAGTGGTGTGAGCACTCACCACCTCAGTGGATATCAAAAGAGTCATCGTCTCCAGTATTATCCGACATGAAGGGGGTGTCGATTGTGAGGTGCATAAAACGAACTATTCTGACTCACCAATTCATAAAGAAATCGAATCCACGAGGCTTTCAACCGTTTAGTCGAGGCAGTATCAAAGAACACGGAGTCAGTACGTGGCATACAGTGTTCGGTTTAGACTGCTGCAAATTATTATATATATATATATATATATATATATATATATATATATATATTCTTGAGATTTGGCAATGCATCTGATGTTCTGCTCTCAAAGCCAGTCCGTCGAGTTACCCCAAACTACCCTGATTTATATGATCGATGTCAGCCGACCAAATGAATGCAATCCACAAAGAAAGGCTCGGTGACGCAACCGAAAATAATCCGATACATGCACAAATGACCTAACTCCGCCTCACACTCGAGCTTTTCTAACGCACAACAGGATCCTGTCACTTTTCCAACCATTAGCTTCGTAGCCGATCACTTTTTAACATTCCTAGCTACACTGTTTTACGAGTATACTGTAGTAGGAGATTGAGTTTTAATATGGTTCATCATCGGATTTCCCACTATTTATACTCACACACTGCCTAATATGTGCCGGTTGTTTAAAACAATGCTTTCGTTGTGCCAGGGCTCCTACGAAGGAGTCTTTCATCGCAGGAGTCGATCGATGTGCAGGCAACGAACCGTTAGTGTTCATGTAACTTATATGTTCTACAAATCGTTGAGAGCCAGCCCGGATAGCCTGATGGTGGTTAGGTGTTCAACTCATATTCATTCATCCCGGGTTCGAGTCCCCGTGGGGAGGTCGGTGGCTCTGATTGTTGGTGATTCATAACAAAGATGAAACAGCTGTACAGTGCTCACATGGTTTTCAATGTTGAGTTGAGCGTTGATAATGCGTGGCGAATCAAATCACGTCTTATCCCTTTCTGTTAACACTTTCCAGTTAGAGATGGAGTTTGCTATGGTATCAACGGTGCTGTGTGCTAGATTAGCGATTTAAATCCATAACGATGGAGTACCATCGCGCACATAGAAGTTGCATTTGACGTTTTGCCAACCCTGGTTATCTGTGGCGTCGAAGTGGCCCTCGTTCATCAGCGAATTTTCGATGGTTTCGAAGGCCTGCCCGAATCGGTTGGAAAAACTGAATCAGCATTGTGGAGGCTAGACACAGAGTGTTAGGCATACAGTGTTGGGTTCAGAATTCGAGTAGCATGCAACAGATCCGTTTATCAGCACATCACTAAACACGCACGTGATCGGGCAAGCGAGCAAACTTGAATCATCTATTGGCAGGTACAGGCATGGTAATGCGTCAAGTTGACGGGCCCAAAGAGTAAATGTCCTTCTCACGCGCACCTATCCGCATGTGATTGGTAAAGCGGAACAAAGCAGAGCGTGGGATAGACAGGCATCGCGCACGCGAGTGCGAATTCAACGGGACCGGAATGAATGACGTGCGGATAACAATGAAACAGGCTGGTCACAACGTACAATATGACACTTGATCGAAACACTGAAGCAAAGCAATTCACTACCGTTTGAGCTTGCCTTGAACTTGTCCACGGATACACCCGTCTCAGTGTATCGCTCATTGAGACAGGCAGTATTTGAAAGATTAGCAAGACGGGTTAGTTCCCGACGGGGGACAACGGTATACTTAGCTATTTGGGGCTGGTTGGTAGTCCGCAAAATGCACCTACCCATTGGTTAATCGTATTCAGTCCTATGGCTGGACGTCGCAATCAGAGACGGTCGAAGATTCACACACTAATAAGTTTTTCGGTGCTCTCCTCATTTTTTCCATAGTCCTATTCGAGTGGTTTATGTTATGAGTTTTTCGGCTGAAGGATAGCCATCAGAACCGCCGCACCTATCACATGATTCTTTGTAGATCGAACGGAACTCGGAAATAAAATTGATTGATGTACGATCGTTTCCACCTTGATCAGGTCATCAAAGGAATTGGACACAGTCGATAAACCTCATTGAAACGTTCAGGGTGACCTAATTTTCAACCGACTTACTGTCCGTGGCGATTTTGGCCCTGAACCAAGAGCAGAGATCATTCTCTGCGATCATCGCCGTAAGCGTCGAGTCATTCACTCAGACTAAAGACGTAACAATCTGCGGGCCTGGGGTCTTAGTTTACCGTCTTTCTCGTAGGGTGACCAATTTGTGGAGTGCGCTGTCAGCTGAAGTGCGGCAAGAACTCAAAGTTCAAGCCTTCAACCGACTATATGATATATTTATTGAAGAGGTCTTTGCAAGAGACACGCTTGAGTTTACTTCGTCAGACTGAACTGACGAGACTTAATTGGGGAAGATTTCTGTAGAATTTATCTAGCACAGATCTCGATAAGCTTGTCCCGGAACCGGTTATCCTACAATAGGAAATCAGGACCAAGTTGTTCCGGTACTGAATCGTAACTGGCAAACTTTCTCGCATACACAAACTATGCAGTTCGAATGGGCAGGGCAATGTGATAGAAGCGAGGAATAGAGTGACTCGCAGTCAGAATTTAGATGCACGCATTGATTTGTCATCAAGAAGTTACTAGTATCACAGTAACCATGCTCACAGAACACTATCAGGTCGCAGTTGTAATGTTAATCAAGGGTCCATGATCAGTAACCCGGACAAGTGGATCACTTCGGATCGGTAATGAGAAGAATAGGAAACGAAACGAAACAGAGTAAATAGGACTCACAAAATGTCATCAGTTTGTGATCCTTTATGAGTCGATTGCATTTCGGTCGGACATGAAATTATCACCATTGTCCTCTGACTCTATACGGAAGAATGAGGAATGAATGAATGGCTGAATGGGACAGATCCGTGAATCCAGTTTGAAAAAATACTATCCCAAAGCATAGCGCAATAGTATAGAGGTTATTCTCCGATAAACGCAAACAATACGAATAGAATCAGAAAACTGGTTTGAAACAATGTGGCCTTTGGTGGGAAACAATAGGGTGCTTGTATTTATCCCCACGTAAATCAGTTCAGCCTATTCAGGTGAACCGTCGTAGTGATTTGTCTGTCATACGCTTCCCTATAGTTCCGTGCATGCGCTCAGCTATTTGTCTATCTGCCTGTTGAAAATGTTCGAGTACACGCGCACGCACATACGTACACGAGCTCAGAATTTTGTTACAGTAATTTCATCCTGTTATCTTCTAACTTTGTATTATCAATGCATGTTAACAGTTCTAGCCACCTCCATGTGTGTGTATTTGATTTTCATTCAGACAATTTCCTGCTGCCTCACTGAGTCAACAGATCATTCCTTTCTATTCAGTTATGTGTGGATGAAGAGGGTTATGTGAACCAAAATCGTATCACATAGACATAGTTTTCATGAATGTTTCCGTTTACCCGTGCACATGGATTGAGACATACATACACAAAAGAAGAATGAAAGCGTGAGACAAATGAAAACAATGGTATTCATCTTCAAGACTTAAACAAATACGATAGTGGATAGTGAATGATGGATGCCATGTGGATGGGGACATCTTTTGATTCCCCGTCAGTATCTCCATAAGAGTCAAGACCCTCTGCGATGTCTCTTGGGCCGAAAGGACCTCTGTATAAAGGACACCGCGCCGAGTAGTGGCGACAGTGTTTCGCACAGCAACGAGCACTATTTACACGGTGTGCCCAAAAGGCATCAAGCTTGCTTACAAGTAAATCCACAGACTGTTTGCCTAAGGTGCATGTGTGCGGAACACTAAGTTATCTTCTCATTCGTGTTTTAAAGGCCGAGTTGGTTGGCCGACTGATATTGATCATATGCACCTACCAAACTCACACTGCTCACAATCGGATACAGCCTGTAATTATGTGAACACTAACCAGATGAACGTGTTCAAAGCCAGCGGGATAAAGCCGATTACCGTAGTGAGTCAAATATTACAAACTGTCCAACCGAAATTCAACTCATTCGTAATTTTTGTCAGTCAGGCAGAGCTCGCACAGAAGGACATGGAACACAGAAATAGATCTGTTTTCACTTCTGAACGAGAAGGATAGAGCCATTCGAATGAAAGAAAATGATTCATCCACGTGGCATGTTGAAAAGTTGTATATATCTCAAAATTACTTGCGAGTAGAACGCGGGGTTGATGATTCTTTGCCTGGCTGACTGGAGTGTGGTAACACACTCGCCTTTGAGGTGAAAAGGCCTGGATTCAAACCCTGAGTGTGGCGGAGGATATACACTACTGATGAGCTTTAACAAGAGCAAAACTCGAGTGTGGTGCTTCCGAGTGCGGGATTGAACGGATGAGCTGGGGGTTTGTGCGTGAATGATGGAGTCCAGACAACAGTCAGTCGAGCAAAGTATCATTAGTCCCATACACTACTTCCACGTAATTGCCAGATATGTATCAAAAAATTTGTTATTGTCTTTTCAGTTTGCTCGCATGACTCATCTTGGTGCAACCTTGGATACTGATCTTCGCAGTATGCATGTCTCGCGTTTATGATTCCCCTCCAAGTCATGTGAAAGCGTGTGGCAAATCCAAGTCTGCCGATCACGTTGTTCATGAACCAATGACTGCTTGCATATTTCCTTGTACACAAGTTGTGCTTATGAAAATGTTCGATTTTGTATGCCTAAGGACCAATACATTCCATTACCAGTTCGTGTGTCCTCTGATTTTAATTCGAGAAAATCGGTCAACGCAGAAGCCCACAACCCGGAAAACGGATCTTATCGAAGAACAAACACACCGGAGCAGTACAGGCCTGGGTTACCAGAAAAATTTCCCCAATTGGCCGTGCTTCAGAACAATACATTGATTGGGAGAAACGGGCCAACGCAGCCAGAATGACAGAACAGCAAAGCCCAACTGCTGCAGGCGTATGGTGAAAGTAGGACAGAAAGGTCCTGGAAACCGGAGGATCAGTCTTGGTGGGGTTTGGAGATTCAAACGGACTAGTTAAGTGGCCGTACAAGCTTTGTCTTTTTGCGGTAACCGGACTGTAAGAAATGAAATCAGAAATCACACCAACTGGCACTGAAAAGTATTATTGTTTAGCATATAAAATGCGGCATTTATATAGGCATGAAGTACGTGACGGAACGCATATATGCACACGTATTGATCCATGAGCAATACCACCGGTGGGCACAAACATGCCAGACACTGTCACGTGATATGGATGCAGATCATGCACGCGAGACACGCGTACTGCGATAATCAATATCCACAGTTGGACTAGGTAGAGTCATACGCGCATGGTGCACTTATCCGTGTGCGGAAATCCACGGATGCTGATTGGAATGTACATTGAATAAATGAATACTGATTGGCCCAAACGGGTTTTCTCGAACTGCATAAGAATGGGACAGAATCACCACACTTTTTCAGAGATTTCACCTTCGTTAATGAGCAGTTGTGTTTCCCACACTTTACTGCATTAACGGTACGATCTGAGATAGAACGAATTCTACTGTGGACATCTGAATATCAATGATATCTGTACAACGTTGCATGAACATCTCACGGGATAGAGGTTGGCCTACTGATTGCCAATCGCCCATGAGCTTGAAGCTTGAAAGAGACACTAAAATTGTGACTTGAAATTAAATCGTGTTCTATTAAAGTGAGATCATGGATGATGAAGAGTGATCAGTGATTGATGTAGTGAACACATTTTCAATCATTTATATGGGATTAAACAAGTCAATTACTACAACAACACGGTGCATAAAATACGATGATCTTTCTTGTCATAAAACCGCCCCATTGAGGATCAAAGACAATATGTTTGATCCAAGGTTTCTCCAGAAACAGTGTAGTGTTTGGTTATACGATCGCTGTAGTAAACTTATGATCTAGGGTTCCTAGGTTCAAATCCTGACAGATTTTCATCTTTTGCTTAGATGTATCACTGCATAGTGATATATTGCACTTTGAGTGCATGATAAAGTGAAGTTTAACATAGAGTAATATGCTATCAGGTTCCATAAAACTATCAACTCAGCGCATCGAATACAATGTACCCCGTTAGCTGCGCTTGACCGCAAACAAACGGCTTGAACCACAATTTAAGTCTTTCGAAACTACGGAACATTAGGAGAAGAACGTTTGCATTGCTTTGATACATTGTGAAGTTTAAAAATTTGCTTTTGAATGTTGTCATTGATTATTAGCAGGCCATATGGTCTTCGTGAAGTTCCTATAAGTCATGTGAACCTCGTCGATGATGGAGTCGAACTCCTCCCAGAGCAAGGAATTACTGATCTGGAATACACCGATGATATCATCTTACTCGCTTCCGACAGCCCAGCAGTTCGACTTCTGCTGAAACGCATGACAGTTAAAATGGCTCGATACGGAAAGTACTTCGCACCATTAAAGTGTTAGGTGCTACTTCAAGACTGGCGAAAACATGTACCCGCACCCTGGAAGGCCAACGAAAGACTTGAGATTACCGCAAGTTTTGTTTACCTGGGCAGCTGTATTGCTGGAAAAGGTGGTGTGGGAGAGGAAATATTTAAGCATATTCAAAGATCAGACCAGCTTTTTCGAACCTCAAGTATCTTTGAAGCCGACAAGACATCCTTTCGATCTATTGTTTTGCATCGCGGTAATATCATGATTTTGTTATTTTGACTATATCTACGCACTGCTATTCTAATTCACTGAACCAAATTCTTTCAACCTTTTCGTATCTAATCACTGAATATCCATTGTTTCTAGCACAAAACCATATGATTTATTTTCCTTTATTTCTTTGCTTATTCGCCAAATGATTTTGTCCAACTTTCGGTGAAAAAAAACGACAAAGTCTCAACAAATGGTTACGAGAGAAATGTCCCCGTAACACGGAAAACGAATCTAGTCCCATGGTCGACTGTAGACTTGATCAATCAATTTTGATTAGTTCGGTACATAGGTAAGAACGAAATTGTCAGCTCAACACGTCCAAATGCTCGGTTTTACAAACTGGTAAATTTGAAAGGATCACGGCACTGAAATGTACAGTTCAGGTTTGGACGATGTCTTTCGCTTAAGCAGGACACATTTTGACCGTGGTCCATGAGAATGTATGCGTGTACGCGTGTACGTATGTCTGTTCGTATGCGTGTGTGTGTGTGTGTGTGTGTGTGTATGTGCCTACGGACAGGTGGATTCGGGAAGGTACCAAAAGTTCCATCCCCCATGTCAACTCCAGACATCTACATTCAAGCGTAGACATTCGGAATCCAAGTAACATTTACATGACAGCTGTCAATTAGTGTTGAGCATTGGTGCTGAAATTCTCGAATAACCAGGTTAAGAGACAGTGCAGCGGGGCGAAGAAAAGATGAAGGCCAGAGGATGAGAGATTAGAAATGTTCACTGGAAAATATTTACAAAAAGTCCATTGAAATGAATTTTGAAATGAAACGAAATTTTACACAGCATATCCCTCGGAAAAATAATGATAACCCTTCTATCAATACTTTTACTATTATCATCTTTATTGTTATCATTATTACTATCACAAAAACCGGTGATGGCCACGGGATCATCATACACCCTCTCGTCCAGGGTTCAAATCCCGCCACGGTGGATCCCTTCCCCATTCGACAGCCCCTAATCGGCCGCGGTCTCTTTCGCCAGTCCTTGCACTATTTCTGCATATTGATTAAAGAAAAGTAGTAAAAGTAATTTTCGAAAAACTACGTCATTAACTAAAAGAACAGGAACAACAGCATATTTATTAATGTTAGAATCAATAAATAGCAAAAAAGGTGATTCGGTTGGTCATAAAACAAAACTGTACTCTGTTAAAAAAGGTAAAGGCGAATACGTCGTCTACTGATTTTCAAGTGACCTTCATGTTCGTCATAATTGTCAGCTGGGGTTTTCTGTCTAATAAGCCGTTCATCATTTTGGAAGTGATATGGACCAGTAGGAGATCTGATTTGATTCGATATCTAATGTGGCGTATCATGCAGTGACAATGCTCATCTCACCCCTGAAAACCATGGAAACAGTAGACAACTGTTCTATCTGGCTTGTTAGGCACCGTTAGCCGCAGTGTACATCCCTCGAGCCCCGCTAGAACTTGAAGTCGGGGTTTGAGTCCTGGGCAGTAATGCTTCCATGGTTTTCAATAGTGAGTTTTGCACTGATGCGGCATTTTGAAATTGATCTTCGAAGCATTTTGTGTCTTATGCATTCGTTTAATCGTGGTTAGATTATTTGGCAATGTACCTATTTAAACTGAGTAATTATATATATATATATATATATATATATATATATATATATATATATATATATATATATATATATATATATATATATATATATAGTCGTATGACTTGTTGTATGACTGTTCACATGAGTTTAATCCGGTACGTTTCCAAAAGACAGGAAGATCCTATGTAACCACCGGGTCGCAATTCATGTGACTCTAAGTAAGTCCATTCAGGATACGTATAATGGGGACCATTCCTTTATTTTACTCATCTGGTTATTACTTTTAGTATTCACCCACTTGAATCGTTGGAAATTTGTGCGAAGGCGTAGAATCATACTTTATTCTGATAAGGAAACCATAAGGGGAGGTGGTTCCATTTTCCATTTTATGTTCCTGCTCACATTGGAGCAGCAAACGGATATCAACTTTGGTCAACCTTCAGTCTCTCCCCCCCACACACACACATACACACACACACACACACACACACACACACACACACCGTGTGTTTAACCCTGCCATAACCCTCGATGTCATATCTCAAAGTGAGCTAGGCAGAAGATGGAACAGAACACGGTTAGGAACCAAATAGAAAAACGCAAACATCACATCCGTTAGTTGTACGTTTCCGAAACTTGTAAAGGTCGCTGGGGCGTGAGACGCGGATACGGGGTAGGTCAGTTGTTCACGTGGGATTAGGCATTAGCACAGGTTAGTTTGTGCGTGATAGCTTTATCGTGCTTTTCGTTTTGCGAACGACCAGAAAAAAGGGTTGGGCATGAGGACGCAAAAAAGGGGGATTAACACCAAACTCGTTGTTGAATTGTTGCTTTCGATGTTGTTTTTGAACTCGCTGTTGTTGATGTCGTTGTTGTCATCGTCTAGGCCGGGGTTTGGCTTGGTTCCCGAGTCAAAACTGGTCTAAGCCAGCCACGGAAACATGTCATCACGTAATGGAATAGAACCTGGAAAATATTAGAAGCTGGACGATGTGCACCGTTTACAATGCCCTGGGGGTAACAGCAGTGGTTTGTTCGTGTCCCAGTAACCGCTGGAGATGAACTGTTAGCGGGATATGTATTTTAGGATGATTGAGCTTCGAGAGGGGGGGGGGGGAGTGAGGAATTTGTTTGTCGTTACTAATCTAATTAGAATTGGACAACGCTTTGGCATGAGATATAGCAGTATCGAAATTATTTACATTATATTTGTGTGCATATGGGTGTATGATACACATACAGACAGGAAGGAGATATGGAGAATATTATACTCGTGAGAGATAACGAGATGGACAGATTGGTGGAAGGTGGACAGAGATACGGAGGGATGGGGGACGGAACCAGGTTTGTTATGATGGCAGGCCGGAATTGCACGGATCTGTAGCAGAATTTTTACCGATTTCAAAACGTGGTTAGAATTAGACTAGATGTTGTGTGGGCATAGTTCACTTTAGTCAGTCCAAACAGAGACAATCCCTAGGTGCATACTAACGCTGGGTACCGCACAGATATATCATAGACTTTATTAAGTAACGTTCGACTTAAGCAAACAAATAAACAAAACACAGTAGCTCGAAGCTCATACCTTTACGATTTGTAAAGTTTGTCTTGGGTCTACGTTTCCTCAAAGAAGAATGGTTGATTTTTCAAAGCTGGAGATTCCGGAATGGATAGGCTCGATTTGTTACTCAATATATTTTGGAAACTTTTCAGCGGTGGCTGAGTAGCGAGCACTTCTTAGCACCTTGGTGCAGTAAGTTAGTTGTTCACTGGGTTGAAATTTATTGTGGCAGCTTTAAAACGTTGCAGGTTGGGTTTTATTTTTCTGGACAAAATATGTAAAACAAGAGGTCATTTAGAAAGACAGATTGCTCTCTAGTGGTGAGCGAAAAGTTAGTGATGCGCGCTGAGAGTTTCTGTGATTATCGTCATCATTATGACATTTGGTCATCGCATTGTTTAGTTTGGGGGCACATCAATATTTTGTGGATATGTGTGAATCGCTACAACGTCCGTCATCCTGAAAATACACAACTGCCGTAAATGACAATATTTAATTAAGATCATTGAAGAAATATAATTACAAAAATAGCTCTCGTTAGACTTAAACATCTAGACGGAATAGCAAAGGACATTTGATTAAACTTTTTCACCTAACAGCGAATTAGTAACCGAATCAGAGCCGGTTCAGGCGCGACCACGCGGAATCGAAATCCTTAATTTCCAAATATAAGTTCGTTTTTTGAACTAGTTCCAAAATTTCGCATACGTATGAACGAACATACACATCAGCGCACAAGCAGATACATGAACGCATACGTACACCCTGGATCCCTGCTGAGTCAATACACGCCCGTTCATCCCGTCTGGTAGTGAGGGCAATGCATCACGGCTCAAAATGAGACGCGAACTTAACACAAGTCTGCGTAAGGATCGCAAAATCTGGTGCTCTCAGAAAGAATCAGAGACGGAACATGCTACCGCTGCGGGAATTTTCCATAAGCTGTTTCATCTTATCCGAATCACTAGTAGGAAACCATTAGGTGTGATCAAAAAGGTCTATGAAGCTGACCGCTGCCTACCCACAGTCTGCAATGACATCTCGCACTTTGAGCGGAGCACTGTGCACTTTAACTGACTTGTTTACCGCCTGGCAGCGGTGACCTTTCGGGCGTCACATAAGTGACACACTGTGGACTTAGGCCTTCACTGTACGTACAGAAACTTTTGGCCCACAATGTGTGTGTTTGCCGTGGCCGTAGCCAATCGGGTTTGCCGGATGGTTTCCTAATTTCGCGCTACACTGTGTATTCCACTGTGCTGCTCTGTGCCCCATTCGAACACGAATCTTCATGTTTCACGTACGCGATTGAGAAGACTAAGAGAAAGGCTTGCATCTCACAATTCACGTCTTATTTCTGTTGTGATAAAGTGGATCAAAAGGACCCAAAGTTTCACGCAACTGGACTGCCTTTCTACGTTAACCATATACAATCCAACATAATTCAGTGCCCTTTTGCTAGAAGAACATGCCTAAGACTCTTGTTTCAGCTCAGTTTAAACTAGACCGTTTATCTTCATCTTGTTGTATGTACCTCTAATGTCCACAATCGAAAACAATCTCCGTCGACCGCATACACTACTTCCGAGTAGTATATGATATCTCAGCTACTCTGCTGTTTCTTAAAAGAAAGATAGTTCACTGCGAACCAGGAGCGTCTTCTTTCTCTTCTCTGTTCAACGTTGTCAATATTGCTTTAGTCCGTTCATTGACCCCATGGTTCCCCTCTGGCGGTTAAAGGCAAGGTGATCAACAGACTTGTGACTCCTCCAGTGGCGTGGTGTTTGTGGACCTTCATGCCACGACTGTATGTCATTCTTCTTGGTTGTTCGCAATTTATAGAAAGAGTAGCGAGCTTTCAACAACGAACAAGGCCCTTCCCATTCACACTGAATCCTCCTTGATCCAAGGTCACTATTTAGCCCCCACGAAGCTGCTTGTCTTTTACCTGGATACCCACCGTGGATAATTGTGGTTCAGTTATAGTATGATTACAGGAGGCTTGCATTAAGCCTTCCTGGGTTTCTGTCAGGTTCCTATGTGCTACTGCTGTTACGTTTTGCAGTTCCATGGGCTCCTTCTGATAGGTCAGTCATAGGCTCACTTCGCGGTTGACAGGCTATCTCGCTATCCTACAATATGTCATTTTAAATGAAGTATTCGTTGCGATAGACTGCCTGGAGGTGCGGAGTGATACCAAAAACAACTACAACACTAGATCTTTATCTCCGTCTCCCCTCGCCAACCATTCTTTGACAGCATGACAGTTCCTTTCCACAGGACCATTGGTTTGAGGCTGACACATGGTTCTGCGTATTCTTCTGATCCTCAGTTTCTCCAAGCTGTTCCGATACTCATTGTTTTTAAAACACAGGCCTTAGTTGGAACCTAATGACTGGCTACTGTATGTTCCATTACCACCGCGCTGAGAGTATCGTCCCGAAAGCTTCATTCCAACTCGTCATTTGTTCACTTATGACAGCCATCCGCTAGTGTCTTCTCAGCCACTTTGGGGAAGGTGCCATCAGATTGCCTGACTACAATCCACCTATCTCTGAAGCCGGGGTTGACTGTGTCGGACCAGCGTGTCAGATCTGGAAAGGTAACATCGTTCTCAGGCCAGAACCTGCTTCATTACATCATTCCGCATATCTGGCCGATACGTTCTTTGTTGAAGTAAGTCATATTTTCGACTGTAGCCTGTGTCCCAATTCGTGATACTCTTTAACAGTGAGTGAAGCACGTTTCCGGGCACGACAACCATGTTACATTTTGGTCCCGGCAATCGCTGCATGAGTATAGTTGCGGCTTTCAGGTGGAGTTACTTTCATATTTTTAGCCCTATGAGTTTTTTGTTCCTCACGAATATTTTTCAGGCCATGCTCCAACACTGACCCCCGCAAGAACATTCATATCAGGATCAATTTATTCAGAGCGGGACAGAACATCGGTCACATGATTGTCAGCAGCGGTAAAGTGATCGACGGTAAACTCAAGGCCCTGAAAACGTAGAGTCCATCGAGTCAATCTGCCTCAAGAATTCGTTGTCGTATTGATCCTCCTCAAGTATTTGCGCTCAATTTCAGCACAAAAAAGATGACTCAACAGAAATGGCCACCCCTCCTTCGAAGCCCACACAACAACCAAACATTCCAGTTCAGTTGTGGGGTATTTTCTCTCCGCTGAAGTGAACAATTTGCCTGCATATTCTACCACGTCATTCGTCTACTTCAGCACTGCTCCGATACCTCCATCGCTGGCATCGGAGCTGACCGTGAGGGGGTAGCCGACGACAGACAGCTGTAATGGGAGGTTTTCTTTTGACATTGTGCGTTGAGTGCCACAGAAAACCCGATTCACCTCCGAGCCGCAGGTTACAATGGAGCAAATGTATCCGAATTTCAAGTCAACTTCACCGTCGCTGCGTGATACTAAAAAAATATTGGGACGTACGAATGATAGACTGCAGCTAGGCTTCGTCTTTGATTGGCAGCCAGGCAACACTTCGGATGTCAAACAGCATAAACTCGCAGGTGCAAGAATTATGAGCGTGTTTTCCCATATTTTATAATACCAACATCTACAAAAGCCTCATCTAATGGTCTCGAAACAACGGCATTCTGTGATCGATTCAGATCGATAATATTAACTGGGGCTTGGTTACGGAAACTGTATTATGGTCATAATACAGTGGTTTGGCTTGAGCCTGTAAGTACCAAAGTTCACGGCAATTTTTGCTGATTTCGTGGAATGAGATTTCCTTTGACCGAACTTCTGCAGCTGAATTTTTAATAATGCCGTCGTTTATGCTTCCGTCCTATCTCTATACAATGAATCAAGAAGAAACATCCATAGGCTTACAATTCTATCCTGATAAACGTGTTAATAATTGCGTCCCGGTTATTCATTTGCCGATCAGTCTAACCTATTCTAATCTGTATACCTCTAGATGAACTAAGTGGTAGTCTCTGTGGTTTAAATGTCTAACGATAACGTACATTCACAAGTGAAACCTCTAGGTTTTTGGCTCTTTCACTTCTGTTTTTTCACCTTGGGGACCATTTTGTCAGACTGGTACTATGAATGTGGATTTTTTCACGATCCAGAACAGTTGTGCTTTTAATAAGGCAGGAAGAAAATTGTGGACAAAATACTCGATTGATTTTACGTTCTCTCAGTCAGTTGTCAACGCCCATTAAATACAATTACCTAAAGTTCACACAATATAACTGAGCTGTGATCTAGGTGGCTCGGCATGAAGACAATGTAGTAATCCCGATCAAACAAGCTTCACTCCACTATCTTTGAACAGGGCCGGGGAAACATGTCGAAGCTGGGCCGTTTGGACGTCCTAAGACTTGGTTTCCATTGTGCAACTTCGCTTCACTAGGCTGGTCTATCGAAGCAGACCATGGAAAGACTGCCGGAGTAGCCGTGTGGAGCTGATACTCCAAGCCAGCTAAACTGTCTTAAAGTGCTCCGCCCAGCCTTTGAGAAGATGCTGCTAATTGTGAATTGGCAGAACATCAGCTTCGCAGATCGCTTCACTCACACATGTTGATTCCCTGCCGGCAACTCGTACAAGATAGAATAGCTTGCGGGGATTTCCCAATGGCGGCAGAAAGCTCCATCTCTGATACACATTGCAACCAACGGACTTCGCGATCTGTGCGTTCAGTGCTTCCTTATGCTTCCTTCCAGCCGGGATTGACTGGTTTCCACTCGATTTCCTGCGACTTACGTTCACACCGACACACGCAGCAACACACCACGTTTCAATAGTTGGCAGTTCAATGCAAATCAAGTGACCCCGGGTCTTAACTACTCTACCACTTTATTTCACATCACACACGCACCATTTGAATGTGTTGTTAGCCGTTTCTTTGATTGTTGCATCACAGAAAATCTAACGGGATCATCACGAATTTTCCACGACATTTTTTCACCTGAGCTTACTTTCTTAAGTGACTATGGACATTTTCTACCGATTGGAATCTTTTATTCCTTATTTTGGAGTTATTTCGGCCCGTAACCTTACTTGTACTTACAACGCTGATGCTTATGTTCTCTTTCTCGTTGTAACGATATTCACCGAGACATTCTTCATCCCTTTCCCCTCTCAAGCAGAATATTCCGCGGACTTGAAACAGAATTCTCTCATGATCATGATTAGATTCTTCCGTAACAGTCCCGACAACATTTTATAGTTGCATCATTTTACAAACAAGAAGACTGATTTTGAAGCATAATCAGTATTTATGGTAATCAAAATAAATTCACAATAAAACGGTTTCATTAACGGCTCTCACGTAGTACTGCTTTGTGCGGCTGACGAAGATTCAACACACAGAATCACTGAACTCATTAGTGACGTCGCTCGTAATTTTCTCCAGAAAGAATTAATCGCCACTCGGTCTTCGTTACTGTGCAATCTGATGGGTCCTTGCAACACGGCCATGCATCCAGGCAGCATATTACTCTTTATTTTCGATTTTAAAACAATTCACCTTTTCTACAGGATTTAATACGCGAGAATACGGACCTAGTGAAAACAATTCAGCATGTAGATGAATCTGTTCTACGAAAACAGATTCCAATTTTGAGTGACAAGGGGCTTTATCACGTGATTACGGCTTCAAACGTTTCTCTCAGTTTATCCAAGATTTGGCACAGCCATTGCTTGCACTTTTCACATCCGCGTTTGATTTCAATATCCACTACACCCTGTTCACTCATAGAGCTTTAGTGATGTGTAAGTTCATTCTACATGAATTCGCCACACGCGTAATAGTACGTTCACCCAGGCACAACCTCCCACGATTTTTTCGACAAGAACGATTGAAATTCCCTCCCCCCCCCAATAAGGGCTAGGAAACGGTTTTCGGTCTCGACATTTAGTATTTTTCCTACGTAAGATTTCCGCTCCTTCATACTGATATCAGTCTTGGTACCAACAAGTACCGGACGCACTTATTTACTGGATATCAATCTCCCATCTAGGTATCGACTGACAGTGGAAACACGAACACATTTTTTTTATAAATCGCATACATTCACGTTCTTATTTAATCCAGAGTGATAGTTGCATCTTCAGTTACGCACTCCAACTTCAGAAAGCGTTCTGCCTCGTCACCCTTTTTCTTTCGAACCAACTGATCATTTAATGATACTGCCCAAGAATAGGCCGTCCTATTATTTGACTCCACAATATCTAGCAACGTTCAGCCAGTCCTCGCTCTCTGTATATGCATCAACGACTCGCATACGTATTACATGTGCAAATCGTGCGTACGAACCTCGCTGTTTCGAAGTCACAGCATCACAGTTGATCTGAGGTAAAATGAACAATATGCGTTATTTCCAACTATTTCCTGACCTTTTCAGTTGGAAGGAATTTACCGATCAAACAGATTCTTCACTCAGGCTCAGCTTTCTGGATGAACCGCTGCTATGGATAGGGTTGCCAGAGATGGACTGTTGCGGTAGCGAAAGCAAAACGAGTTCGGACTTGGCTCCAAATAAGTGTGTGCCAGTTTACCGGCTCTATAGATGGATTTCGTTTCTGTGATCATTGATACGCAGCAGACAAACCCACTACCCACCTACCAAACCTGTCGAGCAACCAATGTACAGGAAGTCACTAGGTTCACGCCTGAATCTGTTTGTCAAGCCCCAGTTCACATACCGGTCTGAACCGATCAGAGAATGCCGCAGTTACGAGGCCAGTAGATGAGGCTTTTGTGGATGTTGGTATTACAAAATACGGGAAAACATGCTCAAAATTCTTGCACCTGCGAGTTTATGCTCCTTGACATCTGAAGTGTCGCCTAGTTGCCTCTCAAAGACGAAGCCTAGCTGCAGTCTATCATTCGTATACGCCGATAATTTTTATCATCACACAGCAACGGTGACGGCAGACTGAAATTCGGATACATTTGCTCCATTGTAACCGCAGCTCGGCAGTTCTTGTTTCCCATTCTTAACCTCTGAGTCAGTCTGTGACCGCAGCGTGATTTGATCTACTTCGTCCGCTTCGTCCACCTGGAACACGTGAAGCCAACTGGGAGGCTTGCCTCTGTCTACTAGTCTTGTTAATGATTGCATCTCGATCACCTGATTCGGTCACATGATAGTTACCGAGCTTCTTAGCTATGGTCACAATAAGGTGGAATCCACGTATGTAGTCGTGGTCGCACATTATGGTGCGATGAGCAGCACACGAGCGCACTGTGTGGCCCCGTACACGAAATGTGTGAGGGTGATTGATGTGATTGACATGCCGTTCTTCAGACGAACCTCGAGGAGGAAATGTCAAACAGGCAATCTGGTGGCATTTCCAAATAATTTTGACCTATATTCGAGTAATTTTGATCTGTTTCTGAATAATTTTGAACTAATTCCGAAATAATGCGGTGAATGGTGTAGTGGTCAAAGTGCTTGAAAAGCAAAGGAACTATTTGGTAAATAGAACATTAAATAATAGTTGAAAGCATGGGATCCGCGCTAAACCTGGCCAACTGCTCTGCTTGATATGGCGAGCTGAATTCTCATGTCATATTTCATAAATCTTTACGATCGTATTCTTTAAAAATAAGCAAAATGTTTACGCACTCGCTGACTAGGCCAGATAAATTTGGTACCAAATGTCGGGCGCTTATGGGCACAAAAACGAGGATGTTTACATTATGTTGCATCATCCGGGGGTATTTGAAAAGGAGCTGTCTAACGGAACCTAAACTAATGCGTAGTGTTTGAATTGGCGCTCACTAATGTACACCTTTTTCAAACATCTTCCATGTCCCGCACATAAACCTTGGACGGGACCAGGCGAATCGTTGCCGAAACCCTTTTGAAGTGTCGAACTCTTTTTCTTTATGTATGGGTTTTATCGAGCTGGGACCGAAAGACGTTTTGTCTTAACTGTACCCACGTGTATTCGTGAACGTGACTTTTATCCGTGCCGCTCGGATGGGAAGCCGCCCTCCGTGAATACACAATAAACATTCATTCAACACAGTGCAGTCTTGTTACTTACGTCCGCGGGCTGGTCATCGTTGTGTGTTGAACCGTTAACATCGCTCGTGTGCATCCGAACTCAGCTTGCTTGGGTCTACTTGCTGTCGCGAACTGAACCGTGAACCAAGAGGCTTGCTCGCCCAAAACCGAATGTTACAGCTGAAATACGGTCGATTTGTGACTAAAGAAGTCTTTTTGAGGTAGATTGAAGATTTGTGGGGAAAAACGGTACTGGTCAACTGAATCTGGACGCATCAGAATGCGTGGAGCCCTTTGTCCATGGTGTTTTACGCTTCACGAAGATAATTCATTATTCGCACTTATGTTGAATGCAGTTTTCGCCGGACTTCATTGTCATCAAGTGGGTGGACAGTAAATATTTGCAAAAATATCAAACTATCTCCTCTCAAGCAATGGAGTGATAGATTCAAAGTAGCTTTTCACAGTTGCACTCGATTCCCGCATAATATCTTTGCCATCTTTGAAAAGACCTCATTAGTAGAGGACAACTGTTATCATGTTTGTTTATGTGGGATATTTTTGTTCAAAGTTGTGTCAACGTTCTATGCCATTTTTCATAGTATTTCGGAATTATATCATCCCTTCTTAAATGAAAGATAAACGGCGCCCTTGACAATCTAAATGGCATCCTCAGGAAACGATACTGATTGTCCCCAACAGAGAATGCTGTCCAATCTTGAACCTCCTTCTTTATTGGAGCTTTCCAGTATCCAGATCGCAGACCGAACACCGACAACGCCGTGGCTGTTTGGAGTTTCGCGAATATTTCCGATAGGGAAGCACACGCACTGGCTTGTGTACTGGGATATAAACTACTGATATAAAATCAACAGAAAATCTAAATTTCTCATTGGGTTTCCCCACCAGAAGCTAGTGTAAATTGTGCGGGCTCCGGGCTTCTTTGATAGCTTCTTTTTCAGCATCTTGTCTACTTAGCATCTTACTTCATCCTTCAGATTCGTGCGAATACAACCAAGTCCAAATGGCCCAAAAGCTCTTGGTGTTGTAGATATTTCATGTACTACCCAGTCATGGAAACCATGTGGGTCCTCATCCGTCGTAAATAGTTCTGCAGATTCCTGAATGGCTGTTTCCAAAGTCTGTTCCACTCCTGCAAATATGTCAATTGCATTGAACCCACGTACCTGCTTGGTTATTTGGCCAACAATAGGCACCGAGCCAAATTTCGTGTTCCGTCGAGAAGTTTGTCGATCATTCACATCGTTAGGTGTACGCTTTAGATCGGCACCCAGTATTACTTGGTTGTTATTGCACTGCATTTTAAGTTACACATTGATAGGAATCATAAGTTGCGCCTTCCTATTAACATTGAGTGTGTGGCCCCTGACCGACCTCACTTTCATGATGCACAATTGCCACCCCTCATCTGGTAAAAGCTTGACCTATAAAACAGCAGCATCGGCATCTGTCAGACAAAATTCATTGCGACCGTTAATCTGAACTTCTGCCCATAATCTACCGCACTAATAATCGTCTTATTTGGAGAACACGACAAATAGAACCTGAAGTCCTTATTTCTTGCATTGTACTGTTGCTTTTCGGAGCACTGGAGCCAAAATATGTCCCATGTCCACGCAAAAGAAACACCGGGCTTAGTTCGGCTTTCTTACAGTCACCGGTCTAATCTACGCATTTCTAATAGGCCTCCGCGATATCTGCCTCACCCAATCGTTTTCCCACCTCGAATTCTTTTCGTCGGCTATGCTCATAATCTCCGCTTTAGGACTGGTTAGTGCACGGGCTGCCTGAGCCAACTGCAAGATTTCCATTTAGCGACCGACACATTTTGCCATTTGGGGGTTCTGGCAGGCAGTTTATATTTCAGTCAGCCAACATCTGAGTCCTTCCCCTTGAATTCAATATGAGCATCACATAGTCCGGGAGCGGAAGAAGAGTGACGACGTGCACCAGCCGGTCACACCTATTCAAATTGGTTTGCCTTGAATCACCTCACTGGCTCCTGACAGTTGACCCGAGTTTCGAATCCTACAACCAGGACATTCATGGCATTGACTCGATTCACTTTCTCTGGGCTTCCTCGAGTCCCATCAAGCAGTGCTTGCTCTCTGCCTCGGAGAGAGGCCCTTGAAGGGCCATCAATTTATCCCGGTCGGACCGGATCCTCCAGGCGGTTGCCACATCCTCAAAGTCGTCCAGGAAACTCCTCTCGTCACCATTCCCGAAAGGCTGCAAACTCGGAATCTTCCTGCTGATCACGGAATAGAAAGACGTTTTAATCCAGAGGACTTGTCGGATTATAATTCACTTATCTGAAATTTTGTTTCAATGCAATGCTAAATCTACTAGTCAACAGTCAAACCGCTCGTTTGCACCAACGATATACAATCCACTACAATATTTCAGCTTTTAGTAGGGAAATAATACCTCACTCTGAATATGGTTGTGGTTCTTCTTCCAGCTCACAAAAATTCATCTGTGCGGCTTCGTCGCGTTGTGTGTTGCTCCACTGTCCATAACGGTCAATAATTACCACGTGCCGCATATGTTACTACCGAGTAGTATATGACCCAATCCACTGCACTAATTTTGCAGATGTTTTGTCTCCCTTCTCCAAATCAAAAGTAAAATTGAACTACTAAGCTCGGAACTAGCGCCCTATGGAAGCAAATGGTGGAATAAAACATTGCAATTTCGGTCAGGTCACCATTTTATTACTTACTAATTCAGTGAATTCGTAAAGTTATTCTGTATAAAGGGTTCTGAACAGCTGCGCAAGTTATCGAAAATGAGATCATTGAGCACTACTCATGGGTAGACACCACAACAACAAAACACATCTAAACAGGACAAACCATGGAAAATAACCTACCTCGGTATTTAGATCACCAATAAATGAACAAAATTCACAATGGGGTGAACTGGTCAACTGAGTAACGTAAACGGGTTTCTTAAATTTTCTTCCGTTGAGACGAACAGAACCACACACCCAGTAGACTGTAATGCCATTGGTCTTTCGGTGACAAGCCAAGATTCCAAAGCCTACCTGTGATTTATCATCTTCAGGATTCTGTTTCATCTTCGTTGTATTGTGTGTTTAGTGCTTTGTCTATCATGATGTCTTATATCGTACTTGACAACATAGCAACTGGAAATTATTCTAATCCTACTGCCGGAGGCTGGGCCGTGTAGCATCCAACAACGCTGACTTTTACACTGCCTTTGATAAGCCCATTGTGAGGAGTGCAATCTTAGTATCAGTTTCAAAGCGTTTTGCACAAACGATTGAAAAGAGTGATCGAAACTTCATTCATTCCTTGGTATTAGGATTTCCTTTTTGAGAAGACCATTTTGAGGTGCTTTTCTTTGTGAGGGCTGAACAATTCACTGCTTCAGTAAACCCCCAGTAAAGGCTGATTGTAACTAGCCTCTACTCAACCGCAGCTCACTGAACCTTATTTCCATAATATACGGAACGGGCTCTTTAGTTCGCCCACGGAACGAATAGTCAAATCGAAAATTAAAAGTTCAATGTACGTGGGTCATGTTTTTCCCCTCGCCCGGTCAAGGTCAAGGCCAGCGGATACAAACTGTGTTTTGCTATTGTTCAAATAGGTGCGGTGCATTATCTACGATTTGTGTGACATCCGGTTTAACCAAACAATTTTTTCCACCTTAGTAAGGATGTGAAGGAGTAATGCACAGACAGTGAATGACTGGATGACTGGATGGATGGTTTGATATCCGTTAACTTGACGGCGTGACTCTTGGATTGGTGGTCACCATTCACGTCTGAAATCACTCAAGTGAAACGAAAAGGTGTGTGTGTGTGAGAGAGAGAGATTAATTATAAAATAGTCTTCACAAAATACGCTGTCCTTCTGCCCAATTTCCTCCATGCATTTGACGCAGCTGTAAAATTTCCGTTATTTTTCTTCACCTCAAATCTTCTAACTTTGATGGATGTATTTATTTATGTGAACCATATCCGTGTGCGCATATGTGCGTCCGTCGGTGTAAATGTTTGAACTAATGGAGTTAGCATGACGTGAAGTTAGTGGAATTCAAGAAGAAAAAAAACAATCTGAAAATTGACGGATAAGGTGCTTTTTTTAATAAACAAGATTTGTGCGGGCAGTAACGAATTTGAATTGGCTATCAAATGATTCATCATGAAATAACAATGCCTAACTCTCCACTGAAAACCACAGGAGCACTGTACAGCTGGTTCATCTATCTCGCAAAGAATCCTCAACTGCTGTGCACGTCCATCGAGCTCCCGGCACTTTATCATGGAGTGTCCATGTTAAGCAGACCGCTGAAAGTGAGCCCGGATGGTCGTCTTATGTTCGACTCACTCTCGGTTCGAGTTCAGTTGGGATCTAGGTGGCCCTGTACAGATAATGATTCCTAATAAGCCAAATGAAAAGCATACACGCACACAGAGTGTGTGGGAGACTGCTGTTTTGATCGCGTAAGAATAATATGCGTTCAGACGACTACTTCGATGTGACTCTCCAGAGAGATTCGGATAAAGAAACGTTTTTTATTTTTTACCTAATTTGTTCAAGGAATTGGTAATATTTTCCACGTGATGATTGGCGCTAAAACACCGAATCCTGCTCTCCAATTGGGTTCCGTTCAGTTGTTTTAATCATTAAACTGGCAGTGCTGTGTTTTGTCAGTTTTGGTTGCCACCTAGTTACAGCATCACCCAGTTGGAAGCGAAATACACCAGGGTGGTAAGCAAATTACCGGAGAAAAGAGGGGTAAGAGTGAACATCCTGAAGACGCGGAAAGAGCTCAAGAGTAACCAGGACACTGGCGGTGTTGCCCCGAGACCATGTCGTCTGCTGTGTCCAACAATTTCCTATTGTGACACAACAAGAGTCCTCGAGAGTGAGTATTTTCCCTAAGTTGAACTGAGTCTGGTTTTATTCTCCACCCATGAAGTACGGATCGATACAAATGGTGCTTGAAGGGAGAAAATTAATCTGTGCAGATAGTCTGCGCTTTCCCAATCTATATTCTGTCGATCCACATTTGTAACAAATTACGAGCAAGCTATTTTCGATAAATATGAATGATGGTACGGGTTACTGCTCACTTTGACGATTTCGATAAGTTTCTGGTCGTTGAGGTTGCAAACTTTTCAATATCCGTGTAGAATTTATCCTTGAAGAGTACTGCCGGGATCACGTAGATAATGGAAACTCCGCATGCTTTTACCTTATCGGGAAATTCCAATCCGCCAGCCGGAATCGAACAAGTAACCCAATAGGGATACTACTCTACCAGCCAGTCGGACTGTTGTTGTTTATCATTGGAACAGTAGTTGCTGGTCTTTGGGAATTCATTTGCGTTATTCGTTATCCGATCGGTCGCGTCGCTATAGTCCTGCTGATAGAGCATCTGTCCTGTAAGTATACAAGGCGTTGGTTCGATTTCATTTCTCGGCTGGAACTTGTGGAAGAAATTGAATTTCTCACTGTCTATCTAGGTGATACTTGCAAAATGATAACGTTACCGGGGACTGTCGGATGGGTAAATCGATGGTCTTCGGTAGGATCTGAACCACGGACTCCAAGGTCATCTGTCCGCCATGGAAACCGCTGAGCCACCACAGTCCAACGGACAACGTCGGCAAACTGTCACGTTTAAAATAAATGCTTTCCGAAGGTGGTTTTTCAGTTCTAGACTAATCTGGTGGTAGAAATTTTTTTGTGGGACTAGCGTTCGGATGTTCTAGGTTCGAATCCTGAGAGACTACCGTTGAATGGCACGCATTGTTAGTGATCACTAACGGGCTTAGAGCAATCACTCAGTGTTCGCATGTAGTTCGCTACTGAGTGCAAATATTCCAACAAATAAAATCCTACAGAAAGCAGTCTTCGGAAATCTTTTTTGCTTTAAGGCTAAAGAGTGCAACATCTACATGAGTATTATTTTAGTAGCATAATACTTCAAATGATTTTGACATGATCTATGATAAATTATTTACTCTCCAGTGGCCGAACGGATTCTGTGAAGCTATGTTTGCGGATGAACTATCAATAATAGTGTGTGCGAACTAAGCCAGGAAGAGGCTGAGCCAGCTTCGTGTAGCTTCACACACTGCGTTTTTGAGGCACAAAATCCTACGCGACTAGTTTGAATCCCAGTGAGGAATAACAGTTGGATTTGTAATACCGTGTGGGTTTTGAACAAAAATGAAAATATCCTTCTGGTGATCGTCTGGAAGGATGTTTAAACGCTAGGAAATTAAAAAGAACCTCCTCTTTTGGACGCAGAAGAAATTGACAGAACATCAGCTTCTTCTGGTGTGCTCGGTGAAAATCTGTTGATCGACTTCATTTCTGTTTCAAAGCTTTTGATCAAAATTGTGACTGGTTAATGGAGAAGTTTGTCTAACCGCAAATGGTTGGCTGTTCCGAGGAGAGGGTGGCGAGAGAGAAACAGAGGTTATCAAATCAACTCCGGTTCCATTTCATTCGTCTCATTTCTTCTGACAGAAACACAGGCAATGAGGACGAGAGTGGGACAGGAACCAAAACTTTTGTCTAATTTGTTACTTTTTCCTTCATCAAATCGGTCCTAGTCGCAATCCCAAAAGTGCAATGTCAGAACTGCTTCAGAAAACGGGGGAGTTTCTTTCGTCGTTGAATCAAAACATGATCACCGCCTCCGGTGGCACCTCGCCCAGGCCTCCACGAAGGCTTCACATTCGGTCTCTTCTATCAAAAGTCGCCACAGATCAAAGAGAGAAAGCTTGTGCGCGGGTGAGCAACCGAAATGAAAATAATTCATTAGCTTTGAGGTCAAGTGGGCTGTTGTTGCCTGTGGAAAATTGCCATCTCGGACAGACAGGCTATACCAAACAACTTTTGTCCATTCGGTCAACTTTCACTCCCGCTGTCACAAAGTGTCTAAGTTTCCGAGAGGCAAGTTGATTAGTGGCTGGTTCGTTTGTCAAATTTTCTACCCTCTGATTCCAATAACAATATAGGAAAACGAAAGGGAATCGAATCATTCGCCTTTATTAATATACACCTGCATTAACCAGCAACGCGGGTACCCTGTCATTTGCAATAGTGGATACATCGTAAGCAGGCTGCATAGAATGAGCACTAAATGCTCAAATGATACCGAGGATACTGAGGAAAAAGAAACAAGTATTTCCGCTGGCAAATCACCTTGGAATTATCAGTGACTAACTAGTTTGCTGATTGATTGATTGATTGATTGATTGATTGATTGATTGATTGATTGATTGATTGATTGATTGATTGATTGATTGATTGATTGATTGATTGATTGATTGATTGATTGATTGATTGATTGATTGATTGATTGATTGATTGATTGAGAAAGCGAATGAGTGAGTTCGCTCGGTGAGTTCGCTTGGTGAGTGAGTGTGAGTGAGTGTGAGTGAGTGCTAGAGTGGTAGACACACAGAGAATACGAGAAACGATTCTGCCATTTTGCGATCAAATCCCGAATACAGTTTTTCTTATTCTCGTAATGTATTTATTCATTGAGCAGCCAACTCAATAGTATAAAGCAATTCCGCACACAATTTGTGTCCCACTTGTTGATTCCAACAGTGAATAAAGTTGCTTGGGGCAATATCCCACATTGGTCCCAGGCCAAAGACACCTTTTCTCACATCAATAATGAGGAAAGTGCCAAGGAGTTCTACTATTCACAACACTCGAAGCGAAAGAATGTATGGAAATTGCCGGAATGCGGGACTACGCACACCAAAATAGCAAGAGTACTGATGTTGCGGAGCTGAACGTCAATGTTACTACAAAAATTACCCGTTCAAATGAGTAACACATAACATAAAGGTCATAATCAGTAGAGTACTAGTTAACCAATCACATCCAACATTTTAGTACCTGTTCACAGTGATTCTGAATGGCTGAGGCTTCTCAGTATATGTGGCCACAAAATTTTATGGTATCACGTCGCTTGAAACGCTCATCGAAACCCCACAGTGCTCTACGTGGCTTAATCGTGTAGGTTGCAGACTACGGAACAGTCAATTTGAACCACTTCGTTAATGTCGAATAAGGACGACTCCAGACTAACAGGAAGTGTCCACCGAAACTGAGCTGACACCAGAGTTGACTGCCATGCCAAGAAGTATACGATCTTTTAGAATCATTGTTGCTTGGCTGTACATGGATTGAAGATTGGGTGGATACATGTGAGACAATGCGACTTAACAAGAGAATCCCCTGGTTCAATTGGGCCAAGTTTACTTCAAACTGTATGATTTACCTAAAAGAAACACCGGTGCAAGTTCGTACACTGACCCGACGAAATCCGTGAGAGAGTTTTTCGAGGCCGAAGAAATAGAATGATCGTGGTGTTCATGTAACGGCATTGAAAGCGTGAGACAGATGCTTTACTGAGAGGGTTTTGTCAAATCCGAGAGAAACTCTGCGTCATGCATGATGAGGCAGGTGAAAAGCGATCATTCATTGTGCACTTCATTTAAATCAAACTAGTGTTCAATGCAAAAATCAAGTTGCCTTCCCTTGGGGGTGAACAAGGACTCGACTTTGGAGGGGAGCTAGAGGTGCTTAGTCGCCATAACCTGCCAAAGCCCCCGATTGGTTCATAACCAGGGAGCTCAATGTGTCGCAAAAGTCGCGGTATCCATGATAGCATTTAGAACTACTGGAATTACTTATCTGACTGTATTGCTGCGTAGTGTACCCACTACTCCGTCTATCTGTTGTTGTATTCCAGCCCCACTGTCAATTCTCGTATTAGAATATCTCAAATACTTGCCAGACAACTAATTAGTTACGACTACGTTAGCTTGTTCGATTCTGTTATCATCGTACGTAACACTTAATAGAGTTATTATCCTTCAAGTAAACTTTTGATTTCCTCCTACAGCCGTTTTAACGGAATTGACAACACAAAGGCCGTAACCTCACGAAATGATAGCAACGATCCACGTGGTTCCCAACCCCATTCACGCTGTGGGTGACTGAATACTGTTCATATTGGAGGAGAACAAAACCAGCGAAGATCTACAGGGCGATAACGATCACGTGTTCACTTGGGACACGATAGGGCGTGTTCTTACTTGAGTGCATGCAAGTTGTTGCCATGTTGTTGTGACGAGAGCAAGCTTTTTGTGTACGAAACACGTCCAGATGCAGGCTTCCTCGCATACGTGGGTCACAGACTGGAGTTATTCAAGCACATGTCAGAATGCAAATTCAGTTATTGAGCGTATGAATCACGTCAGAATGTGTCCTGTCACTCTATGTACCCGGGGTCATCCCTGATTGCAAATGCACTGCAGGAGATAACATATATCACACAAATCAACAGGACTATCAGGATGGAAATGAAATGATAGCACTTTGCAAATGTTGTCCGCATTCGGCCAGGACTAGCTACAGCGAGAATGATGAAATTTTTTTAACAGATTCCCAAAGTGGGTCAGAAACTACTGACAGCTTTGATCGTGCAAAATCACTTGGATAGGCTCGTTCATTGTAGGTACGAACAGAATATTGTGTTATCGGCCGTGGACAAGAGCTCACCGTGACGAACTTCCGGATGTTATGCTGTTTGCTGAGCGTGGTAACCGATGCGTTAACATTTTGCAATAAATGTTTTTACTTCTGATTCTAAAAAGAGAACCAGAAATCTTCTAAGTGGTACATCTTATCTGCTGAGTAGAAAAAACTGAAATTAGTTTAATCATCTCGGTGGATGTGCACTGCTGGCGATTCCCAGCAAGGATGAAACAGCTGTACAGTGTGCTTCCATGGTTTTCGATGACCAGCTGAGCCTTGAAACGGCATGATGAATTTCACCATACAAATAGTGAAGTCGTTTCTCTTATATACGACTGTATTCCTATGTGCTGTACTCAACTCTCAACCTCCATATATATATATATATATATATATATATATATATATATATATATATATATATATATATATATATATATATATATATATATATATATATATATATATATATATATACTCAAAATCTCCCTAACATGAGAAGTGCTGAGCTTCTCCAAATCGAACTGGATTTTAAAATCTCAGTTGAGAAGTTGCTCTCATCCATCATTTCGTCTGATTTCACCCACTCGCGCAATCCCGCTCCGACGTAAACACATTTGGTCAGTCGACCGAGGATCCAAAGGCCATTTGATGAATGAAGACAGACGCACGCAGGCGGATAAAAGTGCACGTTACACGACGTTTGATTCACACCTCAGTAGCCATCAAAGGTCAAGGAGTAGCCTTTACGACTTGTTTCCGTGTCGTCTTTGAATTTAGAATACTTTGATTTAATGAGTGGGTGTGTGTACAAGTGTTTTTGTTTGTATTTGTCTGTGTTCGTTAGGAGCCTGAAAGTCACTATTTGCATCTCGAACCCAGATGTGCACATACACACTCACTCACACACACACACATCACACTGCTGGCAAACTGACCTCGGTAGCCTGATGATTGACCGGCAGTCCGGAATTAGTCATTCGGAGAAAATGACGTTGACGACACAAACATACATCGAATGGTGAACCCGGTCACTTGTCTGATTATGCATCTGGAGCACAGGGACACAATTCGAGAGCTAAAAGGTCAATCAAATGATGTTCTTTCAATTTCAATTTGCTTAGAAGCCCTTTGGATACCACGGTCGCGAAAATAGGGTTTATATAAGTCTGTCACCGTTCCGCGCCTGCTGTACACGTTCGACTAAAGGACTGCGAGATTTTCCCAGTCCACTGATCAGTCCTGGCATCCCGTTCTCGGTCGGGCAGGGTAACAACAAGGCCTAACGACTCGATCTATGTAGAGGATGAAAGGTCACGGTATCAAGTCAAGTCAAGTCAAGTAATTGTTCAATGCACCCCGAAGAGTGAATTTCAAGCTTCACATAATCATGCACACAACCTCAAAAAGTGAAAATCAGTCAATACTATAAAAAATGGAACACTGGGGCGAAAGCCTCAGTATATCTCTAAATGTCTGTAAAAAAGTACCCATTGCATCATGTAGAAGTCCAAATAGGCGAAACAATTATTTTTCAGTAATTCAATCTCAAACCATTTACAGATTACATAGTAGACATTAGAGAACAGATCATGAATATAGACATGGAATAAACACCAATCATGGGCAGGAGTTTGTCAGTCAAATTTTCCCTATCACGTGATTGGTTTAACTAGCTGACGCCCTCTAGGTAACTGGACGGTAGATTCATGCGGTCTTGGTCAATCTCGAGCCTAGGGAGTTGGAGTGCCCGGACCAAACGCTTTTGGGCACACAGGTCAGGAGTTAACTTCCTCATTCCAGTTGCCTGGACTATCGCCCGAGTGCGCATCTGAACACTTCTGCGTTTGTTTTTGGAAAATCCACTTGCATTCTTCACATCGAAAAGTCGGGCGCCGTGAGCCGGAATCCAACCGGCGACCCTCCGCATACTGGGCAGATGCTCTACCAGCTGAGCTATCGCGGTCCGAACAGTTCGGTGTGAATAACGCTGGTGAATAATCGATAGTGCGCAAACCACTATTCCAGTGATACACAGTATCTATCCTGGTTTTAATCATTGGGCTAGCCTCGTCGGTCACTTCCCAATGGGACGAACAGCACACAGATGAACGTTTGGGGGGACACGATAAAGAACTTTGAAAGCAGAGTCCGGATTCACCTGAAGTCCAGTGTCAACCAAATGCGCTAAGATTGCGCTATTTATCGATCCAGTTTGTCCTTGACTCAACCAGTGCGGATGATGCTCTTTAATCCGAGTTGATAGCCGTTGTGCCGTTCGACCCAAATAAGATGCGACACAAACACATTTGAACGAGTTTACGACCATTGATGAGGTCAGCATCGGCAGTCTATCCAAATGTTGTATTCATTTTGATATTACAGAAGCTGGATTTTGCAAATACCTTGTCTGATAGGGAATAGTGAAACTGCTGTACTCCTTAGTGCGTGAGTGATAGAAGATTAGATTCTACATAATGTGAGATTCATCATAAAGTGCGAACACTAAACCATTGAAAACCATGGTGAATTTCATATGATGATAAATCTTATATCCTACACTAATATAGTAATCAATCTCTGTTGTTTGTTTAACGGAATGCCTACGTTGTACTTAGGCCCCTACTGAGAACCCGTCCAGTATACGAGTAACTCACTGTGCGGGAAATGCTGTGCTAACATTCAAAGTCAGTGTCGGCAGGAAGCTGTATCACGTAGTGTATAAGGCCATCCCGGATAGCCTTGTGGTTAAGGTGTTCGACTCACAGTCGTTCGTCCTGGGGTTCGACACCCCGCGAGGGCACGTTGGTTGTACACTGCTGATGATTCCCAACAAGGATGAAACAGCTGTCCGGTGCTGCCTAAGTTTTCAATGGTTTGAACGTCCGTATTGCACAAGGAATCTTATATTATGTAAAGATGTTTGTATTGAGAATGTGTGGAAGAAGTGGATTTACTTCTCACTGGATGTTTGTGGAGAAGATAAACGGAGCTGGTGAGAATCTTTGAAGACAGCTTTTGGCAAACCTTACTATGTTGGAATGTGACAAAGAGAATGAAATGCCGTCCGGGTATACCACTGGCATATGATAAAATCTTAAGTGATCTAGCAATGAACTTGAAATCTTTCAATAAGAGGCCAGGAAAGATGACGGGTGAAGGGGGACGCATAAAGCCAGTGAGGTAGGACACACGAGAATACAAAGCGTTAGATAATACCAGTGGGTACGGAGTGGAATTCAGGAAGCGAAACATAGAAAGACAAGTGTCTAGTTTTTGTAAAAAAGGAAGCAACACATTTTGACCGGGGAAAGTTACGGTCGAACAGCCCTTCACTGAATCAAGATGATTCAGCTGTTCCCCATTTATTGTAATGGAAGTGCAATCGTTTTGAAAATTAGATTGTTTGCTGCGGTTTAAAAGGGGAAATGCAATGTCATCACATTTGATTGGGTTACGGCCTAAGTTGCGAGCATGAGACCAATCTGAAATTTGAGTGAAGCCATTGTGAAGGGTGGGTAATGTAGAATCGTAGGCAGGCGGCGTACATAATATGATGTCATCCGCATATTTGATTGGAAGAGTATTTCCCCGTACAGGAATAGTGGAAACGAACGCAGGAAATAAAAATAGGGATAGTATGGTGCCCTGGGTAGCTGTAACAAGAGAGGAGGTTTTGTTGTTATAGTAACTGAACTGCTGGCGACTGTGAAAGTAATATGCCAACAAAGAAACAAGTGAAGGCCCAACGCCAGAGAGAGAGAGAGAGAGAGAGGGAGAGAGAGAGAGAGAGAGAGTGAGAGAGAGAGAGAGAGAGAGAGAGAGAGAGAAGGAAAGCGGCTTGTGTTCTGCCGGTGCAGTTGAATGCGTCACTATATTCTAGGAAATATTCTTACCACTTTACTCTTCCTGTCAAGTTCGGGCAGAAAGTGATGTGTCAAGATGACCAGGGCATTGAGGATGGCGGGTGATTGTCGGCAAGTAAATGAATCCGGATCGGAAACTGTGAAGTTTCTGTTGAATATCTGGAGGATCAACCTTTCAAAGACGCTAAGAGAGACAGAAGTACATGCAACGGAACGACATTTCGAAGAACCACTCAGGGAATTGGATTTTTTCTTTCCAAAAGACACTGACTGAAAATATCAGAAAGAATGGGGCTGAGAGTAACCGTAACCTCGTTGAGCACTATGGAGTTGAATCCATCCGGCTCAGGTGATTTCCGGGGCTAAGGAGAAGCAGTTCTTTGTAGACGTCCACAGCGGGGATGCAAAATGGAGGTTCCTCAGATTGACTTTCTTCAGGAAGTACAGGAAGGAAAGATCCTCCTGCTCTGATGAATAACTTGTTAAGATCGTCTACTTCAACACTAGCAGATTTGCGTGCGGGTGAGCCACCAGTTAAATCTTTCAAGAGCTTCCATGTGTCGCGAAGACATTTGTTGTCTAGAATGGTAGATGGAATGGAGGCTGTATAACTCATGCTTGATTGGTTTTGTTAGAATCTTGAGGGCTGAGAGATTATGAAGTTTGAAGGTGTATTCCTTCTTGTGACGAAGTTGCTTGAGTTGGATAGACGACAGACGGTCAGGGCTCGAATACAAAGTTTCGACCGGGTAGCGAAGGCTGAAGCCCAAGTATAAATAGCAGGTGAGATGGTCCCAGGAAACTGAAAGGTCCTTGTCTGAGAATACAGAAAATTCTGTCTGAGCAACCATTTCCCGTAGCTTTGAAATGTTTTCAGGAAAAAGCTGCTCATTCCGAACTAGGCGATCACGGCCACGCGTGAAATGTGCATGGTTAGTGTGACTGCAGATCTCGGTTGAGGTTTTGATCATTGAGTGGTCACAGGAGCATAGTGGAAAAATGACATGGGCTGTTAACTAAAAGAAAGTCCAGAAAAGTATCCTGTCTAGCTGGAAATATAACAGCTTTGGTCAAACCGAAGGGATAAAGAAAGCTTACGTCAAAACGATTAAAATTGCCAGTAACGGTGCACATTGAAACATCAGCATAAGTTACCGAAATTTGTGCAATGGATCAACAAAATCTAGGTAGTCTGTCGAGGAACATCTGAGGGAAATATATGACTTCACAAGTAGAAGTGAACGAAATTTGCTCAGAAACTTGGGTTCGCATTCGTGCAAAGAAAGACTAAAGAAATTCATCGAATAGATAAAAGCTTTTCTGACCTCTCTACACCAACCATTGTTAATATACGTGATAACTTCACGGCCTGTCTTGCAATTTGATGTGGGGCGATCCACGCGATATCCAGTGAAACCATAAAGTGTAACTATTTCATCGTCTGTGTCACCGTGAAGCCATGTTTCTTGCAGAAGGATTGCTCCGAGCTGAGAGTATTCCTTTGTCCCAACAAGACCCGACAGCACCGAAAAGGGGCACAGTTGAGATCGAACATTGTTGCTGATTACAGCTGGTAGGAACACCAGATGAAAAGGTTTCTTTGTGAAAAGCTGCTTCCCGGCCCGCGCGGTGTTTTCTTAGGTGGGCTTAAGATTTTCTAGAGATTCTTTTCCATTTATTGCGTACCATGTGACCAAAAGAAGTCAGTACCACTGGAGAGTTCTTGTTCGTTAGTTTTTTCAAGAAATCATGGGAATATTTTACAGAATCAGGCATTACTTTACTGGCGCAACATCTGTCATGATAATCAAGGTGAAAAGAAACGGTAAACTAGAGGATGCGTGTACGGTTATGTGAAATGTACCCCGATCGAGATGGAATAGCGAGGCCAGATTCAAAGGCCCAGTCAGGGATAATATGGAAGGTTCATCATGAAGTATGAATGCTCGCCCAGTCACTAAAACCGTGAGATGAACTGTATAAGCAGTCGAGAGCCAGACCGGTGGCCCAATAATTGTCGTTGTGTGTGGCTCAAAAGCACACAATCACAATGGGTTAATGTCCCAGTAGGAGTTCAGTATTGATACTACGTGGCTGATGGTGATGAAATGGAATTATTCCCTCAAGCTCGTCTGAGATCAGAGGCACAAACCCCGACAGCAGCGGTCATATCGGTTTTGGTAGACAGTAATCCACTGTAGCCCGGCCCTTTTCACATCTGACCTACTGGGGTTTTATTCGGCTTGTCAATAAAGTCTCAAACAGAGGGTCCGGTCACCCTTGATGACGCAATGAGGGTTATAGCTTTCACTGTCCTCATTCGCAAGCATAGGATAAAAAGTTTAATTGTTTCGGGAACAAAAAATATCCTTCAGCCAGTACAGTACAGTTTGGACAGCCATTAACCATGCACTATGTGCTACGGCTTCGGTCTATTTTTTCTAGGGACAACTTCCATCGGAAATAATGAAAAACAGCAAGATCGTGGAAAGAACATAGGTAGAATTACAAATATTAATATCAAGTCGATGAGGAAATTTTGTGGATACAAGAGTACCACTGACGGCGACACCTACTCACTTCCCCTAAAGTATCTAACCACCAAGTTGGAGGGTCTCTTGGACCCTATCCTGGAAGTCTAACACGACCTACATAGCCAAGTCCACTGGCTATGGTTTTCATACCTTTCTCCCGTGTCATGGACTGACCACCCTTACTCATCTACCACCTATAATCCTCCTCAGCGAGCATTGCGCGCCGAGGAATCCTGTCAGAGGACATGTGTGACTCATGCCCTGAACATATGAGCCTGGTGAGCTTGAGTATTTCCTCTAAGGACTTGGTTCGTGAACCTAAGACTCTCCACCGAACATCGGCATTGCTCATACGGTGTTCCCACCGGATTCGAGCAATGCTATGTAATGACATGGGCGTTCAAACACTGACAACCTTCTATCCTCCACCCTCAGTGGCCATATCTTCGAACCGTACAGAAGCACGGGCCTGACTGCTGCAGCGTACACTCGACCCTTAATTGATAAACGGATGTCATGTCAACACCACAAATGACCCAGATTGGTAAATGCCAAAGAAGTCTTCTTTACACGCAAATACACCTCATCCGGCATCGTACCTCTGGGTGAAATCCAGCTAACCAGGTAACAGAACTTATCTATCTAGTCAATAATTCCCCCGGAAACTGGAATGTTTGGCATTGAACCAACCCAGTCCTGCAACAGCATCTTGCACTTTGAAGGTGTAAAACGCATACCAGACATGGCTACGCGATCCGTCAAGCTGTCTAGAAAAGCTTGCAACTTACCTGGGTCATTACTTAGAACAACCATGTTATCATCATACTCAAGGTCTGACACCTTTTCACTCGGAAAAAGTCCAATGCGACTATCCTCACCTGACAAAATCGCGGTTCCGAGGACCATATCAATCACAATGTTAAAAAGAAAAGTAGAAATGGGACAACCCTGACGTACACCACTCTTTGTGGTGAACTCGGTTGAAAGAGCATCGTAAGCCCGAACTCGGTTTCGGCTATTCATGTACAGGGACTTTATGATGGAAGTGAATTTATCTGGTATACCCTTCAACAAGGGGCAGCGCCAGAGAATTGTGAGGTCAGTTGAGTCTAAGGCCGCTTCAAGACCAAGAAAAACGAAAATAGTGGGCCTACGGAAGGTGGGTTTATGTTCTAAAATTTGTCGAAAAGTGAAGATGTGATCAACACAATCTTGACCAGGTCTAAACCCAGCTTAATTCTCGGGGCGGGCTGTGTTCGCGAGCGGTGGAGAATAATACCAGTGAGCAGTTCGGATGCGATGCTAACCAGACCTATACCCCTGCGGCTTTCATAGGAGGATCTGTCACCCTTCTCACCGATTCATTTCAACTCTTTGGAATTCGGTCCTTCTCCCATTCCAAACCAAGGAGGTTTTTCAACTCCATTAACAATGCTGAACCGCAGTCTTTAAAAATGGATGAAGGCAACCCATTCGGTCCAGCAGCCTCACGTCGTTTGAGTCAGTAGCATGTTAAGTATTATCGATCGTTGCTAATTGTCGTTGTTGGAACTTTTGTACGCTTTTAGTGAGACCTTGTATAACACCGTATGGGCAAGAAGAACAACAAAGGCATTGGACGTGGTCTCATGGTTTCCGCTGTTGGACCAAGCTGGTTTGCTTTTCTTAATCTGTCGGTGAAAATGGGCCCTCTCTGATGAAAGCATGCAGTTGCACTAGCCCAAAGAACAAGTAGCCGAAAACAAACCTGGTCGCTACAGTCTTGTTCTCAGTGCCCCGATGGGCATTTCCAATAATTAGTGATCTTACGAATGTAGGTGGTAGGTGAGTTTTTTGTGCATAGTATGATTCACCAGGCAGTATAAAAGCTCAACTCGCCTTTGGAACACTGGGCAACTGTTTCATCGAGCTTCTTGGGAATCAGCAGCAGTACAAATCTACGGAGTGCTCAGTGGGACTTGAACCCAGGGTGAATGATCTTGAGTTGAACTGCTAACTACCATGAGGCTATCAGGGCTCCGTCTCAATGGTTTGGTTAGCAATGCTGCATGATGTATAGACCGGGGCTCGATGCACGTGTACTGAAGCCGAGGATTCTAAACAAGTTAGACGCAATAGCAGCCCAGTGCCTCTGTGATTTTCAGTAGTGAGTTCATCATTGTTGCTGGCTGATGAATCGTAGCATACTACTCTTTTTGTGGATTAGTTGAAAGTTAGCACCGCTGCTGAAACTTCACCTATTAACGTGGTCATATCATCAAATTTCCGAGGCAATGGGCAACATGCTGCGTTCTCAGATTCGAACCTCGTTGATGCAGGTCATGTTTGGCAGCAGCTTTCATTCACCATCTACGAGAGATGTTTTTCTATATCACTCTATGATAAATAAACATAGTAAAAATATGTATTAATACTATGAATATATTTAATGCTTGCTGTCTGTACGCTTCCCGTTCACCACCCCACTCTCAGATTAATTGCCTACTCCGAAAAATCGTCATTCTTCATCTGTTACGGTACCAAAAATGCAAGAAGTGCTGATCAGTTCGACTCGCTCCAAAAATGAACTACATCCATCTTTTCCTCACTAGGCTAACGAACGTTGGAGCGGCAGAAGATACGTGAGAAAAATTTCCCTCCCATTTTTTGGCCTTATTCAGTGACCTTCATTAACCGAATGTTGTCCAGTTTGTGTGATGTATAATACAGGAACAGCACCTGTTCCTCATGAGCGGACCCAAACAAATTCCCTGATTGTGACGTACATATTTAGCTATATAGAATCTCGTCCGTCTGGTATCCGAAGATGCAGGAAAAAGAATTTGTTTGTTGTATGCATCGTACGTGATTGAAACGGATTTTGCACGGTTTTCGATCTTTCTCTGTTCTACTTGCTGCCCCACCCAATCCACCTACCCTCCACCGTTTCAAACATACCTCACTCGGAACGATACCTACGAAGTGTGTGTGCTACTTCTTGACTCTTGTTACATGTCACACATCTTTTCTCGTTCACACTGCGCTTGACGGTACGTGACTGGTAAAACTATTCATAGATCCCCATGACAACCATAGCTTACATTCGTTTAGCAAGTGCTGACTGAGTCAACCGAGAGTTGGTTAGAGGGTATCATGGCACAGGTCATTTTTTGTGTCAAGTCATGCGCTGACACAATTCAAAATGATACATCTTGCCAAGGGCTCAAACTGACAACAATGATTGAATGTCAAAGAAATAATTGATACTGACATAGCACACACGCAGAAATGGAAAGTATAACTAAATGCATTGTCAGTGGTTGAAGCGGTATTCTGAAGATAGTAGTAGTAGTAGTAGTAGTAGTAGTAGTAGTAGTAGTAGTAGTAGTAGTAGTAGTAGTAGTAGTAGTAGTAGTAGTAGTAGTAGTAGTAGTAGTAGTAGTAGTAGTGGTAATAGTAGTAGTAGTAGAAGTAGTAGTAGTAGTAGTAGTAGTAGTAGTAGTGGTAATAGTAGTAGTAGTAGTAGTAGTAGTAGTAGTAGTAGTAGTAGTAGTAGTAGTAGTAGTAGTGGTGGTAATAGTAGTAGTAGTAGTAGTAGTAGTAGTAGTAGTAGTTGTAGTTGTAGTAGTAGTAGTGGTAGGTTCACTGCATTCCTTATTTCACGATATCTATTGAGGTCAAAATTTATGACTATTAGTTAGACGGCGTTACTTTTAGTTGACTGACCTAGGTGTCAGTCTTCGTGCAGTTTTGATTGCCCAGTGAACGGGGCTCTGCGAATTCGACGGCATAGGCCCCAAATCTATATATAGCGCACGAAATGCATTGATCGTTCTTTCACTTTTCTGCACATTCTCGCTAACGAGACAGTTGGTGGGCGTATATCTTGTCCCAGTACCATACTGGGATCGTATACGAATCTGAATTTTGATATGGGGATATCAATTTTTATCACGAATATTGTGCCTGAAGGGTGCTAAGTACTTTTAGAGCACACCCGTCCCACTGGTAAAAACAGCCACTTGGTGTTCAGATGCAAAAGCCTTTTCTACACAGTACAGAAAAACACTGATCAAATTAGAAGTTGGGCTATTTATTGACAAAACTAAACCTCAGTTCGTGAACGGCCCCCTTTAGCATAGACTCGCCACACCGACGAATCACAAACGTTTTCTAATGGGATTCAAATCGGCACTGTAGGTGAGCCAGCTGATGTTTTCGATTTTCCGGTAGAATAACCACTTTTTACTGACGTGAACTGTATGCATGGCAGCGTCTTCTTGCTGGAAAAGAATGGACCCCCTCCGATCTTCCAGATAGGCAGAGATTAAAAAGTCATTCAAACTTCTGAGTTACGAGTCAGTTGTCTGCTTTCCTTCGATAACTGCCAGTACTCCATACCACCACAGAACCCCACCAAAGTCTCGACAACCCAGATCAAACTTGCTCTTCCTCATTTCCTGCTAGTATTATATTGGTCCGTCGGAACCGTACAGAGTGAACTAGTATCATCACTAAATATCACGTCATTCCATTCAGCCTTCTGCTTGATGTGATTTCGGATCCATTCGATAGCACCTGAAATGACGTCCAGTCATCCACGGTACTGCTCTCATCTTTCTATACCTCAGACGTATTGCTGTTTGTAGCTCTTGCTGTGCACGATGAAAACCAATATTCTAGTGCAAGGACCCCTGCAACTTTCATGCACTTGTTACTTGTTTGGAGGTAACACATCGAAGTTGTCTCTTGACTTTTTGAGAGATTTTTTTCCTCGTTCTTCACATTATTTTTTGGACGTGTAACTGCTTGGGTCTAACGAAAAGTTCCAGATAACTTTCCTCAATTCGTGAATTCCTTTGCCAATCTAGCTCACACTAGTTCTTGAGTCTAAATGGGCGGGAACTGATCCCCGTTGCCACCCAAACAGCCGTAGTCCGTTTGGCTTTCTTTTGTATTCGGGAGTTAAAGATCAAAACGTGTGATTTGATTAAATGAACTCGGCGAGCTTCATTCATAAAACACTCATCGTATGAACTTTGCTCAGTGACTTGTCACGGAGCTTCGCTCAAGACAGCGGCTATGTGTGACTCAGTCAGCCTATGAAATAAACTATAGCGTGCAGTCTGTCACCGGTGATCAGGGCGTGCAGTAAAAGCATTTCGAACCCCTTCAGGCACGCTTCTCTGGATAAGATGGATTTCCCTAAGTCAAAATTTAAATCCGTGTACGATTTCAAAGTAGTGATGGGACGAGAGTTGTGCACATAAAATTTCACAATCGCACGATCCCGAAATATCGCAGACTAATGGGGATGCATGAAAAGCATTTCATGCACTGCACCAGAAGGCAGATCATAAAATGCAAGAAACACCAACCCCACCGATTTTTATGTGATTCCTTTTGATCCAAACTTTTCGACGTGACCTAATCTGACATGCTAGTGTGTCAACCCACTATCAGGCCAAGTATATACACGGATTTTAAGAATGCGACAGATAAATCAAATCAGCCCAGGAAAATTTCCTGAGAGGTTGCCAAATGCTTCTAAACCCACCTCTAAAACACTGGCGAAACATCGAATGGCTTGGAAACTCAACGACCTTGATCGGTAATGACTGATTTTCGCTACTCAGGATAGTGTTCTTGAACATTTTCCACGTCACACATGATTCGTGAACTAAGTTGACTCAAGCTATACACTCTAATTTGAAGTAGTGACCTCTCATTTATGAAAACAGAGAGACGGCTCAAGGTTTTAGTCTCACTGAACTGGAAAAAGAGAAAATTAATTGCATACAGAGAAATAGTGATGGGCGTACGCCATATTTTCAAGCAAATTTGCAGACTGAAAGTAGTTACTCGTCATTTTTCTAAAGATCTCAACCATTATGTCGTTTAGGAAGATCGTGGAATTTGAAGAAGAATCTCACAAGAAGACTCTTGCACGGTGCATCGCATCTGCAGAAGTCCTGACAAGTGTATGCATGCTTTAAACGTCTACATCAAATCCTACATTCCGTATCATATCTGGGGTATAAAAAGATGAAATCAATGACATGGATGACTGACCGTCATTTTCAAGATCAAGGGAATGTACCAGAAATCACGTTACTTGGAGAGCTGGATGGAATAATGTGGAATTCAAAGACAAGAAAAAATACTTTCCATGGTCCTGATAGAATCATGTACTGCCGGCTGGACTTCAGGAAAAGAAAGTTGAACCTCGGTCGTCGGGAGTTCACAGTGGCTCCGTGATGATCTGGGCTGCCGTTTTTGAAGATGAACTAGCTCAGCTACTACTTCTGGAGGGGATGAAGATCACTCACACATACGTCAGAGCAATGAGTGATTTTGTACTCCCTATTATTCCGGGAAATTGACTGAGGACTACAAAATATCGGCATGACAACGCCACCATGTGTACAGCCAATCTTACTAGAATGTGGCTATTGTGACGGAACATTAGGATCAAGGACTGGCTCGCTCACATTTCAAACCTGAACCCAAGTAAAAATGTTTGGGGTCTGTAAGCGAGGCGAGATCATTTTACTGATAGACTGTTCAGGGACAGATCCCGATACAGCGGGCCCTCTGCTGCTCAGCCAAGCCCCTGGTTTAATCAACGAGTTGCTCGATCAGTTCATCGAAGGAGTCCTGGAACCCAAGCTCATCTGCCTCCATCACATATTTTGATGTGTGCTAATGACACGTGGACAAGTGAGTTCATGTCTCGTGACCGTATGATGTTCCGGTCAGCACTTCGCCTCATCTGTCCGTGCTTCCGTACTCACTAAAATCCAACTGTTTGGATAATTAGAATAGTGTGGTTATGTCCTCCCCCCTCTCCGTTAAACGTGTGACCGATTTCGAGCATGTGTCCCATTACCAACGCATCAGCATTTCATTTTCCGTGACAGTTGGTGCGTGGTCCATTGTGTTCCTCAATGGAGCCTACGGATGCTAACGCAGGTTGCGGATCGAAGTTCAGCAATGTGGATCAGTCGGCCCAGAATAACGCACGTGTGATCACTGTCACGAAAAGGACCGATTAAAGAATAGCTGTCACGTGATTATGTCCTAGTCAAACGTGACACGAAGTCTGAGTCACTTGATTTGATTCATCCTTTGGCGGTCGGACTGACACGTGCTGATTTCAGCTCACTGTGATCCAGCCAAACCCCCACCCTAGCAGAAACTTGATCGCAAGTCACCTGATGTTGGTAGCGTCCTACACCACCCCCTGCAGGGTACCAATATTTCAATGGAGCACGTGAACTGATGGTCGCGACGAGGGTCAACGGGCTGCAATCTGTCCAACAACGCGTTCGCGCTTCAAACGACTCGTCCTAAACTCGACCGCCACGTCAATCTGGAACCAATTAAAGAACAAGCCAGGCTGCATTTACCGAGAAAATACATTGAAGACTTTCGAGTGCCAGAAAATTTCCCATCTGGGCTGACAGCTGATCAACCTGATTGTCACAGTCCTGGGGCTCGAGTGAAAATCAGTTTTCCCCACACCATGATATGGATTCAACAAATTGGGCTATTCAAACAGGGGGAATTTTCGTCAGTATAACACTGGCCCAGTCGGGGTTGGTTATTTTTCCACGGTCACATTTCTTATTTAAATCGACATGTTTCCCCATCCTTTTTCGGCTGTTGCGCCTCAGCCCAGGTCAATGATTTCCCCGCAAAGCCGGATAAGTCAGTACTAGGGGGGAGGAATGAAAGTAATCCCTTGAGAACTACTACCTAAAACTTCTGCTGATTAAAATTGTGCTTTACTACTCACTTAGTTAAGTAAGCTTTGGCCTTGGAATATAACACTAGATAACATTTTCTCTCAAGCATCCCTTCATTATCATTTGAACGGCACTCGGCGGGCTACCATCGGATCTTTTGTTGAAGCAAATGTGGAAAGTTCGTTGATTCACTTACTGAGCTTCGACTTATGGAGATTTCTATCTTTGTGTGCCCTATCAGAGTATGCACACGTGTGCCCCCCTCCCCCCCCCACCTCCAAGAAAGATTCCTGCCCAACAGTAATACAGTCGTTGTTCACAAGTTCACTTGAAGTGGTTCAACAACGTTCCACCAGTGATTGAAGCAACTCATGAGCTCCTGGTTATAACATGGTTTACCTACAGTCAATCGCTACTAGACTTTGTCTGAATTCACATACAATCGTGCTTAATCTCTATTCTGTTAATAATTTTGGTAACAGGGGATTGCAACTTACGAATTTTGAATGTACGGTTTTCTGACCGACTTCTACAAAGCACAAATGTTCATTATTTTAAACAGAATATATAGGATCTGATAGGGAAAATATAAAAACCCGGTCATATTTGATGTTGTTATAAACTATGCTAAGTTCACTCTTCACTCTGATGACAAACTCGCCATTTTCCACAAAGTTCTCTTGAAGCTCCAGTCCTGACTACCTTCCTGCAGTGCTATCTTATACGATAATCAATGTTTTTAATGGCACCCCTTTTGAATAACTCACTCGGACGCAATTTCTTTTCTCGATTGTTTGAGGCTGACAACTACTACCGCTCTTACTGGACCACCGTTTCTTAGTGCCTTCTCTAAAGACTTTATTTCGATAGATGCAAAACAATCTCATTTAAAAACTGTTGCCTCACTGACCAAAATTCTACTGTCAGTACTCCATGTGACCTTCAGCAAAATGCTTATAAGAAGTACCCTCTTCTCCTGGTCATCGCAGTGTCCATTTTCCGAACCAGCGGACGACAACTGTTCACGGTGCTTTCACCGTCACAGTCTGATCAATGATTCTTCAGCACTTTCAAAACTCCTCTTTCACGAACTGTAAAATTCGCTCTGTGTTCAACATTTACAACCGTAGGTTACTGTATGTTATTATTATTATTATTATTATTATTATTATTATTAACTAACTTTGTAATTTTCTAGAATGTTCTTTAACTGATCTAAGTAGTATCTACTGATGGGTGAAAAAAAATTCTCGGAAATGCGCTGTTATTGCCGTTAATCAGGCATGCCCATCCGGTACTCCTCTATCCATCCATCTGTTCTGATACTTGTACACTCAGTGGGTGTTCGTTCACAACAATTTAATTTGTGTAGCGGGAGTGTAAGTGGAAGCTCCTGTTCAGAGAGTTCACTGAGGAACCATAACCGTGGTTCCCTCATAGTTGTTTACCTGACTTTCCTTCTTTAAATACATCAAATCGGCGCATTTCTGAATAAACAAACGACGCTGTTTTGCGCTAGGCTGTTTCCGATCACCAGGACTTTCAAAGGTTTTGCAACCATCCCTCCAGCATTCGGCTTTGCTCTCTTTGGACCCCTCGGAGTATGCTCCTTGCCTTTTAGCCTTTTACAAGATTCACTCCACCGTGATGACTCATCAACGATTACCATTGATGGTCACTCTTACCAGAAACAACTCCTACAAATGCTTTTGATTTCGTTTAGCCCCAACAACCCGCACTGACCTTCTCCTTTTCTATCACGAGTCAGCAAGTTGACTCAGTTTTCTTTCGAAATCGGTACAACTAAACCCAGAAGTAAAAAGACATGAGTTACGGATACATTGTGCATTTCGTTTATCGATATAGGTATATAAATCAGTACCCGATATCAATGATAGATGACGGATCACCCAACCACCATGTCACCCAGTCCGGACCGGGACAGCTCAGCTGGTAGAGCATCTGCCCGGTATGCGGAGGGTCGCCCGTCCGATTTCGGCTCACGGCCTCTGACTTTTTGGTGTGAAAATGCAAGTAGATTTTCCACTACATACGATTCAGGCTCCTCGTGCCAACAATACATTCTAGGAAATATTGGATTGTTTTGTAAGTTCGAAAACAACTTTTTGGAAGCAAACGAACATAAACTCAGTGAATGCATGAATTTCTTTTACTGCATTAATTTCACTAAAATCAATCACAACAGCTGTACAGTAGGTTCGAAAAATTCGGGTTCACCTCAGTTCGGTCAAAATTCGTATGTACAGTCGAATTCTAGTTGATACTACTTGTGCTAATCTCTCCCGCTAAACAGTGGTGTCTATCGTATATTCTTGGCTACTGAAAGTAGTATCAGTTATACAAATTGGAATTCGACGGTATTTCAGAATTTTCGACCCAACTGGGATGGTCCTATTTTCTTACAATACCTTTGTGTGATTTCTGTATTTTCTCATGGACTTCACAAACTACTGTTTCGTGGGTGCTAAACGATGGAACACCGCTCCCGACCTACGGGAAATATTGTAATTACCTGATTAGTTGAAGTCTGTTTTGATTGGTCGGCACGTGCAGGGTCACGTGAGTGGTAATTTGAACCAAAACATTCTCATTCGGGTCAGACTGTTCTGGCCGTCTGTCCTGTTGTATCGGGGCATCGCTACTCTGGGAGATTCGACATAGCTAACCTCAATACGAGGGTTCCAACCCAAACGCGACCGTTCCTCTTTTCATGGTAGATGGCTTCATTTTTGTCCGATTGATGCGTTTCTTTGCCCCCACCCCCCGCCCGCGATCCTACTCATTAGCACATTGAATCGTTGTTCCTTCAAACAATATATTACAACTACGGGAAAAGTTGAACTTTGAAATAAAAAGAGTCAGTACTTCTTACCAAAAGGTGTCATTAATAATTGAGAACGAGATTACGGAACTCGTAAATAGTGGTGGTCGGACAACAAGCAGGTGAAACAGTAAGCCAATCAATATTATTCAAATCGAATTCAAACCATATTTGACTTCACGCGAACCTATTTAGGGCAACATCAATCAATCGACTAGTCAATCAACCAATTTATCAATCAGAGAAGGAGACAAGAATTTTGACAGAAAAGTGGAAGTCACATCATTGCTACGCACATTATTTGCATGGAAGATATCGTTCATTCAGTATCCAACGATCAAGTGAGATGTGTACATCCAGATAGCAAAACCTGTCTACTTCGGCTTAAGTTCTTCTCATGAGGAAAAGCTTGAACAATGAATCAGGTAATTCATGCGATTAATTTACGCCCATTTTATCAGTTCTGCTATAAAAGGTCCAAAAATAGCTTGAAACTTAATGAAAAAGTTTCGTGTATGTTTTGCTTTTCGCTCGCATTAGGAGCTGCGCGTTAACTGCAAACCATGATTGAGGTTGTGTTGTTCTCCAGTGTGCATAGCCTATTGATAAGTGTCATGTATTCTTTTAGCAGTCCATAAGCCTTTTTGCATTTGTGAAATGTAAATAGTAAAATATTCGAATTCTTTTGGAACCACGCGCCATGTTCTTTCATCGCCGAAATCCTTATTAAGAATCCACAGTAAGACCGTACCGCGATGGTCAGAGGTTTATCACCGCCAAATTTTAACGAAGAGGTCTCGAGTATGGGTATTTCCCCAGCCAATCTAATCCGCATTGGGCAGTCCTTAATTGGTTGCGGTGCCCTACCAGAGTTGTTGCATGTTATCATTTGAAAATGAAGGGAATGAAGTATACTTATTGACAATAATTATATCAATATATTACATCCTTGTTTGGGGCTTTGGTACTGTACCACGAATGAGTGATGTCCTAATTCGAATTTCCCACCACTGAAAATGGTCACGAAAATCGTGAGATTAATTGTACGGAGAACTGCTCAATAGATCACGTACACCTGTTGCAGCACGTTGGTCTGATTCTATCAATTCCTCTGATGAAGACTTAGTTCGACTGAACAACAGCATAAGACTCTAAAAATTTCCATTCACATTTTTCATACACATTGGACCGAACACATGTCCACGTGGGAGAGCTGTGGAAGGAGTATTATACCCCGTGGTTAGACAGAGCTGACAATGAGGAACTTGAACTGTGAAATGAAGAGCCACGTAGGGTGTCACTCGATCAGGCCGGGCAAGAGTGAAATACTATCTGCCACCTAATGTAACCAGAAGTGATTGGGTTCAAACCCATGACCTCACACGTAACAGAGGTTTATACTAGTCGATCACCATTCAGTATTGCCGTCTCGTCGTTTTCCTTGAATGATTTTCCCCTTTGGGATCGTGTGATCGTACGTTGCCCCGCGGATGAATCAACGATCGAATCAGATGAGATCTTTCATTAATTCCATATGAATTACACCTCAGACTCAACAATGGGGTCTGGTTTGTTGTGTATTTGACGGACCATCCAGTTTAAGAAAATCCACGCAGATCGTCAGGACTCGACTTATAATGTGCTTGAGACAAAAAGAAAGGAAAGGATAGATTAAATAATACACGTTCAAAATTTAGTCTCTTCCGTCAATCTGTTGCGAGCATTCAGTTGACTAATTTTACTCGTATGTGTGCGCCTTTCTGTATTTCAGATTATGGTTGTTGAAAGGTGAATGAGTGACGTTTCGATATGGGCCCGAACAGCACTTACCGTTCCTAACATGAAGTCTTTTCAACATACTGATCTCAGTTCATTCTTCCTGAACGCGTGTCTGTGCCCGAAGCGACGACAGTTCAGGGTTTTTCACCTAAGAGAAACATCTAATTATCTGCACCCCCGACACCCGAACCGACACAGGTACCGTGGTCTTACGGTTGTATGTCCATGTCTGTTTACCCGTTTGAAAAACGAGACCATCTGTCATGTGACATTATTCCAAACACCCTCTTCATCTGATTAGACCAAAGCCGTATTCTCGCCTCTCTTCTTCATCCTCTGTTCTCCTTCAATTACACGACCCTCATCCCTCTTTAAAGTCGAATTAGTATTAGTGTTGTCCTGTCACTTGGGTGCAGCCAGCTATTCCAAATGCTTTGAGTGTACTGTTGACCTTTTGCGACTGATGCTTTTCCAACATCGCTGGATGCGTGTGCTGTGATGAGCTGAATAACTGACAGGTTATAATTATACAATCACGGGATACAGTGATAATAATGAGCACCACGGTGCTTTTGCTTTTGTATGTATGTATGTATATATCTTGTGTGTCTGTGCGTGTGCGTGTGCGTGTGCTTGTGTGGGTTTATCGCGTGCGACATGTGAACACCAACCTGCCCATACCTCCAGATTGCAAAAATAGAGATGGTTGCTGGCAATGAAACAAGACCTCTGAGTCTGTTCATCTCACTATCCACTCAAGATACACCGACGAAGGAAATAACCGAAAAGACGGAAGAAGGCCTCCCTCCCTGACTTCCTCACTCCTACTCTCTCTCTCTCTCTCTCTCTCTCACTCTCTCTCTCTCTCTCACTCTCTCGATCGGATCTTAGTGAACGCGATGACTTAGTGTGAATGCACATGTCTGGTGTATACACTGTCATTCTAGGGAGAATCCAAGCTTTTAGGGAGCTCGTCGGTGGGAAGTGACCGTAGGTGACTCATCAGGTGGAGTTCAACATCTTGTGTCGACTGAATTCCAACTCTAGTGCTTTCTGTGAATGAATTACAAACATTACTAGAAAACAAATTTTTGATATTCAGTAACACAGCTTGTAGGAAATGCTTTGTTTTAGTCGACCCTTCTGGTTAAAGTGGATAACCTTTATTCAGACGGGCTAACATGAGCTGGTTTTAATATCAAGCCGCGTGCGTGGATGCAGTGGCTAGGAAATGCCCTTAAGCACAAATGCGCATTGCACAGTCAGCGAGGATCGACTTGCCGCCTACTCCGCCTCACCCTCTACCTATTACTATTACTACCACTACTACTACTACTACTACTACTACTACTACTACTACTACTACTACTACTACTACTACTACTACTACTACTACTATTACCACTACTACTACTATTACTACTACTACTACTACTACTACTACTACCACTACTACTACTACTACTACTACTACTACTACTACTACTACTACTACTACTACTACTACTATTACTACTATTACTGCTAGTATTACCATTAACACAAACACTCCTACCACCAGCCTACCACTACTACTACTGATATTACTAGTGCTACTTTTAGTGTTTTACCATTTTACAGAAGCGGTAACATTTTAATAGTGAGGCTGAGGCCAGTAAGTGATTGTCGCTGCGGTATCATTCAGACCTGAGATCACAAAATCTAGAGTTCAGTATGATGTTAATTTGACCAATTGTGGTCATACATAGACGTGTGAACAGAAATGGCTGGAATGCAACATTCAACGGGGATATAGCAAAACCAATTCAGAACATTCCGTAGTGATAATGATAGACGTGCGAATGGTAGGCAACAGCCTGTCCGCGAGGAATTTGCTGCAAATTCGAAATCAGCAATGAGGCAAATGGTTTTGAGTTGGATATAAACCGCTAAACGGAGGGAGGATAGATGATCACATTCAAAATATGACTGCCTTATTCTTGTGTATGTGTGCTTGTTGTGTATTTTGGCCATGCAGAGTGCAAGAAGCCAGAAGGCTATAAGAAACTTCACAGTGGAGTTTTACGCATTCTACAATCCGACATCCGGTAGTACTTCCAAGTACAACCGAATGTCGTGAACAGTAGAAAAAGTGCACCGAAAAATTCCCAAATTCAAATTGAAGTTGATACATCTCCCCCCCCCCCCCCCACCCTTAAATTCATCTCAACTCTTCCTCCTCCTCCTCCTCTCCGTCTCCGCATATTTTCATGCTGAAAGATATAAAACTAAAGGCCCAATAAGAGAAGGATAGTGCGACACAGTATCAATCGCTGTGATCAATTTTGTATGTGAGTTTTACAGTACGTGGGACATTTCGAGCAGTAGGGAGGTGGTAATAATCATACAATATTTCTTAAACAAGGTCGAGATCAGTTTAGAAACTACTTGCACACGAAGACAGCCGAAGGTCATGAAATCCAAACCCGCAGCTGAAAATCCTTTAGACTTTGTCTTATGGAATGTTTTCCCACCTCGAGTCAGTGGGATTTGGTCAGGATCTGAGGCACTTACTGTTTGTCCGGTTGTTATCTGATGCAGCAACCATACGAAACAAATACACGGGTAAATGTAATGGCCCAACAACTGGTGTTCTTTCCCTCACAACGAGGAACATCCCTCACTGTTCAATGAAGGAAAACCGGTGGTCACGATCCTTGAAATCAGAGTGTCAGTGAATTACAAAAGTCCACAACAGTTCAGGCTTGGTAACGAGTCCGGGGACAACAGACGACAGTTTACCATCTTGCACCTGCAAAGCCACCGTCGGACTTGTCGGTTAAGACCTACTGGTGACTTCTGACTAGTCGGGCTACTCAAGTATACAGGTCGTAGTGACAAAGACGGAGATGACACTACAAATCTCACAATCCTGCATAAATGCATATTAGAATATATGCCTAAAGCAGCAGAAAATCATTGGTCTAGATTTACGAGGTTATACATTTTCAAACCTGCCGACCACCGCACCATTCCATTAGGGAAGAAGATAGAGGGCAATTCACATGTGGATGAATACCACCTGTTTGAGTCTGCTACGGATTGTCTTCCATTGTTTCATCTGTCCGTACGTCTATCGATCTGTGTGCGTGTGTGTTGGTCGGCCGGACAATGCCGACCCTAATTTTGGTACACCAACCCGGATAGTGAGAGAAGCAACCCCAAATTTTACCAGACATTTGTGGTATTGACGACATTTTCCTCAGCCTAACCAGACACGAAGCTGTTCGTTGATGGAGGGTGAGTGAACACACGCACGGACGGGGAAAGATTCAGACGAATTGAACCCAGTTAAATTGTCCCGACGCGTCAGTTACATCACGCTTGAACGAGTATTCTTTCACAACCAGTCCGAATACACAATCTACGCGGTTCCTGTACAAATGGTTCCCTAAGGGCTACACTGGATAAGGAAACAAGGAAAAAACCCGATGAACATGCTTTTGAGCTTGACAGACAGAGGTCACGTGGGCAGACATAAAACGGAGTATCTGTACAATTCCAGACAAAGTTATACGCAACATTTCCCAGGTCAAATAGCTATTATGACGACAGGCGTCGTCAGAATTGACCCCGACATGAGAATTTCACCCAAACAGACACAGGTGTCCTATTCCGACGAGGTATAGTTTGCCGACAGTGTGTGTGCGTTGCTATTTTCAGTAGGGCATCCGCTCTACGAAAGACTTGAACATCTGCTCACACACCGATTGTGGATATATTCATCGAGTACGGACCGGAGGGCGCTTCTGAGCACGGTGGATAGGATCACTTCGAGACTAGTCGTAGCACGAAGAGAAGCGACATGAAAATCATGTGATATGTGTAAGTGTCTAAGTTACTTGCGAGTAGTGTGTGGGACTGATAATGGTCTGATTGGTTCACTGTCATTCGGATTCCACTTGTCACGCACAAATCTGGGATCATCAGATCAACCCCGCACTGGGAAGTATCACACTCGAGTTTTGCTTTTGTAAGAGCCCACCGGCGCTGCTCATCCTCTGTCACACCCGGGGTTTGAATCCGGGCCTTTTTATCTCGAAGACTTGTGTGTTACCCCTCCACCGATGGGCTCTAACAAGAGCAAAAATCGAGTCTGGTGCTTCCGAGGGCAGGGTTGGTCGGATGACCTGAAGTTTGTGCGTGAAAAGTGAAGTCCAAAGGATGGTCAGCCAAGCAAAGAATCACGTGATGGCCAAAAGCACACGGACAAAAAACCGGAACCAGGCCGCATGTTCAAACGAAACATGGAGTACGGAATGCTATTAAATCCACTCTGTTTTTCCGTGATTCCTTTCAAATCAAGCCGTTTAGGAAGACTAAATTTGGCAAGTAAATATGTCAACCCACTGCTGTATTAAACAAGCTCACAGATTTTACAATACGATCCAGATAGATGCATTTGTAAACGATGACGTATGTCAGACAGTCCGAAAATGTTATCCTACCCACCGCGGGACGAACGGCAAAAGAACGGTGAACTAAGCAGGCTAGAGCAACGATCTTTGTCCTTGATGGCTATTTTCAGTACTCGTGGATACTCAATCATATCTCGCTGAGCAGTGTTCCCACTACCAGTGGTCCGTGAGCGAATTTCACTCAGGTTATTCGTTCCGGTTGGAAGTAGCAGCCTCTCAATTGTCAATACAAAGCACTGGTGGGAAGTTTAAGATAGTATGGGCTTGGAGTAGGCAAAATTGAATTATCCTTTAGCAAATCTGGACACCATTATTATCATCATCATCGTCGTCGTACAGCGTTAAACAGTAGGGCAAGCCCCACTGATCACTGCCTTTCTCACCATGTTGCACATTGAATTAAAAAGTATGAATATACAAGAGGGACAGGGAATGGACCTACACAGGTGGGAAAAGGAAAGAATGCCCTAGTAGCCAACACACGGAATACACAGTCTAACTGTACAAACACACATCGATCAGTCATTCTGATTCGACAGAAAGCGACAACACGATCGCCACTGTTCACGGTTCGCTGCCATATCCTTCAGTGTTTCTAGCCAACTGATAGACGGATCTTTTGGACCCCAAACACGAAGACATGAAGCACCTACTTTTCCTAAGTTTGCTGTACATTTTCTCATTCCTCGTTGCCATGTCATCTGTTGACCTCCACGTGGTTTTTTCCACTCCCTAGGGTGAATGGAGAATAGGACGCGATACGGTAGACGTATGTTTGACATACGTAACACGTGCCCTAACCAACGAAGTCTACTAAGTTGGATACGCTGTGACAGAACGTTCTCCGAATTGATACCCAAAACCGCTTTCTGACCTCATCATTGCTCACTCGGTCATTCTATCCAATCTCAGCGATACTACACAAACATCGATGGTTGAAAACCTGAACACGATGAATATCTTCCACACGCGGATCCCAAGTCTCGCAACCATACAACAAAATTGAATGCACTGCAGCACAGTACACACGACCTTTCAACTTCAGTGAAATATCAGGTCGGCGCCACAAGTGCATCAGTTCAGAGTACGCCACTCGTTCCTTGGATATGGACGTGCTCACCTCTACTACTGTGCTCCCATCCGTCGTCACGCAGCTATCGAGGTAGGTGAAGTGGTCGACAACTGCCAGCACCTTCCCATCTAGCTTCAAGCTCGGAATCGTTGCAACATTACTTTACACTTCGAAGGTGCAAAGCGCATGCCGAGTAGAGCTACAGCTCTTGCGAGATTATTTAGTGTTCGTTGAGCATGTTCCATGCATTCGAACAAACAGACAACACTGTCCGCGTAATCTAGGTCACATAGCTTTCCACTATTTCCTAGTTCGACGCCTACATCCTGAAGATTTTGCTGTACACTCTCCATTATTTCGTCCATGATGAAAGTGAACAGGAATGGAGACAATGGACATCCTTGTCGAACACCACTGGTCGTTTCGAAACGACCGGATACTTCACCGTAAACTCTAAAGCAGCCAGAAGTATGAGGACACAATGATCTCAGTAGGTTCACGAACTTCTGGGACATACCTTTTCGATGAAGAGTACTGAAAAGCGCTGTTCGATCAACTGAATCGAAGGCACCTTTCAGGTCTAAGAAAATTATTTTTGTCGGTCGAAGGTGTGTGTGACGCGTTTCAAGTAGTCGGTGAGGAGTAAAAATCTGGTCGATGCATCCTCGACCTAAGCGGAATCCGACGTGTTCTTCGCTGGTGTTTCTCTCGCGAGCCGGTGTAAGACGGTGCAGCTGAATCGAGGCTAATACTTTGGTGACTATTGGAATTAGGCTAATTCCACGATGATTACTACAGTCATTACGTATTCCTTTCTTGAAGATGGGAACAATCAACAACTCACTCTATATTCAAGGAATACGCTCCGCGTTCTAAATGTTACGGAGCAAGATGGTAAGTGACTTTATCAAAGTACCTCCACCCACTTTTAAACGAACTGGAGGGAGTTCGTCGGGACCTGCCGCTTTCCCCCGCCTTGGTAATCAAATGTATGACTCTACTTCTACTTCCGATGGGGGATCAAGTGATACCACCCAAGGAATCGCAGTTGTTGACACAGGAGTAACTACACTAGCGTGCGGTCAGCTAAACTGTTCCTTGAAGTACTCGGCCCTACGGTCAAGCCTTTGCTGTTTGCTATGGATGGGTTCTCCATTTCTATCGCAAATCATTTCACTGACCTGGGTGCGCCGTTCACTGGTGTCACGAATAAGTTTGAACAGTCTTTGACTGTTACCTGAAGCAGATGCTATTTCCATTTCTTCGGCTACCTTCACTCACCAATTTTCGCGATCCTTCTTAAGGCTTTTCGTAACTTGCATCTGTAGATGCCTTCTAATCTTATTCATTTCCTTTTAGTTCGAGAGCTGACGCTTTTGCTCTATTATACTCAGCGACTCTTGCGAGATCCAGTGTCTTTGATGGACATCGGATCTAGGACCACAGGCAAAACCTGCTGCAACGTGCATCGCCCGTTTGATATGAGTCCAATGATCATCTACATTACTGTTCGTCGTAGATCCTAGCTCATATGCTAACTTCTGCTCATACATGACAGAAGACTGATCAGGCGAGATGTTTGCTTTGACTCAGTCATCCAACTCTCGTTTAAAATAACAGATCGTGTGCTGATCCATTTAAAGCAAATGATAGAAATGAATAAACACGCGTATTTTCAGTGAATAATCGTCCCAGAGTTCTAAAGCTTGCACTCACACACGCACACCCGTATCACCTAATTATTGCATCATCCAGTCGATCTAGCGTGACTGAATGACTCTTCACTGGGTCAGCAAACATACCTCAGCAAACATGATTTCTTGTTCTAAGGAATTCTAGAGAAACACCGGAACCAGTGAGTCACTGGGATAAATTTTCGTAAAATGATGCTCCGTAGTTCTTTCCCAAACAAAAAACATCGATTAACGCAGATGGGATCATCTGTTTCATGAATTTCGATTTATTCATTGCGTGCAGTTAACACCCTAAACTCTAATCTGCCCGAAAATCACAGGAATCGGGGAACAGGCTCAAAGAAATGATGGAACAAAGAGAACCATTTTTACGTCTCCTTGGTATGATTCCTTGTTCTAAGATGGGTACATAGTTCTCACATTGTCCCTTGTCTCCTGTTCGACCTACTAAGTATCGAAATTGGGAACAAAATTTAAATAAGTAGACTAGTACGGGGTTTTCTGGACAGATTTGCAGGTAATTAATTCATTCCCATTAAATTGACCTCAGATTTCTAGAAAAAAATCAGTCCGAGTTGAAGGACGGTTGAATGGAATGGTGGACGGGCCATGTACGCATTTTTAGCCATCTTTAAAATTCCAGCACAAACTTCTCTGCGACTGCACTTAGCACATCAAATATTCTGCTTTCAGTTAGTTTTAAATGTCGATTGTCCAATGGGTGAAGACAAACAATAGCTCACTGCTAGGTTACTCAAACTGAAGTTTGCTTAACCTATCAATACATAAAATACACGGCGGAGAGCTCAGGAGACATTGCTTGCAGAGATTTTGAAGCAGCCGAGTTTGGGAAGACGTTTGCGTGCCAGTTGCATTAGGCTACTCGTGAGTAAGAGCACAGAATCGTCATAAAAATGAAATGAGTTCCAGTAAGTATTCCAGCAGGCACAAACAGACCGCTGCATGAGTTCGACTTTTGCAACGTGTATAGGACAACTATGCTTCCCAGTTTAAAATAAGTTTTGTTTCACAATTAAAGACGAGTACCGTTCATGGAACATGGATATCGGTTGCTTCACACGGCATGAAATACGGAGTTGTGTTGAGGACTTCAGAAAATGAACAAACTCATTTTCCAGCCGGAAAAGGAGGCAAACAGATAACTGTCCCCGTGAAATAGCCTAGAAAATAATCAGCTTAAAAATAAATCTGGTTCAGCATTTGAGGTTTATGCGAAGTGCCACTTTTTGACCAGGAAACCTACTAAATATTGCACACTAGACATAAGATAGATATTTATACGGAAGGGAATTAGTCAAAATTCGGAACATTCAGAGGGTTGCGAGGGGTAAAGTATTTTTGTATAGTATGGACGGATGTTCAACTCCTACCCTTGCATTGGACGACACCACAAACACATAGACCAACACACGAACACACTGTGACTAACACCCAATTGCTCTAAGCTTTCATTCCAGTTTCACTCGGTTGTAAAACCAGCCTTGAAAAAAGTTACCAGTGGTGACCGAAACGTCGACAACCTACCAACGATTTCAACTACGCTGTGTTATTAGGCAGTAAAATTTTACCATAACATTTCACATGACGCATCGATTTTTCGATGCACTCCGAACCGATCTCGGTTCTGGCACGTTACGAGGGGTATTTAGTCGAATCAGGGCACAGAGGTGGGTGTGTCCGCAATAACCTTCACGGCGAACTTTTCGTAGGTCACATACTTTGGTGACATTAGAGGGTATAGCAATCAAAGAAACGACTAATGAAAACCAAGCTGAGATGCCGCGTGATAAAATCTTTCTTAAGTAAGGTGTGTTCTTTGGGAACGGTTACAGCCCCGCAGCTTCGAATTTCTAATACTACTGCTATTGAAAACAGTGGCAGTAGTTAGATTTTGACTTCTGAATTCTCGCGAGAAATTGTGCACCGGGAAGGATTGCGGGAGAACAGGAAAGTAAAGCTGGAAGAACACCTCGAAGGACAGGAGAAATAATAACAGCTTGTCCGTTACCAACCTGCCTTAGACTGCGAGTTTGGAAAGACCGTCTATGTAATTTCCTTCGCAGTTCTGATTATGGGAAAACCGCTGTAGATTGGAGCTGATACAGCTCTGAAAACGAAGGTAGAGTTGAACACCGACTGCTTCGCAGTGCTAAGAAAAGGGCGCACAAATCAGCTGGCACGATGTTGTAAAAAAGCTTTTCACACTCATCAATACTGAAGAATGAAATCTGAATAATTTGTATACGAACACTTTGCTGGGTGACGAGAACTGCCGGGAGATGTGGAAAGCTCTGAAACAGTTGTGGTATGCCAGGCCCAAGCTGAGGCTAAACGTCGAAGATCTGAATCACCAGTTCACTGGTAATTCCGATGCACCATTATTTTCCCTCCATATATCGAATCCTATTAACCTAACCCTGCTAGACGTATCTCTGTCTGCAACAAGTCTGGTGGCCCGGACTTTCTGTCATCAACGTTACCGAAAGCCACTTCTTTCGAACTCACATCCCCTTTGACTGAACTGCTTAATCGTTATATTGATTGCTGGGTAATTCCCCGTTGTTGGAGATCTGTACACATCACACCTGTGCCCAAGAAAGTTTCTAATAAGTGTCGTTCGATAGCCTGCAATTTCCTTTGCTGAAAGTATTTGAGAATGTACACTTCCACCACATAAGTCCCTAAGTTCAATCTCATGACCAGACACAGTTAACCTTCAAACCCTCTCTGTCAAACCTTGGTGCCTTTGGCTACAATGTTAATTCTATTGCTTCTACTCCTGATCACGGTGGCCGTACTGCCAAGCTAATTTTTCTTGACTATGTGTATGCATTTAGTTTTGTTCATCGCGGTACTCTCCTGAATATTTTACATGATAATGGGATTGACGATCGTACTCTGAACGTCATTTATGAATATTTTTCTAATCGCACACAGTTTACGTCTTGTGTTAGACACTCGTCTTATCTTCAAGTTAACTCTGACATTTTTCAGTGTGCCATTCTGTCCCCATTTGTTTTCTCTCTTTACATTAGTAGACTCCCAATTACGCCTAGTCTCATTGGCTGCAACTAATCCGATGATGTTTTGCTTGGATGTATCTATAAGAGAAATGGAAGTCTAAATTTCCTCCAAAAGAATTTGAACAAACTCGGCTACCGGTCTACTTTCAATACTTTTTATTCTAAAAGGCGTTGAAGTTCCCTTCAATCTTCAATGTGAATCACGCTACGAAACTGTTTTTAATCGCATCCCATTTCTACCCAATAAAAGCCAACATCTACCCAAAGCCTCTTCCTTCGGTTACCTAGGAGCTGTTCATGCTCACAACCTTTGCCGCACTAGTCATATTGAACCAGACTTTACCAAAACCAGAAAACTTTCTTTCTATCTTTCAAAGTTAGAAAACTTAGAGCACCTTACAATCTTGTACTTCAATTTGTAACCTGTTGCACTCTCCCTCTTTGGTTTTACAACTCTTCTTTTATTTTCCCCGGTTTAAGAGGAAAAGATTTTGGAATTGCTATCGAATCTCTGAAATTACTCTCCCGTTGTAGGGACATTAATAGAGATGTTCTCACTGACTTCTTTATTAGCAAGCATTTTGATGCTTGTGACAAATTTACAAATAGGTTACTTTCCAACGCAAACCATTGTCTTCCCTCCACTCTCCCTAAAACCGAATCTTTCCCTTCCACCCGCTGGAAATTTAAAATATTACATTCACGTACGTCTACATACAGAGACAACCTCATCCCTCACTCTGTCCGCTTACTCGTTGGCCACGCCCAATTAATCATTGATCTGGGTATTCACGTTCGTCATTAATCAAGTACTGCTTCATACTGCTTCCTCGCACTTATCTGCAACTTGCAATATGGCCTTACACTCTTTCATTTTGGATTTCTTTGCAAATTACGTGTGTGCTAACAATTCACCATACATCAGGTGATTAAAAGCATTTATTGGCTTGATTTTGCTTGCACGGCACCAAGAGTGTATCTTTTGGTTTGTGTGCAGACTGACAGAGGTCATTGGAAACAACAAAAAAGACATTAAAAACGTCGTGTTCTGTCAGTTTGAATGCAAATGAAAAGATGGCGATCGAACGAAAAAGTTTCAACGAAGTGCTAGAAGTAGAGGGTTTGGGAATACGTGCCACGGTTACGGGTTTCCACGACGCAGAAATAACCTCGGTGTCAACGAATTTATTGGTGAGAAAGTTATCATTCCTGTTAGCGGACTAACTTCAAATTTGAGAAAAATGAAAGATAAACTGTCTGAGTTCACAGCGTAGACTGCCTTTGAGGTTTGAAAAAGTCTGAAAACTCCATCTGAAGAAAATGGCTTTATTTCGAAGGGAACAGAAGGGTTATGGGATGGCAAGGTGTCCGTAGAGTGACGAATAAATGTGGCTTTTTGACTGTCGGCGCTTATTTTTAAAGTTTCTTGACCGGCCCCTTTACCCACATAAAAGTTTGATTCTATGCGAGAGAAGTTGGCCAATTGCAGTGCAGAAAAACTCGTGGGTAAATGACGTAATCGACCGTTTCATCGCTTTTTTGATCAGGACAACAGGACGCTTATCAGAGGACACCACCACTGTCCTGACGAAAGTGCTCAAAGTTATCAAGAAGAATGAGGTCGTCTTCAGTATTTTCATTCAAGCAAGATTCTTGTATATAAACGAAACAAGTGTTCATGTGAATCTGAGAGTCAATAACGTTGGTTAGAAACGGCATTTTTTCGAATAGGGGATGAATGTTAGTACCGACTGTTGCGTATTCATTTTGTGCATGCATGCTTTCGATCGAACGCTCCACGTGGTCTGTCTATCTTCCCTTGAGCTTCATACGATGCTATGATTGGTGTTCATGTCCACTGACAAGATCACTGTAAATTGGTAGGTTAACTTGTCTGTGTCTGGCACAGATGACATACATGCTTGTTTACGTACGCTACGAGAGGTCCGTGCTCTTAATTACAATACAACACTGACTAGTGCGGAAAGGGTCATATTTTTAGGGTTTATGTTCTTGAGAGCAGTCTGCCATCCTGTATACTAGCAATTTTCTTAGTCCAGCTTGCACAAAAAGGAGTTGTAGATGAGTAAACAGAACATGATGTATCTCTTATCCGAACAAAAGGTGAGCTGGACGTTCACATCGCCTGATGAACCATGCAAACATTTATTCTCCCACTAGTAACACTCGTTTTGAATTTCCCTGATGTCAGGGGAGAAAACTACTGTGCAGTATCCTCTTGCTAATATGGTGAGTGACAACAGAATTTTCAAATTATACGCACAAGGCTACCAGAGTAAAATGCCGGCAACCTTAGTTGTATATTAGTCAGTATAAACTCGGTTAATGTGAATAGACTGGTCACGTTGGTCAGTTTTACGGTCCCTTGTGTGGAACACCCAAGGCAAATCGCAGTGTGAATAATATTCGTCCCGTGGTACATCATCGATTAGCACAGAGTTTATCGCCCACGTGTTTGCGGTTTCATCTCGTATGTTCAATATGGTCTCCTGAATGTGAGAGACTTCAATGAATCTGGTTCATTTGGAACAACTACCATTGGTTCGCTGATCGTTGTCTCTCAACAGCAATCCAACTTGGAAATCAAAGCAATCTCCACGATGACAAAGTAAGGAGAATACTAAGAATAACGGTATCAATCCAATTAATAGTTTGTATAAATACATGAGCCTCAATTTTCATGATGCGTAGTCAAATCTTCCAACCGATAATCACTGATTCCATGGATCTTATGAAAGCCCGACACGCCATAAACGGCCGAAAATAGTGCACCGGCTTTCACTACTTTTATTCTATATTATAAATTACCCAACTAACGTTTCTTGCCATATCAAAATTGATGTGGCATTTGATAAGCGGTATATGATTAATTAGCGGCGTCGACATCACCAACCCGAATACGGGCTTAAATTGTTTATCGTATTTCGTTTCATAATTATCAGACTGTGACGAGACTGATACCTGCATTCAACGAACAATTTTTCAGTGTTTTTGCAATAATTTTATTCAAGCCAACAAATAGGGATGGATATTACTTTAGTCAGTTTTTGATGTATCCACAGTAACCGCGATTACTGTTTGCATGCATATTGTCACTTAGTTCAAATATGGACCTAATCCTTGCGATCCAGTGATTGAGAAAGTCTCCGATAGTTACGGTTGGGTAACAGATCAAGTATCTTCGGAGAATGCTGGCATATTCGATTTGACTTAGGTTCACGAACAAAAATGATTTGTGATCACCTTGTGGTAAAACCAAACAACTCTAGTGAACCACGTAGTCATCAAGATTTCTGGTTGACAACATTAATTTGTATTCTTTTAATTTCGACCATGTGAGTAAAAGTACGGAACATATATATTATACATTTTGTAATGATGCCACAGATCGCGACTTCAAAGAATTTACCAAACAAGCTGCTGTTCACGTCCATTCATTTCAATACAAAAGTGGCAGAGATTGGAACAGGGCGGAAACGGTTAATAGTACCACCGTGTCCCAAAACCCATTTGCATTCTATCCACAGCACAGATCCATGGACACGGAAAATCTCGACCCGATGATCAAATGGTTGATTGGGAAAAAATCTCTGTCTTTGTCATACACATATGCACACACAGTTGACTACACCTTTAGGAAGAGTCGCGAAAATGACGTAATCAATTTATCGGAATATCGCTCAGGTTGACTCGACTCGAGGGAGGGGCACAGATATCCATCTCCGGGTTATTTTGCCAACGAAGCTAAAGTCGAACGTGATTGTCCCTCCAGCTCCGTTATGAGATACCTAGTTGAATTTGGTCCGCTCGTAATGGTGGAACAAAAGAAGCCCGATCTGATTCACTCGTCAGTGGGTTTGTATGATTGATAAACTTGCATTGGATTGAATTCTTGTGTCCGTTTCTTTGATGATCAAGAAACCTACGATTAGGTAAATATCATTTTTCCAAGCTGTTCATGTAGTGCAAATCAAAGGCATCCTAAATTAGCCGATGTGTGAAAATATAAACGGACATTAGAAATGGCAATGTTCTTAAGATGTGCGCATCAAAATAAGTAAAGAAAATCACAACAAGGAATAATGAGAAAATTCTTATTTCTGCTTCTCATATGGTCCTCAAGGTGACCTTCATCAGCCTGCTTATATAATAACACATTTTGGGCAATTTACTTGAACTATTACCATCTTTGCCTCTGGTGTATTTCATATTTCCTCTGTAATATACACTGATGTATGCGATAAATTAAAACCACTGGTCACTTTCCCTATACTATTGCGCCCACAATCTGATACTTGTCGAAAGATGGCCTCTGAGACAACGCCGTTCAACACTGATCTCATTCCCTCTGGTCGCTTTCGGCTTGCAAGATATTTCATCTCTCGGAACTTCTTTATGTGATTGCGAACGCACTTCTGTGAGAGGGACGAGTGGTTTGCATTTTTAAAAGTAAAAAGTCGTGTTGTTTTTGCGATGTTTTGCCTCGTTTCATAGAACATCTCAAAAACTTCCAAACCTTCATCTTCCTTAAGCTGTAACAAATGGTCTGTCCTTCACTTCAACTAAGATGAGTGAATCAGATCGGGCTACTTTTGTTTCACCATTTCGATTCGACTAAATTCATCTAGGTGTCTCGTACCGAAGCTAGTGGTTCAATCACGTTCGACTTTAGCTTTGTTTGCACACATTATCGGATATCATCAACACCACCGACACGTTATGCAACAAAATTAGTCGAAAAATAACTCGGAGTTGGATGTCTATGCCTTGCTCCAGAATCAAACCAACCTGAACGACATCCCAATAAAGTGATTACTTCATTTTCGCAACTCTTCCTAGGGTTGAAATAATCTGCGCGTATGCGTGTTTGTGTGAGAGATTTTTTCCAGTCAACCATTTGATCATCAGATCAAGATTTTCCATGCCCGCGGATCGGTTTGTGGGTAGAATGCACATGAGTTTTGGGACACAGTGGTGCCATTAACAGTTTCTACGCCGTGCATAGTCTTTCAAATCGTGAAAAAACATTTTAAGACTGGTCCCAGTTCATCTAAACTACATTCTGTCAGTGAGCTGTTGAAAAATCCACCTAGGCTATGAGCGTGAAGCCTAATTGTCTAGATCTTTATTTGTGCACTTTGTGTCAGTACCTATTCACGAACTTGTAGGTATTACTGCTATTATTATTACTATTGTCATACTTCTTTTAGCACGTTTTCCCGGAACATTTCAGCCGTCGGGAAAAAGTTCTACATGTCAAAATGGATTGACAACAGTTTGTTAAAACACGGGTGAGGCGAAGTTGTCTTTACTACACGAACGAAATTAGTTCTATATATCTCGCAGTTACTTGCGAGCAGTGTGTGTGGGATTGATGAATCTTCGTTGGGCTGACGGTCCTCTGGACTTCACCTTCCACGCACAAACCTCGGGTCATCCGACCAACCCTGTGCTCAGAAGCACCAGACTCGAGTTTTACTCTCGCTAGAGCCCATCGTTAGTGGATATCTTCTGCCGCACCCAGGGTTTGAACCCGACTCTGGGTTTTGCGACAAGAGTGGTAGCGCACCGCAATGTACCACTGAATCGTTCGTTCTGTTCATTTGACTGGGGATTGTATACAGTTGTTCTGAAAGTGATCACTCCTTCATCATGTAAAAGACGCTGAGGCTCATCTGACATGAACGAAGATCCTCGATCAGGATGGATGTAGGACAGCGTGCCAAACAAAAAATAACGGGCGAAGATTGGTAATAATAGGAGAAGAGTCATGTCGGGCAGGGAAGTGCCAAGGGGAATAGTGAATATTCATCATTGATGGCAAGCAAATATTCGTTGCGAATGCTTGGTGGCAGTAGCCCCTTAAAATCAGATGAAGCCTTGGCCCTGATAAAATTACCAGTGGGTAACTGACAGAATTTTGGTTTTAGTTCAGCCTAACCGCACACTGAGCGATTGCATTTTTGACATCTTGTAATGAGAACGGAAAGGTACGTGGTTTTACATAGCATAGTAAACGAACCAACCCTGGATAAAACAACGCCTTGTGGAGCCTCTCTAGTGGCACAGTGCTTACGGACGACGTAATTCGAGACAAGATATCAACAGGGACATTCTCCTTTCCTGTGCGGCACGATACATCGAAGCAGTTCTTACCTCACCTGTAAGATAAATACAATCAAATTACTCAAACGATGTCGACGGGATTGTCGTGAAAAAGCAATAGATTCGCATGTGGATGCCATCCTTTGTTCTTCACGCCTTTTTAGGTTTCTAAATGGTTTAATACAAGTAGGACGCACGTGTTCTTCAAACTTCTTCTGGGTGGAGATCAAGGTAAGTTACAAACTTTTCACATTGTTTCGGAAATGGGTCAAAAGTATTCCCGGTTGGCTGTTTGAGATATCCTCCTGATTAGTCTGAAGAGAAGCGCATCAATCACCTTTCACCTAGGTGGCCGCATCATGCGCTCGTCGTCTGAGTATCCCACCATAATGTGGGGCCACATTCGTACGTGGATCCGACGGTGTCAGCAGCATTGCCATGACCGAATTTGGCGATCAGTAGACAGGTACGCCTCTCAGGCGGCAAATATGTCGGAGGCGTCCCGAAGCAGCCAAATGGAGGCATACATACGACCAGAGAGGAAGTAGCGGGATCCTCGGCAACCAGCAAGATAGCCCAGGTGAGGGGTTGCCGATCGAGCCGCCAAATGAGACAGTCGGACCAACCGAAGGGAAATGACGCCCAAGAGAAGCGAGCCATCGGCCACGTGCAACTGGATAGAAAGCAGCCGACGCGCTCAAGTAGCGGCAATAGCAATCTTGGTGCCGCGCAGTCTGGAAAAAGGCCTATATAGACGACTGTATGTGTTTCATGACTTGACTTGTGTGACCGTGGGAATACAAGTATCGTGCTGTGTGTTGTCGTCCTTGTTACAATATGGATCAGTCTTTAAGTGACAGCCGGGCAATACTTACGATATCCAAATGTATGGGTTTAAAGGTGCAATAATTATGAGCGTGGTTTTTTCGTATTTTGTGTTACCAACTAAACATCCACAAATACCTGAGCTACTGGCCTCGCGACAGCGACGCTTTGTGCCGGTTTCAGATCGATATGTGCATTGATGATTGGTTACAGGGACTGTACAATAAATCACAATTTATTTAGTTTTGTGCAAGTTGAGCTTTTGATTACCGAAGATCCCCACAAATTTTGCTGATTTCGTGCAATGGAACTTCAATCTCAAACTAAATCTTCAACAACGCCGTCCGTGCAATCCCCGTAAAATGGATCAAGAAGAAACGTCCATCAGCTTGCAATTCTGTCCTGATAAAGATGTTGGTGATTGCGTCACAGCTATTCATTTGTCGAGCGGTGGAATCTAGTCTAATCTCTCACAGCGACTCCGTGCCTTTAGATAAACAAAATAATAGTCTTGGGGATTAAAATTTCTAACGACCGCGTACCTACACAAGTAAAATCGTTACCTTGTCCAATTTTCACCTTGGGGACCATTTTGTTAGACTTGTAGTGTGGTTATTGATTTTTGCACAAATCAGAACTCTTACTCTGGGCACAACAATATGAAAATTTTGGAAAGCACAGCCGAGTAATTTCGTATTAGTTGAATCAGTTTCCAACGCCCATTAAATACGATTACATAAATTTCACAAAATCTAATGAGCATGGAGATAATGTAGGAGTTCGGGAGAATCCCGATCTAATAATCTGTACTCCACTGTCTTCACACAGACCAGGGCGAAGGAAATCGTAGCCCGGCACTTTTTGACGTCCTAAAACTTGGTTTTCAGGATAGCCATGTTTTAGGAAAATGCTCATCAGAAAGCGAAGTCCATTTCTATCATGTCTTCTGTGCACATTTTCCTTGTTCTATTAACCAAGGAACGCACCAGATTTCTCTTCGATTTGAGTGGTACGAAGATGTGAAAACGAATGTCTTGACCGTCCCAAGTTGCTTTCCTATGCACTAATAACTGAACGGAACCAACACTTCGACGGCTTACACAAACATCTAAGTACGGTAGACTGTGTTCTCTTTTCTTGATCCAAAGTAAATTGAACATTTGAATGGGCTGTTAATTAGTAAATTTTTATCAACTCTGGCATCCACTACACATAGGATATCGTCCAAATTCCATTTGTATCAGATGCAGTCTTTGATTGTTCACTTGGATTGGTTATTTTCAAGTTTTGCCATACAATTACTTGAACATTCTTCACTGTGATCAATTTCACACACGCGTACACAGACAGACTTGGATGACCATTCTCCTTCGTTGTTTTGAGTCGTATTTATTGTTATGTATTGGTATGAGTACGAATAACTGAAAACGAGCTTGTTCGCCACGCTGTTTTGTTCTCAATGTGTTCTGTGGGACTCTTCGTACACTTGTAACAGACCAAAGACCCAGCTGTACTTCGCGAACCAAACAGATATGGTAAGTTTCGTACGAAACCGTAGATGATCTCGTGATACACACTCGCGCCATGGTGACACGTTAGCTGGGTTTGCAGTGCTACGGATATGACAGACACATACACACACTAACAAATTTATTTATCTGAACGATTGCTGAATTTGTTGGCACCACATGCTCCTCCTGTGTACACTGTCCGCACGCTCTTCCTCCTCCAATGCACACGTTATCCTGGTCCAGCGCTTCAAGTTCTTTTGCTTTGCATTCGGCTGAGTACTATCGTTACCGTGTTGTCAACCAAGGACTAAAGACAATATACGGGAGCAGGTATAGAAGTGCACACTCCCTCAGCTTCTTCGATCGCCTCTGTTGAGGAAGTCAACAAGAAAAGACCGTGGAGTGCCAACCGCGTGTTTTCTCACTGGGCCTCAGTATGGAGACCGCGTGCCGGCTTGTGCCGAGGAGGCGTGTGTGAAGCAGCGCTAGCGGGTGCTGCGTGCGTGAAACGCATAGCCAGACTAGTGATAGATAGGGTATGATCGGCTGATCAAGATGGTCACAGCGCATCTACATTTCACTAGTCGGTTCAGTTCAGACAACCACTAACCATGCACTACGTGCGGTGGCTTCGATGTTACATCCTAGGAAAAACCTTGATTAGAAATAATGAAAAAGAACAGGGATGTGAGAAGAAAATTGGTAGAACTACAAATATTAATGTCAAGCCGAAAAGGAGATGTTGTGGATACAAGAGTACCACTGACGACGACACCTACTCACTTCCCCTAAAGTATCTAACCACCAAGTTGGAGGGTCTCTTGGACCCCATCCTGGAAGTCTAACACGACCTACATAGCCAAGTCCACTGGCTATGGTTTTCATACCTTTCTCCCGTGTCATGGACTGACCACCCTTACTCATCTACCACCTATAATCCTCCTCAGCGAGCATTGCGCGCCGAGGAATCCTGTCAGAGGACGTGTGACTCATGCCCTGAACATATGAGCCTGGTGAGCTTGAGTATTTCCTCTAAAGACTTGGTTCGTGAACCTAAGACTCTCCGCCGAACATCGGCGTTGCTCATACGGTGTTCCCACCGGATTCGAGCAATGCTATGTAATGACATGGTGTTCAAACACTGACAACCTTCTATCCTCCACCCTCAGTGGCCATATCTTCGAACCGTACAGAAGCACGGGTCTGACTGCTGCAGCGTACACTCGACCCTTAATTGATAAACGGATGTCATGTCAACACCACAAATGACCCAGATTGGTAAATGCCAAAGAAGTCTTCTTTACACGCAAATACACCTCATCCGGCATCGTACCTCTGGGTGAAATCCAGCTAACCAGGTAACAGAACTTAACTATCTGGTCAATAGTTCCCCCAGAAACTGGAATGTTTGGCGTTGAACCAACCCAGTCCTACAATAGCATCTTGTACTTTGAAGATGCAAAACACATATCGAACACTGCTACGCAGTTACTCAAGATGCCCAAAGAAATTTGCAATTTACCTGGACCTTCACTTCGAAGAACTATGTCGACCACATATTCAACGTCCCACATCTTTCCACTCGGGAGAAGTCCTATGCGACTATCCTCACCTGACAAAATCGCGGTTCCGAGGACCATATCAATCACAATGTTAAAAAGAAAAGTAGAAATGGGACAACCCTGACGTACACCACTCTTTGTGGTGAACTCGGTTGAAAGAGCATCGTAAGCCCGAACTCGGTTTCGGCTATTCATGTACAGGGACTTTATGATGGAAGTGAATTTATCTGGTATACCCTTCAACAAGGGGCAGCGCCAGAGAATTGTGAGGTCAGTTGAGTCTAAGGCCGCTTCAAGACCAAGGAAAACGAAAATAGTGGGCCTACGGAAGGTGGGTTTATGTTCTAAAATTTGTCGAAAAGTGAAGATGTGATCAACACAATCTTGACCAGGTCTAAACCCAGCTTGATTTTCGCACGAGCACTGTTCGCGAGCGTTAGATAAGCAGTGGATAATAATACCAGTGATCAGTTTGGATGCGACGCTAACCAGATCTATTCCCCTGCGGTTTTCACAGGAGGACCTGTCGCCCTTCTTGTAGGTCGGTATGACCAACGACTCAGGCCAACTCTGTGACACTTGTTCCTTCTTCCATACCAAACCGAAGAGCTTTATCAACTCCGGTGGCAATGTTGAGCCATCGTCTTTGAAAATAGACGGAGGCAACCCATCCAGTCCCGCAGCCTTATGTCGTTGAAGATAGTTTATCTCACAGCGGACCTCCGTTTCTGACGAAGGACTGATATCTACAACCAGAGCTGTAACGATCCTGCTAGTAAGCAAACCTGTTGAGGATAAAAACTAATGAGACTGCTTCGCCCTACAAATAAAACGGCGCTCCTGAGTTTGTGCGCATCTAACAGAGCAACTGAGGATATGGATATCCATCGTTTCTGTTTGTTGGACCTTGGGCAGCATTACCATTCTCAAACGAAACCTGCTTGATCTCTGTCCATCGCTCTTTTGGATCATGGACAGTTGACTGCGTCGATAAACTGGTAGATAATTGTGCTTGGAAAGTAGTTCGATGGGTATCGTTCAGTAGTAGCTGCGGGGGACGGTTGGCTTTGGTGTAGCTTCGGCCACCGACGAGACGTAGACTGAAACGCGTGCAGACAAGAGCATGATCAGTGTCTACAAACGTGGACCAAAATGGCCGACAATCTTGAATTGATCCACGGCAGTGGCAACTGATAAAAATGTGGTCGATCTGAGTTCAAGGTTCTAAAGGCGCAAGAGTTCACCAGGTTAGTCGGTGTCACTTTTTGCGAGAAATTTGTGCTCGCTAGGAATACAAAGCAATAGGTCTCTTCCATCCAATTCATGAGAACAGAAAGAAGATATAAGTCGCAAGACGCAAGAATTTCGTTTGTTCTTGTCTAACGTGTACGTAAACATTTCAATTTATATATATATATATATATATATATATATATATATATATATAATATATATATATATATATATTACAGCGGAATGGGCTGGACGGAAAGCTATTCCCCTCACCGAACACACTCTAATAGCTTTTAGCATTCGTTCACGTTGAGAGGGAGATCCCACACCATCGACCACGCATACACGCCATCCAGATCTGTCCGTACGATGCCATCTGAAATAGTTCCAACCAGTTTCACATCGCCATCAGGCTTGTAGCAGTTGATCTTCAGTTCATTTGCTGGGTCATTAATGAACCGGACAAGGAGCCGGGGGCTAAGGACAGATCCCCGCGGTGCAATTACCCCATGGTGTTCAAAACTCCCTCGATCGTCAACTGAAACTGTCTTCCAGAAAGTCTTTTGGTGACCCATCTCTCGACCAACGGGCTTAACCTGAATTCTTTCAGCTAACCCCTTCAACAGCCTGTGATTTACAGAGTCAAGTGTCTTCTGGAAATCCAAATAGCAAACTTCAGCTCTCTGCCCTCTGTCCAGTGTCCTAGTCACTTCATTTAAGTAGTGTGTCAGGTTAGACAAGCATGACTTTCGGCGAGTAAATCCGTGTTGGTGGGATGATTTCAATCGGTATTTAATTACGCGGTCCTGGATGAACCTTTCCATGACTTTCAGCAATACTGATGTCGGGTTTGTCGGTTCATAATTCGCGCATGCCTCCCTGTCGCCCCCTTTGTGGATTGGAGTGACGGTAAATGTAAGCCAGTCCTGTGTTACCTCACCCTCTTCCAATCATGCGTTGAACAGATGCATTAGCAGTTTGGAAAATGGATCACAGCTAACGGTTTCACTACCACTGGAAGAATTCCATCACGGTGACATGAGCCTCAGATTCCCGTAAACTTCGTTCTCACCTTTGCACATTTCACTTAGGTTGCCACATCGTGTGTTCGCGGTCTGCGCATCGCATCATAATGTGGGGTCACCTGGACACGCAGACCTGACCGTGTCAGTAACTATCCCGAGACCGAATTAGATGATCGATAGACGGGCACGCCTCTCATTCGGCGTTTGATCCATGTTTTTTTCGGTATACATTTTGCTGGATCCAACCACCTATCATTCTCTTAAGAATGACATCGAGGAACGGTAGTTGACTGTTCACTTCGCGTTCAGTTGTAAAGCGCATTGCTTCATATTCGCTGTTAGATACTGCTTGCACGAAATCTAGGTCACAAAAAGCGTCAGTCACACTGAATATCATCCACATAAAGACGGTAATGTTCAAAGCTGTCAACTGTAGACTTCAGTTCGGTTCTTTCTGACTTTGCGAGGATTGCGTCGACATTCAATGAGACAAAGTTCAGTCTCTTTTTTTGTAGGAGAAATCGTGGACCGTCGTGTCTGAGTCAACCGGCTGTTATGAGGACGGCGAATTCCCGTGGAATGAACGCACACATCATTGGAAAAATGAGTGAACAGAGTAGAACGAATATTGAAATCAAACGTGGGTCTTATACATGTGAAAAGTGCAAGCAATGGTTGTGCAAAATTTTGTGCGAACTGACAGAAAGGAGTGCAGTTGTAATCATGTGTGATAGCACTCCTTGTTACTCGAAACTGGAATCAGTTTTCGTAGAACAGAATCACCCATGAGTGAAAAAGGGATTAGGAATGTCTCAACGAGAAAGGGATTCGAAACATCAGCATTTTAAGTGCAAGTAAGGTTACGGGCCCGAATAACAGTTATTTTTGAAGATTCAAAATCACACCATTACATTTTCTGACTTAACAATCCACGAAAAAGAGACGTTATGAACAACATATCCAATCGATGTGTGTGATGTGAAGTGGTGGAGCAATTATTATTGATTTTTGCACAAATCAGAACTCTTACTCTGGGCACAACAATATGAAAATTTTGGAAAGAACAGCCGAGTAATTTCGTATTAGTTGAATCAGTTTCCAACGCCCATTAAATACGATTACATAAATTTCACAAAATCTAATGAGCATGGAGATAATGTAGGAGTTCGGGAGAATCCCGATCTAATAATCTGTACTCCACTGTCTTCACACAGACCAGGGCGAAGGAAATCGTAGCCCGGCACTTTTTGACGTCCTAAAACTTGGTTTTCGTTGCAGATCTCCGTTTCAGTAAGTGGATCTGTCGAAACAGACCAAGGGATAAGTGCTGGAATAGCGGTGTGATGCTAACACTATGTCGGCTAATTGGTGGTAGACGGTAATCCACTGTCATCCGGATCGTTACCACACCTGACCTATTGGGATCTTGTGTGGTTCTCCATTCCAAGTCTCAGAGTCTGGTTGCCGTTCCTCCTTAGTAGTGCAGTGGCCATTCTGAAATATGGGGTGTATACCCCTTCCACTGCATTGATGCACAAGCTTACAATACAAAAACCGTCTTAGAATACTCCCCCAGTATTCGGGATGCCGCCGCTAATTGTGAGTTGACGAACCGTCAGCTTCGCAAATGGTTTCACTCACACCTAATGGTTCCCCACCGGTGACTCACACGAGATAGAACAGCTTGTGGGAACTTCGCATAGTGGCTGCATGCTCCATCTCTTTGATACATGTTGCGACCACCAGATTTCGCGATTGCTGCGTAGAGGTGCTCTCAGTGCATGTCTAGTTACGAGAGGCGCTTCATTATGCTGCCTTCCATCCGAGATTGACTGGTTTACCCATCACCTCCCATGGCCCACATTCATGTATTCAGTATTTAAATGCCAGTCAGATAATCCCAAGTCTTAATTGCTCCACCACTTCACATCACACACATCGATTGGATATGTTGTTCATAACGTCTCTTTTTCGTGGATTGTTAAGTCAGAAAATGTAATGGTGTGATTTTGAATCTTCAAAAATAACTGTTATTCGGGCCCGTAACCTTACTTGCACTTAAAATGCTGATGTTTCGAATCCCTTTCTCGTTGAGACATTCCTAATCCCTTTTTCACTCATGGGTGATTCTGTTCTACGAAAACTGATTCCAGTTTCGAGTAACAAGGAGTGCTATCACACATGATTACAACTGCACTCCTTTCTGTCAGTTCGCACAAAATTTTGCACAACCATTGCTTGCACTTTTCACATGTATAAGACCCACGTTTGATTTCAATATTCGTTCTACTCTGTTCACTCATTTTTCCAATGATGTGTGCGTTCATTCCACGGGAATTCGCCGTCCTCATAACAGCCGGTTGACTCAGACACGACGGTCCACGATTTCTCCTACAAAAAAAGAGACTGAACTTTGTCTCATTGAATGTCGACGCAATCCTCGCAAAGTCAGAAAGAACCGAACTGAAGTCTACAGTTGACAGCTTTGAACATTACCGTCTTTATGTGGATGATATTCAGTGTGACTGACGCTTTTTGTGACCTAGATTTCGTGCAAGCAGTATCTAACAGCGAATATGAAGCAATGCGCTTTACAACTGAACGCGAAGTGAACAGTCAACTACCGTTCCTCGATGTCATTCTTAAGAGAATGATAGGTGGTTGGATCCAGCAAAATGTATACCGAAAAAAACATGGATCAAACGCCGAATGAGAGGCGTGCCCGTCTATCGATCATCTAATTCGGTCTCGGGATAGTTACTGACACGGTCAGGTCTGCGTGTCCAGGTGACCCCACATTATGATGCGATGCGCAGACCGCGAACACACGATGTGGCAACCTAAGTGAAATGTGCAAAGGTGAGAACGAAGTTTACGGGAATCTGAGGCTCATGTCACCGTGATGGAATTCTTCCAGTGGTAGTGAAACCGTTAGCTGTGATCCATTTTCCAAACTGCTAATGCATCTGTTCAACGCATGATTGGAAGAGGGTGAGGTAACACAGGACTGGCTTACATTTACCGTCACTCCAATCCACAAAGGGGGCGACAGGGAGGCATGCGCGAATTATGAACCGACAAACCCGACATCAGTATTGCTGAAAGTCATGGAAAGGTTCATCCAGGACCGCGTAATTAAATACCGATTGAAATCATCCCACCAACACGGATTTACTCGCCGAAAGTCATGCTTGTCTAACCTGACACACTACTTAAATGAAGTGACTAGGACACTGGACAGAGGGCAGAGAGCTGAAGTTTGCTATTTGGATTTCCAGAAGACACTTGACTCTGTAAATCACAGGCTGTTGAAGGGGTTAGCTGAAAGAATTCAGGTTAAGCCCGTTGGTCGAGAGATGGGTCACCAAAAGACTTTCTGGAAGACAGTTTCAGTTGACGATCGAGGGAGTTTTGAACACCATGGGGTAATTGCACCGCGGGGATCTGTCCTTAGCCCCCGGCTCCTTGTCCGGTTCATTAATGACCCAGCAAATGAACTGAAGATCAACTGCTACAAGCCTGATGGCGATGTGAAACTGGTTGGAACTATTTCAGATGGCATCGTACGGACAGATCTGGATGGCGTGTATGCGTGGTCGATGGTGTGGGATCTCCCTCTCAACGTGAACGAATGCTAAAAGCTATTAGAGTGTGTTCGGTGAGGGGAATAGCTTTCCGTCCAGCCCATTCCGCTGTAATATATATATATATATATATTATATATATATATATATATATATATATATATATATATATAAATTGAAATGTTTACGTACACGTTAGACAAGAACAAACGAAATTCTTGCGTCTTGCGACTTATATCTTCTTTCTGTTCTCATGAATTGGATGGAAGAGACCTATTGCTTTGTATTCCTAGCGAGCACAAATTTCTCGCAAAAAGTGACACCGACTAACCTGGTGAACTCTTGCGCCTTTAGAACCTTGAACTCAGATCGACCACATTTTTATCAGTTGCCACTGCCGTGGATCAATTCAAGATTGTCGGCCATTTTGGTCCACGTTTGTAGACACTGATCATGCTCTTGTCTGCACGCGTTTCAGTCTACGTCTCGTCGGTGGCCGAAGCTACACCAAAGCCAACCGTCCCCCGCAGCTACTACTGAACGATACCCATCGAACTACTTTCCAAGCACAATTATCTACCAGTTTATCGACGCAGTCAACTGTCCATGATCCAAAAGAGCGATGGACAGAGATCAAGCAGGTTTCGTTTGAGAATGGTAATGCTGCCCAAGGTCCAACAAACAGAAACGATGGATATCCATATCCTCAGTTGCTCTGTTAGATGCGCACAAACTCAGGAGCGCCGTTTTATTTGTAGGGCGAAGCAGTCTCATTAGTTTTTATCCTCAACAGGTTTGCTTACTAGCAGGATCGTTACAGCTCTGGTTGTAGATATCAGTCCTTCGTCAGAAACGGAGGTCCGCTGTGAGATAAACTATCTTCAACGACATAAGGCTGCGGGACTGGATGGGTTGCCTCCGTCTATTTTCAAAGACGATGGCTCAACATTGCCACCGGAGTTGATAAAGCTCTTCGGTTTGGTATGGAAGAAGGAACAAGTGTCACAGAGTTGGCCTGAGTCGTTGGTCATACCGACCTACAAGAAGGGCGACAGGTCCTCCTGTGAAAACCGCAGGGGAATAGATCTGGTTAGCGTCGCATCCAAACTGATCACTGGTATTATTATCCACTGCTTATCTAACGCTCGCGAACAGTGCTCGTGCGAAAATCAAGCTGGGTTTAGACCTGGTCAAGATTGTGTTGATCACATCTTCACTTTTCGACAAATTTTAGAACATAAACCCACCTTCCGTAGGCCCACTATTTTCGTTTTCCTTGGTCTTGAAGCGGCCTTAGACTCAACTGACCTCACAATTCTCTGGCGCTGCCCCTTGTTGAAGGGTATACCAGATAAATTCACTTCCATCATAAAGTCCCTGTACATGAATAGCCGAAACCGAGTTCGGGCTTACGATGCTCTTTCAACCGAGTTCACCACAAAGAGTGGTGTACGTCAGGGTTGTCCCATTTCTACTTTTCTTTTTAACATTGTGATTGATATGGTCCTCGGAACCGCGATTTTGTCAGGTGAGGATAGTCGCATAGGACTTCTCCCGAGTGGAAAGATGTGGGACGTTGAATATGTGGTCGACATAGTTCTTCGAAGTGAAGGTCCAGGTAAATTGCAAATTTCTTTGGGCATCTTGAGTAACTGCGTAGCAGTGTTCGATATGTGTTTTGCATCTTCAAAGTACAAGATGCTATTGTAGGACTGGGTTGGTTCAACGCCAAACATTCCAGTTTCTGGGGGAACTATTGACCAGATAGTTAAGTTCTGTTACCTGGTTAGCTGGATTTCACCCAGAGGTACGATGCCGGATGAGGTGTATTTGCGTGTAAAGAAGACTTCTTTGGCATTTACCAATCTGGGTCATTTGTGGTGTTGACATGACATCCGTTTATCAATTAAGGGTCGAGTGTACGCTGCAGCAGTCAGACCCGTGCTTCTGTACGGTTCGAAGATATGGCCACTGAGGGTGGAGGATAGAAGGTTGTCAGTGTTTGAACACCATGTCATTACATAGCATTGCTCGAATCCGGTGGGAACACCGTATGAGCAACGCCGATGTTCGGCGGAGAGTCTTAGGTTCACGAACCAAGTCTTTAGAGGAAATACTCAAGCTCACCAGGCTCATATGTTCAGGGCATGAGTCACACATGTCCTCTGACAGGATTCCTCGGCGCGCAATGCTCGCTGAGGAGGATTATAGGTGGTAGATGAGTAAGGGTGGTCAGTCCATGACACGGGAGAAAGGTATGAAAACCATAGCCAGTGGACTTGGCTATGTAGGTCGTGTTAGACTTCCAGGATGGGGTCCAAGAGACCCTCCAACTTGGTGGTTAGATACTTTAGGGGAAGTGAGTAGGTGTCGTCGTCAGTGGTACTCTTGTATCCACAACATCTCCTTTTCGGCTTGACATTAATATTTGTAGTTCTACCAATTTTCTTCTCACATCCCTGTTCTTTTTCATTATTTCTAATCAAGGTTTTTCCTAGGATGTAACATCGAAGCCACCGCACGTAGTGCATGGTTAGTGGTTGTCTGAACTGAACCGACTAGTGAAATGTAGATGCGCTGTGACCATCTTGATCAGCCGATCATACCCTATCTATCACTAGTCTGGCTATGCGTTTCACGCACGCAGCACCCGCTAGCGCTGCTTCACACACGCCTCCTCGGCACAAGCCGGCACGCGGTCTCCATACTGAGGCCCAGTGAGAAAACACGCGGTTGGCACTCCACGGTCTTTTCTTGTTGACTTCCTCAACAGAGGCGATCGAAGAAGCTGAGGGAGTGTGCACTTCTATACCTGCTCCCGTATATTGTCTTTAGTCCTTGGTTGACAACACGGTAACGATAGTACTCAGCCGAATGCAAAGCAAAAGAACTTGAAGCGCTGGACCAGGATAACGTGTGCATTGGAGGAGGAAGAGCGTGCGGACAGTGTACACAGGAGGAGCATGTGGTGCCAACAAATTCAGCAATCGTTCAGATAAATAAATTTGTTAGTGTGTGTATGTGTCTGTCATATCCGTAGCACTGCAAACCCAGCTAACGTGTCACCATGGCGCGAGTGTGTATCACGAGATCATCTACGGTTTCGTACGAAACTTACCATATCTGTTTGGTTCGCGAAGTACAGCTGGGTCTTTGGTCTGTTACAAGTGTACGAAGAGTCCCACAGAACACATTGAGAACAAAACAGCGTGGCGAACAAGCTCGTTTTCAGTTATTCGTACTCATACCAATACATAACAATAAATACGACTCAAAACAACGAAGGAGAATGGTCATCCAAGTCTGTCTGTGTACGCGTGTGTGAAATTGATCACAGTGAAGAATGTTCAAGTAATTGTATGGCAAAACTTGAAAATAACCAATCCAAGTGAACAATCAAAGACTGCATCTGATACAAATGGAATTTGGACGATATCCTATGTGTAGTGGATGCCAGAGTTGATAAAAATTTACTAATTAACAGCCCATTCAAATGTTCAATTTACTTTGGATCAAGAAAAGAGAACACAGTCTACCGTACTTAGATGTTTGTGTAAGCCGTCGAAGTGTTGGTTCCGTTCAGTTATTAGTGCATAGGAAAGCAACTTGGGACGGTCAAGACATTCGTTTTCACATCTTCGTACCACTCAAATCGAAGAGAAATCTGGTGCGTTCCTTGGTTAATAGAACAAGGAAAATGTGCACAGAAGACATGATAGAAATGGACTTCGCTTTCTGATGAGCATTTTCCTAAAACATGGCTATCCTGAACGGTTTATTGACAAGACGATGCAACGACATGAAGATAGGCCAAAAACGACAGTAATCGAAAAGAAGTCTGCATATGACCGTGCGCCGTTCAAAGGTGATACATAAACTGAAAGTATTCAACGAGGACTAACAGGAGCAGTCAACAGAACATTCTACACTGCCCAACTACGAATTATATTTGAGTCCAAACCGATCGTGTGTTTTCGACTGAAGGATGGAGTGCCAGATTCTGCGGAACCTTTCTGTGTGTATCATTTGCCTGTTCCTGTGGAACTAGGTACGTTGGCCGCACAACCAGACGCTTATCCGAAAGTGTTCGTGGACATCACTCGGCTTCGTTGAACACAGGAGCAATAAAGACAATTGAGTACTGTGTGCTCACACCTTGTAGAATCAAACCATTCAGTAGTTGTGATGCGCGTTTTCGCACCATTTCTAAAGTCCGGGCAAGCAATCAAGATTTTTCAAATGTCGCATCTTAGCCACAGCCGTGAGTATTCGACTCTACAATCCTCCCCAGTGTGCCCATAAACAACTTGTGTGAGCACTTAAACTCCCATGGCTCACTTCTTGTTCCCGGTCACGTGTGCAACTACTCGAGCACGTGTGCAAACAGATTTGGATCGTCATTCCTCTTTGTTGTTTTTAATCATATTTAACGGAAACGAGCTTGTTCGCCACGGTGTTTGGTAAAATGCATTGAGAAACAAAGGGAAGTCTAATCGCAGGTTTCACACATAATTGACTGGAAACACTCGGTTGACATATCAGAACACGGTAGTGAACAAGATTGTTTTCGGTGCTTCATAACTAGCTGAATACGGGATATCTTGTAGGTACTGAAAGTAAGATAATAGAAGATAATTGGTAATCACAGTGACATCAAATGACAATTTTGTATTCACATGGTTGTGATACTACAAGAGATAGTGTGTGTTGATAATTGCCATTCAGAATTTCCTGGGCTATCGGATTTGAAAGATAAGTCCGTGCAATTTGCGCACACAATTGACAGCACGAGAAGAACAGTGCAAGAAGCCACTCCGAAGTACTTAATAGGTTCAGCCCTGTGCAATCGAATAGTGCGCGGAGTATATTAATCATTCGAGAAAGATGGTCGAAATGGGGTGAAGATGCATTCAGTACATTTGGAATGATTGAACAATTCACAACAATTCGAAGATTATCAGATAGGTTATCGAATTCCTCCTCGGTTAAAATAGTAAGACAAAAAGTTATGATATAAGCATATTCAATTACAGTTGGATAGGAACCACACGGGAGGCTGGTAACTTGGATGTAGGAAAGAGGTGAAAGCTCAGCGGCTTGAATAACGCCTAAGTTATTAATTTGAAATCCGGACGACTTGCATTTAAATCTAGTGTTTGCGGGTATGTCCCTAAAAATAGTCAGCGTGCCATACCAATAAAATAACTGGGTGACCAATGGATGATGCTTCCGTGGTAACGGTGATTTTGAAACGATGTCAAAGACTGAAGAATAGTTATGAAATATGCGCGTGACTGAGGTAAAAGAATTAAATCGCAATTTGTGGCTAGAATGAACTAGTAAGGTATATAACATCATCCTATTCGGCTGAAATTTCAGTGGCGTGCGTATGTATTATTTTTTAATTCGAAGAAAAACATCGATGCTCCAGCATTCCTATGTTGAAACGCCTCGTTCGATTATTGTAAACGGTACTTCGAGAGAGATTGATTTAATGTCAAAATCTGCTGAAGTAGTAATTAGGTTGGCCAGAAAAGGGGTTCACAAAGAACGAGAAACTAATAGCCCCAGAAAAGTGATGCAATTACGACATAGTTTTTTGGCGTAATGCAAACCGAAATGATATGTTTTACCACTGTCATTTCATATCACTTATCATCACAATACTATCTAAATGATGGGGAATTCATACATCTCGTAGAGTAGAATAATGGAATCAAATAGGATATGCTAAGTGAAATTAGAGGTCAGTGGGCGAGGACGACAACAGAAGTGTCCAGAATAGCAATCAGCGAGAGTGGAACTCAGTTAATTGTGTATCAGGGATTAATTTACCATTTGACGCGTCAGTTGGCTCCCATGCTCAAGGCAATTCTCAACCAATTGAATAAGAGTAGAAAACGAATGTATAAAACCATAAAGCCCCGCGAAGAGATGGACATCTTGGAACACTTTTTTGTCTATTTGTGAGACGTTCGTGGCAGGAAAAAAATAGTACACAATGGTATCATTGATCATACGATCGCAGGCAAACTCCATTGGATTTTTCCCTCAATTCACGGTGGTTACTTGAATTTAGGCCATTGACAATTACTTCAGTAGTAAGAACCGGAATTCAGCCGATATAGACTTTTTTGGACATACTGGACAGATTGTACACAACGGCGTCATATGATAAGCCATAGCAATGCGCGTTTAACAATTTTCCGGATCTAACGTGTTTTCTTATGGCTCGTACATTCCAAATTTCGCTTGTGCTATGCTGACGCGAATGATTCTGTGGCCGAAATTAAAAACTATCCAGACTTCCGACAAGATAGGCAGAATTCCACGAAGAAAGAAGGTGGTGGCGTTGTTGCCAATATCAGTCCCAAGCGGTGCAGTATGTCTAGTGTCATTTTCTGCACTCTTCTGACGAGACTGACCACGTGTCTCACGTCATCGTAGATTTTCCCGTTTTGACCATATCATTATCACAAATGTTTACATTGCACCGCAAAACTTAGTTACCACGTACAATGATTTATCCCTACCTTTCTCTGTACCGTTGGTTGATAACAATCACCATAGAATCTTAAGAAACTTTAGCCGTACCTCTACATACTAACTCCTATCTTTTAATCTCAGTGATATTTGTCCTCGACTACCGGTGGTGGTGTACACGTCTTAGTGTCAGCGATCATGGTATCTTATGTATTCATCCAATTCTATCCATCTGGTTCTAACTCATCAAGGACGCATAATTCCCGTGTTCAAACGACAATTGCCATGTTATTTCGGCTGGTCTCACGTGGATACTAAATTTTTGCCGTGAAATTTCAATTGGGATTTGGTATTACAAGATAAACATTGCCTTCATTCATTGGCCGTTTTCGCTCACACACGCTCCTTTTTCCAATTCGAACACGGACACTGCTGTTTACCAACTCAAAGAGGACTTCAGAATTTGTTAGTGTAAGTCATATTTTGCGTTACCTAGGCGAAGACCGGGCAGAAGATTACGAAGCCTCACTAGGCTATTTGACACTTTTATGTCGAAATGAGTTACGAATAACTCTAGATGACCGATATCAAGTTTATCTTGTTAGATTACTCATGGCCAGCTGTCAATACGCCCTCATTCCACAAGCAACTTCCCGCAAATCTGCTTTCGGTGGATGGAGTCACTAACTCCAGATGTAGAGATATTTCACGATAAAATAATACACCTCCCTAACTTTTGACAACCGGCAACACATCGCACCTGTGGCTCGTTCCAGTAGCCATTCGTTAAGGTTTGTTTGGGAATTTGAACTTGACAGGGTCTTCTCTAATTCACTCTCAGTGACTATTCCAGCTGACCCAGTTTCGAATCACGAGGTCAGCTCTATCACGCATATCTTAGGGATTGTCCGAAATTAGCAACCAATCCTTACTTTGTCATGGAACAACCGGGCTTCAAAACTCCTGGCCAGTTTATTTACCTCAGGGGTCCATAACCAACGAAAATCTTCAACAGGAAGTTCAGTTTTCCCGTAAGGGGTAGTGCATTAATGAACAAGCCAGCGTCAAACGAATTCAACCACGATCCAACGAGCGTTGTGTTCGGTCCATGCGAGATCCTGTCATCCCATCATCATCATACAGCGTTAAAAAGTGGGGCAAGCCCCAACGACCATTGCCTTTCTCACCGTGTTGCACGTTGAATTAGAAAGTATGAATATACAAGATGGACAGGGACTGGACCTACACGGGTGGGAAAAGGAAAGAATGCCCTAGTAGCCAACACACGGAATACACAGTCTAACTGTACAAACGCACATCGATCAGTCATTCTGATTTGATAGAAAGTGACAACACGATCGCCACTGTTCACGGTTCGTTGCCATATACTTCAGTGTCTTCAGTCATTTGTTGACCTCCACGTGGCATTTTACACTTCTCAGGACGTGTTTGTCATACGTAACACGTGCCCCAACCAACGAAGTCTACTAAGCTGGATACGCTGTGACAAAACGTTCTCCGAATTAGTACCCAATACTCGCTTTCTCACCTCATCATTACTCACTGGGCTATTCCACCCAATCTTAGCGATATTACGTAAACATCGATGGTCAAAAACCTGAAGACGACGAATATCTTCAGCACGCAGACCCCAAGTCTCGCAACCATTGAACAAAACTGAACGCACTGAAGCACAGTATACGCGACCTTTCAACTTCAGTGAAATGTCAGGTCGGCGCCACAAGTGCTTCAGTCCAGCGTACGCCGCTCCAGCCTTGGATATCCGCGTGCTCACTTAAACCATGGTGGTCCCATCCGTCGTCACGCTGTGTCGGTTTGAAAGGTTGTGTTATTATCTTACTGGTGTTCGATACTGTATTTTCAAACAAACTCGGTCACCACTGCCGAAATGAATGGTACAAAGGTTGATCCTATCGATCAGGCAGTGAGCGATAGGAACAAGGAATGCACGGACTTGGTGCAAGATGAGGGAATTCAATGCGACCAGTGTTTCCTTTGGTATCATCAAAAGTACTCCAAGCTGGTAGAGAAAGACTTCTAGTTGCACATGAAGTATGCATCGCTCAAGTGGATATACGCCCACTGCTTCGCGTTCGCAAGCGAGTACTTGCACATAATTCGAGGGGAACTAGGGAAAGAGGACAGGAATATGAAACTAGAACCAAGACAAGAGAGGGCGAATTCGATCCATAGCTTAGCGAGAAGGAAAAACTGTGCCAGATCAGAAAACTAAAAGAAGACAACCCAAGCCAAAATGTAAGGAGAACAAAGGAGCAGCAGGCTTCACAAATGTCGGAAAAAGCCTCCTGACGGAAGTAGGATCCCTCAGGGAACAGTTTAAGCGCCTAGATGCTGAAGTGCAACGCATAAAGCGGGACACGGAGGTCATGGCAGAAAGAGACAGAAGACTGCTACTTCATAATCTTAGGGCAAACATCGTAAACGACGGTAGAATAAGAGGGACGAAAACGGCCGGATTGTGCCCGAGTTTCTTAGAATGGCTGGTCTACCTCCTACGACACCAATATTCAAGTGCCATGAAATAGGACTATGGCGTGAAACACATCCAGCACCGCCACGACTCCTGCTAGTTGCGTTCCACAGTGTCTACTGGAGAGACTGCACAAGACTACATCTTGACACGGTGTGATGGCTTGCGCGCATCTCTGACCCAAAGAGCTTTACAGGATAGCTTCTTTAAGCCGGAGATGCAATCATACCTGACAGGTCAATGGGTAGAGGTCAGACGAAGTCCAGTCTCCTGGTCCTTCAGGTTGGGGGTCAAGTTGAGTTGGCTGCATCATCATCATCATCATAGTACAGCGTTAAAAAGTAGGGCAAGCCCCAACGACCATTGCCTTTCTCACCGTGTTGCACGTTGAATTAGAAAGTATGAATATACAAGATGGACAGGGACTGGACCTACACGGGTGGGAAAAGGAAAGAATGCCCTAGTAGCCAACACACGGAATACACAGTCTAACTGTACAAACGCACATCGACCAGTCATTCTGATTCGATATAAAGTGACAACACGATCGCCACTGTTCACGGTTCGCTGTCATATCCTTCAGTGTCTTCAGTCAACTAGTGGACGGATCTTTTGGACTCCAACCACGAAGACGTGAAGCAACTACTTTTCCTAAGTCTGCTGTACATTTTCTCATTCCTCGCTGCCACGTCATTTGTTGAACTCCACATGATTTTTCCACGGAGAATAGGACACGGTACGGTAGACGTGTGTTTGCCATACGTAATACGTGCCCCAACCAACGAAGTCTACTAAGCTGGATACGCTGTGACAAAACGTTCTCCGAATTAGTACCCAATACTCGCTTTCTCACTTCATCATTACTCACTGGGCTATTCCACCCAATCTTAGCGATATTACGTAAACATCGATGGTCAAAAACCTGAAGACGACGAATATCTTCAGCACGCAGACCCCAAGTCTCGCAACCATTGAACAAAACTGAACGCACTGAAGCACAATAAACGCGACCTTTCAACTTCAGTGAAATATCAGGTCGGCGCCACAAGTGCTTCAGTCCAGCGTACGCCGCTCCAGCCTTGGATATCCGCGTACTCACCTTTACTACGAAGGCGTCTTTCAGGTCTAAGAAAATTATTATTGTCGGTCGGCGGTGCGTGTGACGCGTTTCAAGTAGTCGGCGAAGAGTAAAAATCTGGTCAATGCATCCTCGACCTGGGCGGAATCCAGCCTGCTGTTCGCGGGCATTCCTCTCGCGAGCGGTGTAAGACGATGCAGCAGAATCGAGGCTAATACTTTGATGACTATCGGAATTAAGCTAACCCCACGATGATTACTACAGTCATTGCGTATTCCCTTCTTGAAGATGGGAACAATCAACCACTCACTCCATATTAACGGAATACGCTCCGCGTTTCAAATGCCACGGAGCACGACGGTAAGTGATTTTATCAAAGTATCTCCACCTAGTTTGAGAAGAACTGGAGGGAGTTCGTCGGGACCTAACGCTTTCCCTCGCTTTAGTAATCGAATGCATGACTGCTTCTACTTCCGATGGGGGATCAAGTGATACCACCCAAGGAATCGCAGTTGTTGACACAGGAGTAACTACACTAGCGTGCGGCCGGCCCAACGGTCAAGCCTTTGCTGTTTGCTATGGATGGGTTCTCCATTTCTATCGCAAATCGTTTCACTGGCATGGGTGCACCGTCCACCGATGTCACGAATAAGTTTGAACAGTCTTTGACTGTTACCTGAAGCAGATGCTATTTCCATTTCTTCGGCTACCTTCACTCACCAATTTTCGCGACCATTCTTAAGGCTTTTTGTGACTTGCCTTTGCAACTTTCTCCGCATCTGAATAAACTCCTTACAGTTCGAGAGCTGACGCTTTTGCTCCATTATACTCAGCGACTCTTGCGAAATCCAGTGTTTTTGATGGACAACGGATCTAGGATTACAGGCAAAACCTGCTGCAACGTGCATCGCCTGTTTGATATGAGCCCAATGATCATCTACATTACTGTTCGTCGTAGATCCTAGCTCATGTGCTAACTTCTGCTCATACCGGGTGCGTACTTCTGGATCACATATACGTTGCACCGCTAACCAGGTTTGCGGTTTGCGACGATGACCATGGAGCTGGATAGAGAATCGCATTAAAAATAATGCATGGTCCGACTCTACGTACGTGGACCAGTAAGATCTACAGTTCTGAATTGAACTGCGCCACCGGTAGCTTACGGCGATATGATCAATTTGACTCAAAGTACCTGTAGAGTTAGAGCGCCATGTCGCTGTGCGACGCGAGCTGTGTCGGAAACTGGGGCTAGACAAGAACAATCGATTGTCTGCACAAAACTGGAGAAGCCTATCCCCGTTATCTGTACGCTCAGCAGGTAAAGCACAACACCCACCTAAACAGGCTTCGGACGCACTAAGTTTGCCAACTTGTGAATTGAAGTCACCAGCTAGCACTATAATGTCAGAACCCTTACTGCTGCGACCGAGGGTGGCGAGTTCATCACAGAACTCGTCTTTCTGTGCGTCCGAGCTGCAGTCCGCTGGGACGTACGCCGAGAGTAAAAACAAATTGCGCTCAACACAACGATTTTTTCGAACGCCAACTGACCCCTGGAGTCTCAGTACATAAACGACTGTTAACAGGGATCCAGTCTAAAAGGGCAGCCTCAGCCTTGTCAGTCAAGACAATTCCTACACCACGTTGACCCGCAGCTCGAGCTACTTCGTCTCCTGAAGTGCGCAGGAAATACCTCGATGATATACCAGGAGTGGTTAATTGAATCACACTACTCGAATCCCGGATACGTGTTTCACTTAAGCAGCATACATCAATCTTCAGAGAGTTCATTTTGAGTACTAGACACGCATGCTGACCGATGCATACTTCATGTGCAACTAGAAGTCTTTCTCTACCAGCTTGGAGTACTTTTGATGATACCAAAGGAAACACTGGTCGCATTGAATTCCCTCATCTTGCACCAAGTCCGTGCATTTCTTGTACCCACCGCTCACTGCCTGATCGATAGGATCAACTTTTGTACCATTTATTTCGGCAGTGGTGACCGAGTTTGTTTGAAAATACAGTATCGAACACCAGTAGGATATTAACACAACCTTTCAAACCAACACAAACGGTACACTATCGCAAGTGCTGCAAAAACTGTACACTACAAAAAGTGACACAAAAACGATACACTACGAAAAGTGCCACGAAAAGATGTTATCCGGTATCAGTTGCACTAACACCAACAAAAACACCAAAACGTAGAACCAATTTTTGAAGAGGATAAACTCTTCAAAAAGTACGCGCAACGTAATGCTTATTAAGATACGTTAGTTTGGGCAAAATAACGTGTGCTATTTCACCAAACAATGCAAAAATGCTTATCACTAAGACCGACTTGGAAATTCAAACCACACGGCAACTCCATTGGACTCTGCGTGATCCTGGCAATCCATGTAGTTCTGTCCGACGGGACGAGCTGGAAGACAAGAAACGCGAGAAAGGCGCGCCTCGGTGCGCGGACGGATATTCGACTGAGACGGACATTCCGGCGCAATGCAGGCTGCTGTCACTCCTGCCGTGATAAACTACGTGGTCCTGCAGTCATGTATTACTGAACTATCTACAAGTGGAATACAAAAAGGAGACTCAAACGGTTACAAACTCTGGAAACCTCGTTGGCTGTCGCAGCTCGCGGCCGCGTCAGTCTCCCCTGTCGACGGATGCAGCTGTATTTTCCGTGGAGTTTGGTGTTGCAACTGGTAATGGGGATTGGCTGATGAGAATAACAGGTGCCGACTCAGAGCGACTAGCCGAAGGTTGTGAGCTAGTGGGAGCATCGGGCGGGGTGTTTAGGGTGGGTTCTATCTCGACGAAGGCTGGTTTAAGGCGGTCTATACTGATGGTCGCTTTCTTACCTTCGACGTCTACCACGTATTTCTTTTCTTTCTCCTGGACAACGCGAAAAGGAACGGAGTAAGCCGGTTGAAATGGTGATCGCACCGCACCTACTCGAATGAACGCATGGCTGGCGGTCGCTAGAGCGGTAGGTATGTAGCTGTTGAGGGTCTATTCATTCGGTGGGGTAGCTTTAGTACCCATATTTGGTGTGACGAACATTTTGCGTAATCCCCGTAATTAAATCTCACAGGTGATAATGGAGCAACCAACTCACCTGGAAATCGTAAAGTGCAACCATAAACCAGTTCAGCCGGCGTAACACGCATATCGGCTTTAACGGTGTTACGCAGTCCTAAGAGAACCATCGACAAAACTTCACTTCATAAAGGGCCATCACAAGCACGAAGGGCAGCTCCCAGTAGCAACGAAATCGCTTCACCATGTCATTAGCCTGAGGATGATATGCTACAGCCTTTTCGTGCATGCAACCGGATGTGTTCAGTAGCTCGTGGAAGGCACCGTCAAAATGAGAACCACGGTCGGTGGTCACGATAGCACGGCAATCAAACTGACTTACCCAACCAGATAGAAATGCTTTTGTAACTTCCTCTGAGGTAAGACGGGGAATAAGTATGGCCTGTGGCCAGCGAGTGAGACGATCTACACACGTGAGGATGTAGTCGTAACCGTTCGATGGTGGGAGGGGCCCCACGAGATCCACATGCACGCGATGAAAACGTGCATCTGGCTCAGAGAATGTGCCTTATGCAGATCTAGTGTGACGGTGTATTTTACCGTGTTAGCATGGAAGACAAGCGCGGGCCCAAAGACGCGTGGCCAAACGAATCTCTCGATGACTAGTTTCACTGAGGAGGCCACACCAGGGTGCGATAAGTTGTGGATAGTTCTAACAACCAACTGGCAGAAACGAGAGGTCGGGGTTGACCCTCTGACACAGCAAATAACAGTTACGTTCGAAGTTGGAAAGGTCACTGGCATTAGATGCAGGGAGCTGTTGTTTTTGAGCTGATCGACCTCAGGATCTGTTGTTTGGGTTGCGACAATCGCTTCTAGATCTATGCCCATTGGTAGTGAGTCGTCGATACTGTGGGCGCGTGAGTGCATCTGCTACGGGATTGTGTGCCCCAGAGACGTGTCGAATGTCCGTAGTTAACTGCGAAACATAGTCTAAGTGGCGAATATCGATCAGAAGCTGACTAGAGAGCGTACACTAGTGGTTTATGATCTGTGAATACTGTGAACGTTTGATCCTCGAGTGTGCGCCGGAAATTTTGGATACCGAAATAAATTGTCACTAGTTCTCTGCTGAACATACTGTATCTGGATTCCGCAGGTTGGAGACGCTTAGAGAAGAAAGCTATTGGTTGCCATAACTTGGCGCAACGCTGCCCCAACAGCCGTGTCTTAAGCGTCTGTCCCTAATGCCAGAGGAGCGGAAGAGTCAGAGTGTGAAAGGGGTGCTATGTTGGCGAAAGCTTCTTTGATCGAAGTAAATGCTACCTGTGCCGTGTCGGGAAATATGAATTTCCGCTTACCTCCACGTAGAAGGTCTGTGAGGGGCTGCTTTATTTCGGCGCAGTGGGGGACAAACCGCCGATAAACGTTAACCAAGCCGGAAAATTGGCGCAACTGCCGGTAAGAGTGAGGCTCAGGATAGTCGCGAATTGCCACCACCTTGCCAGGCAGAGGCTGTACACCTGAGGCCGAGATTTCGTGACCCAGGAATGTGATGATGGACCTACCTAGTTCGCATTTGACAGGATTCATGGTTACATCGTGTTGGCTAGGGCGCTCGAAAAGAGCGGAGCCCAAACAACATGCGCAAAACTCAAATAGTCCGAATGGAGTTGTGATAGCGGTTTTAGAGATGTCAGCCTCGGCTACCGGGATTCGTTGGTAGGCTCTAACAAAGTCGATGCGGCTAAAAGTCGAATAACCGGATAGGGAAGAAGTTAGATCTTGAATATGCGGTATGGGATACTTACCTGGGATCGTAGCTTGATTTGAACTCTACAGTCGCCACAGGGACGCCAGTCGCCATTAGGTTTGGGAACCATGTGAAGAGACGGGGCTTAAGGACTACTAGACGGGTGTATCATGCCTAGTTCCAGCATGTGTTCGAATTCGGCCTGGGCTACGCGGAACTTGCGACGGTGTCCGCTAAAAGCTGGGGGCACTTTAGTGACAATATGGTGGGTGACGTTAATGGTCACCACGAGAAGAGGTCCAGACTGCCTTAGCACTGCTGGGTAAACTAAAAGAAGTTTTGCATTGGGATGTTAAGCCTGAGGTTCGGTGTATAGCGGCGTGATGTGATCCACGGAGGAACACGAACCGGTTACGAAAAGAGCAGTCTGTCGGTCGATAACTCTTCGGTATTGTGCTTCAACCAGTAAGTCTAAATGATCAAGCAAATCGATATCTAGTACGGAATAGCGGACATCCATTAGTATAAACACCCAGCGGGAAGTGCGACGTAGGCCTAAGTTGGGCGTAAGGGACTTACCGCCGTAAGTAGCGATAGGATTACCGCTGACGGCACGCAATTATTGGGTTGATGGAACGGCTACACCACCTGCTTCTTTCGGAAAGACACTAGCTGCTGCACCGGCGTCAATTAGGAAACTAAATCTCGCCCACGCAACAGACGACCTCTGTTATGACTCCCAACAGCGCTAGTCATCGGAACGCGTGGGGATATTAGTTTCCCTGTTTGGCACCTGGGAAGGTGCAACCGGCTTCGCTGGGCCGGGCCTTTTCTCCGAGCCGTTTGTGATATCGACAGTACCCCGATCGAGATGGACTAGAGGAGTGATCAAGGGAAGGGCTTCTGAGATGTTCACGTCAGTCACAGTTGTTATAAGATTTCTGATCTCTACAGTGAAAACAACCAGGAGTGAAGGAACTTCTGAAAGCCGCTATCAGGGTGTCCTCGGAGTGTGTCCCTACAGCGGGAGCTGTGATCTGGAGGTTACTCGAGTTTGTTACGGTAGTGACTTGTGGGTGGTATCGTTATATAATACCGTCCGCTAGTTTTGCAGCTTCTGTGAGGTTAAGATGACTGAAAACCTTGAGAAGTGCTTGAATGCTAACTGGCAATCACTGAACCCACAACTCTTTGAGGACTTTTCCCTTCGGAAAGTTGCTGCACTTCTCTCAGTAATGCAGAGCTTTTACTATCTAACTCTATTCCTTGGATAAGCCACTTCAGTCTTGGCGATTCAGACGGCAAAAGACTAACGATTACCGCTCGTTTCACGGCCGTTTAAGAATAGTCAATGAAAATGACGTTGCATATCTGAGCAGCAACGTCCTGCGGAAGACGGTCTATGGTTCATAAGTAACGAGTACGCTCGCTTTTGATCCTAAGTGTTTCAAACCCTGCTTCCAGAATACGAAACCGCTGGTCGTTTCGAACCGACCGGATGGTTCTCCGTAAACTCTAACGCGGCCAGAAGTATGAAAATACAATGATCTCACTAGGCTCAAGAACTTCTGGGGAATGCCTTTCCGTTGGAGATCACTGAAAAAGCGTTGTTCGACCAATTAAATCGATGATGTGAGAACGCTGATAGTTTCAGAAATGATCGTGAGCGGTGAATTTCATAGAGACGGATAAAGTAGCTGTGATTGACTATATTCGCAGCCTGTTTTTTTTGCTTATAAACATTGATTCACGTTGTTCAAAATAAATTAGGTAGCCAATAATTACGAAGTCTCACTGTATTACTCTCAGGAACGCCATTGTGAGGGCCGACAAATGGGTTGGTTCAGTGGAAGCCAGCACGTCATCGCCCGCGCAGAATTAATGGCAAAGTCGGAGACTGCACACGATCGGCTGTCAAAAATCGCAGCCAGTCAAGCGGATCAATGGACCACTCGGTGGCTAGTATGTCTGAGCCGGCTAGAGCTGAATCAACAAATCCGGATGCAACCAAACAAACCAGCCAGATGGACCGTTTAGGAATATCAGTAGATCGATAAGTTTTCGTACAAGGTTTTTTTTATGATTTGCACACACCCGATGTAAACATGTAGTCTATACCAATAAACCGAGATGGTCCGAAGCCAGAAGAGCCTTCTCACTAGAGCTAGTGGGTGGCTATGGAACAACTACCACGAGCATATTCCAAGAGCACAGCCAGGCCACTCCCAGGGTGGGCTGTTTAACACCGACAAATGTAACGAAGAAAACATCACAAACACCCCGCCGGAAACAACTCAGAGCTTTCTAATAGACGGGTTACTTGTAACAGAGGGAGGCCAAACACCGATATTGCAGTTGATAAAGCCCTTCAACATAAGTAAAAAAGTCAACAAATTGTGTAAATCGGACTCAGTTAAAAAAGTCAGTTCCTCCCAGGAGGAACTACAACGCCATTAATATGATTGACAACGCATTGAAACCACTCGTTGGCATTGTCCTGTAGAACTTGTATTGATTTTACCGCCATTCAGGAATGACTCAGTCCAGACGTTCTCTCACCTTGAATTTTGCTCATCTCGGGTGCCCCATCCATGTTTACTTGGTAAACGCATCGATCTGTAGTCAGCTGGCCTTACCGATGCGCACACGTGGTCTCTTCGTAAACAGGTTTCTGACGAAATCATTTAGAGCCCCACGGCGTCCATCTTTTCGCCACAGTTCCATGATGACGCTGCAACACAGGCGGACAGAATACCTGTGACAATCAAGCGTGGTTTAGTCTCGATCAGAGTTCTATCGCACAGAATTGCTACTGTATCAAGACCTAATCAGAATGGCACTTTTCTTTGCGATGCGGTGTTTAGATTACGTAGCAAACTCTTGAAGAATAAGGTCAAGTACAAAAGACTTTTACAAGTGTATTATCCAAAATGAAGCTGACAATGTGAAACCCCCTTGTAAAATACGGGAGCACACTTTTACAGACACATTGCTGTTTATGTGCCTTATAAGCTCAGGCATAACAAATAAAAACATACTGATCACAGTAACCTGTCAGCGATTCCCTTGTCAGTTCGCATGAATTCAATTAAATGAAATAATCAAGTGCCCGATGAAGCCAAAATTACCGGAACGTGAACAAGCCATCAGAGCAGATTGCCCGTTATTCCGGCTAGCATCATGCTCAGATTCATCCGCAACCAAAGTTCTTCATCGTTTCGAAACTGCACACTGTGCACGGATTATGGCGGTTCCAAACAGCATCTCCTTAAAATAAAGTAACACGACAAAGTCATTTCGGACATCAGTAAACATGACGCATAGAAAATCACAAGAAAATCAGAGGCTAGCGGTGCAGCATGAACCTCCATCCGAGAGTGGATAAGATTTCAGATGGCACCTGCGATATCATCACCACTGTCATTAAGAACAACATGGAACAGTGCATTCGCGTGGCCTGCGTTCCAGACCATGTCTCGATCGTCCCAACGACCCCATAGGGAGGCGCACACCCACAGCTTGTACGGTCAACGTTCGTCAAAATCAGAGAAGAGACCGTGGAGTGCCACCCTGCTTTGTCGCAGGGCCAAAGTACAGACTACACGCTGACCAATGTCGAGGAGGGGTAATGTGATTACCAAGGCATATGAAATACTGCAACAGATTTGCTTGAGACGACATCATTCGGCCTAACAAATACGATCGGACTCAACGATTACTTACCGGCACGTTTATACAATATTGCACCGAGCCACCGCGCGAAAGGACGCCTGATTATGTAACATGATCAACCCGCAATCAGACCTAAAACGGATCGCCAAGGGGTTAAAACCGATATTTTAGTCGAAACAAGCTCCCCTAGTTCAGTGTTTCATCTGTCCATGGCGCTTCCATCAGAACAGATAAACGAAAGACCGAGAATCTATCAGCTAACGGGGCTCATTGGTCGCTACTGGCATCATCTCGTTTAGGCTTCCAGCCTGAGCATTGAGATCACTGGACAAAGCACAGAACTCCCTAGTGAGTGCGGATGATCTTAAGAACCTTGCATAAAATGCTAGTTAGGCTCATCGGACTATAGTCATCCATAGCCTACTTAGGTCCGTCTAGATGTATTACTACGAAAGCCCCGTTTTCCAATCCTGAGTCAGCTTACTCGGGACTGACTAAGACCCGTACAGCTTACATACCGATGGAATGATATCCAACAAGCCACCTGGAACAGATTGACCGGTCTAAGACCAGAAAAACCATTCAACACCCTAAACGTTTCCATAATATCTCCTCCTTTCCAACGAGAAGAATTAGAAACCACAGAGTCTCTCTTCATACGTCTTGCTTCTCTGCCCCTCAACCATTTGCGTCACAAGACGCTGAACTTTCTCCCAGCAGGCGGTTTTCTTTTAATAGAAAACTGATCGAGCCCGCCCGTTACTTTCTGAGTGGGGTCATACTATAACCATGTAAATTGGTATGAATATTTCCGGCTTTCTGTACGGCAATACTGACCCCAGTCTAAAGAATTCATCACGAGCCGTTTGTGCAGCAGCATTGCACTGTTTGGCCTCTTGAAATCACTGTTCATAATGACCCAAGATCTTTAATCTTACTAACTGCTTACATGGTGACCAGTCTCTGGTCATGGACGATAGTTAGACCTTCCGTTGCCCTCGACAACAGATGACTTTTCCCAGGGCTGAGCGGTAAATTTCACTTGTGCGCCAAGTCCAGGATGGTTCCTACATCCCTGACTAGATCGCTCCTCTCTTCAGATCTTACAACTTTCACGTCATCGGCAAAAACGAAACTAGGCGATTGAAGGGCAGATGACAGACCGTTAATAAACAACAATAGCATCGGGCCTAGGACGGATCCTTGAGGTACGCTACTGGTGACGTTCACCAGGCTAGAGCGCTTGATTCATACTTAGACGGAAAACTTCCTGCAGGAGAGGAAATCCATCAGCCACCTGTGTACTGGCCTACCTATACCGAAAGTGTCCACCTTGCTCAGCAACAGACGATGATGACTAATCGCGCCAAACACTTTACTAAAGCTAAGGTAATGTATTACGACCTGTTTACCTTCATCCAGTAGCCGAGTCACCTCATCTAACAAGAATGAGGTTGGCCAGATAAAATCTTTTTTTAGGAATCCATGCTGGGTTGGGCCTAGCATAGAGTACTCCGGTAAATGCTGACACATGTGAGTGCGAATGATCTTCTCAAGTTTTACACAGGATGCTAGTTAGGCTTACCGGCCTATAGTTATCCACAGCCTACTCATGTCTACTATCATGTACGGCCAAGGCTGCCGCTTTTCTCCAATTCTCGGGCAGCTTATCCTAGTCCAACGTGGACCTGCACAGCTTGCATACCGATGAAGCTACGATATCCCATAACGGCTTGATGACAGCTGTGCGCATGCCATTTGGACCGGCTGACTTGTGGACATTAAATTCCTGTAGATGCTTACGCACTGTCCCCTCTAAAAGATTTAGCTCATTTAACTTTGGCGGAGGATGTACCCGCGTCAAATCGACTGGTGCCTGACTATCTACTCAGTGTACACTACCTGAGTATTCACCCAGGGCGTCTGCATTGCTCTGGTCATCAGTGGTGAAGCCGTGGTTGTTAGTGGACAGTGGGCTTGTCCCATCTTTGTTGAGCCTTTTGGCCGTGCGTTACTATAGTACCTCCTCGGCTTTTCTTTTATGCATCTGGTCACTTTCACAGCAGGCTCGTATTTCATCGGAAGCAAAAAACCACAAACTCCATGGCCGCAAGGTTCATAAAACGCATCAACAGGATCTTACACTCATTAATCAAACAATAACATGGCTGTTCACAGCCTGTAGTATGCATGCATACTTGCAAGGATCAGTGTTCCTCCGGGAGGGTTTGTCGTTTTTGATCTGCAAAACACAAACAGAAGAAAACTCCATTAACCCAAGGCTCACTAAGTGCATTAACAAGATCCTACATCGATTACATCAACTGTAAAAGGTTCATTGAACTTGGATAAGTAAATTCAGCTCGTCATATCGAGGAACTCCGTTAAACTGGTTGAGTCCAGATCCCATGCTTTCTATCTTCTTTTGTCTTGTATTAGCCAAACTATTTACTCGCTTTTCATGCATTATCACCACTAAATTCCACGCCAATTATACCCCTTGGCTTCGTCACCCGCGTTACACTTGTTGTTCAGTCATATTGCGTCACGCAGATCCTTCCAGTCTTGTTCCAATGACAAGTGTCGATTGACCTCAATTGTCACGATTCTAATTGTTGTTCTTATTCATCGCTTAAGTAACCTTTCTCCCCGGTTTTGGAATGAATCATATCATAATTGTCTGGGTTACATGACGAGGCATAAACGTTCGAACGTAATTATTCTTTTCTCCCACTCTGCCTTATCCGTGTGAATGACTGGACTTGGCCATCTCTCTATGATCTCGCCCTTTCGCATAACCACGTTATTCCGCTTGTTCTTCACCCGCGCTTGTGTGAGTGTGTCTCCTCAAATCACTAATTCTCTTCTGTCAGTTAGTTAGTTAGAATACCCCCATAAATAAGGACCTACTGTGTAAACCACTTGACTCGTTCCTGCATTACCGTCTCGAAAGTTTCCTGTCTATTTTTCCTTGGGCGTCTTGAAGCCTTTTCGACTGTACTGATTCTGTGCCCGGATTGCCCACAACTTGAGGTATGTTATTATTAATGTTTGACAGTCCGTCCGCTAGCACTTGTGGCAAAGCGAGCTTATTAGACTGGATCCCTGTTAACAGTCGTTTATGTGCTGTGAGACTCCAAGGGTCAGTCGGCGTTCGAAAGGATAGTTGTGTTAAACGCAATTTGTTCGTGATCTCGGCGTACGCCCCAACGGACTGCAGCTCAGACGCGCAGAAAGATGAGTTCTATGATGCCCTCGCCACTCTCGTTCGCAGCAGTAAAGGTTCCGACATTGTAGTGCTAGCTGGTGACTTCAATGCACAAGTTGGCAAACTCAGTGTGTCAGAAGCCTGTCTAGGTGGGCGTTGTGCTTTACCCGCTGAGCGCACAGATAACGGGGATAGGCTTCTCCAATTTTGTGCTGACAATCGATTGTTCTTGTCTAGCACAAATTTCCGACACAGCTCGCGTCGCACAGCGACATGGCGCTCTAACTCTACAGGTACTTTTAGTCAAATTGACCATATCGCCGTAAGCTACCGGTGGCGCAGTTCTGTTCAGAACTGTAGATCCTACTGGTCCACGTACGTAGAGTCGGACCATGCCTTAGTTTTAATGCGATTATCTCTCCAGCTCCATGGCCATCGTCGCAAACCGCAAACCCGATTAGCCGTGCAACGTTTGTGTGATCCAGACGTTTGCACCCGTTATGAGCAGAAGTTAGCACATGAGCTAGGATCCACGGAGAACAGTAATGTAGATGAGCATTGGTCTCATATCAAACAGGCGATGCACGTTGCAGCAGGTTTTGCCTGTGGTCCTGGATCCGTTGTCCTTCAAAGACACTGGATCTCGCAAGAGTCGCTGAATATAATGGAGCAAAAGCGTCAGCTCTCGAACCGTAAGGAGATGAATAAGATGCGGAGAAAGCTGCAAAGACAAGTTACGCGAAGCCTTAAGAAGGATCGCGAAAATTGGTGGGTCAATGTAGCCGAAGAAATGGAAGTGGCAGCTGCTTCAGGTAACAGTCAAAGACTGTTCAAACTTATTCGTGACACCAGTGGACGGCGAACTCAGGTCAGTGAAGCGATTTGCAATAAGAATGGAGAACCCATCCATTGCAAACAGCAAAGGCTTGACCGATGGGCCGAGTACTTCAAGGAACAGTTTAGCTGGCCGCACGCTAGTGTAGTTACTCCCGTGTCAACAACTGTGACTCCTTGGGTGGTATCACTTGAGCCCCCATCAGAAGTAGAAGTAGAGTCATGTATTCGATTACTAAGGCGGGGGAAAGCGGCAGGTCACGACGAACTTCCCCCAGTTCTTTTCAAACTGGGTGGTGAGGCGTTGATAAAATCACTAACCGCCTCGCTCCGTGACATTTGGAAGGAGGAGCGTATTCCGTTAATGTGGAGCGAGTCATTGATTGTTCCCATCTTCAAGAAGGGAATACGCAATGACTGCAGTAATCATCGTGGGATTAGCTTAATCCCGATAGTCACCAAAGTATTAGCTTCGATTTTGCTGCACCGTCTTACACCGCTCGCGAGAGGAATGTCCGCGAACAGCAGGCTGGATTCCGCCCAGGTCGAGGATGCATCGACCAGATTTTTACTCTTCGCCGACTTCTTGAAACGCGTCACACGCACCGCCGACCAACAATAATGCTTTTCTTAGACCTGAAAGGCGCCTTCGATTCAGTTGATCGAACATCGCTTTTCAGTACTCTTCATCGAAAAGGTATGCCCCAGAAGTTCGTGAACCTACTGAGATCATTGTATTCTCATACTTCTGGCCGCGTTAGAGTTTACGGAGAACTATCCGGTCGGTTCGAAACGACCAGTGGTGTTCGACAGGGATGCCCTTTGTCTCCATTCCTGTTCAACTTCGTCATGGACGAAATAATGGAGAGTGGGCTGCAAAATCTTCAGGATGTAGGGGTCGAACTAGGAGATAGTGAAAAGCTATGTGACTTAGATTACGCAGACGACGTTGTCTGTTTGTTCGAATCCACGGAACATGCTCAGCGTGCACTAGATAATCTCGCAAGAGCTGTAGCTCCATTCGGCATGCGCTTTGCACCTTCAAAGTGCAAGGTGATGTTACAAGACTGGACGTCAACAATTCCGAGCTTGATCCTCGATGGGGAGGTGCTGTCAGTTGTCGACCACTTCACCTACCTCGGTAGCTGCGTGACGACGGATGGGAGCACAGTAGTAGAGGTGAGCACGCGGATATCCAAAGCTCGAGCGGCGTACGCTGGACTGAAGCACTTGTGGCGCCGATCCGATATTTCACTGAAGTTGAAAGGCCGTGTATACTGTGCCACTGTGCGTTCAGTTTTGTTGTACGGTTGCGAAACTTGGAGTCTGCGTGCTGAAGATATTCGTCGTCTCGAGGTTTTCGACCATCGATGTTTACGTAGTATCGCTAGGATTGGGTGGAATAGCCGAGTAAGCAACGATGAGGTCAGAAAGCGAGTATTGGGTACTAATTCAGAGAACGTTTTGTCACAGCGTATCCAACTTAGTAGACTTCGTTGGTTGGGGCACGTATTACGTATGGCAAACACACGTCTACCGTACCGTGTCCTATTCTCCGTTCCTCCTAGGGAGTGGAAGAGACCACGTGGAGGTCAACAGATGACGTGCCAACGAGGAATGAGAAAATGTACAGCAGACTTAGGAAAAGTAGGTGCTTCACGTCTTCGTGGTTGGGGTCCAAAAGATCCGTCTATGAGTTGGCTGGAGACACTGAAGGATATGGCTGCGAACCGCGAGCAGTGGCGATCGTGTTGTCACTTTCTATCGAATCAGAATGTTTGATCGGTGTACGTTTGTACAGTTAGACTGTGTATTCCGTGTGTTGGCTACTAGGGCATTCTTTCCTTTTCCCACCCATGTAGGTCCACACCCTCTCCATCTTGTATATTCATACTTTTAAATTCAACGTGCAACATGGTGAGAAAGGCAGTGGTCAGTGGGGCTTGCCCTACTGTTTAACGCTGTACGATGATGATGATGAAAGCGAGCTTATGTTTTCTTCCGGGGGATTTGGGGTTCGTTTATCCGCGAGCCACTCAATTACGGGACGACAATCCTGTACATCAAAATGACCACCAACGGCCCGTCCATTGCAGGTCAGGTCAGGTTACGGGACTTGCGGCTTGAGCCCGTAGACGTCCAGTTTCTTTCACTGCGAGCCCATGGAGTTCCCACCGTACTGCGACTTCCAGGGATCCAATGTAATTCGGTATTTGTAGTAGCTGAGAGGAAGACAGAAACAGGCTCACCCTCGGAAACGACAACCTCACACTAATATAGGTTCAGCGCCACATTTCACTGATGTCCCCATGTAAGACATACCTCGAGTCCTCGAACAATGGAAAGTATATATGGAAGGATGATGAGTAGGGTGATGTGAAGGCTGTGATAGAGATAGTTACAGTAAGGAAACACCAGGTTGACGAGATGCAGCATAATATAGTCAGTCGGGAGGGGAAAAAATGACGGATAATAAGAGTAGAAAGGAAAGCTTCCTAATAGGGTTAGTAACAGTCTGGAAATACCTCTACCCAACACACACCCAGTTTGTGCTTAAAAGCAGCGACCGAGGTTGCTGTCCCTACGTGTGGAGGCAACTTGTTCTACTTGTTTATGACACAGGGAGAAAAGAAACGTGCCCTTATGCTGTTGTTTGCTCTTGGTTTGTCCAGTTTATGCTCGTGTCCCCTGGGTGCAAGGTTGTGACGAGTCAGTAATGGTCTGTCGGTCGTATTGATTCCCTTATATAACTTACAGCACTCTATCAGAACTCCCCTTAGCCCACGACCATCAACGGAGAATAGATTTGGGGCTTTTAGTCTTTTCTGGTACGCCTTCCCTTGCATCCCGCTTATCATTCGAGTAAACCTCTTTTGAACGTCTTCCAACACCTTTCTGTTCTTCACTAGGCTCGGTGCCAATGCTTGTACGAAAGTCTCCAAGTGATGCCTTTCGGTCACCTTATATATAAGAAGAATTACTCCGGCCTCTCTAGACACCAATGTTCTTCTTAGGTCAAAAAGCTCTCTGTTTGCCCTGACCACTGCTGACGTACACTGCTTGGCGGGTTTGAAGCTCTCTCGCACAAGCACGCCTAGGTCTCTTACCACAGCAGTGGACTTAATCCTGATTGGGACGGAAAGCCCAACGTACCTGTATTCGCTGCTTCCCGTGCTTGTTAGCAAGTTTGCATTTGGCTCCATTTGATTGCAATTCCCACTTCTCAGCCCACGCACTAATCCTGTTTGAAGTCGACTTGAGGTTGGTTCACCTACTATTTTGATATCATCTGCGAATAGAAACCCCGGGTAGTCTAGTGTGGTTACCAGATCATTCACGAATACCAGGAAGAACAGCGGTCTCAGCACGGAACCTTGCGGCACACCACTGCATGCCTGGGCCAGTGTAGACCTGGTGTCCTCGACCCGCACGAAGAAAGCTGTTACTTAGATAAACTCGATCAACCTCACAGTCTGTAGGGCCAATCCAAGTGCTCCCAGTTTTCCCAGCAAGAAACGATGGCTTACCGAATCGAAGGCTTTTTGAAAGTCTAAGTAGCGTACCTCCACTTGTTCCCCTTTGGTCAAATCTGCGAGTTACCTCATCGAAAAATGATAGCAGGTTAGTGAGGCGGGATCTTTTTTTGAGAAACCCGTGTTGCTGATTAGCAATCAGCTTATGAGTCCGTAGTTGTACCGTTACACGCTCCCTGACCCGTCCCTCTAGTACTTTGAGGGCGACTGGTAGTAAGCTTACGAGACGGTGGTTAGAAGCCACCTCCCGTTTGCCTCCCTTGCGAATGGGGACAACTTGCGCCAGTTTCCAATCGTCCGGTAGCTTCCCGACACCTAGGGACACGTTGAACAGCTGTGTCAGCGGTCCAGCCAGTACAATGGCCAGCGCTTTCAGAATGGCGGGTTGGACAACATCCGGCCCCGCAGCCTTATTGCTATTCGGACTGTTCAGCGTCAGTTCAACCTCACTATTACTAATGACGACTTCATCTATGATAATCGTCCGCTGGGTTATGATGGTCTCGGGCTATCTCCCGGTGTCTTGTCTATGCACACGTTCGAAGAAGTTCTTCAGGGTCTACGCTTTCTCGTAAGCGCTCGTTAACTGCACTCCGTTTTCGTTGACTACGCACCCTATGGCGACTCTTGCTGTAGCCTTAGACTGGACGTAGTTATAGTAGGCCTTAGGACATACCTTCACTCCACCGCTAGAGCCGCTCCATATCTTACCTGATTTCCTCGCTGCACCCTAATGGCACACTCACGGGCTCTCATATATTGCAGCAAACTCTAATGTCCACCTGTTGACCGATAACGACGCCACGCTTTGCGTCTCACCAGTTGCGCCTTGGCGGATCGGCCCGTCCACCACGGTAGTCTGCCCAGTCTTTTGACGCGTCTCAGTGGGGCGAACTCGTCAGTCAACCTGAAGAGGTAATCCTTGATGACGGTCTACCTCCTTCCACTGCCTGATAATGAGTGCCCCAGTCAACTCTACCTGCTGCTTACTTGATTGCGATGACGTCCAAGCTCCTGAAGTTCCTTTGCATCTTATTTTGAACCCCGGGGGGCACTTGGATCAGAAATCTGATGACCACATGGTCGCTCCTCCCAAGCGAGGCAGTGAACTCTAGTCAACTTACTTCCTCCGGGTCTCAAGTGGTCACCAGGTTAAGTACACTCGGAGTTTGCCCTTTCCTCAACCTGGTCGGCTGGTCGACGTGCTGAAACAGCGGTATGCAGTCCACCAGCTCGATTAATTTCCTACTACAGTGGTTGTCAGTCGAAGAAGACAGGCTCTCCCAACTTGTTTCGGGGGAGTTGAAATCCCCAGTATCAAAATCCGGGATGCCTGCGAGACAATCAGGGCTGCATACTCGAACATTAAAAAGTCCTCTTCCGGACTAGCATTTTGGTTGCGGTACACGCATACTATATCCATAAGAGATCCCGGATATAGTAGGCGGCATAGTGAAGCTTGTATATTTGGGGTACGCGGGGATTCTCCAGATTGCTGTTCAAGGTTTTTGTTTGCTAACAGTAGCGTTCCTTCTCCTACCCTGCCAGCATCTCTGTCCGTCCGGTAGGCGCAGTATCCCTTGGTGGGTGGCAGCTCAGTGGCTGCACCTTGGTGCAACCATACCTTCGTTATTGCAATGCGGTCAGCTCCGATTGTTTCAACCTCGAGTTCCTTCCTCTTGTTTACTATGCTGCGAGCGTCGGTGTACACTACTCTGAGTTCCCCCGTGGTAGGTACTGTTTCGCTCATCCGTCGGACATTACTAATCTCTCTCCCTAGCTGGCTCTCGGACTCATCATCCGATAGCCCTCCCCATTTTTGTCACTGGATTGGGGTAGGGGGGGGGGGGGGTAGCCGGGCTGATGCTTGTTTCGTTGTCCCCACTGCGGTATCCCTGTCATTCCATAGAAATGCCAGTCACTGGGGATACTCATTGGGGCAGTTGGTAGGCTACTACCATGGGTCTCGCGCTCATCAAAGGGGTAGATGTGGTTCCTTTGTAGGTGAGATTCCCACCAGAAGCGTTTCTGGAGCCTTTCCCCGAGTGATCGGGTTCCACACGCATTACTCCATTTGTGTGCCTAACAATTTGGTCCGCTGCTGCTAAGAACCTGTCTCGGAAAAGTGGGTTTCCAAACTCCACTGACACAGATCTAGGGCACTGGTTTTCTCTTGGGTTGGCTGACCAGCGGCCCAGCCTGAAAAACTCCCTTCAAAAGAGGATGCTCGGGCACACTAATATGTCTCAGTAGGTTTGTGACCCGGTGCCTCAGCTCCCTGAATCCTTGTCTAATTGACAAGCAGAACGGCACAGGTATCCCCTTTATGTCGACATTTCTGCCGTGCTCAAACTTCGTCAGTCATTGCGCCATAGTGGCTGTTTGGTCCCTCGTGTTTTTCAATTCACTGTCTCTATTATTTACCGTATGCTAGAGTCCGGATACGGAACGATTTTGCTGCTCGTCGAAATGGTGGTTACTTCCGAAAAAGACTTTTATATAAAACTGCTTCAACACAAAGAGAAACAAAAGGGTGAGAAGCGAATTCACCCCTTGGGAATAGATAAGATGACAAGTGATCCTTTTGGTTGATATTGTCAAGGTTTCCATTTTTGTATGGTAATTGCCTTGGCGAACATGTTTTGCTTTCCCTGCTCCTTAAGAAAATCGAAGCGTGTTTTCGATCTTTCTCACCATGCATTTGATTTGACCTTGATCGCACTGCAAACCGTTCGGCTGATTTCGGGATTTGTTCAGTCACTCGGTTGCGTAACTGTCTCCCTGTCCGATCTACGTAGGAAGCTCCGCACACACTGAAATTCATATAGGGTTGGTGTCCACAAGCTAACTTAGTTTTCCTGGAGTTGTGCGTATCGAATTCGGTCGCAGGACAATCAACGAGGTCAGTGGTAGGTGCGGCGGAGAAGCCTGGGACATGCCTTCTTGACACATTATCTTTTTTTCAATTCTCTCAGGAGATGTATGTCTCAATGAAAAACTGTGTTGGCCTATCGTCCACCACTCATTACTTCAATTCTGCATATTTTCTTTGTGTTTTGCACCGGTGCTCAACCGAACAGGTGACTGAGAGTGGAAACTTCATATTGCTGTTTTTTAATAAAGAGGCATGCAATTAATACGCAAAGTTTCGTTGCTGACGGCACAAAATTCCCGCCAGATATTTCCCAGTTCCACTCATCATCATGATGAGGACACGTTCACAGTGTGGCTGTATTAGTGTTCTGAATTTTCTGATTCAGGTTATTTTCGGATGTCTGTGAACCACTTGATTATGAAAGGCTTCACAAAGTTTTGTACCATCAATGAAAGAAATTAGTTATGCTCTTGATAAGTGATTTTTGCCATTCGATTTTCTCTATTCTTACATTGTTTTCGTACACAGTTATCCTAGAAATTTTTTGAGTTGTGGCTGCGCGTAGCATGTCAGTTTATTATGAGACAGAGTTGTGCTTCCGTTCTTAGTAGGACGTTTATCATGCTACAGGAGATAACTCACTTGGTGATTTTGCAAGTAATACTGAAGAAAGGTTCTATGTAGTTTTTTGTAAATTTTATTTAGCTGCCTGCTAGATCCGATAACTCGTTGGATGGTCTGTTGTCCTGCGACGAGGAGCGATTGGCTGTGTCCTGCGGTCAAAATGTTTGTCGTATTGTACATAGTTCCGTTACCTATGCGATTGTAATGTGCTATGACACAAGGGATTTCACTCACTGACATTATGGGAGCACAGAGACACTCGCAGATCTCAAGGGTCTCGCGCATAACACAAATCTGACGAAGGATAAATACACATACCACTGTTCACACACAGCACAATGCGAGCCCCGTTGGATGCTAGAATCCGTAGTTCCAACGTGCGAATTTATGGTCAGAGCACATTTAGCATCGGTCGTCGAGCAGGATAATCAGGACCGAGCTGCCCATTGTATCGAGCTGGGTGGGTAGTGATAAGTGGGGTACTGCTCAGAGTTCCCTCTCCTATTCAACCTTTGTCTTCTGTCCCCAACCAATTCTCTCTGCCTCATCTATCCACCCATAATGTTCCCACCGATATCATCATCATCATCTTCATCATAGTACAGCGTTAAACAGTAGGGCAAGCCCCAACGACCACTGCCGTTCTCACCATGTTGCACGTTGAATTAGAAAGTATGAATATACAAGATGGACAGGGACTGGACCTACACGGGTGGGAAAAGGAAAGAATGCCCTAATAGCCAAAACACAGAATACACAGTCTAACTGTACAAACGCACATCGACCAGTCATTCTGATTCGATAGAAAGTGACAACACGATCGCCACTGTTCACGGTTCGCTGCCATATCCCTCAGTGTTTCCAGCCAACTCATAGACGGATCTTTTGGACCCCAACCACGAAGACGTGAAGCACCTACTTTTCCTAAGTCTGCTGTACATTTTCTCATTCCTCGCTGCCACGTCATTTGTTGACCTCCGCGTGGTTTTTTCCACTCTCTAGGAGGAATGGAGAATAGGACACGGCACGGTAGACGTGTGTTTGCCATACGTAACACGTGCCCCAACCAACGAAGTCTACCAAGCTGGATACGCTGTGACAAAACGTTCTCCGAATTAGTACCCAATACTCGCTTTCTCACCTCATCGTTGCTTACTCGGCTATTCCACCCAATCCTAGCGATACTACGTAAACATCGGTGGTCGAAAACCTCGAGACGACGAATATCTTCAGCACGCAGACCCCAAGTCTCGCAACCATACAACAGAACTGAACGCACTGCAGCACAGTATACACGGCCTTTCAAATTCAGTGAAATACCAGGTCGGCGCCACAAGTTCTTCAGTCCAGCGTACGCCGCTCGAGCCTTGGATATCCGCGTGCTCACCTCTACTACTGTACTCCCATCCGTCGTCACGCAGCTAACGAGGTAGGTGAAGTGGTCGACAACTGACATCACCTCTCCATCGAGCATCAATCTCGGAATTGTTGACGTCCAGTCTTGTAACATCACCTTACACTTTGAAAGTGCAAAGCGCATGCCGAATGGAGCTACAGCTCTTGCAAGATTATCTAGTGCACGCTGAGCATGTTCCGTGGATTCGAACAAGCAGACAACGTCGTCCGCGTAATCTAGGTCACATAGCTTTTCACTATTTCCTAGTTCGACGCCTACATCCTGAAGATTTTGCAGCGCACTCTCCATCATTTCGTCCATGACGAAGTTGAAAAGGAATGGAGACAAAGAGCATCCCTGTCGAACACCACTGGTCGTTTCGAACCGACCGGATAGTTCACCGTAAACCCTAACGCGGCCAGAAGTATGAGAATACAATGATCTCATTAGGTTCACGAACTTCTGGGGCATACCTTTTCGATGAAGAATACTGAAAAGCGATGTTCGATCAACTGAATCGAAGGCGCCTTTCAAGTCTAAGAAAATCATTATTGTCGGTTGGCGATGCGTGTGACTGATAACACGGTCGATACTCGCAACGATTCATTGTCAAATAGTGTCGGGAATAATCGTCTGTCTGGTAATTCACATTTTCTCAAGCCTCGTCAGCCTCTGAATCTCGGCTCCTTCAACGTGCGTACACTCATGCAGGCCGGTCAGCAGGCGTGCCTAGTACTCAAAATGAACTCCCCGAAGATTGATGTATGCTGCTTAAGTGAAACACGTATCCGGGATTCGAGTAGTGTGATTCAATTAACCACTCCTGGTATATCATCGAGGTATTTCCTGCGCACTTCAGGAGACGAAGTAGCTCGAGCTGCGGGTCAACGTGGTGTAGGAATTGTCTTGACTGACAAGGCTGAGGCTGCCCTTTTAGACTGGATCCCTGTTAACAGTCGTTTATGTACTGAGACTCCAGGGGTCAGTTGGCGTTCGAAAAAATCGTTGTGTTGAGCGCAATTTGTTTTTACTCTCGGCGTACGTCCCAGCGGACTGCAGCTCGGACGCACAGAAAGACGAGTTCTGTGATGAACTCGCCACCCTCGGTCGCAGCATTATAGTGCTAGCTGGTGACTTCAATGCACAAGTTGGCAAACTTAGTGCGTCCGAAGCCTGTTTAGGTGGGTGTTGTGCTTTACCCGCTAAGCTTACAGATAACGGGGATAGACTTCTCCAGCTTTGTGCAGACAATTGATTGTTCTTGTCTAGTACCATTTTCCGACACAGCTCACGTCGCACAGCGATATGGCACTCTAACTCCACAGGTACTTTTAGTCAAATTGACCATATCGCCGTAAGCTACCGGTGGCGCAGTTCTGTTCAGAACTGTAGATCCTACTGGTCCACGTACGTAGAGTCGGACCATGCATTAGTTTTAATGCGATTCTCTATCCAGCTCCATGGTCATCGTCGCAAACCGCAAACCTGGTTAGCGGTGCAACGTATATGTGATCCAGAAGTACGCACCCGGTATGAGCAGAAGTTAGCACATGAGCTAGGATCTACGACGAACAGTAATGTAGATGATCATTGGGCTCATATCAAACAGGCGATGCACGTTGCAGCAGGTTTTGCCTGTAATCCTAGATCCGTTGTCCATCAAAAACACTGGATTTCGCAAGAGTCGCTGAGTATAATGGAGCAAAAGAGTCAGCTCTCGAACTGTAAGGAGATTATTCAGATGCGGAGAAAGTTGCAAAGGCAAGTTACGAAAAGCCTTAAGAATGGTCGCGAAAATTGGTGAGTGAAGGTAGCCGAAGAAATGGAAATAGCATCTGCTTCAGGTTACAGTCAAAGACTGTTCAAACTTATTCGTGACATCGGTGGACGGTGCACCCATGCCAGTGAAACGATTTGCGATAGAAATGGAGAACCCATCCATAGCAAACAGCAAAGGCTTGACCGTTGGGCCGAATACTTCAAGGAACAGTTTAGCCGGCCGCACGCTAGTGTAGTTACTCCTGTGTCAACAACTGCGATTCCTTGGGTGGTATCACTTGATCCCCCATCGGAAGTAGAAGCAGTCATGCATTCGATTACTAAAGCGAGGGAGCGGCAGGTCCCTCCAGTTCTTCTCAAACTAGGTGGAGATACTTTGATAAAATCGCTTACCGTCGTGCTCCGTGACATTTGAAACGCGGAGCGTATTCCGTTAATATGGAGTGAGCGGTTGATTGTTCCCATCTTCAAGAAGGGAATACATAATGACTGTAGTAATCATCGTGGGATTAGCTCAATTCCGATAGTCATCAAAGTATTAGCCTCGATTCTGCTGCATCGTCTTACACCGCTCGCGAGAGGAATGCCCGCGAACAGCAGGCTGGATTCCGCCCAGGTCGAGGATGCATTGACCAGATTTTTACTCTTCGCCGACTACTTGAAACGCGTCACACGCACCGCCGACCGACAATAATAATTTTCTTAGACCTAAAAGGCGCCTTCGATTCAATTGGTCGAACAGCGCTTTTTCAGTGATCTTCAACGGAAAGGCATGCCCCAGAAGTTCATGAGCCTAGTGAGATCATTGTATTTTCATACTTCTGGCCGCGTTAGAGTTTACGGAGAACTATCCGGTCGGTTCGAAACGACCAGCGGTGTTCGAAAAGGATGTCCCATGTCTCCATTCCCGTTCAACTTCATTATGGACGCAATAATGGAGAGTGCACTGCAAAATCTTCAGGATGTAGACGTCGAACTAGGAAATAGTGAAAAGCTATGTGACCTAGATTACGCGGACGACGTTGTCTGCTTGTTCGAATCCACGGAACATGCTCAGCGTGCACTAGATAATCTTGCAAGAGCTGTAGCTCCATTCGGCATGCGCTTTGCACCTTCAAAGTGTAAGGTGATGTTACAAGACTGGACGTCAACAATTCCGAGATTGATGCTCGATGGAGAGGTGATGTCAGTTGTCGACCACTTCACCTACCTCGTTAGCTGCGTGACGACGGATGGGAGTACAGTAGTAGAGGTGAGCACGCGGATATCCAAGGCTCGAGCGGCGTACGCTGGACTGAAGAACTTGTGGCGCCGACCTGGTATTTCACTGAATTTGAAAGGCCGTGTATACTGTGCTGCAGTGCGTTCAGTTCTGTTGTATGGTTGCGAGACTTGGGGTCTGCGTGCTGAAGATATTCGTCGTCTCGAGGTTTTCGACCACCGATTTTTACGTAATATCGCTAAGATTGGGTGGAATAGCCCAGTGAGTAATGATGAGGTGAGAAAGCGAGTATTGGGTACTAATTCGGAGAACGTTTTGTCACAGCGTATCCAGCTTGGTAGACTTCGTTGGTTGGGGCACGTGTTACGTATGGCAAACACACGTCTACCGTACCGTGTCCTATTCTCCGTGGAAAAATCATGTGGAGGTCAACAAATGACGTGGCAGTGAGGAATGAGAAAATGTACAGCAGACTTAGGAAAAGTAGGTGCTTCACGTCTTCGTGGTTGGAGTCCAAAAGATCCGTCCACTAGTTGACTGAAGACACTGAAGGATATGACAGCGAACCGTGAACAGTGGCGATCGTGTTGTCACTTTCTATCGAATCAGAATGACTGGTCGATGTGCGTTTGTACAGTTAGACTGTGTATTCTGTGTTTTGGCTATTAGGGCATTCTTTCCTTTTCCCACCCGTGTAGGTCCAGTCCCTGTCCATCTTGTATATTCATACTTTCTAATTCAACGTGCAACACGGTGAGAAAGGCAATGGTCGTTGGGGCTTGCCCTACTTTTTAACGCTGTACTATGATGATGATGATGATGCAGCCAACTCAACTTGACCCCCAACCTGAAGGACCAGGAGACTGGACTTCGTCTGACCTCTACCCATTGACCTGTCAGGTATGATTGCATCTCCGGCTTAAAGAAGCTATCCTGTATAGCTCTTTGGGTCGTGATGCGCGCAAGCCATCACACCGTGTCAAGGTGTAATCTTGTGCAGTCTCTCCAGTAGACACTGTGGAACGCAACTAGCAGGAGTCGTGGCGGTGCTGGATGTGTTTCACGCCATAGTCCTATTTCATGGCACTTGAATATTGGTGTCGTAGGAGGTAGACCAGCCATTCTAAGAAACTCGGGCACAATCCGGCCGTTTTCGTCCCTCTTATTCTACCGTCGTTTACGTTTGCCCTAAGATTATGAAGTAGCAGTCTTCTGTCTCTTTCTGCCATGACCTCCGTGTCCCGCTTTATGCGTTGCACTTCAGCATCTAGGCGCTTAAACTGTTCCCTGAGGGATCCTACTTCCGTCAGGAGGCTTTTTCCGACATTTGTGAAGCCTGCTGCTCCTTTGTTCTCCTTACATTTTGGCTTGGGTTGTCTTCTTTTAGTTTTCTGATCTGGCACAGTTTTTCCTTCTCGCTAAGCTATGGATCGAATTCGCCCTCTCTTGTCTTGGTTCTAGTTTCATATTCCTGTCCTCTTTCCCTAGTTCCCCTCGAATTATGCGCAAGCACTCGCTTGCGAACGCGAAGCAGTGGGCGTATATCCACTTGAGCGATGCATACTTCATGTGCAACTAGAAGTCTTTCTCTACCAGCTTGGAGTACTTTTGATGATACCAAAGGAAACACTGGTCGCATTGAATTCCCTCATCTTGCACCAAGTCCGTGCATTCCTTGTTCCTACCGCTCACTGCCTGATCGATAGGATCAACCTTTGTACCATTCATTTCGGCAGTGGTGACCGAGTTTGTTTGAAAATACAGTATCGAACACCAGTAAGATAATAACACAACCTTTCAAACCGACACAAACGGTACACTATAGCAAGCGCTGCAAAAACTGTACACTAAAAAGTGACACAAAAACGATACACTACGAAAATTGCCACGAAAAGATGTTATCCGGTACAAGTTGCACTAACACCAACAAAAACACCAAAGAAGACACCAAAACGTACAACCAGTTTTTGAAGAGGATAAAATCTTCAAAATGTAGGCGCAACGTAATGCTTATTAAGATACGTTAGTTTGGGCGAAATAACGTGTGCCATTTCACCGAGCAATGCAAAAATGCTTATCACTTAGACCGAGAAAGTCAAGGATCGAACTACCACAAATTAAACGGTAATATCAGCTGAAATAGACATTTTGTGATGAAATAAATTACGCATAAAAGAAAGTGAAACAAATCCAAACCTCGCGGCAACTCTACTAGACTAACCCTATTTCCAACCTCGTGACCTCCGTCCTTCTGAATTCCCGCCTGAATTGCAGTCAGAAACCTCATCACAAGGTCTTCCAGACCAATACCAGTTGGACTTTCTCGTGAGGCTTCTCTACGAAAACACCCCATGCTCCACACAGCGTCGCGTCGCGGTGTAGCGCATGTCGAATTGTCAGTTGTCTTGAAGTATTGAAGTACTACACGGGTTCGAGGCTTTAAGCCCAATTGTCCCGGTTCTTTAGGAAATCTTTGATCTTCTGTCGGATTCACCGAGCTGAAACGAGAGTAAAAAGAAGCGGGGGGGGGGGGCGGGGGTGGCAGCGAAAACAAGATACATATAACCTCATTCAGTGTCACACTGTGGACAGTGCCTTAAGCTGAGTGGGGGTGCGGCATTCATGAACATATATGCGATAAAAGACAACTATTTTGTTTGTTTGTTTTTTTTTGACAAAGGGAATTATTGGGAGAGACCCAGGTAGATGTCTAGCTTTTTCTTGAAGATAGTTTTGTCCTGCGACAGAACAATATCTTCCGGAAGTGCATTCCACATGGTAATAACCCTACAGCTACAAAAGTTTATCCTTAGTGAAGTGCGTGGCCTCGGTTTGAAAACTTTCCTGCTGTGACCACGGAGAGAGGAGGCTGGACAGACGGAGAAGAAGTAATCGCTTTGACCTGTTTCAAAAAGGTGAAACATCAAAAACAGATCACCTCTTACGCGTCTTACGTCAAGGGGATAGAGGTTGAGGAGTGAGAGGCGGACAGGATAAGGTAGATGGGATAGACCACTTACTGCCTTGGTGGAGGCCCGCTGAACCCTTTCTAGGATCTCACGGTCTCGGACAAGACCAGAGTGCACTATCTGACTACCGTACTCCAGCAGAGGTCGGATATAAGTGCCGAAAATTATGGGGAAATCATCCTTAAATATGCGCGGGAAGGACCTTCGAATCATGTTTAGAACTCGAAAGGCAGACTTGCTCGCAAGTTCGTGATGATGAGAGAAGGATAAGTTACAATCTAACCAGAAACCGAGCACCTTGTGTCGGTCAACCCTTGGCAGAGTGGCTGCTCCATTAATGGAAAACGTGTGACCAGTCTCTCTGCCGAAAGACATGCTCACGCATTTGTCATCATTAACTGGGAGGTTCCAATCCTCGGACCAGCGTTTTGTTTCATAAACTGCAATTTGCAGGTCTTCAACGCTTGAACTCCAGAGGGTTACATCATCTGCGTACATGGCAATGTTCGCAGGAAGGGCTGTCGGTAGATCGTTTATATAGATCAGGAAAAGAAGAGGACCTAAGACCGACCCTTGGGGGACCCCAGTTGTTGCTGGGGAGGGTTGAGACAAAACATTCCCGACTTTAACCACAAAGGTGCGGTCGGTAAGGAAGCTACGTAGGATGGCCAACATGGAGCCTGTGATCCCGTACGTCTGCAGCTTATAAAGAAGAGGGGCATGGGGGACCTTATCGAAGGCCTTAGCAAAATTGATGAATACAGCGTGTGAGAGCTGGCCATCATCATAGGCTTTCGTTAGACTATCCATGACAGTAAGCATATTGGTGATGCATGACCTGCCAGGAAGAAACCCATGTTGCGACGGGGAGAGGATCTTATTTCTCAGTTCTCAGTTCAGTTCAGTTCAGTTTGCACAGGACTTGGTGTGGCTAGAGCCAATCGTGTGTCCAGATAGCTGTGTTGTTGGCGCGTTTCCGTAGCTCCCAACACTGCGTGATTTTCTTTTTCTGAAAGGCAGAAATTTTGTGCAGTATCAGCCCTGGCAGAGTAAGGTGGAAACAATAAGTAAATTGCATCTGACCCTAAAAGCTGCTTAAGATAACTCGGGGTATACTGCCACCCAACATGAGTCTACTGCTTTCTTAAAGGCCTTCACTGTTGTGGTATTTATGACCTCTTCCGGGAGCTTATTCCAATAGGGTACCACTCTATTTGAGAAGTACTTCGCCCTAATTTGGAGCCTCGAATGTTTCCTTTGTAATCTAAGGCTATGCCCCCTTGTGCCTCTCTCGGGGATCATCGAAAAAAGGTCTTCTCGACTTATTCCTGACAGTCCTTTCATTACCTTGAAGGTTTCTATCAAATCCCCGCGAATGCGCCGTCTTTCCATCGAGAATAGGTCTAGGGCACGGAGACGCTCTGTGTAGTTAAACCCCCTTTGCCCAGCCACCATTCTAGTGGCTAGCCCTTGCACTTTCTCAAGACAGTCGATATCTTTCTGGTAGTACGGTGCCCAGGCCTGCACGCAGTACTCCATATGCGGCCTAACTATGGCCTGATATATCGGAACGAATATCTCCGGATCTCTACACGACATAATGGATCTAACTCGAAAGAGTTCCCTCCTGGCCGTATTGGCTGCTGAGGTGCACTGCTTTGACGGCTTAAAGCTGTTGTCCATTATAACGCCCAAGTCTTTGACCTGCGAGACCACTTGCAACGAACCCACACTATTCTCACTAGCCCCCGTATTTGTGGTCAAGCATTGACACTTGGTGAGGTTTAGTGGAAGGTCCCATTTCCGTGCCCAGTTTTGTACTGCTAACACGTCAAGTTCTATATCTACTCCCGCTATCTTGACGTCATCGGCAAACATAAAGGTGGGGTTTGTAAGCCCACGTGCTAGGTCGTTGATGAAGATCAGGAAGAGCAGAGGGCCGAGCACCGAGCCCTGTGGCACCCCACTTGTTACACCTTCCGGTTTTGAAACATGGTTCCCCACCTTAACACTAAGGTTCGCCCTGCTAAGAAACTACTTATCCATTGTCTTGCCTTTCCAAAAATTCCCATGGACTGCAGTTTGACGTCCAGAAATCTGTGGTTCACGGAATCAAACGCCTTGCTGAAGTCCAAGTAACAGACCGCAATCGATTGCCCTTCGTCCAGACGCTTGGTTACCTCATCGAGGAACAGCAGGAGATTCGTCAGACAGGATCGCCCTGCCACAAACCCATGCTGAGCATTTGATATGAGGTTGTGTTGAACCAAATGCCTAGAGATCTGCTTCCTGACTATTCGCTCCAGGCACTTACACAGTACTGAAGTCAAGCTAACCGGCCGGTAATTTTCCGCCTTTTGCCGGGGTCCACTCTTGTAAATGCCTACCACTGTTGCTCTCCTCCAGTCTCCCGGCCCAATTCCCTCTCTAAGTGACGTTTCATACAGCTTCGTCACCGGAGCCTTCAGGACCTCGGCCAGAGGCTGAACGATTCCTGGATGAATCCCGTCTGGACCTGCTGCTTTGTTTCTATTCAAAGTTTGCAACTCCGCGTACACTTCTTCTTCTCCTACAGTAAGTTCGGGTATTGGAGGCGCCTGTGGGCCCTCCATTCTTTCCTCCAAACTATTTTCTGGTCGATATATGCTCTTGAAGAATTCCAAGAGCGTGTCAGCCTTGTCTTCGTCGTTTAGAGCTAGTCGCCCCTGTGCTCTCTCTCATACGTTTGTGAGATTGCACGTAGGCGTAGAATCGCTTTGGGTTTGTGCGGACCGACGCCGCTAACCGGCGCTCGAAAGCATATTTCTCCACTCTTTGGATCTCTTGAGCCCTGTTCCTAGCCATCTTATAGCTATTCCATGCCCCTGAGTTCTGTACAGCTTGTACGCCGCCCATCGTTGCCTACGAATAACTATGGCCTTGCGGACCTTTGACTTCCACCATGGGGGTAGACTTCTACTGCTTGCCACCATCAGGGGTGCAAACTCATCTGTAAGTTCGAGTAGCCCCATCTTGATGGTCTCCCAACGTTCCTCTACGGAGGCATTTGTGTGTCTCGGTGTCCACTGAATTTCCACCGCCGCCTTCTTCAGTTCACCTATGTTGATTCTCCCATAGCGCCGACGTAACACGATTTCCTTCGGCGCCTTGCTTAGTCTTAGTGTGACCCTTAGGACTACATGATCACTTTTTCCAAGTGGCTCTTCCCACTTAATTTCCTTAACGTCCTGATGTTGCCGCGTTATGATTAAGTCAAGGAGAGACGGGTGCTGTCCACCTCTGTGTCTAGTGGCCTGTGTCACATGCTGCGTAAGTGCATGTAACTGGACCCACTGCAGAAACTTGTCGCCCGTTTATCCCCTTGGTGCGATCCCGCTTTCCCAGTTAATTTCGGGTAGATTGAGATCCCCTAATAAGATGAACTCCTTTGTCTGTGCCAGCACCGCATCCAGCATTTGGAAGAGCTCAACATCTTCCTCATCTGTGGCTAGCGGTGCCCTGTAGATACAGATAATGCATACTGTACGCCCCTCTATCTTAATAAAGCAGGATGTGACCTGTACATTACCGGAGACTAAGTTGAACGGAGCCTCCCAATGGCCTATGTCGGTCCGTATTAGAAGTGCCACTCCGCCCCCCTGCCTTCCATCTGTTCTATCCTGTCTGTAGGCAGCGTATCCCTGGAAGCGCATGTCAGTATATGGCTTTATCCAAGTTTCCGTCAACGCAACGACCTCAGACTCTGCGATCCTAGCCGTCAACTCCCCTCTTTTTCCCGGGAGACTGCAGGTGTTGGTGTACCATATTGACGGTTCCCTGGTCCTCGTTACTGACTTCATTGCTAATTCTAGGGCTGGGGTATCCTCGGGCGCAATCTCCGAGGTGATGCCCCGTTTTTTGCCTCTAAAGGTGTCGGCGGTGCAGCATCTTGCATATCGAGTGAGACTCTGAGTGTCGTGGCTTTTTCTTTTCCACCCGTCGCCCCAGTGTCAGGCTCGACATGCACAAAGGACGTTACTCCCTTCTGAGTCGCCGTACCGATGGGCCGGGATGGTCAGTCTTCAGGTAAAGGGCAGTGGGAAGTCATCCCGTATGAGCCTCATCACATCGCACTCTATTGACTCGGCTGGATGTCGGTGCTCCGCCAATAAACCTTCAGGGTGTGGTCCAATTTCCTCTTGAATAGTGTCTCGGTTTCCTCTTCCACCACTTCGGTCGGTAGAGCGTTCCAAAGATTGGTCACCCTCCTTGACAATCGATAGATGGCCGGTAAGCCGGTGGAATGCACCTTACGAAGCGTCAGGGTGTGTCCTCTGGTACGATCACTATTCCTGAGTGGGAATTCCGCCTGTAGTTCCCGGCCCAACTCACCGCGGATTATGCGCCTGGCATAGATGAGGTCGCCTCGAAGCCGTCGATAGACAATGGGAAACAACTCGGTGACTTTTAGGCGTTCCTCATAGCTGAACCCACGCAGCACGGCCACGAGGCGTGTGGCAGCACGTTGCACCCCTTCCAGTTTGGCTACTTCCGCCGCCGTGCACGGGTTGACAGTCGGACCGCCATATTCCAAACAAGGACGTACATGTGAGACATAAAGCAGTCGGAAAGTGTCCCGGGGTAGAGGCCCAAATGAACGGCGGATCGGACCAAGCATCTTCCACGCTGAGGCGCACGCTCTTTCAGTGTGTGCTCTTGTCTTCAGATTGCTGGTGACAACAACTCCGAGATCCTTTTCCTCCTGCGTGTGACGGAGTACGATACTCCCAAGGCAGTAGCCGGAAGTATCGTTGAGGCCACCAATCCTCATGCTCGCGCACTTGTCCACGTTTATCGGTAGACCCCAGGTGATCGACCAATTGGCGAGGGCCTGCAGATCCTCCTGTAGTATCTCGCGATCCTCTGCCGATCGAATGGTGCGCCAGATCTTGAGATCCTCGGCGTAGATAAGGCATTGGGATCGAATGGTCTGTGGTAGGTCGTTTACAAACACTAGAAACAACAGGGGTCCTAGCACGGAGCCTTGCGGCACGCCACTGCCAACTGGATACCACGCGGACTGGGACTGTGCAACTCTCACGGAAAAGGTTCTCCCGACCAAGAATTCCTCAATCCAGTGAAGCATGGGCCCTGAGATGCCCATGGCCCGGAGTTTCAGCAACAGCGCATTGTGAGGAACTTTGTCAAACGCCTTACTAAAGTCCACGAAGATGACGTCCGTGACATATCCCTCGGCCTTGGAGTTCGACCAACTTTCACAGGCGGTCAACAGGTTTTAGAGACATGATCTGTTCCGCCGAAAACCGTGCTGCTCTGCGCATAGCAGTTGACAGCGCTCCAGATGTTCACGTATACGAACAGCCATCAGCCTTTCCATGACCTTTCCAGCTACGGAAGTGAGGCTAACTGGGCGGTAGTTGGCCGAGGTGGATTTTGTCCCACCCTTGTACAGCGGAACAACAACTGCTTTTTTCCACTCCTGAGGTAGACTTCCAGTGGCCAACGACAAATTGAACAACCGCGTTAGTGGTGTAGTTAGCTGGCCCGCCAACTGCTTCAACATCAACGGATGCACGTCGTCCGGTCCCGGCGACTTATGGGTTTTGATGGACTTGAGCATCTTGTTCACTTCCGGCTCCTCAAAATCATACATAATGGACAGCGGCGAGCTATCCACCATCGGGATTGGCGCACCTTTCTCCACAGAATAAACTGACAGATAATGTTTGGCTAGCGTCTCAGCCTTTCCGTCACCTGTTGCAACCATTTCGTCGTTGTTCATCAGCGCCGGGATACCCACCTTCGCTCTGGTGCGGCGCTTTAAGTATGCAAACAGGCGCTTGGGTGCTCGCACCGCATCGACCGCAAGGGCCTCCTCGAATGCCATCCGCTTTATTCGTTTTTGTTCGGTACACTGGTTACGATTCCTGCGATAGAGATCATTACCCTCACCTGTGGATCGGAAGCGCCGCCAGGCCCGATTTCGTCGTTTGAGCAGGCGTCTGAGCTCCAGATCAAACCACGGCGGTCCCTTAACCCGAGGTCTACGCCGGTTGAGGGGGCAGTAGGTATTCATAAGGTACAAGATACCGTCACGAATAAACGCCCAAGCTTCGTTCACATCGCGGTGGACATCTGAATCCGTGGGAAACCAGTTGACGTCTAACGCCGCTCTCCAGACATCTTCGAATGGAGTGCGCCAAACATTACGTCCGATGTGTGGTCTAGGGGATGGGCAAGAACCAGTGCGCCAGTGAATTTCTAGCACCATATGGTCACTGCTTCCAAGTGGAGGGGGATATTCAACCTTATCGACGTCCGAGCTCCTGGGAGAAATCACCAGATCCAGAATGGAACCGTGACCGGATTGCCTCCGGGTCGATTCCTGAACATGTTGGTGTAGTGCCAGTTCTTGGACCGTTGTCGGTAATTCCCGGGAGAAAGGATCTGCCCCGGCCGCTGTGCTGCTTGACGTCCAATCAATATGCGGGGCATTGGAGTCGCCCAGGACGAGGCAGTGGCCGGTGCACGCCCATCTCCTCAATAAATTCATCATATCTGGAGGAGTGCCCGCCAGTCCGATAAATGACTCCAACTGTCCTAAAGCCCCCGGCGGTAAGCTTGACGCGGCACCAGATGACTTCACCGAATTCTTGCGGGTGTGCGAATGCCTCTAACTGCGCGGTTGGGATGTCTGATCGTACGAACAATGCTACGCCTCCACCAGCTCTGATAGAGTTCCTATCGACTCGGAATAGGGTGTAGCCAGAGAGGGACACCTCGGAGTCTAGAACATTGTTACTCAGCCACGTCTCCGTCAATGCTATCATAGTAGGTGAGCTGGACTGCAGCAGGTGTTCCAGGTCATCCCTCTTGTTCAGCAGACCACGGACGTCAGACAACAGGATGACGACGCTGTCTCGGCCTGCTATCACATCCGTTTGTTCAGGGCGTCCTAGCTTGGGGGGACTGGCAGGGACACTAGCGTCAGCGGCCTCCACTGGAAGTGAGGGCGCCGTTTCTGCACCCGAAAATCCCGAATGATCAATTCCCTTTCCCCTTGTTCCATTCCTTCACGTCGTTCAATCAAAGCATTTCTATACTTCTCACGATCCGCAGGGTCTAGATCTCGGTGCAGCCGCACTTGCTCGCCTTTTAGCCGGTGGGATCTTCCTAACACAGAAGTCGCGGATTCCTCAGAGTCCAGCACTCTTTTCAGTGGACGGGGGCGTTCAGCGTCATTAGCTTTGCCAATTCGGAATGCTGATTTTATATCGTGGTCCAGACGTGCCTGTGCCGTGGTCTCCTTTGTCTCAGGCAAGTTCACTATTAGGAAACACTGTTTCCTCGACGGTGGCGCTCTTCGTGGACGATCCGCAGTTGTTATCCAGGCCGGTCTACTTTCATCCGCGGTGGTGCTCTGTTGGCTGGGTTTTGTTCCTATAATACCGTCTAGTGCTTGCGTGGCCACATCAGTGCCAACTGGGTCCGCATTGTGGCAGGCAGACTTAGGTAGCTTCTGGCGTTGGCGGCGCTTTGTTCCGGTTGGCTCAGTGACCGATGTTGAAGCCACCTCTGCATACGTAGCACAGTCGGAAATAGATACCTCGGCGGAATTTTCCCCTTCTGACGGCAATGATGACGGTGAGAGTGATGTTGGCGCAGAAAAAGACGATGACGACGCCGCTGACTCTGCTGCTATTGATGGCGATGAACTGATTGACGGTGCTAATGATGATGACGACGACGACGAAGTTGATGACGCTGCTGTATCTGTGACAGGAAGAGCCATTTCCGCCGACTGCTTTGCGGGCCACACAGGTGTTGATAGCTCGGTGCATTTGATGCAAAGCACCTTGAGCAACTTTGCACGGCATTTGTCCAGGGCTTCGTAAGGATCAATACTTATTTCAGAACACTTAAGATGGACCCAACCATCACAACCATCACACTGAAGAGATTTGTCGCGTGAGCGAAAAAATTTCGAACAAACTAGGCACTTGGATGCAATATTTTGGACTCTTTTTGGAGGCATCGTGGGAAAATTATAGTCCACAGAATGACACAACCACAGAAAAAATAATTCCGCGTATCACGTCGGAAGACTTGCTGGTGTAGCGCAGTTCTCTCTGTTCGCAGGTTCAGTTCAGTTCAGTTCAGTTCAGTCCAGTTCAGTTCAGTTCAGCTCAGTTCAGTTCAGTTTGCACAGGACAGGTAATGGCCACGGCCAATCAAGCGTCCAGAATTCCTTCGATGGTATGCACACCAGTTATGCACCCAACACTGCCGAGTGCATTTCGTCGAATCCCCGCTAAAAATGAGAGGGAAACGGAAAACCTCATCGCACATCAACTGCGAGAGACATTGTGCATCGTGAGCGTTCACTGAGACAGTATGCAATGAGGGAAAAAGTCTGTTAAAACATACTCCAGAAGGACCACAGTGCTACCCGTCATCCATCTAGTTGATATACTCAAGGCTCACTACAAGGAAAGATCTCGTACCACTTGCTATCTAGGGCACCTTTGAAGGAGCTGACGGTTTGCCGATTTTTACATTCCACCAGGCGGTCCGTTCCAACTGTCCACTACCCTTTTTCTAAAGAAGTGCGATCTAATCGTCAACCTAGCTCGGGCTTTTATCAGCTTATTTTCGTGTCCCCTTGTTCTGGAACCCAAAGCCACTTGTAACAGACCATCTGGTCTAAGGCCAGAAAAGCCCTTCATTATCTTGAACGTTTCTATGGGATCCCCTCGACTTCTCCTCCTTTCCAAAGAGAAGAGATTCAGATTACAGAGTCTCTTCTCGTACGTCTTACCTCTCTGCCCTTCAACCATTCGTGTGGCGAGACTTCGGACTTTCTCTAGGCAGGCAGCGTTCTTTTTGTAGAAGGGTGACCAAGCCTGCACGCCACCTTCTAAGTGAGGTCTTACTATGGCCACGTAAATAGGTACGAATATCTCCGGCTGCCGGCAAGACAAAGCTGATCGCAGCCTAGAGAGCTCCCTGCGAGCTTTCTGTGCAGCGGCGTTGCGCTGCTCCGACCGTTTGAAGTCATCGTTCATGATGACACCAAGGTCTTTAACCCTAGAGACTGCTTCTATGTGAACAGCCCTTGACCATGAGCGACAATTTGGCCCTCTTTTGCCCTTGACAACAAATGGCTTTTTTTAGCTTTCAGATGTAAGCCTTATTTGTATTCTCAGTCCAGGACGGCACCTATATTCCTGCCCAAGTCCACCCTACCCTCAGATCCAACAATCTTCACATCGTCCGCAAAGCTAAAGCTAGACAATTGAAGAACGGATGCCAGGCCGTTAATAAATAGCGAGATTAGGACCGGGCCTAGGAGGGATCCCTGAGGTGCACCACTGGTGACGTTCACCAAACTGCAGCACCTGTCCCCCACTGTGGGAAAGAAAGCCCACCTATACCGAACGTCTCCATCTTGCATATCAAAAGGCGATGAATAACGGAGTCGAAAGCTTTTCTAAAATCGAGGTAGCATAGCTCAACTTGCTTACCTTCGTCAAGCCATCGAGTTACTTCATCAAAGATGCAAAAGAGATTGGCCAGACAGGATCTATTTTTCAGAAATCCGTGCTAGGCCGGATTAACATGGAGTACTCCAGTAAGTGCTGGCAGATGTTGGCGCGGATGATCTTAAGGGCTTTAGGCAGGATGCCAGTTAGGCTTACCGGCCTGTAGTTCTGCACAGCCGACCTAGGTCCACTCTTATGTATTGCCACGACTGCCGCGACTTTCCAGTCCTGAGGCAGCTTACTCCGGTCCAAAGTGGACCTGTACAGCCTGCACACCGATGGAGCTATGGTATCCGCCAAAGGCTTGATGATGGCTGGATGGATGCCACGTGGGCCAGCTGACTTGTGGCTGTTTAAATCCTGTAGGTGCTCACACACGCTTTCCTGTGAGAGGCTCAGCTCGTTTAACTGGGGAGCAGGATACCCCAGAGCCGAATCTAATCTTACCCTACCATCCATTCTATGTACACTACCAAAGTATTCCCCCAGGGCGTCTGCTTTGCCCTGGTTGTAACAGCCGGTCGTGAAAAATCCCCCTTTTTCCCTCGCGATTCAGTGTTTTTCCCAACATCACTCATTTGCCTACACTATTGACTTGTCTTAACGAACTGGTTGTTTTTCTGGACCAATTGTTGTTTGTTCGCGCCCAGGGCGCTACTTTGGCACATCCTTGTTCAGGACCTGCGTGACGCACGTGCTGTTTGCTCACACGCTGCTATTCGGTTTCTCGTTGTTGAGTCCTTGTGATCGTATTATTGAGGTTTGTATATTGTTTATGTCATTGTTTATTGTAATAATCTAGTATCGTAGAATATCACGGATAATCGTCTTTTGATTTCGGGATCCGTTGCGAATTTTGCTACGCATTGCTCAAACGTTCGTAACAATACTCAATAGATCAATTTGAAACGAGAAAAAACACGCAAAATACCAAGAGAAGGATCAAAAACAGTGGAATCCGGACAGGAAGTAACACGGCAAGTCTCTGGGGAGGTTTTGGGCACATTTGATTCTTTATCTAATGCTAGATCGCCTTGTCCTGTCAGTGCCAGTTCATGTGTTAATGAGAGCAATATTGATCGTAAGGATGTTGATTTACATAGGCTGAGAATACTAGACCTAGAACAACAGTTACTATCGGCTAGACTACAGGCACAGGAAGCAGAAAAGAAGTGTACACAGAAAGAGCGAGAGCACGAGACCACCACCACTACGACACTTCGGATAGATCAGGGTGCAATAAGATAGGGAACCCCATGCCGCTCGCCGACTACAAACCACCATCGATAGATTTGCCAAGAGTGGAACTAACGGTTTTCGACGGGCGAGCTGAGCAATACTGCAAGTTTGTCAAGCAGTTCGAGACGTTCGTTGAAAATAAGGTGACCGATTCTGGGCAAAGGCTTCTTTACCTTACTCACTACTGCCGAGGCCCAGCAAGACAAGCTATCGACGGGTGTACCACGCTCGACCCGGAACAAGACTACACAAGGGCAAGGAAGATTCTAAGGGACTTGTTTGGCCAACCGTTCAAAGTAGCCCGTAACCTAATAGAGGTCGGGATGGTAGAGGCAAAAAGAACCAAGAGCGACGTCTACACCATGGCCGACCTGGTGATTAAGATGCAGAACTGCTCAATAGCCCTCGACCATTTAGGTTACAGGGATAACCTAGACGCCATGCACACTTTGGAAAACATAGTCCATCATCTCTCTCCCGAACTACAGGGTCGGTGGGCGGAAGAAGCAGAACGGTAAGCCGAAGCGATAGAGAAGCCAACTTCGAAGGCCTGACCGAATACTTGGACAGGCAAACAAAGATAGCTGACAGCAGATTCGGCCGACTCATCCGGGACAGCAACCGAGCAAACAAGCCCAGTACTAGCCAAGTCCAAACTCCTGTACGGGAACACCCACAGTACCAGCCTTGGACCAATACACATGTCATTTCACGAGATGCTACGGCGCAACCCAATTGCAGATCCTGTGGTACTAGCCATGGCCTACCAGAATGCCCCAAGTTCGGCAACGCCACAACAGACGAACGGTGGGGAATGGTGAGGATGGCGGGAGCATGTTTTATCTGTCTGAACACCACGCACCAGGCAGCAGCCTGTAGGACAAGGAACCGATGTGGTTACGAGGGCTGCACGGGCAGACACCATCGGCTGCTGCATCAGGAGAGAGTAACCGTATCCGAGGCGAGTACCAAGCCCAGTGTGATTTGTTCAACGTCACGATCTGCCAGTAAACCGGTACGTTTAAGCGTAGTTGCCGTGGGAGTAGTGACTCCGACTGGGATAGTCAAGGCGTTGGCTTTCGTTGATAGTAGATCCGACACCACCTTAGTGAAAGAGCGTTTTGCCGACAAACACCAACTGGCTAAAGGTGCAACGTCGTTGGCAGTGAGCACGGGTGGGCGGAACACAGGTAATGACTGCCGGTATGTTGAGGCTGAATCTCATCTCTCTAGACGCTAACGAGGAAATTGAACCAACGGAGGCATTCACGTTAGCGGATCTCCCCATGTGAGCACCAAGGTCGGTCAACGCAATCTTGACTAGGTGGTCCCACCTGCAGGATGTAACCGTTGTAGACTGGGAAGATGATGAAGTGGATCTCCTCATCGGCTGCGACGTGCCAGAGGCGCATTGGGTGCTTGACCAGAGAGTGGGCGACCGCCAGGCACCTTATGCCGTACGCACGGCTCTGGGATGGATGTTATACGGTCTAGTAGGGGTACGTGGTTCCGTGATTTACTTATCCGCCGAAACGGACTGCATAGAGTATCATCTGCAGTGAGAAATGCATCGGCATTGCCATCGGTGTACATGACGCCAGCAGAGACCATAGACTTAGACATATCGCCGTATGTGTCACCGACCCAACCACCAGGAAAACGTCGGCACCTTGCCTCCCCACCTACCACGTCCGCTAGAACAAATAGCAAAAATCAACCTCATCAAACCTATCATTCCACATTTTCAGGGTCTTCCACAAATCTACCCAGAAGTTCTCCATCCCAATTTAGCCACAAGACAACTGATCTACCAGTGACATCATCTCTACAGCCTAGTACGTACACCTGGAGGCCTCATGATATGACTGCGACAATACTGCCTCCGCCGCCGCCGCATATACCTAGAGCTATGATGAGCAAGCCCGGTAAGCACTGCTCAACAGGCATGCAACCAACTAACCCCCCTAGCCACTATCAACAGCTGCAACCCCTCCCTCAAGTCAGCTACCAGGTCGTAACCCCACTTCACGATCCTCCCTATTCAGATGCCGGCTGTGGAGTTCAGGCGGGCATCGGGCCCTACAGCCACAACACAGTCGCCTCGCCTCAGCTCCCTCTGACTGACAAACCTGTAACCCCTATGAGCCTACAAGCCCCTTTCACGTTGGAGGCCCTATCGAATCCACTAACGCCAAACCGTCCTCAGATAATGTATGGCATGCCCCCACCATTCCTTAGGCCCTCTCTCCAATGGAAAAATCCTCTAAATCCCTATGATAATAGCGCGCCAAATAATGGCCATTGTTTCCTTAGGCACATTCTACCACCGTCTATGCCCTACCTTTGACAATGCCATATGTCAAAGTTGCCGGATGCCCATTCGTTAACCCTACCTTCGTGTGGAAATCTGTATTCCAAACCGGAGCTGTTAACGGACTACACTGTTATGCAGTCTCGTATCTTCAACCCTCCTCGGACAAATGGAAATGTCGTTATATCAGACACTTCAGACATCCCGCACTTCTTAAGGGGTTTATCTACATCGGATCCTAGCACCGCTGGACACCATAGCGTCACCAGCCCTCCTTTTCCCAACATCGCGCCATACTACGCAACAGCTCATAGACCAAACCTCCCAATTCACGGCGCTGATTTGCCACCTGCATATGGACATGCTAGTCAGACCAAGAATCTACACTGTTCCGCACCACACAATCTACTTGACCAACCGAATTCCACAAAACTAAATACCAATAACAGTATCTCTTTGGTTCTTTTTAATAGCCGATCCATCGTAAACAAAATTCGGCACTTACGATATCTGGCCACTAGTTATAATTATGATATAATCTTGATCACTGAAACTTGGTTAACCAATTACACTCCAACAGACCAGATCTCTCTTGTAGGCTACAATGTCTTCAGAGTAAATAGGGAAACTCGACGCGGTGGAGTTTGTTTGGCATTTGTCAAGCAGACCTTTAATACAACGGCACTTCATCATCCTCTACTCGACTATATTCTCGATTCACTTTGGTTAACTGTCCACATTCCTGGCTCTCAACTTCATGTTGGATGTGTTTACCGTCCACGAAGCAAAAACTTCTGCGGACTCTCACATCTAATTGATGCATTTGAATACCTATCCTTACTGCCCTCAAGTATAAAAGTTATTGCTGGTGACTTTAACCTGCCCAAGATAGCTTGGCCATCTTTATCTGCACCCGCCAACCTTTTACCATTTGTAACAAGTATTACTGTAGGAGGGTGGGTACAGCATATCCGCTCTCCTACGAGAAAAAACAGCATTTTAGATCTCATTTTCACCCATGGCGTCCCTCATATATTTGTCTCAATCTCCCGAAGTTTGCCCGGTAGCGATCACAATCTGGTTAACTGCCGCATTCCCACTCACCCACAGCCTAACCTGAAATCACATTGCATCAAACCCTCTCCTCTCCCTGACTGGAAGGTTCTCCCTGCTACCATTAGACAAGCTGATTGGAGTGAGTTTTTTCTCTCTCGTGACCCACGAAAGGCCACTGATATTTTCTATGCACAGTTCTTCAGATGTCTCAATAGGATTACCTACCTCCCCCAGCAAAGGAATAATAGGAAATCCCATATCACTTCGCTGCAAACAAAGTATGCCAAGCTCCAAAAAATTCATGAAACTACACACGACTTTGCAATTCTTATTCAACTTTTTCGCCTCACTTCTACTATCCAAAAGCTTGAAGAAACTACACTACGTAACCAGGAAATAAAAGCTCTGCGACACCAAAATAGATCTCTTCGACTGTCATTATTGTACAGGACCAGAACCTCTCGTAATCACGGAAATATCCCGCAAACTGTTTCAATGGACAGTGTATCCGCCTCTACTCTCCTTTCTATTGCAGAGGCCTTCAACTCATTCTTCGCCTCAACTATGGCTCCTATTATTAATGTTGACCCTCCGCCTCTTCCCCTAGTTACCGCTTCAACTCTGTCCACAGTGGAATTTGACGCCTCAATTATCTCCCAATTATTAACCACTTTCAAGCCATCATCTTACCCAGGACCTGACGGCTTACCGCCCACTGCAATAGTTAAATGCGGACCTGACTTACATTACCTACTACTGAATATATTTACCCTATCAATGAACTCCAGTTTGGTGCCCGTAAACTGGAAATGCTCAGTCATGATCCCGCATCACAAGAAAGGCCCACTGCATGAGGTAACAAACTACCGTCCCATTTACCATACACCTGTCCTCTCTCGGCTAATGGAAAAAATCGTAAAAGTACACATCGTCAAGCACCTCTTTCAGTTGGACGTTATTAATCCTCGACAACACGGCTTCCTTCGGTCAAGATCTTGCGCAACCTGCCAACTCGATTTCTTAAATCTCATCACTGAAATAGCAGACAATGGAATGACCCTTATAGTACTTTACTTGGATATATCAAAGTCATTTGACCGCGTGCCACACCCACATCTTCTGGCCAAAATCCGATCATTTGGCATTACTGACCCTTTACTATCTTGGATCAATTCTTACCTGTCTAATCGCTCTCAGGTTGTCTCGATAAACGGACACTGTTCCAAGCCTAAACCAGTTACAAGCGGTGTTATACAGGGTAGCGTCCTTGGCCCTCTGTTGTTCCTCATGTACATAAACGACATATTCCTCTCAGTGAGCCATGGCACCCCATTTCTTTTTGCTGATGACATTAAGATTGTTTACTCATTCAAGCCTGAATGCATAGCCTCGGCTATCTTAAACATCTCTAAAGACATATCTGCACACCATAGATGGTGTTCAACTTGGCAGATGAATTTTTCCGCTGACAAATGTGAGGTTCTTACATATAAATGCAAGCTACCTCCAGGATCCATAACCGTTTGTGGTTCAACCATTGCTAACAAGCAAATAGTTCGGGACCTTGGCTTGAACTATTCCTGCACATTTAATTTCTCGGAATATTCGGCCCTCCAAGTAGCTAAGGCAAGAAAGTGTCTAGGGCTAATATTTCGCTCCTTCCAAATTCGAGACTGCATTCTTTTCCTTTATACATCTCATGCCAGGCCTTTATTAGAATACTGCCCACTGATCTTTTCTAGTATGCGGAAATCAGACAGAATTGGTATCGAGTCAGTTCAACGTAGTTTTACCAAGCGACTGATTGGATGGGGCTCAGCCCTCACTTATAAAGAACGCTGCTTATTTTTTAAACTAGACCCTTTATGGCTTCGCCGTATGAAACTGAACCTTATCTTTTTGTATAACATCCTTCACAGTCGGACATATACTTCTAATCCACTGCACTTTGCGCCCGTTTCTAGCTATCCACTACGTTCTAGAATTCTTACCCTTTCAACCCTTATTACCAACACCAGCTTACGTTCACATTTCTTCATCACAGTGTACTCTAACTTATGGAATAAATTACCGTTAGAAATACGCCGTTCTACTTGCAGCCATCGGTTTAGAAGTGCGTTGGATAAATTCTTCACCGTTACCCAAACCCTACAGCTCCTAAATGTAGACATGCCCAATGACCAAGCCTATGAGAAGGGTCTAGACTTTTGAATCGCGCAAACACCGGCGGTCTATGACACATGAAATTAAATAACCATTCTTAGTTTTCCCGCCTTCTGCAATCGAAAAACTAGTCTCAGAGAGTCACTGTCTATTATTGTTGCCTCTTTGTATCGATTCCCATTTATCCTCAGCTGGGAGCATCCCAGACTGCGCTCCTCTACTTTTTCTCTATTTCCAGACCTTCATTCGTGCGTACCTTTCTCTCGATGACTCTTAATACTCTGGAGACCACAACGGTCACTAACCTGGCCTACGCATCTACCTGACCGTTGGCTATTCATACGCTACCCGACCGATGCTCCCTTGGTTATGTTTCGGGATCCCCTGGTGCCTGGTCGCCTGATCGCGGACTTCCTGATACCTACGGCCGTTTGGCCCCACCAAGAAAACTCATGTCAATCCCAACGGTGCGAGGCGCGGTCAGATCCACCGCTTCGGCCGGGGCACATCGGGCGTGCAAGCCAACTGCAACGATACGCGGGCACAACTAGGCTGGAGGATCGCACCTCCTGTCACCAGAATTGGTTTTCAGGTTGGGTGTCCAGCGCACGGCCAGCCTCACCCACTAGCGCCAATTGCGGATTGAAAAACAACGTCCCCTGCATATTACTGCTGCCACCCATTGCCTCCTCCAATGTTCCTGATCAGGGTTTACCATACAACCGGTCAAGTTCCACATCAACATATGCACATATACTCACTCGGCTCAGAAATGTACCCTACTATTTTCGACTACTGGCATTTATATCCATCGACTTATTTTTTATTTGTCTGAACTGATGCCATGTTTACCCTCATTCTATTATATCCAGTTACCGGATTCTGTACCCAAAAACATGAAACGGTTTCACTGTTCAGATCTTTATTATGAATATGACAATTCCTGGTATACTCTTGAAGAGACCATTCGTCCAATTGGTAATTTGTATGTCATCACTACATTTATCTAAGCAAAACCATCATTTAAAGATTTGTCTCTCACCTGCCAACAATTCCACACAAAACAAATGCTCCTCCTTCCAGCGCTTCATCGGCGTGACACCACCTCTATGTTCAGTGTATCCTTCCGTTGCATCTTTTCTCATTCAGCCATTTGCATTTTATGACAGTTGCGTTGGCAATGAAGTATTCACAATCCAGGACATAAATAGTTCGATTGCCTCCTTAGCTTTTCATGTCAGACTTCAGCATATCCAGCTTTGCAATCATCTACACTTCGTGAGAGCTGCTCATATGTACTACTCTTATACGACCGCATCTGCCCACCATATGTCCACCTCCCGCATCCACTTTGTTACCAACTTCAGATGCTCTCATGCTACTCATCGACGAACTCAGACAAATCCATAATTGTATCACTTTTCACTCATCTATGAACCACTGCCGCTGCTCCGGCAAGATTCATAGTCAGCCACCTGCACCACAATCCTTAGTGCCCTCTCTGCAACTTTAGCTGAAAATCAACTACTGTAATTTAGGCTGCCGTTATTCCCCCCAAAGTCTCAGGTTGGACTATCCTCAACGTACCTAGTCACACTATTATCTGCACTTTCTGAAGACTCCAGTGATGTACTACCCCCAGTTTATTCCGTCGGATATTAAACATATAAACCTTTATTATGCCCACTTCGTTGTACATTTGTATTCCTCATCCGTCAGTCTTGGAGTAAACCCCGATAAACCAATAGTCGAGCACCGTTTCACCCACCTATTACCTATTGCCATTTTTTCATCAGTCCTCCACGATTAGGCATCTACGCTGCGAAAGCGATTTCTTCAAACCTTTGCTGGCAATGAACTATACGTATGCCAATTTATTGACCTTTCAGTTGTTTCCCAAATGTCCCACGTTAGACTCTTACCAGCGCATCCCGTTAAGCGATTCTTTACATGTTTTGACAGTATCGTTCATGCACCACCCCACACGACTTCATAAGATCATCGTATATCGGCTCCTGTTGTCAAATTGTGTTCACCAATTAACCTGAAACGAACCCTTTATTCGAATCGTGTTTCACTCACCTGTCATCTTTCGTCACTCTGCCCCAGTGAAATTTCCAGACTCGGGCATCTAAATCCACCTCTTTATGAGGGCGTCCTCCACAACCTCTTGATGAACAGTAAATACCAATTCTGTGGTTAAACGGACTGTTTCATTTACGCATTCCCCCACCTCGAAGGACACCACAAATCCTTCGGTATTATATTTCTGCTATTTTCTGGGTCATCTGGACTACTGCTTCAAGTGCATGTCCCTCATCACCCAAAATTCTCCAATTTTTTGTTGGTGCTTTTTCGAAAGTTTTCTTTGTCAGTTTACTCACCCCTGCGACTTTACATCGACGCTATCCAAGATACTGCACGTTTGTACTTCATCACCGCTTTACTTCATCACGTATCTCGACGGCGGAGCCCATTTCACTCACTTCGCAAATGTACGTTCACCCGACCTTCAAACTCAAACTTGCCGGGCAATCGTTCGTGCGACCACTTAAACCTGTACACTTTTGGGCTGCATTTATCCAAATGAATATCCAAGGAACCTCTTTGTGACCTCACTTGTATCATATGATCATGCAATCGAGCATGCTTCGGGTGTCCCCGAAATAAATCTGCAACGGCTGTATGAAAAGGAGTTTCATGACATTGGAGACGAAAGACCATCGTTGTCTCAAGAGGATCACTCCGCTCTACAAACGGTACGGAAAGGCACTAGAGGCCTCAAAAAGCAGTTCGAGGCCCCCCACCCGTGGCGCACATCTGTCGACCCGTGGACTGATAACAGAAATTATGTTCTGCAACGATTACTACGACTAAAAGAAAGCTTCATTCGAGACCAGAATCTGTGGGAACGATACGCGGATTTGATGAAGCGAAATGAGGCCCTCGGTTACGTTGAAAAGGTGCCTGTTAACACCGACAGCAAAAGGGGTATCTGGTATCTGCCTCACCACCCGGTTATCAACCCCAAGAAACCCAATAAACTGCGGGTGGTTTTTGACTGTGCGGCCAAGTTCCAGGGCAAGTCGTTAAACGATCGCTTATAATAATAATAATAATAATAATAATAATGGTATATTTCTCGGCCATGGTCGAGAGGCACGCGCTAACGCATGATCATGGTGAAACACGTTACTCAATAAGATGAAATATTCACAAAATTCTAAGTATGAAAGTCGAGAGTATCAGAGATGGAAAAACATAGACAGCAACAGTTTGAATGGATCATTCTGATAATGGTTTGCGCGGCAGTTTTGAACCAGTTTCGAATCCGGGTTAGGCAGTGGTGCGCGGTGGAGATGTCGAAGAAATCGTTAACGCAGTGCTAAGGAGGCATTATGAACAAGAATCATGCAAGCCAAGAAAACCGGAGACCAACTAAGGTTCTGCAGATGGAGTAAATTTTGAACAAGAAGAAAAGGGGGGAAAATCGACGCATGCGAAGAGGATAGCGATCCATGAAGACAATGCAGACCCTGAATGACGGATTTACCGGAGTTCGAAAAACGGAATGAGTTTTGAATCAAGGGGACATGAGGCCAATTTCGTGAAAGTGAACTGGTGGATTTGGGAGAAACAGCAGTCCATAAAAAGGTGAGTTTAGATTCAAGGCCAATAACATGTACTATTTAGAAATAAGAAGGCGCAACTGGAGGGTTCTCGAGAAGTGGAGAGTCAATTTCCAGCCGGCTACGGTTCGGAGGAAGGATAACCTGTGTTAACGGATAATAAAGTGGGGAAATCTCCGCATGGACTTCAGCGTTATTTTGCTGTTTCACTGACAAATATATATGTATGTGTTGATGCATTTGCCTTCAGTGTTATTCAGCGTCATTTCTGGCAATGTGCGGCTTCGAATGCGTAAGTTTCGTCTGGCAGGGCGCAGTATGTGTCGGTCAATCAGCCGAGTGTGGCTGTATATTAGCGGCATGCGCGTGAACTGGAATTCGCGTTGGTTGCGTTAGAAAACGCTGAACGATCAGATAAGCAATTAGGGGTATCTCCTGTTGTGTGGTTTGATTTCAGTCTCAGTTGCTATGGTAGGTTCCACTTGAGTCTCTGTCCGTGCGAGTCAAAGCGGCATCCTTGGTTTGCCAATTTGGCGACTGAGATGGTGGGAGACAACGAACCTGAAATAAAGGGAGATTGCAGTCTGGACGTGGTTCCAGCTGTGGGTTATGATAATATATGAAGACAATGAACAATGGATTGGTTAGGTTTATGTGAGTGGGGCATGGGTAAAATAGACTCGCAGTGGATTTGAGCTATACTGCTCAGGCCGACGAAGTTGCGTACACTGGCTTGGTAACTGTGTATGCATTTCAAAGGATTTGTGATTTGCCCGTGAGCATGGCATCGCTGGGATACTAATAAAAGACCTTGGGCTTCACGGTTAAGAGTGGTTAGTAATGATAACCCTCGATACCGTTTGCTTGCGCAGAACGTAGTTTGGCAACGAGGCGATAGGATAGGTTTGAAGTGACAGACTGAGCGAGTAGGACTAACATACTGTTTGCGTGGCTCTACGCTGTTACTGTCTCTTTCGGTATAGTAGTTATTCTATACTGAGTAGTTTCTGAGGAGTCAAAGTAGGAGGAACTATTGGGGTGACAGTAGTGATACATTAGAGGTAATTGGTCACTTGTCTTGGAACATTGACGCGAGTTCATCTATGCTCTTCCTCGATAGTGCTATCGTACTGAGATTAAGCTCCAATGTGAGCAAGGAAATCTGACGCGGATATGATTGCATGGTTACCGTGGTATCTTTTTCGCTGTTATCGTACTGCAGAGCAGGACTACACCGATGTGAGGACTGGTTTGGGGAACCGTGAGAGGTGGGTCCGAATTTTCGTCAGGGAAGCAAACTCTAACGGTCTACATTTGGTGCTCATGGTAGGCAGCACAAGGGCCAGCTTCAGGTAGGGAGGTAGCACGATACACAACTACTGGCGTCCAGCAAGTGGCGCTCCAAGAATGATCCACACGTTTTAGACGTTTCATTTTATATTTTTTTTAATGGTTTTATCACAGTCAGGTATCTGGCTGTCAGAGAAGGCGGAGCTGCTTTTGGTGGGCGACCACAGCTCCCACGCCCCGGCCGAAACATGGACCGCATGTAACAAGCCGCGTTGGGAATAGGTCAACCACACCAGTCAATCCGTAGCGACACTACAACCCGCAGACATGGGTCACGTGACAAGGCTGGTGTGCCTGGAAGACAAAACAGTGGGGTATATTTTTTTCTCACTTTTTTGTGCCAATCTCTTACTTTTTGGTGTTTATGTCTTATTGGTGGTCAACTCTGTGCAGGGAGACCACCACGGCCAGGAACGTTTGCAGAAGTGCCGCGCTAACACTCGCCTTATCCGTGAAGTCAGAACACCCAGGCCGTTTACATGGGACAAAAAATGCAGGGGGAGGTAGGGTCAACCACAGCCTGCGATTATTCGATGGGGTTTATGTTCAACACAACGCCAGTCTGCACAAAGATGGGGTACAACTTGCAGCACTAACAACGTGATTCGTCGGTACGATCCACAGATGGTTAGTAGTTTTTCTGGCTAAGTATCAAATCTTGTATAGGCCAATCGTGGAGGATGCTAGAGTTCTGTGATAGGGACAGAATTTGAGCTGTGAATGTCTAATGGTGACTACTGGATGGAGGTTGAGGAGTGTGACAGGTGCTGTGTCTTGGGTTAGAGACAGAGGCAAAAACCTAATAATAATCAGCACTGGAAGTGTTCAAAGACTATCTTTCATGCTTCCAGTGGTATTTCATATATCCAAATACGACTTCTGAAGCACTGGCCTCAGTTATGAGAGTTATTATGTTTAGGCATTGTAAACTGGTAGGTTTACGCTTAGGTTATGGCAATTACGTCGTATGGTGTGGCACATCCTAGATTATCAAGGGTTCGGGTTAGTATCCAACGCTTTCCTCATAAGCTCTGTCAAAAGACATATAAGGATTCGTAAGAGCTATCAGTTTTTGGATGTCCAGAGCTACGTGTAGTCTAGACTTAAACATATTTAGAGAATCTACGGAACGTACATCAGCTGGGAGTTTATTCCACAGAGTTGCATATTTCAGGAGGAAGAAGTTTTGCCTTAAGGATTTCCGAGAGGTAGGGATCGTTATACGGTGTTCCCTATTACGCAGCTGATGCGTCGAGTTTATACTGAACTGAACTTGGCTGGAGGATACAGCTTGTTTTTGGAGCAAAGTAAACAAAAATGCGAGGTTGAGTTTTATTCTCCTAAGCCATAGGGGATCAAGCCGCAGGAGTGTACACCGTTGTCTGTAGGTCAGGGTCGTAGAAGGCCCAAACAGTTTTTTGGTAAATCGACGCTGTACATTCTCAATGTCGATAATGTTACGTTTATGCATATTTGAGAACACAAGTGTACAGTACTCTAGGGTTGGGCGAATATAAGTTTTGTATATCTCCAACTTACTGTTCGTGAGAAGAAAATTTCTCTGCAACAAGCCAAGGGACTTATTTGCCCGTGCAGTTATGTAGGAAGTGTGTTCAGAGAAATTGAAAGTGTAAGAATATTGCAGTCCAAGGTCTCTAATTGTTGGGGAATATGGGAGTGAAACACCACCAATCTTAAGCGTATCATAAGGAATATTGCAGTTTAGCGAGAGATAACTGCTTTTGTTCACTGAAAACTCCATTTTCCAGCGATCACACCAGGAGGATAAGGACTGTACGTCGACCGTGATGTTATTCAGTGCTACAGGTAGGTCTCCTCTTTCGAATTCATAGACTATCTTCATATCATCGGCAAACAAGAAAATTTCGCCATAAGTGATGACATTGCAAATATCGTTCATATATAGTAAGAACAGCAGTGGTCCTAGAACACTACCTTGGATAACCCCGCTGTTTACTGGGTGGGGGTCTGATATCTGACCGTTGATGCAGGTAACTTGGTGGCGGTCTTGTAGATAGGATTTAAACCAATTGAGTAGGGGGTTTTCAATACCGTATCCCCTGATCTTGTTGAGTAACTGCAGATGTGGCACTCTGTCGAAGGCTTTTGTCATATCAAGGTAGATGATGACGAGTGCTCTGTCTTTGTCGGCAGCTGTTGTTACCAAATTTAGAAAGTCAAATTGGCAGGTTGAACACGACCGTGATTTGAGAAATCCGTGCTGTCTTGGGCTGATGAGCTTATGTGCAGAAAGGTAGTCGGTCAGGTAGTGTTTTACGACTTTTTCTAGCAGCCTCGAGATCATTGGCGCATGATTAATCGGGCGGTAATTGGCAATGTCATGCACCGCGCCTTTCTTGTGCCTGGGGATAATAATGGATTTCTTCCATTGGCTGGGGAAGGTCCCGGTTTGCAGAGATAAATTGTATAGGTTTAGTAGTAGTAGGGGAATATCCGGGCCGCCTAGAGCGAATATTGCTGATGGTAGGCCGTCAGGACCGGGGTAGTAGGTCGGTTTGAAGGTGTGAATGTATCTATTTATATCCGTAGTGGTAACCGTGATAGAACTGAGTGAGGAGTTTGTGACAGACGGGGTGACAAACTGGGTACACGATGGACTGAGAGACACGGTGGTTGTGAAGAAAGTATTAAACGTGTCAGCTATCTTTCGGGGTGAGGTTATGAGGTTATCCAAATGGATGATCTGTTTTATGCATCGACGTGATTGTGGGGCACGAGCCCTGTGTAGCCGGGCTAGCTCTTGAGCTTTGTTTGGGTGGCGTAACGCTTTGGTTTCTTGCTTTAGTTGTAGGTCACGGGCCTTGCGGTGGATTTCGTGATAGAGGCGTTCCAGTCTGAAGAATGTAGAAAAGTCTCTATTTCGTTGGTACTGCCGTCGAAGCTCGTCGTGTTTCTGCTTTAGCCTGGCTATATGGTAACCTGCTGGTCTGGATGGATTGTAGGGGCGTGATATGTTTTCGATGCATGAGTGTAAACTTGAGTAGAGGAGGTCAGCGGCGAACTGGGGATTTGCTGTTAGGAAGAACTCGTCCCAGTTTCTGGAGCGAATTTGGGAGGGAATATGGTCCCATTTAAAGTGACGGAAGGAGGGACCGTTACATGGTAGGCTAACAGTACGTGGCTTGACTTGAAATCTGCAACTGACGATTTTATGGTCGCTGCCTGTGTAGTCGTTTAGTACGGAGGCAGATACGTTCGTGAGACCCAGGGTAAATATCAGATCAAGGATGTTATTCTTTCTGGTAGGTTGTTTTACATGTTGGGCCCACTGGCCCAGGCGAATGAATGAGGCAAATTGCAAATACTTGTAGGGGGCAGAAAAGGAGGACCAGTTTACGCCCGGGGCATTGAAGTCGCCTGCTATAAATTTACCTCCAAATGGCAGGTCAGCGATGTAATTAAATGCATCAATGATGGGATTAAATGTGGAAGTGTCGTTTCTGGGGGGCCGATATATACAACCTACAACTATGTTCATCTGGGATAAAGAAATTGTAAACCATATAGAATCTTCAACATTTGCGAGCACGGTATTTTCCAGTGGGGTGGCAGATAGGCTGCTCTTGACATACCCCATGCAACCTCCACCGCGGCGGTAGATTCGTTGAGTCCTGAAGGTTTGATAACCGATCAGTGATATTTGGTCAGAAGGTATGTTCTCGGTGAGCCAAGTCTCAGTAATCAGGATTATGTCGAAGTTGTGGACGACAGCCGGCCTTTTTATAGCGGAAAGCTTGTTCAAGATGGAACGGGAGTTGAATAGTGCTATGGCAAGCATTTCTGTAGGAGGCTTTGAAGCGTCAGTGGATTTGGTAGCCAGGGTGTGCGTGGCAGGGCGGTGATCAATGGGCAGGTCATCCATGCAGGAAGACAGAATGTGAGTTGCTACTTCCTTTTGGACAGCTCTATCCTTATCGCCGCACGTTGTACATTGGGCCGAACACTCATGATGTTCAGTAGAGATTAACACGGGATGCTGAGGAGTTAGTGTAACGCGGGCTAATAGATCTGGAGGGGGGTATGGTGACTCTAGGTGGGACCTTTGAGGCAAAACAGGTATGGATCGGGGGAGAGTTTGTAAGGATGCCAGGGGGTCAGCAAGGGGGCGGGGAGCAGTAGAGGAAGGGCAGCCATGGTTTTGATGGGGGCCTTGTGAGGAGAAGGACGAAAGGCAGGGTAAGTGGGATTTTATTGGAACAAGTAAGATGTTCTGGATAGAGTTCGTTGAGGTGGGAGGCATCTCACAAGACTCCATGGAAAGAGTGTGAGGGGGTGGAGTAGTAGCGAAAGGGCTGTTGATGAAAGGGGCCTTGGTGTGAAGGGTCAGTTGGCATAGCGTGCATTGGTGTCGGAGTAGAATACGGCGATGTCGGGTGGTAGGGGAGCAGAGGATGTTGAAGCTGCGGAGGGTTAAGATGGGGCACACCATGAGGCGGAAAATGGTCGGGCGCGGGCCACATGTTGTGGTACCGGTTGGCAACGATGCTGGTAACTCGTCCTGCATGGTTCGAGTTTGGAGGTGGTACATTAAGTGGAAAATTTGTGATATGGTACTGCATCTGTGGACGTGAAGACGGCGGGGTCTGGGTTTATGGGTGTGGGATGTAGCAGTGGGGTACGCGGATCTCCGGGGGACCAAATAAATGCGCTGGTGGACTAGCGCTAGGGTGAGCGACGAGATTTCGTGTTTATGGCCGAGGTGGGGGTCGTGAATGGGTAGTAGGCCGGTTAGCTGGAGCGCGAGAGGTCCTATGTCGACTGTCGATTAAAGATGGGAGCGTGACAATGTCAGTGCAGACGAGGTTTTGGCCTCTGGGGGCAACAGTTGACGAGGGTGACAATGTGGCCGAAGCGCTGGGAGACAACGTTGCAGTTGGCTGGTTGGTGCGGGGTGGCGTGTTTGAAGCTGGCGGTTTATTTGCTCGTTTGGCAGACAGACCAGAGTGTGGATGGCTGCTTGCAGAGAGGGGGGGTTGTATTGCTCGGCTGTGGGTAGACAGTGGTGGAGACTGAAGTGCAACATGGAGCCTTTTTGGGGGACGTTGAGGGGTTGGAGGTGAACGGGACGAATCTAGGTCCACATTTTGAGCTGGTGCACTGGTTAGCGAGAGTGGTAACGAGTTGTTTACGGTGGGAAGTTTCTCAGGGGAGCTTTGTGGCACTGGGTCAGAGGGTGGTGGGAGTACTTGGATGCTAGCAGTCGATCTAAGGACCTCCCTCTGCAGAGGGGTTTTGTCTGGAGCAATTTTTATATTTTTAAATGAAGTGGACTTTGAGATGGACTCTCTCTTTCAAACGAATTCCACGACAGTGCTCTCTTCTAGAAACTGAAACAGTAGCGGGCACATGTTTCGATGTGACCTTTTTCTAAGTCTTTTGCAGTAGCACTCGTCCCATGTAGCACACATCCCCATGTTAACGTTGGGTTTTGATAGGGATTTGGTTGGGATTTTCATTCATTATTTTTGGAAAGTAAGACATATATTTTTGAGACGGAAATTGTTAAAATATTCCAAAAATGTTTAATTTCCAAAGAAAGCAGGCATCGAGATGCGTTACATTTTGTTTTAAAGTGCAGCCTCTCGCCATTTTGGATGGTCATTGCTCAATGGCGGTTCGTTGTTTTATGGCGGTGACTCACCGTTCTCGTTTTTAGATGGTTATATTTTTACATTCTGTTACACTAAATGCCATATACTTCGTGCAATCACCGTAGTAAACTTTCATGCACGCATAATTATGTTTGTTGGCCTTAAATATGCAGTTATCCATGGATAACTCACCTGCAGGTGAGATATATCTTATTGGTCACGAACGTGCCCCTGTCAGCTTCGTAGTGGATTCCTAAGTGACCGTATGTATGTGAAAACATGCTTATATGTCCATAATGAAATTGGTTCAATAAGAGACACTTAAATCTCTGATGAGGCTCAAGTCGGGTTGTGGTTGGGATCTGACTGGGTTATGGTTGGGATTCTACTGGGTTTGCAAAAGTGCACTTGATGTACGTTTTTAGTTATTATGACGACCAATATCAGTAGAAAATGTAGTTATACGACGGTAATGATGCTGATTCTTTCAATTCGCGTTTTTAGGTTAAGAAACCGAACATGACTGGCCTGTGCAGGTGGCAAAGATACCGCCTTCGGCGAAAAGTGTTGATGATGGCACTGTGCCCATGTTGTATGTATGCGAGCCTGTGGGAACATCGTAATGGATGTACAGTGTACAACAGCCACGGTATGGTTCAATGGCGTTCGTAATTTCCACAGAAATACCACTCATTGATAATGCTATCAATTTTGATAATTCTGGTTTGCTGCCAGCGACTTCTTCAGTCTCCTTTAAACAGGATCACGGACCGATGCCAATATCTGCGATCGTAGCAGACCAAAGGGCTGATGAAGGTAAACTGGTGCGTATGAATAATACAGAACACTTCTTTCAGATGCAGAGAACGTTGATGACACTGGTGAACTGCTTCAGGAACTGCGTCACAACTTCATTAAATATCGCTTCAATATGTCTCAGCGAGCCGTGATTTTGCGCATACTGGCGACGATGACGTGCAGAAGCATGTGCAACATTGGTTTAACAATGCCAGGGACCGCGGACGTTCGATCAGAAAACGCAGGTACATCTTTTTAGACCGTTAAACCTAAAGCAAAATTATTTTTCGGTCAATCTAACTATTATTTTTCTGGCAATAATTTTAAGTGTTTGAGCGTTATAAATTTTTTATTTGCCTCTTTTTTCTAATGTTGCAGATGTAAATCGAGGTCCTCTGGAAGAAAAGAACAACCGGAAAATCCGCCAGAATAGACTGTACACTTTTTTAAATGTTAATAATACAATTTTATTTGAGCTACTTACTAGGTTGTTTTCTTTGTACCATGTGGCAAGTGGTGAAAACTGGGAAGCTGAGACCGTTCTCACGAGGTTCGCTAGAGCTTGTCCAGAAATACTGAGAAGAAGTAGGGGGGCTTTTTGTTTCGTCCTAAAATTTGGGTTATCCCAATGGGGCCCCAACTGGGAACCCATTGGGGCACGGTCGGGATGCGTAGCAAATCCCAGTCAAAACCCAACATTTAGGTTAGGGTGTCCCAACCAAATCCCGATGCATCCCAACCTAATCCCAACCAAATCCCAATGGGGACCCAATCGGGATTTGATTGGGATTGCTACTTGGGGTGGTGTGACATATCACATGCCATGAGCAATGACTGTTTGACCGAGGAAAGGGGCAAACGATCTGGAACATTAAAAACAACGGCATTTTTAGAATTTTTTATCCGTCTATGGACTTCAGATGCAACAGAGTCCAGGAAGTGGCCGGCTGATAGGAGACTTTCAGTGTTTGGATGTTTTAAAGGATCAACAATATATGCTAGTGGCAGCAGCATGGTCAGTGCATCGTCCATGGATCGTAACTGTTTCTCTAAGGACGATAAGTTTTCCTGAGGCGTATTATATTTGTTACTGGCTGCACTGTATATATCGACCAGTGGTACTGAACACGGCACTGAGGAGGTAGAAAGTCGGGGGCGCTTAGTGCTTGTAAGTGGAGTTCGATTTGCCGCTCGGTGAATGAGGCGATTTGAAGTCGATCTAGACATGATATTTACTGTTCAGAAAAAAAACCTGATTTATTTTAGCTAATGGGGATGTCTTGCAAAGCTGTTTGTGAACTATTTCCCTAGACACATCAGTGGAAACTATACCAATAACAGCACGGCTAGTGACGTGGTGTAGCGCAGCGCAAGTATGTACGACACGGACTGGAGAACTACATGCCTTTTCCGATGCACCCGAAGTCGGTTATGGAGCTGTGGTGTACGGACGATGGTGCGCAGGAGATGGACAATATACTAGGAGGATCCTGTTCGCTAAAGCCCGCGTTGCTCCACGGAAGTCTGTCTCGATCCCACGCCTTGAACTCAGCGCAGCCGTGTTGGCAGTCAGGGTGGTGCAAGCTGTGAAGAGATGTTTCGATCTCTACATTTGGTCGGTTAGCTTCTGGACGGATTCAACGATGGTACTTTACTATATCAACAACGTCCGGAGCCGGTTTAGTACTTTCGTTGCTAACCGGTTCACGATTATCCACGACGAATCAGCCTCGAACCAGTGGAATCATGTCAGGTCTGGCGATAATCCGGCCGACCTGTGCTCCCGAGGTGCGAACAACTTCAGGCAACTGGACACGTGGACGAGAGGGCCAAACTTCCTGCACTTGCCCAAACAGGACTGGCCCGTGTTCGAATTAAAAACCCCTACGGAAGTGGAACTGGAGATCAAAGGCGTAGTGATAGTGGCCAACGTCGTCGAAGCGACATCCGTTCTATCGCGACTGGTCAGGTTTTCTTCCTGGATGAAGACACTTCGTTTTCTAGTTTGGTTAACCAGGTTCAAGAGAAATTTACTAGTCATGAAGGGGCTACGGCCCTCAGGCCGGATACGGGTCGGCCCAATAAGTCCCGTCGAGCTACAAGTGGCAGAATACGATATTTTCAGAATGATACAATGCGAGGCTTTCGCCCAAGAACTCAAGAGGGCGGAAGAAGTGGGGCCGACCAATAAAGACATGCCATCTCCAAGAGGCGAGCTGAAGCGTTTAAACCCCAAACTCATCGACGGACTGCTGCGAGTGGATGGTAGGCTGACCAACGCCCACCTGAACTTCGACACAAAGTATCCTATACGTCTGCCTGCGAGACAACCTGTAGTAGAGCTAATGATTCAACACGTCCACGCCATGGAGGGACATGCCGGGGAAAGTCACGTGGCAAGCGTCATCCGAAAGCGCCTTTGGTTGTTGAGAGGACGAGAAACTGTAGAACGCGTAATCCGACGGTGTGTGCAATGCAGGAGACGCAATGCCACAGCAGGCAAAAACTCATGGCCCCACTACCAGAATGCAGGATGACTACGGTCTGGTGGCCGTTCAGTGACACCGGGTTGGACTGTTTCGGGCCCTTGTGGATCAAGTGCGGGAAAAGATTAGAAAAGCGATACGGATGTATCATGACGTGCATGAAGTCACGTGCGGTACACCTAGAAGTCACACATTCGATGACGACCGATTCGTTTCTACGGGCCTTGCAAAGATTTATCAACCGAAGAGGCGTACCGGCCGATATATACTCAGACAATGGATCGAACTTTGTGGGCGCTCACCGGGAATTGCAGCGTTGGCACAAGAACATAAACAGGGATGAACTGCAGGATCGAACTGTGGCCTACGGCATACGATGGCATTTCAACCCCCCACAGGCCAGCCACCGAGGCGGCGTATGGGAACGCATGATCCGGTCCGTCAGACGGATATTGCTGTCAATCATGGAGCAGCAGCCGGCCGACGACGAGACGCTGAACACCGTCTTGACTGAGGTGGAGAGAATCCTGAACAACCGCCCCCTGGTTGCTGTGATGAACGGCGACCCCACCCACCTGGCGCTTACCCCGAACGACTTATTGACGTCAAGATCGAAAGAGGGTTTCCAAGGGCCGGTAAACCTTCGTGGGAGCTACCTCCACGGATGGAAGCAAGCGAACTATCTGGCCAAGGTCTTCTGGAGGCGATGGCTGCGGGAGTGCCTACCGGCTCTGCAGACTCGACAGAAGTGGCTGGCCAAAACAAGACCATTCAAAGTTGGGAACGTGGTTATGATCGCCGACGAACGCGCACATTTCAGCACTTGGTCTTTGGGAGTAGTTACGGAAACCATCAAAAGCACTGACGGAATGATAAGAACGGTGAAGGTGAAGACAGCTAACGGAGTGCTCATTCGTGACATACGCAGTATCAACCTACTGGAGAGCGAAGACGGAGGAGCTGATAACCCTGAGGCCTAGTAAACCTTTTCACACCAGTCATAGAGGTGGATAAAGAAACACCATATATACCACACGGTCTCCGGCAAACACGTTACAGTGCTCGCGATCTTTCGTTGACATTACAGAAGGTTCTTTCCGATATGTGGTGATGAATGAGACCCCATTGTACATCCCGATACATACACACATGCGCGACGCACTCTACATCCCGTAAACCCATCAAACATGTGACAGTGTTCGTTGTTTTGCTTTTTGTTGGCGTTACCGAATGCCCCTTGCATATGTGGAACTATCGGAGCCTAGGTCACACACTAATGCTACATTTTACTCGTTTTCTTGCCACACGGTCTTTTATTGACATTGCAGAAAGTCCTCCTTTAATGTGTAGTCATACCTGTGATTTCATTGTTCACCCCGGCACACACACACACTCACACGCACACTCAAGCACATACATCCAGGACGAGACGGCCCTTTACGAGGACAACATCTGTGTGACCCTTCATGCCCGCCATCGGTCACTTGGTCTCGTGGAAGATGTAGACTAGTCTCACGTCTATGTAGCCAATGGGTTAGGTGCGACCAGTAGTAGAACGTTGACGACGAGCATTAGACGCGCGCACTGACAGCAGGGCCTAGGCAGGCAGGAAGAATCAGTACCTTCATACTGAACCTTTGACTCTACTAAGGAGCCAGGAAGATTTTGATGGGCGGTGTAACAGCCGGTCGTGAAAAATCCCCCTTTTTCCCTCGCGATTCAGTGTTTTTCCCAACATCACTCATTTGCCTACACTATTGACTTGTCTTAACGAACTGGTTGTTTTTCTGGACCAATTGTTGTTTGTTCGCGCCCAGGGCGCTACTTTGGCACATCCTTGTTCAGGACCTGCGTGACGCACGTGCTGTTTGCTCACACGCTGCTATTCGGTTTCTCGTTGTTGAGTCCTTGTGATCGTATTATTGAGGTTTGTATATTGTTTATGTCATTGTTTATTGTAATAATCTAGTATCGTAGAATATCACGGATAATCGTCTTTTGATTTCGGAATCCGTTGCGAATTTTGCTACGCATTGCTCAAACGTTCGTTACACTGGTCATCGGTGACAACACCGTGGTCTCTAGTGGATAGTGGACCTACGGCGTTCTTTGTTGAGCCTTTCGACTGCACATAGCTGTAGCATTTTTTCGGCTCTTGTCTTACACACTGAGCCAATTTGAGCCCAAATTCCCGCTTGAAAGTTCTCAGAAGGCTCACAGTCTCGTATCTCAGCTTTGTATAGCGGTATCAGGCTAGCTGCCCCCCAGACACCAACCCTCCATACTATAGCCCCAGCATGCCTCCGCTGTTCCCCCCTGCTCACCTCCACCAACCCTCATCTAACCCTGAAGTACCACGTAAATACCCTAGCAGATACTCTAGGTTCGTACCTGTGTCCCGCCTCCTCGCCCCACCCCCCACTTACCGGCTCCCCTGCCCCTCATGAGCCTCCAAACCTTTCCAAATGTCGCCACTCCCTTCCCGCCCCCCACCTCACACTACGTTCCAGTTACTTTCCCACATGCCTTCACCCCCATATCGACCTACCGGCCTTATCCTGACTCTGCCCAACAGGTAGGTTACCTGCAGCCAAGATCTCGTTTTTTTCCTGACCGGTGCCCTCCGCACCCGTGGCCATTTGGCTAGTCGCCCTATGGACCATATCCATAAACTTTCACAGGCTCATATCACTGTTTGCTCCCCACTCGAGGCCATGCCACTCAGCACCTTACACCACGCACTCCTCCCTGTCCACCCCGCTTCGACAGATATTCTTAACCTCTCACTTTGCAATATGGTGCCCCCTCCCTCTGCACCGTGTGACACCCCTCCGGCCCACATCAGCGGTGTGCTGCACACCCACCGTATTGATTACCCACAGCAATCGGCTGCGCCTAATGCTAACGCTTCTCCTACTTTCCGTCCCCCACCCAACACTGCCTGCCCTCCCCCTTCTACTGACGCTCTATCCCCACTGAGACCCAACTCCTATCGCCACAGCGATCCCAATAGTCTTGCACCTGGCATCCATGCTTTGTGCACACCGACACTGAACTCATTCCTACTAGTTCTTATTAACGCTCGCTCAATAATTAGAAAAATATCGCACCTGCGATCTTTGGCATTTACGTCAAACGCTGACATTATACTAATAACTGAATCCTGGCTGTCAGATGATGATTCGCTTGACCTTGTTCGCATAGCTGGGTATCAATGCTTCTCGAACACCCGCCAGTCCAGGCGTGGAGGGGGCTGTTTAGCCTTTGTCAAATGCACTATCCACGCTAGTGTTATCGACCACCCCCCTCTTCTCCTTATTGAGGATTCGTTATGGCTATCTATTCACGCCTCCGGCCAGAACCTCCTCCTTGGCTGCGTCTACGTCCCCCCGGGTCTGGAGCCTGCAAAAATTGACTCTGCCGTGGATGTCTTTAATGCTGCGCTTGACTACCCTGCCAGTGCAAAAATTATTGCGGGTGACTATAACTTTCCTTCAATTTGCTGGTCCTCCCATACTAGCCCTCCCGCCCTCTCCACCTTCCTTTCTTGTGTCCGTCTTGGTGGATGGACCCAACAAGTCTCCTGCCCTACTAGGGGGAACAACATCTTGGACCTAGTATTCTCCATTGATGTTCCTGATATGATCACCCAGATTACTGATCACTTCCCTGGTAGTGACCACCGTATTGTCAGGTGCAAGTTCAGCTGTTCTCATCCGATGCAATCCTCTCCCCCTGTTCTGACTTCCTACCGTTCCTGTAACTGGCCCCTAGTGCCAATGACAATCCGCTCCCTTAACTGGGACACATTTTTTCTTTCATCCGATCCCCTCACTGTTGTGAACTCTCTCTACTCCAACCTCCTACACTGCCTAAATACCGCCAACCCATGTGTTGATCCACGCCCCAATTCCAGCACCTCACGCCTGTCACTTTTAAAGCGTAAACTGTCTAAGCTGCAACTTACCTTCGCTAGATCACACGACTTTACAATTCTCCTGCGCATAAACCAGCCACAACTGAGGCTGCGTTGCATGGTCGAATCGCATCTAAGAAGGCGAGAGACCATCGCCCTAGCACACCCAAACAAAACTGGCTACCTGTCCAACCTCCTGAGTAAAAGATCCAATCACTCCAATCATACCTCGCCCAAGTTCCTCATCTGCGGCTCATCTACCGCTAATACTCCAGCATCCATTTCTGAGGCCTTCAATGAGCATTTCTCTTCCTCCCTTATAAGCTGTCCTGGTATTCCCCCTCCTACAATCCGCCCCTGCACCTCTGCCTCTCTTTCATCGATTCCCTTCACCCATCTAGAAATTGAAAAATCAGTTTCGTCTATTAAACCTTTCTTGAAACCGGGACCAGATGATCTCCCACCGGCCCTCCTCCGTTTCGGTGGTCCTGACCTCCCTTTATTGTTACTTAATATGTATACCACCTCCATGCTTCACAGTTTCGTCCCCCCTCAATGGAAATCCTCTGTTATGGTTCCGCGCTTCAAAAAGGGCGTATTACACGACCCAGATAACTATCGGCCCATTAATCACACCCCAGTAGTCTGCAAAATTATGGAGAGAATTATCAAAAGACACATTGTCCAGTACCTCTTATCTAACAACCTGCTGAACCCTGGTCAGCATGGTTTCTTGAACTCATGTTCCTGCTCTTCCTGCCAGCTTGACTTTATCAATGTCCTATCGTCTGCTGCCGACGCCGGCAACTCTGTAATTGTCCTGCACCTCGACATGTCTAAGGCTTTTGACTGTGTTCCCCATATTCATCTGTTGGCCAAAATCCGATCTCTCGGTATTACTGACCCTCTCCTCCCCTGGCTATCCTCCTATCTCTCTAACAGATCACAAGCCGTGCTCGTCGACGGCCACCTATCTTCCGCCAAACCAATTACTAGCGGCGTCATCCAAGGCAGTGTCCTAGGCCCATTACTATTCCTTATTTATATCAATGACATTTTCTCTTCTATTCGACACGGCACTCCTTTCCTCTTTGCCGACGATATAAAAATAGTGTACTATTTCCTCCCTTGTAACCTATCCGTGACTCTATGCAACATATCGCATGACTTACTCGTTCTCCAAACTTGGTGCGTCCCGTGGTTCATGAAATTCTCTGCGGAGAAAAGCTTCCTCCTACCATACAAGTGCACGGTACCACCCGGCCAAATTTGTTTGGACGGCCTGCCCATCCCCATACACCCCATGGTTACCGATCTTGGCGTACGCTACTCTAGTTCCTTTAACTTCTCCGAACAGGCATCATTCCAAATCGCAAAGGCTAAGAGAACCCTAGGCCTGATCAATCGGTTTTTCCTAATACCGGCCAGTCGCCTTTCCATGTATCTCTCACACGTGAGACCGCTCCTAGAATATTGTCCCATTACCTCCAGCCTCTGGCCACGTTCCTCCATTGTATCTCTTGAGAACGTTCAGCGTACCTTCACCAAAAGGCTGTTGGGCGTATGCCTAGCCCTAACATACCGCCAGCGGTGTGAGCTCCTACAAATTGAGCCTCTATGGATTCGTCGCATGAGGCTCAACCTGATTTTCCTCTTTAAGCTAATCCATAACCTGGCCTACACCTCTTATCCCATCTCATTCGCTGCGCCCTGCTCCTACCCCATCCGGCACCGTGCCTTCTCTCTCACCGTCCCTCATTCTAATCTCTGTCTGAAGTCCCGATTCTTTCTGTCAGCCTATTCCAAAATCTGGAATAAGCTGCCCCTTAGCTTACGCAGTGCCTCCTCAATGTTCGCTTTTAAGCGCGCACTTTTGTCATACTTAACGGCCCCCAATGCTATATTGCTCACCAATGAGCTCGTCTCCGCCGACCTGGCCTTTGAAAGAGGTCTCACACTGTAACTCTACTACCTCTGCTTCACAAGCCACTAGGTACACCCCGCGAACTAAGGCCATTGCCTTCACTGATCCACAGCGAACCTACCGCCTGCCATCATAAGGTAACCCTATTACTCACCAACGTTCATCTTTTATCCATCATATTCACTTTTTTCTCCTCAGTATCCGTTGATTCTCAGCTGGGGCACACCCAGACTGCGCTTCTTTATCCCTTTTCCCTTTCCAGTGATCCCCGCTGACGGCCAACCACTTCAGGAATTGTACTTACCATCTCCCTGGCAGGTGCACCTGGATAATATTGCTACACGGTCGTCTACCACTTGCTGTTTCCGTTGGCTCTCCTGCCCATGGTCTCACGGCTTGGTCAATTGTTCCTGGTTCACGCACCCCCATCGCGGTCGTTTTGTCCCCTGTACAATTATCCATGATCACTCGTGCCACTCCCAACAGTGCGGGGCGCGGTCAGATCCACCGCTATGGCCGGCGCACATCAGGCGTGCAGGCCGTCTGCAACGATGTGCGAGCGCAACTAGACTGGTGGATCACACCTCCTGCGTTCACTTCACGAAGTGTTTTTCAGGTTGGGTGCCCAGCGCACGGCCAGTCCCACCCACTAGCACCGGTTGCGGATGGCACGCCCTAACTTTTCTTGAACTACCGAATCCAATGCTGTCGGTTGAAAATTGCATGCTCCTCATCGTTTTTCCGCCACAGCTTGTTCACCTAGAGCTCTTATCATCTGTTTTCACTTCCCGTTTTTGTCGCCCTACCACGGTATGCACACCTACCTGTTTTGTCCTCCCTCCTATTGCCTCTCTCTACATCAACTTTCACTGCTTTGAGTCACTATCGTCCTAACCACTCTTCTCTGTCGACGCTCGCCAATAACTCTTTTCCCACCTGCCGTCATTGCTGGCTTCTATCATCTATGCGCTTGGTGTTACCCTCTGCTCAGAACGCCCATTGATAGCTTCCTTAAACCTGTCGCCCTGGTAATCCCTCCTCGTGCCCCATGCCATGATGCACCAACCGCACCCGCACTCATGCCCAATCCGCATATTAGAAATTGCCGCTCCAAACTTTGCATCTTTTACGGTCGTATTTATTATCTAATCACCACCACCATATCTTCCTCGCTTGGCCCCGCGATTCCTCTGCGGTTCTTCCCAGTGTCCTGATTAGTATCCACCTGTTCAATTGTCTGCCGGCACACAGCTCTCCAGCTCCATTGCCCCAACTCCTTTGCGCATTTATTTTTTGTGGCCTTTTTGCTCTATTACTGGTCCACTTATCTCGGGGCTTCCCGCTTCCTTGTCCGCCTCCTTCGTGTTTCATCTGCAGTAAAATGATCTGATTGGTGATTTCTTACCTGTGTCTCCTCGGCCATTGCTTTCATCCCTTGATCCGTTTATTGCTCGCTACAGGCATCTTTCTGTACCTTCCAGTGTGGTCCGCTTTTCCATGTTCCACCATTGTAATGACAACGTTACGTCGTGACGTTCTTTTACAGTTCCAAATTGTTTGACCTGTCACTACCCGATTCCTCTGGTCCGTCACTACATCTCGCACCTGCATTGATCAAATAATTAGACCCATTCTTACCTGTTTTCCTTGATCCTGTCTTTCATCTTCACTCTTCCATGAACTGCTCCTAACAGTCTTCATCACTTCTGTGCTTCTGCATTCTATTTTTCTCTCCGTTGGGCTGCCACGTGCACTTGTCATGAAGTTAATCCACCACGATATTCCAAAGTTAATCCTACAACCAATTGATCTAACATTACCTACTCCTCCTATTGACTGATAATTTCTTTCTAGGACCCCATTGTTATTGCTCCTGCTTCTCTTAAACCTATATATATATAATAAATATATATATATATATATATATATATATAATCTTACGCATATATATCTATGTGCACGCGCTCTGCATCTTGCAGTTCCTCACCTGCCATTTTTCTTGCTATCATCCCAACGACCGTCATCATAGGCATCTATCAACTCTACATCTGTGCCTCACATCTACCGTATCCAATCTTTCTAAATCGTTTTTGTCATCTGATCATCCCTCTACGTCTTGCATTACTCGCTGCCTGTTTTACGGTGAGTTTTGTGTCCTGTCCACCGACAATTCACTGCAAAGTACCAATGCTTCATTGTCATCTAATCCACTGCAGTGCACCTCACCTTTTTCTCCATCGTTCCTCGCTGCTGCAGTTCTTTATACCGATTTCCAGCCTTTCTCATGTTTACCAGTCTGCCTCCATATGTAATTGCCCAGGACCAGCCATTCAGTCCACCTGACCTTGAATTTCAAACTCACCGGGCGTCCATTCAAATCCGCTCTTGAGCTCATTTAAACTCCACGCAATCTCTATGGTGTGCATACGTTTATACTATTTTCATCCTACCTTATTCCCCCTTCTGAGCCTTTTCATCCAATATTTCCATGAAAGTCTCCATATTTCCATGAATTATATCTGTCCATTCCATCACTTGTATCTACATGATCATGCAAATGGCATGCTTCGGGCGCTTCCGAAATAAACCATTATTATTATTATTATTATTATTACTGGTTCCAGCTGCGGTTTCTGCGTCTGATGGCTTTGGCTATTGCAACCTTCCGCCACATGGGTTTGCCCTCCCCACTCCTTCGTTTCAAGGGTGCAAACTCTTCCTGTGGGGCAATCAGGGGTCCCCTTATGGCCTGCCAGCGCTGCTCAACAGTAACCTCTCTATCGTGTCCCACGTCAGACCCATCGCCCTGTTACGAAACCTATCTATGACCACACTACCGAAGTGTCTGACAAGCCTTGAGGGTACCTTGAATTGCAGCAGGCATAGGAGGATTTTGACACACTCGTGGTTACTCTTGCCCAGCGGTGCTCAGTAATGCCGTCTAGATGCGACGTCGGGGAAGTTCGTTATTGCTGGGTACAGCAACGATGGAAGGCATCCAGTCCTATGTCCGGTATTTTCCCTAATATGCTGGCGCAACGCATTGGCATGCAGCCATTCTAAGTAGGTTTGCTCCTCCGATCCCGGCAAGCAGACCTCAGCTGTCCAGTTGATGTACGGAAGATTGAAGTTACCCACTAAGAGGGGGGGGGGGTTCTTGACTAGTTCAGTCGAAGCCCACGGTAATATTCGATTCTGAGCGAGTAAGTGCAAAGTACATGCTTGGAAATCCTCCCTGCATGTACGTTACTGACAACGGTCCAAGAACTGGCACTACACCAACATGTTCAGGAATCGACCCGGAGGCAATCCGGTCACGGTTCCATTCTGGATCTGGTGATTTCTCCCAGGAGCTCGGACGTCGATAAGGTTGAACATCCCCCTCCACTTGGAAGCAGTGACCATATGGTGCTAGAAATTCACTGGCGCACTGGTTCTTGCCCATCCCCTAGACCACACATCGGACGTAATGTTTGGCGCACTCCATTCGAAGATGTCCGGAGAGCGGCGTTAGACGTTAACTGGTTTCCCACGGATTCAGATGTCCACCGCGATGTGAACGAAGCTTGGGCGTTTATTCGTGACGGTATCTTGTACCTTATGAATACCTACTGCCCCCTCAACCGGCGTAGACCTCGGGTTAAGGGACCGCCGTGGTTTGATCTGGAGCTCAGACGCCTGCTCAAACGACGAAATCGGGCCTGGCGGCGCTTCCGATCCACAGGTGAGGGTAATGATCTCTATCGCAGGAATCGTAACCAGTGTACCGAACAAAAACGAATAAAGCGGATGGCATTCGAGGAGGCCCTTGCGGTCGATGCGGTGCGAGCACCCAAGCGCCTGTTTGCATACTTAAAGCGCCGCACCAGAGCGAAGGTGGGTATCCCGGCGCTGATGAACAACGACGAAATGGTTGCAACAGGTGACGGAAAGGCTGAGACGCTAGCCAAACATTATCTGTCAGTTTATTCTGTGGAGAAAGGTGCGCCAATCCCGATGGTGGATAGCTCGCCGCTGTCCATTATGTATGATTTTGAGGAGCCGGAAGTGAACAAGATGCTCAAGTCCATCAAAACCCATAGGTCGCCGGGACCGGACGACGTGCATCCGTTGATGTTGAAGCAGTTGGCGGGCCAGCTAACTACACCACTAACGCGGTTGTTCAATTTGTCGTTGGCCACTGGAAGTCTACCTCAGGAGTGGAAAAAAGCAGTTGTTGTTCCGCTGTACAAGGGTGGGACAAAATCCACCTCGGCCAACTACCGCCCAGTTAGCCTCACTTCCGTAGTTGGAAAGGTCATGGAAAGGCTGATGGCTGTTCGTATACGTGAACATCTGGAGCGCTGTCAACTGCTATGCGCAGAGCAGCACGGTTTTCGGCGGAACAGATCATGTCTCTAAAACCTGTTGACCGCCTGTGAAAGTTGGTCGAACTCCAAGGCCGAGGGATATGTCACGGACGTCATCTTCGTGGACTTTAGTAAGGCGTTTGACAAAGTTCCTCACAATGCGCTGTTGCTGAAACTCCGGGCCATGGGCATCTCAGGGCCCATGCTTCACTGGATTGAGGAATTCTTGGTCGGGAGAACCTTTTCCGTGAGAGTTGCACAGTCCCAGTCCGCGTGGTATCCAGTTGGCAGTGGCGTGCCGCAAGGCTCCGTGCTAGGACCCCTGTTGTTTCTAGTGTTTGTAAACGACCTACCACAGACCATTCGATCCCAATGCCTTATCTACGCCGAGGATCTCAAGATCTGGCGCACCATTCGATCGGCAGAGGATCGCGAGATACTACAGGAGGATCTGCAGGCCCTCGCCAATTGGTCGATCACCTGGGGTCTACCGATAAACGTGGACAAGTGCGCGAGCATGAGGATTGGTGGCCTCAACGATACTTCCGGCTACTGCCTTGGGAGTATCGTACTCCGTCACACGCAGGAGGAAAAGGATCTCGGAGTTGTTGTCACCAGCAATCTGAAGACAAGAGCACACACTGAAAGAGCGTGCGCCTCAGCGTGGAAGATGCTTGGTCCGATCCGCCGTTCATTTGGGCCTCTACCCCGGGACACTTTCCGACTGCTTTATGTCTCACATGTACGTCCTTGTTTGGAATATGGCGGTCCGACTGTCAACCCGTGCACGGCGGCGGAAGTAGCCAAACTGGAAGGGGTGCAACGTGCTGCCACACGCCTCGTGGCCGTGCTGCGTGGGTTCAGCTATGAGGAACGCCTAAAAGTCACCGAGTTGTTTCCCATTGTCTATCGACGGCTTCGAGGCGACCTCATCTATGCCAGGCGCATAATCCGCGGTGAGTTGGGCCGGGAACTACAGGCGGAATTCCCACTCAGGAATAGTGATCGTACCAGAGGACACACCCTGACGCTTCGTAAGGTGCATTCCACCGGCTTACCGGCCATCTATCGATTGTCAAGGAGGGTGACCAATCTTTGGAACGCTCTACCGACCGAAGTGGTGGAAGAGGAAACCGAGACACTATTCAAGAGGAAATTGGACCAGACCCTGAAGGTTTATTGGCGGAGCACCGACATCCAGCCGAGTCAATAGAGTACGATGTGGTGGGGCTCATACGGGATGACTTCCCACTGCCCTTCACCTGAAGACTGAACAGAACTGACAATTCGACATGCGCTACACCGCGACACGACGCTGTGTGGAGCATGGGGTGTTTTTGTAGAGAAGCCCCACGAGAAAGTCCAACTGGTATTGGTCTGGAAGACCTTGTGATGAGGTTTCTGACTGCAATTCAGGCGGGAATTCAGAAGGACGGAGGTCACGAGGTTGGAAATAGGGTTAGTCTAGTAGAGTTGCCGCGAGGTTTGGATTTGTTTCACTTTCTTTTATGCGTAATTTATTTCATCACAAAATGTCTATTTCAGCTGATATTACCGTTTAATTTGTGGTAGTTCGATCCTTGACTTTCTCGGTCTAAGTGATAAGCATTTTTGCATTGCTCGGTGAAATGGCACACGTTATTTCGCCCAAACTAACGTATCTTAATAAGCATTACGTTGCGCCTACATTTTGAAGATTTTATCCTCTTCAAAAACTGGTTGTACGTTTTGGTGTCTTCTTTGGTGTTTTTGTTGGTGTTAGTGCAACTTGTACCGGATAACATCTTTTCGTGGCAATTTTCGTAGTGTATCGTTTTTGTGTCACTTTTTAGTGTACAGTTTTTGCAGCGCTTGCTATAGTGTACCGTTTGTGTCGGTTTGAAAGGTTGTGTTATTATCTTACTGGTGTTCGATACTGTATTTTCAAACAAACTCGGTCACCACTGCCGAAATGAATGGTACAAAGGTTGATCCTATCGATCAGGCAGTGAGCGGTAGGAACAAGGAATGCACGGACTTGGTGCAAGATGAGGGAATTCAATGCGACCAGTGTTTCCTTTGGTATCATCAAAAGTACTCCAAGCTGGTAGAGAAAGACTTCTAGTTGCACATGAAGTATGCATCGCTCAAGTGGATATACGCCCACTGCTTCGCGTTCGCAAGCGAGTGCTTGCGCATAATTCGAGGGGAACTAGGGAAAGAGGACAGGAATATGAAACTAGAACCAAGACAAGAGAGGGCGAATTCGATCCATAGCTTAGCGAGAAGGAAAAACTGTGCCAGATCAGAAAACTAAAAGAAGACAACCCAAGCCAAAATGTAAGGAGAACAAAGGAGCAGCAGGCTTCACAAATGTCGGAAAAAGCCTCCTGATGGAAGTAGGATCCCTCAGGGAACAGTTTAAGCGCCTAGGTGCTGAAGTGCAACGCATAAAGCGGGACACGGAGGTCATAGCAGAAAGAGACAGAAGACTGCTACTTCATAATCATAGGGCAAACGTCGTAAACGACGGTAGAACAAGAGGGACGAAAACGGCCGGATTGTGCCCGAGTTTCTTAGGATGGCCGACTGGAATAAGTTTGAACAGTCTTTGATTGTAACCTGAAGCAGATGCTATTTCCATTTCTTCGGCTACCTTCACTCATCAGTTTTCGCTTTCCGTAACTTGCCTTTGCAACTTTCTCCGCATCTGATTAATCTCCTTACAGTTCGAGAGCTGACGCTTTTGCTCCATTATACTCAGCGACTCTTGCGAAATCCAGTGTTTTTGATGGACAACGGATCTAGGACCACAGGCAAAACCTGCTGCAACGTGCATCGCCTGTTTGATATGAGCCCAATGATCATCTACATTACTGTTCGTCGTAGATCCTAGCTCATGTGCTAACTTCTGCTCATACCGAGTGCGTACTTCTGGATCAAATCTACGCTGCACGGCTAACCAGGTTTGCGGTTTGCGACGATGACTGTAAAGGAGTTCAGGAAACCCCGTTCCATGCATCAGCATCCATATTACAAACAAATAATCTTTGCTGGAGTTCCGATTGTTTGTTTTATTTCTTTAAATCTTTGTCACAAACCGGATTCCTACCGTTGCATCGAGCGAGAGTCGCTCAGCTTGAATTTCGTTGTGACTGTATTTGGTAATCTCATCTTCTGTAGCTAACCTTTTGCTGTAACCCAACTGCAGTTGTTGATTTGTTGTCCAATTTGGAGCGAAAGAGCCCAGGAGGAACACTATTGAGGTTTGATTATCGTAAAATTAATTAATTTGTTGTATATAGTACCGTAGCTATTTGGAATCGACTTTGTTTTGAATTGTGTCAAAGTTGGTTGCTACGCATCGCTCGAACGTTCCGGTGGCTGGAATAAACAGTACTCAACATCCCTGGCAATGGCCGAGGCATGAAATTACGCAGCAAATCGGCAAACCGTTCCGAATCAAAGGACAATACCCTGCAGGTGAACCAAGCCCCTCTGCCCGTAGGTGTTGGTCATGTTTCTTGCTCATGCTGTAGCATATCAGGTTGTTCTAGGGTTAGTTCGGTTTCCCATCGAGCTAGAGCTGATCTGTTGTTAGCTGAGTTGAAGGAGAAGCAGGTTGCAGAACAATTAGAGGTAGATAAGCAACGTAAGCTGCTCCAGGTGAGGAATGGGGCGGAAATGGCTAAACTGCCTTTGGCACTCGCTGAGGAAGAAGATCTAATCAACAGAGATGAAGTCAAGGGTGGAGTAATGGTTATTGAACATCTTTCTCGTTACCTAGGTGATTGCCACGTGAAGAACGATGCACCACGAACAACAAGCTTGGTTCCAGTAGCGGAACCTGCAGTGAATTATCGTTTGGACTTACCCAGGGTGGAACTGGAGTCATTTGCTGGCTGCTGGTCAACGTACTGGAGGTTTGTGAAACAGTTCGAATATTACGTCGAAGGTAGAGTTCGAGACGATGGCCAGCGCCTACTTTATTTGATGCATTACTGCAAGGGACCAGCAAGGGATGCGATTGCCGAATGTGTTATGTTGCCTCCGACAATGGCGTACGATAGGGCTAGGGAAATCCTAAGGGATCTGTATGGACAAGATCATGTAGTGGCTCGTTCACTGATTGACGGCTTACTGCAAGGTCTGAAGCCTCTAGTGGAAGATTCGGATGCCCTGACCAAATTGTCGTTAAAAGTGCTGAACTGTTAAGTTGCCCTCACGCAGATGAATTGCATGTCAGACCTCAACTCATTGCAGACTATGGAACGTATCACTCGAGTGCTACCAGCGCGTCCCCAGGATTTGTGGGCTAGGGCTATCGATGATATTTTGGGAAGAGGAGACGAACCGAGGTTCCAAGATCTGCAGCACCTAGTGTCCCGTGAGGCACGGATTGCTCGAAGTAGGTTTGGCAAACTGGCTGCCAGTAGCAAGGCTCAGGGGTATTCGCGGTCATCCAGTTGGAGGAATTATGCACAAAACTAGCATCCAGAAGCGACACGGTTCGTGCCAAATCAGGGTAGTACTTTGTTGGTCGCGGCTAACAGGTGTTCGGTATGTAATGGAATACACGCACTTGAGGAATGTCAGCGATTCCTGTCTCGTGATATACCCGGTCGTTGGGCATTGAGCAAAGAAATCAAGGCTTGTTTTTCGTGTCTCAAGTGTGGATTTCTGTCTAGCAACTGTTCTGTTTCCAAACCATGTTCAACATCAGGTTGTCCGAAACGGCACCACCCTCTACTGCATGTTGCACAGAAGCAATGTACCGATCGAGTCACGCAAGATACAACACAAGGGCTGCAGCTGGATAAGCTGGGTGCGGACAGTGTAAAAAAGCCTGGGCGGGGGACCAATAATTGTGCGGCTACTCTTAGGCCAGAATGTCGGGTCAGTTTGGGTGTACTACCAGTGAGAGTAGACGGACCGGGGGGCTCTGTGGAGACCTACGCTCTTCTGGACAGCAGGTCCGATGTGACTCTTATACAAAAAGACATTATGGAGCTGGTGGGCCTGAAGATATCCCCGACCTCACTGTCGATTTCGACCGTAAATGGGACTACCACTTGGAATTCAGGAATAATGGAGCTGCGACTGAACTCATTGTCAGAGAATGATTTCGTGAATGTAGAGAGAGCCTTTTGTGTTGATAGGCTACCAATCCAAGCAGTCCAGTACTGCACAGATGCGGACATTTTATCCTGGCCTCACCTACATTGCGTCCAAAGACAGAATCTGGAAGATTCGAGAGTGCGGATCCTGATAGATGCCGACGTCCCAGAAGCGCATTGGGCAGTAGAGCAAAGATGCGGCAAAAGAAAACAATCTTATGCTGTGCGGACGATTTTAGGATGGATTGTTCTTGGTCCAATAAACCAGGAACCACGCTTTGTGAGGACAATAAACCACAATGAGAGGGAAATCGACCACTTAGCAGAACAGATCAATCGACTATACAACGCCGATTTCTGCAATGGGTGTGCATCGGAAAACTCTCCTTCATTAGAAGACAAACAGGCTGTTGATATGGTTTCCAATGCCACAACCTGGTTGGACGGACACTATGAAGTTGCACTTCCGTGGAGGAATCCTGAAGTGAGACTTCCAAATAACTATATTGTGGCCAAAGAGAGATTGGACGGCTTGAGGAAAAGGTTTGCGCGTGAGCCGGAATTCTTCGACAAATACTCTACAATAATAGAGGGTTATCTGCGCAAGAACCACGCCCAGTTAGTGCCCGATGTACAGCTAAAAATGGGGTTTGAGCCTAAGTGGTACCTACCACATCACGCAGTTGCAAACCCTAAAAAGCCTAGCAAGTTGAGGGTGGTGTTTGACTGTGCGGCTGCATTCCAGGGACGCTCCTTGAATGATTACTTGCTACAGGGACCGGATACGACAGCAAGCTTAGTTGGAGTGTTGCTTCGTTTTCGAAAGTAATCTGTCGCGTTGGCTGCGGATATTGAAGAAATGTTCATGCAGGTTCGAGTGCCGACGAGAGAAATAGGTGCACTGAGGTTCCTCTGGTGGGAAAATGGTCGACTAGGTGGTAATCTTGTTGAATATCAGATGAATGCCCACCCAGTTGGTGCCACTTCCTCCCCATTTTGTGCAAATTTCGCGTTACGTCGTACGGCAGACGATTGGGGAGGACAGTATGAGGATTACGTCTCCAGGGCCGTGTATAACAACTTCTATGTAGACGACTGTCTTGTTTCTTTGCCCACACCGGAGAATGCAAGAGTTTTTGCTATCCAGATGAGTGAGTTACTATCACGAGGTGGATTCCGGCTTCATAAGTGGGTGTGTAATCGTAAGGAGGTGCTGGATATTTTACCAAAATCTGAGCTGGCCTATCCCACTTCGGAAATAGATGATTGCGTGCCTGTGCCGGGGAGGACGTTGGGGTTAGAATGGAATGCAATAGAAGACACGTTCCAGTTTTCATTCGCAACACGCGAAAAACCTCAAACAAGGCGTGGCTTGTTGTCTATATTATCATCCGTGTTCGACCCACTAGGGTTGATTTCACCTTTCATTCTGCCAGGCAAGGTGTTATTGCAATCACTGTGCCGCTTGAAGCTTGGTTGGGACGACCCAATTGGAGAAGAACCCCTACGATGCTGGAATGAGTGGTTAAGAAGTATGGAACAACTATGGGCATTCAAAATTCAGCGTTCTATTGTTAGAGGTGACTCACTGAACGAAGGTGTACAGCTTCATGTATTTTGTGACGCCTTTGAAGTTGGCGTATTCCAGAATGGTTTCAAGGGACATGGCTCCCTACTGTGCCCTACTGTTCTCTACGTCAAGGGTAGCTCCTCTGAAGACCGTAACGATCCCTCGATTAGAGTTAGCCGCAGCAAGACTGGCCGTTAGAGTCCCTCGGACTCTCATAGAAGAAACTGGAATCAAATTTGATAAGACTTACCACCGGACGGACTCTGCTATAGTTTTGCACTACATAAACAACACTGAAACGAGATTCAGTACGTACGTCGCCAACCATTTGGCTGAAATCCATCAGTGGTCGGAACCCTGGCAGTGGGGTCATGTCAGATCGGAGGCTAACCCTGCAGACTTGGCATCAAGGGGCACAACATCACCTAGTGATATAAGCTGCTGGTTCGAAGGTCCTAAGTTCTTGATGAACGATGAAACTTCATGGCCGACCAGTCCTACGGTGTCTGCCGCACCACCAAACGTTGAGTTGAAGCAGCCTTCGAGTACAGTTCTCACAGTGTTGCAGGATGCATGGACGGACACACTTCTAGCTAGGCACCCCAGTTGGTTTCACTTGCTGAAGTAGGTAGTGTGGTTAACCCGTTTTAAAATGTACGTTGCAGTCATGAGAGGCGGGTGCACGGATCTAGGATTGACAGCTGGGCCCTTGAAGTTAAACGACATTGCTAAAGCGGAGGAGAGTGTTATTTTGATTGTGCAAGCTAAGGTCTATGGCGAAGAGCTAAGATGGCTACGAGACAGGAGCAATAACCTATGCACTAACAAATCTACGATGAACAGGACTCTATTAAAACTCGATCCAGTTTTATTAAATGGAATTATTTGTGTTGGAGGACGACTGAGCTACTCCAGTCAGCTTCAGGGTGTGAAACATCCGGCGATACTACCCAAGAACCACCCGATTACAGACTCGATAATCCGATGGTATCGCGCGATGGAAGGACACGCAGGACCTTCTCAGTTACTCGCGGAACTTCGCAAAATTTTTGGATTGTAAAGGGGGGAGCTGCCGTCAAGCGAGTACTTGGAGGATGTTGGAAATGCCGGAAGCACTTGGCGGTCGTAGGCAAGCAGATGATGGCTCCTCTACCAGCCATTATAGTCCAACAAGGTCCGTTTCCGTTCAAATACGTCGGAATAGATTATTTCGGCCCATTTGCGGTTAAACATGGGCGCAGCATGGAGAAACGATATGGATGCATCTTCACCTGTCTCCAGATGCGTGCGGTACATATTGAAGTTTCTTATTCTCTGAGCACGGATTCATTCATTATGACATTGCTGCGTTTCATGTCGAGGAGAAGGGCACCGTCCGAGATTTTTAGTGATAACGGTACAAACTTTGTTGGGGCTCAAATGGAATTGAAGAACCTAATGGGAAACTGGTCTAGAGATAAGATTGCGGATAGATTGTTGCAACGGGGCGTGCAGTGGCATTTCAATCCCCCACATGCTAGTCACCGTGGTATATGGGAGATCATGGTGCGCTCGGTTAGAAGAGTACTTCTCTCAATTTGTGACGAGCAGCCGATGACTGACGAAATATTGTTGACATTCCTTGCGGAAAGTGAGCGGATAATAAACGGACGACCGCTGGTGCCTTTGACCTCAGACTGTCGTGATCTGCCAGTACTCACGCCCAATGACCTACTTATCCTGAGGGCGAATTCACGAGATATTCCAACGGATTCGTTGCGCGATAGACTGGTTCGTTAGTGGAGGCAGGCAAACTAACTAACATCTGTGTTTTGGAAGAGATGGATCAGGGAATATCTCCCACTGTCACAACAGAGGCAGAAGTGGATAACTCGAGAACGCAACTTTAGATCGGGTGATATAGTGCTACTAGTTTCGGAGGCCTTGCGGCGTGGCCGGTGGCCGATAGGAGCCATCGAAAGCATCTCAGTTTCGGACGATAGTTTGGTGCGAACGGCAACTGGGCGAACTAGTGAAGGATTAGTGCTCTGTGACATTAGAAAGATTTGTCTTATTGAGGGCGAACCGGACACTGGTGGTGTAAGTTCAGAGGCCAACTGTTCTCAGGTGGGAGGCGGGTCTTCGGATCTGCCGAATCGGGAGGGACCACTGAGAGTTGATCCACCTGTCCGACTGAGAGCGGCTCTTGACGGTGATAAGTTTTAGGTATTGGGGAACCGTAGGGCGAGCCGATGCATGAAGCCGACCACACCTAGCGGTGCACGGGAAAAATCCGGGTCGGATTTTGCGGGCCGTTGTAAAGGAGTTCAGGATACCCCGTTCCATGCACTAGCATCCATATTACAAACGACATTTATCATTCGTATGAACTATCTTTCCTGGAATTCCGATTGTTTGTTTTATTTCTTTAAATCTTTGTCACAAACCGGATTCCTACCGTTGCATCGAGCGAGAGTCGCTCAGCCTGAATTTCGTTGTGACTGTATTTGGTAATCTCATCTTCTGTAGCTAACCTTTTGCTGTAACCCAACTGCAGTTGTTGATTTGTTGTCCAATTTGGAGCGAAAGAGCCCAGGAGGAACACTATTGAGGTTTGATTATTGTAAATATAATTAATTTGTTGTATATAGTACCGTAGCTATATGGAATCGACTTTGTTTTGAATTGTGTCAAAATTGGTTGCTACGCATCGCTCGAACGTTCCGGTGGCTGGAATAAACAATGACCATGAAGCTGGATAGAGAATCGCATTAAAACTAATGCATGGTCCAACTCTACGTACGCGGACCAGTAAGATCTGCAGTTCTGAATAGAACTGCGCCACCGGTAGCTTACGGCAATATGATCAATCTGGCATAGAGTACCTGTGGAGTTAGAGTGCCATATCGCTGTGCGACGTGAGCTGTGTCGGAAAATGGTACTAGACAAGAACAATCAATTGTCTGCACAAAGCTGGAGAAGTCTATCCCCGTTATCTGTAAGCTTAGCGGGTAAAGCACAACACCCACCTAAACAGGCTTCGGACGCACTAAGTTTGCCAACTTGTGCATTGAAGTCACCAGCTAGCACTATAATGCTGCGACCGAGGGTGGCGAGTTCATCACAGAACTCGTCTTTCTGTGCGTCCGAGCTGCAGTCCGCTGGGACGTACGCCGAGAGTAAAAACAAATTGCGCTCAACACAACGATTTTTTCGAACGCCAACTGACCCCTGGAGTCTCAGTACATAAACGACTGTTAACAGGGATCCAGTCTAAAAGGGCAGCCTCAGCCTTGTCAGTCAAGACAATTCCTACACCACGTTGACCCGCAGCTCGAGCTACTTCGTCTCCTGAAGTGCGCAGGAAATACCTCGATGATATACCAGGAGTGGTTAATTGAATCACACTACTCGAATCCCGGATACGTGTTTCACTTAAGCAGCATACATCAATCTTCGGGGAGTTCATTTTGAGTACTAGGCACGCCTGCTGACCGGCCTGCATGAGTGTACGCACGTTGAAGGAGCCGAGATTCAGAGGCTGACGAGGCTTGAGAAAATGTGAATTACCAGACAGACGATTATTCCCGACACTATTTGACAATGAATCGTTGCGAGTATCGACCGTGTTATCAGTCACACGCATTGCCAACCGACAATAATGATTTTCTTAGACTTGAAAGGCGCCTTCGATTCAGTTGATCGAACATCGCTTTTCAGTATTCTTCATCGAAAAGGTATGCCCCAGAAGTTCGTGAACCTAATGAGATCATTGTATTCTCATACTTCTGGCCGCGTTAGGGTTTACGGTGAACTATCCGGTCGGTTCGAAACGACCAGTGGTGTTCGACAGGGATGCCCTTTGTCTCCATTCCTTTTCAACTTCGTCATGGACGAAATGATGGAGAGTGCGCTGCAAAATCTTCAGGATGTAGGCGTCGAACTAGGAAATAGTGAAAAGCTATGTGACCTAGATTACGCGGACGACGTTGTCTGCTTGTTCGAATCCACGGAACATGCTCAGCGTGCACTAGATAATCTTGCAAGAGCTGTAGCTCCATTCGGCATGCGCTTTGCACTTTCAAAGTGTAAGGTGATGTTACAAGACTGGACGTCAACAATTCCGAGATTGATGCTCGATGGAGAGGTGATGTCAGTTGTCGACCACTTCACCTACCTCGTTAGCTGCGTGACGACGGATGGGAGTACAGTAGTAGAGGTGAGCACGCGGATATCCAAGGCTCGAGCGGCGTACGCTGGACTGAAGAACTTGTGGCGCCGACCTGGTATTTCACTGAATTTGAAAGGCCGTGTATACTGTGCTGCAGTGCGTTCAGTTCTGTTGTATGGTTGCGAGACTTGGGGTCTGCGTGCTGAAGATATTCGTCGTCTCGAGGTTTTCGACCACCGATGTTTACGTAGTATCGCTAGGATTGGGTGGAATAGCCGAGTAAGCAACGATGAGGTGAGAAAGCGAGTATTGGGTACTAATTCGGAGAACGTTTTGTCACAGCGTATCCAGCTTGGTAGACTTCGTTGGTTGGGGCACGTGTTACGTATGGCAAACACACGTCTACCGTGCCGTGTCCTATTCTCCATTCCTCCTAGAGAGTGGAAAAAACCACGCGGAGGTCAACAAATGACGTGGCAGCGAGGAATGAGAAAATGTACAGCAGACTTAGGAAAAGTAGGTGCTTCACGTCTTCGTGGTTGGGGTCCAAAAGATCCGTCTATGAGTTGGCTGGAAACACTGAGGGATATGGCAGCGAACCGTGAACAGTGGCGATCGTGTTGTCACTTTCTATCGAATCAGAATGACTGGTCGATGTGCGTTTGTACAGTTAGACTGTGTATTCTGTGTTTTGGCTATTAGGGCATTCTTTCCTTTTCCCACCCGTGTAGGTCCAGTCCCTGTCCATCTTGTATATTCATACTTTCTAATTCAACGTGCAACATGGTGAGAACGGCAGTGGTCGTTGGGGCTTGCCCTACTGTTTAACGCTGTACTATGATGAAGATGATGATGATGATATCGGTGGGAACATTATGGGTGGATAGATGAGGCAGAGAGAATTGGTTGGGGACAGAAGACAAAGGTTGAATAGGAGAGGGAACTCTGAGCAGTACCCCACTTATCACTACCCACCCAGCTCGATACAATGGGCAGCTCGGTCCTGATTATCCTGCTCGACGACCGATGCTAAATGTGCTCTGACCATAAATTCGCACGTTGGAACTACGGATTCTAGCATCCAACGGGGCTCGCATTGTGCTGTGTGTGAACAGTGGTATGTGTATTTATCCTTCGTCAGATTTGTGTTATGCGCGAGACCCTTGAGATCTGCGAGTGTCTCTGTGCTCCCATAATGTCAGTGAGTGAAATCCCTTGTGTCATAGCACATTACAATCGCATAGGTAACGGAACTATGTACAATACGACAAACATTTTGACCGCAGGACACAGCCAATCGCTCCTCGTCGCAGGACAACAGACCATCTAACGAGTTATCGGATCTAGCAGGCAGCTAAATAAAATTTACAAAAAACTACATAGAACCTTTCTTCAGTATTACTTGCAAAATCACCAAGTGAGTTATCTCCTGTAGCATGATAAACGTCCTACTAAGAACGGAAGCACAACTCTGTCTCATAATAAACTGACATGCTACGCGCAGCCACAACTCAAAAAATTTCTAGGATAACTGTGTACGAAAACAATGTAAGAATAGAGAAAATCGAATGGCAAAAATCACTTATCAAGAGCATAACTAATTTCTTTCATTGATGGTACAAAACTTTGTGAAGCCTTTCATAATCAAGTGGTTCACAGACATCCGAAAATAACCTGAATCAGAAAATTCAGAACACTAATACAGCCACACTGTGAACGTGTCCTCATCATGATGATGAGTGGAACTGGGAAATATCTGGCGGGAATTTTGTGCCGTCAGCAACGAAACTTTGCGTATTAATTGCATGCCTCTTTATTAAAAAACAGCAATATGAAGTTTCCACTCTCAGTCACCTGTTCGGTTGAGCACCGGTGCAAAACACAAAGAAAATATGCAGAATTGAAGTAATGAGTGGTGGACGATAGGCCAACACAGTTTTTCATTGAGACATACATCTCCTGAGAGAATTGAAAAAAAGATAATGTGTCAAGAAGGCATGTCCCAGGCTTCTCCGCCGCACCTACCACTGACCTCGTTGATTGTCCTGCGACCGAATTCGATACGCAAAACTCCAGGAAAACTAGGTTAGTTTGTGGACACCAACCCTATATGAATTTCAGTGTGTGCGGAGCTTCCTACGTAGATCGGACAGGGAGACAGTTACGCAACCGAGTGACTGAACAAATCCCGAAATCAGCCGAACGGTTTGCAGTGCGATCAAGGTCAAATCAAATGCATGGTGAGAAAGATCGAAAACACGCTTCGATTTTCTTAAGGAGCAGGGAAAGCAAAACACGTTCGCCAAGGCAATTACCATACAAAAATGGAAACCTTGACAATATCAACCAAAAGGATCACTTGTCATCTTATCTATTCCCAAGGGGTGAATTCGCTTCTCACCCTTTTGTTTCTCTTTGTGTTGAAGCAGTTTTATATAAAAGTCTTTTTCGGAAGTAACCACCATTTCGACGAGCAGCAAAATCGTTCCGTATCCGGACTCTAGCATACGGTAAATATTAGAGACAGTGAATTGAAAAACATGAGGGACCAAACAGCCACTATGGCGCAGTGACTGACGAAGTTTGAGCACGGCAGAAATGTCGACATAAAGGGGATACCTGAGCCGTTCTGCTTGTCAATTAGACAAGGATTCAGGGAGCTGAGGCACCGGGTCACAAACAATAATAATAATTGTATATTTCGGATGCACCCGAAGCATGCTAGAATGCATGATCAGATGATTATAGTGATGCCGGAATGACAATTCACAAAAGGGTACAACAAGTGCATGCAGAGTATCAGAGAGAGTGTTACAGTGAACTAAAACTGTAGTAATGCCCGGCAAATTTGAAGGTCAAGGTCGAATGATGTCAGTTGGTCTGGAGTACATGCATACGTGGTATATGAAATAATTACACTAGTGGAAATTCGAACATATTGAAAGGAAATGTTTTTGGTGCACTACAGAATATGAGAGGCATATGGATAAAAATCTCGTCGAAGCGTTCGGTGAATTATTCACTTTACTACAGGCATGTCAAGAAGTATTAACATGGAAATATTTCAGTCTGAAAAGATGGTAGTATATAAAGTGGTGGCTGTATACTGGAGGAATCATATATGTTGCAAACAATTGCGTATTTCTTGGGAGGGATACTACCAGAGTGATGGTGGCAGGGAACGGCCGGAGTAAAACAGGTGAGCGTGCGGCAAGTTATAAACTTTATGTAGGGTTGGTATGAAATGTCAAAGCGGAAGTGGAAGACTAATCAATATTGACCGTGTGGTTACATCCATTATACAGGTGTTCAGTTCTGCGAGAGGAAAGGTAAAGTAATCCACAGATAAGTTTACGTCAATAGATGAATGCTGTGTGGTATGTACCATGCAAAAATGACAGATCAATAAAACTGCACAGGTATATCGCGGGAAGCGGCCGTGGATCAACGAATATAGAAATAAAATGTATCGGCCGGTGCAGATAGTGGTGTGATTTAGAGGCTGCACGAATGCAACATCTGGAAAATCAAAGGTCTCGATAACGGTGATGGTATAGCAAGTAGACGGTGAGTGTCACATTTCTAATGACCAATTTGACAGGTGTAACAAATGATGGGAACGGAGCGGCGATGCAGCATGGGAAGTGTATCGAAGACGTTCAATCGTGGAGGGAACGCAGTGATCTACAGAGCCCGAACACTCGATGCAACAGCATTGCGGATGCGATCGGATGGACCGATGAAGAGTGCAGGTAGTTACTAATTACTTCGCTGCCCACTGGAGGACTACTGAAAGATATGTCAGCGCCAGACGTTTTTTTTTGGTGACCGATGAAGCAATGAACAGTGACAATAAAGGTGCCAGTGTGTGAACAGTATTAGCGAGTTCTAACACGGGACGGGCATAATGACATATGGGATTAAAATGAGTTGTATGAATGCAGTGAGATCGAGTAGTCCAGGTTCAAGAAGTCCGATGGCGGGAATCTTGGGGAAAGCGATCGTGAGACGGGCGAAAATGAAGTTGTGTGTAAATCTCGTTTGTCCTGTCCAGCAAGAGAGGGTCCACGTTATTCCTGGGAAGTGGACGGCGACAATCGTCCTTAGGGTACAGGTTCTGAAAACAAAACGGAGAGGGCTGCAGTCTGGCAATTCTACCAGCTGTGGGTTAGGGGAGAAAGACAGAACACCAATATCATGCCAGTAACAGAAATGGGTGGTCGCGACGTTGAGGTCTTGTTTTTTGGATTAAACAACATACGGAAAGCGGAGAAGACCGGTACTAGCGACTAATTCTTGTGAGGCTTAGTGAGAGTTACCAAAAAAGCAAGGAAGCGAGAATAGGCGACACTGGGGGCAAATACTTATGTGTAGTTCGACGAATGGTTTATGGAAGACCACATCGATTGTGGCGATTCGTTCATCAGAACGAGGCCTGGAATCTTGTGTTGAAATAGGGTCTCAATGAGTAAGTAGTTGAAGCGTGGATGAGACTGGTACCTTGAGGACCATATTATATATGCTGCTATGTATTTTCTAGCATTATAAATGCTCTTATACCTGGCGGCAGCTGATAAAAAAAGAAGAACCTAACCGACTAGGGCAAAATCTGACAGCATGAAAAAAGAATCACTGGAGTAACGGTGGCCAGTAAGGGGTCGTGGTCAGAAGCGTTGAAAATAGGAAGTGGCTAGACAAACACGTGGAGTGTGCTGTTGACAGTCATGGAGTATAGGTTGGACTGCTTTTATTTGCTAACTATAATACAGAATGCTCCTTACCATCCGTTGGTACTGAACAAAGTTGTTAAGCTTTTGGTTAGTATCCCAGGCCCAGTTCGTAGGCTCGGGTAATAGACATGTAGGGATCATGCATACGGATCAGTTTTTGGACAGTTAGATGTTTATTTATTTCTTTTTTGAATAATAAAGAGGCCGAAGACATTGACCTAAGTTGAGGTGGGAGTTTGTTCCAGAGGGAAGAATATTTAACAATAAAGAAGTTTGACCGCATCGCAGTCCTGGATACTGGAATCAAGACCATAGAGTCCCTATGTCGTAAAGAATAGTTGGAGGGAGTTTTGACCTGGGGGGCTGAATTGCAAGATGTACGTTTTACAATATTGCAAAAGAAAGACAGGTTCATTCGTAGACGGCGCAGCCATAGGGGCTCTAGGTGCAATATTTCACACCTTTCCATATAATTTAAAGGCGAGGAATATCCTAGTAGTTGTTTGGTAAATCTACGTTGTACATTCTCAATTGCAAATCTGTCAATCTGCCGCATGTTAGAAAAGACGACAGTGCAATATTCCAGAAGTGGTCTTACATGAGTTTTAAAAATGCTTAGCTTGCTCTCTGTAAGACTGAAGGTTCTATTAATCAGACCAATTAGCCGTCTAGCTTTAGCAACCTGCACGGCCGAATGTTCAGAGAAATTAAATGTAGAAGAATATTGTAATCCCAAGTCCCTTACTTCCGGACTGTTGGGGATGAACTGATCATTAATTTTAAACATTCCCGCGGGAACCTGACATTTATACATAAGGATACAACTTTTGACAGCGGAGAATTTCATCAACCATTGGTTGCTCCATGAGTCTAGCGATAGTAAATCGCTCGTTATGCTAGCAATGGTAGAAGCTAAGGCGTCAGGTTCAAAGGAGTACATAATTTTTATGTCATCTGCAAAAAGGAACGCAGCCCCGTGTGTGATGACGTTGAAAATGTCATTAACATATATAAGAAAAAGTAAGGGACCTAGTACACTACCCTGAATAACTCCACTAGTAACTGGTCGAGGTGATGATAAACTGCCATCAACGTCCACCACCTGCTTTCGGGATGTTAGATATGATGAAAACCAACTCAGGATCGGGTCAACAATTCCGTAGGTTTTCATCTTCGCCATGAGCCTATTGTGGGATACTCGATCGAAAGCTTTAGTCATGTCAAGGAGGATTACAATCACTGATTTACCACTGTTAGTGGCCGTAGTTATTAGGTTAAGGAAGTCACACATACAGGTGGCACAGGATCTTTTTTGAAGAAAACCGTGCTGTCCAGTGTTAATGAGGTTATTGTTTAGTAAATGAGTTGTAAGCTTATTTTTTATCAGTCTTTCCATAATTCGGGAAACTATAGGGGTGTGGTTCACTGGTCGATAGTTGGTTAGGTCCTGGCGTGAACCTTTCTTAAGAATTGGGATAATAACTGATGTTTTCCAATGGGAGGGGAAAACGCTACTGCTCATAGATAAATTAAAAACCTTTGATAGCAAGAATGGGATATCAGTGCCACCTAGACTAAAAGTAGCCGGTGGTACGGCATCTGGCCCGGGGTGGTATGACCTCGTAATTTTAGTTAGCTGTACTGTTAAGTCGTTCGGGTGAAATGTAACCGCTGAGAACTGTGCAGATGTCAGCGGCTCAACGTGATATAGGCATAGGGAGTCATCGGTCGTTAGAGACGAAGCAAAATAGGCACTGAATGCCTCGGAGATCTCTTGGGAGTTCGTTATATAATTGTTGTTAGATATAACGGATGAGATAGGAGAACTGCACTGGCTGTTTCTCAGCTTCATCAGCTTAGATAAAGCTTCGGACCTCTTGGGGTGACTCAGCGCCCTTAATTCCTGTTTTTTACTGCGGGACATTTCAATCAATTTCATAGAATTAGATAAACGGTTCATTTGCAAGAACAACGAAAAGTCTCTCGACCTAAGGAATTTGCGTTGTAGCATAGAAAGCTTCTGCTTTAGTCGACAAAAACTGTTTGGTTTATCTCGTCCAGGTAGACCTTGGGTTGGGGTGATTACGTCAAGACATGCATTTAGTGTGGAGTAAAGATGATCCACCACGGTATGCAAGTCATCAGATAAAAAGAAAGTATCCCAGTTCTGCGAGCGAATAAGTGAGGGTAATTGATTCCAGCTAGCTTGGTGGAACGGTCTTTTAACGGTTGGTTTGTGAACGGTTCGTGCTGGCACTGAAAACTCACATTTTACCGGCAAGTGGTCACAACCTGGGATGCTGTTCACGATACATGTGTGCACGCGAGATAATCCTACCGTAAAAATGAGATCAAGGATGCTACTGCCTCTAGTTGGGCACATCACATGTTGAGTCCATCCTCCTAAACGAATGCTGGTCAAGAAGTGTATTAAGTGATGTGGAGCTTTCAAAGTGGACCAACGTATGCCTGGTGCGTTAAAGTCGCCGGCCACCATTTTTGGGCCGGGTATGTCCGCAACAACGTTTAACGCCTCTATGATAGGCAGAAAGTCGTTTTGACTAGTATTCGGGGGGCGGTAGATGCAACTAACAATGAAGTCAGAACATCCTGTATTGACCTGTAGCCAAACTGAATCCGGCAAGTTATCGAGTATGGGGTGCTGAAATATTTTCGCTCGCATGTTTTGTCTTACATATAGAAGACAGCCTCCCCCTCTCTGAGTGAGTCTATTTTTCCTGAAAGCTTGGTATCCGGTGATAGCGATATCCTCGTTTGGAGTGTTGTCTGTCAACCAGGTTTCGGTAATTAAAATAAGATCGTAATCAGACGTGAGCAGTAATATACGCAGCATTCGCATCTTATTCACTATTGAGCGTGCATTCAGCATAAACAATGAGAACTGTTTAGTGGAGTCAAGGTTAACGTTAAGATCTTTATAGGATTCCGAAATTGCATTTGCTGAAGGCGGATCGGATGACGCAATCATTATTTCTTGAGATGGAGTAGTCGGTAATGTGGATGGTGAAATAAGCTGAGTAGAAACACCTGGCGTGGCGGTCAGCTTGGTTGTTAAGCTAAGCCGGGTGTGGCTAGTACTGATGAGATTCGTTAGATTGGAAGGATGTCGGCGGTTGGTAAGTCTACTTAGCGTGGAACAACACCGCGAAAGATCACTATCGAGTGCTTTACTATTGGTAGATACTGGTGGCTGGGGCGTAGAAATATGAGGAGGGAGGGTTAAGTAGCTGTTAAGTGGGAAAGAAAAAGGACGTGTAGCAGCCTCAGGTATCTTGGCACCTGCCTTAATACGGGCGGTAACACAGGTGCCCTCTTGACATCAGTAATTTGATGGGCTGTAACCTGGAGGGGGAATGTGGAATGGAAGTGGGATATACGGGTGTTGGTTGGCGTAGAGACTGGGAGGTCGTGGGTACTGTTGTAAGTGGCCTGCGGTAGAAAAGGGATTCAGGGTGGGTGAGATATGTGAACGATAAAAGGAAAGAGATTCATGTGAGAAAATATTACTTAGGCTACGATAGAAGTTATGTAGAACACTAAAGTAATCGTTTGGTATGAATGGTGGCGTTGTTGAAGAGGCCCGGAGGTTAGTTGTACCAGCCTGATGAGGATGATAACCAGGTGAAGAGAACGCGATACTGGGTGGAATGTACGGTGCAACTAGTGGTTGGTGGTTTGGATTGGGGAGATAGGTCTTGAATGACGTTTTCTTGTCCATTGTTGCACTCCGTGTTGCCTCGCTTGGGGTCCTTAGCCGTTGAGAGTGTGGCTTGATGAGTGAGTTAGGATTGACCGTAGTGTCAACAGCGTGCAGTCCACCTAGTAATGATGTTTTCGCTGGTTTGGGGGATGGCCTAGGCACCGTAGATTGCCGAGTGGCTATTGGAGCCGAGTGGAGAGATGGCAAAGAAGAATTTGGGGTGACTCCGCTGATGGGTTGAGGATTTCTGGGTATGGCTGTTAAGCCAGTTAGGCGGTTCGCATCGTCATCGATCGTGGCCGATATTTCGGTGATAGGTAATGGTGGAATCGAGTTAGTCAGCTCAAGAGAGGACAGCTTGCCAGGGGTAAACTCTATGCTTCTTGGTTTCTTAGGCGCTGGCTGGTGAGGTGACGTTGAACTGGATATATCTAAATCGACGTCAAACATATGGGATCGATGTTCTGGTGAACATGAAGCCGAATTGATATTGCATGCATTTTGCGCATCGTCAGACTGAGAAGAAGCGGATAGTTGAGGGCGGACAATTTTTGACGAAGCTGAATGCGTGCTGGTGGACCTGGCGAATTCCCTTTGTAATGGGGTTTTGTCGGCAGCAATTTTAATGTTCTTGAACGGGGATCTCAAAGCGACGGTGGATTGGCTCTTAATGAATTGTTTAGCGGGTTCCTCTTCAAGAAATTTGAACAACACTGGACAGGATTTGCGTTGAATGTTCTTTCGTAGCCGAAGGCACTGGCAGGGGTGGTGTGCCATATTAATAGAACTTAGAAGGTTATGTTTTACTTTCTCAACAGGGATTCTGTCGGGAATATTAAATACCACAGCATTTTTTGAGTTACTGATTCTTCGAACTATTTCTGAGGCAATGGCGTCTATGAAACGCCCAGCCGTGACTAGGTCTAGGGTTGACGGATTTGTTGGGGGGTCAGAGATATACGTGAGCGGAATTAGCTTGGATAGGGTCGTATCAATCAAAGAAATGTGGCTACTGAGATTAAGAAGATTGTGTTCTATGGTCTCTGCCCTTTTGTTTGCCCCTCCAAATACATCGGTCAGGCTAACGGAACAAGGATTCAGTGGGAGTTTTGCGACTTTCGACTTGGCGAGTACTTTTGGTCGGATGTTGGTACGACCAACCAGTGAGGATGCGGTTTGTCTAGCCGGCAGTTTGGGCATTGCAACACTGACAGCGATTGCACTAAAGAGCTAAATACACAGAGTAGTCTTACGTTCCCCAATGTACAGGCTTACTGAAATAAAAACGTGTTACTCTGTGGCTCTGGATCAAAGAAACTTAAAACTATGGAACTGTTGATATAGAGTCTCTGAAATTAAACGAGGACTTCTTTCAGGGAATTCCCTGAATTAATATGCTGAATTGGGTGGTAGACTGCCACACAGTCGCGCACGATGGTGCCAACTTTTTCTTATTTTAGACACAAGTTTCTCTCAGTTCATATCCTGGGAAGCAGTTCAAAGACTTCTTTTGCGAGAATTTTTAAATTAGCTGTTTAGGTCAAGATTTCGCGTCCGGAGGAAATCCTCAGAAAGTTTTTGGAGTTATGGGACCACACTAAAAATCCGTAATTTTTTTAGTATACTAAAAATATATTAATATATTACTCTAGATAGCTAAGCAAAAACTATACCGATTTAAATCGATAAACGAATTGATGTGATGGTTCAGTTATTCCCGTGAATTGTTCGAGAATCGACAATGGTTTCACAGATGGAGTCGCCAGAAATATTTTTAGTTAGGCTTCCTACCTAATTTCCTATAAAGGTCTTGTGTTGATATTTTACGATCTCACTGTGGGGTGGCGCCAAGGAACGGACGACCACCAAAAGAGTTGAGCTAGCTAAAGAACGCTGGGTATTTTAAGGTTGGGCTTGCAAAGGGCTGTTTGTAGTAGTAATAGATCTAGATTTCTAGGTAGAGGGTTTTGTAGATTTCTCGCGGTAATAAATTACGGACGCACAATGGTGTGTCGCAGTTATTGTCACGGGCAATATGACGCTTTAGTGTGGATAAATGTTGCTACTAGATGTGACCCAAAATCAAGCCCTAACGACGGAAAAAAGAAAAATTTGAGACAACCTGATTCATGCGTCAAGATGACCTTGACCACACTACTGAGACATATTAGTGTGCCCGAGCATCCTCTTTTGAAGGGAGTTTTTCAGGCTGGGCCGCTGGTCAGCCAACCCAAGAGAAAACCAGTGCCCTAGATCTGTGTCAGTGGAGTTTGGAAACCCACTTTTCCGAGACAGGTTCTTAGCAGCAGCGGATCAAATTGTTAGGCACACAAATGGAGTAATGCGTGTGGAACCCGATCACTCGGGGAAAGGCTCCAGAAACGTTTCTGGTGGGAATCTCACCTACAAAGGAACCACATCTACCCCTTTGATGAGCGCGAGACCCATGGTAGTAGCCTACCAACTGCCCCAATGAGTATCCCCAGTGACTGGCATTTCTATGGAATGACAGGGATACCGCAGTGGGGACAACGGAACAAGCATCAGCCCGGCTACCCTCCCCCTACCCCAATCCAGTGACAAAAAATGGGGAGGGCTATCGGATGATGAGTCCGAGAGCCAGCTAGGGAGAGAGATTAGTAATGTCCGACGGATGAGCGAAACAGTACCTACCACGGGGGAACTCAGAGTAGTGTACACCGACGCTCGCAGCATAGTAAACAAGAGGAAGGAACTCGAGGTTGAAACAATCGGAGCTGACCGCATTGCAATAACGAAGGTATGGTTGCACCAAGGTGCAGCCACTGAGCTGCCACCCACCAAGGGATACTGCGCCTACCGGACGGACAGAGATGCTGGCAGGGTAGGAGAAGGAACGCTACTGTTAGCAAACAAAAACCTTGAACAGCAATCTGGAGAATCCCCGCGTACCCCAAATATACAAGCTTCACTATGCCGCCTACTATATCCGGGATCTCTTATGGATATAGTATGCGTGTACCGCAACCAAAATGCTAGTCCGGAAGAGGACTTTTTAATGTTCGAGTATGTAGCCCTGATTGTCTCGCAGGCATCCCGGATTTTGATACTGGGGATTTCAACTCCCCCGAAACAAGTTGGGAGAGCCTGTCTTCTTCGACTGACAACCACTGTAGTAGGAAATTAATCGAGCTGGTGGACTGCATACCGCTGTTTCAGCACGTCGACCAGCCGACCAGGTTGAGGAAAGGGCAAACTCCGAGTGTACTTAACCTGGTGACCACTTGAGACCCGGAGGAAGTAAGTTGACTAGAGTTCACTGCCTCGCTTGGGAGGAGCGACCATGTGGTCATCAGATTTCTGATCCAAGTGCCCCCCGGGGTTCAAAATAAGATGCAAAGGAACTTCAGGAGCTTGGACGTCATCGCAATCAAGTAAGCAGCAGGTAGAGTTGACTGGGGCACTCATTATCAGGCAGTGGAAGGAGGTGGACCGTCATCAAGGATTACCTCTTCAGGTTGACTGACGAGTTCGCCCCACTGAGACGCGTCAAAAGACTGGGCAGACTACCGTGGTGGACGGGCCGATCCGCCAAGGCGCAACTGGTGAGACGCAAAGCGTGGCGTCGTTATCGGTCAACAGGTGGACATTAGAGTTTGCTGCAATATATGAGAGCCCGTGAGTGTGCCATTAGGGTGCAGCGAGGAAATCAGGTAAGATATGGAGCGGCTCTAGCGGTGGAGTGAAGGTATGTCCTAAGGCCTACTATAACTACGTCCAGTCTAAGGCTACAGCAAGAGTCGCCATAGGGTGCGTAGTCAACGAAAACGGAGTGCAGTTAACGAGCGCTTACGAGAAAGCGTAGACCCTGAAGAACTTCTTCGAACGTGTGCATAGACAAGACACCGGGAGATAGCCCGAGACCATCATAACCCAGCGGACGATTATCATAGATGAAGTCGTCATTAGTAATAGTGAGGTTGAACTGACGCTGAACAGTCCGAATAGCAATAAGGCTGCGGGGCCGGATGTTGTCCAACCCGCCATTCTGAAAGCGCTGGCCATTGTACTGGCTGGACCGCTGACACAGCTGTACAACGTGTCCCTAGGTGTCGGGGAGCTACCGGACGATTGGAAACTGGCGCAAGTTGTCCCCATTCGCAAGGGAGGCAAACGGGAGGTGGCTTCTAACCACCGTCTCGTAAGCTTACTACCAGTCGCCCTCAAAGTACTAGAGGGACGGGTCAGGGAGCGTGTAACGGTACAACTACGGACTCATAAGCTGATTGCTAATCAGCAACACGGGTTTCTCAAAAAAAGATCCCGCCTCACTAACCTGCTATCATTTTTCGATGAGGTAACTCGCAGATTTGACCAAAGGGGAACAAGTGGAGGTACGCTACTTAGACTTTCAAAAAGCCTTCGATTCGGTAAGCCATCGTTTCTTGCTGGGAAAACTGGGAGCACTTGGATTGGCCCTACAGACTGTGAGGTTGATCGAGTTTATCTAAGTAACAGCTTTCTTCGTGCGGGTCGAGGACACCAGGTCTACACTGGCCCAGGCATGCAGTGGTGTGCCGCAAGGTTCCGTGCTGAGACCGCTGTTCTTCCTGGTATTCGTGAATGATCTGGTAACCACACTAGACTACCCGGGGTTTCTATTCGCAGATGATATCAAAATAGTAGGTGAACCAACCTCAAGTCAACTTCAAACAGGATTAGTGCGTGGGCTGAGAAGTGGGAATTGCAATCAAATGCAGCCAAATGCAAACTTGCTAACAAGCACGGGGAGCAGCGAATAAAGGTACGTTGGGCTTTCCGTCCCAATCAGGATTAAGTCCACTGCTGTGGTAAGAGACCTAGGCGTGCTTGTGCGAGAGAGCTTCAAACCCGCCAAGCAGTGTACGTCAGCAGTGGTCAGGGCAAACAGAGAGCTTTTTGACCTAAGAAGAACATTGGTGTCTAGAGAGGCCGGAGTAATTCTTCTTATATATAAGGTGACCGAAAGGCATCACTTGGAGACTTTCGTACAAGCATTGGCACCGAGCCTAGTGAAGAACAGAAAGGTGTTGGAAGACGTTCAAAAGAGGTTTACTCGAATGATAAGCGGGATGCAAGGGAAGGCGTACCAGAAAAGACTAAAAGCCCCAAATCTATTCTCCGTTAATGGTCGTGGGCTAAGGGGAGTTCTGATAGAGTGCTGTAAGTTATATAAGGGAATCAATACGACCGACAGACCATTACTGACTCGTCACAACCTTGCACCCAGGGGACACGAGCATAAACTGGACAAACCAAGAGCAAACAACAGCATAAGGGCACGTTTCTTTTCTCCCTGTGTCATAAACAAGTAGAACAAGTTGCCTCCACACGTAGGGACAGCAACCTCGGTCGCTGCTTTTAAGCACAAACTGGGTGTGTGTTGGGTAGAGGTATTTCCAGACTGTTACTAACCCTATTAGGAAGCTTTCCTTTCCACTCTTATTATCCGTCATTTTTTCCCCTCCCGACTGACTATATTATGCTGCATCTCGTCAACCTGGTGTTTCCTTACTGTAACTATCTCTATCACAGCCTTCACATCACCCTACTCATCATCCTTTCATATATACTTTCCATTGTTCGAGGACTCGAGGTTTGCCCTACTTGGAGACATCAGTGAGATGTGGCGCCGAGCCTATATTAGTGTGAGGTCGCTGTTCCTGTGGGTGGGTCTGTTTCTTTGTCTTCCCTTCATCAACCACAAATACCGAATTACATTGGATCTCTGGAGGTCGCAGTACGGTGGGAACTCCATGGGCTAGCAGTGAAAGAAAATTGACGTTTACGGGCTAAAGCCGCACTTTCTGTCACTTAACCTAGCCCACAGGCCATAAATAAACGTTTTTGAACGCAACTCCTTCAATCCGATGGCATGTGCTCTGCGGTTTTTCACGCACCTGAGCGGTGCAGCGCGTGCTTTTCTATTATTATGCCTCCTCCCACGTTTAATCGTTCGAGGCCGGTTTGCGGACACGTTTACAGTGCGCAGTTTTTCACAAGTGGACGAACTACCGTTGTCTTCATTGCGCGGGCCGACAATACTAAGACCGGAAATAGTAAAAGCACACCAAGGCCCCGTTTCAGAGCCATGTCCTACTGATTGCGGCAGACAGTTGGCACGTGAGCCTTCTAATCTATGCGCACCTAGGTGGGCGGATCTTAGTACCTCCGGCTTCCACTCAATTCCCCCAAAAGTTGGGTCATGCGTCTTAGGCAGTTAGTTGGTGCAAGAGTCCCATTTTTTGTGTGCAACTGTAATGGGACTCACTTAGCGGTAATTAATTGTTTAAGCTAGAAAGGATGGAGAATACTTTACTGGCATATTGGGCGACTGAATGAAACTGGAGTGGGTCAGGTATGCTATCAAGCAGCGAATGAAGGGGAGAATCTTTCATTCACGATGGAATGCTGCCACCATAGTTTTGGTATCCTTATACTTCTGTTTACTGAGGCTTAGCGCACATCGAGCTATACACGTAAACATTCAGCGATACTGCCTAAAACTCTTGTTAAAAAATGTTGCAAATGTGTAGATATTAGTTACTTATTACCGGGGGGTCAACAAAGATATAAGTTGTCAAATATTTACTTTTGCAGCGCACCATAACTCCATTTTATAGATGCTCTATTCAGTTACTTCAACTACAATCCAGGGCAATACAAGGAATTTGTAAATCTCGCTTCACGATCAACTAAAGCTTAACCTTTATAACCATAATACATTAATCGACTAGTTCCACATTACTGGACTGATTGAACCCGCTGAAAAACCGATGGGAGTAATAATTAAAACAGCTTGACAACCGGACGAAAACCGATCGGTCCAGAAGAGGTTTTTGAGAGGTTTTGGGGGGCATTTTGTCCGGTTCCTGAACGGTTTTGAACCCTTTTGTGCCAATCGTTTTAAATAAACGAGGAGCTCCTTCAGCTTCGAGCACTTTTCCCAAAGTACATTTTACGATGCTCGTTTCTATCTCCCAGTCATGATTTTCCGAGTAATTGTCCTAATCTTACCCATTTTGAAGCTAAAATCTAGAGCTGTCTTTAACTAGATATTTCATGATATTTCGATTAATTCAGCCAATATATTTAAGTAAAACTCCAACTAAGCGTTCTTCATCACCGCCGTCGACCATTTACTCCGTATCAGTTAGTTCTTGATCCGTACAAAATGGGTAACAAATAAGCCGACCGAGAAGCAGCCGAAAACCCATGGAGTTCTGTCGGTTTCGCCAAGAGTTCACCAGAGAAGACAAACTCCAGACTGTTTCTCAGCCAAATATATTTGAAAAATTGCTCTTGGCCTTCACTTGTAGTGCTGGGATAAGCACCGAGAAATAGGCAACAGCTCGGTCTAGTTCAGCAGAAGACTGAGAAAGGGTAGCGTGCAGCACTTCCGAGAGTACGAACAAAGTTCTCAGCAAGTCCGTTAAACTAGCGATGGTGGGGTGCAGTATTCTAATGGCGGCGACCGAGTTTTCCCAGTGGATCATCAGGAGACTTGGCGGAGTAAAGGATACCATTATCTGTAACGGGTGCTAGAGGCACTCCTTCCATACTGAGCCTTTTCGCGGAGCAGTTTTGCGGACTCGGCTGCGAGTAAAATCGTCCAAAACACTTTTGGCTAGAGGCAAATTACACCAACAACTACCTGTGCGTAGTGCTTTCTCAGAAATGAATCACAACAACCTGCGTGCTCGCGCATCCACGGTTTGCATGAAACTTGCCACTGGAGCCACTAGCCGAGTTTTGAATTTCGTTTACTTGTGCCCCTTCAACAGTCCATGGCTGTATCGAAAATATCTGCGTCTAACTCGGGCTACCAGTATAGCCATCGGGTCAAAGACTTTTCCGTCAACTTCCAAGTGCCCGGAACTTAGATCTTGAAACGTGGTAGGTCGAAGCTCCGCGGAGGCGACAATAATTCCACGGGGGCACAATAAACCATATAGTGTGAACTAAAGGCTCTTTCTGCAGGTGAAGAAGTCTGGAAATTTTTGCTTTTTACTGTTTTTCTGTCAGCCGCGCAAAGTCGAGAATACTGGTGCGAAACACTTACTGATATCTTGAACCAAGTTTTCCCTCACTGAGGAATTAGGTGTACCAACAGGCAGTCAGAAGTGGGTCATAGTGGAGAAGCAAGAGTATATCGGGCAGAATAATTTCGGCACCTCAGTGAACAATACTGTAGCCTCAGGAATTCAACGCGATGCTTCAGCGATGAATCGCTGCAGCCAATGACTTTTGTTGGCTGTGTGGGGTGGTTAGTGAATTTCAATATCTCACTGTCACTGAGGATGGTGAACTTGGTATCAGGCATACTTTTATGTAGGCGGTTCATTGCCCACTAGATAGCCGAGGCCTCTCTTAGGGCATGGGGATAACTCATTTCGACTTTCATGAGTCGCTCCGAAATACGGATCGCGGGTCGGCCATATTGTTCCAGAATAGCACCGATGCCTGCAGGAGGTTCATCAGTAATTACAATGGTATGATCCCTCAGTGAAATGAGTTTCAGAACAACATCTGACTTCAGAAGTGCTGGCATACTACGCAATTCACTTATGCGCTGGAGACCGTGAAAAACGCTCAGCAGAAAGTATGTCTGCAAACAGCTAGCCCCCTGAGAAAAACTTTGAATAAGCTGAGAATAGTGCTTTAGAGCATCCAAAAATTAACGAAGTTCGTTAGTGTTAGTGAGCGGAGGTGGGTCACCTAAGGCAGATAATCGCTTGAGATCAGGAGAAATGCCATCAGAGCTTATGGCATACCTAAAACATAAAAACTGTGAAACTCAAAAACGCTCCCGTTTTTACTGGTTGCAACATTAAACCTGAGGAACCCCTAATAAACAACAGTGACAGGAGTGGTGGGTAAATTTGGGTGGACCGTGGCAAAAACAACAACCCGATAGTTTTCAACTTCACTGAGACCGGCAATGGTTAAATGGAGGGACCGATGGAATATAGCGGGTAACGCTCGCAAACAAAAGTGGAAAGTAATACTTGTAAGGTCTCAAGAGAGTACTGATGGCCGTAACCAATCTGCATTCCCCACTAAGTGGTATTTATAAATATGCATCCTTCTGGTGAATCCAGGAGTAGGCCACGGAACCTGAAAGACAGTAGAGCAAGTCGTTCGGTTCTTCGGTAGTGGCAATCTTTTTTTGAGTGCCAGCCGATAATCATCAAATACCCCTGAGAGCTTGCCATATGACTAGAGGGGAGTTACAACCGGAGTAACTCAACTAAAGGGCTCAACTGGCCTGGCGATGCATTTTTCACATTTGGATTGTATAGCAGGGCGAACCGGTTAAAGCAGGCCAAATGGTTTCATGTGCTGTTTGATAGTTATCGGGTGTCCGGACACTTCCAGTTTACTGGATGGTATATGCATCCCACCGGCAACCTTAGAGCAATGAGGGATAAGGTTTTGAAGGTGAGAAACTCCGGCCTCAGGAAGCTGACGAGGATTCCTGGACCCAGAACAGAATCTTGACTGCCTTCGGGATGCACTAGAATCTGACGGTAGTACTCCCAAACTTTCAAGGATTATGAGGGCTTAATATGCATCTACTAGCGCATATGTCTGAGCATACGGCTGACAATCTTCGGCGTCCACCATCGGTTCCTGAGGTCAGACGGGGATGCTGTGTCTCGCCGATGTTGTTCGATTTTGCAGTCGACCGGACAATGAACAAGGCCTTGGTTGATGACCCCGATGTTTGGTTGTTGACTGCAATGATAATGGTGATAATATTATTATAAAATTTCGGATGAACCCGAGGGGTGCTACAGTGCACGATCAAGGGATACAATCGATGTCAGAATGAAAGTTTACTGGAGGATAAGATGGTACAAAGGAAGGATTGCGGTAAAAGTTTGAATGGACCGTAATGATAACATCAACCGTCATATTTAACACTCAGGGTAAGATTGTGTGTATTGCTGGAGCCGAGTGCAGTCGGTTGGAAATTTGGAGTAGATATATACATGGTACCGGAAGTGGTGACAATAGACTGAAACTCAGGTATATTTAAAAGACGTATTGTTCATCTACATTAATAGGTAGTTTATCATGGAAAGTATAGGGCTCCGCTTGTACGCCGCAGAGCGTGAAAGGCACGTCGGTAGAAAACTGGGAGACTCGCAAGAACCGAACATCAGAGGTAAGCCTCCGGTAACTGCTTGCCGCGTATCATGTATGTGAAGAGGTATAAAAACCGGCAACTGGTAGACGTACGTCAAAAGGTGAACACCACGTAAAGTGCACCATAGGAAAACAACAGATGAATAAGGCTGTATAAAGTATGTCGTGGAAGACAGCAGAGGAACAAGGGCTATAGAATGAAACGCACCAGCTGAAGGAAATAGTGGCAGGATTAGGAGGACGGATATAGAATCAGCTCCAATTGTATATCACGCTAGTGGCACATCCGGAGGGACGGAAAGACCGCCAGGTTGAAGTTAAAAGGAGGCTAGGGGGAGATAGGTGGGCAAACATCGATTTGAGTTGCGTTGTAAGGCGACTGCAGCAGCTAATAACAAGCAAAGGTGATACTACAGTAGGGAGTAAGTAAGTCCACAACTTTTAGCGGCCATTTTGACACGTGTGAAATGGAATGATGATGGAGCGGTGAATTTGAATGATAAGTATATGTTGGCGGGCTTCTACATGGGGAACGGTCGGTACTGCGTATGGGGCAGAAGGGTGGACAGACGTGCAGCTCAGAGAGGGTAGACAACGAATGACATGCCAAGATCGGTGAGTATTTGCATGAGCAAACACTGTGTGCAAAGGAGAGCGTAGATGATAGATAGAGGTGAAAGCTATGCCCTGATCAGAATACAAGTAGAGTGATAATTTTTGCCGAACGAATGAAAAGCGAACTCGGAGTAAGACTGGTGATAATTGGGCACGAACCGAGTAAACGACAAGTTTGCAGCGGCAGTGTGAGCATAAAAATAGAATTTTGTAGTTCACGAGCGGTGTTAGTGGGCGGGACTGGTTGTGCGCTGAAAACTCAACATAAAATCCGTTTTTGGATGCAGGAATTGCGATACGCCAATCTGATTGCACCCGCACATTGTTGCGGACATCCTGCAAGCCCGATGTGCGCAGGCCATGTCAGTGGATCTGGCCCTGTCCTAGACCGTTGACATTGGGACTAGTTGTGCGAATGCGGCGAGATAAAGCAACCCAGGTTCTGGTGACTTGTTTGTGGGAATCCTAAGGAAAGTGGTTATCTGACGGACGAAAGTCAAATTGCTTGTAAATCTCAGCTGTTCCATCCAGCGGGGGAGGTTCCACTTTGTTATTCGTCTATGATTGAATGTTTCCAAACGAATGTGTTGCACCACTCCCCACCTCTCGGTAAAAACGATCATTTTGATTGGGTTCCATTATCTTGTGAACTGTCTCCTTTGTCCCCAGAAATCAAGATGTTCAGATCCTACAGTAGCACCCATCTTGACCAAGACAGCTAATGCTTTCGCTCCCAGCTGAACTCAGCCCACCTAGGCAACTACGCTGATGAGAAATCAGAAAATCTCAGATAACAGGCCTTCTTGCCTGATAGGCTATCCATTTCCAGAATTCACCCTCCACAGATGAATAAACCGCTCCTCCCTCATCCCATCAGACTCATACTGGACAATTGCGCACGATTCCCTGCTAGGTATTTCCCATAAGTTCTGCTCGCGTATATAATACGATTCATCATGTAGCTTGAACCCTCAACTCACCATCGAGAACCATGGAAGCACTGTACAGCTGTTTCATCCTTGTTGGGAATCATCAGCAGTGCACATCCACCGAGCCTTCACGGGGACTCGAACCCGGGGTGAACAACTGTGAATCGAACACCTTAACCGCAAGGCTCTCCGGGCTGGCTATGGACAGTTTTTTTAACATCTACACTACATGATATAGCACCCTTTCGTCACTGGCTTTTGAACGGTAACAACCCGCTTCCCACAAAGCGATCGACTCCTATGATGGATGACTTCTCTGTAGGGGCCTAATTACAACGAAGGCATTTTGTTATGAACAACCTACGGAGCTTGGTTACTATTTGCAATAGGGTAGTAGGAGATTAGATTTGTGTATAATATGATTCATCAAGTAGCTTCTGCCCCATATGTCATCATGCCCGTTCCGTGTTAGAACCCCCTTATACTGTTCAATCACTTGCGCACTTATTGTCACTGTTCATTGCCTCATCGGTCACTAAAAAACAAAACGTCCGGCGCTGACATATCTCTCGGTAGTCCTCCAGTAGGCAGCGAAGTAATTAGTAACTACCTGCACTCTTCGTCGGTCCGCCCGATTGCATCCGCAATGCTGTTGCATCGAGTGTTCGGGTTCTGCAGATCACCACCTTCCCTCCATGGTTGAACGTCTTCGATACACTTCCCACGCAGCGTAGCTGCTCCGTTCCCATCATTTGCTACACCAGTCAAATTGGTCATAAGAAATGTGACACTCGCCGTCTACTTACTGTAACATCACCGCTATTGCAACGTTTGATCTTCCACACGTTGCATTCGTGTTATATTACCGAAACTGATTCTGTATCCAACCTCCAAATCCCACCACTATCTGCATCGGCTGATACATTTTATTCCTATATTCGTTGATCCACTGCCGCTTTCCGCGATATACTTGGGCAGTTTTATTGATCTGTCATTTTTGCGTGGTACACACCACACAGCGTTAATCTATTGACGTACACTTACCTGTGAATTACTCTACCATCCCTCTTGCAGAACTGAGCACCTGTATAATGACTGTTACTACACAGTCAATATTGATTTGTCTTCCACTTCCGCTTTGACATTTCATACCAACCCTATATAAACTGAACAATTTGCTGCGTGCTCACCTGCTTTCCTCCGGCCGTTCCCTACCACCAGCAATCTGGCAGTTTCCCTCCCAAGAAATACGCAATTGTTGGCCACATATATGATTCCTCCAGTATGCAGCCACCACTTTATATACTACCATCTTTGCAGACTGATATATTTCCATGTTATTACTTCTTGACATACCTGTCGCAAAGTGAATAATTCACCGAACGCTTCGACGAGATTTCTATCCATATGCCTCTCATATTATGCAGCCCACCAACAACATATCCTTTGAATATGTTCGAATTTCCACCAGTGGTAATTATTTCCTATACCACTTATGCATTTACTCCAGACCTTCAGCCGACATCATTCGGCCCTGACCTTCAAATTTGCCTGGCGTTACTACCGTTTTGGTCCACTGTAACACTCTCTTTGATACTCTGCATACACGTGTTGTACCCTTTTGTAAATTTTCACTCCAGTATCACTATAATCATCTGATCATGCATTATAGCATGCCTCGGGCGAATTCGAAATATACAGTTATTATTATTATTATTATTATTATTATTATTATTATTATTATTATTATTATGACTATTGTTAACCTGGCAATATCCATCATTCCGGGCTTACATCGTCCTCATGGAGAGCAGTTTCCTTCATATTTATCAGATTTTTCGGGTGTACTTCCATACATTTCGCCCTGTTTCGAAGTTATTCCTTTCATGGAACCCCAATAAGCCCCCCTTATCCACAACTTACATCATTCTGGTTTATAATGCATCCTTGGCGCTTTATATTCACAAAATTTTCTGCATCCTTACGGGTTACTATCAACCAACTCGAATCCGAAACCAAACCGTATTTGCCGCGCAGACCATTTTCATTTTGGTCCGTTCAAACTATTTCTAGCTATATTGTCTTGTTTCTGACGTTTTTACTCCCGTTCTTGAAATTCCTATATATTTTATTGTTTTGGGTAACGTTGTACACCATGATCATGCGCTTGCGCGTTCTTCTCGAGAAATTACCATTATTATTATTATTAAATTCATAGTCCGGACCAGGTGATATCAATATGCAGTCCAACGATCTGAATTAGCTCGAACGCTGACCAGGAAGGCGTTTTTCTTTCAGTACGTGTGTCGCTTAATGGACACAGCGATGACTCCACTTGCTCTCGAAGGCCATGTCAGATCCCTAATAATATCGCCCAGCCCTATTTCCGAGGCCCTGGGCTCCAATTTTGGTACGGTTTTCGGCTACATATTGATATCATCCCGCCCCACCATGCTCCTTATATATTTGGCCTCCACCTCAGGTCAAGCCACTGCTCCCGTTCTTGCAGTTATTGAGTGTTTCCATCGGCTCTGTGGGTCCTGACTTACCCCACCCCTGCGTTCTCGTGGAGACTGCCGACACATTAGCAGCACCCTGTACATCTCCTTTTATAAACTTATTGATGATAGCGTTTTCCCCAGCAGCTGGTAGAAGAAGCCATCACATCCATCCTTGAGAAGAGTAGTAGACATCCTGCTTCTTTTTACAAACCCATACGTTTGACTAGCTTCACCGGCAAAATTTTTTGGCGTATTCTCGACAGTGTGGTTCTTTCCCATCTGCATACAAGTAGGATCCTATCCCTGTCCCAGAATGGGTCTCTTCCCGGGAGATCTTGCATCTCCAATAAGCTCATTGCCATAGATAATCTGATGAAAGCCTACGATGATGACCAGCTCTAACATGCTGTGTTCATCGATTTTCCCAAGTCCTTCGACAAGGTCCCACATGCTTGTCTTAGTTATAGGGTGGAAGCACATTGGATTGCAGTCCTCCTAATTGACCTCTTACAGGACTTTCTCACCGACCGCACATTTCCTGTTGAATTGGGAGATGTTTTGACTCAACCTGCCCCGGTAACAACTGACGTCCCACAGGGATCGATCCTGGGTCCCCTCCTATGCCTCGTCCACACATAAGAACCTCCTACAACTCTCCCAGTAAACATCGACAAGTATGCGGACGACGCAACCCTTTGAATTTCATGCATTGCGCGCCTGAAGACTGCAGTTGATGAGATAAAAAGGCTGGTCCCAGGAATGGAAACTTCTGATTTATGATGACCGAGGCATGAGTAAGTCAGCTGACAGAGAGACTGGTCACAAGTTCTCCATTAAAGGAGCAACCATATTGCCAGGGTTTAACCAACATATGTTTCTCGGTTTCTGGTTGGATTGTACTCCGTCCTTCTCCTATTATCAAAATATTGCAAGCAATTCTACCTTCCCAATCCTAAGTATGGTTCGAGGTTCCACCCCGCCCAAATCTAGCAACGGTTTTCTCATAAACTTCGATACCTTCACCCCCATACAGCAGGACTGCGGTGATCCGACACTGCTCCCCATCTTGCCCCAGATTGTGAGATCCTATAACGGGTTCAGAAGGCTTCCAAAAAGGAGCACCGACATTACCCAAGTGTGCATATTACATTACGTAACGGGCATCTATTGGCTGCGACCAGCAAAGAACTACCCTATTTTGGCGTACACAGCGTCGCTTCTGGGTGCGGTTTTGAGCATAATTCCCCCAAATGGATGACCGCAAACACCCTTGAGCCCAGCCATCGGCAGTCAGTTTACCAAACATACTTCGAGGAGTCCATGCCTCACGGAACACTAGGCACTGCATATATTGGAACTTGGGTTCATCTCCACTCCTCAAGATATCATATTTAATATTACCATAAACTCCCGTCCCACAAAGTCCAAACAGTATATTTCACGGAGGAATATTTGTCTCCAGAGCATCCCAACAGTCGGCGATATTGTGATAGTTCGCTCTCTCTATCAGTCCTTCTGTTCGCCCACACGGCTGTAGCATTACAATATCCTCACCTTGCAAAGATCCATGCCCTCCCCATATATTGACATCTGAGAGACATCTGTATCGCAGCGTTTTGATCTTTCGCCATCACAGGGTCCACCTCTTACAAAGAATACCAGCAGATAGTATTTTACCTGTCAACTACTTCACCGCCCAACCTCGCAAACGTATTCATCGGTTGTTTGATGCTTTTTCATATCCGGTATCCTATCTTGGTAAATCCTCTCAGACAGTTTTGATTCTTGCATCTCTGTGGTCATCATGTTCGGCCCTTAGATAACGATAATCAAAAGTAAATACTTACCCGTCATTTAAATACTCATCTGTGCAAACCGTGTATCTGCGACTATCAGGGCTACGCATCACAAACTGATTTGTCGCCCAGTTCCCATTTCCGTTTTAGTGCATCACATTCCACCTTTATGGAAGTAAACAATGTGCGCAACGATTACATGTTTACGTCCGGCCACTTCTTTCACCGCCACCTAGGCAACCTCTCTACAAATGAGTCCTTCACCGGGTATTTGGCGGACTCAGTCGATATTTGGTCGCTGAACGTTACAAGGGAAATCTGCGAAAGATTTTGATTGTTCTTTGTCTGAAAATTCATTTCTTTTATCGTCTGACTTCAATCCAAAGCCGTGCCATACTCCGCGGAGCGCTATAGCTGGTTCATGTCTCCCTTGGAAACTTCTTTCTCCTCAAGGTGAACAAAACTTTCGTCAATTCTGCTTGATTCTCTCGTTTCATAGCCCCTCTTTTTGTACTATTTCAGGAAGAGTCCACTACCTCCGACCAGCTCCACCCTGACTTGGCCGGGTTAGCCACCCGACCTTGAGTTCAAACTTGCCGGGCTCCGCCTTAAAGAGTGACTTAAATACTTTCTCCTGTACGATATCGAGTGCATATACCTGAATCATCCTCTTGGAATTCGGACTCTACGTCCAACTGTACCGTTTGATCTTGCGTTACAGCATGCCTCGGGGTTATTAGAAATAAACCAGTATTATTATTTTGATTATCATCATTTATGCACCACCCCCATATGGCCTCATAAGACCACCGTATTTAAACTCCTCCGTCCACCCAGTTGCTAACGTGTGTCCAATAATTAACCTGAAAAGGACCGTTTATTCGGATCGTATTTCACTCATCGGTCGAATTTCTTCACTCTGCCTCACCAAATTTTCAGGCTGGGGCATCTACATACACCTCTTTACGAGTGTTTCCTCCACAACCTCTTGATGAATACTAAGCACTAATTCCGTGGTAAATCGGACTCTGCCTCAGTTACGCAATGCCCTCCGCAGCGAACACCGCAGCTCCGCGATTATACATCTGCCTTGTTCCGGGTTGCTTGAGCCGTTGCTTCAAGTGCATATCCGCCTTCACCAAGAATTCTTCAATTTTACTTTGGTGCCTTTTCGAAGGATATTTTGTCAGTTTACTCACCTCCGCTACTCTACGTCGATGCATTCCGAAATACTGTGCGTCTTCACTCCATCCCCGCTTTACCTCATTACGTACCTCGAACGTGGAGCCCACTTCACTCACTACCGGGCGGTGTGTCCGCCTGACCTTCAAACTCAAACTAGCCGGGCCTTCATTCATGCAACCACCAAGACCTATACACTTTTGCGCTGCACATACCCAAATGAATATCCAAGGAACCATTTTGCGACCTCACCTATACCATATGATCATGCAATCAAGCATGCTTCGAGTGTCCCCGAAATAAACCAATATTATTTTTATTATTGTTACTATTAACATCATTATCTACCAAGCACCGTCGTCCATACACCAAGGTCCCATACTCAAGTCCAGACTCATCCGAATAGGCACGTAGCTTTTCCGTCCGTGTCGTATGATCGGAGGTCGAGCACCTGGGGATTCCTCTGTCTTCTGGTTTCTTTGAAGTGGTCGAGAACTCCCTCAATTCCAGTCGATCTCCCCGATCAGGTGGCTGGCCCCGATCGACTTCCTTACAACAGAGCCGCCGCAGCCAGGTCTTCCCGGAAAGCCACCGGGAGGAGACAAGACCAAATGGATCGAACAGGCTGGAGACGGCTGGAAGTATGTCATGACGTGTGAGTGGTTGACTCGGGACTTTCATCTCGAAAATAAAGTCGTCCGTTTCCGCATTCCATAGTACTCCCAGGCAGCGTTCAGTGGGGAGTGGAGACCCGTGCGAATCTCGAACACTTCTTGCCCTCTGGTGGTGCGTAATGGCTTTGAGCACTTTCGACGCATTCGACGTTCATTTCGTGGGATAGAAACCGCCCTTCTCTAGCGGTTTTATTGGGCACCTAAGTGGTGTTGGGGCCGAGCTAACATCATCGAAAGACCTGAGGTATTCGCCGACTTTGAAATTTCTGCTGACGCTGTCCACTACCGACCGGCGGACCAGAGTCCCATGTTTAGCCGTGGTTTCTCGTTGGGCGTCAGTCGCGCAAAATAACGATGAATCGCTCCAAAGGGATGGGTTGTCATTCTATAGATTACCACTGGTTTGTTCAGGTCGTTCTCGTCCCACCGTAAGAATAGTAACGCACCCCCTTCCTCTGACGGCATTCTCACGTGGAGAAACATTTATCTGATGTCAGCCGACAGGGCCACTCTGCCTGGCCTGAAACGGCACAAGGCTCCAATCTACGGCGTGGTCCATTCAGGCCCCTCTAGCAGACGATAATGCAACGGCCTGTCTTAGAACTGGGCCAAACCGTCGTGGACCACATGAAGCTTTTCGGGTCTCTTGGGCTGAAGAACAGGATGATGACGCAGGTGTCATACCCCTTCTTGGCCGTCGGTGGTTGCAGGTACGTTTTCCACGTAGCCAAGCGCTTCGTTTTGCGTCACCACCTCTGCGAGCTTTTTCCAGAGGCCATGATCCCAGCCGACTCTCTCTATCAGGCGCAATGGCCTTTGAAGGGCACAAATTCCGTTGTCATCCAAGGCATCGGCTTGTGAAAGCCACGGGAAGAGAACCTGCGTTTTTAAGGTCCTTGGTTCCTTGTCAGACGATCTGGAGCACAAGATGACCTTCCGGAGGTAGGGAGGGTCGATTGTCCCCTATATAGTGAAACTCCATTTAGTAAAGGCACTGCAATTAGTGCTCTATGTGGCCCATCCTCGATGAAAAAAAGGTTTATGAAGCCAAGTCTCACGATTGAGCCGTAACGTTTCGTGCGTACGGCAAAGAGTGCCTGGCGGTCACCCACTCTCTGATCCAGCACCAAATGTGCTTCTGGCAAGCCGCAGCCGATGAGAAGATCTACTTCGCCATTCCACTAGTCCACGACAGTTACATCCTGCAAGTGGGGCAAACTTGGTAAAACTGCGCTCACCGACCTTGGTGCCCGCGTGGGGAGATCGACCAATATAAGGGCCTCCGGTGATTCGACTTGCCCGTTGGTGTCTAGGGAGAGAAGCTGCAATCTCAGCTGACCTGCAGCTATACTTACATTCCACCCACGGTGTCTACCGCTAACGACGTCGTGCCTTTCGCGAGTCAGTGTTTATCGGCAGACTGCCCCCTCACCAGAGTAGCGTCTAACCCGCTGTCGACGAAGGCCAACCCCTCGCCCACCCCATTTGGGGTTATCACTCCTATAGCAACTGCCCCCAGCCGTATTGGTTCATTAGCAGACCGTGACGCTGAGCAAGACACACCGGGCTTTGTGTTCACGTCTGGCATAGCTTCTTTCACCTGGTGTAGTAATCGGTGGTGTCCGTCTGGACAACCTTCGTGGCCACATCTGGCTCTCGTTCGACAGGCTGCCGCCCGGTGTGAGGTGTTAGGGAAAATAAAACACTCTCCTGCCGTCCTCGCTATTCTTCAAAGATCGTTTGCCGTGGCTTTGATGAACTTCGAACATTCTGGCAACCCGTGGCTGGCGTCGCGGTTCCTGCAGCCTGGGTAGGCTACGGCCTCGCGTGAAATCGCGTGTGAATTTGTCCAAGGCTGATGTTTCGAGTGTTCCCACGCAGCGCTTTGAGCTTGGCTGGTGCTAGGTGTGCTTGCTATCACGGATGATTCGACCAAATACGCTGTCGGCTATTCTGGTTTGTCTGCATAAACATTCGGTTGGATCCTCGAAGTTGGCCTCACGGTCACCCCTGCTTATACGTTCCGCTTCTTCCGTCCAAAGACCCCGTAGTCTGTAAGAGAGGCAGTGAACTATACCCTCCAATGTTTGCATCGGGTCGAGATCAGCCCTGTACCCCAAATGATCAAGGTCTACCGATCAGTTCTTCATCTTAATTGCGAGATTAGCCATTGCGAAGGCGTCGTCGTTTGTTCCCCTGGCCTCTGGCATCTCTCCTTCTGTTAGATTGCGGGCAACCTTGAACGGCCGACCAAACGGATCCTTCAGAATCTCCCTCTCCCGTGCGTAACTTTGGTCCGGGTCAAGCATGGTACACCCACCAATAGCTTCTTTGGCTTCACCTTGCCAACAGTGGGTCAAGTAGAGTAGCATTTGTCCGAGGTCGGTTATTTTATTTTCGGCGAAGGTTTCGAATTGTTTGATGAACTTGTAGCACTTCTTAGGCCGTCCATCGAAAACCATGGGCTCTACTTTTGATAAGTCGGTGGTTGGTTGTACTTGTGTTGAATATGTAACGGCCTTTCCTCCGTCGTGATATACCCGGTAGTTGGACATTTTTTAAAGAAACCAGGGCATGTTTTTGTTTCTCATTTTTGGGCAAATTTCTTGCTGCTGTCCTGTTTCCGGACCATGCTCACAATCAGATTGTCAAAAAGGGCATCACCTTTTACTGCATGGTGCACAGAAGCCATTTGTCGATCGATTCACGCAAGTTTCAACAAGGGCTACACCTGGATAAGCCAAATACGGACGGTGCAGGAAATTCTTGCAAGTTTCCCTACAGTTTTGCGGCTACTCATAGGCCAGAATTTCTTGTCAATTTAAGTGCGCTACTAGCACAAGTAAACGGACCGGGGGACCTGTGAAGACAGCGGTTCCGAAGTAATTTTATTAAAAAAGGCCTTGTGGAACTGGTGGGTCTGAAAGCATCCCATTCCTCACTTTTAATTCCGAAGGTAAGTGGGACTACCACTCGGAATTCGGGAATAACTGAGCTGCGATTGAAATAACCTTCATGAAATGATTTCGTTAGCCTAGGACGAGACTTCTGCGTTGGCTGGCTACCGATCCAAGCAGCCTGGTACAGCTCAGAAGCGACCATTTCATCTTGACCTCACCTACATTGTGTCCAAAGGCAGAACCTGAAAAATTCGAGAGTGAGAATCCTGTTAGATGCCAACGTTCCAGAAGCACGCCGGGTAGTAGAGCAAAGATGCTGTGAAAGAAAGTGTTTCTATGCCGTGGAGAAAACTTAAGGATGAACTGTTCTTGGTCTGCTAAACCAGGGGCCACACTTTGTGAGGACGGTAAACCTTGTTCTGATGGGAATCAATCCCTTATCGGAGTAGATCCATCGACTATGTGACGCCCATTTCTGCGATGGGGATGCTCGGAGAAACTCCCTCTCTGGAGAAGACCAACAGACTGTTAATATGGTTCAAAACGCTATGACCTTGCTGGACAGGCACTGTGAGGTTTACCTTCCATGGAAGAACCCTGTGGTGAGACTTCCAAATAATTATGCTGCTGCCAAGGGACGAGTGAACGGCTTGAGGAAAAGGTTTGCGTAAGACCCCGAATTCTTTGGTAAATACCGGGCAACGCCCGGTTGGTGCCCGATATACCGTTAAAAATGGGTTTTGAGCCTAAGTGGTACTTACCACATCACGTAGTTACAAACCCCAAAAAGCCCAGCAAGTTTGGGGTGGTGCTTGACTGTGAGGCTGCATTCCAGGGACGCTCCTTGAAAGATTACTTGCTACAGGAACCGGACAAGACAGCAAGCCTAGTTTGAGTGTTGCTTCGTTTTCGAAAGGAATCCGTCACATTGGCTGCGTATATTGAAGAAATATTTATGCAGGTTCGAGTGCCGACAAGAGATAAAGGAGCACTGATATTCCTTTGGTGGGAAAATGGTCAACTAAGTGGTAATCTGGTTGAATATCAAATGAAGCTCACCCGTCTGGTGCCTCCTCCTCCCATTTTGTGTGACTTTATTATTATGTCACAAGGCAGACGATTGAGGGGGACAGTATGAGGACTGTGTCCCCAGGGCCGTGTATGATAACTTCAATGAAGACGACTGTCTTGTGTCCTTGCCCGCTCTGGAAAATGCAGGATGTTTTGCTACTCAGATGAACGAATTGCTACCACGTGGTAGCTTCCGGCCTTATAAGTGGGTACGTAATTGTAAGTAGACGCTGGGTATTTTGCCAAAATCTGAGCTGGCCCATCCCACTTTGGAAATCGATGATTGTGCGCTAGTGCCAGAGAAGGCGTTGGGATTGTAGAGGAAAAAAAGAAAACACGTTCCAGGTTTCATTTACTTTACTCGAACAACCTTAAACAGGACGTGGCTTGTTATCTACAGTGTTATCGGTGTTCGGCCCACTGGGGTTAGTTTTGCCTTCTATTCTGCCGGGCTAGGTCTCGTCACAATCACTCTGTCGCTTGAAGCTTGGGTTGGTCGACTCAATTGGAGAAAAACCTCCGCAACGCTGGAATGAGCGGTTAAGGATTATGGAACAACTTTGCGCATTCAAAATTCGGCTTTGTGTTCTTAGCCGTGACTCACTGAGCGAAGCAGCACAGCTTCATGTGTTTTGTGACGCTTCTGGAGTTGGCCGTGGAGTGGTGGCCTATTCCAGAATGGTTTCAAAGGACATAGCCCCTGCTTCACCCTACTGCTCTTCAAGTCAAGGGTAGCTCCTCTAGAGACCCTAACAACTCCTCGATTGGAGTAAGTCGGAGCAAGACTGGCAGTCAGAGTATCTCTGATTCTTATACAAGAAACTCAAATCAGATTTGACAAGACTTACCACTGGGCGGACCCTGCTACAGTTTTGCACTACATAAACATCTGGTACGTACGTTGCAAATCGTTCCGCTGAAACCCACCAGCGGTCTGAACCCTGGGGGTGGCATTGTGTCATATCGGAGGCAAATCCTGCAGACTTGGCATCCAGAGGCACACCACCACCGATTGATATCAACTGCTCGTCCAAAAGTCCTGACTTCTCCACGAACAATGAGACCTTATGACCGATCAGTCCTAAGGTTACTGCAACACCGCCAAAACTTGGAGTTGGAGCAGCCTTTGAGTACCAATCTCACAATGTTGCGAGATACATTTATGGACTCGCTTCTGACTAGGTACTCCAGTTGGTTTCATTTTCTGCAGTCGGTAGCGTGGCCAACCCGTTTAAAATGTACATTTCAGTCATGAGGGGCGGTTGTACGGTTCTAGGAACGGAAGCTGGGGCGTTGAAGTTATACCATACTTCCGAAGCGGAGGAAAGTGTTATTCTGATTGTGCAAGCCGAGGTCATTGTTGAAGAGTTAAAACGGTTACGAGACAGGAATAGTAACCCATTGACTAACAGACCTCCCATGAAAAAGACGCTGCAAAATCTCGATCCAGTTTCACCAAGGGCATTGATTTGTGTTGGAGGACGGATGAACTACTCAAGTCAGCTTCAAGGCGTGAAACATCCGGTGATGCTACCCAAGGCTCACCCGAATACAGACTCGGTAATATGATGGCATCACACAATGGAAGGGCACGCAAGACCAACTCAGTTACTCGTGGAGCTTCGCAAAAATTTTGAATTGTACAGGGGGAAGCTGTCGTCAGGCGCGTACTTGAAAGATGTTGAAAATGTCGGGAGCATTTGGCAGTCATGGGCAAACGGGTGATAGCCTCCCTACCAGCCCTTGGAGCCCAACAATTTTGGCTTCTCATCAAGTATGTAGGAACAGATCATTTTGGCCCATTTTCAGTTAGACATGGTCGCAGCCAGGAGGAACGATATGGATGCATCTTCACCTGCCTCCAGATAAGTGCGCTACATATTGAAGCTTCTTATTCTCTAAGCACGGAGTAATAACAATAATAATAATAATGGTATATTTCTGAACCGTGGTCGAGAGGCACGCATGTAAGCATGATCGGAGTTTACAATATGGCTGAATGAGATGGAAAATTCACATATTTCAAGGAGAAATCCGCAAGTCACAGCAACAGTGGGATAAGGCTGACGAGAGTTTAAATGGATCAAAACGACCAAAGAATACACGGCGAGTACGAATTGATTTCAAGCCAACTGCGGTATTAGTAATGAATCGGCCGGATATAGGAGTGTTCAGACGGACATTGGCTTAGGACGCAGGAAATGCGATATTCACAAGAATGATGCAAGAAAATGGTCTGTAATGCATATTCATGTTCACTTAAAAAGGTAATTGGAGTTGAGACAAAGGAGGCAGGGGAGAATTTCACGAAAGTTCGCAGAGGAATACTAATTTGCATAGAGTTGCGGATATGAAAATGAATAGTACCCCATGAAAAGGTGAGACAATTTCCATGAGAAATAGTGTGCGTCATCTGGTGTCGGCAGTTCGCCGCTGGTGGAAGATGAATGACGTTCCAGGAAGGAATAATCAGCAATTGGAAAGCCTTGTCCACGAGGAACAAAATAAGCCAAGACAAGAGTGAAAACCTTCGCAATAAGCCAGGTTATGCCGGTAAATTGGCAAATACATCATTGTGCTGAGTTTTTTGTGGCTTTTCCATGTCCATGTTGGGCTTTTTGGGCAAGGGTTGGCTGTGCGATCATTATGACACTACTGCTTTTCATGTCAAGGAGAGGGGCGCCGTCCGAGATTTTCAGGGATAATATTGCAAACTTTGTTGTGGCTGAAACTCAATTGCATAACCCAAAAGGAAACCGGTCTAATGATAAGACTGCTGAAAGATTTTTGCAACGGGGCGTGCAGCGGCACTTCAATCCCCCCCCCCCATGCCAGCCACCGTGTTGGCATATGAGAGTTCATGGTGAGCTCGGTTGGAAGAGAACTTCTTTCAGTTTGTGACGAACAGTCGATGACGGACGAAACACTGTTGACATTTCTTGCGGGAAGTGAACGGATAGTAAACGGACGGCCTTTATTACCAGTAATCTCGGACTGTCGTGACCTTCCAGTACTGACACCCAATGACCTACCTATCCTGAGGGCAAACTCAAGATATATTCCGACGAATAAGTTGCGAGACAGAACGGTTCGTCAGTGAAAGCAGGCTAACTACTTTGCGTCTGAGTTTTGAGACAGACGGATAAGGGAATATCTTCCACTTTTACCACAGCGGCAGAAATAGATAGCTCGAGAAAGCAACTTCAGATCGGGCGGTGGTGCTACCAGTTTCGGAGGTTTGCCGTGTTTCTGGTGGCCAACCGGAGTTATGGAAGGCATCTCAGCTTTGGACGATGGCTACGTACGAAAGGTAACAGTGCGGCCTGTTCAAAGATTAGTGCTTCGTTACGCCAGACAAATTTGCCTCATTGAAGGTGAACTGGAAGATCGTGGAGTTAGATCAACAGCCAACTCTCCCCAAAGGATAGGCGGGTGTATGGACCCACCGAAACTGGAGGGGCCACTGAGAGTTGATCCACTTGTCCAACGGAAAGCTACTATTTACGGTGATCATTTTCAGGTACTAAGGGCTGTACAGGCGAGCCGACACATAAGGCCGACAACACCTATAGGCGCACGGGAAATAAATCGGGTCGGATTTTGGGGGCTGGCGTGGAGAAGTTCAGGAAACACTGTCCCATTCACCAACACCCATATAAAACAGCATTTCATTTGCATGTACCGTCTTCACTGGAATTTCTATTATTTGTTTTGTCGCTCTGAATCTTTGTCACAAATCTGACCCTCGCCATTACCTCTAGCATCAGTGGCTCGGTATGAACTCTGTTGTGACTGTATTCGGTAACCTCACCTTTTTCTGAACCTTTGCGGTAATTTAACTGAAGTCGTTGAATTGTTGTTCAGTTTCCAGCGAAAGAGCCCATAAAAAGAACTATCGTTGTTTTGTTATTGTAAAATTGCTTGGTTTGCGCGTATAGTGCCGCAGCCATTCAGGATATAATTTGCTTTGAACTGTGTCGAAATTGGTTACCAAGAGCCACTCGGAAGTTCCCCTGAATAGATTTCCCATCATTATTGAACAGGACGAAGAGCATGGGGCTCAGGACAGGTCCCTGTGTACGCCGTTGTTTATTCCAGCTGTGCTGAGAAAAGCACCCACTTTGGTCACCAGGAACAGCATACCAATATGTTGTCTGATGATCCTTCTCTTCACCAGCGGACTCAACCCGAATTCTTTCAGCTTACTAGCCAACAACCTGTGGTTTACCGAGACAAATTCCCTCTGAAAGTCCAAATAGAAGACTTCAGCTCCCTTTCCTCTGTCTAGTTTCCTAGCTAAGACATCTTGGTAGTGTACCGGGTCACGACAGCATAACTTCCGGCGAATGGAACCGTGTTGGTGGAGTGTTATCGATCGGTGGCTTTCCAGGTGCCCAATTATGCCTGCCCGAGTTAGCTTTTCCATGACCTTCAGTAATACTGACGTCAGGAAAAATATGTCGGTAGCCCGTGCATGCCTCCCTATCACTCCCTCTGTAGACTGGAGTGATAGTGGATATGATACCTCACACTCTTCCAACGATGCGTTGAACAGAAGTTTGAGCGGTTTGGCTAATGGATCAGCTGACAGTCTCACTAACGCCGGATGAACTCCATCAGGTCCCGCGGCCTTACACGATAATAGAAGCCTCAGATCTTTGTGGACCCTGCACTCATGGACTTTGGTGTCCACCACCTCTGGGGTGTACGTGTCTTGTCCAACTGGCTCTCCAGGCCCTCCTTGATCCGGTCTATATACCCCCTAAAGAAATCACACTAGATTCAAAGCCTTTTCTTGCTCCATACACTGAAATTAAAGATGGTCTGTGAGGGTGAAATACCCAAATGGGCCAGATGGACGCGGGTGTAACGAGGCGAAATATAAGGCTTGTATATATGGCACGATCATTACCATAAGCTAAGAAGCTCAAAATCTGCCATGTGTTAATTTTGTTTCAATGAGCTGTAATTTGCGGTACTCCATATTGCATCCTCCATGGCAGGTAACGAGGGCTACGCCAGCGCTGTGGAACGAGCGAAGCAGGTTGGCGGCGATTCGCTCTGACCGTGTTCATTTTTCCCTATAGGTTGCATCCAAGTTTTCTATGTCTGATGACGGTTCCGCAACCAATGGAGGCATAGCTGGCATGAAACGCCCAGCACAAGACGATAATTCATTTGCTACAACCGAAAAACGACCACTAGTAATGGACAACGTTGCTGCTGCCGCTGAGGCTGCTGCCCGTATTAATCAGAAGTTGGGTGGAGCGCCTCCAACTCAAACCCCTCCAAGCAACCCTACTGCGAATTCGAACGCAAATCCAACCCAGGCCACCAGCCGAATTGTGACCACCGAAACGTCGATCCCGGATAGGTATGTCGGTCTGGGTAAGTGTTCCAGGTTTTAGGTTCATTGGTTTAGTCATTGGGAAGAAGGGTGAACAAATTACTCAACTTCAGAATGACTCATGTTGCAAGGTGCAGATTTCCCAAGGTATATATGTGATTGTATCATCGATCCCTTTTAGCTGGCACTCCTGAACGCACGGTGACATTGACGGGGACGACACAACAAATTGAGTAAGTTGCTTCTCGTGTTAAAAACGTTCCTTAGGCATGCAAAGCAGCTCATCAATGAGATTATTGAGCGCGCCGACAAGAATGGTCCGCCAACTCCTTCGGCGTATTATGGTTACGGGAACGTGACAACCATCGAAATGATGGTACCAGGAATGAAAGCCGGTTTAATTATTGGCAAGAATGGCGAGACAATCAAAAACCTGCAAGAAGAACATGGCGTGAAGATGGTTTTGATCCAGCAAACTAATAGCCCGACGCTGGAGGATAAACCCCTCCGTATTACTGGTGATTCTCAGAGGGTGGAAAAAGCACGCCAGGCGATTCTTCATCTAATGAGTGCCCGTGATGTAAGTTACCGCAGTTCACTTCTCATGTTTCATAGCGCGGAGGGCCAATGTCACACATGTACGGTGGACAAGAAACTTCACAATACGCTGTACCTGCAGAAAAGGCTGGTCTTGTAATTGGAAAAGGAGGAGAGTCAATCAAGGAAATCTGCCGAGTTAGCGGAGCACATGTTGAGATCTCAAAAGAACCACCACCAGACCCAACCATCAAAATCTTCAACGTTCGGGGCGAGAGGCACGAAATTGAACAAGCTATACGGTAATGGAGTTTTTCATATGCGTGTCCGTTTTCGATGATCTATTTCGACATTTCGGATACTATCACACCGCTATTTCCTTTTTATTTTATTGCCCGTCCTTGTTACTGTCGGTATATGCCTATGCACGCCATTCGTATATGATCTATGCCTGGTCACCCATTACTGGATTCCGGATCTTCTCAACGTAATCATTATCAGGATGATCTCAGAGCGTGCTGGTATTCCCATGACGCGGCCAACAACGGCCAGTTCTGCTGCACCCGGTCCATGGGGTCAATACGGCTACGCTCAACCAGGTGAGCTAAACGTTTTTTTGTGTTGCTGGCTCGTGTGAAAACGCGTTGCTGGCACTCCGTTTCGCGTGGAAGTGAGCTGGGACGGGCGGACTAATGCCAACAGAACGATAGCTCAAATGCGTCTGACCAATTAGGTGGCTTGGGTTAGCACTGTCACTAATCACTCACTTACCTACACAACTGTAAGTAAACTTCGAGCACTTTCCTCTTTATTGTGAACTGAGGTTCATCAGGTCCTATCGTTATTCTTGTCCCCAGCGATGCAATGCTACTAACAGATAGTCTTTGCTTTACTATGCTCGCATGATTCTCAAATCGAAGGGTTACTCGTACGAAACATTTGTCCATAAAAACTCACAGTTTCGTGTTTTTATTCGAATCTCGCCGACTACGGACCACTGGCATCCGAAAAGCTTCACGATAAGATGAGGCTCCTGCAGTTGGCCAAAGAGGAAGACTCATTCTGACGTCTGTGTGGCAGTGAGTGTTTCATTAAAATGACCAACTAGTTGATCCCATCTAAAATCTGTAACTCTGGCCGAAACACTGGACAATGAACGTACTTCACTTCGTGCGGTCTAACCCATGTATTTATTGCTGTTACAGATCCTTGGAACATGAGTGCTACCAATGGGGCCCAAGGAGGGGTAACAACAGGCATGCCACCACCCACGTTCAATCCGTACACTGGTCAACCCGATTACAGCGCAGCATGGGCTGAATACTATCGTCGACAGGGCATGCCTGAATACGCGGACGCCATTTTGAGGCAAGCACAACAACCGGCGGCAAGCGCGACAGCGGTGCAACCCACTGCTCAAGTTCCTACTCACATTCCTCCTGCTCAGCCAACTGCGCAACAACCTGCTGCTCAAGCTCCAGTACCCGTTCAGGGACAGCAGGCGGCTCCCGGTCAGGTAAGATATCATTGGGTTTGGCGTCTGTTTTCTTTTGGTTAGTTGTTTTCAAACGTTATACGCGGAGCCCGAGCACATTCAGTTACATTCGCTGTGAGAAGGATTTCGCCGAATGAAAAGCAGCTTATGCTGATGTGGGAAAGTACCAGTTTACTCGCGTCTGATTAATGCTGTTAGACATTTAGCTTTCCTTGACACTCGACAGTATGGAATGCAAAGCTTGAGGCCGATTCCGGAGAATTCTATCGATCCAACCCTCAGAGCCTAGGGCATCGTTCCGTTACTTGGTGTTTGACGGGTCGGTTCTTTCCTTTGGCACTACAGTTATAACCTGGAAACCATTGATCTTCATCGGTGACAGGACGACTGTCCTCCAGATTGTCGCCGTGACTTATTAGTGGTTCACCGTGATACAACGCTTAGAATTTCTGATTCTGTCTCACTAATTTTGCACCTGATACTTGTGCGGAGGTATATACCTCCTCCACCACTAATGCTCCGACGTGTGATGACAATCAGCGTACTGTACTCTTGTGTATGGTCCTGATCGAGCGTCTTTTGCCGTCGCCATTTGCGAGAAGTCTATTGCGCATATTGCTCGCTTACCTCGGTTTTTCTGCCTAACACTAATCTACTGACCAAAAGGGTCGTGAATTTCTTGAAGTTAGCTTTGCATACGTCTTGTGTATAGGTTATTGCGGTGGGTTTAACCATTTCCTCATTTCTCGGCACGCCGCTTCAGTGTTTTGCTCCATAGCTTGCATGGTATTTTGCTGGAGTCGCACTTAAATATCCCCTGTTCAACTGTACGATGGTATCGATTTCAGCGATGCCCTTATTTTACTCACAACTGCCACTTCAACACTGATTCACTTGTTCTTTTCTAGTATGACTACAACCCGTGGCAACAATGGCAGCAATGGCAGGCGTGGACACAAGCTTGGCAACAACAAACTGGAGCCCCCTCTCAACCCGGGGCTGGAGGAGCTCCGCAACCACCTGCCATCCCTACCGGAGCCCCCGGACACCCTCCTATGCCTCAGCAATGATGTTCTTGTACACTAACTGCATTAAACTGGTCAACGTAACGCTTTAGGGATGTTTTACAACAATTGTGCGGTGATCCTCAGTTTCATTTTACAGTGGGGAATAAATGAAAACATTTTACCTTATCGATTTATTCGTAACCACAGTGGGCGGTGACTTGTGCTGTCCATTGACTTTTGATCTAGTGATGTGTTTCGTGTCTGAGTGTAATGTGAGCGGCTTGATTCGGTGTGCCCTCTGCTGAAGTGCGTCCACTTGCGAAGTCTGTTGTAAAACACTGACGGGGTTGGTTTTGTCAAATAGCCGTTTGGGTACGGTGTTTTTAGTAGCGCGCGTTTGTGTTTCTCGAGACGTTAGTTGCCGGGATGCCTCGTGGTGAAGTCGTTGCCCAGACGAGCGGTGGCTGTCGCGTGTAGACCTGGCAAAGAACACTTGAATTGTCTTTGAGAATTCTCACGGGCTGGGCGTTGTGGTTCTGCGCTAGATGTTCACAGCAATCGCAGGGTTCATGTGTTCTACCTCTGAATGCCGTATCCGGGATCTTCAATGAGGTGACCGACCAAGGCACTCTTTAGAAGGGAGGTACCTGACCGATAATTTGTCCAGGTCGCGCAGTTTGGGATTTCTTGGATGAAGTAATCGATCTCGGACTTGGGCGCTGGAGGGTTTCGTGATGGTTCCCGCCGTACGGCGGTGGGTTTCCGGGTTCTCTGTGGGGCCCGGAAGGTTTGTTCAGCATTTGGTTCGCTCATAGGGGAGCAGATAAGAACTGGGTTCTTTCTCATTATTTAGTCCCTGCCGGGCGGGACGTTAGAGTGGCAACTGCGTTCGGTTCGTATTATATGGGAGGCGTTTTCCGGAAAGAAACGTTGGACTGTGGGTGTGTAATCGTTGGTGGTGTGGTGCGAGTGAAACGGCGGGTGGGAGTAGATGGGCCCGGTTGTCGTCGGTGTGCTGAACTTAAAACGAAACTGGCCAGCGTGTGATTCGAGGTTCCACAGTAAGTTGACTGGCGGCGGCTTACTGCCGCCTAGTCCTTTTCGTTCCGAGGGGTATTTGAAGGTGTCACCTTGTAAAAGACTGATTGGTTGCCAACCGTGATTCCAAACTTTCCGCGTGGTCTCCAGCGCCACTGGGCCGTGTTGTGTGCATACCTTGCGTGTACATTATCGGAGGAGTTCGGAACACTCGATTGGCCGTGGCCATTACCTGTGTTGTGCAAACCAAAGTGAACAGGTACTACTCTGCGGCATACTCTCACTTTTGTTACATTCAGTTTGCAAACTATTTTACACCTGTTAAACGTTGGTGCGAACTTTTGTTGAGGGTTGCTCGACGCAAAATGTACACTGCGACACCCATTAGGTTCATGATCTTTGGTTACGTTAGGGCTTACAGGGCGCTTGAGTAAAAGTTCATTTCTCAAACGGTCGGGGATTTACGGTCTGATTCTCGAAAACTTTCTAGATGGTACTCAGCGTCCCTCAGTGATATGTTGTCGCATCCTTAGTATTTCTGTCTTACAGAGGTGGTTTTAAAGCTCTCCGCTGCTTCCTGTGAGAGTACGGTTCCCTCACATAACCGTCTCAGCTAATCAGCACAAAAGAGAGGATACATAGGTCGCTTTCGTAGAAGCCCACTCTTTGCATGCAACGCATGGTTCCGACTGGTGTAAGAGGCCACGCCTTGAGGCTCATATGAATCTGGCAGGGCTCATCTCTCGTTTATAGATCTACTCTAGCGATCGACTGTCTTGTCACTCCAGGTTCCGCTATCTCAGACCTTGGGCTTGGTGCCGCACCTCTGCTGGCTGCCTAAGTGAATTGGCTGTCCGCCAGCTATAGGCTAACGCATTCCATGACGTGAATGACCTCACAAATGTTTTTGCAACATAATGTCCACAGTACGCGAATGGCTTGGAAATGTGACGCGTGCTTTGCTCTAATACTAGAAGCCAAAATCTGAGGGACTATTCGCATGAGCTCGTGCGCTGATCCTCCACGTGGTAGCTGCAACGAATCCTTGCACAGTGTACTAGCTTGCTTGTGGGTTGTTATCAGCTAACTGAGTTACAACCCTTCCTTAACGACGGATTTTGAGCGCCATCTTGGGCCTTTGGCTTCCTCCTCGCTTAAAACCAAAGGCCTTAAAGACAGAGTGTGCTTCGGCCTGGAGTGTCCCTGGCTCTTTTTGCTGATGGTTCGGGAGATTACCTCAAAGTTCCTTCAGCACGACAAGGCTGCACCTTGATTTGGCGTGATAGCTTCCGTACCTTCATGACCCAAGGAGCTGTGCGGGGTGGTTTCCTTGAGCCCCAGATGCGGCCACGCCTGACAGGTCAGTGGTTAGAGGCCAGAAAAAGTCTAGCCCCATAACCGTTTGCAGAACAGCATCTGGTTCCAACCACCACGCCCCCAGCGAATAAACACGGAGAGTGTGACACGCCCTTGAGCAATATGTAGCCTTATTCAAATGAATCCCAAAACCAAAACACCACTGATAATTAAATTCTACGGTACTGGACTACTTAATGAGCAATAGCATAGGACGTATACAAACCACAATCATGCTATCACACGGACTTAGAAAGCGAGAACCAAGTTTACGGCGTGCGAGAGACAAGCACGTGCATCGCGCAGGTCCACGATGGTATATGACAAGGTAGCGCGCCGGACGAGAACAAACAAGGGTTGGTCTACAGAAACATGAAGTATGCGGAAGGGCGCACTTAGAGTATGTTAGAGAGTAATGACAAGAAAACATGAAATTATAGCGCCTTTGAAGGTTCTTCTAAAACCGATCGTTACGAGGAGAAGCAGGTTGCCGGTGCAAAACATTCCACAAGATGAACGTAGGAGTGGAATGCCTGGATTCTCCTCGACCTTGGGAGAGGCCATCACACTTGATTGGACAGCTATCGCCCACCTAAGCTGGGCAGCCCCAGCTCAAAGGATGCTGCCCCCTTCACATTTTGCTTGCTCCGTTGGGTGTTTTGGGCCAAGGATTGAATCCGAAAGGCGTATCGACAGCCAACCTAGAGAAGACAGTGCAGAATGCCTGCAGCAATTGGGCCTCGAGTGACAGACCGAGAGAAGTTCAGCCATAGGGCTGTGGTTGTGAGATAAGATTAAGGCTTTACTGCCTCGTGGGTACCCAAAGAAAAACCCTTGTTCGGTGTGGGCAGCCGCAGTGTATGATTCGCCCGGAAACCTTCAACATCCTCTCTTTAAAGGGCCCTGTCAACTTTTCCTTCTCTATTTCAAGAGAGATACAAAAGGCCACGAGTTACTGCGGCTCCGAAAAGAGCTGCGGTTCATAAGACGGGCATAAATCGAATACCCTCCTTAAGATTAAATGTTCACTTTGCTTGGATTTAGCACGTTATGACAGATAGAGAAACAGGTAGTCCTAGCTAAAGCTCCTAAACCTTCCAAAGCCGGTGTAGCTATTTTTTTGAAACAAGCACACAATAACCCACATCTGTGACCACGCTCCGTACCTCAGATTGAACCTCAGTTTCTCACTTTACTGCTCGTGTGTCGGGTGATCCGGTTTCCGGTGCTTGTGGTCAGGCCTGCTCTGGGACTGCTTTGGGCGGGGATGATGAGCGTGCTCTGAGAGAGTGGACTTCAGTTAGCAGTCGTTCGCGTGCGGTTCAGTTGAACGGTTCTGCGCATGTCAGCAGCAACAAACCAAATCGTCAATGCTCGTTCGTCACGTCTATGTATGTGCCCACTGGATGCAGTTTCCGTGAAACCAAGAACGAATTCTGTCGGCATTTGTCCCAGCTGCCTCGAAGCTTGCTTTCAGCAGATGTGGAGGTTATTGCTGGGGACTTCAACGAACAAGTTGGCCGTTCGAGAGATTCTGAAAAGCATATTGGAAGCCCATTTGCTATCCCAGTAAATCGTACCGGTAACGTCGATCGTCTCATTCAGTTGCGCTTCGACCACAGAGTTACTGGTTAACACGGACCTCTGCCCCGAAAGCGGCATAGACTGACATAGCAATCTCTGCGTCTTCACAGCGCTGGACTCGGATTCACCATATTGTCGTTGGTGAGATCTAGTGTGGATCAGTTGGAGACCTTCATTTTATTTGGCCTACGCCGGTGGATTCAGATCACGCCTCCGCAAGGGCTTGACTCTAAAAATAATAATGATATATTTCCAAGCGCCCGAAGCACTTCAGAGTGCATGATCAGATGATTCAAGTAAAGTCAGTATATGAATTTTCAAAACGGCACAGTATATGAGCACAGAGTATTAGAGAGAGCTTCAAATTGGACTAAATTGATAATAATATAGGGCAAACTTGAAGGTCAAGGTCAAATGGACGACCTGGTTAATGGGGGTTGGAGTCGGTTAAAAAGGGTGGCTATGAGCACAAGTAGCACCAAAAGTAATCAAAACATTAAAAATTCCGGCAAAATCACAGAATACTGGGTAAAAAATGAATGAGGATGAAAAAATAAGGTGAGTTCGTCAGGGGGAATTCAAAGGGTAGCTAACAAGCTGCAGGGTGTGAAAAGTGTATGGCTAGAAAACTCGTGCTTGTACAAGAATAGATCATGGGATATAAAAAGCCACGAATCAATGGCCAGTGTGGTGGTAAAACTTGACGGTGAGATGCTGGCGTAGTCAGTCACAAGGAAAAAGACCAACAGACCCGATGGATAGAAGGAGAGATTTCAGGAGCGGTGGTGGAAGAAGTAGCCGGAGGCAGGCTGGTAAGTGCTCGGCGGTTTATTCTCAATAATATAGGTATGTCACGAAGTAACAACAAGAATACAGAATTATGACAGTAAATCAACGTGAAGTGTGTTATGTGGCGACTGCAGGGGCGAATAGCGTGCAGAAGCGACAACGGAGTAGAGGGTAGATAAGTGGCCTGATGACTGTTTGATAGACAGATCACGCGGCCACGGTAGGGCGACAGCTACAGGACCAACGAGTCTGATACGAGGGACGAGAGCGTGACATCGGGTTCAGAAAAAAGATGCAGTAGGCGGAGAATGGGGTAGAAACTAGTTTTGAAGGTCAGGTGGTCGCACAGCTCATTGGCGAGAAACGTTGGCTTCGTGTTTGAGACGCGTAATCAAATGCAGGAGGAATGGAAACAAAGCGCTCACGAGTTCAGATATGATTGACGAGGTCGCAGGAAAGAGTATGCTGAGAAAATCTTTTGAAAAATGCGCCGATGGAAAATTGGAAAAATTATTGATGACGACGAGTACGTACTTGAACCAGTGGTTCCAATGTTTCGTGAAAAGGCAGAAATCTTATTTCTAAAGAGCAGCAAATTATTCTGCGGGAAGCAGAAGTGCGCATATGAAACAGAAATTCCGATTCACCACTACTCGATTACCTGATATCCAGCGGGAGTTTGCGGGGACAACACATTTAGTGGGGTGTAGAGTAGGTGTCCGGTCATGAACAGTTTGCGGAGTAGACTGATAAAAGTAGATAGGAGAGATAAACAGGATTGGAGTAAACGGATTGTTCAGGTAAATAATAGTACTGGTGTTTTAAGGATGGGCCCGACACACGCTGCAATGTACGCACAAGTGTTACAAACCACGGCAGAATCATGGTTTACAATGGGCTAAAATAAGCTCAACCAGCAGACTAAAGGAGAACACTGAAATGGGCTAAAATGATAATACCACCCGGAAAATAGAAGACTCATGGTCAAGTGTTCGGCTCCGCTATTTTTGAGTGTTGTCGGCCGAAAGTGTGGAGCACATGCACAGATGGTATAGGAAATCACTAAAACTGGTGGAAGTTCGAACATGTCCAAAAGATATGTTGTTGATCTTCATAAAAAGAAAAATTTATCAGAGGGGGGTGTAAAGAGTTACTTACAGGCTGCAGAATGTTGGAGGCATATGGATAGAAATCTCACCGACGCCTTTGGCGAATTATTCAATTTAAAGCGGGTAAGTCAAGAGGTAACAACGTGGAAATATGTTAGCCAACAGAGATGGTCGTATAAGGGGGTGGATGGATACTGCAGGAAGCAGATATATAGAAAACCACTGATATATTGCGATGGATGGAGGTCACCAGATTGGTGGCAGAAGGAAACGGCCGTTTACTTCTTCTCCGTATTGGTAAAGCTAGAAACCCACCCCTTGCAGCTTCTCCTGAAAGATAATCGGCTAGCTACTTTTCAGGCGGAGCTATCCACACCGTTGTCGGTGCAACCAGATGTGCAAACCTCAGATCAGGAAAACCCCGTATGCCCCGTCTAATGCAACACAGGACTTTGGTTTAAGTAGGCTTCATAAAAGATGAACACCTTCGAAATTATTTGCTCCGTTGGATGCTCGCAGATCCCTTCCTCCGAATGCCACATTCAGTGAAGAGCGTAAATCCCTGAGACGCCAACTGGCTAGTGGCCTGAGCAAAGACGGCGAGCAAATGTGGATTGTGAGATGTAAGGAAATTGGAAAGGATGCGTCTACTGGCAATACTCGCAGCCTTTACCATTTGATTCGAAGTATCGGTTCACGGAAGTCCGGTGTAACTGAGTTAATCACGCCGATGCCACAAATCGCTGCTGTTGACAAAAGCCAAATGTATGCTCCATGACACTTCATCCGATACCTGTCCACCTTATGAAATGTAACTGCCCAGGTAACACAAATTATCTTCCTCAGCTAGAGATTCCCCTGCTAAAAAGAGTTTTTGTGTGGAGCCAACCAGGTCCTGCAGCAGAGTTTTACACTTTGACGGTACGGACCTCATTCTAAACATTGTTATGCTGTTGTTTGGGCCATCTCAGGGAGCTCGGAACTTACTTGGATCCTCAAGTAGAAGAACAACATCGTCTGCGTATTCCAAGTCACACAACTTACTGCCTGAGCAGAGATCGATGAAGCTGTCCCCTCACGAAGTTAGAGCTACCAGAGGAATGAACTCAGTTGCAAAGCTGGAGAGGGTAGCTAAAGGGGGCAATCTTGTCTAATACCGCTGTAGGAGTAGGCCAGTGGAATTGTTCCTTAAAATGCTCCGCCCAACGGTCCAGACAAGGTCCTTAAGAGCGAATCAGTGAGCCGTCGGATTCATTGAATAACTCAGTTACACCGGACTTCCGTGAACCGATACTTCGAATCAAATGGTAAAGGCTGCGAGTATTGCCAGTAGACGCATCCTTTCCAATTTCCTTACATCTCACAATCCACATTTGCTCGCCGTCTTTGCTCAGGCCACTAGCCAGTTGGCGTCTCAGGGATTTACGCTCTTCACTGAATGTGGCATTCGGAGGAAGGGATCTGCGAGCATCCAACGGAGCAAATAATTTCGAAGGTGTTCATCTTTTATGAAGCCTACTTAAACCAAAGTCCTGTGTTGCATTAGACGGGGCATACGGGGTTTTCCTGATCTGAGGTTTGCACATCTGGTTGCACCGACAACGGTGTGGATAGCCCCGCCTGAAAAGTAGATGGTCGATTATTGTCTAGAAGCAACTGCACAGGACGGGTGGCAGCTAAACTATCAGGGATCAAGTAACTTCAGCTCTGCGAAATGTCTTTGTAAAGTCCAGCCAATGGAACTTCCGAGTGACTAGTAGCTACTAATTTCAATGCAACTCAAAACAAGGTCGATCCCAAATAGCTACGGTACTGTATACAGCAAATCAAGCAATTTTACGATACCCAAACATCAGTAGTTCTTCTTCTGGGCTCTTTCGCCCCAAAATCGAACACCAAATCAAAGGCTTCAGTGGAATTACAGCAAAAGGTTAGAAAAAAAGTGAGGTTATCTAACACAGTCACAACAAAATTCAAACTGATTGACTCACGCTAGAGGCAATGGTAAGGGTCCGATTTGTGAGAAAGATTCAGAGCGACAAAGCAAATGATCGGAATTCCAGTGAAGATAGTTGATGCAAAAGGAATGTTGTTTTTAATATGGTTGCTTATGAATGGAACCGAGTTTCCTGAACTCCTTTGCAGTCTTGCACTCACATCTTGGTGATGGCTTGACAGATGACCGCTAAGCCCGTGTGCATTCTGGTTAACTTCCACCGTTACCATGAGTGGTTCGTGAGATAGCAACGTGGTCCTTCATATAGCATCAGTAACAATAATTCGTTCCGGGAAAAGCCGGGGCCATTCTTGATAGCAAAAACAAACGGGGCACGCAACGTCAATGCGGATTAGGTAAATACGTGAATGTGCCAAATGATGACATGAATGGAAGTTGCAGTGCATTTAAACAGAATGGTAATACCGCCCGGCAAAGTTAATTGTCAGGGTCAGATGGTAGAGTAGCCCGGGGTAGTTAGAGATGGCTGGAAATTTGGAAAGCAAATATGAAACCGACAAAATCAGGCAGCACCATTGGGGAGTCAAATAGGAATAGCGGGAGTTTCATTTAGCCAGCAACTTTTATGGAGAACGTTAAAAAGCAGTAAGAAGCTGCAGTGGACGGGATGGATATATCAACGGATAGCCATAAATCGGCCAAGGAAGAGAGGAAACAGATTAGAGGCGAAATGAAGAAAGTTGATCAACCATTTAAATGGTAACGATTAGAAAAAGGTGACTGAAAAATAAACCCCAACCGAAAATTACCACCTGTCAGGAGAGAGATGGTGAGAAGGAATGTGAGAGGGGGAACAGTAAAGTTAGAGCAACTTATATTCTTGAAAAGATGACGAATAATGAAAACGGACATGGTCAAACGACTTGACAGGCAGATATTGGCATTGGAACAACCGTAAGGTATGTACGAGGAGGAACCCACACAAACGAGTTAAAGGTGAGTCGATTACTCTTCTCCTTAAAACAGCGATCATGAGAGGTACATGCGCCTAAAGTTAGGGCATGGTGAAAGAAAATGGAGGGGACCGGTGTTTCAGGAGATTAGGATGATGTGATGAAATATCTCAAAAAAGATGGTCATTTGAACCGTTGATGGGAGCAAATATTCACTAGTCTTATCATTGACACCTGGAAGAATATCGAGGTGGTTTTCAAGCAGTGAACGCTGACTTCGGTTTATATTACAGCAGTTCATGTCGAGAGTAGAATATGGTAAGAGATATCGCAATGAATTGGTGAGGATGAGTTCTGGAGAATGAAGTTGCACACCAGAGGGACTGGAGAATCACAGTCAAGGCAGCGGTAAAAATTCACCGGGCTGGGTAAAGGGGTACCCCGAGAAAAGGGGCAAGTGATACTTTCAATTTTCTGGTTTTTAAAAGGAACCCCTGAAACCAACAGAAACCAGACTTTGTTGAACAAGCTAGCGTAATAATAGAAAAAATAAAGGTCTATTTCGGGGACACCAGAAACAAGCTTAATTGCATGACCATATGTTGCAAGTCAGGTCATAAAAGGGACTCTGCAACGTTTACTTGGGATATGCTCAGCAAGAAGGAGTTAGGAGGTTATAATGGTCGCACAAATGAACGCCCGGCAAAAATGAGTTTGGAAATCAGATTGATACATAGTCCACTACTGGGTGAAATGGGTTTCGTGTTCGGGATACGTAATCAAGTAAAGCAGGGATGGAAGAAGGACGTGCAGGAATTCGGATAGCATCGATATAAATTCGCAGGGGAGAGTGTATAGACGGGTAAATTTTCGAAAAAACTCTGAAGAAGAATTTGAAATATTATTGGTGGTGACGGATGAGCACCTGAATCGACAGCTAGTAGAAAAAATACCAGAGGAGTTGCAAAGTGCCACCTGAGTAGAGGAATTGAGCAAAATGGAACAGAAAGTCCCACTTACCACTGCATTAGTACTTACCATCCGTCAAAGGGCTGTGGAAGAAGCACCCTTACAGGGGCGTATGTAGAGGCCCAAACCTGGAAATTTGTGAAGGTGAGAGACAAAAGTTGACAGCTGAATGGAATACGACTCATATAAATGCTCACTTTCAGGTAATTAGTGAACACAAGTTGATAGTAAAGTGGACGGGGAGTTGGTATACGGTGATTTTATGAGGTCAAATGGGGATTGTGCATGAATTATACTGTCAAAACATGCAAACGACCACATAACGGGTTATGCTGGTGAGGGCCTGACATGGGGCATTAGGGGAACCATCGGACGGTCAACAACCTGGCATACTTTTGGTTCACTTCCAGCAAGGGGTTAGAGAACCCGACTTCAAAGTGGTATTCGGCGTAGATGCCCAACCGTTAAGTATTGGTGGAAATAGTGACAATAGCTAAAAGGTGAGTGAAAAGGTATTCGACAATTGGTCTACCTTAAGTGAGGAATACTGATTTACAACGAGCTGGGTACCTTAGTGGTATGCGTTGATTATCCAACGGAATCAACTAAAATATGCCTTACTGAAACCGTTAAAAAACGCAGACAATGGTGTGACTGGGTACGGTGATGGAAGTCCAACCTGGGGCCTAGGGGGGGGGGGCAAAAGGTTAGAGGCAGCCTGGATTACGGGCAGTTGACTTCCAGCTAAAGATATAGAACGATCGCTCAGTGGATTATGACATAGGTGGCCGACCACGATGCTTTGGTAGAACAACGACAGAGGTTCGTGGAAGAGCGAAAAGTGATACCGTTATAGATTAGTCCGGGTTCATCGGTGGATAGCATGGGAGCACCAAAAGCCGATAACAAAATGGATTCGGGAGGTGGATATATAAAGGACTGCTACAGTGGTACAAAAGAAGTTCATACGAAAGGCTGTCAGAAAGTGCAGGTGATTGCATAGCCAGATATTCTGAAGAAAGTCTGACGAGAGACATCGACGGAGCACTCGGACAACTGATATCCTGGATCGTGGATAATTCATTACCTATGCGACTGCCAGGAAATGCAGACGACTAAATGACCGGAGGTGCAGGAAAGGAATACAACGGAACAGAGAGCTGGTGTCATGCAGAAGAAGCTCCGGAAGTAGGACCATTTCGTGCTTCGTGATGTTGTTGGCAGCTGGGAGAAACGATACTGAATTAATGGTTTCTTTTGGATAAATGAATTGGTGGAAAAATCTACCCAGTGGGTGAATGGTCTCTTCAGGAGTTTGTCAGAAAATGTGATGTGCATAATAAAGATATCTGAACAGTGGAACCGTTCCATATTTTGGGGTACTGAATCCTATAACTGGACGAGGGAGAAAGAAGGTAAAAATGGGGTCAGTTCAGAAAGATAGAACGGAAGTCGGTGACAATGAATGTCGGTGGTACCAATTAGTGGCGTACTTTTCTGAGCCGAGCTAAAATGTGTGCGCATATCGGTTTGGAACGTCATCGGGTGTTTGATTGATCTTGTTCGGGAATGTTGGAGGGCCCAGCGGGTGATTGTAGTACGATGCATGGGACGTTGTTTTTCAATCCGCAACTGGTTATAGTGGGCAAGGCTGGCCAAGCACTGGACGCCCAACCTGAAGACCACTTCTGGTGGTATGGGGTGCCATCCGCAAGCCTAGTGGCTCCCGCACATGGTTGCGGACGACCTGCAGGCCCAATGTGCGTCGGCCAAAGCGGCTGATCTGGCCGCGGCCTGCACCGTTGAAATTGGAAACATTGTATATTGTTTGTTCCATCAGCCTCAGGTTTCGGTCGAGTTTGAGGTAGACAGTCCTGGAATCGTGAAAACCTCACCAAGTTCGAGCTTTGAAGTTTGGGAGTCTGGAAGGGAAGCAGTGGAGAGACGCGGTCTGGGCGTGTTCCAGTTGAAGTTCAACGATTATCGGGAATGGCATGGTTTTGAGATAGGTCCAAGTAAATGCAGGGACTGCATAGGGCTCGCAAAGGGTTACGGTATACTGTATAAGAAGTAACTTGCTCAGTGAGCTTATGAAAGCCGAGAATACACCTGGGCTAAGGTCGGTATGTGGCCTGCAAGAAGACTTGACAAAAGCTCGGGGACAATGATAAGAAGTGGAAGTGAGCCGTCATGACTGCAGAGTGAGGTCCGTTATTTAGGCGAATCAAGCAAAGGTATTATCACAGGGGACCTTGCAAACTTGCAGAGAGTTTGGGGCCAAAGCAATGAGGATCAAAGCGGGGAAAGGTGAAATGAGTGGATAAGATGGAAACGGCGCGAAGCAACGGCTAGACTGCGGCCGCAGGAAGAAGATCGTTGCGCTTTGAAAGAGCAAAACATACAAGGATCGGTAGTTACATGAAGATTCGAACAGGAAAACCAAAATAGAAAACGGTAGAATAGATGAACTTAATTGACGGTCGACAAGTAAGCAGACTAAGGCAAAGCTGATTCTGTGGCAAGTAAGGTGAAAAAAAGAAGGTGAACTCTGGAAAAGTAAGAGCTAAAAGATCCAGTAAGGAGAGTGGGACATGACCTGCAGTAACCAGTACGTAGAGAAGGGAAAGGAATTCCACGTGAGGTGGTGGAAGAAAATTAGATGAAGGATAGAGTGGGAGAAGAATGGGTGAGTTCACAACCAAAAGTTGAGCTCAGTTATTGAGCTACTTTAAGTAAGGGAGTGGAGACGGAAACTTTCTGTCCAAACTTGCTGAGTGCTAGAAACCTACTGGTTTCCGCCAATCGAAGGACGCAGTTTTGACCGCTCTGCTTACTCAAGGTTGAACCTTCAGCTCCCTTGGTTGGTATCGCGTTTGGCGTAAGACACCTTTGAGCAATGCGTAGCCAAATTCGCAACAGATCCCGAAATCAGAAGACGATTATCCGTGAAATTCTACGATACTAGATTACTGAATGAACAATGATACGAAACAGATACAAACCTCAATTATGCGATCACAATGACCCAAAAACGAGGAGTGAATAGTGGCATGCGAGAGAGGGGCACGTGCGTCACGCAGGTGCAGAACAAGGATGTGACGAAGCAGCGCGCTGGACGCGAACAAACAAACTTGGGCCCATAGAAACATACAGCGTATAAAACAAGTCAATGTTGTTAATAAGTGCGTGATGTTAAGAAAACGTGGAACTGAAATGGTTTTAGGGAGATTTTCCACGGCCGGCCGCCACACCACCCACCAAAATCCTCCCGAATCTTAGCAGGGTCAAAGGTTTGGCATAAGGGTACAGATTCTTTCTACCTACCTAGACCATACTGTCGGTGCGCGTGCCTAATACCTATTCGTCAAGGTTCCACTCACGATCGCGCCTGATCCGGTGGCCACACCGACGCGAGGTTACTCTGCGCCGTCCGTGAGAACGGCTGATCGATGGCGGGCGAGAAGGAGAAATACAGGTGCTGTCCTCGGGAGAGCCGTCGCGCCCCGGCCGCGTGTGTTTGTGTGAGTGTGCGTGCATGTGGGTGCAATGGGTGAGGTGGCACTGGTATACGGGCAAATAGTAACAACCATCGCTTACGGGAGATATCTTCCATAATGTCCGTGATACACGGGGAGCAATCAGCCCTGCCGCGTGTTTCGATGGAGGTCATGAAGTATAAAGTTGTATTATGTAAGTGTGATTGGTGTGTGTCTGGGTGCATGATAGAGTCAAGGCTACGACCACGTGTCGAATTCTTCTGTAAAGTCCACGAAAAAGGGTGAGCACGGCAACGTGTTTAATGGCGGTTATGATGTATAAACGTGTATCACGTAAATGTGTATGCGTCAGGGTGTATGATGGAATCACAACTACTACCACCTATGGGAAAGGCCTTCTGAAACGTCAACAAAAAAATAAAAACGGTGAGCTCCGCAACGTGTTTGACGGAAGTCATGAAGTGTAAACGAGTACCACGTAAGTGTGTATGTGCCAGGGTGTTTGAAAGTTCAATATGTCAGTATGCCATCAATGACCCCATACATGGGGTTTCTTTAACCACTTCAAAGACGAATGACACAAAGACTACTGGGATTCCGTGTTATCGGCTTCCCCGTCTTCACTCTCGAGTAGGCTGACACTGCGTACATCGCAGATTAGTGTTCCGTTGGCGGTCTTTACCTTCACGGTTCGTATTATTTCGTCAGAGCTTTCGCTGGTTTCCATGACCACGCTCAAAGGCCAGGTGCTGAAATGCGCGTGGTCGTCTGCGATCATCGCTACATCCCCAACCTTGAATGGTCTTATTTTGCTCAGCCACTTCTGTTGAGCTTGCAGAGCCGGTAGGTACTCCCGCAGCCATCGCCTCCAAAAACCTTGGCAACATATTTTGCCTGCTTCCATCGGTGGAGGTAGCTCCCACGAAGGTTTACCGGCCCTTGGAAACCCTGGTCCCTCAGCGTCAATAAGTCGTTCGGGGTGGGCGCCAGATGGGTGGGGTCGCCGTTCATTACAGGAACCAGTGGGCGGTTGTTCAGAATTTTCGAGACTCCAGTCATGACGGTGCTCAAGGTTTCGTCGTCGGGCGGCTGCTGCGCAATGATCGGTGGCAATGCTCGCCCGGTTGACCGGACCAGGCGTTCCCATAAGCCACTGCGATGGCGGGTCTGCGGGGGATTGAAGTGCCATCGTACACCATAGGCCAAGGTTTGATCTTGCAGTTCGTCCCTACCCAAGTTTTTTGCCAAATCTGCAATTCTCGGTGAGCCCCCACGAAGTTCGACCCATTGTCGGGGTATACATCTGCCGTTAAGCCTCTTCGGTTGACAAATCTCTGCAAGTCCCGTAGGAAAGAGTCGGTTGTCACTGAATGTGCAACTTCTAAGTGCACCGCATGTGAATTCATGCATTCCATGATACACCCTCACCGTTTTCCCGACCGCTTCCCACACCGGGTCCAAAAAGGCCCCAAATTGTCCAACCCGGTGTCGCTGAAAGGCCACCAGCCCGCAGTCAGTCTGCATTCTGGTAGCGGGGCCAACTGTTGTTTGCCCGCTTCGGCATTGCGTCTCCTACAATGTACACAACTTCGGGTTACGCTTTTCGCAGTCGCCCTCCCTCTCAGCAACCGAAGGCGCCTTCGGAGGTCTCTCGTAACGTGACTCTCCCCGGCATGTCCGTCCACGGCGAGGACGTGCTGGGTCATTAGCTCTATCACAGGTTGTGGAGCCGGCAGCAACATGGGGTACTTCGTGTCAAAGCTCAGGTGTGAGTTGGTCACCATACCATCTACCCGTAGCAGCCCATCAATGAGTTTGGGGTTTAAATGCTTCAAGTCGCCCCTAGGAGATGATATTCTTTTGTCGATTGGTCCTGCTTCTTCCTCCCTCTCGAGTTCTCGGGTGAAAGCCTCAAGTTGTATCATCTTAAATATATCGTGTTCTGCGGCTCGTAGTGCATCGGGGCTTATCGGACCCACTCGTATCCCTCCTGAGGGGCGGATCTCTTTCTTGACTGGCAAATGCCTCTTGAACCTGGCCAACCAAGCTAATGCACGAAGTGTCTTAACCCGGGGGAAAATCTGACCAATAGTGGCAAAATGAATGTCGCTTTGACGACAATGGCCGTGGTCACTACGCCTTTGATCTCCAGCTCTAATTCCATAGGGGCTTTTAGTTCGTACACTGGCCAGTCCAGTTTAGGCATTTTAGGAACTTCGGTCCTCCCGTCCACGTGTCGAGCTGCCGGAAGTTCGTCGCACCTCGAGAGCACAGACTAGCTGGATTATTGCCTGACCTGACATATTTCCACTGGTTTGTGGCCGATTCGTCGTGGATGATCGTGAGTCCGATAGTAACGAGAGTACTAAACCCGCTCCTGACTTTGTTAATGTAGTAAAGTACTATCGTCGAGCCCGTCCAAAAGCTAGCTGACCAAATGTAGAAGTGGAACCATCTCTTTACCTCTTGTACCGCCCTGACTGCTAACACGGCTGCGCTGAATTCAAGGCGCGGGACCGAAACCGACTTCAGTGGGGCAACACTTCATCAAGTATTTCGACGGCGGAGCCTTTTTCACTCAATTCGCAAGTGTACGTCCACCCGACCTTCAAACTCAAATTTGCCGGGAAATCGTTCGTGCGACCACTAAAACCTGTACACTTTTAGGCTGCATTTACCCAAATGAATATCCAAGGAACCTTTTTGTGACCTCACCTGTATCATATGATCATGCAATCGAGCATGCTTCGGGTGTCTCCGAAATAAACCATTAAAAAAAACACGGGCTTTGGCGAACAGGATCCTAGTAGTATATTGTCCTTTGCCCGTGCACAGTCGTCCGTACTTGCGGCTCCGTAACCGACTTCGGAAGCGTCAGAAAAGGCGAGCAGTTCTCCCGCCCGTGTCGCATGCCCAGGGGGCAGACATCGTGAAATCAGTATGTTCCCTAGTTTCTTTAAGGTGTTCAGAAATTTCCCCAGTCCAGCTGGTCTTCTGGGTCCAGTGGCTGGTCCCAATCGAATTTCCCACGGCAGGGCCGCTGCAGCAGGGTCATTCCGGGCACCAGCCGGGGAAAGACGAAACCGAGCAGATCGAAAAACCTTGAGGCAGCGGTAAACTAGCAGTGCGGTTGTCCACCTCGGTGAGTGTAGCGTTTTTTGAAATTTTTAGACCACACCGCTCGCCCCCCCCCCTCATTCGGGTCGATCTTTATCTGTACCGATTTGGTTCTGAATAACGTCAACTTCAACCACCATTGGTATAACCACTTCCTCGGGCGAGGCTTTTTTCCACGTGAGGCAATGTGTTTCCCTTTCTGTGGCCAACGTCCCATTCCTAAATCCGGAAGAGACTGTCCTTCATAATTCTCTGGCGACGGAGGCACTAAAATGTGCAGTCCAAAGTCAGGCTGCAGAGACATTAGAGCGAAAGTCCACTATCCGTACCCTTAGGGCCGAGCTGACCCGCCTCAGGAGCTTGGTTATCGAATCCTTCCCGATGTCCCAGGCAGCCGATCAGGTGTGTAGAGTATCTGAACTGCAAATTCTTGATGTCGCCAAGATTTTTCGAATCACAGAGAAGTGATTCAAGCGATTCATCCTTTTGGTTCACTTTCTCAAATCGGATCGCTGTCATGACAACTATACCCGGGTGTTTAACATCCTTAGGCTCCCTTTCCCACTTTAAAGTCGGTCAGCTTGGCTGATAACCAAAAGGACCAACCGGGTACACGTCATTCTAATTGAACTGAGCCCCACAGAGGCAGCCAAACAAACTGCTTCCTCGGCCGCAAAGCCCAAGGAGGAAATAAAAAGGGCTCAACGGAGTATCCATTGACAAGCCACTTCATCCAAAGCTTCGTAGTGAGAACGCTAAGCCAGCAACCCCACAAAAAACCGATCCCAAGCTCAGAGTGCTGCCTGTCGTGCAGGTAACTCGCCTTGAGGATCGAGCTCCATGCCCACCATCCGCTGCTTCCCTACTTAATCCACTTCCCGTCGAGGAAAGTACCCCCAGTAGTAGGCCTAGTGCTACCACACATCTGATGCCTACAAAAAGTATTCCAGACCCCAACATTGCTAATAACACTATTAACGGACGAGACTCGTCCATCCTTGGTCCCTGACACAAACCTGTAGCCCGTTTATGCTGAAGGCTGCAGTGAGGAGGTTAACGGAAAAGAAAAGATATCTGGTGCGGTCGTGCAAAACAGGACCACCTGCAAGAAAACTCAGAGCTGTGGATCACGCAGTACTCACAGAGGTAAACCACAAAAAGCAGCCCACCCTTTTCGGAGACTGAAGGATGTAGACCGTCCGCCTGGTATGATACCTCCCAGGGTACTAGACATCAAAACTTACCAGTCTCCCCCAACAGTCTCTTTACTCTCTGTCCCCCCAATATCTTCAGCTCCCAACTCCACCAGGACCTCCCTTCCACCCCCAACTCTCCTTCTTTCCCCCTGCTCAAACCCAAAATTATTTGTCTCCGGCGATTCCGCAACAACTCCTGAGCATGAGCTCAAGTGTTTTTACAGCAATTTTCTGAGTGTGCTGAACAAGATCCCAGAGCTTCTGCAGCTTGCAGTGGATAAGCAGCCTCAGATCACAGCCCTCACAGAAACCTGGCTCACCCCTGATGCCGAAATATCCTTTCCGGGATACTTCACAGTAAGGCAGGACTCCAGCAGAGGTAGTGCCGGCGGGGTCATCATATACTACGATAATTCCATCCCTCCTCCCACCTTTCTGACAACCCCTACCTTTCCGTGTATTGATTGTTCGTGGGTTGTGTTGACCCTCTCCAGGGCAGATACCCTATTGCTTGGTGTAGTCTATCGTCCTCCCGCATGCAGTTCAACCGATTGCCCAGGTCTCATAGACTTATTGGGCTCCCTGAAAAGCTACACAGACTTCACCCATCTGTTAGTCACTGGTGACTTCAACCCACCAGGTATCGACCGGCAAAGAGCTGATGCCCCTGATATCACCTTTGGTAAACCCCTCCTAGATCTCCTACTCATGAACTCATGGGCGTGAAACGCAAAAGTTCCGACTAGACACTGCACAGGACATGCCCCGTCCCTACCAGACCTGGCCATCACCAATGAAAGGTTCCAAATAGACACGGTGCACTACTTGTCGCCTCTCGGCAACAGTGATCACGTTCTCAATGGGTTCCATTAAATTGTGGAAAGGCCTCCTCTTCCCTCAGAAATCAAAATTTTGAGATCCTTTAAAGGGACTGACTTTGATCAAGTCTGTGCATTTTTTCGCTCCCAGCTAAATTCAGTTAACCCAGGTGATCCCGCTGATGGAATGACAGAGAATCTCAGAGAGTTGATCTCGTTGGCTTATAGGCTATTTCTCCCCAGAACTCGTCTTCCACGTACCGGTAACAGGCCCCTCCCTCGTCCCATTAGGCGCATTCTTGGCAAACGCGCACGTCTCTTTGATAGATATAAAGCCACAGGCCTTGCTCACGATACAGGAGATTTCAGAATCATAGGGAACGTATGCAAAGACAAGATTAGGTCCTACCAGAATGCGGTCCAAAGATCTGTACTTGATCGAGCACGGACCAATAAGGCATTTTTCTTTCAGTACATGCACAGTCTAAGGGGCACAGCTCCGACGCCATTAACTCCCAAAGGTAGTGCCGGATCCCCAATCACTTCCCCCAGCCAAGCAGCCGAGGCCTTCAGCTCCTACCTTCGTACAGTTTTTAGCTTCTTACTCACGTCAGCCCACCCTTCCTTGCACCAGATATCTCTGGTCACTACACTTAACCAAGTCACTACTCCCACCAGTGTAGTCGCACAAGGTTTTCGACGGCTCAACGAATACTGCTTCATGGGTCCTGGCTTAATCAATCCCCGCATTCTCAAGGAAACTGCACACACTAGCGACTCCTCATGCCTCTCTTTTTCGGTGACGTGTTGACATTGTAGTTTTTTCCAGCAGCTGGAAAAAGCAGTCATCGCACCTATTTATAAGAAGGGTATTAGACATCTTGCTTCTAGTTACAGGCCCATAAGCCCAACTAGCATCACCAGCAAACTTTTCCAGCGAAATTTTGTGAGTGCGGTTCTTTCCCATCTGCATAGAAGTAGCATCCTCTCCCCGTCCCAGCATGGGTTTCTTCCTGGCAGATCATACATCACCAATATGCTTACCGCCATGGACAGTCTGAAGAAAACCCGCGGTGATGGCCAGCTCTCACACGCTGTATTCATCGATTTTGCTAAGGCCTTCGATGAGGTCCCACATGCCCCTCCTCTTTACAAGCTGCAGACATACGGGATCACAGGCTCCATGTTGAGCATCCCACGCAGCTGCCTTACCGACCGCACCTTTGTGGTTGAGGTGGGGAATGTTTTGTCTCACCCCCCCCCCAGTAACAACTGTGGTCCCCCAGAAATCGGTCATAGGTCCTCTTCTTGATCTACATAAACTATCTTCCGACAGCCCCTCCTGCGAACATTGCCATGTACGCACACGATGTAACCCTGTGGAATTCAAGCGTCGAAGACCTTCAAACTGCAGTTGACGAAACGAAACGCTGGTCCGAGGATTGGAACCTCCCAGTTAATGATGACAAATGTGTGAGCATGTCCTTTGGCAGAGAGACTGGTCACACGTTTTCTATTAACGGAGCAACCATATTGCCTAGGGTTGACCGACACGAGGTGCCCGGTTTCTGGTTAGATTGTAACTTATCCTTCTCTCATCATCACGAACTTGCGAGCAAGTCTGCCTTTCGAGTCCTAAATATAATTCGAAGGTCCTTCCCGCTCATCTCTCGGGATGATGTCCATAGAATTTTCGCACGTATATCAGACCTCTGCTGGAGTACGGTAGTCAGATAGTGCACTCTGGCCTTGCCCGAGACCGTGAAATCTTAGAAAGAGTTCAGAGTGCCTCCACCAAAGCAGCTTGGGGTCTGGGTTACCGGCAGCTCGGGAACATTTAGCTCGAAAACAAAGTTGTTTGTTTCCGCGTTTTATTGTATCCCTAGGGTGCATTCGGCAGGGAGTGGAGAGCCTTCCAAATCTCTAACCGTTTCGGCCCTCTCGTGATATGGAATGACTTCGAGCACTGCTGAAGCGTTCGACATCCATTTCGTTGAACTGAAGCCGCCCTCTTCTAGCAATCTTGTCAGCCTCTGTACTGCGCTAGAGCTGATTCTATATCATCGAATGACCCAGGATAATCGTCGACGTATAAGTTTCTGCTGACACTATCTACCACCGACCGATGGACCAAATCTCCATGTTTGTTCGGTGATTCTCGAAAGGCGTAGTTCGCACAAAAAGGTGATAGTATGGCTCCGAAGGGGTGGACGGTCATCCTATAATTTTTCGCTGCGCTTTCCCGGTCGTTCTCTTCCCACCGCAGGAAACGCAACGCATCTCGTTCTCCTACCGGTATTTTCACCCGGTGAAATATTTCCCTGATGTCGGCGGACAAGGCCACTCTACCCACTCTGAAACGGCACAAAACTGTGATTAGCTGTGTGGTCCAGTCAGGCCCTCGTAGTAGGCGATCGTTTAACAACTTGTCCTGGAAAGTGACCGCACATTCGAAAACCACCCGCAGTTTTTCGGGTTTCTTGGGGTTGATAACCGGGCGGCAAGGTAGATACCAGATCCCCTTTCGGCCGTCGGTGGTTGCAGGCACTTTTTCAACGTAGCCGAGAGCTTCTTTTCGCTTCGTTAACTGGGTGTATCGTTCCAGAGATCCTGGTCTCGAACGAAGCGTTCCTTTAGTCGTAGTAGTCTTCGCAGAGCATAGTTCCTGTTATCGGCTGGTATGCGCCACGGAAGGGGAACCTCGAACCGTTTTTAAGGCCTCTAATGTCTTGCCACACTGCTTGCAAAGCGAAGTGGTCCTCTTGGGACAGCAACAGTCTTTCGTCTCCAATGTCATGAAACTCCTCTCCATACAGCAGCTGCAGGTGATACTCTATGCGGTCCGTTTCGGCAGATAGATAGTTCACGGAACCACTTCCCCCTACTGGACCATATAATATCCATCCCAAAGCCGTGTTCAAGGCATAAGGTGCCTGGCGGTTGTCCACTCCCTGGTAAAGTACCCAACGTGCCACTGGCACGTCGCATCCGATGGGGAGGTCCACTTTGTCGTGTTCCCAGTCTACGACGGTTAGATCCTGCAGGTAGGGCCGCCTAGTTAAAATCGCGTTCGCCGACCTTGGTGCCCGCATAGGGAGATCAACTAATGTAAATGCCCCGTTGATCCGATTTGCTCGTTGTTGTCTACGGAGACGAGCTGTAACCTCAACCGGTCGGCAGTCATTACTTGTGTTCCGCCCATCGTGCTCACTGCTGACGGTGTCGTACTTTTAGCGATCCGGCGCTTGTCGGCAAACCGTCCCTCCACTAGGGTAGTTTCCCATCCGCTGTCGACGGAGGCCAACGCCTTGACCACCCCAGTTGGGATTACCGCTCCCACGGCAACTACTCCTAAACGTGCTGATTTACTGGTAGACCGTGCCGTTGAACGGATCTCTCTTGGCTTGGTGTTTGCTTCTGGCGTAGTTTCTTTCGCCTGGGTTAACAGTCGGTGGCCTCTGTCCGCGCAACCCTAGTGACCACATCTGATCCTTGTTCGGCAAGCTTCCTCCAGGTGTGTGGTGTTAGCGCGTGCTACGCACGCCCCTGTCATCCTCGCCATTCATCAAAGTTCGTCTATCGCGGCCTTCATGAAGTTCGGGCATTCTAGTAGCCCATGGCTAGCGTCACAGGGCCAGAAACTTGGTTGCGCTATGGCCTTGCGTGAAATGGCGTGTGCACTGGTCCAAGGCTGATATTTCGGATGTTCCCGTGCAGTGGTTTGAGCCCGGCTGGTGCTAGGTTTGTTTATCGGTTACCGTCCAGGATGAGTCGGCCAAATCCATAGTCGGCTATCTTGGTTTACCTGTTCAAGTATTCGGTCAAGTCTTCGAGGTTAGCCTCCCGGTCGCCTCGGCTTATACGTTACGCCTCTTCCGCCCACCAACCCTGTAGTTCGCGAGAGAGGATACGGACAATGTCCCCCAAGGTGTGCACCGCATCGAGGTCAGCCCTGTAGCCTAAATGGTCGAAGTCTATTGAACAGTTCCGAATTTTGATCACCAGGCTGGCCATTGCATAGACGTCGCCCCAGGTCTTTTGGCCTCTACCATCACGCCCTCTATTAGATTACAAGCTACCTCGAATGGCTAATCGAGCGAATCCATCAAAATTTTCCTTGCTCGTGTGTAGCCCCGTTCCGGGTCCAGCATGGTACACCCATCCATAGCTTCCCTTGTTCGGCCTCGACAGTAATGAGTCTGATAGAGGAGCCTTTGCCCGGGGTCAGTTATCTTGTTTTCGACGAAAGTTTTGAACCGCCTGATGAATTTGAAGTAATGTTCAGATCGGCCGTCAAAAATTGCCAGTTATACTCTTGGCAGATCTATCATTGGTATGATTTATGTTTTATTTTCGACAAACGGCGCAGAGTTCCCTACTTTAATTTGTCCTGATCTGTCAGCTAGGTCGTAGTCGTTTGCCTTCTGCTTCCGCTCGTTCCGTCCACACCTCCCTTCCGCTTCCTGGGTCTGTTGCCTAGCCGGTGGCAGTTGTTGTTCCAGGTCTAATATCTTTAGCTTAAATAAATCGACATTCCTGCAATCCATATTACCTTCAGTTACACATGAGCTAGCACTGACAGGACTAGGTGACCCAGCTCTAACTAAGGAATCAAAAGTGCCCAAAACCTCCCCAGTGACTTGTCGTATTACTTCCTGTCCAGATTCCAATTGCTTCGAACCTTTTCTTGGCATGTTGCGTACTTTCTCACTCTAAGTTGTCCACTTGAGTATTGTAAGACACCTCTGAGCAATGCGTAGCCAAATTCGCAACAGATCCCGAAATCAGAAGACGATTATCCGTGAAATTCTACGATACTAGGTTACTGAATGAACAATGATACGAAACAGATACAAACCTCAATTACGCGATCACAAGGACCCAGAAACGAGAAGCGAATAGTGGCGTGCGAGAGAGGAGCACGTGCGTCACGCAAGTGCAGAACAAGGATGTGACGAAGCGGCGCGCTGGACGCGAACAAACAAACTTGGGACCATAGAAACATACAGCGCATAAAACAAGTCAAATCTGTAAATAAGTGCGTGATGTTGAGAAAAACATGGAACCGCGGTGTTTCTTGGGTATTTTCCAAGACCGGTCGTTACATTCGGTGCCGCTCTTAAAAGTAATTGCCATCGGCATTGTTTGAATACACACCGCACTTCACCCATTCCACTGACTTTTACCGTCTTTTGGCAACCGTGGGAACTTTGGTCACGTTGCTCGTTCCACAGGCCATTCTCGGGATCTAATAAGTACCTGGAGTCTGGAGTACTAACCGTAGGCCTCCTATTGTTTGCTTCGGGATGCCTCCGACATCTCAGCTGCATGCTCGTTGGTCTGTGGCTCCCGTTGGATGGCCCGAGCGGTTTGGTATTTGAGTCGTCCTGTTGCTCCAGCAATCCTTGCTACTGTAGTGGAAGATGCACTACAGAACCTGGTTCAGTACATATACATATATGTGTGGAATCATGTGACCCGTGACTCAAGGTTCAAGCCTGTAACCACCCAGTCACACTGGTAGCTGATCCGGACAAAGCTTGACTGAATTGTTCTACCATGACATTTGTCGCTGCACTATACGACGCTGTCCGTCAGCGTCGCAAGATATGAAGTTCAGGGACTGATTTGATTCCATAGGCTGTAAACTCTGGGTTTCTATCTGGTAATACTTTCTGGAAACCAGAATCATAGAGCAGGCGACCTAACAGTTGCCGTCGCAATCTCTCATTATAGGTGAACTTCCGGTGATTTACAGCAGAAGCTTGCTGCTAAGGGACAAGTATTTTAGGTGTAAAGGAGCCGAAAGAAAGAAATCCATGATGCCGGTGGCGACTTTAGCAAATAGCGCATAAGAAAAACCATCGTTTCCATGGGCGACGCTTGTGAATTCAGGCTCTCATTGGAAAGTTGGCATAGTTCGCAAATGGGTACAAAGTTCCCTCATGTTCTCGAAATTTCGGGCCATCAGAAATAGGACATTGCGTTCCCTCCAGTGCACATGGTGTCAGGATATTCTTCCTGGGCACAAAACGACCTTGTGGGACGATAAACCTTTTCCCACGCATAAGACATCCGTCAACCACTTGCCGTAGCAGATAAAATGAACGAATCCGATGGCCACTTTATGCTGACGGTGGTCACTCGTTCAAAAAGAACTCCCGAACAAGACACAGTGGAGTCTTCGCCGTTAGTCTTCTTAATTTTCCTTCCTGCGATTACTGAAACCTCTTCGGGTGCCAAAATGGTGATCAATAATTGTTCTGCAACACCCTGATTTTGCTCTGCCGCTTCAAGGATTTGATAAAGCCCACCTGTTGCCTGATCGACAATACCAGGCCAAACACCGGGTCACTGTCAACTCCCAACTTCACCGACTCCATCGCCGTTTTGCGACTATTGTTGGAGCATTGTATCAACGGTCTCCAAAAAGTCGTGATGCTTGGGACCGCGTGACGCCGTGCGAAACGAAAGCGAATGATTATTAGCCCGTTATGCATTCAACCCCACAAAAGATTGGCTATAGACCGAAATCAGGAGGCGGGCTGGAATGTAGGATTGTTGTTTGGACTGCACCATTAAATTCGTCGTATCCAACAGCCTGATTCGGCGATCGGTTACCTCTTGATTGGGTACGTCGGTGGGTTTTATGGTTAGAGGCGGTAAAGTCACACCCAACGCCTCCGGGATAAGGGGCTCTCTATTCCCTATATCTACAATGAACTCATTGAAATGCACATTAAAATGACACAGGTTAGCACAAATTTATCGTGCTGGCCTTTAGTCTTCAGTTTGGGCACAGTGTGGGTTTCTCTCGTTGCATTAGCTTAAGTCTCCTCTTTTAAGTTTCACTTAGATCTCTGGCAGGCCTTCCTCATGTAGCCAGTTTTTCCACATGCATGACATATGGCCCGTTGAAATCGACTCGTTGAATGCGGGTGAAGGTAGCCACGTGATAATCATCTGTTGGTAGATGTGAGAGATGTCGTGGTATCGGACTGACTTGGTTGATGCAAATGCGATTGGTGATTATGGCGCAAGCTCCTTGGGCTGGATTGCCAGCAGATTTCAGGCACGCTGAAATCATCAGCTACCATTTCGGCGGGTAAAGAGGGGTCAGAGTCATAGCTGAATGCCTCTATCATTGCTGTCAACGCAAGCATGCCCTGGTTCTGCGGACTTTTGGCGCCCATATATGAAGTAGTTGTTGATCTTCTTTGGTGGTGAGCCATACTGGCCCGGATGTTGTCATGACCAGGAAGGTAGAACCTATTCGCCACAAATATACTCCCGATATCAATGATGCATCCGTCTTCAAGTTGCTTGGATCTGCTGTTGGCGGTGGCTTGATAACCTGGTGCTGAAGAGTGCTCTGATCGAATGAGATCGGTCAGCCACCTCTCAGTAATTGGTAAGATATCCGGGTGTAGGTCCACTGCCAGTGCGCGAAGTAGGGGCTATTTTGGGAGGAGAGAGGGGAAGTCAAGTAGAAAGGGCTAGAAGGAGATTTTGTTTAGGTTCTGCGTAGACACTGCCGTAGTTTCATCGTGATTAGGCGATGAAAGATCTTCGGGGGTAGGGTGAACCATGATGGGCGATTTACACTGTTTCCAGGTTACTGGCGACCGTGATGAAGAAGGGTTTGAGCCCGTGGCCAGTTGTGCCGCCTGAAGTTCAAGATAGGGCTGCCCTGGTGAGCATTCAGGGGGGTCCTCTGGAAACCTTCGGATCCTGGGGTGGGTAGGTGAAACGCGGAAGAAACTGGGGGGACAATGTTGATAGGGACCGCCGGACGGTCAGTGCACTATCTAGGAGCCTTCTGTGATGTGGGGCTGGTGGTTTAGTGGTGGGTGTGGACGAAAAAACGGCAGTGGCCCGAGGACGGAGAGGTAGTTGAGGATTAGACAAAGGCTGCGGAATGCACTTAAGTTGTCTACTGAGCGAGGAATGAGAGACTAGAAACATTAGGAGTAATTGGTTTAACCGGGTGGCGAAACGGGTCCCAGAGGAAGACTGAAGGGGAGACATTGAATACCTCGGCTGAGAAGGTAAAAGGCAGAGACTCGGAAGTACGTTGAATCAGAAGTGGAAAGAAAGGCCTGCCGAGCTGGGTGCGCTGTTTGAATACACACCGCACTTTACCCATTCCACTGGCTTTTACCGTCTTTTGGCAACCGTAAGAACTTTTGCCTTGTTGCCCGTTCCATAGGCCCATTATCTGGATCCAGTTAGTACCTTGTATCCGGAGTACTAAAACATCTCTGATGATCTTCCTCACCACCAGCGGACTCAACCTGAATTCTTTCAGCTTACTAGCCAACAACCTGTGGTTTACCGAGACAAATTCCCTCTGAAAGTCCAAATAGAAGACTTCAGCTCCCTTCCCTCTGTCTAGTTTCCTAGCTAAGACATCTTGGTAGTGTACCGGGTCATGGCAGCATAACTTCCGGCGAATGGAACCGTGTTGGTAGAGTGTTATCGATCGGTGGCTTTCCAGGTGCCCAATTATGCCTGCCCGAGTTAGCTTTTCCATGACCTTCAGTAATACTGACGTCAGGAAAAATATGTCGGTAGCCCGTGCATGCCTCCCTATCACTCCCTCTGTAGACTGGAGTGATAGTGGATATGATACCTCACACTCTTCCAACGATGCGTTGAACAGAAGTTTGAGCGGTTTGGCTAATGGACCAGCTGACGGTCTCACTAACGCCGGATAAACTCCATCAGGTCTGTAGCGTACTACTCTGTCTATATGGTACACTAAATGAATGTCAACAATATCTAAGACGACACTAGCAAACTAGGGTGGGCGGAGGAGCGTGCGGTGGTAAAAAGGCCAAAAGGGTATATACATTGAGAATTAAAATGAAACAAAAGGTGTGACCCAAACTAACAGTTGTTCAGTGTTCTTGTGATCAGGAAATGAGCGTCGAAGAGCCAATATCCGCCAATGTCTTCAGTTCAGTTCGGTCTGACAGCCATCCGTTGGACAGAACAGGATGGTATTGAGCGAAGTGCCAAGAGACGCCGTTGAAGCTTCTAAAATGTTTGTTTCACTCAGTTAGTTCCGACCGATATGATTCCAAGACACTCCAAACCAGAAGATGAGACCGTGCCAGAATGAAAGATTTATTTACAGCCTTTTTTGTATTGCGCGGTGATGACGACCAAAAGGAGTGTGTGTTTTACATTAAAACGTCGGTACAACAAAGGAGTGTCGCACCAAGGGACGTTGAAAATCATGGAAAAGGTCGGAAATGTACACTAGCGGTGCGGTCGTCTCCCTCGGTGAGTGTAGCTGTTTTTGAAATTTTTAGAACACACAGCTCGTCCCCCTCCATTTAAGTTTATCTTTATCTGTGCTGACTGGATCCTGAATAATGTCAATGCCCCCCACCATTGATATAACCGCTTGCTCAGATGAGGCTACTTTCCCCATGAGGCAGTGCGATTCCCCCTCCGTAGCCAATGCCTCACTCCTCAATCCGGACGAAACGGTCCTTCATAATGCGCTGGAAACGGATGCACTAAAATGTGCAGTCCAAAGTCAGGCTGCAGAGATAGCCGAGCTAAGGGCCACCGTCCGCACCCTTAAGGATGAGCTGTCCAGCCTAAGTTTGGTAATATAATCCCTCCCGGTGTCCCAGGCAGCCGATCAGGTTTGTAGAGTTTCTGAGCAGCAAATTCTTGACGCCGCAAAGATTTTACAAGATACCGAGAATTGCTCCAAGCGAGTCATCCTTTGGGGCCGTTTCCTCAGTTCAGATCACCCTCATGACACCTACGCCCAGGTGTTTAACCGCCTTAAGCTCCCTTTCCCACTTAAAGGTCGGTCCACTTGGTTGGTAACCAAACGCACCAACCGGGTTCACGGTATTCTCATTGTAATGGGTTCCACAGATGCAGCCAAACGAATTGTTTCCTTGGCCGCAAAGCTCAAGGAGGAAATTAAAGGGCTCAAGGGCGTATCCATTGATAAGTCACTTCATCTGAGGCTCCGCAGTGAGAAGGCTAAGCCAGAAGTTCCACAAAAAGCCGATCCTAAGCTCAGAGTGCTGCCAGTTGTCCAGGTAACTCGCCTTGAGGACCGAGCTGCATGCCCACCATCCCTCGCTTCCCTACTGACACCATTTCCCATCGCCGAAAGTACTCCCAGTAGTAGGCCTAGTGCCACTAAACATCGGTCGCCTACGAAAAGCATCCCAGGCCCCATCACAGCCAACAAGACCGTTTCAACGGACGAGACTCACTCATCCTTGAGCCCAGACATGAACCTGCAACCTGTTTCTAATGAAAGAAGCAGTGAGGAGGTTAAAGCACCAGATGATATATCTGGTGCTGTCATGAAAAATAAGCTCACCAACAAGAGAACTCAGAATAGGGCATCAAGCAGTGCGCAGAAGGGCAAACCACAAAAGGCAGCCCACCCTTTTCGGAGACCGAACGATGTAGGCCGTCCACCTGGATTGATACCCCCGAGGTTACTAGACATCAAAACCTACCGCCCCCCCAGCTGTCTGCTCACCCTCTAGCCCCCCAATATCTTCAGCCCTCGACTCTCCCAGGACCTCCTTTCCATCCTCAAACCCCCCTCTTTCCCCCTCCTCAAACCCAAAACCAGCTGCCTCTGGCGATTTTGCAACAACTCCTGAGCATGTGCTCAAGTGTTTTTACAGCAATTGACTGAGTGTGTTGAATAAGATCCCGGAGCTTCGGCAGCTTGCAGTGGATAAGCAGCCTCAGATCATAGCCCTCACAGAAACCTGGCTCACCCCTGACATACTTGATGCCGAAATATCCATTCCGGGATACTTCACAGTAAGGCAGGACTCCAGTAGAGGTCGTTCCGGCGGGGTCATCATATACTACGATAATTCGATCCCTCCTCCCACCTTACTGACAACACCAACCTTTTCATGTATTGATTGTCTATGGGCCGTGTTTAACCTCTCTAGGACAGATACCCTATTGCTTGGTGTTTTCTACCGTCCTCCCGCATGCAATTCAACTGACAGCCTAGGTCTCGAAGACTTATTAGGCTCCCTGAAAAGCTATACAGACTTCACCCATCTGTTAGTCACTGGTGACTTCAACTCTCCCAGTACAAACTGGCAAAGTGCCGATGCCCCGGATATCACTTTCGGTAAACCCCTCCTTGATCTCGTACTGAAAAACTCATGGGTGCAGAACGTAAGAGATCCGACTAGATATCGCACAGGCCACGCCCCGTCCCTACTAGACCTGGTCATCACCAATGATCGGTTCCTAATAGATGTGGTGCATTACTTGCCGCCCCTCGGCAAAAGTGATCACATTCTCATTGGATTCGATTATATCGTGAAATGGCCTCCTCTTCCGTCAGAAACTAAAATTTTGAGATCCTTCAAAAGGACCAACTTTGACCAAGTCTGTGCATTTTTTCGCTCCCAGCTAAATTTAACTAACCCAGGTAACTCTGCGGATGAAATGGCAGAGAATCTCAGAGAGTTAATCACCTTAGCTGATAGGCATTTTGTCCCCAGAATTCGTCACCCACAGACCGCTAAGCGACCCCTCCCTCGCCCCATTAGGCGCATTCTAGACGAACGAGTCCGCCCCTTTGCTAGATATAAAGCCACAGGCCTTGCCCGTGATGCAGAAGATTTCAGGATCATAAGGAACATATGCAAAGACAAGATTAGGTCCTACCAGAATGCGGTCCAAAGATCTGTACTTGATCGAGCACGGACCAATAAGGCATTTTTCTTTCAGTACACGCGCCGTCTAAGGGGAACAGCTCCGACGCCATTAGCTCTCAAAGATAGTGCCGGATTTCCAATCGCTTCCCCTAGCCAAGTAGCCGAGGCATTCAGCTCCTACTTCCGTACAATTTTTAGCTCCTTTCCTATATCATCCCACCCTACTATGCACCCGTTATCTCTGACCACTACCCTTAACCGCGTCACTATTCCCATTGGTGCAGTCGCTCAAGGTTTCCGACGGCTCAACCAATATTGCTCTATGGGGCCTGACCTAATCCACCCCCGTATTCTCAAGGAAGCCGCGGATACATTAGCTGCTCATTATGCCTCGCTTTTTCAGCAACGTGTTGACGATGGAGTTTTCCCCCGTAACTGGAAAAAAGCAGTGATCGCACCCATCTATAAGAAGGGTAGTAGACACATTGCTTCTAGTTACAGACCCATAAGCCTCACTAGCATCTCTAGCAAAATTTTCGAGGGAATTCTTAAGAGTGAGATTCTTTCCCATCTTCATAGAAATAAGATCCTCTCCCCGTCCCAACATGGGTTTCTTCCTGGCAGATCACGCATCACCAATATGCTTACTGTCATGGATAGGCTAACGAAAGCCTATGATGATGGCCAGCTCTCACACGCTGTATTCATCGATTTTGCTAAGGCCTTCGATAAGGTCCCACATGCCCCTCTTCTTTATAAGCTGCAGACGTACGGGATCACAGGCTCAATGTTGGCCATCCTAAGTAGCTTCCTTACCGACCGCACCTTTGTGGTTAAAGTCGGGAATGTTTTGTCTCAACCCACCCCAGTAACAACTGGGGCCCCCCAAGGGTCGGTCTTAGGTCCTCTTATTTTCCTGATCTATATAAACGATCTACCGACAGCCCTTCCTGCGAACATTGCCATGTACGCAGATGATGTAACCCTCTGGAGTTCAAGCGTTGAAGACCTGCAAATTGCAGTTTACGAAACAAAACGCTGGTCCGAGGATTGGAACCTCCCAGTCAATGATGACAAATGCGTGAGCATGTCTTTCGGAAGAGAGACTGGTCACACTTTTTCCATTAACGGAGCAACCATACTGCCGAGAGTTGACCGACACAAGGTGCTCGGTTTCTGGTTAGATTGTAACTTATCCTTCTCTCATCATCACGAACTTGCGAGCAAGTCTGCCTTTCGAGTCCTAAACATGATTCGAAGGTCCTTCCCGCGCATATTTAAGGATGATTTCCCCATAATTTTCGGCACTTATATCCGACCTCTGCTGGAGTACGGTAGTCAGATAGTGCACTCTGGTCTTGTCCGAGACCGTGAGATCCTAGAAAGGGTTCAGCGAGCCTCCACCACGGCAGTAAGTAGTCTATCCCATCTACCTTATCCCGTCCGCCTCTCACTCCTCAACCTCTATCCCCTTGACGTAAGACGCGTAAGAGGTGATCTGTTTTTGATGTTTCACCTTTTTGAAACAGGTCAAAGCGATTGCTTCTTCTCCGTCTGTCCAGCCTCCTCTCTCCGTGGTCACAGCAGAAAAGTTTTCAAACCGAGGCCACGCACTTCACTAAGGATTAACTTTTTTAGCTATAGGGTTATTACTATGTGGAATGCACTTCCGGAAGATATTGTTCTCTCGCAGAACAAAACTATCTTCAAGAAAAAGCTAGACCTCTACCTGGGTCTCTCCCAATAATTCCCTTTGTCAAAAAAAAACAAACAAACAAAATAGTTGTCTTTTATCGCATATATGTTCATGAATGCCGCACCCCCACTCAGCTGAAGGCACTGTCCACAGTGTGACACTGAATGAGGTTATATGTATCTTGTTTTCGCTGCCACCCCCGCCCTCCCCCTTCTTTTTGCTCTCGTTTCAGCTCGGTGAATCCGACAGAAGATCAAAGATTTCCTAAAGAACCGGGACAATTGGGCTCAAAACCTCGAACCCGTGTAGTACTTCAAGACTACCTACAGGTCCCGCGGCCTTACACGATAATAGAAGCCTCAGATCTTTGTAGACCATGCACTCATGGACTTTGGTGTCCACCACCTCTGGGGTGTACGTGTCTTGTCCAACTGGCTCTCCAGGCCCTCCTTGATCCGGTCTTTATACCACCTGAAGAAATCACGCTAGATTCAAAGCCTTTTCTTGCTCCATACACTGAAATTAAAGATGGTCTGTGAGGGTGAAATACCCAAATGGGCCAGATGGACGCGGGTGTAACGAGGCGAAATATAAGGCTTGTATATATGGCACGATCATTACCATAAGCTAAGAAGCTCAAAATCTGCCATGTGTTAATTTTGTTTCAATGAGCTGTAATTTGCGGTACTCCATATTGCATCCTCCATGGCAGGTAACGAGGGCTACGCCAGCGCTGTGGAACGAGCGAAGCAGGTTGGCGGCGATTCGCTCTGACCGTGTTCATTTTTCCCTATAGGTTGCATCCAAGTTTTCTATGTCTGATGACGGTTCCGCAACCAATGGAGGCATAGCTGGCATGAAACGCCCAGCACAAGACGATAATTCATTTGCTACAACCGAAAAACGACCACTAGTAATGGACAAAGTTGCTGCTGCCGCTGAGGCTGCTGCCCGTATTAATCAGAAGTTGGGTGGAGCGCCTCCAACTCAAACCCCTCCAAGCAACCCTACTGCGAATTCGAACGCAAATCCAACCCAGGCCACCAGCCGAATTGTGACCACCGAAACGTCGATCCCGGATAGGTATGTCGGTCTGGGTAAGTGTTCCAGGTTTTAGGTTCATTGGTTTAGTCATTGGGAAGAAGGGTGAACAAATTACTCAACTTCAGAATGACTCATGTTGCAAGGTGCAGATTTCCCAAGGTATATATGTGATTGTATCATCGATCCCTTTTAGCTGGCACTCCTGAACGCACGGTGACATTGACGGGGACGACACAACAAATTGAGTAAGTTGCTTCTCGTGTTAAAAACGTTCCTTAGGCATGCAAAGCAGCTCATCAATGAGATTATTGAGCGCGCCGACAAGAATGGTCCGCCAACTCCTTCGGCGTATTATGGTTACGGGAACGTGACAACCATCGAAATGATGGTACCAGGAATGAAAGCCGGTTTAATTATTGGCAAGAATGGCGAGACAATCAAAAACCTGCAAGAAGAACATGGCGTGAAGATGGTTTTGATCCAGCAAACTAATAGCCCGACGCTGGAGGATAAACCCCTCCGTATTACTGGTGATTCTCAGAGGGTGGAAAAAGCACGCCAGGCGATTCTTCATCTAATGAGTGCCCGTGATGTAAGTTACCGCAGTTCACTTCTCATGTTTCATAGCGCGGAGGGCCAATGTCACACATGTACGGTGGACAAGAAACTTCACAATACGCTGTACCTGCAGAAAAGGCTGGTCTTGTAATTGGAAAAGGAGGAGAGTCAATCAAGGAAATCTGCCGAGTTAGCGGAGCACATGTTGAGATCTCAAAAGAACCACCACCAGACCCAACCATCAAAATCTTCAACGTTCGGGGCGAGAGGCACGAAATTGAACAAGCTATACGGTAATGGAGTTTTTCATATGCGTGTCCGTTTTCGATGATCTATTTCGACATTTCGGATACTATCACACCGCTATTTCCTTTTTATTTTATTGCCCGTCCTTGTTACTGTCGGTATATGCCTATGCACGCCATTCGTATATGATCTATGCCTGGTCACCCATTACTGGATTCCGGATCTTCTCAACGTAATCATTATCAGGATGATCTCAGAGCGTGCTGGTATTCCCATGACGCGGCCAACAACGGCCAGTTCTGCTGCACCCGGTCCATGGGGTCAATACGGCTACGCTCAACCAGGTGAGCTAAACGTTTTTTTGTGTTGCTGGCTCGTGTGAAAACGCGTTGCTGGCACTCCGTTTCGCGTGGAAGTGAGCTGGGACGGGCGGACTAATGCCAACAGAACGATAGCTCAAATGCGTCTGACCAATTAGGTGGCTTGGGTTAGCACTGTCACTAATCACTCACTTACCTACACAACTGTAAGTAAACTTCGAGCACTTTGCTCTTTATTGTGAACTGAGGTTCATCAGGTCCTATCGTTATTCTTGTCCCCAGCAATGCAATGCTACTAACAGATAGTCTTTGCTTTACTATGCTCGCATGATTCTCAAATCGAAGGGTTACTCGTACGAAACATTTGTCCATAAAAACTCACAGTTTCGTGTTTTTATTCGAATCTCGCCGACTACGGACCACTGGCATCCGAAAAGCTTCACGACAAGATGAGGCTCCTGCAGTTGGCCAAAGAGGAAGACTCATTCTGACGTCTGTGTGGCAGTGAGTGTTTCATTAAAATGACCAACTAGTTGATCCCATCTAAAATCTGTAACTCTGGCCGAAACACTGGACAATGAACGTACTTCACTTCGTGCGGTCTAACCCATGTATTTATTGCTGTTACAGATCCTTGGAACATGAGTGCTACCAATGGGGCCCAAGGAGGGGTAACAACAGGCATGCCACCACCCACGTTCAATCCGTACACTGGTCAACCCGATTACAGCGCAGCATGGGCTGAATACTATCGTCGACAGGGCATGCCTGAATACGCGGACGCCATTTTGAGGCAAGCACAACAACCGGCGGCAAGCGCGACAGCGGTGCAACCCACTGCTCAAGTTCCTACTCACATCCCTCCTGCTCAGCCAACCGCGCAACAACCTGCTGCTCAAGCTCCAGTACCCGTTCAGGGACAGCAGGCGGCTCCCGGTCAGGTAAGATATCATTGGGTTTGGCGTCTGTTTTCTTTTGGTTAGTTGTTTTCAAACGTTATACGCGGAGCCCGAGCACATTCAGTTACATTCGCTGTGAGAAGGATTTCGCCGAATGAAAAGCAGCTTATGCTGATGTGGGAAAGTACCAGTTTACTCGCGTCTGATTAATGCTGTTAGACATTTAGCTTTCCTTGACACTCGACAGTATGGAATGCAAAGCTTGAGGCCGATTCCGGAGAATTCTATCGATCCAACCCTCAGAGCCTAGGGCATCGTTCCGTTACTTGGTGTTTGACGGGTCGGTTCTTTCCTTTGGCACTACAGTTATAACCTGGAAACCATTGATCTTCATCGGTGACAGGACGACTGTCCTCCAGATTGTCGCCGTGACTTATTAGTGGTTCACCGTGATACAACGCTTAGAATTTCTGATTCTGTCTCACTAATTTTGCACCTGATACTTGTGCGGAGGTATATACCCCCTCCACCACTAATGCTCCGACGTGTGATGACAATCAGCGTACTGTACTCTTGTGTATGGTCCTGATCGAGCGTCTTTTGCCGTCGCCATTTGCGAGAAGTCTATTGCGCATATTGCTCGCTTACCTCGGTTTTTCTGCCTAACACTAATCTACTGACCAAAAGGGTCGTGAATTTCTTGAAGTTAGCTTTGCATACGTCTTGTGTATAGGTTATTGCGGTGGGTTTAACCATTTCCTCATTTCTCGGCACGCCGCTTCAGTGTTTTGCTCCATAGCTTGCATGGTATTTTGCTGGAGTCGCACTTAAATATCCCCTGTTCAACTGTACGATGGTATCGATTTCAGCGATGCCCTTATTTTACTCACAACTGCCACTTCAACACTGATTCACTTGTTCTTTTCTAGTATGACTACAACCCGTGGCAACAATGGCAGCAATGGCAGGCGTGGACACAAGCTTGGCAACAACAAACTGGAGCCCCCTCTCAACCCGGGGCTGGAGGAGCTCCGCAACCACCTGCCATCCCTACCGGAGCCCCCGGACACCCTCCTATGCCTCAGCAATGATGTTCTTGTACACTAACTGCATTAAACTGGTCAACGTAACGCTTTAGGGATGTTTTACAACAATTGTGCGGTGATCCTCAGTTTCATTTTACAGTGGGGAATAAATGAAAACATTTTACCTTATCGATTTATTCGTAACCACAGTGGGCGGTGACTTGTGCTGTCCATTGACTTTTGATCTAGTGATGTGTTTCGTGTCTGAGTGTAATGTGAGCGGCTTGATTCGGTGTGCCCTCTGCTGAAGTGCGTCCACTTGCGAAGTCTGTTGTAAAACACTGACGGGGTTGGTTTTGTCAAATAGCCGTTTGGGTACGGTGTTTTTAGTAGCGCGCGTTTGTGTTTCTCGAGACGTTAGTTGCCGGGATGCCTCGTGGTGAAGTCGTTGCCCAGACGAGCGGTGGCTGTCGCGTGTAGACCTGGCAAAGAACACTTGAATTGTCTTTGAGAATTCTCACGGGCTGGGCGTTGTGGTTCTGCGCTAGATGTTCACAGCAATCGCAGGGTTCATGTGTTCTACCTCTGAATGCCGTATCCGGGATCTTCAATGAGGTGACCGACCAAGGCACTCTTTAGAAGGGAGGTACCTGACCGATAATTTGTCCAGGTCGCGCAGTTTGGGATTTCTTGGATGAAGTAATCGATCTCGGACTTGGGCGCTGGAGGGTTTCGTGATGGTTCCCGCCGTACGGCGGTGGGTTTCCGGGTTCTCTGTGGGGCCCGGAAGGTTTGTTCAGCATTTGGTTCGCTCATAGGGGAGCAGATAAGAACTGGGTTCCTTCTCATTATTTAGTCCCTGCCGGGCGGGACGTTAGAGTGGTAACTGCGTTCGGTTCGTATTATATGGGAGGCGTTTTCCGGAAAGAAACGTTGGACTGTGGGTGTGTAATCGTTGGTGGTGTGGTGCGAGTGAAACGGCGGGTGGGAGTAGATGGGCCCGGTTGTCGTCGGTGTGCTGAACTTAAAACGAAACTGGCCAGCGTGCGATTCGAGGTTCCACAGTAAGTTGACTGGCGGCGGCTTACTGCCGCTTAGTCCTTTTCGTTCCGAGGGGTATTTGAAGGTGTCACCTTGTAAAAGACTGATTGGTTGCCAACCGTGATTCCAAACTTTCCGCGTGGTCTCCAGCGCCACTGGGCCGTGTTATGTGGATACCTTGTGTGTACACTGTCGGAACACTCGATTGGCCGTGGCCATTACCTGTGCGGCATACTCTCACTATTGTTACACTCAGTTAGCAAACTATTTTATACCCGTTAAAAGTTGGTGCGAGCTTTTGTTGAGGGTTGCTCGACGCAAAATGTACACTGCGACACCCATTAGGTTCATGATCTTTGGCTTACAGGGCGCTTGAGTAAAAGTTCATTTCTCAAACGGTCTGGGATTTACGGTCAGATTCTCGAAAACTTTCCAAATGACACTCAGCGTCTCCCAGAGGTCTGTAATCGTATGTTCAGTATTTCTGTCTTACAGAGATGATCTCACAGGAGTTTTTGCGCCATCTGTCGTATACGGAAGAACTTCATTAGAGGCAGAAGGTATTTCGTGTGTGCCTCCGCGTCGTAGAGTCAAACGTGAATCCCAAGCCACCACTACAGGAATACGTACAGTAGTCGCTTGAACAATGTGCGGCGCCAAGACGTGGGTAGGATGGGGCGTGGGCGTGTCACAGTTGTGTCACATCATCGAGCCCGAGAAAGTGGTTAGAGGAAACAAGGTTTGAGTGGTGCGATCTGGCTTGGAACTGTGAAATCCAATTCCGAACTTCGGGCTGCAGTTAAAGGCTCGGAGTCTATGACCCGTGACCGACCAGAAATAGCGTCTACTCGAGGGAGAAAGCATCAGCCACAACGTTGTCGACGCCAGAAACGTGACGAACATACCTGGAAGACTGTCACGAAGTCTAAATGACGCGACTCACGTGGTGGGTGTTTATCGGTTCGCCTGTGAGAAGCATGCGTCAGTAGTTGATGATCGGCAAAGATGATGAACTTTCTGCCTTCCAGGTCATGTCAAAATTGTCTAGCAGTACTGTACACATCAAGTAGTTCCCGACCAAGCGTGGAATACTTAGTTTCAGCTGGTATTAGATGACACGAGATAAAGGTCAGTGATTTTCCATTGTGATGTAGACCACAGTTGTAGCGCGCCGCCTATGGCCTTGTCGAGGCATCGGTGGCTATACTCAATTGAGCTTCAGCATCCAAATGGACCAGCAACGTAGCAGAAGCCAAAGCGTCTTTAACTGCATGGAAGGCAGTTTTAGCATCCTCGGATAATTCTGAGACCATCTTTAGCACCTCGAAGTAAATCTGTTAACGACTGCATCAAGTGAGCACAGTTTGGGATGAAACGCTGATAATGGTTTATCATCCCATTGAAACGACGAACGGCGGCTAGTGAAGTAGGTAGCGGGAAGTCACGAACGGCTTGTACCAGTTCTTCCAAGGGTCGAGTGTCGCGTTCATCGATCATGTGGCCTAAAAACTCAACAGAAGTTTGGCCAAAATACTTTTGTCCGCATTGACGGTTATACCATGTGCGGCCAAATGGCATGCGTGGAAATTCGAAGAAACCAAAAGGTGTTGTCACCGCTGCCTTAGTTATACCCTCATCTGCAATGGGAATTTGGTGACAGACACGTACCGGATCTATTTTTGAGAACACACGAGCGCCGTTGAGGTAGGCCGTGATATCCTCAGCCTGTTCTTGTTAGTCGTGCGAAACACGGAAAGAAAGATCGAAGTGAAGCATTGGCCGCAATAACAGTCCACCACGAATCTATGTCAGATATGTAAACGATACGTTTGCAATTCTAAAATCAGAACATAGGCATGACTTTCTACAATGTCTCAATAATCAGTCTAACTCAATTAGATTCACAATGGAGACTGAAGGCACTGACAAAGTCATCAGTTTCCTATCATCACGACGAGACTGCACCTTGACGTGGTGTGATGGCTTGCGCGCCTCTATGACCCAAAGAGCTATACAGGATGGCTTCCTTAAGCCGGAGATGCAATCATACCTGACAGGTCAATGGGTAGAGGTCAGACGAAGTCCAGTCTCCTGGTCCTCCAGGTTGGGGGTCGATTTGAGCTGGCAACTCAGTCGGAAAAAACAGTGGAAGAATAATTGATCCAAGCAAATGGGCTTCCACTAAGCCGTCCCGCTGCCTTGCGGATAGGTTCTTGTCAGAACTGAAGGCTTTGGATGAGGACCCTAATCGTTCTCCTGCTTTGTGGCTGGACACCCTAGCAGTACCCGTCCAACATCTCCCATGAACTGCACGAATACAAAGAATTCCATACTGCATCGGTCGTCGCGCAGGCTAATCAGGACCGCGCTGCCCATTGCATCGAGTGGGGTGGGTAGTGATAAGTGTGCTACTGCTCAGAGTTCCCTCTCTGTTATTCAACCTTTGTCTTCTGTCCCTAACCATCCCTCTTTGCCCCATCTATCCACCCATAATGCTCCCATTGATAACACGGTCGATACTCACAACGATTCACTGTCAAATAGTGTCGGGAATAATCCTCTGTCTGGTAACTCACATTTTCTCAAGCCCCGTCAGCCTCTGAATCTCGGCTCCTTCAACGTGCGTACACTCATGCAGGCCGGTCAGCAGGCGTGCCTAGCCCTCACAATGAACTCTCTGAAGATTGATGTTTGCTGCTTAAGCGAAACACGTATACAGGATTCGAGCAATGTAATTCAGCTAACTGCTCCTGGTATCTCATCGAGGTATATTCTGCGCACCTCAGGAGACGAAGCAGCTAGAGCTGTGGGTCAACGTGGTGTAGGAATTGTCTTGACTGACAAGGCTGAGGCTGCCCTATTAGACTGGATCCCTGTTAACAGTCGTTTATGTGCTGTGAGACTCCAAGGGTCAGTCGGCGTTCGAAAGGATAGTTGTGTTAAACGCAATTTGTTCGTGATCTCGGCGTACGCCCCAACGGAGTGCAGCTCAGACTTGCAGAAAGATGAGTTCTATGATGCCCTCGCCACTCTCGTTCGCAGCAGTAAAGGTTCCGACATTGTAGTGCTAGCTGGTGACTTCAATGCACAAGTTGGCAAACTCAGTGTGTCAGAAGCCTGTCTAGGTGGGCGTTGTGCTTTACCCGCTGAGCGCACAGATAACGGGGATAGGCTTCTCCAATTTTGTGCTGACAATCGATTGTTCTTGTCTAGCACAAATTTCCGACACAGCTCGCGTCGCACAGCGACATGGCGCTCTAACTCTACAGGTACTTTGAGTCAAATTGACCATATCGCCGTAAGCTACCGGTGGCGCAGTTCTGTTCAGAACTGTAGATCTTACTGGTCCACGTACGTAGAGTCGGACCATGCCTTAGTTTTAATGCGATTATCTCTCCAGCTCCATGGCCATCGTCGCAAACCGCAAACCCGATTAGCCGTGCAACGTTTGTGTGATCCAGACGTTTGCACCCGGTATGAGCAGAAGTTAGCACATGAGCTAGGATCCACGGAGAACAGTAATGTAGATGAGCATTGGTCTCATATCAAACAGGCGATGCACGTTGCAGCAGGTTTTGCCTGTGGTCCTGGATCCGTTGTCCATCAAAGACACTGGATCTCGCAAGAGTCGCTGAGTATAATGGAGCAAAAGCGTCAGCTCTCGAACCGTAAGGAGATGAATAAGATGCGGAGAAAGCTGCAAAGACAAGTTACGCGAAGCCTTAAGAAGGATCGCGAAAATTGGTGGGTCAATGTAGCCGAAGAAATGGAAGTGGCAGCTGCTTCAGGTAACAGTCAAAGACTGTTCAAACTTATTCGTGACACCAGTGGACGGCGAACTCAGGTCAGTGAAGCGATTTGCAGTAGGAATGGAGAACCCATCCATAACAAACAGCAAAGGCTTGACCGATGGGCCGAGTACTTCAAGGAACAGTTTAGCTGGCCGCACGCTAGTGTAGTTACTCCCGTGTCAACAACTGTGACTTCTTGGGTGGTATCACTTGAGCCCCCATCAGAAGTAGAAGTAGAGTCATGTATTCGATTACTAAGGCGGGGGAAAGCGGCAGGTCCCGACGAACTTCCTCCAGTTCTTTTCAAACTGGGTGGTGAGGCATTGATAAAATCACTAACCGCCTTGTTCCGTGACATTTGGAACGCGGAGCGTATTCCGTTAATATGGAGCGAGTCATTGATTGTTCCCATCTTCAAGAAGGGAATACGCAATGACTGCAGTAATCATCGTGGGATTAGCTTAATCCCGATAGTCGCCAAAGTATTAGCTTCGATTTTGCTGCACCGTCTTACACCGGCTCGCGAGAGGAATGTCCGCGAACAGCAGGCAGGATTCCGCCCAGGTCGAGGATGCATCGACCAAATTTTTACTCTTCGCCGACTACTTGAAACGCGTCACACGCACCGCCGACCAACAATAATGCTTTTCTTAGACCTGAAAGGCGCCTTCGATTCAGTTGATCGAACATCGCTTTTCAGTACTCTTCATCGAAAAGGTATGCCCCAGAAGTTCGTGAACCTAATGAGATCATTGTATTCTCATACTTCTGGCCGCGTAAGGGTTTACGGTGAACTATCCGGTCGGTTCGAAACGACCAGTGGTGTTCGGCAGGGATGCCCTTTGTCTCCATTCCTTTTTAACTTCGTCATGGACGAAATAATGGAGAGTGCGCTGCAAAATCTTCAGGATGTAGGCGTCGAACTAGGAGATAGTGAAAAGCTATGTGACCTGGATTACGCAGACGACGTTGTCTGCTTGTTCGAATCCACGGAACATGCTCAGCGTGCACTAGATAATCTCGCAAGAGCTGTAGCTCCATTCGGCATGCGTTTTGCACCTTCAAAGTGCAAGATGATGTTACAAGACTGGACGTCAACGATTCCGAGCTTGATGCTCGACGGGGAGGTGCTGGCAGTTGTCGATCACTTCACCTACCTCGGTAGCTGCGTGACAACGGATGGGAGCACAGTAGTAGAGGTGAGTACGCGGATATCCAAAGCTCGAGCGGCGTACGCTGGACTGAAGCACTTGTGGCGCCGATCCGATATTTCACTGAAGTTGAAAGGTCGTGTATACTGTGCCACTGTGCGTTCAGTTTTGTTGTATGGTTGCGAAACTTGGAGTCTGCGTGCTGAAGATATTCGTCGTCTTGAGGTTTTCGACCATCGATGTTTACGTAGTATCGCTAGGATTGGGTGGAATAGCCGAGTAAGCAACGATGAGGTAAGAAAGCGAGTATTGGGTACTAATTCAGAGAACGTTGTCACAGCGTATCCAACTTAGTAGACTTCGTTGGTTGGGACACGTGTTACGTATGACAAACACACGTCTACCGTACCGTGTCCTATTCTCCGCCCCTCCCAGGGAGTGGAAGAGACCGAGTGGAGGCGAACTGATGACGTGGCAGCGAGGAATGAGAAAATGTACAGCAGACTTAGGAAAAGTAGGTGCTTCACGTCTTCGTGGTTGGGGTCCAAAAGACCCGTCCACCAGTTGGCTGGAGACACTGAAGGATATGGCTGCGAACCGCGAACAGTGGAGATCGTGTTGTCACTTTCTATCGAATCAGAATGTTTGATCGGTGTACGTTTGTACAGTTAGACTGTGTATTCCGTGTGTTGGCTACTAGGGCATTCTTTTCTTTTCCCACCCATGTAGGTCCACTCCCTGTCCATCTTGTATATTCATACTTTTTAATTCAACGTGCAACATGGTGAGAAAGGCAGTATTCAGTGGGGCTTGCCCTACTGTTTAACGCTGTACGATGATGATGCCTAGAGCACACCTTATTCGTGATCTGTTCGTTCAAAGTATGCCTCCAACTGTCCAAGAGAGACTAAGAATGGCAATTGCTTGCGGCGTGAATGGTACAGAGCGTCTATTTATAATTGTTCGTGTTGCCCAAGAAGAAGTAAGTCTTCCCATGGGTGCAATCAGAACTGGAGTCCAAATTGCGGAAAACTACAGAGGAAATCACGCAATTAAATTTGGAACTCAATAAACAAACGCAACTCAAGAACGAAGTATTGATGCATGGAGCACGGAGGAGACGTTTTGTTTGTGACAAGGTAGGGTATTTTGCTTGATATTGTCCAGGGAAACGTGTTTCGTCTTGTTTTTCTTTATCCACCTTCATGTCGAGGGTACTGCCCATGGCTGAGATCATAATTGGGAAAGAAATTGAATTGGCAGTTTTGAATACTAGGGCCGGGGTATCTGTGACACCTCGCGTGAAGGAAATTTTGGGTAAACCATGTGAAATGCTAGAGCGTGTGGTCGGAGCGAAGGCTCCGCTAGCAGCTAGTGGTTAAGTTCGGCGATGTTCATGTGACACATTAGATGGTACTGGTCAAAGGGGTTGCTGAGACGATTGTTGGGATTGATTTGTTGGTGCGTGTAGGAGCCAAAACTGATTTTGAATCGGATCAATTGCGAGTTGGGGGGAAAGATATGGAGCTGCAATCCCGCTGGGACCCGTTGAGCCACGTTGGTGGTGTAAAAAATTCCTCCGTCCCAGACTGTCCGATCCCATGCGTCGGGCAGTGCCTCGAATGGCATGCGGAGTTATTTTTGACACGAGATGACGAGCACGGTTTTTGCGACTGGCTAGAAAGAAAATTAACCTGGTCCTGAGTGCAGTGTGTAAACCGGTATACAGGAGGATACCACAGGAAGTTGCGTCGGAAGTAGAGAAGCATGTTCGAGACATGCTATCGAAGGGAATAATCCAGGAAAGCACTAGCGCGTATTCCTCGCTATTGTTATTACCGCAAAAATCGGATGGCACGTATAGATTTTGTATTGACTTCCGGGAACTCAATCGTGTCACGGTTGAGGACGCTTTCCCAATGCCACCAACCGAAGAAATATTTGAGCAACTTCATAACGCGGAGATGTCGTTAATCCACTTGAGGTCGGGATATTTGGCAATTACCGGTGCTCACAAGCGCCAGAGAGATAACAGCCTTCTGTGTCAATAGGAAGCAGTGTGAGTTCTTGCGAATGCCCTTTGAGCTGTGTAACGCACCGGCTACTTTCAGACGTTTGCTGCTGCAGGTGCTGGAAAGTCTAGACGGTGTTGTGGTTTATGGGGATAATACTGTGATATTTCCGAAGACGATTGACGAGCGTGTGTCCAGACTAAGTACAGTCCTGAAGAGAATCAAAACGGCGGGTTAGAAATTAAGCGCAAAGAAGTGCCAGATCGCACGTGACAAAATCATTTGTTTGGGGCATATTGTTGGAGGTGGCAAATTGCAACCCCTATCCGAGAAGGCGGAGACAATTCGAGACCTACCCTCGCCAAAATTAAAATGCCAGCTAAGATCGTTCCTTGGCCTGGTTGCTTATGACGCCAAGTTTGTGCCAAACTTCGCCCAGAAAGTTGGTGTCCTGTTTCAACTACTGAGGAAAGATAAGAAGCTCCAGTGGACGTCAGATACGGAGGCGGCGTTCAAGGAAATCAAGGCAAGTGCAACAAACCCTCGAAGCTGTTTGACAATACCAGAGCCGCATGAGAAATTCACGTGGCTGCGGATGCCAGTGACGTCGTAATTGGTGCAGTGTTATCACAACTGTCTGGGGGGGGGGGGATCAAACACGCCAGCCGGTTGCTCACACGTGTTGAAAGAAAATACTCCACCACGGAAAAGGAGTGTTTAGCAATCGTGTGGGCGCTGGGAAATTGGAGAACATATCCGATTACCACTAACTTTTTCACCAAAGTAGATCACAAGTCATTGACATGGTTAATGTCAACACGAGATCCAAAAAGATGGGCGCGGTGGGCATAACGCCTGCAAGAACTTAACTTGTTTGGCTATTAATGTTCTTGCCCGTCTTGCCATCTTCGTTACAGTGTTCGAACAATCCCAACCGGGTGTACCGCGGCTCACGAGTCTCAAGCCCCGGCCAGTCGTGTTTCTGTGGCTGGCTAAATGTTGTTTGTGTTCGCTGAAAGACTGGCACACACACACATGTAAATACAAATACCATCCACTGTCATTGGCTTCTCATTGGTTATTCCTGTCCCGCTAGCCTTGTAATTACGTCAGTGCTATTGCCAATGCACACACTTCGCTGAGTATTACCTGACCTCCGCATTTTATTGACTGCGTCACGTGGTCTGAGCGTGGCTGAGTCAGAGTATTTCTCATCCGTATTCCAACTACAACCAATTCGAATTACGCAATCATTGAAGGAAGCCATCCAGACAATTTGTATATCAGGTAATGCCTGGGAGAACGCCGTACTACATCTTTTTCTAGCAAGCTTTAGAAAAACCCACAATTATTTACCCGCGACTCACCGTCCTTTGGCCTTGGCGCGCAACATTCAGCCCCACCTCTGCAAGCCAATCACATCAAAAGTATCGGAATATTGTGAGGTCAAGAAATGTTGGAACAATTGATTTTTTACGAAGATTGGTTCTGCAGAGCTAGCTGAGCAAATGAGAAACTGTGCCGATTGTGCACTGCGCAGTTGACCGTGGTAATGGTATCAAATGCTACATCACAAATTGATCGGAGAAGGTTTAAACTATGCGCCCACATGGTTGAACCATGCGGCACAACTTGTATGGCTGTGGCTATTTCAGCGACAGTAGTGGTGTCAAGTGTTGCAACATAAATAAACTGATGACAATGATGGCAGTGTGCTTATGACAGCTTTGTGCATTATCCTCGGACTGGCCAAGTATCCATTGATATAAACGGATAAGGAACCAATCCTTTATTTCTTTATCACACCGAGTCTTGATCTTTGTCACCGACCGTTTGTTACATTCCAGATATTTACTCACAGAACTGCTTGTTTGTGACTTTTTACCCATGCATAGGGAGATTCGTTCTCGACTGGCTGATATTTTGTCCGGCTGTAATAGGGCGATGTGAACACATCGCGACCGTCCGTGGTAATATTCCCTATACTTTACCTGGTACTGTGCGGATCATCACTTGACACTGTGGAAAGTGTTTATATGGGTTCAAAGAGAAGGTCGATGGAGGATAATTGAGTGTACACGAAGCGGAGATGATTTGAAGGACATTATCAAACAAAGCATGCTGTGCTATTTGCAACTGCGGATCGGAAAACGGCTTTCACAGCTGGATCCCACAGGACCAGGTTCAACGAAGAAGTCGTCAGGAATTTGTGTGATGTGATGAACGAAAACTCAGCGATCATATTGGGGCAACTGAACGAGAGGATAGATAAAACCTTTCCAAGCACAACAGTCATCCATTGATGGATTGTTGGATAGGTTAGGCAGCTGACTATTCAGCCAGTGGGACAAAAATGAGACAGTCAAACATAAACGAGTAGGATATGCCGATTGGTTCCAATGGGCGGGTACTGCAACTTGGAGGTTATGTATTAAAGAAAGAAACTACGACGCATAATGTTGTCACAGCAATGGGCGTAGGTAATGGAACCGTCCGAAGTCTACCGTCAAACAAAGGTCCTTATTTGAACATATTAGCACGTTTATCTGTCGCCGGTGTCTTGAACATGAATGTCATACGAAGATAATACGGCAGATTTTCGAGTTTCTTTCATGCTGTCGAGTGTCTATTGCTGCTGAGTCACCTGACGTTCTAGTAGTATTTACCTTAGACAATATAACCGTTCATCGCAGGGCTATGAACGCACAACTACATACCAACCATAAAATACGATTTCCCACGCCGTACTGTCCATTTTTCAACCTACAGGAACAGATGTTCAGTAAATTCAAACAGGTAAGATTTTTATTACTTCAATCCGTTTGGAATTTGCAATATGTTAAAAACTGATTAACCGAGAGTGCGACAGTCGTACGGGCTGTGCCACATGGTTCGACGGTACAGGCACATCGTTCTGGCCTTCTCAAACAAATTAGGGATAAAGCATTTAATAGCATTACCACAGTCAGCTGCGCAGCACACGATCGTCACACTTTCTCATTCGTCCAGCCAGCTCTACATTATTATTGTTTGTACAAAAATAAATTGTTCCAAAATCTCTTGACTTCTCAGTACATTTGAGAAGTGGTGTTGGTTTCCTGACTCCACTGTATCCCTTAACTAGATTGCAGCGGTATGGCTAAAGAATGCGCGTCAAAGCGAAAGGACTGTGGGCTGTTGCTATAATAATACGGGTTTTGGCTGAAGACTGCCGGCAGAAGTTGTAAATTCTTTTTACATTCAGAACTACGTACCACTGAGCAGTTAATAGTACTCGCGTGACTTATGCTGGGACGGTCTATTCACCCAAAACTGAACACTGCACTTCCAGGTTTTCAAACTGAAAATTCAGGACTGTATGAACCAAAGGGTTGACTGCTCTTGCGAACCAGGCATCTATCAGCTGGCTGATAAGCGCAGGGTTTATTGCTGACAACTTTGCACTATCAGCCGGAGAAACGATTGTAAGCCTAATTAATTCATTTCAAAAATGCAGCAGCTGCAATGTTGCACTCGTAAAATAGGGCCACGTGATCATCACGGATTCAGCCCATCGTCTCATCGAGAGGAAGACTGATGTTGGATGTCACACAGACACTTTGGATCGATACGGTGTCTACTGTCTCTTATCAAGAACAACAGTCACCCAGATATAGCACGTACACCTACTCCAATGTCCGTTGTTTGTACTTATCGTAGTCAGAATGCAGTTCTTTGATTGCAGTACTGTCACTATTCCTGTCGCTGTTGGGTTCGTTTACGGATACGGCATTTACGAACTGGAAGTTTGAAAGATTTCAATTCGGGGTTTTGGGAAGACAAAATCTCTTGGCCGTCTAAGTTGTTCCTGACCTGAGTTGAACAAAGAGTTGTAACGTACAGTCACAACCTATACCGATTGTATATGTGAAAATCACGTACGGTCATCAAAATGGACTCCGTTGTATATGTCTTCAAAGTCCTGGCAACGTGTTCGCACCGAAGATTGTAATCCGTACTAGGACAGGTATAAAGCTTTGGCATTTCTAATGACTCGACTCATTAATAATGGAGTAGATGCTCTATCGCGGCAGTCCGGTCTGAATAACGCTAGTGAATATCTAATAATGTGCGAACCACTATTCCAAAGATATACAGCAACTATCCTGGTTTCAATCACTGACCACTCACCGGTCATTTCCCAATGGGAAGAACTACGCCCAACTGAACGTGATTCAACCGACTTTGGAATATATTTATAGAATGTATTACCGACACGAGGAGATTGAATCTAATACAATGGAAAAATGTACTTTCAGATGTGAAAAATACAAGTGCATTTTCCACCATGCAAGATTGAGGCTCTTCGTGCAAATAATACATCCTATCAATAATGATAGTTGGCAGAACGGGCTGGCTTTACTTTCAACAGCCGCCATTGCATTGACTCTATCTCAGCGTCTATAATCCACGGGGGTGGTTTCGATATTTTCGTACTTTTAAGAGCGGCATTGTATCTGAGCATGCGAATCCGTTTGACAAACTCGACAAAAATGATGACAACTATCTGACACTGTGCAATCACTCCAATTATTCGGAGAATGAACAAACTTTAGTGAGGTGTTTCAACAAGCATCACACGGCTAGTAGCTGCGTATGCCAAGGAGATTGAGCCAATCAGAATCGCCGACGACAGGTACAGCAGAAGTTCACTGCGACTGGTCAACTTGTAATCTGCCAGTTATTTTCTTCGGTTTAACATATTTATACAAATTAGTTCTGTAATGCAGTCAACATGATACTCCGCAGCTCTCGTCTTCTAACTATCTCGGTTTGCATAGGTCCGGGTTGAAGTGATTTCAATACGTTCTATCATTTCGGGTATTGTAACTACTACATTCAGTCAAGTTATTCAAGAACCGATAACTGCAAACAAACTTGATAAAATCGGAATCAAACGAATTTATCTGTCAGAATTTAACCTCTCGCGACACGTCGCCCTTAATCAAATAAGACTACGAGTTAGTCTGATTCCTGATTTGAATTATAGTTTTGTAAAAGACTGACAACCGGGTCAGGTTGTTTCCATCGTGACCACTCATACTACTGTATCTGGGTTGACCTGATTCTTAGGCTTTGGGGTTTACTTCCTATGTATTTGTCAATAATTCAAAGGCATAAGTTCGGAGATTAAAAGACTGCAATAAAGAACAGTGAAACTCTAGATTTTGACTTCATTCAAGCAATGGCGAATTAGGTGGTGGTGAGGATGGTTTGAAATCCTTAGCAATGTTCCTAAATATCTCTCACCAATGACAATCCTTATTCAGGCCTAACCGGAACATTAGGAAGCGTATCTGTTTACTTCTCGTCTGTGATCGTGCAACGCTAAAGCCACCAGTCTCATACGGTTGCTTCTAAACGATAATCGACGAAATTTCCGCGCGGTTATCGATGCAGTCGGATATCCAGGACCAAAACGAACGTTGGTAGGGACTCATGGAAGCGTGCGACGCTTCTTCCACAGCTACTCATGACTCCAATTCAAATGGGCCCCACAGCGAAGGGTATCTTTCACATCAGTTGCTCTGTTAGATGCTTACAGATCAGTCCCGCTGGAAGCCACATTCAATGGGTTGTGTAAATCACTCAGATGCCAACTGACTAGGATTTTTAGAGATAATCGTGAGCAGATGTGGACTGCGAAATGCAAGGAAATGGAGAACGCTGCGTCTATTGGTTATAGTCGCTATCTTTACCGTTTGATAAGCAGTACCGCTCCACGGATGTCCGGTGCAAGTGAGTTAATCAACGAATCCGACTGCTCACTGATCCACTCCCGAGGGCGTCATTTGGACAGTGGGGCGGAGCACTTGAGGAACAGTTCAGTTGGCTCATGTTGTGTTCACAATTCGATAAAAGAAGAAAGGCGCACGTGTATGGAAAAACGTATATTCCCGCAGCAACGTACAGTAAGCACCAGTACAAGCAAGCGCGTGAAAACGCAAACGAGTATGCAAGTGCGTGAGTCAGTCTTGTATGTAATCGGAAATGTAAGACAACGGTACAATCGGACCACTTCGTGCAAGGTCGCGCAACACGTGATGCAGTCTGATTGGTCAATGCCGTCCGGGACGAAGCACGGCAAACGTCATCTGTGTGCGTGCGTGTGTGTGCGTGCAAGATCGTCTGTCTGAGCACGTGCCTGTTCAGGCCGAACACAACAGCTCACTTCTACAGTGGATTTCCCGAATATACCTGCAAGAGAAAAGACGCAAATAGACATCCCTCAATTAGAATGGGAGATTATCCGGGGGTAGATTGCATGAAAAAGTACAAAGGTGCTGGATCTTATTTCAAGGATGGAGGCGAAGCTTCGGCTTAAGGGGTGACAAATCTCCGCCGTGCAATTTGGGATAATGAGCAGGTCCCAAGGGAATAGTGTGAACCAGTGGTTGTGCCAATTTACAAGAAAGGTGACAGGTCCTCTTTGAAAGCCATCGAGGAATTAGCTTGGTAAGTACCGCATCCAGACTGCTCACCGGGCTTATTCTCTACCGATTACCCAACGCCCGTGAAAGAGGTACACGTGAGAGTCAAGCTGGTTTCAGACCTGGTAGAGGTTGTGTCGACCACATCTTTACTTTTTGGCAAAACTTAAAGCACAGACACTCCTTCCGTAGGCCCACAATCTTTATCTTTCTTGATCTGAAAGTGGAGTTCGATTCAGTCGACCAGACAGTTCTCTGGCGCTGCCTCTCGTTGAAGAATAAGCCACAGAAATTTATTTCTGTTTGTCAATCCTTGTACAGGGACAGCCGAAGTCGAGTTCGTGCTTACGGCGATCTTCCACTCGAGTTTACCACGAACAGCGTTTATCAGGATTGCCCTCTATCGCCGTTCCTTTGCGATTTTGTAATTGAAATGGTTCTTGAGGTAGCCCTATCCTCGTGTGAGAATAACGGCATCGACATTTGCTCAAGCGGTAAACTGCATGACTTAGAACACGCGGAGGATATTCTTCTGAGTAAAGATCCAGGTAAATTGAAAGTTTTTCCGGATAAATTAAACAGCACGGTAGTTATGTCTTGGATACATCTTACACCATCAAAGTGTGAATTGTTGCCATGGTACTGATTTGGCTCTGCACTAAGCCTTGCTTTGGCAGAGGAAGTTCTAACTGAAGAATTCTTGCCATCTAGGTTGTTGCATTCCTCCAGGTGGTCAGATTACGCATAAGTGTCGTCACGTATACAGAAGGTGCGTTTAGTTTTTGCCAACCTAAGTTATCTGTGGCGCCGACGTGACATTAGTTTGTTTATCAAGGGTCGAGTGTGCAATTTGACGATTAGATCTGTTCTTTCATGTGGCTCGGAAACGTGATCATATTGGTTAGGAGATTCGTGAAGACTGTCGACGCTTGAGCATCGATATCTTTGTATTTGTTGTGTCCCAAATACGGTAGGCAGAAGGAAGGCACGTTTGTATGGATGAACGTATATCCAGTAGCAACGTATGTCAAGCGCAAGTACAGGCAAGCAAGTGAAAACGTAAACACATGTAAGTGCGTGAGTCCACGGTGTATACAATCGAAAGCGTTAGACAACTGTACGATCGGATTAAGCCGTGCAATGTCGTGCAACACGTGATACGACCTGATCAGTCAGTGCCATCTAGGACGAAGCCCTGCAAACGTCAATTGTGTACGTGTTTTTACGACTACAGGCATGTGTCCATAAGTGCAAGATATTTTGGTCAAGTGTGTGCAGTGTGTTTGTGCGAGGATGTCTGTCAAGGGGCTTGACTGTTCAAGCCGAACACAGCAGTATGGTTGCTCGAATATGGTGGTAAAATGGTACCAGAAATGCTGAGGTTAGACGTAGGATGTTGGGATCCCGTCAGTCACTGGAACCAGTACTGAATCTAAACAGATTGGGATGGCTGGGATTGTCTTACATATACCGGCCAACAGACCTCCTCGGAGCGCACTGCTCTCCGAGGTAGGTGGTCATTGAAAAGTAGATCATAGCGGCGAGTCCATAACACAGCAAAAAGGTGAGAAAATATTGACCAGTGAACGTCGCCGAGTAGGACTTGAGCGACTTCCGGGTTGGGATCCACACGACCAGCCTACAAGATAGTTGGGGGTGGATTGGTTTGTCGCGGCCAGTGGCGTAATTGCTTCCGGGCTCAATCTTAGTTTTCTTTATTTCCGCTTATTATTTTGTTTCGATTTTTTTCACTATAAGCTTCTAATCATTTTACCCTCAACTCGACAATGCTTGCAGTTAGCAACCCAAACCAGTGCACAGAATTTCGAGGTTGATAGTTGGAGGGGCTGAACTGATTCCCTTGCTTCATATATGAACGAGAGGTAATTATCCAATAAATGTCAACAGAATGCATACTTGCTATTATTGTCTTGCCAGTCCTTGATGGGCGTAGTCCGGGTATGAGTTATTCCAATACTTACGGTTGACTGGGTAGATTCTGGACTCAAAGTTCTCTCAAAAGTTGCACATCTCGTGAACTGCGAATTGGATTTATTCTACGGGAACTGCAGCATCCGCAATTAAATTCTTGGGCTTCACGAGCTCATTAACATCGGACACACACACACACAACACCGTCTCTTTATGTTGGCCATGTAGTTCGGGTTCTTTTTCGCAACCATTCGTCGTGAGTTTCGGCCGCCAGTACTGCCAGTATTTTCTCAGGCGGACCACCTGACCTATAACGATTACTATTCACAGATCATCCACCAGGAAAAGCCCGCTGATGTCCCGCTTCGTCCGTGGCACTCATGAAAGCTAGCCCCTTTCAACGTGCGCAACCTAATTTGTGTAGGTCACAGACTGGTCTTGTTCGTACTCCTAAAATCTTCGCTACCGACATGCGTGGCATCCAAGAGAATCCGATTCCGTACTCAACTTCGTCACCTTCCCGTCCCTCTGCAACGTTTTACCTGTATACATCTGGGTCACTCGAAGCACTAACGTTCACGACCAAACTTGCTTCCCGATCAGTTGTTCACAATTGGATGTGACAGTATTCGTATTCCGTTGGACTGTACATAGACAGGCGTCCACATTTAAGTCAAGAAAGATTTACATTTGGTACCTCATCGAACTCAGAAAATAAGAATGACTACAAGTCAAATATTGTCCAAAGATGAAAGTAAACGATACACTCCGAATCTCGTTCGGTCTTAATGTAACGAAGACGGCAAGACGGGTGAGAACACTTGTGTTTGGACGACCAAATAAGTTAAGTTCATGAAACACATGCAATCGTTTATATGGCTGTTTTTCCAGAACGCGCTGAGGCAACACTGATCCGCCGGCTGCCTGAGTATTTCGGCTGCGTTCTGGGCAGTTGCTTGAGGCCATTAGCTTGATTCTGTTGGGCAACATTTCATTTCGGCTAGTCCGATGGTTCCGGTTCACGATTTGATCGATAGTCCCTCACATGGGCTAAGTTGCTGTTTGTCTGGGATCCCGCTGTTTGTCATCCGCTAGTCCGTATGCCTCCGGCATATTCGCTGTCTGTCCCTGGGTATGTGGCTCTCGATCGGTTTGATATTGGCGTCGTCTTGTTGCTCGAGCATTCCACGTCACAATAACACGCTGTGTAATGACTACTCCTCAAAAGTTTCTAAGAAATCTAGGTTATACTCGAACCCAGCTTGTGAGGATTCAGGCCGGATGAGGAACAATAGAGTTACTGTAGACGCTATGGACAGGAAAGCATAACGTGTGTAGAAATTGGGCTACTCAGGGTATAAATCACTGTGTAAAGGGTGGGTGGGATCCGAAGGGACTTTCTGTGTGAACTTTTCACACGTGGCCAGATTTAGCTTCCCCAAATTAGCAAATAAATTATCTGATGTTATGAAGGGTACTCGACTGATAATAGACATTCCTAGGCGAAAAATTTTGTAATCCTCTTTAATCAGAACAGGAAAAATATATTGATAAGCAAGGGGGGGGGAAGAATATTCAGCGTAAAGATGACTTGTTTCGACTTTCGTGCTTCGTATGATAACGTGCGTAGTTTTCCCATAGATTAAAATGTGAGGTCACTACCTCAAATCTTTTTCGGTGATGATTCCTAAAAATGGACAGCACATTCATTTTGGTGGTTGTGTGGTGATAAAATGATGACTAGACTAAGATGATCGACACAGGGCAAATACGCATTTAAAAAATTGGATACATTCACGGTTAAGTTAGGTTGATTAAAGGAATCATAGATAAAAGACAGATCGTCCGAATATTCCCACAGGGCACATGGAGAACAGTACAAGGTGGCGAACAAGCTCGTTTTTCAGTGATTCGTAATCATGCCATTACACCACATTTTATATGAACAGTGTTAGGTGAACAGAACAGAAATCATGATAAGGCGATGAGTGAAAATGTAAGTGGGGGAGAGGGGATCAGTTATCACATGCGTGACCTCGATCCGTCTCTGGACCGTGAATGGGTGTCTGCGGTGTCCTTAATCGGATCAACGGATCTGTGGTTAGTTTGTGGGTAGGGGGTGGGCCAAGGAAGCCTTAGCACCTGCACGAACTGTTTTTGGGCGCACAACGCGGGAATGTAGAGACGAATGCATACCGCTTCCGCTGTGGCTAGAACACGGCTCTTCACCAGTCTTGATTGCCCACTTCGGATTTTGTAGATTGGCCGGAATGCTTTGGTCACAGATCCCTGGAAACACTACTGAAATCTTGGGTTTCAAAAATGGTGTGGCAAAGAGTAAATAATAGTTATTTTTTTCATCTGATCGAACGGATTTTCCAGTTTGATGAAAGTACGTGTACTTGGTACCTAGCTGACATCTCAGTCTGTACTTTGGTCCCGCCCGTTTATTCTTCCGCGCCCCTCTACTAACTTAGATTAACTTCCACTCTGCTAACTTCTGACTGAGTGTCCCTGAAGGCGGCCGTCCATGTGTTGCGATCAGCGGCATGGCCAGCCCAGTCGCAAAGCCGTACATAAAATTCAAAGATGGGCTTTAGGTCCAGACGTTCTGAATCTATGTTGACTGATTTAAATCACCTCTTCAGAGGACTGTCTGGGCGGAACTTCCACCCTGGGCAAGGTGTCGATAGAAGACCTCTATTTTTGACTTCCATTTCGGGCCGAAACATTACAGACGGCACCGTTGAAGAAACGAGGAGTACATTTCTAATACCATTCTATTTTGGTTATGTCGGGGACACCAGTGTCCGAAGCCCTTTAGCTTTTTCGTGTCCACTATCCTCAGCAGCCAGATTACGCAAGATTAAGCGAGGATAGGGAGAATGGCAACCCGAAAAACACGTAGTTTTTGGGGTGCTTTATTTCGTAGCGACCTAGAGATGACTGAGTTTGAATGTGTAAATTCATGACCAAAAGTACTATGGACAAACATAACTAATTAGCACTTAGCTCTACGCAATTTGTATGTTGTTCGATGCTACAGAGCTGTTCATTGTTTGTCTACATGACGCACTGACAAATGGTTTACGAAAATTGAAAAATACCCTTTTGACTGCTTTGCTTGCGGACGGTTGAACAATTATCTCCCTTAGATATTATTGTTTATCACGTAAACGTGAAAGACATTGTTTCAATACAAACCGTCCTTCAACAACCCACCCACTTTTACCGCTTTCTGACAACCGTCGGGATTTTTGTCTCATTACCCTTTCTTTACGCTGTTCTCCGGATCTATTCAATACCTGGTATCCAGCGTACCACAATTTCGCTGCGGAGTCACAAAGAGTTGAGAAACTGCAATCAAAAAGAAGTCTGATCTCATAGTGGACCTGTCAGAGGAAGTTCGACCCTGAGATTGTGTGAACTGTTGTCGATTAGAAAGGTAATTGAATAGTCGTTGGGATGAAGTCCATTATCAGGGAGGATCCGTAATGGCTTGGCCCTGTCTATGCAGTTTAACCCATCACTATAAGCGAAGAAATTAACCCTGACTTCCATACATTTCAGAGTCACAGTAGGGCGGAATGTATGGGGGGAAGCGACGATGCCAAGTGTTCAACGTATATTACGTTAGGAGAATAGAGTGGAGTCAAACACGTTAAAACTGGGAACTATTTTTGTAGTATTGACCTTTTAACAACCTTAAGAGCAACATAAACTTAGTTATTCCTTTCCTTGGCTACTGGCGTGATGGAAGCGACTCTCTAGCAGTAAGGGATGTTCATATAGCTTAAACGGTGGTTAAGGGAGTGGGATGTGATAAGGGAATGGTGTAGCCGCATTTCACTTTACTGCCTTAGGTAATAGTCCGTCAGGACCGTACGTTTCATCAGGACGAAGTTGGGACAGTTCATTGTATACATTCAAGGGTTTAAAGAAGTGTCTGGTGGTATCGAAGCTCAAAGCACGCACTGAGTCACGGAGACTGACGAAGTTCTGAGTGAGTTATTCGTCTGAGGGAGGAATACATAATGAAACTATCCTTTTTTGGACGTCTTCAGATGAGTTTAGACGAATTCTCGGTGTTCCGAGGGAGTAGAACATTTTGTATTTTTTCAGCATATACCAACGTAGAAAGCCTACTTGTTTTATGCTATCTAACTGCACAGTTATTTTCCAGGTTTCTGTTCAGTTTTTTTTGTAGTTATCGAGAGCGTACATAGTGTAACAAGGACGACAACACACGGCAGGATACTTGTATTTCACCGGCCAAACAAGTCAAGTCATGAAACACACAATCGTTTATATAGACCCTTCTCCAGACTGCGCGGCACCAAGATTGCTATTTCCGCTGCTTGAGCACTTCTGCTGCGTTCTGGCCAGTTGCCCGTGGCCGATGGCTTGCTTCTCTTGGGCGTCATTTCCCTTCGGTTTGTCCGATTGTTTCAGTTGATGGCTCCATCGGTAGCCCCTCACATGGGCTATCTTGCTGGTTGCCGGAGATCCCGCGGCTTCCTCTCTGGTAGTCCGTATGTCTCCTTTTGCCTGCTTCGGGACGCCTCCGACGTATTCGCCGTCTGTTCTTCTGTCTGTGGCCCTCGTTTGGTTCGTCCGTTCGCCTTGATATTCACACCATTCCCCGTTACAATAGGACACTGACCATTTGTAGTTTGACTTTGATAGCGTTCTGGTGGCAGTTTGCTCTCTAGCCTTGAAAGTCCGTTACTCCTTGCGGCGTAGTTGTTACAAGTTTGGGGAAGGAAATTTGTCGGGACGGAAGTGTAAGACCACTAATGGGTAACATAAATCGGATGCAAATAGTTTGTCAAGTGATCACCGGATAATACCAAGCTGGATTGGAGAAACATGCTTAGATTAGAATTAGCTATCACGTCCCTGAGTCTGGAAAAGTTGTATGCTTTACACTGTCATCCTAAGGTCTTTCGATCGAGGCTCGGTTTAAGCGGATTATGGATCGTCTTAAAATAAACGATGGGAGAATCTTCTATTGCTGTGTGCTCGGAAAGCCTTATCAAGGGGGGAAGGCGAAAGGTATTTTGGCACAGGTTCAAGGTTGTTTACCAGACACTGGCTCAGATGTGCGTCCAGTATACGGTGGGGGAAGTAACAATATTGTTCGGGCCTAAGATTGTAAAGAAACTCGCACCAAGAACCCGATGAACTCACCTCAAACAGCACACAAAGATTAGACAACATGACTTACCAAATTTGAGCAGAGAAAATTTGAAGTCTCACTGAGTTCAGCGGCGGTGGATTTGGTTTGGGAAAACGTAAATTCTGGCCACGAAGATCAACCGGAGTTATGGCTAGAGTGTTTCGGGTCAGACTCTCCAGTGGAACGACTGATTTGAGCGGTAGAATGCGTAAACACCTTGCGGAAAACTTTAACCCCGCCGCAATCACGTTTTCGATAGAGGACTGGTGATTAGTAAGAAGAAATTTGTCCCCATCAAATTTGAAAATAGTCCAGTTCGTGTCATCGTAAAGCCAACTTTCTATAACAGAGTAGAACAGAAAACAAGAGAGGGAGGAGGGCCAATCCTGACGAACATTACTTCTCATAGTTAATGTGGAAAGAAGACCCCTGCAAACCCGAACTCCGTTCCGGATGTTCTCAAAAGGATTACGTGGTGGAAACACAATCTTTCACCATGGGTTGCGCCACAGCCTGGCAGTCTACCAAGTCAAAGATCGCTTCCGGATCAAGCAAAACGGAGATGGTCGGGGTTCTCACTCAAGCTCTGTTCACGGAATTAAGATAACCGGCAGGTAATGGCGCCAGCGAGCAGTTTCGGTATGATGTTGAACGAATAAATGTTTTTGTGGCCTCCATAAGAGGACCTGACAAATTTCTTTTAAATCCACCGGATCAGCGATTCACAACAGTATTTTGGAAATTTCTTTCTTCAACCATATTTGACACAAGTAGCTTTGTCAGTTCCAGCTGCAGTAGTGGGTTTCTATTCTCCAGAAGTAGACGGAGACAAACATAACTAGCTGACAAATCTTAATTACTCAATTCCAAATAACAAAAGACCAGGTATTTGATATTTTCTACCTCAGAATGCTTTCAGCACATGTTTTACACTAAAGAAGTCATCCATTCAATGATTTTACTAGAGTAGAATAAAATCTAATCGAGATGTTAAAAAATCGGTCAACGTGTCACACATGCACATACTCACAAAACTAATGGTCTCTTCTCTTCTGTCGCGTAGTTTTAGTACACAAGCCCCGTAGCTCTTATGTTCTCTCTCACACATACACTAGCTGATAGGTCGATTTCATGTTTGTCTGTCAAGCACTTTGAGGACTGGATCAATAAAACTGTGGGTGAATGAAACTGCTTCGGAGCTGCTGATAGTGACCCGTTCAGATAAAAACTAAATCAGTTCACTTAGCAGGTTTTCAGGTTACCGACCGGCTTGCCAGACCTTCGGATACCAGTGATGATTTGACCCATGGAATAAACTAACGAAAGCCAGTGAAACTTTTATACGACCCCGTTGAAAACATTCAATCGTGTAGCAACTAACTATCTGAAAGCGAAGTGGCTGGATGAGAACTGACCTAAAATTCAGTCTGTTTGGTGTGTGTGCATGCACATTCATGTTTATCACTGTACCATCTAAGACGATCCTTTCCACTTGTTTAGGGTCATCAGTGGCAGTACGACACTGTGCTTCGTTCGTCTACACTACACCTTTCTCATAACTTGCTTGTGCTTGGTTGCAGTGTAAGGGGTGCATCCCATAGTCTCAAACAGCCAATACACTATTAGAGGTAACCGGACAAATGACGTTGAGATTTGGAGTAGAGAACCACACAAGGTCCCGATAAATTAGGTGTGGAAAGCAGCGGGTTGACAGTGGATTACTGTCTACGAGCAAAAGCGACCCGTGGTGGTAGGATTCGAGCCTCTGGCCTGTGAGGTGGTAGGTGAACCCTCCGAACCATTAGATTACCGCCAAAGTTAGTGCCACAGGCAGGATATGGACCCACTGAGGAAACCTCACTGGATTTAAGTACCATATGTGAGGGTGCGTGCTGGCTCATGGTCGATACCCAGCCATGTCCCGTCACCAATCCGCATGTCGGCGCCTGTACTGAATCTAGGTCAGTGCTTGTGTCAGCGGATGCAAGAATGACAAGGTAGCCGATCAGTGAGACGTGAACGGATTGCGGTCAAGTGGTAGCTAGTCATGTGTCACCAATCTACCAATCAGAAGAGAGGCTATTTGATACATGTATGAAGTAATTGGTTTGCACCGCAACGATTGGTGTCAGTGGTTGTTTCTTATATAAACAGTGTGTTTTGTGCTAATTAGGTGAGATGATTCGTGTGTGGTACAGGGTTCTCGCTGGGGTTGGTGGGGCGGTATAAAACACCGTACTTTAATGTATTGTTAGGAGAACCAAATACCAAAACATCAAACTAACCCTAGATAGAAGGTCGGACGATCGCAAGAGAATAGACTTTTGCGTTTGGGCGCGCACTACTATTTACGATGATAGCAGGGGTGAGTTCGAGAACGGAAATCAGTTAAAGACGTGTATGAAAATCACAAATGGTCGATTTTGGTAAATTTTGGTGTGCGTAGTTCAAGAATTAGGCTTTTACACACAAAAAGGGAACAATGCGCACTGCAATTTCATCATTTTAACCCATTTTTAAAGGTGTTGTAGGTAAATGCTTTCGCAACTACGTGATCACAGACATGTATTCTATGAGTCACGTTTCCCACAATTCCATGTGCATTGAACCAGATGTTCTGGCGTCTCTTTTCCACGCTCTCAACCGGGTATAGAGTTCATGAATTGGGACATCAATAACTCCATCTTCTAGACGGAACTAACTAATTCTCACTACACACTGATTACACTGCAGTCTCACCAGGTGAGACTCTAAAATAAACTGGTTGGTCCAACTGTGCGACGGACTGGATAACTGGATAATTCTGGCTGGTCGAGAGCGCATAGCACTACATGAATGCACAGAGAAAAACCAAAGACCTTTGGCATATACTTCCCAGTTGTATCACGTTTTTCGTCTTCTAACTTATTCGACTTGGGTATTGTTAGTTCATAACAAGCCGTACCATATAACATGGGGATTGATTTAGTAGTTTCTTTTTTTAAATTTCTTTCGAGGGGTCTGTTCCGATGAAGTCGGATACATGTTAAATGAATGTAACACACTGACCACAAATGGCATGGCTGTGGTTATTAACTTGGGCCAATTTTCCGCCCACACGACAATAGTATCTGTCTCCCTCCCCTCCCCCGTCACAGAATCATCGGGAAGACAAACTTAACTGCACCACACCAGTGACGTGAAGCTGCGTGGAGAACAAGAAAAAGGTTTTTTGTCGTCTGTATCGTCGGAGAAATGCATTTTTTTTTATGGTCGTCAAGCTGAAGACAATCCTTTGGGACAGGGACTCGGTCTGGATAAGTCAAAACCCCTGTGCGCCACTGTGACGAACAAATTAATCTTGACTTGTGACTTGCACAAGTTGGGAACTACTGGTCGGCCAGCATCCATAAGAGTACGTAGTTGCTTTAAATTCTGTTAATTTAACCTCTCCTTGAATCGTATCAGAATGGTCTTGCACCTTTAGACTCATAGGAGCGAAAGGTTATATTATATCTTTCCTCCTATTTTTAACTACTCGGCAACCTTAAACAGCAAAATACTGCCTCGTTATGACTAGAGCAAGTGTGAACACAGGTAGAAGATAGCCGGTTGGTCGAAACAAAGAGCCAGAGAGTGTCTGTAGGAACAGTACGTGTTCGAATAGCGCAGTAGTTGACGGTATCTAACGTGACATATGTGAAGCATGGTTCCACGTTCGTTGTGGAGAACTTTCCGAGGTGCATTATCATCTGTACCGCAGACACAAAGATTTGACTTGGGTTTTCCCCATTTGTGTGAAGTTCCTTCGAACAGGGCTTCAAAGCAAAGCCGTAAATACATGTCAAACAAGCGTTGGTCTGACCTCACCTCTCGAGCACGGTCAATATATGCCAAACAAGAGTATTACAACTAGTCAAGTAAATTGCCGTGTTGTTAGTGTAAACAACTCGATAAAAAGCTCCACTGTGCCTGGTTTTTCGATGATGACCGAGTGTGCAGTCGACGAGACGGAACAGTCAGAAGGTTTCCACTCGATCCTTGAGCAGCAGGAATTGACGAAAGACCAACCTTGTAAGGACCCTCACGAGAGAGTAACTTCAGCGCGCGTGGCCCCGAGGCGAAATATAAAATCCCGTGCTAACCTTAGTAATACAAGGAAGAACTGCAAGAGCTAAGTGAAGACACCAGACAAGGAAACATCAATAGAAATCACAAGTCTCTCTTGTGATATTCTAGATTCGACCAGAAGAGATGAAGCCTTGGAAGACGAGAAACGTCAGTTTCCCTCGACCCTGATTCGCCTGCACGAACAACCTGAGGCAGCCTTAGACAGAATAGTAGCTGTAATACGAATAACAGAGGTCTCCCTGAGAGAAGGTGGTTTGAAGGAGCGGGCGATCAGTGTCACATAATGAACCTCCTACGGATAGGTATGCCGGGCCACTTTGTCATTAAACGAGTCTTATGAATAGGCAAATAGACCGGGTAGAAGAATAGGGAAACGAAAGCGCCCAGGTCAAAAGTGGCACAGTTTTTTATTCCCAAGCATGGAGATCTTTTTCTGGCTGCAGCTGATCGCATCAGAGCCGTCACAAATGGTTCAGTCACCGTCGAGCCGGAAGTTTCAGAGCGGAGCACGTCCAGCACCGCGGCCAAGGGTTTGAATCTTCAAAGATCACATTATAACACAACCAGATTGAAGTCACTGATAGCGACAGTGCCCCGCCTAAACTCTTCACCCCAAGTCACAAGGGTGACAAGGGACGAAACTCCCCAAACAGAGAGTCTCCATGAGAAGCAGGAAATCATTTGAGCTGGAGCGTTTACAAATATAAGCACTCCGGTGGGGGAACCTACTGATCGGCCTCAAGTAAATGTGACCAGGACCCCACGACAAGTAGCCTAAGCACAACCCCGACGCAAACTCTAAAAAACTGGAGAATGGCTCGGAACTAAATTCCGAGCAGGCCCGATCCCCTGGTAAACTGAGAGTTCCTCAGGGGTCATCGAAACTATTTGTTCTGTACACCAGCACAGCAAGCGTAGAAAACAAGTGGTCCTAACTTAGGGCCCGTACGCGTGAAGTCGATGTGATTGCAATCACGGAGACATGTTTGAGACCCCACGAAGATACCCGGAGCTTTTGCCCGCGAAAATACGTTCTGAACAGGATGGATAGGCAGGAAGCACAGGGTGGAGGCGTGTTACTGTTCATAGCGGGCAATACACTCAACGTGAGCGGGCCCTACTCAGCCTACGTAACGTGCAATCCATAGCGATCAAAGTTAGTCTAAACCGCGTAAACCTAACTGTTGTATCCTGAATTCGGTCAACAGGAGGAAGGCACGTTTGTATGGGTGAAAGTGTATACAGTAGCAACGTATGGCAAGCACAAGTACGGGTAAGCAATTAAAAACGCAAGCACATATGTTAGTCCGTGAGTCAACGACGTGTGCAATCGAAAGAGCAACAAAACTGAACAGTCGGATTAAGCCGTGCAAAGTCATGCAACGTGATGCAATGTAATTGGTCAGTGCTGTCCGGGACAAAGCACGAAAAACGTCAGCTGTGTATGTGTATAGACGACTGCAAGCGTGCGCCCATGATTGCATGGGATTCACATCAATCGTGCGTGTGTTTGAGCACGCCACCGTTCAAAAAGAACACAACACTAACAATAGCTCGTATATACCTAAGTCCGTCCTTCAGGGATGAGGAGGATGCAGAGCTGTTTCTCTGTATAGATGACCTGATAAACCTGTGTTCTATTTTCCTAGTATTGGTCCAATTTAATGATCCTGAAGTGGGTTGGATCAACGAATTAGCACCCGAGAGGAAATTTGGATCATTATTGGTGGAATTACTGCACGTGAATGGTTTAACGCAACACGTTAAGGAAGAAACAAAGTGCAGACATGCGCAGAGAGCTTCCACCCTAAATCTGGCAACCATCAGATACCTAGGGGATATTGCAAGCATAACCGTAGGAGGTCCGCCGGGAAAGACTGACCACGGAGTGCTAAGATTAGTGGTCAACACACAGAGGTCCTGTGCTTCCGGCGCTACTTCCACCGAATTGATTCGGGATTTATTCGAGAGGTCGGAGAAGCGTTAGACTAGTGGCAGATAGAGAGGAAAACTACGTAGAAAGACTGGTTCCGCATCCGGGACGGCGTAGAACGTTTGACGGACCAGGAAGCCCCACTCAGAAGGATGCGAAAGCGACGAGGCCGGCCGTGATGCATTAGTCGAGTACACAACGCATTCCAGGTGAAAAAGCTGCGTGGGCGAAATAAAGGTATAGTGGTAGCAATCGAAAATTCCTACAGTACAACGCTGTGAGGACTAGGTGTTCGGCTATGAAGATAGCTGGTAGAAAGAAAAATGAGGAAAAATCAACAAAGGATGCCAAAATCAACCCCATGTCTTACTTTAATTACTTGAAGTCGAAATCGGCACTCCGTAACCAGCTCTGAAAGGTTGGGTGCGCTCATGCTTTTCTCCCATTGGGTCTACGGAGTGGACAGTGGTACACCGGGTCAACCCTTAGACGATCTGGCTCTTTTACCGGCCATGGAGGATACCGTAATACACATTTCAGAAGTAGCCACGATCTTGAGCGGGTTGGAGACTTCCAAAATGGCAGGGCCTGATGGTATCCACCCTTCCATCCTGAAGCTGCTAGCTGACGTACTTGAGGAACATCTAACCGCACTATCCACCGTATCGATGGAAGAGTGTGTGATCCCTGAGGATTGAATGAGGTCTACAGTGTGTCCAGTTCACAAGGGCGGAGACAGTGAGAGTTGCTCGAACTACCGTTCTATGAGCCTCAAATCAGTAGTCCTTAAGGTGAGGGAAAGAATTTTGGGGGATAGGACAGCAAATTATTTAGCAGTACCAAGTCAACATATTTTCGTAACACGTCTTTCATGCCTGACCGACCTGTAAAACTTTCTTGACGAGGTAACAGGCACACTAGAGAGGGGAACAAGTGGAAATATGTTACCTTAAATACAAAAAGGCTTTCGACCCACTAAAATACCGCCTCTTACTTAATAAACCAGCTGTCTTCGGTTTAACCCTCAAATTACAGCTTGGATGAGGAACTTTATAACAGGTAGAAGCTTCAAATTTCGTGTAGAGAGCATGTCGCGAATGGGTTTCTGTAATAGTCGTAATAAACTGAATTAACAGTCTGTATTGAAATTGTCCCCCCCCCAGAACTACACAAACGAAAGTAGCAAGAACATCAAGGCCACGAAATAGCACGTTAGTTGTATTTCAGAGTGGGTTTGTATAAATATGTTAAATTATATAATATAATTGGTAGACTTAAAGATGACCAAGCACAGGGAGCTTTTGTCGGACTCGTTCGCGGCTATCCTGGTTGGCTGAGGCTCATCCGTGTATGTGGTTACGAAGCTGTACTTGGTCGCATCACGCTGCTGAATCAGCCCAGTTTTCTACACTGTGGTGCACCTCAGAGTTCAGCACTGGGGCCTCTACTATCTCTAATGTTCGTAAACGACCTCGCCGTGGGTCTAGAAAACCCCATCTTCGTACTTGGAGACGATGCCAAAGTGGTCGAGTCCATATCGGGCGATTCCACTCAGCGAGACCTGGACAGGGGATACCAGTAGTCTGAAAAATAGCAGTAGCAACGAGAAGGTCGAGGATTCTACTGCCACTGTACAAAACGTTTGTGCGTACCCACTTGAAAAACTATGTCCAGGCTTGGAGGCCGTACATGACAAAGGCACTGAGATTATGGAGCTGGTGCAGAGACATGTCACGAGTTGTTTTGCCTCCCTACGGAGGCTCGGTTATGAGCAGCTTTTCGAGAGATCAATCTGTATTTAATAGAACGTAGAAGGCTTCTGGATGACCTGGTAGAAACCCTTAAAGTAATAAAAGGAATAATTGATGTGGGTGGAGCAGTGAGGTAGCAATACCGTATTCCGACGACATGCCCTTTACTTACGGAAAGAGAGAGTGAAGATTCGACTAAAAGCAAAATTCTTCTTCGTTAAGGTGGTCATCGATTGGAACAGATTACCGAATGAAGTGGTTTCAGCGTCGAGTGTGAGGGATTTCGAGAAAGGGCTTCACAGAAAATTGAACTACATGTTTAACGAAAGAGTGCAAGGAGTGACCCTGCATCCCTTTTACGCCCTTCCCCTCACTCTACTTCCTTTTTCAACCATACCTCTCCATTGCCATCTAATTTATCGTTTCATCTACCTTATCACTTTTGATCCCGTTAGCCCTGAGTAACTTCATCTGACTCATGGCCCTATGGATGACTGGCCACCAGCTGCTAGCAGCTGACAACAAGAACCCTGTACAATCTTCAGATTGGTGCACAGTGGCCGGAGGTCTTCCTTTTTCCGTTTTCCCTGCCATTAGATTGAAGAAGCCCTGGCCTTTCCGCTTGTTGCAGCACCGGGGGGTCCAAGGAGCTCACAGTGCAAGAAACTGGACAGTTTTGGAGCACCACCGTACATGTCCTGTGAACCGAACTCAAATGAACTGAATTGGCGTTTGTTCCTCTTGTTTTGGACATTTTACTCCAAAACGTTCATTCTTGAAGTCCGAGTGGTGGCTGGTCGATAGCCTTATGCCTAAACCGTATTCTCACGGTTTAATGTCATTGACTTCCCTCAGGACAACCGTCACAATCACCATCTCAAGTTATTCACAAAAAGCATTGTTAGCATGATGAACTTTGATCTCACAGATAATTGAAAACCCACTAGTATTTTTCACATCCCAAAGTCCAACGCCGTGAGCCTGAATCAAAAAGGGTGTCATTCCACTTACCGGACAGAGGCTGTACCAGCTGACCTGTTGCGGCACCTCCAGTCGGGTCTGAATAACGCAAGTGAATATCCAATGATGCGCAAACCACTACTCCAATGATACACGGTAGTCGTTCCTTTTGAGATGCGCTGGAAGTTATCAAATTAAATTGCGTATTTGAACTGCGTGATCCACCTTACACTATCATGTCTGGGCTCACTCACAGAGTCTATGGATTTACTCCTGTTCAATTGGAAATTATTTTACTTCCGTGTTGCTTGAAAGGTCTGAACGTGAGTCTTCAAAGAATGCTCCGATGTTCCTAAAAAAGAAAGCTCCTGGTCTTTCGATATACAGTCCGATACTTCACCAAATCGTCAGCAGTTTATGTTGTACGTCATACATCGATGACTTTGAAAGTATTGGAATTCACGTCTGCATTCATGACTGGTCACCTACTGGGAAAGTAAAGTGGAGTGTGCTCTGAAAAGTCCATCAGATCTATTTCCCTACTCATGATCAGAAAACGAATATCAATCTTCCACAAAGCCTTCGATGTATAAACTACTGTGCGTTACGCAACTCAGGGCCAACAACCTCCAGAATACCGAAAGCTGGATCAACGTAGCTGAGTTTAAACGTGGACGGTGGCGAAAACGGAGGTCCCTAGACCGAGTTGCGTTGGTTGTTTCACGCACACTTCTGTGCGGATTTTGTCGATGTGTGGCTTGACTGGGCGGGAGCTGATGAAGAGTGGATCGAGAGAGTATGTTCGTGAATTGACAGGAGTATGTGGTCCTTAATCGTCAAAGTTGGTCGTGCAGTACCTGATAAGCTTGTAGGCTGGCATACAGGATAACTAGAGGATTTGCTTCAAATCACAACCTTTATTGAAATAATGTTCACTAAAATCGGAAAGCTTTCGGTTTTAGCGTTGTGAAAACTTGGAGTGCCGCACAATCTTGTACCACAATTCATAACCCCTTACGTTCCCCCTCACTGGCTCTCCTGTTCTTCTGTAATTTCGCCCGTTTTCAAAGTGACCGATGTTGTCTCATGCTCAAGTTTCCGAAATTACTCTTCCTCTGTTAGTAACATTCTTAGGAATATTCTCACCGACTTCATCATTAGAAAGCACGACAAATTCACTCAGAATATTATCTAATACCAATCATGGCCTTCATTCTGCACGGTTCAAAACTGTTTCTTGCTTTTCCACTCACTCGAAATTCAGAATACTTCTTTCGCGTGTAGACATAGTCTCTGCTCTTGTTCCCCCATACTTCTGGTCCGCGACCAAAGATCTTCGTCGTTAATAAAAAGGTATTTACTGCTTCGTTCTACTCCCACGCCGTCATTCCCACGTTCTAACAAGCCTCTATGTTATTTTCTTGGATTCCACGGTAAATCATACACTTGCTGCAAATTCACCCATTAGAGGGTGCGTGAAAGGATTCATTTACTTGAATTAATCAACCGAGTTAAGCGTCATTATCCTTCGGCAAATCCATATTCGGACAGGTTATTTATTTTGAATTTCTTCATGTCTTGTCTTTTTGTCTACTTCACGGAGGACACAAACTCACTCTCGAAATCGTGAGGAACGTCGCCCATGCCATAACAAATAGCTCGAGATCGATAAACAGACGGATTGACCTAGACCACGTCTATTCACCGATGTGATCGAATGACCAATCAGTGTGCTCCGATGGTAACGGGGTCAATTCAGTCCATGGTGCGACAACGCCAAATGACGGTGAACAAAGCAACTAGCTAGCGTCGCTGCCCCATCTCTCTCACCCAAGGCGCACTAGAGGTAACCAATCAACGATTGAATACAAAGCATCGGCAACCCAAAGAAGGAGACGGAGTCACACAAATAAACACTCGCCGCACCACCTTAGCACTTCCGCTGCGGATGGGACGCGTTTGTAATTAAACTACCCGGCTTGACGGACACAAGAACCTGTTGAATCCGAGCTGCGAGAAAGAACATCATTTTGCCATATAAAAGCAATCGGTCTACAGGCTGAGGTAGAGGGAATCCTCCCGTACGGGCCTCGTCTCAAAAAATTCGTTGGCATGAACTCAAGTTGCTCCATCAATACATGGCTAAGTTTTATCGTGATTATACTATCGTTCATCTATACCACCACATTGGCAGGTAGTGGATTTCATAGGTTTATGCCCCTTTAAGACAACCGGTAAACCGGTTGAATGCAGCTTCAAGAAAGCCCTTGATGTAATGGAAAATCCACTTGCATTTTCCACATCGAAAAGTCGGACGCCGCGAGCCGGAATCCAACCGGCGACCCTCCGCATACCGGGCAGATGCTCTACCGGCTGAGCTATCGCGGCCCGGACAGCCGGGTGTGAATAACGTTAGTGAATAATCGATAGTGCGCAAACCACTATTCCAATGATACACAGTATCTATCCTGGTTTTAATCATTGGGCTAGCCTAGTCGGTCAATTCCCAATGGGACGAACAGCACACACATGAACGTGGTCCATTGGACATAATAATACAACAACGAAAATGTGCGAGGGGCTCTGGATAGTAGTAAAAATCTAATAACTTCAGTTTTTCATGGTAATTCGCCTAACTCTCTTTTTGTATTTGTATGATAAACTTTTGTAAGCGATATGCTTGCATCTCAGTCAAAAACTCTGTCAAGATAAACAAAATATGCAACAAAGGGCATATGAGAGTGAAAAAGGAAAAGAAAAGATTTACCATGTCTAGGAAGTAATTCCGATTTACCCTTGTCCCCTTTGGTCAGTACCCGCACCAGATAGAGCACAAGAGAGTTTTGTATTCGTTGATTCTGGAAGGAACGTGGCGAAATTCAGATCTGGTCGATGAGAGAAAACGACGGAGGGATAATTCAGAGTGTAGTGGATGATTTGTGTCCTGTAATATCTTGTGGCCCAGGGCTAAGCACGATTCAGTGTGTTGACTAGTTCATTCAAGAGAAGGTCTAAGGAGAGGAATAAAACGCGGCTAATAATTAACAACCGCAGAGAAACGCTTTGAAGTCTTGTTTTAAAGGTCGGGGGAAATTTACGGCTAAACAATAATAGTAAGACCGGGAGAACACATTGAAGTACCAACTTGGAGACAATTTTTGGTGGTGTACGAAATTGCCCAAGTTTTCTTATTTTAAAAGATAGGCGTTCCAGTCTACCGATATACTACTGAATGTGAGAAACCTATTTTAAATTGGTGTCTAGTTTAACACCCATATACTTGATGGAACTAACTCTCGGTAGGAATTTGGAATTCAGAGTGCGCGAGGGACTGAAAACACATTAAAGGCATTTAGATGGAATCCGTTTTAGACCCATCCGGGAAGAAAAACATTCTATCCAAGATAGATTTTCATCGAATTTCCTGGAATCCGGGTGGTTAGAAGTAACTTGACAAAGGGCAAAGCCATCAGCATATTTGAAAGTTGGATAGAGAAGAAAGCGGATGATCGCTATTACAGGTCGAAAATAAAAAAGGATAGCACTGCACACTGCAGTACACCGGAATTGTTCACAAGTGGTTTAGATATGTTTTTCCCGACTTTAGTTTGCTGAACTCGATTATAAAAATAGTTCGATAGCCAAGAAGGAAGTTGTGCGGGACAGTCGAAAGCTTCAAGCTTCTGGAGGCTTAATTCGAAACCGGATGTGATTTGTCCCTCACGTGTTGTGTCAGTTTTCGTCTGGCCAATGGTCTGTTGTGAGATGGAGGGTGGGCCAGGGCAGCTTAAGAGCACACACGAATTGTTTTAAGCACACAGAGGACGCCGATAGCGTCAGCTGCGGCTATGATGCGACATTTTGCGGGTCTTGATTATCGACCCCGAACCTTATACAGGGCACAGAAAACCTCGGATACGTTTACCGTGTGATTAGACTGAGCTATGTGTGAAACCACCGTGCTTGTAAGTGATTTAATTGCTCCAGTGTTCAACCATGTAGGGTGGTTCTCGCTGTTGCGTTCAGAAAAAAGCCTGGTTGTGCAACCGATGTACCTTGTTCCACAGGAACAAGTGAATGAGACACATAATGAGGCTGCGGAATGAGATATTTTGTTTTCCAACCGCAAATACACTACTGGCCTTGACTGGAACATCATCCGGAGATTAGCTGCTTGAAATGTTTTGCCGAACACACTCGATAATCATCTCTGCGCAACCCTGCCATCGTAGTGCCTTTAAACGGCAAAAATATGTATACCGTCCCTCCACCACAGACCCTCTTGGAATTTTGACCTCAATCAGCATCATCTTATGAGATAGGCGATCCCGGCGGCTATTCTGGATAAAAAAAGCCTCACATTTTCCGGAGTTCTTCAGTGGTGTCCTCTGACCATATTCGTCTTGTTCTGTTTGTGAAGCATCTAATTAGGTTCCTTTTTCATCTTGAGAGGCACGAAACTGTGGAAGTGAATATACTGCCCATTCCACTTCATCTTCCTATGTGCTGACCGACCGGCCGGACCACCTTCACGACAACTCATCCGAAGGTCCAAGAAGTCTATTGTGTTGTTTGACTTTTTTTCCATTGTGAACTGCAAGTTTGCAAGATCTGAGTTAAACATGTTCAGCAGTTGACTTACCTGGCCTGAGGACTCGATTATATACACGATGTCATCTGCATAGTGTCTGTATAAACAACAGCTGTGGATTATTGATTCAAATGAGTCATTTCCCAACTTTGCCAGAAAGGTGTCGGCAAACAGTGCTTCGAGTGGGGGGGGGGCACATTGCTAACCCGTCCTTCTGATGGTAGATCTGAGCTCTGACGACTCATTGCTATGCAAAGCACACCCCTTCGACGATCGTGTTTGAAAGATGAGAATGTTGACTCATCGGTCCAAATGATGGTTTTACATTGTTGAATTGATCGATCCACCTACTTAAAAGATCGAAATACTTATTAAACTCGTGGCCTGACTTCCCTGATTCCCATCATCCGATGACATACCAGACGCCCTTCATCTTTGTGAACATTGAGTGAACTCGAAAGAGCAGACAGATGTGTGAGCTGTCGGCTTGGAAAGTGTACATAAGTGTGTCTAACCTTCATAACAAAACTCATGCTGCGGTAGACTTCATGACGTAAGAGTACCACCGTGTTACCCTCGTTTTAATTATTTCGAGTGGCTGGTATTGAACCTCGGTTTGCTTGGGAGAGGAGAGGCGTATTTTGGCGAATAATGTACTGCAGCACAAAAAAGTTCTGAATTGTCGTTGTTGCTGAACCTACTAAGGGCTTTCATTGGATTACAGTGTGCGCTTTGTATTTACGATAAAAACCATTCCGTTTCTTTCTTATGGAGTGAAAACAGGATCACAGATTTTTCCGGGAGTGGCGACCCGTAACAGGCTTTGCTTACTGAAGCATCACACTCGCTAAAACACAAATAGGAGCAATCTACTTGTAAGCATGCGGAACTAGCCAAATACGTTTGGTGTCGTATTGTAGATGTTTATGCCCACAAAATCCAATAAAGCATACAATATGCAGTCGTATCTGGGAGCATTCGAGAAGCAGTTGAGATGTGGTCGATCTCTGACTGAAGACGCCGTTTTGAGATTGTGGAACGACAGACAGCTTTTTGCTGCTCCTCAGCTGTACCACAGATCAAGTCAAGTCAAGTGATTGCTTCATGCACCCGGAGGTGAATATTCAGCGGCTATATGACCATTAAGTACAAACATAATTAGAGAAAAATATATGGAAAATGAGGAAACTATTAAGCTGAACCGGTTTTTCACTTCGTTTATAACAGTGTTAGTGATGTTGATGGCCCTGACAAGATAGGAGACCGTAGGTGATCTGTAAGTAATGGTATGGGCAAACAAGTGTTTGTGGTTAGACTGAGTGGAAGATGTAGAAACACATTTGCTAAGATCTGGACGAAAAGGACGTGAATGGTCCCCAAGCAGCTCTCTCATCGCGCTCCCAATTGGGCTCAACCGAAGAATGAAGTGCATGCTAGCCAACATTTTGCGATGTGCTGCTGCCTTCTAAATGATTATATTGCAACAGAAGTACGACATTTTAAGCTGCAATGTATCTTTTTGCGTTTTCTTACTGATTTCAGTTGGAAGCTTCAGAATTACCTGGGATGATATGATGCTTCATGGACTAGTTGAACGCCACTGCATAGAAAGATGCCAATTAACACCACCGGAGCCTAATTTGCATGGGCTTAGGTATGCTGAATGCACATAAAACGGACGGAAAGTGGTCGACCGACTTTCACTAATTACCCCAATTTCGTTTATTCGCCAAATGTGGTACTTTGACATTCTGCGATCTTATGAGCTTAACCACTAAGTCACCCAGATTTAAAAGCAGAATATCCATTCTCGTACATTCTACAACTGAAGAGGAGTTTGGTCGTTTCAAGATGGCCATTTCAGGTCGATGTACGGCGGCAGTGCGCTCTCTTGATCGAGTATGGTTGTCGTACGTGGACATGTGGGCTGGTTACGATGTTAGATGGATCACTGCACATTCATTGGCAGATGCTTCGCTTGTTATTAAATGACAACCTGCTTGATTAGTAACAATGCTGTTTCACGCCTTGCAAAACATAAAAACCGAAAAGACTATTCTGCTGCTTGGATGTTTAGTACTCCGGAAACCATGTACTAACTAGATCCCGAGAATGGCCTATGGAACGGGCAACAAGCCAAAAGTTCCCACTCGTGCTAAGAGACGGTAAAAGTAGGTGGGATAGGTGAAGGACGTTTTGTATTGAAACAATGTCTTTCACGTTTACTATTGGGAGCGACACCGGACGCGAAACTAGCTAAGGGAACTAAACTTTCAACAGTCCCCAAGCAAAGCAGTCAAAAATGTATTTTTCAATTGGCGGAAACCAATTGTCCTTACTGCAAGCAGACAAACAACGCACAGCCCTGTGGCATCGAACAACATGCAAACTGCTTAGAGCTGAGTGCTAATTTGTTATGTTTGTCTAGAGTAATTTTTGATCATGAATTTACACATTCAAACTCAGTCATCTCCAGGTCACTACAGGGGAATTGTGGATTCAGGATGTTACAGAAAGACTCCATTGCTGGAGAGAAGGAACAGTGGTAAGATACTTGGGAAACCGACTTTGCGAGGTTGAGGTAGAAAAAGAAATTAAACGACGAAATAGAAGACAAGTATTTGAAAGACCGGCGTTCTAGAAAGTGAAAAAGGTTCAAATGAACCGGCCGTCTGTATCAAGGAAGGGTATTTGTTGACGCATCGATAGACAGCCTAGTTTCGTCAGCGAACAGCAGTCATAGTCTGTCTACGGCAAAGCTCAAGCTAGCAAAGCGGGTCGATGGCCCAGTCAGTTCGTGACGAAACGGAATGAAATCATCCAATCAGCCGCGAACAGTTTTAGGATTTATCTCAGTTAAGTCAGGACCTGCTCCCGTATAGAGTCTATAGCCCGTGGTCCTCGGTTTGTGACACGATAGCGAATATACTCGGCAGCGCGCAAAGCAGAACTCAAAACGCTGGAGCGGGACAACGTGTGTATTGGAGGAGCGCGACGGCGTGCAGACGACGTACACAGGCGGAGCAAGTGGCGCCACCAAAAACGGGCATTGTTCAAATAAACAAATTTGTTAGTCTTCGTCATCGAGTGCTTTATTGGTAGCACTACAGGGGTCTCTCCCTAGAAGGCCGACGCAGTTAGGCTTCGACCCGTGATGGGTACGTCGGATTCGGTGGCGAGAGACGTTTTCCATGCCTCCCGCCGCGGTCGCACACAACAGCGAAGCCAGCACAAGCCGTTCTCCATGACTCACACTGGTCGCTGTGCGTCGATCGCAAAATTGCGTCCTCCTCAAAATGTTATCCGACCGGGGTAGATCCTGTTCGTGACCTGTCAGTGGTGATTGTGTTGTAGGGTTTGTCGTTGTCGGCATATCCCAAAGTTCCGTGTCCCTGTGGTTGTCATTGTCTTCGTAAGCGAGCCAGCGTCCGGCGTCAAATGAGTCCAGTCGCGATCCAGTGAGCCTTGTGTTGAAGCCATGCGAGATCCTGGAATTCCATATGGTTCTGTCCGACGGGATGAGCTGGAAGGCAAGAAACACAAGGAAGCTGCGCCTCGAGGCGCGATCGGATATTCGACTGAGGGGGACATTCCGGTGCAATACAGGCTGCCGCCACCCTTGTCGTGATCACCACGTGGTCGTGCATTCATGTATAATAGGACTATGTACAAGTTGAATATGAAGAGTAAACTTAAATATATACAACTGTTACATATTCAGAAAACCTCGTTGGCTGTCGCAGCTCGCGGCCGCGTCGATTTCTCCTGTTGACCGGTGCAGCTGTGTCTTTCGTGGAGTTTAGTGTTGAAACAGGTAACGAGGGGTCGTTAGTGGGAGTAACAGGGGCCGACTCGGGACGACTAACCGAAGGTTGTGAGCAGGTAGGGACACTGAGAGGGTTGTTCGAGGTGGGTTCTGCCTCGATGAAGGCTGGTTTGAGGCGGTCTATGCTGATGGTCTCCTTCCTGCCCTCGACGTCCACCACGCATTTCTTTTCCTTTCGCTGGACGACGCGGAACGGGCCAGAGTAAGCCGCCTGCAGTGGTGATCGCACTGCATCTACTCGAATAAACACATGGCTGGTGGTAGCTAGAGCGGTAGGTATGTAGTTGCTCAGGGTTTGTTCTCGTGGTGGGATGGGCTTTATCACCCGCATTTGGTGCGACAACCGTTTTGCGTAATCCCCGCAATTAAAACTCATAGGTGGTAATGGAGAAACCAACTCACCTGGAAGTCGTAGTGTGCAACCATAAACCAGTTCAGCCGCCGTAACACCCATATCGGCTTTAACGGTGTTACGCAGTCCTAAGAGAACGATCGGCAAAACTTCACTCCATAATGGGTTATCACGAGCACGAAGGGCAGCTTTCAGCTGGCGATGGAATCGCTCCACCATGCCATTGGCTTGAGGATGATAGGCCGTCGTCTTGTTGTGTCGACAACCGAATGCGTTTAGTAGCTCGTGGAAGGCGCCGTCGAAATGAGAACCGCGATCAGTGGTCACGATAGCAGGACAACCGAACTGACTCACCCAACCAGTTAGAAATGCTTTTGCAGCTTCCTCTGAGGTTGGGCGCGGAATGGGTATGGCCTGTGGCCAGCGAGTGAAACGATCTACGCAAGTGAGGATGTAGACGCAGCCATTGGATGGCGGAAGTGGCCCCACGAGATCCACATGCACATGATGAAAGCGTGCGTCCGGTTCGCAGAATGTGCCTAAAGTAGATTTGGTGTGACGCTGTATCTTAACTCGTTGACACTGAAGACAAGCACGGCCCAAAGACGTACGTCACGTTTGACGCAAGGCCAGACGAATCGCTCGGTGACTAGTTTCACTGAGGCGGTTACCCCAGGGTGCGATAAGTTGTGGAGGCTGGTAAAAACTCGTCGGCGAAAACTGGCAGGAACTAGTGGTCGGGGTCGACCTTGTGACACATCGCAAATGATAGTTACGTCTGAAGTTGGAAGGGCCACTGGCACTAGGTGCAGGGAGCTGTTGTGTCTAAGTTGCTCTACCTCAGGATCTGTCGTTTGGGCTGCGGCGATTGCTTCTAGGTCTATGCCCATGGGTAGTGGGTAGTCGATATTGTGGACGCGTGAGAGTGCGTCTGCTACGGGATTGTGTGCCCCAGAGACGTGTCGAATGTCCGTAGTAAACTGCGAAACATAGTCTAAGTGGCGAATCTCGCGTGGCGAATATCGGTCAGAAGCTGACTGGAGGGCGTAAACTAGCGGTCTATGATCTGTGAACACTGTGAACGTTTGGCCCTCGAGTGTGTGCCGGAAACGTCGGATACCCAAATAGATTTCCAGCAGTTCTCTGCTGAACGTACTATATCGGGATTCCGCAGGCTGGAGACGCTTGGAGAAGAAAGCTATTGGTTGCCATGAATTGTTGACGAATTGCTGCAACACTGCTCCAAAAGCCGTGTCCCAAGCATCTGTTCCTAATGCCAGGGGAGCAGAAGGATCGGGATGTGCAAGGAGTGCTATGTTGGCGATAGCGTCCTTGATCAAAGTAAAAGCTGCCTGCGCCGTGTCGGGAAAATGAATTTCCGCTTACCTCCACGTAAAAGGTCTGTTGGAGGCTGCATTATTTCGGCGCAGTGTGGGATAAAGCGGCGATAAAAGTTAACCAGGCCAGAAAATTGGCGCAACTGTCGGTAAGAGTGAGGCTCAGGATAGTCGCGAATTGCCGCCACCTTGTCAGGCAGGGGCTGTATGCCTGAGGCTGAGATTTCGTGACCTAGGAACGTGATGGTCGTCCTACCTAATTCGCACTTAGCAGGGTTAATGGTTACACCGTGTTGGCTAAGGCGCTCAAAAAGAGCACGCAAGTGCGTCATATGCTCTTCTTTTGAAGAACTTGCCACCAAAATATCGTCTAAGTACACGTAGACATTCTTCAAACCGCGTGTTGCCTCATGCATAAACCTTTGAAAGGTTTGGGCTGCATTGCTGAGCCCAAAAGGCATGCGCAAAAACTCGAATAGTCCGAATGGAGTTGTGACAGCGGTTTTAGGAATGTCAGCCTGTGCTACTGGGATTTGGTGGTAGGCTCTGACGAGGTCGATTCTGCTGAAAACAGAACAACCAGACAGGGTAGAATTAAGATCTTGAATATGTGGAATGGGGTACCTGTCCGAGATAGTAGCATGGTTGAGGGCCCTGTAGTCACCGCAGGGGCGCCAATCGCAATTAGGTTTAGGAACCATGTGAAGGGGCGAGGCCCAAGGGCTACTGGACGGGCGTATTATGCCTAATTCTAGCATGTGTTCAAACTCAGCCTGTGCTACGCGGAGCTTGTCTAAGGTCAAGCGACGTGGTCGGCTAAATGCTGGGGGTCCTTTAGTGACAATATGGTGGGTAACGTTAGTGGTCACCGCGAGAAGGGGGCCAGATTGTCTTAGCATTGCCGGGTAAGCTGAAAGTAGGTCTGCGTACGGGTGTTCGGCCTGCGGTTCGATGTATAGGGGCGTGATGTGATTCACGGAGGAATACGACCCGGTTACGGAAAGAGAAGTCTGCCGGTCGACAACTCTCCGGCCTCGTGCATCGATCAGGAGGTCGAAATGGTCTAGGAAATCGATGCCTAGTATGGGTTAAGGGACGTCTGCTACTATGAACGCCCAGCGGAAGGTGCGACGTAGTCCTAAGTTGAGTGTGAGTGACTTACGGCCGTAAGTAGCAATGGGAGTGCCATTGGCAGCACGGAGTTGTTGGACTGACGGGTTCGTTGCATCACCTGCCTCCTTTGGAATGACACTTACTGCTGCACCGGTGTCAATTAGGAACAGGTTATTGGAAACTAAATCTCGGACATGCAACAGACGACTGCTATTATGGCTGCCGACCGCGTTAGTCGTCGGAACGCATCGGGATATTAGTTTCCCTGTTTGGCACCTGGGAAGGTGCAACCGGCTTCGCAGCGCCGAGCCTTCTCCCCAAACCGTTTGTGGTATCGACAGTAAGTTGATCGAGATGGGTTAACCAGGCGGTCAGGGGAAGGGCTTCTGAGACGTTCACGTCGGTCAGAGTTGTGATAAGATTTATGGTTTCTACAGTGAGAACAACCAGGAGAGGAAAAACGTTTGAAAGCCCGCTCGAAAGCAGCTATCAGAGTATCCTCGGAGTGTGTTCCTACGGTGGGAGGTGTGGTCTGGGGGCTGCTCGAGTTTGTTACGGCGGTAATTTGTGGATGATACCGGTCCATAATACCGTCCGCTAGTTTAGCCGCTTCTGTGAGCTTAAGGTGGCTGGAAACCTCGAGCAGTGCTTGAATGTTGGGTGGCAGTCGCTGTACCCACAACTCTTTAAGGACGTTTTCCTCTAAAAGTTGCCCTGCCAGCTGCTGCATTTCCCTCAGTAATGCAGAGGGCTTCTTGCTACCTAACTCTGTCCCTTAGGTCAGCCGTTTTAGTCTGGACGATTCTGACGGTAAAAGACAAGAGATTACCGCGTCTTTCACGGCTGTGTAAGAACTGTTATTAAATATTACGTCGCGTATCTGAGTAGCAACGTCACGGGGAAGGCGACCGATAGTCCACAAGTAACGGGTTCGTTCGCTTGTAATTCTATGTGATTCAAACTCTGCCTCCAACATATGAAACCAGAGTTGAGGGTCATCAATAAAAAACTGAGGGACGGCTAGGGAGACTGTCGAAACGGACGGTTCCGGGTCAGGTTTACGGTCGTTGCTAGCCATAGTTGCAATGGTATATCAAATGTAAAATGATATAAAGAGGTTAGTGCAGCAAACGTGAAACAATTACAATATGGATATGAGGAAATATATTAAAGGGATCCGGTAACTGATATCCGGAATTTACCGTTTATATATCGGAAAAAGTGTATATGTAAACGAATAAATGTGATTGAGGGACTTACGAAGGTCCTTCCAGAATTAATTTTTTGTTCGGGCTCACCAGTTTAGGATTTATCTCAGTTAAGTCAGGACCTGCTCCCGTATAGAGTCTATAGCCCGTGGTCCTCGGTTTGTGACACGATAGCGAATATACTCGGCAGCGCGCAAAGCAGAACTCAAAACGCTGGAGCGGGACAACGTGTGTATTGGAGGAGCGCGACGGCGTGCAGACGACGTACACAGGCGGAGCAAGTGGCGCCACCAAAAACGGGCATTGTTCAAATAAGCAAATTTGTTAGTCTTCGTCATCGAATGCTTATTGGTAGCACTACACAGTCGCTCATACTGAACCGAGCGGAATCAACCAATCAGCACCGAAGCATTTTTTTAGTCGAACGTAACGGAAATCAGCCAATCAACCGCCAACCATGGTTTTAACCAACCGAGAAGGAATCAGCTAATCGGGGTTCTGAACCAAATAGCCATTCAGAAGACCCGGTTATGGGAAGAGCTCCGGACCAATGAGGCTCGTACCACGGTTTCGATTTCAGTCACTTAGTATTCTATGTAAACTGTGTTTTTGCAAAATAAACGAGATGATTTGAAGGTAGAAGAGTTTTATCACTAGAGCTGGTGAGACGGAACAGACAAGGTAGTTAACGGCGTCAGGCAGCCGTTGTCATTTTTCTCTCTCAGAGACTGTAACCACCACAGACTCTTTACAGCTCCTGCGGCCGCCAATTTATTGCGATCTAGTTCGCAATAGAGCGCTTTGGACAAATTGTAACGGCTTTCCGCAGACACCAAACTTACCAAAATGCAATTGCGAGCTTAGAGCTTAGAAGCGCCTTGTTCATAAATAGGTATCATTACTTAGGTTACTTGGGAATGATAACCGCTCCCCAGGAGCGTCCATTTCCGGTACCAAGTCTTCCATTAGCTATAGGCAACCTTCTTTCTCGAATCATTCTCCTCGGTCACATAGAGTGGCTTATAGTTAGGAAAATTGTACTTCAAAGTATTTTCCAGTGTAGCGACCTGGAGATGACTGAGTTTGAATGTGTAAATTCATGATCAAAAATTACTCTAGACAAACATAACAAATTAGCACTCAGCTCTAAGCAGTTTGCATGTTGTTCGATGCCACAGGGCTGTGCGTTGTTTGTCTGCTTGCAGTAAGGACAATTGGTTTCCGCCAATTGAAAAATACATTTTTGACTGCTTTGCTTGGGGACCGTTGAAAGTTTAGTTCCCTTAGCTAGTTTCGCGTCCGGTGTCGCTCCCAATAGTAAACGTGAAAGACATTGTTTCAATACAAAACGTCCTTCACCTATCCCACCTACTTTTACTGTCTCTTAGCACGAGTGGGAACTTTTGGCTTGTTGCCCGTTCCATAGGCCATTCTCGGGATCTAGTTAGTACATGGTTTCTGGAGTACTAAACACCTCCTTCTTGCAGTCCCAGAACGTCCTTTGCCCTGCCATCGTAAAAAAACTGTTGTTTGTCTTCTCTGTGTTGGTAAATGACATTGTCTTTCAGTTGAGTGCTGCACTTTTGACTCCAAGAAATCACCATCCAGAAGCAGTGTCCACGATTTTCTTCCGAATGGTCTCTGAACGAGGCACTCGATATGTTCTTACGTCCCAGAGGCATTATATAGGGATCATTTCCCGATTCTGTAGCCACATTTAGTATTCTTTTCATTGTTTCCTTTTGCTGATTCGGCCTTACCATCTAACTGACTGTAGTGTGGACTACTGGTCCGACGTTCGAATTTCCATGTGTCAGAATTGCTGAAATTGCGCACTCGTGAATTGGAGTCCGTTGTCGAAAAATAATGTCTCACGAGTGCCATGCCGAGAGAAATAAGATCACAAACCGTTCACTACGTTGGTTGTTGTTGTGGTATGGAGGAGGTCAATCTCGAAAAAATCACTGTGATAATCGACCAGAATCAAGTAATGTTTGCTCCCATGCTCGAAGATACCTGCAGCAAAAATTCGCCAGGGACGGGTAGGCATTTTCCTTAACAACATTGTTTCTTTCATCTATCTGTTCTCGTGGGCACGACATAGCTCACACTCAGAAATGTAGTCTTTTATCTGATTGGTCAGCCATGGCCAGTAAAACAACTGTGTCACTCAGCGAACGGTATTGTTAATCCCGGGATATGACAATAGAGTCTTTTTGGCAGCGTGCCTCGGAACTGTTCGGAAAAGACCAAACGATCTTTCATAAGTATTAGCCCACTGTCGACAGAGAGGAATTTATGACTCCAGAACAATAAGGCCAGCTGCATTGGCAGGGTTTCTTTGGTCGTAGGCCATCCGTTGGAAATAAAATCCATCGGTTGCTGGAGAACAGTGCCACCGGCCGTGGATTTCTGCATCTCGATGAGATCTGCATCTTTTGTTGAACTCCAATTAATCACTGAAATATGCTCAAACCCTGGTGACATACCTTCATAATTCACGACAAATTCTCGAGATAAGGTGCACGCGATGAACATTTGACTACCTGGGTGATAAACTAGTTTATAGCCGTACCTTTGGAGCCTGATCAACATCCTTTGTAAACTTTTCGGGACATCACTCAGCGGTTTTGTAGCGATAGTGGTAAGTGGCTTGTGATCTGTTTGAATGACCGTCTTCCTGCCGTTTGTATACTTGTTAAAATACGCCAACTCGAAGATCACGGCGAGCATTTCCTTTTCAATTTGAGCGTAGTTCTTCTCGGCCGGAAAAAAGGCTGCGACTGCGATAACAGGTAGGCCGTCCGTTTTGTCGAAACACTGTTCCGGGGACGGATTGATTGCTATCACACTGAATAAGTAAAGGCAGGTGGGGTCGGTAGTAGGGTAACACCGGTGTTGCATAAACTGCCTTCTTTATCTTTTATAAAGTATACTGTTGCTCCTTTCCCCAGTGCCACTGTGTTTTCTTGTGAGTGAGTCGTCGAATGGGTTGCTACAAGTCTGCCAGGTGCGGCAAAAACATACTTAAATAATTGACTACACTTTGGGACGGGAACGCCCCCCCCCCCTCCCAGGGATCCACAGATGTGGGCATGTATTGACCTTTAATGGATCGGCTTTTACTCCCTTGTCCGTCGAAAGGTGTCCATGGAAAGAGAACGATGATAAACGGTGTTCGAATTTCTGCCAGCTCAGTCGTATACCCCGTTGCATACCACGTCATAGAAAATCCGCCAAATCAGAAACGTATTCATCTGGTATCTTGTCATAAATCAGTACATCGTCTGTGACGCAAATGATGCCTTTGAGATTATCAAGAGCTTGAGCAGGACACTTCTGAAAAACTTCACTAGATACTTCCAATCCGCAGGGCAATAGAAGTCAACGGAAACGACCGAAAGTGGCAGTGAAATTGGTGATAAAACTCGACTGGTCATCTAGCTCTAGTTGCCAGAAAGCTGACGATAAGTCAACCATGGTAAAGAAACATGCTTCATGCAAATCCACCAGAAAGTCATCAGGTATCAGCAATCCGTATTTCTCCCTCCTGAGAGCGGCTTTCAGATGTTTCGGGTCTATGCACAGGCGAACGAGCGCAGATTTCTTTACGGAAGTAACAATTTGACTAACGAAGTCTGCCGGCTCATCGACCTCGGCAATCACCTTTAGATCCAGTAAACGATCTAATTCACAACTCAAAGTTTCTGGCTGATAACGCAACAGGCAAGGCAGTGCCAGTCACTAGTAAATGAACTCTACCGGAGAAACTTCCCAGATGAGAATCAAAGGCTGATGCGTACTGAACAGAAATGTCGGTTTTTTCTAAACTGTTCACAAAATCATTCCCACTCACTGTGACAAAGTTCAGTTGTTGAATAACGTTGAGCTCGAGTATTGGTTACAAGTTCTTTTCGGTCGCCATAAACTTGACTTTGTATGCGTCCTCATTTTTTGGGTTTTTGACGTCCAGCAGGATGTTGCGACTTTTTATCGTCCGGATGAATGCGATCACCAAATGTTGAAATTCATTTCATCAATGTTCAACCATAATGTTGTTATATCTTCCGTGGTAAACCACTGCGCGAAATCAGCTCGTTTGTCTTTGAAGCTCGGTCAGTGACGTTCGATCGGTTGTATGGTCAATTTTTCTGTCGTATATGTAAGCCCATCCAACAAGCGATCTGCCGATGAAGTACTGATTGTTACACAAGTTACTTTGATCTCCATTTTCGTTTTCAGTTGAACTAAAATACACCCAGAATTGTCATCCACCATCGTGAATACCGTATGGACATGATCATCATCACACTTTCGACGGGAATTCCCACAGTTCAATGCTTCTACATGATCTGTTTTCTCAATGGCTTGACATGTTTTGGTCTTTATTCCTAGAGTCCGGGCAAAACACTTCAGATCGTCTTCGCTGAGGGCACACTGCAGAATAAGCTTCTGTGGTTGTGTGACTGTGTGGTTGTATCCTCTCAGCTTGTTTGAATCAGCCACTTCAGTTGGGGTTTAACTACTCGTTAAGTCCCCCATGATGAACAGTCTTTCAAAAATTGAACTACTGCGATGACCCTCTGTGATAAAGGTACACTGGTTAGCAGGTACCAAACCACCAATAAAGAACGGTAACGACTCATCGGCTTACTCATCAGTCCGATAACATAAAAAACCAAAATGAACTTCCCTAGGGGCTGCCCCTAATCGTCCAAGTTGTCCAGCAGTTACTAGGCCCTGGGCGATCGAAAAGGCGGAATGTAACACAAGTAGGTTGTGTTTCAAACAGTCTCACTAACCCCAGGAAGAACTCCGTTCCGCCCACGAATCAGCTCAGTTTATTAGCACGGAACACATTGGTTATGTAGGAACAAAACAAACAAACCAAAGGGTTCATACTTGCATCAAGTAGCCAGTCTTTTGATTGGTTGGTTGGCCAAATGACGGAAATCCGTCCGCGTCTTATCGATCGGCTATCTTGTCACTCGAGCATCCGCTGGCACAACCACTGAGCTGGATTCTGGACAGGTGCTGACATACAGATTGGTGACGGGACACGGCTGACTACTGACCATGAGTCAACACGTATCCTCACGGGTTGTACATCTCCACTTTGAAAATCTCACAGTATCAACAGGTGTCCTGATAAAAATGCAAGTCAGATGGCAGGACGTCTCGTTGTGCTGCTCAGTAAACAGCTTGTTAGCAAGGCTGAAACAGTCACGGGTGGTGGCTAAAACCATGGGTTAAGGCTAAATAACCACGGAAAACATTGTAATAATATTGAAAAGGGTAGCTAGAACGCTAGGACCGAAAGTTGGAAAACTGTGCTGATGTAAACGAAACGGTGAATTAATTGAGGTTATTCCGCAGAACTGATCACCAAATGGGATCCATGAAAAAGCACCTTTCAGGTCAATGTTCGTAAAATATTTTGAACCATGGAACTGCGGGAGGAATATCTTCAGACATGAAAGTGAAACAGCTTAACCATTTCAGCCATTTTTCCAGTGTCATACGATAATCGGCACAAATTCAGGGAGTTTATCCATCGCGTTTTAACAGAGTCACAACTGGCATTGTCCAGACTGAAAAACTCATCAACCTCAATGTATTCCTTTGCAGAGAAAATCGCATGAAGACCTTTTCCACGGGCTGACAAAATCCATGCGGAACGATACCACTTTTGATAAAAAACAGAGAACCAGTCACTTCAAGGTGCACAGCAGCCATCTTGGTACGATCGGAAACCTAAGCAGAATAATGAATTAGATAACGAATACAACACTGATCGGAATCCGTCATGAATTCCAATGAAATACACACTTGATGAGCAGATCTAAGAGCTAACCACGATAAAAACACCGTTTAGTTTACATAAGTACAATTTCCACCTTTCGGCTGCTATTTTTCAAGGTGTCAGTGACTTGAATAGAGAAGTCAAAAACATCGGGTTGTATGGTGCATCCTGGACCACTTCGCTGCATCCGTTTATACATGCATACTGCAGTCACCGTGACTGTTTATATGGTAAGTAAAATGACCATTAAAACAGAGGCAAGATCGAACTGACAAGTTTTAACTCAGCGACGACGGCGGTTCAACACGGGCGCAGAAAAAATGGGCTCTTCCGATGTGTGCCGGATGCGGCGCTCTCCCGTCACGGTGGTTCGTGCACGATCTTCAAAGGCATAGAAATAAAGAAAGCCCGATGTGCTGAAGCTAAGTAAGTGCATAAACAAGGACGAACATTTACAGCATAGTATGAGAATGGCGGTCAGTGATGGTGTGTTAGGAAGTCATATGATAGAACGGAAAAAGTATGAGGGAGGGTAGAGGAATGAAAGTTTGGTTACCACGGTGAGATCAGACTGATAAGCTATTCGCGTTGTTTGCACAATTCGGGTTCATAGTTGTGAATGGCCAAAGCCTAGGCATGTCTGAGCAATCCTGGGTTTGTAGAGTTGAATGAGCTTAAATGAGTTGCTCGGATACACAATGGTTTTTTTCTTCACTCAGATGTTGCGTAACTGATGTTCTGAACGTTTTTGTTCCGGATTGGTTATTGATCACTTTTTGAAGCCACGACGGAATGTGTTCATCCATTCGGTGACGCAATTGCCTCTCTGCTCCATCTAGATGTTGATGGCTGAGACGACAGCAGATTCTAGACATCTTAAATTTGAATGCAGTATCCGAGATCTGAACAACTTCCCTAAACTTGTATGTTTGTGTAGTGATTCGGCTGTCTCCACACGCGGTCCAGTGCGCTACAGCTTCATTTCCAGTATCTAACCAATCAAATGAGGCCGGTCCGTGACTGTTAAATCGTGTAGATACAGCGAAGTCACTTTGTGAGTGGTCAGCATGTTATTTGCCAATAAGTGCATGTCTATTTTTGTATATAAACGAGTGAGCACCAACCAAATGTATCAGAATACATTCTTGTTGTTCTTGTATGGTCTTGTCGTTCCCCCAGTGCGCGTAGTCCGGGTCCACGGTATTTCATTTCGTACGACCGGTCGGTTAGATACGATTCCTACATTTGGCGTCGCAGTACGGAGTCGGTGACCATTGAACACTTGAACTTGCACATTAATCCATCCCAAACCGAAGAGTGGGTCAAACGACCTGAGCTCTGGTACAGTACTGGTAAAGGAGCTAAGCAAGACCAGTCGGCTTCATTCCTCGCTGCGGGTGGCCGCGATTTGTACTCGTTGTCGAAGAACTTGGCATACCCCTATGCGCCCGCAAAACTAACGTTTGAGAAACTGAAAGAACTTCTGCTGAACCATGTTATGCTAGTCAATTTTCAGGCCACTGAACGAGCAAAATTCAATTCACTGGTGCGGGTACAACACGTGTTTTGTCGCGAATTCATTCTACAGCTGAATCAACAGGCTGCCCGCTGCGATTATGAGGTTCGGTTGGGGGATATGCTTTGTGATGGACTAATTGCCGGAATCAACAACATCACCCTACAGCAGCGCTTACTAGAACAGAAGAGTTTGAACTTTTCAGAGACTGGCAGAATTTGCGAGCAATTTAATAACGTGCAATCCGCCACCACACCCGAGACCAAAATTCTGTTTCAAGCACGCCACGCCACTCCGATGCTGCCGTGTCTCACGAACCGGTGGACAGATGCATGTCATGTAGAGACTTCCATTTGCGTTCAGCGCGTCGATTCCGTCAAGCCATACGCCATGCATGTGGCAAAACTAGTCACATAGAAAAGGTATAACGGGGATCGAAGTGCAACATGATAGAGATGACAGGAAGGAGTAAAACCGAGGACACCAAACCCATCCACATATTTGTGTTCGGCTGGAACAAGCATGTGCTTAGACAGACAATCTCGCACGGACACATACGCACGAACACACACGCACGAACACACATGCACGTACACGGCTGACGTTTGCCGTGCTTCGTCGCGGACAGCATGGACCAATCAGGTTGTGTCACATGTTGCACGACCTTGTGCAACCTAACCCGATTGTACAGTTGTCTTGCTTTTTCGATAGCATACAGCCTTGACTCACGCGCTTGCGGACGCGCTGGCTTTTTCACACGCTTACCTGTAGTTGTGCCTGCCGTACGTTTGTACTGAATACATGCTCACTCGCACACGTGCGCCTTCCTTCTGCTGCCGAATTGGTAAACAACATTTGGCGTTGTGGCTTCAAACATGCAAAATGACTGTTACAATTCGTGTCCCAGATCACTGTTGGATCGATATTGCTGTTAAACCAGCTCCAGATTCGTGGAATTCGTAGAAATCTGCTTTCATCGATTATGTGGGGATTTTGCCCGTCTTTAATACTGACATCAAGCTTTCAGAAGAACATAAGCTGAAACTTCTTCGACTACATCTGGGGGATGAAGGACGAAGCCTTTTTGACGCGTTGGGTCTGTGCATGAAAACATCGCTGAAAGGTGCGATGCAAGCATTAGACAAACATTGGGGACCCCGTGTAAATGCCTATGTGGCACGTTACAAATTTTCACTTATGAAGCAGCAGCCCGGAGAGAAAATTGATTTCACATCTCGACTTTACGCGGCTGTGACTACAACTCCGTGCCAGCAAAGAAAGTTGAAGACGTGCTTCTTGTTCAACAACTAATTTCGGGCGTTTGTGACCAAAGAATTCGTGAAGCTATACTTTCAGAAAATTCCCTCAAACTCAATAGGGATATTGCTTGTGACAGTGCATGTACTAAAAGTGATATTCATGAGCAGGGGAAACTATTCCACGCCGACGCGGTCAATACGGATACTACTCGTATCAGAGCTGTTGCACCGAATACGGATCGTGTCCCCAAACAGCGTGTTTACTGCTTAAGATGCGAAAGTACCCAACACGAAGCTGACTGTAAACTCTGTCCCGCGTCAAATGTCCAGTGCCGCGTTTGCGGTAAGTATGGTCATTCTGCTCGCGTTTGTCGTAAAAGTACCGTTTCTCACGTATGTGACATGAATTCTGGTGATCTATGTTCCACAAATCAGCCTTCTGATAACACTTACGCCTTAAATACTCGTTCACTTTGTACAGCATTACATAATGTTGAACCTAAATTACCTTTACCTGATATTCATACAGTCTATTTCGAACATGATGATAATGTACATTCTCTAAAAACGGAGCTAGATTCAGCTTTACCTATAACTGTAATACTTTACGATTTTGACTGCAATCATTTTACCACTTTGCCGATACACCTGTCATCGTACACTTTTGGCAGTTATTCAAACAATGCAGTAGCCATTCTCGGTTTTGTACATGTAACGTTATTTTTAAACGAAAGCTGTAAGTGCCGGATTGCTGTGTACGTATTCAACAATAACACTAAAACGCTCCTGGGCCAAAACGCCTTGGTATCGCTGTGTGTTGTTCCATGCGTTGACAGAATGCTTATCGCAAACGTAGAGGTTAACGGTTTGCAGGCGAAATATCCCAATTTGTTTAAGGACGACATCGGGCGAATTCCAAATGGACAAACCAGAATACGACTGCATTCGAACACAACTCCATTCAGCATACACCAACCACTCGCTAAAAAGGAGGCAGTTACTAAAGCACTTCAGGAAATGCTCGAGAATGATTTAACTGAACCAATACAAAGCTCTGAGTGGGTACACCCTTTGGTTGCAGTTCTCAAGAAAGATGGACCTGTACGAGTTTGTGCTGATTTACGCAAGCTAAAAAACATCTCAATAGACAAATTTCCGTTGCTAACTGCGGACGAATTATTCGTAAAGTTAGTCGGTGCTAAGGTATTTTCGAAGTTCGATATGAGAAACGCCTAATTTCTCATGCCACGCACAACTGATTCACGACCTTTGACGGCTTTTCTAACTCAGGATGGACTCTTCCAATACAAAGTACTTCGTATGGGGCTAGCTAGTGCACCGGCAGCCTGGCAAAAGTTTATGACACTTTCTTTCGCATATCTGAAAGTTTGCGTAGTTTACATGGATAATATTTGCGTGTTTGGCGAATCTCCGGACGAGCACGCGTCTAACCTAAATACCGTATTGCTTCGGTTGAATGAACTAAATTTGCGTTTAAATATACGAAAGTGCCAGTTCGCTGTGTCAGAAATTGAGTTTCTCGATCATGTCATTTCATCAGCTGGAGTGAGACCTAATGAGGAGAATGCATGTGCTATCCTAGAATGCCAGAAGCCGGTAACAGTTGAACGAGTAAAACACTTTTCAGGTATGTGCACTTACTGCCTACGGCATTTTAGAAATTTTGCAACCATTTCGGAACCATCACATAAACTGGCACGAAATGGGCAAGAATTTGTTTGGAATACTAAACAAGAGTGTGCTTATAATTCCATTCGTCAACTGGTTGCTTCAACTTCCACGGTAGTTATTTTTGAGCTGCACTACGTACGTTCCTACAGACGCTTCCGATATTGGGAGTGGAGCTGTGTTATCGCAGTTAAAAAATGGTATGGAGGTAGTTGCTTATGATTCACGGTCTCTATCTGCCACGGAGCGAAATTACTCTACCGGCGAGAAGGAGGCTCTCGCATGTGCTTAGGCATGCGAAATGTGGCACCTCTACCTTGAAGGACGGCGTTTTGTTTTGCGTACTGATCACGCCTCTTCGACCTCCACCTCGATGATGCATATGTGGTACCTTGTACATCCCACATATCTTACCATTTTCTTTTTCCTGTGTTGTGCACTTTTCATTGTTTCATCAGATTTATAATCGCACATTTTCAACCCACCCGCACGTGGTTACCACGGGTCGTTTTCTCTGCGTTGCTTGTGAACGTTGTGTGACCTGTGGCAATAAAGACTGAACTCATACAAGCCCCAAACGCATTTTAATGCGCCTTCCACGACTCGGCAGCCAACGGTAGAATTATTAGGAACAACCTCCTGACCGAAAGCTACGCCGTATCAAACTTCAGGAGCAATATTATATGGCGGGTTTGATATCCACTTGCTGAAAATTGTGAACGTACTGTGAGTCCCCTTTTTCCGTTTCTGTTGTACCGTATTTGTTACCATAACTGATTTATATCCTATCTTTATCTAGCCTCCACGCATACCTACAAGTTCCGCTGCTCCCAGAATCGGGACCGTTTACCACCGTCAACACCCCTTGGAGCATGTTTCAGCGCATTAACCTGCCTTTTGGATTGCACGTTTCACCCGGCACTTACAGGCTGATGTCGACCAAACGACTGAAGGTTTAATCGGAGTAATAGCATACCAGGATGATGTTATCGTCTTCCATGCGTCACAAGAGGAACATGATCATCGGTTGAAGCAGACCCTGGAATGATTCGTAACCGAGAATGTTCTGATCAAGCCTTCAAAATGCAATTTCGGTGTCCGGGAGTTGAGCTTCCTTGGGTTCACGGTAAACGCCAGTGGATACTAGCCAGACCCGGATCGTTTCAAACCTGTTGCCAAAATGGAGTTACCAACCAATCAAGCACACTTGAGATCGATCCTTGGTTGTCTGCAACCCTACTGCAGCTTCGAAACGAAGGCGCAACCTCTGTTTCTCGTCCAGTCATCCAATATGTCGCAGGGGGCTGACCATTGTGAGAGAGCCTTGTGAAATCTCATCAGCAGCATAGTTTAACGTCCAACGTTAGCCCCGTGGTGACCTCGATCGTTTTGAGAAAATGACTGTTTTCTGGACACCATTTTGGATCTATTTTCTCTACGATCTTTTCTGACGTTTGACATCGACCTCATAGTGTTCTCCGGTTGCGTACGTTTTACTGGACTGACTTTTCCGAGGTTTCCGTCGACCTCGTTTTGAGTCACTTTCACTTTCGGTCGCTCGCCGATTGTACACGCTCGCGGTTCGCTTTCTGCACAGCCGTTGCGTTTCGTTTCGTTTTCCGTTCGGTGTATCTCTCGTATCGGTACTGTTTCGGTGCCACGATATATGGAATACACCTTGCATCTGTAAACCGACTTGCGTCTTCTCTATTCGTCCGATAGAGGGGATAAGGTTGGTATTTCGTTGCTAGACCCAATAGGGGGCACGTTCACCAGCCGCTCTCGAACGTCTTCTATATTGGTGAGCCCGAAACTTCCAGACCTTCCTGGATTATTCACCCGCCCGGTGAGTCTGTGATTTTTCGCTGTTTCACGTCCTCTTTTTGTTGCATGATATATATTTTTTACGATATATATTTTCGCAACGTAACCATGTCAGAGGATAAGATGCAGCTCGACACAGATCTCACTTTGTCTGCGGTTGCTTTTAAACCTGTGGCGTTTATCCCACATGATCCTGAGGTTTGGTTTGCAGCCTTAGAGCTGCAATTTGAGGCACGTAGGATTATCGGCCAACGCCAACGATTTTCCTACGCTTTAGAGGCAATCCCGGGCGATGTTATCGCCACGGTGAGGAATTTAGTATTAAATCCTCCTCAAGAGCAGCCGTACGATGGGCTTAAGGAGGCCATACTGCAACATTTCTTTCCTTCTCGGGAGGAACGGTTACGTCAGCTACTGGCACGGCATCTCATAGGGGATACGAAACCCAGCCGCCACCTAGCTCACCTCCGGTCCTTGGCAGGGCCCGCCGGTAAGGATTCGGAGATAGTTAAGGAACTGTAGTTGGATTCTTTACCCTTCCATGTTCAGACCACCGTAACTGCTCTCCTCGAGGACTCATCCTTGGAACGAGCAGCCGCCGTGGCTGACAAGATTGTCGCACGTGTCGGCAGTGGGGCTAATCCCTTCACCGCCACGACATCGCGCAATCCTCGGGGTGTTGACCTGGATGAATCGCCGGGGAGGCCTCGGCACTCTCGATCCATCCAGCGCCGCTTGTCCTTCAAGGACAGAGTTAAAATACCGACTCTTCGCAGTAGCCCACGTAAACAACGGCACAGACGGGCGCCCTCCACTGCCCACGTCCGCCGTGAATCCACCTCACCTGCCTCGTCCAAACCAGATCATCCTACCAGCGGTTTTTGTTGGTTCCACCGCGTTTTCGGACCAGCCGCCCGTAGGTGCAGACAGCCGTGTTCATACGCGGCGGGAAACGCCACTGCCGGCGAGTAGAAGTGGTCGTACTCGCCGGCAATCAGTCTCAGGTTGGCCGTTTATTTTACGTGCCTGATTCGTGCGCTAACGCTAGGTTCCTAGTCGATACTGGGGCCCAAGTTTCTGTCTTGCCGGTCGGTAAAGACAAGCCACGAGCTTTTTTGCTTCGGCTGTCAGCGGCGAATGGTTCTTCCATTCCTACCTACGGCACGAGACAGCTTGCGGTCAACCTGGGACCACGACGACGGTATCTGTGGACGTTCATTCTTGCGGATGTTCCCACAGGCATATTGCGAATCGATTTTCTGCAGCACCATGAATTACTTGTTGATTCACGTAGGCTGCAGCTTATCGATCCTTCGTCGAACACTAAATTTACGGGTCTTGCAGCTCGAACAGATGCACACCGAATCACAGGATTGTTTTCTAACATTCCTCACGATTTTCAGTCTTTATTTATAAAATACCCTATGTTGACTAAACCATTTGAAGAGATGGAAACAGTGACCGATCGTGTGGCACACCACACTGTCACTAACGGACCACCAGTCACGGCACGACCTCGCCGACTGGCACCGGACAAATTGGCTTTCGCCAAACATGAGTTTGACACTTTACTTTCTAAAGGTATTGTTCGTCCTTCTCACAGTCCATGGGCCTCACCTCTGCTGACTTGAACGTGAGACAGTATTCTCATTCGAGGACGTAGCAGAGCCAACGGACTGCTGACTTGAACGTGAGACGATAGCCTTATTCGAATTCGTAGCGGTACCAACTGGGTTCTGTCCTGAACGTGGGATGATAGCCTCATTCGAAGTCGTAGCAGGCAACGCTAACTGTAGACCTTGAAGTGACACAGAAGTGTCGTCAACAGGGAGTGCAGGGTTAACATCGAATCTCATGTCAGCGGGCGACACGCTATCATCAGCGTACGCGGCGTTGAGACGATCGATGCTAACAGTATCGATCCGACCGTGTTGATCAACCTTAAAGGTTTATCCTGTTGGGAAATCACGCGAAATGGACCTACGTAAGGCTGTTGTAACGGTTTCCGTACCGAATCAACACGAATGAATACATGCGAACAAGTTTCGAGTTCCGTCGGAACAAAAACCTGTCGTCGCTGCATTCGAGTCTGCGCCGAAGCGAGATTTTGCATGTACGTAGACAAACGGTGAATGTAAGTCTGCACGGCAATTGAATCTGTACTACGTGGCGTAAAGAATTCCCCAGGCAGTCGTAATGTCGTGCCGTAGACAAGTTCTGCGGCGGAACATTGGATATCTGTCTTTATGCAAGTCCTGATACCAAGCAGAACTAGCGGTAACGTTTCGGACCAGTCGGGGCTCTCGTGTGCTCTAAGAGCCGCTTTGAGTTGGCGATGAAAACGTTCGACTAAACCAATCGATGCCGGATGGTACGTGGTCGTGCGAATGCGTTCCGTACCCAGCATGTGAGTTAATGAAGAGAATAGATCGGACTCAAATTGTTGCCCTCGATCGGTAGTGATTGTGGAAGGACAACCATATGAAGCTATCCATCGTTCTGTCAGATGTCGAGCCACTGATTCGGCCGTGACGACAGAGATGGGAATAGCCTCGGGCCACCTCGTAAATCTATCGATGCACGTTAGTAAGTAGGTATACCCGTGTGATGGGGTCAATGGACCCACAATGTCTACGTGGATGTGATCGAAGCGAGCATCAGGCGTAGCAAAAGTACCGATAGGCGAAGCTACGTGCCTATGCACTTTAGATCGTTGACATTGTAGACACTGTTTTGCCCACATACGAACATCTTTATTCATGGACGGCCAGACGTATCGTGCAGCTACTAATCGGAGACTGGCTGCGATGCCTGGGTGTGAGAGTCCATGTAGGGTATCGAACACGAGACGTCGATATGTAGAGGGTACGACTGGTCGAGGTATGCCAGTAGACATGTCGCAGAGTATAGTCCCGGCACTGGTGGCCAGAGGTACGGACTGACACTGAAGCGACGATGACTGAGCTGCTTCCATACATGAAGAATCCTGTGCCTGTGCTACAGCTATGGCAGGGATGTCAAAAACCGGAGATTTAATAGCATTAAGCGAAATACACGACAAAGCATCTGCAACGCAGTTCGACTCACCTTTAACGTGTAGTAGGTCAGTCGTGAACTGAGAAGTATAGTCTAAATGTCTGACTTCTCGTGGCGAGTAACGGTCAGAATTAGTATGCAATGCATATGTCAAAGGCTTATGGTCGGTAAAGAGGATGAAATATCGACCCTCGACTGCATGGTGGAAGTTCTTAACGGCATTATATGCAGCCAGCAGTTCACGACCAAAAGCACTATATTTGGTTTCCGTGGGACTGAGGCGTCGAGAGAAAAACTCTAATGGCTGCCATATCCCAGAAACAGACTGTTGCAGGACCGCTCCGATGGTAAAGTCGGATGCATCCACCGCTATGCTTAGCGTGGCGGACGGAACTGGGTGCATTAGAAGCGTGGTCTGAGCTAATGTCGCTTTAATCTCCGAGAACGCTACTCGTGCGGCATCCGTAAGCGACAACTTACGTGGATTGCCACGAGGTAGATCAGTTAATGGAAGCAAACGTTCAGCAGCATGGGGTATGAAACGACGATAAAAGTTAACTAACCCCAAAAGTGCCTTGAGCTCCTTGATTGAGGATGGTACGGCGTGATCTAGAATAGCGCGCACCTTATCCTCGCAAGGCTTAATACCCTCTCGAGTGATCTTGTGGCCGAAGAACACAAGTTCCGGTTTACCAAATTCACATTTATCAGGATTGACTACTATTCGGTGTTCGGATAAACGTTGAAATAGTAGCTTCAAATGTTGGAAATGTTCATCTACGCTCGACGATGTGATTAGCAAGTTATCGATATAGACGTGAACAAATTCCAAGTCTCACGTAATGCTATCGACAAACCTGTGGAATGTCTGAGCAGCATTTCGCAAACCAAAAGGCATACGTAGGAACTCAAACAAACCAAAAGGACTTGTGACAGCGGTTTTCTCGACAGCTTCAGCGGCGACTGGGACCTGGTGAAAGGCTCGAACCAAATCGATCTTAGAAAATACAGTCGTGCCGTGAAGTGTTGCCGTGATGTCGTGTATGCGGGGTATCGAATAACTATCGTGACGGGTAACCGAATTTATTGCGCGATGGTCGCCACATGGTCGCCAGCTGATGCCGTCTTTCTTAAGAAGCGTGTGCAGAGGTGAGGCCCATGGACTGTGAGAAGGACGAACAATACCTTTAGAAAGTAAAGTGTCAAACTCATGTTTGGCGAAAGCCAATTTGTCCGGTGCCAGTCGGCGAGGTCGTGCCGTGACTGGTGGTCCGTTAGTGACAGTGTGGTGTGCCACACGATCGGTCACTGTTTCCATCTCTTCAAATGGTTTAGTCAACATAGGGTATTTTATAAATAAAGACTGAAAATCGTGAGGAATGTTAGAAAACAATCCTGTGATTCGGTGTGCATCTGTTCGAGCTGCAAGACCCGTAAATTTAGTGTTCGACGAAGGATCGATAAGCTGCAGCCTACGTGAATCAACAAGTAATTCATGGTGCTGCAGAAAATCGATTCGCAATATGCCTGTGGGAACATCCGCAAGAATGAACGTCCACAGATACCGTCGTCGTGGTCCCAGGTTGACCGCAAGCTGTCTCGTGCCGTAGGTAGGAATGGAAGAACCATTCGCCGCTGACAGCCGAAGCAAAAAAGCTCGTGGCTTGTCTTTACCGACCGGCAAGACAGAAACTTGGGCCCCAGTATCGACTAGGAATCTAGCGTTAGCGCACGAATCATGCACGTAAAATAAACGGCCAACCTGAGACTGATTGCCGGCGAGTACGACCACTTCTACTCGCCGGCAGTGGCGTTTCCCGCCGCGTATGAACACGGCTGTCTGCACCTACGGGCGGCTGGTCCGAAAACGCGGTGGAACCAACAAAAACCGCTGGTAGGATGATCTGGTTTGGACGAGGCAGGTGAGGTGGATTCACGGCGGACGTGGGCAGTGGAGGGCGCCCGTCTGTGCCGTTGTTTACGTGGGCTACTGCGAAGAGTCGGTATTTTAACTCTGTCCTTGAAGGACAAGCGGCGCTGGATGGATCGAGAGTGCCGAGGCCTCCCCGGCGATTCATCCAGGTCAACACCCCGAGGATTGCGCGATGTCGTGGCGGTGAAGGGATTAGCCCCACTGCCGACACGTGCGACAATCTTGTCAGCCACGGCGGCTGCTCGTTCCAAGGATGAGTCCTCGAGGAGAGCAGTTACGGTGGTCTGAACATGGAAGGGTAAAGAATCCAACTACAGTTCCTTAACTATCTCCGAATCCTTACCGGCGGGCCCTGCCAAGGACCGGAGGTGAGCTAGGTGGCGGCTGGGTTTCGTATCCCCTATGAGATGCCGTGCCAGTAGCTGACGTAACCGTTCCTCCCGAGAAGGAAAGAAATGTTGCAGTATGGCCTCCTTAAGCCCATCGTACGGCTGCTCTTGAGGAGGATTTAATACTAAATTCCTCACCGTGGCGATAACATCGCCCGGGATTGCCTCTAAAGCGTAGGAAAATCGTTGGCGTTGGCCGATAATCCTACGTGCCTCAAATTGCAGCTCTAAGGCTGCAAACCAAACCTCAGGATCATGTGGGATAAACGCCACAGGTTTAAAAGCAACCGCAGACAAAGTGAGATCTGTGTCGAGCTGCATCTTATCCTCTGACATGGTTACGTTGCGAAAATATATATCGTAAAAAATATATATCATGCAACAAAAAGAGGACGTGAAACAGCGAAAAATCACAGACTCACCGGGCGGGTGAATAATCCAGGAAGGTCTGGAAGTTTCGGGCTCACCAATATAGAAGACGTTCGAGAGCGGCTGGTGAACGTGCCCCCTATTGGGTCTAGCAACGAAATACCAACCTTATCCCCTCTATCGGACGAATAGAGAAGACGCAAGTCGGTTTACAGATGCAAGGTGTATTCCATATATCGTGGCACCGAAACAGTACCGATACGAGAGATACACCGAACGGAAAACGAAACGAAACGCAACGGCTGTGCAGAAAGCGAACCGCGAGCGTGTACAATCGGCGAGCGACCGAAAGTGAAAGTGACTCAAAACGAGGTCGACGGAAACCTCGGAAAAGTCAGTCCAGTAAAACGTACGCAACCGGAGAACACTATGAGGTCGATGTCAAACGTCAGAAAAGATCGTAGAGAAAATAGATCCAAAATGGTGTCCAGAAAACAGTCATTTTCTCAAAACGATCGAGGTCACCACGGGGCTAACGTTGGACGTTAAACTATGCTGCTGATGAGATTTCACAAGGCTCTCTCACAATGGTCAGTCCCCTGCGACATATTGGATGACTGGACGAGAAACAGAGGTTGCGCCTTCGTTTCGAAGCTGCAGTAGGGTTGCAGACAACCAAGGATCTATCTCAAGTGTGCTTGATTGGTTGGTAACTCCATTTTGGCAACAGGTAGTAGTCAATCCTGATAAATGGGAATTTGGTAAACCGGAACTTGTGTTCTTCGGCCACAAGATCACTCGAGAGGGTATTAAGCCTTGCGAGGTTAAGGTGCGCGCTATTCTAGATCACGCCGTACCATCCTCAATCAAGGAGCTCAAGGCACTTTTGGGGTTAGTTAACTTTTATCGTCGTTTCATACCCCATGCTGCTGAACGTTTGCTTCCATTAACTGATCTACCTCGTGGCAATCCACGTAAGTTGTCGCTTACGGATGCCGCACGAGTAGCGTTCTCGGAGATTAAAGCGACATTAGCTCAGACCACGCTTCTAATGCACCCAGTTCCGTCCGCCACGCTAAGCATAGCGGTGGATGCATCCGACTTTACCATCGGAGCGGTCCTGCAACAGTCTGTTTCTGGGATATGGCAGCCATTAGAGTTTTTCTCTCGACGCCTCAGTCCCACGGAAACCAAATATAGTGCTTTTGGTCGTGAACTGCTGGCTGCATATAATGCCGTTAAGAACTTCCACCATGCAGTCGAGGGTCGATATTTCATCCTCTTTACCGACCATAAGCCTTTGACATATGCATTGCATACTAATTCTGACCGTTACTCGCCACGAGAAGTCAGACATTTAGACTATACTTCTCAGTTCACGACTGACCTACTACACGTTAAAGGTGAGTCGAACTGCGTTGCAGATGCTTTGTCGTGTATTTCGCTTAATGCTATTAAATCTCCGGTTTTTGACATCCCTGCCATAGCTGTAGCACAGGCACAGGATTCTTCATGTATGGAAGCAGCTCAGTCATCGTCGCTTCAGTGTCAGTCCGTACCTCTGGCCACCAGTGCCGGGACTATACTCTGCGACATGTCTACTGGCATACCTCGACCAGTCGTACCCTCTACATATCGACGTCTCGTGTTCGATACCCTACATGGACTCTCACACCCAGGCATCGCAGCCAGTCTCCGATTAGTAGCTGCACGATACGTCTGGCCGTCCATGAATAAAGATGTTCGTATGTGGGCAAAACAGTGTCTACAATGTCAACGATCTAAAGTGCATAGGCACGTAGCTTCGCCTATCGGTACTTTTGCTACGCCTGATGCTCGCTTCGATCACATCCACGTAGACATTGTGGGTCCATTGACCCCATCACACGGGTATACCTACTTACTAACGTGCATCGATAGATTTACGAGGTGGCCCGAGGCTATTCCCATCTCTGTCGTCACGGCCGAATCAGTGGCTCGACATCTGACAGAACGATGGATAGCTTCATATGGTTGTCCTTCCACAATCACTACCGATCGAGGGCAACAATTTGAGTCCGATCTATTCTCTTCATTAACTCACATGCTGGGTACGGAACGCATTCGCACGACCACGTACCATCCGGCATCGATTGGTTTAGTCGAACGTTTTCATCGCCAACTCAAAGCGGCTCTTAGAGCACACGAGAGCCCCGACTGGTCCGAAACGTTACCGCTAGTTCTGCTTGGTATCAGGACTTGCATAAAGACAGATATCCAATGTTCCGCCGCAGAACTTGTCTACGGCACGACATTACGACTGCCTGGGGAATTCTTTACGCCACGTAGTACAGATTCAATTGCCGTGCAGACTTACATTCACCGTTTGTCTACGTACATGCAAAATCTCGCTTCGGCGCAGACTCGAATGCAGCGACGACAGGTTTTTGTTCCGACGGAACTCGAAACTTGTTCGCATGTATTCATTCGTGTTGATTCGGTACGGAAACCGTTACAACAGCCTTACGTAGGTCCATTTCGCGTGATTTCCCAACAGGATAAACCTTTAAGGTTGATCAACACGGTCGGATCGATACTGTTAGCATCGATCGTCTCAACGCCGCGTACGCTGATGATAGCGTGTCGCCCGCTGACATGAGATTCGATGTTAACCCTGCACTCCCTGTTGACGACACTTCTGTGTCACTTCAAGGTCTACAGTTAGCGTTGCCTGCTACGACTTCGAATGAGGCTATCATCCCACGTTCAGGACAGAACCCAGTTGGTACCGCTACGAATTCGAATAAGGCTATCGTCTCACGTTCAAGTCAGCAGTCCGTTGGCTCTGCTACGTCCTCGAATGAGAATACTGTCTCACGTTCAAGTCAGCAGAGCACGCCTACGCACCCGTCCGGGAATGAGGCTCCCGTCTCACGTTCCGGTCGGAAGATCGTTTGCCCAGCACATTTTCGCGACTAGGTCAAACACGTTCTTAGCCATTGAACTTCGCAGTAATAACTTTCGTGTTTATCGTTTCGACACGATTTAACATTCCTCATTAGTTATTACCGTATTCTAGTCAAGTCCATTGCGGTTGCTACACCAGTTTTTCGTTTCTTTTCGTTTCATGGAACCTCGTCATATGGTACGCTTCGCTTGTCCCACGAAATCTGGAGAATTTTGGCACCAACGTTTGCATTCTGGATCGGCTCTGTCGCTCTCGTTCCTTGTCATTGACGAACTTACCGATTTGGCTTCCGGATATCATATTGGTCAACGGTTACCCGACGCTGGACGTTATTGGTGTGGCACACCTGGATGACGATTCACGCAACCGATGTCATTGGCAACGAATCTGGTTTACGCTCGACCATCATCCTACGGTTCCTGCACACCACGGATTTTGCCTGTCTGCATCCTACAGCACAGCTACATTTACGTATTTTGCACGCATTCGCGCACACGAATATCGTTTGTATGCCTTCTCTTCCCTGACATTTTTCGAAAGCTTTCCGTGCTTTCTAGCGGGGGGCTGCTGTAGTGACCTCGATCGCTTTGAGAAAATGACTGTTTTCTGGACACCATTTTGGATCTATTTTCTCTACGATCTTTTCTGACGTTTGACATCGACCTCATAGTGTTCTCCGGTTGCGTACGTTTTACTGGACTGACTTTTCCGAGGTTTCCGTCGACCTCGTTTTGAGTCACTTTCACTTTCGGTCGCTCGCCGATTGTACACGCTCGCGGTTCGCTTTCTGCACAGCCGTTGCGTTTCGTTTCGTTTTCCGTTCGGTGTATCTCTCGTATCGGTACTGTTTCGGTGCCACGATATATGGAATACACCTTGCATCTGTAAACCGACTTGCGTCTTCTCTATTCATCCGATAGAGGGGATAAGGTTGGTATTTCGCTGCTAGACCCAATCGGAGGCACGTTCACCAGCTGCTCTCGAACGTCTTCTATAGCCCCATTTGTACCATCCAAGGACGCAGTGCTAATCATAGATGCATCTGAGGTTGGAATCGGTGCAGTGCTTAAACAAGATGGATGCCCGATCATCTCTGTTTCTCGACTTCTGAATGCTGCTGAGAGAGGCTACTCGCAGACACTGAAGTAAGTACTGCTAGTATTCTGGGTGGAACAACGTCTTCATAAGCACCTGTTTGGGTTAGATTCAAAATTGTCACGGACCACCAAGCGCTACAATTTCCATTCGACCCGAATAGGTCGGCTGCCAAGTCCACAACCGCCTTGAGCCAATGATGGAGTATCTCCCTTGCTGCTTATAATTATGATATCCTACATCGGCCTGGTAAAACAATTCCGCATGCTGATCTGTTAGGATTCTCGTGATTCGCCGCAGCTGAATAATGTAATTTTATGCCACCTGCCGTTCCAGCGGCGAGAGATGAATCATGCAAATACCCTAAACGGTATTATGTGAAATCCTAGAGCAGTGAATGAATAGCAGCAATTATCCCAAGTCTGGATGAATGGAAGAACACGACAGTTTGAAGTACGAATCACCGCTATTTATTTACACATTCCGAGGTCGCATGCATATGTGTGTGTATGTAATGATACAAAACATGATAATGAATAACTGCATTATGGACAATCATCACACCCACCACAGCTCGAACTAAGCTGGCGGTTTTTGTTTCTTTTGGGTGGTTGTGTGGCCAGGTGTTCAGAACGTCTCAAAACAGGTTCACTAGGTATTTCCGAATCAGAACCAGCATGTGAGATATTTGGGACACTATCAGTATCAGCAGGAACTTCAGGAACTCGGTAATGAATTTGATCAACATGTCTTCGGTGCACCGACCCATCATCCATATCCAAAATTCGTACCGTACGATTACCAAGTTGTCCCAACACAATTGCAAACGCCGTTCGCAAGTCATTTCCTCGTTGGTAGGATACATCAGCAAATTCAATGCATCTTAAATTCGAACGGAGCACCCGACACTTGAATAATGTTGCTGGACTAGAGCGTGTGGTACCATGAGCGGCATTTCTGTACTGAAGCAGAAAATTGTCTACGCCTCGCTCAAGCTCTTAGCTGTTTAACGGATTGATTTCCTTTACAGCACTCTTCAACGTACGAACGAAGTTTTCGGCCACTCCATTTGACTGTAGATGTCTAGGCGCAGTAAGCAGGTGACGACATCCTATTCCTCTAAGCCAGGTGGTAATCTTTTCAGCAGTGAAGTGGCTTCCATTATCAGTAATCAACGCATGGGGCACTCGTTCACTGTTGAATGTCTTCCTCATGGCAGTTAGCGTGAAGTCCGCATCAGCTGATGTTGTGAATTATACTTCCGACCAACGAGAATAGGAGTCGATAATCACCAAGGCCCAGTATTTATTAAGGAACGGACCACAGTAGTCTGCATGAATTCTTTCCCAAGCTTCGCAAGATACCGGCTATGGAGTCCATTTTGAAGGCAGAGAATAGGTTTTGTGTACACAACGGTCACAACTTTTGGTGAATTGCACAATATCACAATCGATCCCAGGCCACCAGCAGGTCAGGCGAGCCAGCGCTTTCATTTTCTCAACTCCCAAATGACCAGAATGCAAATCAGATAGTAAGTCGACGTGAAACACCAACAACAGGGAATCCATCCTGTTCTAACACAGCCCCAATTCCAGTGGGTGACGCATCAGTGATGAGGGTAGAATGTAGTTTGGGTGTGAATGAACGCAAAAATGCCTTGGTCTTAAGGTATGATAGAATAGAACGTGATGATTGTTCTTGTTTGGCTGACCATGAGAAATAGCCGGATGACAGTACTGTGAAAATAGGTCTCATAATGGAAGAAAAATTCGGAATAAAACGCGAATAATATTGGAGTGAACCAACCAAAGAATGCATTTCAGTGATGTTTTCAGGGGTACACACGTCAAGCAAAGTTGCGAGGCGCTTACGATCAGGTTGATAACCAGCCTTAGTTATGTGATATCCCAGAGAATCTAGAGAAGTGGAATTAAACACACATTTAGATGGGTTAATGGCAATGTTAAACTTGTAAAAACGTTGCAGTAACTCTCTAAGTCTATCATCATGAGCTGCCTGTGTGGGTGCATGGATAACCACATCATCTTGATAACATTCGACACCTTCGAGTCCCTCAATGATGGTATTCATGACAGACTGAAAGATGGCTGGAGAAACGTTGAGTTCAAAAGGCAGAAACTTGTATGTGTACAGACCAAATGGGGTATTAATAGTAGTGAACTCACGGAAATCCTTTTGAAAGGGAATTTGCAAGTAAGCATCCTTCAAGTCAATTCGTGAGAAGTGATTGGAGCCATGGAATCGAGACAGTATATCCTCTGGTTCTATAGTAGTGCATGTACGCTGACGAAGCTTGGTATTCAAAGTGGCTCGATAATCCCCACGTATTTTTGGAGCATGTCCGTCGGATTTCAACGGAGTAGCAATGGGCGTTGCCCACTTAGATGATGAAATGGGTTCAAGTGTCCCTTTGGCAACCAAAGTATCGACTACTTTCTTTACGGGTTCCCGAAGTCCGTAGGCCAATACTTGGCGTTTCACAAACACGGGATCTCCATCTACATCCAACTGTACAGGAGTTATCTTCATGCCACCGGAGGCCTTGAAGCACCGTAAAGTCAATTCAGACAACGAAGATTGTTTTTGTGCTAGAAGTGATATAGAAATGCCAATGTCTTTAATGGCCTTCAGCCCAAGTACAGAAGGACCATTCTCGGTGACGAGAAAGGTACACTTAAATGAATGTCCAGTTGTATCTGAGAGAAATATTACATGAGCCCGAAATAGGCAATGTATGTCGAGTGATATCCTTAACAACAACATCAGTCTGTTGTAGCTGAATATCAGGAATGGCACGACGTAAAAAAGAAATAGGAATGAAAGACTCCACACTACCAGTGTCTACAATGAAACTATGCTGAAGCGTACCACCGACCAGAAAAGAACGCAAAATAAGTTTCGGTGTCGGTGCACCCACCGTAAGAGAAAAACTGGGAGAGTCATCTGAGATTGAATGGTTCGGTGAGCGGCAATAGTACATTTGAAAATGCCTACAGAATAATTGAATGTGGCCAATTTTGCCACATTTGAAACACTTAGCACCACGAAAACGACAGGTGGTGCGAGAATGAAACTTTCCACATGAATCACACCGACCATATGTAGTACTTGCTGGAAGTGCATCATTGTGAGTCCTCGGGGACTGGGATTGGCAGGAACTGATCCGTTAGAATCGGCGGGGAGTCGCTGAGAGTGACCTTTTATTTGTCCGAACTGCGGCTGCACAATATGATGTGAGATGTGGACTCCGTAAGATTATTTAAATCTTGGTACTGCTCACAAACTTCACGAACATGTTGAAGCGTAGGGCTAAGAAGTAGAAGCTGTTGATCATTGATGCCAGCAATCAGACGGTCACGAAGTTGCGTTTCTAGCTGATCTCCAAAATTACAACAAGCAGCTTGCGTCTGGAGCTGAAGAATAAAGTCCCGAATATCCTGCGAATCCTTCCGTTGAAGCTGGTGAAACTTCGCACGTTCGGCAATTTAGAAGTTAACTGGCTGGGTATGATGAAGTACACGATTCCTAATGTCCTCGTATTTCAGGGAAACTGACCTTTGTGGGAAGGACAAGTTCTTGATAACAGAATACGCTGACTTTCCAACAATAATCAAGAAGACAGCGGTTTTGCGGTCATCTAAGACTTTCTCACAAGCAACGCATCACAATTCGAATCTTTCAAAATAATCCTCAATCTCACACACAGGAGTGTTTGAATCCAGAAATTCCATACTACAGGACTGCATGAATGTGAACGACTGCCGCGACGCCAAATGTGAAATCCTTGAGCAGTGAATGAATAGCAGCAATTATCCCAAGTCTGGATGAATGGAAGAACACGACAGTTTGAAGTACGAATCACCGTTATTTATTTACACAATCGGAGGTCGCATGTATATGTGTGTGTATGTAATGATACAAAACATGATAATGAATAACTGCATTAACACAATCATTCCATATTACTCGTCGGTAATTTCTGCAATGAAGAAAGTCTGCAGACCGGAGGTGAAACGAAAGTATCCACAGTTCCTTCTTGAATCGTGAGGTATTATGCGTACAACCTGACGGAGTATTGTGTTTTCATCATTATCATCATCGTACAGCGTTAAACGGTAGGACAAGCCCCACTGACCACTGCCTTTCTTACCACGTTGCACTTTGAATTAGAAAGTATGAATATACAAGACGGGCAGCTAGGGGACCTATACGGGAGGGAAAAGCAAAGAACACCCTAATGACCAACAAACGGAATACACAGTCTGACTGTACAAACACCAACTGATCAATTATTCTGATTCGACAGAAAGTGACAACACGATCGCCGCTGATCACGGTTCGCTACCATATCCTTCAGTGTCTCCAACCAACTGTGTTGCGGTGATCGGTTGGTCATACCTCCTCCCCTGCGCAAAAAGGTTCTAGAAGATCTGCATGAATGTCACTTGGGGATGGAGAAGAGATTAAGTCTCTGTGTAATATCGAGTGGATTGAATGAGCCTAACCCCGCACAGAACTACCGAGAATCAAGAACTCCAACACCGAATAGAATGTAGCGTAGTATTTCGTATGCGCGGTATCACGTACTGTACGAGTATATATTTTAACGGAGAGGACACAGTAAAGCAAAACAGAAAGAGTCCATTTTGAATATCACATCCGCCGCACGCTGAACTGAAGTGGGGTGTTTGTAATCTCTTCGTGGCAATGAGAGAATTCTTTCAGATCTTCGGATAATTGTTTATTCCGTGGGATTCTCGGATTCATATGTATCTAGTTCAGAATTATCAGTTGGTACAACAACAGGTGAAATGACATCTGACTGATCTTCTTCATTGAACTGTACCTGGTCAACATGACGTCTATGACTGGATAGATTATCCAAATCCAGTATAGTGACCATCCAGTTCCCGTTGCGCGGAATGACAATTATGTTCACCGGCAGTAAATCATGCCCTCTGAAATAACTGACATTAGCTTTCAATACACACTCAAAATTGGTTCTCACACTACGGCATTTGAACAGCTGAGAAGGACTTTTACCAATAGCAGTATATGTAGCGTTACGATATTGCATAAGAAAATTGGCAATGGCACGATCGAGTTCGAGGAATAAATGGAAATCAACAGAACGAATTGCACTCTTAAGCGTGCGTGCAAATTCCTCTGCAAGACCATCAGACAGTGGATGATGTGGATCAGTGTATATACATGTTTACAACCAAAACCTTTTATTCACTCACCCAAGAGTTTAGCAGTGAAATGTGTGCCATTTTCAGTAACTTACACAAACGGATCTCCTTCTCTGCTGAATATCTTTCTGAGCGCAGTCTGTGTGAAGTGAGCCGTGGATGAAGTTGTTAAATATACCTCTGGCCAGCTGGTGAATGCATAAATGACCACAAGAGCGTAGTATTTACCCAAGAAGGGTCCACAATAGACTGCATGTACCCACTGACACGCCACACAGGGCACTGGCCAAGGAAGCCACTTTGAGGGTGTTCAGTGTATCTTATGCAAACACTGCTTACAGTTTTTAGCTGTACGTACTATGTCGGCATCCAGTTCCGGCCACCCTCAAGTAAGTCGTGCCAGTGGCTTCATTTTGTCGGTGCCCAAATGCCCTCAACGGAGATCTGCCAATATAACAGAACGGGATGCTGGAGGAATGACCACGCGGTCGTTAAGGCACAGCAATCCATCTGGAGTGATCGATAAACCATCACGACGAGAGTAGAAGTCAGGGAATCGCTGCTTTTCATTCGGCGTCTAACCCCGACGTCGAGCTGAATTGACTGGAGCAAAATACACTTTTTTATCCTTCCCATGATCTTCAAGCCGCACTGATAGAGGTTGTATCAACAAACAATCAAGAGTGGCTGATGATCGAGATGAATATGGCATTCTAGATAGAAGATCAGCATGTGGTATGTATTTAACACTACAATGCAGAATATCATAAACCTATGAGCTAAGTGAAATACTCCATCGTTGAACCACTGCAGCTGATGATTTCGACAACAAATGATGCGGATGGTAGACGAACTGCAATGCTCATGGTCAGTAACTATGGTGAACTTCTGACCAAATAAATATTTATGCAAACGTTTCACGGCCCAGTAAACTGCCTAAGCTTCTCTTTGTGTTTGTGAATATCCTTGTTCAGCTTTAGTGAGTCTCCTTGAAATGCAAATCGCTGGCCGATCGCATTGTTCGAGAACAGCAAGTATGCCCATAAGAGATGCATTTTTCGGAGAAATCGGCCTAAGAACAACGCCGGATTGTAGGTAAAATAGCAACTTACGAAGGGTCTTTTCATAAGCTTGATTCCAAAAGAAGGAATTGGTGGACAGAATATCGAACAGACAGCTGGCTCGCTGGGAAAAATTTGGAATAAAAAAGAGCATAATACTGAAGAACACGAAGAGTAGAACGTAATTCATGAATGTTTGTGAGCGAAGATACGTCAATGAGCGGGGCTAAACGTGCTGGGTCCGGAGAGAAACCTTTAGCAATAATAATGTAACCAAGATAGGGGAACTCAGATACACTGAAAATACACTTGTCTGGGTTTAATGAAAACGCTGAACTTAATGAATTGCTTCAGCAAACAACAAAGACGATAGTCATGTATAGCTCGATTGGAACCATGAACAACAATAACATCTTGCTATGAATTATCACCCTCAAGACCTTGAACAATATGGTTAATGGACTGTTGAAAAATAGCAGGCGAGACATTGAGACCAAAAGGCAAAAAGTTGTATCGAAATAAACCGAGAGGAGTGTTGATGGTAGTCAGCGCACTAGATTCCTTATCCAGGGGTATTTGCAGGTATGCATTTCTGAGAATACACTAGACCCTCCAAGTCGGTGGAGCGCGTCTTCGGGTTCTTCAGTTTCGCATGTAAGTTGCAATGAGCACTTATTCAATGTCAGTCGGTAGTCACCGCAAATCTGTGTTGTCTTCCCATCAACCTTTGACAATCGGTGTGACCCCGTTAAACGACTCCACAGGGCTAATAATTCCGCAATCACACATGGACTGTAGTGCTTGACAGACAGGATCTCTCAAATCAAAAGAAATTATTCTGCGCTTTAGAAAAGTGGGATCGCCAGATATCTCTTAACTTACTCCAGGAATGTGCATTTCACCAGAGCGTTAGAGCATTTTAGAACAAGTTGATGTATGTCCAGTGAATCAGGTGAAGAATTTAAGAAAGTTACATCAATGAGCAATTTACGAAGAACTTTCAAACCAAGAACGGAAGGTCCTGAACCAGAAACCAAAAACTCACATTTAATAGGATCAGAGTCACGTAACTGAAGTGGAACCATGCAAGGAACGACAAGTGAGAGCTTGTGTCCAGTAGCACCTCGAATAGTCACACTGGTTGGATTAATCTTAACAATGGGATAAAAACAATCCAGAGTCTGAAATGAAATTATGGATTCTACACTCCCAGTGTCAACAATAAGTGTGTTTGCTACCCTCTGAAGTATGCAATGTCTGGCTAATATGTGAAACTTTCTACAGCAAAGCGGCTAACTCAAGTGTCGTAAAACTGGTATCAAGTGGAGAAGTGTCAGATGACGCTGAGCGGATCGTCAGTCGACATGCCGGGCGACTTATACAAACACTTTTAATGTGGCCAACCTTACCACAGGCAAAACACGTAGCTCGTCGATAGGGACATGTGAAACGAGAATGTAGCTGACCACATGAAATACACTTGCACAAATTCGAGCTTGCATGGTTAGGTTTCAAATGAGTGGATCGCTGAGGTGGGGGCTGGTTGCCACGATAATTCATTGGTTTGTTCAAACGCGGCAATTTTTGAGTGCATCGCTCGCCTTGATGTTTAGTGGAACTGAACAATACGGGCTCTGAAGAAGCAGTTACAGCTTTTACATCCTGATACTGTACACAAATATGGCGAATGTGATGAAAGGTCTGATCAGTTGGAAGTAACAACTTTTTTTTGGAAATCTGGAAAGTCGATTGGTTCAATCAAGCGACCACGCAGGTGATCCTGCAATTGGGGACCGTAGTCACACTTCACTGCTTGTCCGCATTTGAAGAATGAATTTGCGTACTGACTGGTTTTCAAGTCTTGGGAGGCAGTTAAATTTGCTTCTCTCGGTAGCAACGAAATTGACTGGCTTGAAGTGCTGTAGAATAATGGTCTCTAGCTTGTCGTATGGTAAACTGATGGGAGGATCAGGAAAAAACAGACTTTTCACGACACTGTATGCGTCCTTTTAAATGAAACGACGAAAAAACGCTGTTTTCTTCGCATCATCCAAATGGTTTCGGGTCAAACACTAAATTTCGAAACGTTGCGTATAGTCCTCAACCAGTCAGGATGTAGAATTTACGTCAAGAGGTTCCATTTCAGAAGCAATCATAATTTAACTCCTTTGCGCGAAGCCGACTGTGATATCGAATGGATTGAATGGGCTTGATCCCACACAGAACTACCGAGAATCAAGAACTCCAACACCGAATAGAATGTAGCTTAATATTTCGTGTGCGCGGTATCACATACTGTACAAGTATGTATGTCAATCTTGAATATCAAACTCTGGCTCGGCAAACGTGTTGGTAGCCAGAGGTGGATGTAGACGTACGTACAACAGCCAAGAACTGTAATGCGTGTCTACATAAAGCAAAGTCGAAACCGAACAACGGGAGCCGGTGGCCCGACAGCTTCAACCCATGGCAACCTATACACGCCGATTTCTGCGGTCCATTCCTGAACAGATAACATGCCCTTATACTGATCGATTCCTACTCGAAATGGCTTGAAGTATTTTTAACATCTACGCCAACCACGTCGTTCATATTACAGGCTCTCAGGAAATGCTTCAGCCGGAGAGGCATCCCACAAGTGCTCACCAACGATAATGGTTCCAAGTTCTGTGCATCTGAGTTGAAATTTTGGTTGGATAGCATTGGCTGTCAACATCGTCGAACGGCACTTCGCCACCTATGTTCTAACGCTGCTGTGGAAAATTTGGTATGTACTGTAAAGAGTGCTATCGCCTCAGTCAATCTGAAGACACTGCCGAAACTGGAGACATTTCTGGACAATTTTCTATTGCAGTATCGGAAAGCAGTGCATTCGACGACGAAAGAAATTCTAGACATGTTGTTTAAGTCAAGAGGTCTTAGATCGTCACTAAGATGCTTGGATTCCAGCGATGTAACATACTTTCGAGGCAACGATCTCCAACCATCCAATGGAATCATTACAAGACAAATTGGTCAATTGATGGCCGAGATCACGGATCTTAAAGATGTAACCGTACTCCAGCGCCATCTTAGTCAACTTCACTTCAAAGAAACTCCTGAATGCGCAGCAGAAACCGTGACCGAGACTGATGATCGTGCTGCTCCAAATGAAGAAATTGAAACAGTCGATGAAACACAATTACAGCCTATCGCACCAGTTCGAAGATCTGTACGTCAAACAAGCCAAGTTGACGAGGAACTTCTGAGGGAGCAAAGTTGTAATGATTTGACTGTCTCCACACGCGGTCCAGTGCGCTACAGCTTCATTTCCAGTATCCAACCAATCAAGTGAGGCCGGTTCGTAACTGGTAGATCGTGTAGATACAGCGAAGTCACTTTGTGAGTGGTCAGCACGTTATTTGCCAATAAGTGCATGTCTATTTTTGTATATAAACGAGTGAGCACCAACCAAATGTACCAGAATACATTCTTGTTGTTCTTGTCTGGTCTTGTCGTTCTCCCAGTGCGCGTTGTCCGGGTCCACGATATTTCATTACGTACGATCGGTCGGTTAGGTACGATTCCCACAATTTGGCACCATGACCATTATTTCTGTGTCGAAGTAGAAAGTTGATCACTCCTCATTGGGAGTCCGGAAACGTGGTTGCGTTAATCAATTTAAAGCGTACAAATTAGGTTCTCCGCCATTCCGTTGACTCGAGGATGTTTGGGTACCGTGAACAAATGCCTGCATCGCTAAATTTTTCACCGCTGTATCACTTTTTGAGCAGTAAAATGGTGACCGTTACCAGTAACCAACAGGTGTGGCACGCCTTCGCACACAACTTTTATCATGAAATCAGTGCCAGCACTTCTGGTCAACCAGAGTATGAATCAATAATCACAAGAGCCCAGCTCATATTTATAAAAGGCCTACAATGGTTAGCATGTGTCCTTTCACACGCCTCACAAGATGCAGGCCAGAGCGTCCACTACGATGACTGAGAATGCACCTTACGTAGGCACTGATTACATTGATTTGCGTGATGCAAAACATACTGGCCAGTTTCAGAGCACAAACAAATAAAACGAGAAAAAGCTTTAAACTTTTCCGCACCCAAATGACTGGAATACAAACCGCGTAGAATAAGTAAGCGAAGCTGTGCGGGAATACCCATTCGGTCATCTAGACACAAGATACCGCCAGGTGTTAAGGCCAGATCCTCTCGCCTAGAGTAGAATATTTGAAATCTGCTTTTGGTGCCTGGCGCCCAGCCCCATTTTAGGGATAACGAAACTTGTCCGAAACAAGGGTGAACCATAACCCTATTTGATATACGAATTGGAATTTTGTATTCAAACAATTCGAGGTCAGCGATATCGCATACATTTGGTGAAGTAACACAGATGTAGTTTACGCACAATCATCACAATTAACCCATCAAGTACCCAGGAATAGCAGTAAGTAGCCACCTCCGATGGTATTCTCGCAATAAGTTGTGCTGGAAAACTGCCCCGTTTGTCTTTACATATTCGTAAGCTCAGACAGTTTCACACTTCACAATCAATCCTGCCCAGTGTGTTCTCCCTATCCCATTCTACCATTCACTTGTAACTTTTCCAGAGCTTTTGGAAAAAAGACTTCAAAGTCCGGTTGTTCGGTCTAATGATAATTTGTCGTATTTCCCTAATCCCCGTTAAGGAACTGATCTAGAAACTTACTGATAGACACATTGATTTATGCATAAAGCTTACCCGCAAGATGATATCAGACAATGCTCACAGGTTGCACACTGATTTATCTGCCTGATATTCCCACCCAAAAATATGCTCTTAAATTTGATGTATTTCCTCTTACAGTAACATTCATGAGAATTATCCGTTTCCGTACTGGCTCGCATATTGACGAACAAGGACAGAGTGCTAACTGAATTGTGCACTAACCTTGGTGCATGAAATTCGGGTCTTTTAATTCTGTGCCGTATATTTTGTGAAGTTCGAATGTGATGTCTTGTTTAGCGAGTGTTTTGACTGCAAATGTGAGCACGTCATTTGAATTCGAAGGTGATTAGTACACCAATGCTGTGGACGATGTGTGCTTCAGAACGGAGGGGTTTCTGTAAACGGAACTTTCACTGTGACATATCAGTTCGGTTTGGCTTGTAGAGATAACGACCGGGAAATTGGCTGTATTCAGAGTGTGAATTATACACGGTGAGTCAGAATTAACTGAATGACAGCCGTTAGGCTTGGCGGCGGAAGAAAAAAACATCATGACCAGTGTGAAACGACACGACACACCCTATGCGTACACGCGCTCAACGGGAGCACGGGGAAGTACATATTCTGGCCAAGCACACAGACGATCACCTGGCTAATGGTACGGACGAAAACGCACTCCCGGTGGCATCACACACTGACTGAAAGCTGAGTGAGCATGACTGCATGCGCAGTTCACCGGGACTGGTTATCGACCATTATGGCTTGCTTAATTGCAGTTACTTCGTTAAGGCAGGGGAAATGGCCTGCCGGGCAGTCGCTTGTCCATCCGCTCGTCGTCGTAACCATAAAAGTCAAGATCAAGTGCGTTCAGTTAGCTTGGCTCTGCTTCGGATTGTCCCGCTACCACAGCGAGCGGCGACCCCATACGCGAACAATCTCGCTTTATTGGCGTATGACACAATGATTATATGGGGCGTTGAGCCTTGTACCCAGCCGTTGCCCTAAACCTATTGGTCCGACTGGTGTGGGCGATCGAGCCTTCTGATAGGCTGGTGTTGAAAGTAAACTCCGTCCGAACAGGATTTATCTCTCATTCTATCGAACAACGCCATCGATCGTCTAATCTGTCGGTTGTTTCTGCTGTCTCAAGCTTTCGGCTCGGTACTTAACAGGCTCCGCCTGCGCGTCCCGTGACTCGCTCTGATGGTGCTGGTCTGTAGTGTGATCGGTTTAAGTGGTCACGTGAGCAGTGAGACAGTCTCGCACGCACACACACACACACACACACACACACACACACACACTGTGGGGCATTGATCCATATCCCTCATATATGGACATTTGGACGTACATACGCATACAGGGTTGACGCTAGCCGTGTTCCATCCCGGACCGCACTAACCAATCATGTTTTAACGTGTCATACGACCTTGTGCGTTCTGATCGGATTGCACGCCTGGTATGTGTTTTCACTGACATGTGGCTCTAGCTCGCGTACTTACTTGCCTGCTTGTGTCTCTGCTGTCATGCTTGTACCCGTGTTTGCCGCTGGCTTTTGCTAAATACATGTTTGGCCTACCGAATACGGGACACTGCAATCTGCAAGAAAAGGAAGGCTGCGTATTGGTCATGCGTCAACCACTGCCCTTACAGCCTCTATCGGGAATAAACGGACATGGAGCAAACCCCTTTAAAAACGGTGAATCGAACTCGTGCAGTGTGAATGAATTGTCACGGAATTGTAGGCGTTCTAAACAGGGTTTTAAACTACTCTGATTTTTAAGGGAAGTTGTAGATTTAAAATAACTAATCTGAATATAACTGAGGTGTGAATTTTTCTCACACCCGGGGGAATAATTAAATAAAAAGTTTTGTGGTGTGACATGACAGCTTTCGATTTTTGTAGTTGTCGATGAACTTCAATTGTGCACATTCCTAGACGTATGTCTATCAGATGGACAAATTTTGGTAAACGTTTGGGTTTGAATGTTGCACCCGTGAAGCACATTCAAGGGATCTGTACTTACATCGGCAAACCAAAAAAATACCGGAAGCTTCTCCCTGTTCTGACGAGTCTTGAATTTTGATTCGATTTCGTCACTACTTTTTACCAGCCCGCTCCAGGTTTCTCAACACCATCGTACCACATTTTCTTGTAGAAGTTGTTTGTAAGATTGTCATGTTAAATAAGATGCATCACCTACCAGTGAAATACTCCAGGACACCTATTCGTATACCTATCATTCCACATCACTAGCTTCTCATGACACTATTGTGGCGGAGTGCACATATTACTTACTGAATAAGTAAGTAGCCGGCTTCTCAGAAGGCAATTATGGATTATTAACGAAGGGGGTTATGTCAAAAGGACTAAACGCAGTCATGTAAATGAGGGCATGTGAACCGCATGATTGCATCCTCCTCCCAGATAACGACTGCCTTCAAGTGGACCGGACAGCTATTTTGCAAAGAAGTATTACTGTAACAGTTGGTTAATTTTTGGCGTCTCCGAACGACAAATTTCAATTGAAAAACCCGATTACCACGTACGTCTTGTGTATTGATAACGCTATCTCCTCGAAACAGTGTCGACGAGGCTTGGTGGTAGCCCAATAGTGGCGTCGTCCACTCAATCTATGCACGCAGCAGGTGGTTTCATTACTGAATAAGGTCAGAAATCCATCACTTTCACCTAGCATACATGAAAAGGACTCCCTTATTGTCAAACTTGTGCATTTCAGTCTTGCATCTGAAACTTTCTATCGAACTTCATAAAATCCCTGATGACCGATTTCAATGCTTGCCCAGCACTCAGGTGACGGATATTTTGACTCAAATATCTAATTAAATGTTTTTAGCACGGATGTGAATTCCATAAAGTGGAGCAAACACGTTTTTCGGGTCAGCACCGGCGTGACAGCATCTCAAGGCCTAACAAGACTGCCATTCAAAAGGTGCCGCTTGAGCGAATAAAAGCATTCAATTGATGTGGCACGTCATTATCACTTTTCAATATCACAAAAGCCTAGAAGACGTTTTTATTTACTCACGGGGTGCCGTGATTAGGTGGGCTTCATGCTCACAAAATGGATTAATTCAGGTGATGTCATGTCTGAAACACACCGGGCTGGGCTCGAGGGCATGAGGAATGACCCCTGGTTTTGGGCGGCTGTATTTCGTCCGGTCAGTTACAACCTAGCATAATGATGCGAACACAGTCTGCTGTCATTCGTGAAATGACGATGCCTGGTGAGGAAGTGACAGAGGAAATGTATGTAATAGGTTTGAGCCCAGAGAACGAAAATCCTATACGCAGAAGAGAAACTCAACAATGAAGATCGCCGGCGCATTGCACAATGTGTCACAAAAGGTGGCGACGTGAAGCTGATATCTCAACAACTTGGAGTACACGTTCGCATACCCAGAAGCGTTGGAAAAAGAGATCGAGAAACTGGGTTACAACGAGGTATCAAAAAACGAAACTTTTGGATGATATTATTGCTCAACAGTATAACATTATGGGGGAGAATCCATCAGTAACTCTCACTAGAAATAAAACAACACCCGGGTTGACCATTAACGTGATCACTATTGATCGACTCCTAGATAACCATGGCTACAGCACGAAAACAGCCACAGCCCAACCCAGTGACCACAGTGGGATTGATGTCAAAGCAATACCGATCACTTCCTGTGACGATCGTCAATGCCAGTACTTCTCGTTGTTTTATTGCATCTGTATGTTTATGTACATTACGATTGTGCAGAATACGAGTTCGAGTATGTGCCCATCCCGTCGGTGTTTTTGATCTTCATTTGCGCGTAGTTCGGGCAGGAGCTATATTGTGTTTTCATTGCGAATAGTACGACTACTCTAGTTCGGTTCTCAATTATCACATCTGGCGTCGCGGTCATAAAACCTGCCATGGATTCCTGTGTCTTAGAACCTTTGAATATTCATGGGACTTCACGTGAAGTGGAAGATTACCTGGAACTTTTCGAAATCTGGTATTTGACACGGAAAATGTGGATTCCGAGAAAAAATGCTCACTTCTTATCTGTCATCGGAAAGGATGATTATTCTCTTGTGAAAAATTTGGCTTTTCCTAATTCACCCATTTTTCAGCCGTATTAGGACCTCAGAGATTAGCTTCTTGGACATTTTCAGCCAGCAAATTTCGAAGTTTCGGAACGAGCAGAACTTTATTCATTGGTTCGTGGGGATCAGCAGTCCATTAGCGACTTCATTTCGCAACTGCAAACTCAGGCTCTCGGTGCAGTTTCGCAGACCAGTTACAAATTCAGTTACGTGATCGATTGATTGCCGGAATTAGCCGTGTTGATTTACAATGACAGTTACTGTTGATTCCGGATTGCACGTTGCAGTCTGCTAAACTCTTGTGTGAACGATCTCAAGATGTGAACGCCGTTGTCCATGAGAAACCATCCGTATTGTTCAATGCAGAAGCTAACAGCCTAAAAACCGCACCGATTCAAACGCCTTTATGGATCACATAGTAAGAGAAATTCGTCCCCACCTCAACAGATAAATCAACAATGTGGTGCAAAACATTCACGTTTGACTTGTCACTTTCTTAAGGTTACATGTCATAAATGCGGTAAAATTGGACATTCAATCAGTTTGCCGAAGTGCTAAGGTTTGTGTAGCTGACAGTCCCAGTACTCATTCTCGTTTGTCTCGTGATTTTCAGTCTCTATCCTTAGCCGTTAACAGTTCATATTCATCTTGTCATGTTACTCTCACCTATGTTGTTAACCATTCCATTAAACATTCATTCATATTGGATACCGGCAGTGTAGAGTCGTTCATTTCTAATCCTGGTATTCAGCTTTTGCAACCCCCTGTAAATAGTAAACCTGTTAACATTTCCGTGAAAGGTATTACTAGTCATGATTTGCATGTATCAGGAGCGTGGGAACTATCCCTCACCGACTCCAAACCCAATACTTATCAGTGCTCATTCCTTGTCAGTGACTCACAGTTCTCAATTACTGGTCTTAATTGCATTAAGAAACTGCACATCGCTTTGTCGTTCTTCTCTGGCTGTCATCATTTCCGTCTTCGAAAATTGATTTTTGAGTGTTCCAGGGCTTCAGTTGGCATCAAGATGGCACCCATTGCTCTTGAGATATCGGAGCCGCCAGAATTTCCTAAACGTCGGATATTACCTTTGGGATTGCGTGAACCAGTGAAGAAAGCAATCGACCAGTTAGTCGTGAAAGGTGTCCTAACACAAGTGAGTGCGTCATCCTGGGCTACACCAGTTATGATCCCATTGAAGAGGGATGGGAAAACTCCGAGAATTTGTGGAGATTATCGCTTTACTGTGAATAAATTCCTGAAGCAGACCAGCTGTTCTGTGGTGGAACTGGAGGACATTCTGCATCAGTTTCATCGTTCGAAATTCTGTTCCAGATCGGATCTTAAAGATGCATTTCGACAAATATCACTTGACGAAAAATCCCGTGGGTTCACAACAATCACTACACCTTTTGGACTATTTCAGTATAACTTTTTACCTTTTAGTTTCAGTGTATTGCCTGGAATTTTCCAAAATGCCATTGATTCTCTCATTTCTGGTTTACAAGATGTCGTCCCTTATCAAGACGATATCATTGTTCACGCACCAACCAGGGAATTACATGACAAACGTTTGTGTTTGTTGCTTGAACAGTTCCATGTACACAGTGTTACTATTAATCCCGACTAATGTGTTTTTTCAACCACTCATTTCATGTGTTTAGGATATCTGGTAGACGACCCGATCCTGACCGTTTTTCTTCTATATCGCATGCACTTTCACCTACGTCTCTCGAAGAACTTCGTTCGTAATTGGGTTCACTGCAGTATTATCCAGATTCATCCCAGACTTTTTTCTAAAGCAAAAACTTTGTCTGACCTTTGCTCACAAAACTCAATTAGTTAGTCGCCTGTACATGAGTGTGCACTTTGACATTTCCTCAGTTTTCTTTCTACTAATGCCGTTTTACATGAATGTTCACTTAAGTTACCATCTACTGTCATCACGGATGCTTCTCTTGCTTGAATCGGAGCTGTGCTCGAAAAGGATGGTCATCCAGTGCTGTGCATTTCGCGTAGACTTAGTCCTACAGAACGCGGATATTCATAGACACAGCGCGAGGCTCTAGCTGTGTTTTGAGCAGTCACTCGATTACACACTTCATATAAGTGACCGATCATGAAGCTTTGAAGTTCACTTACGATCCACACACTTCGTTAGCGAAATCATCCGCAGCCATGGTTCAACGGTGGAATGTTGCCCTTAGTGCATATTCTTCTAATATTCAACATCGTAGAGCAGAAACCATTCCTCATGTGGACTGTTTGTCTCGTTACGCCACTTCGGAGGAAACCTCCACTTCCTCCAAATCGATCCGATCTAGTTCGTGAAACTCGGAAGTATTATCATGCCATTTTGTTTTGCGTTCGACATGGTTGGAAAGTGGATATCAAACGTCGATTCCCGAAGTTTTACTAGCGTCGCGAAAGCATTTATGTGACTTGTGATGGTGTTTTGTGTTTCAGTGATCGCATCATTATACCACCTACATTGCGGTCAGCCGTTCTAACCGATTTGCATTCCGGGCATCTTGGTATTAAAAAGATGAAATCCTTGACCCGACTTACCTGTTGGTGGCCTGAATTGAACAGTAATTTATGCCAGTTAGCTAAACTTTGTACCGACCGCGTGCATAAAATTCATTCCCAACCTCCCAAGTGGACTCCGTGGCCCATAACGTGCGAGGCTTGACAGCGTGTTCATGCTGATTATTGTGGACCGTTCTTGAACAAGTACTACGCCCTTGTTATCATAGATTCTTATTCCATGTGGCCAGAGGTTTATTTCACTACTTCACAGAGCTCTGATTTTACTTTTGCTGCATTTCGCAAGACATTTAGCCAAGAAGGAGTACCATATGCATTGGTTACCGATAACGGGAGTCATTTCACTGCTCAAAATGTGACAGACTGGTTGAAGTCTATGGGCTGTCATGATGCATTTACACCTCCACGTCGTCCGCAGTCAAATGGCATTGCTGAAATTTTTTTACGAACAATGAAGAGTGTTATCAAATCCACAAATGCAGGAACATTCAGTAAACTCTAGCGAACTGTGGACAATTTCCTAATGCGTTATCGCAATTCTGTCCATTCAACCACGGGTAGTAGTTCGGTGAGGCTGTTCAGGAGTTGTACACTAGGCACTAATTTACTCCAGCTTGAGTCCTCGAAAGTTGCTTACCACGGACGGAATAACTTGAGACCCTCTACAGGCGTTGTATTTGTGGAACTTGGAAAAAGACTTTGTCAGATTTTGGATCTCAATGATGGTTCCATTCATCGAATACATGTAGATTAGATCGCCTTTAATCCTGTTTCCCATTGTAATCCGGTTGATAATAATTCTAATATTTCTGAGTTTTTCCCAATGTAAATGATCCCAGTTCAAATTTCAGTTCAACAGAAACAGTCACAAGATCGGAACGTTTACAGAACCAAGAACTCCGTAATTACGAAACCCTGAACTTCATTCAGACTACGGCGGATGTGGCGATTGTTAATGACAGTATTTGTTGTTTTATTGCATCTGTATGTTTATGTACATTACGATTGTGCAGAATACGAGTTCGAGTATGTGCCCATCCCGTCGGTGTTTTTGATCTTCATTTGCGCGTAGTTCGGGCAGGAGCTATATTGTGTTCATTGCGAATAGTACGACTACTCTAGTTCGGTTCTTAATTATCACACTTCCCCATTTAACAGCATTTTATTGGCCGCAGCCTCCTTTCTAAATTGGTGCACCTTGTTGTGTAACAAATAAAAAGAAGTAGAAAGAATATTTTGCATTTATTTATCATTAAAGCGGACGCAATATGCAGAATGGTTACAAACGCAGGGAAGTTCGACAACCAGCCCAGGTGAATTGTGCACACAGACGTGCACGTCCAGCTTCTAATCAATGTGCGACACGTTGGGAGTGCGTTTTCGTCCTTTCCATTAATCAGGTGGTCACGTGATTGTCATGGTGAACTTCAGACCGTTCTGTCACGGGTTCAAATCCTTTCGCCGCCACCAGTCACCAAAAAGCCGATGGATATTAGTTCGGTTACTTCTGACTCACCCTGTAAATCCCCAAATCAGGAACTCTAGTAATGGGACAGTACTGCACTCACACTAACAAGGAGAATACGCAGAAGTCAGGATAGTACTTAACAAAGTCCGTATGTCAGCAGTAGCATTCACTTATGAACAAGGTAAGAATGACCGAAATAACCAAACAGAAGTTAATGTACTGAGGGGAGGGGCCGTGTGTGTTTATTTATTTGTTTCTTTATCAACAGAAAGATCGGCCAGTCAGCAGCTAGGGGCAAAACCGGTGAGGACGCGTGAAATGTGAGCTGTGGCATATCCGGTTGATGGTGTACATACATATGAGTAACGTGCGCCGGAACATTTGGTTCAGTGTGTATGACACAATGTGATACGTGACTAATAAATACAGGCCTGCGATCATCCGACGGCTACACTGGCGGTGAATCTGTTGCGGTTCACTTGTCCGTCCAGTGATTCCGATGGTGGTCGATATCGGTCGAATTCCAGTTCATGCTACTGAAACAACCGTCAGTAACCAAAATTGGAGTAACCCCCGTGGATTCGGGGGAAAATTCAATGGAGTGTACCTGCGATCGGATGGTCAATGATGACATTATGTATTACTTTTTTCTGCCACAAACGTCTTAAAATGGATGAAAAAGTGTGCCCAGATGTTTATGCCACTGTAGGGCTTATAGTTTTTGTGCATCCGTCCTCTACTTCAATTCAATTGTAAAAGAACTGCATTGAGCACGGAAGCCAACTGACGCGTCAAGTGACAAATTAATACCTGATATACAATTAACTGAGTTACACTCTCGCTGATTGCTGTTCCAGACACCTCTGTTGTCGTCCCCGCCCACTGACTTCTGATTTCATTTGGATTGTTCTGTTCGATTCCATTATTCTGCTCTACGAGATGTATGAATTCTCCATCATTTGGGTAGCGTTGTGACGATGAGAGATGTGGAATGAGAGTAGTAAAACACATCACTTCTGTTTGCATTGCGCCAGAATACAAGACAGAATTGTATCATTTTGCAGTAAATATTATTTTTTTTGTTCAATTTGAACCCTTTTTTCAACCAATATAATTAGTACTTCTGCAGATTTTGATATTACACCAATTCTCCCAGGTAACTTTCGTAACAGTAACATAAACTGAAATTCGACCGATATGGGTTGTAGTCGGAATTATTGAACAGACTACAAGTGCTCTATTAGGGATACAACTGAGTTAACGAGAGTTCTCTAGTTCTTTGTTGTTCAAGTCCAGATTGCTAAACACAAATTCTGCTGTTTGTTTGCTTCTGAGAAAACATGAAAATCGGGCGTAGATCGCTGCTCGAGTGATGATTTTTAAATGCCGATAAGGCTTGTGACTGGAAGAAGCCTTACCGAGTAGTGCTCCCACGAAACAAGCCGTTGAGCACCAGTTCGGATAGAGAAGTTATAGTGATTGGAGCACCTTCACACGCAGTCCAGTGTGCCACAGCTTCATTTCCAGTAACCAACCAATCAGATGAAGCTGGGCCGTATCTGTTAGATCTTGAAAAAGCTTTTAACACGAAGAAATTTCTTTTCGACATATCACTTCAGGCATTTGCTTATATAGTACTGTGGCCAAGCTAGAAGAACTAATCTTTAGATGTACATGGAATGTACAATTTATGTATAATGGAAAATACTACAGGCAGATGGACGGGGTAGCAATGGGATCCTCACTTGCACCCCTTCGGGGGGATATATTCTTAGAAAAACTCGAAAGTGGACCACTAAGCAGCACCATCGACAGTCTATATATGTATATCAGATATATGGATGACACTTTCATAAGTTGTGACTCAGCAAAGGACACTACCGAATTACTGCGGACATTCAACAATGCCCACGCAATGATCAAATTTACAGTGGAGATAGAAACGGACAATTTCCTCGCTTTTCTTGATATGGGATTACGTAGAATGGAGGACGGACATATAGAAAGGAGGGTGTATCGGAAATGTACGTGGTTGGGGCAATACACACATTTCCTAAGTTTTTGCCCCCTACGATACAAAAGAAACCTAGTGAACTGTCTGACCTACAGAGCAAGAAACATCTGTAGTCCTGACACGATTGCCCAAGAACTTGAACACATACGTGACACATTGGGAAAAACGGCTATCCAGAACCGTTTATTAGTCAACATATGGGAAAGAGGAGACACAAAATGAAAGTACAAATGGCCAAGAAAAAGGATGTCTTTCTAACTATCCCGTTCAAGTGTGACAAAATCTTAGAAATACTAGAGCTACGCATATCTAGGGCCCTCGGGAAGTCCTTTCCCGCTGCACATGTCCCAATCTTAACAAATACGATGCCTTTCATTGTTCATCAATCCAAGGACAGGTTGCCTCATCAGTCTCAATCTTTCATTCTACATCAGTTTACATTCTCTTGCAGGGCGCAGTATTCTGGACATACGACGAGAGGCCTGACAAAGAGGATATCAGAACACTTCCCGGCTTCTTTACGCAAAGGGACAGTTCGGACTATCAATAGCGCAATCCTACAACATCTGGTGGATAGCGGACATCAAATTGACACAGCACCAGCTTTCAGACCTGTCCTGACAACTCCTAGAGTTCACGCTAAAGGATTACGCAGGCGGTTGCTGATGGCGTCAGAAGCCATAGCAATCCGACTGTTGAAGCCGGAATTGTGTAAGCAACGTAACCTCGCGCAACAGTTGTTGTTGCCGTGGCAGAAACAAATGATTCTCTTATAGTTCCAATGTACAAATTCTCCCCAGCCCCACACCTCTTTTTTCACACCTTTGTTTTTCACACCTGTCTTTTCACGCCATTTGGTTACACATTTCACACTTACTGTCGTTCACACAACGGACAAGTTTCATCAAGTTGAAGCATGTTGTCAAGTTACCAGAATTGTTGCACACTTACTCACTCTCTGCTATCCATAGCTGCACATACACTCTTCTCTAACCAGTACTATATATGTAAATGCCTGAAGCGATATTTCGAAAAGAAATCTCTTCGTGTCACAAGCTTTTTCATGAATCGATGGGCATATTCTATGGTAGATTGTGTAGGTACAGTGGAATCGTTTTGTGATTGGTCAGCACGTTATCTGCCAATAAGTGCTTGCCTCCTTTTGTAATATAAACGAGTTAGAATCGACCGAATGTGACTGAATACAGTCCTGCCGTTCTTGTCTGGTCCCGTCATTCTTCCAGTGCACGTAGTCCGGGTGCGAGTAATTCTATTACGTAGGATTGGCCGGATAGATACTTTTCATACAGAAGCGTTAACGTGCGTGGTTGACCACCAATATGCGCCTCGAGCTCGTGATTCAGTTGCGTCATTTAGTCTACATAGCCAGCTGAAGATAGATGAACAAAAGGATAGGTTCAAAATGGAAAACGCACTGATAAATGTGGAATTTCAAAATGAAAGTCAGGAACACAGATTGGTTGGTGTATTCTACAGTCGTTTCCATAGTTTAAAAGCAAAACACCTTAGTTTAAAAGCCTCACAAGGTTGTTAAACTGACACAAGATTCTTACCCTACGATGCAAGGCCCTTGAACCGCGGAAAATGCTGTAGATCATCCCGCTGCATTTTTCCATAGTGCATCCCGCGGTAAAAGTGACTATTTTTATATCAACAAGAATGAACTGCTTCTTTAGAAGCAGAAGCAACATCAGTAAGATTTGCATAAAAGTAGTCCGGTGCAGAATGTAGTCAAGTAGACAAGTCACCAAATATTTTTCACGAGTTAAAGAGAAACATTGAACACATGCATATTGTTCTATTCCGTCCCACTAGCTCTAGTGAGAACCCGGATTTGCCGCAGAATCATGTCAGTTTATTAGCGCAAGACAAATAATATATAGGTTGCCGTCACATCCACCCACTCGTTGCTCACGATGCATTGGTCCGACTGGTGTGGGCGACCCCACCTTAAGGCTTGAAAGCCGCTGACAGGATTCGTCTCGTGTATCGACTTACGCTATCGATCGACTGTCCTGTCGGCCATGGTTTTGTGGGCTCGGTAGGGGCTGGTACTGACGCACCGTCTGCCAGTGAGATTGAACCGTCCATCAAACGATGTGTCAGACCATACCCTAACCCACATAACCGAAAGTCTTTCATATAAGTAATCAACAGTTATATCGGTTCGTTACCACTCCGTTAATAAGATGACCACCAACCAGCGTCGTTTTTACGGTCGAACCATTCAACCATTTTGTCGGAGAGAATTCCCAATATCTAAAAACTTGGTGTGAATCGTCAACTTTATGGTTATCGCGCAGTCCATCACCTTTGTGTTCTTTAAGAGGACGAAAATATCATCCGCATAGCAACGATAGGGGATAGTATCAGATATTATATTCTCTAGTTTAATTTTGTCTAGACCATCGATTGAGGAAGTAAGACTTTGCTTTTGACGTCTAATTGCTTATACCAATTCGGATGTGATTGCTCAGCCGCCTGTATCGGCAGAATAGAAAGACAATTACCCCCTGAATGATTGAGTACATTTCAATATGACTTTAGAAAGCAATGAACAACAAATTCGCCATGACTGTACCACCTGTCTAGCAAAAACCAATCATTTAGACGACTGTCCGACATATTTGGGTTACAAAGCATTGTGTCATTGCAAGTTAGACGTACAAAGTAATCCATTCGACCACGTTCAAGAAACTGTCAAGGTATATACAAACACTGTTATTCAAAATGCATCACCATGAACTGTGTACACCACGTGAGTTTGGTGACCAATTTATCATTGCCGTGGTCACGAACTGGTCTAATTGAATGCTTATCCGATGGACATTCGACTACATACATACATGTGTGTGTGTGTGTGTGTGTATGTGTGTGCGTGTGACTTCGACTTTGCCACTCAACAAGTAGATCATTCTTGTGACCGCAACAGCAATCACTTTGTGTAGATACGGCGAAATCTAGGGTCTAGGACGCATCAGGCAATCGGTTTCCGATTTATATTTTCAAATTTGTTTAGATAAGAAATAAAAGACGTTGGTGTTTTTTTGGTTCAAGCGATCGCGTGCACGGTCAGACAGTCTCGCACGCACACGCACAGTCTGCGGACATTTGATCCATTTTCCCAACACGCAGGCCCCTACACACGTACGGTGTGTGTTGATTTGTGCGTCATGCACAACTGCCGCGGACCGGAGGTTCGACCAATGTGAATTTTCTCATCCCTGCTGTGCTGTGTGCTCGTTCGCCTCGAACGCGTGTCGGTCCGTCGTCAGCTGAATATGTTGAGGCACGCACTCGCACGTACGGTCCTTAAGTGTGTTTGATCGTTCACCTTTCTGATAAACGCGTTTACGGTCACATCACTTCTGCTTGTTCACCACAAGCACGCATGCCAGGTTGATATTGGTCATACTCCACTCCGGACTGCATAGACCAATCACATATTGTCACGAGTCTTACGGCCTTGTTTGGACTGGCTTGATTGCATGCTTGACTTGGATTTGAGCTGCATGTGACTGCCTCACGGACATGGTTGCATGTTCGTCCACATACTTGTGCTCGTTCTTAATACCTGTTCATCCGTCCACACGTGCCTACGTCCTGCTTGCCGAATTCGTGATACAACAGTTGGGTTATATAAGACGAAATGAGAGCGACCTCCGAACCTGTCTTCTGTCGAGTTTCGAAGCCATTTACCAACGAAAATCCCCTCAGTCGAAAGAACAGAGAAGACTCGGGTTGGCATACCAAGTGTACTGTATCTATCGTAGCACCCAAAACAGCACCGATATTAGCAATACACGAACGCAAACCAATGGGGCGACGAAACGGAAACGAACCGTGTACGCACAGGTGGTGAAATCGAGTGTGTAAACAGAATTCGGCATAAACTTCGTGCTTTTGGAATCAGTAAAAATGTATGCAGTCAAACAAGTATAGCACAGTCAAAGTCAAGCACCAGGGTAGAACATAGAGGAAGTAAATCCAAAACCGTGTCTGGCAAATGTTTTGTCCGCGCGATCTATATCACTACTGGTCTACTGGCAAAGTCAACACCCAATGTGCGATCAGAAATCTTACTGGGAATAGCCGTTCCTCCCAATTATTCACTGCTGGCCATTATGGCCCTCATGACAAAACTTAGAGAAGTGTCCGAAAAGTTCGAGAAGCTTGTGTTCTAGTATTTATTCTTCCGTTTTCATCATGACTTTTGTAATCTTGCCGATCTATATGGAGACACTGGACATTTTCTGTAAATTGACGATGATAATGATGATGATTCTTTAAAACTCCATGAGCCGAAGCTCGATAAGTGAAACAGTCGACTTCCCACACTTACATGAACCGAAATTCAATATGGTGGCATGCAGTCTGTGGTTAGATCGCCAACGATGTTCCTTACACCCGCACCATGCACATAGAAAAAGTAGTCAATTCACTGAGACTAAAACGGTGCTCCCGGAGCACATGTCGCGCAAGCCATTTCACGATACATCTACCGGCCACACACCCCGAAAACAGATCAAACATTAAGGCCTAATAGGTAACTATCTGGGGCAGTGGTCCTTCGACAGGAAATGGATGCGTAACGCCAACCTGTAAGGGCACGACAAGAAAGAAAATCCTATGAGCCGAAGCCTAGACAGAGTGCTAATCGGGTTTTCATGCTGACATGAACCAAAGGTCAACATAGAGGCTTACAGTGTACTGTTACATTTGCGTGTTTAAAAACAATCAAGGACTATTAACCCTTTCGGAATCTTACACGGTGTGAGTCAAACCAGAAATCCAGATGCATTGGCATTTAGGATATCCAGTTAATCCTCGGCAGAGAATGTTTCTCACCCACACTACATTGTGAAGCACTCACCTTCCATGAGATCGGACTATCTACTACAGTAAAACGCAGTGAATGGCTATTTGACTTGTTGCTCTCTACGAATTTACTTGAGGATATTTTCTGAACCACATACTTCTGCAATGATTCAGTTATTTTTGCTAGTAGTAGCCGTAGTAGCATTACAAGTTCGGAGGTAAAATATTGTTATCTTCAAAATAAACATAATAGGATTTAGTCAATATGCATTTGAATAGCACAGGTTCAAAATTAGTGAATAATGAGTCATAGAATGTTCATGATAACATATTCGTGATTAAGTGTTTCAGTCCATGGAATAAATGGAAAACTTTGACAGACAAGCATTTCGATGTTTGTCACAGATTCACTATTCCAAATCTGTCTCATACTCCTCCGCTAGTTTACAATTCAGAATTATTTTCTCCAGCATTCCTAGGTGCTTAATCAGCCTCATCCCTTAACTTGTTCGTCTAATCGTTAACCACGTTCAAGTAATTAATAAACTAATATTTACTTCCGTCCTTTGTCAAAATGTATTCAACGGCCTAATTTGTTTTCCTCATCTCCAGTATCCCAAGCAGCACGCCCAACGCGCTCCCAATTGGGCGCGCGTTGGGCCGCTTTGGGCTAACGTTGGGCTACACCATTAGAAACGTTGGGCAGCTCTACCTGCGCCCAACTGGAAGCGCGTTGGGCTAGCCTGATGTCGGAAAAAACCGCTGGAAATCGGTACTTCTTATCTTAATCCATCTTAACTGCTTGTTTCTCAGTCAGTTTGTCCATTACCCACCCTTTCGTTCGAACCTATTAACTTACGACTGGTAAAAGACTTTTTTTCTGAAAATCAGACAATTTATTACAAAAATGGTATACTGATAACTTATGAAACAAAGTATGCCGTTTTTATAACACAGATATATTTTAATAAATATTATGGTACTTTTATTATGATATTTCTTGTGTAATTCCACGAACTTCCGTATAATCTTTGAAGGCATATGTTTCGAGTCATTTTAGCCCAACGTTCGCCCAACAGCGTTGGGCTTTGTGCTGCTTGGGGAGCCTCTCATACTTTCTATTGATGGATTATTCAGCACACCATGGACCTACTGACAATCCATTCTTTATCGGGTTCCTAAAAAAGATCAGTGACTTGACTTGGAGTCGTTATTTTCGGAGTCAATGTTAGCGGATCAGATTTGTGTCAATTTACTAGTTAAATCGCTACTTCTTAGATCGGTAGCGGATGTTGGAGACACCTGACTAATCACTCGGCTAACAAGAAAACTAGGTTTGTGAAGTTCCCAGCAAAATCGATTACATTTAAAATCCAATGGCAGGTGTACACACACACACACACACACACACACACACACACACACACGCATGCTGCAGTCTATAAACATGGAATAGCTGACATGCATGCTTAAACTGATAGAGTCTACCAAGTGATCGAAACACTTATATCTAATGACGCAGGCAGTGATAATGTAAGTCATTAGGAAGACAACAGCATCAACGAAAGATCATGGAAAACGAAACACACATACACACAAGTTATCCAAGAAGGAAGCTGTGTGTAGTGACAGAGATTTATTAGATTCTGAGTATCATTTGTGCGTGTATGGTGGAAATCCATTTTCCAGTTCTAATGTAGCGGAGTCTGCTGTGACAAGGGAGAAAGATGAATATGGATTTGATCATAATAACCAGATAAAAACCACAGACACAAGAGGAAAAACGTGCTATTGTCGAAGCAGTTCCTGAATGATAATACAAATCCTATTGGGGAACATACAAATAGTTGTTGGACCACTGCAAGCATAAATGTAGCCCAGACTCGTAGCTGTAGATCAAGTAGTCTTTCGGGATAATCGAAGAACACGAAAAGGAATGGTTTTCAGAAGAAGAAGAAGAAGCTCGAAATAGGCAAGCCGCTCTGCGCACGCAGCTTCATAATCGATTTAGGTGAGCATGAAAAAGGACTACTTGGACGGTGAAAAATCTATTCGTAGTGTCATAATCCTCAAAATGTGTCGCATCATAGTACGATTATTCTGAATCAGGGTTTGGAACCACGTCATAGTGCTCCAGTTACAGCCAAACTGCTCACTTGCATCAACGACAAGCAGTCGACGATAATCCAGTTCTCATTCAGTTTGAGGAAGCAACCATATAGTTTGTATGCGTTGCTCCAGTTCATTAAATTCTGTCCGTATGATGTCGTTATGTTCTTTGTCGCTTCATGGCTCATAATTATTTTCGGCCAAACAACTACTTATTCAAGCGGTGTATACATATTCCACTGCAACAGTGGTCTCATTTGTGCATCAGGAGGCTGAGCTGATGTTCTGCATTGAGGAGACAACTACAGAATCAAAATAGTTGTTTATGGGTAAGTCGCAGTTAACCTCGAGAATGACGGCTCTGTGGAGTACCAGGTACGTATGCCTTATGATCGAAACCGGTCGCGGGCTTCCGATAATCTTTGTCTACCCGTCTACTTACTGGTGACACATTCGTGCTCGGTACAGCTCTGCCTCTCTTGTTTTGCTAGCTCGTTCATATACATGATTTTGTCAACTTAATTCAACCCGTTTTTCGACACATTCGTCCTAATAGATTTTGATTAACATCAACCTGCCTTAAGCAGTTTATGGTAATTAGTTCTCTGAGTCGCACAGCACAGTTTCCCTCACAGGAGAAGTTCGCAAAGGTCTTGTTGGTAGTATACTGTGAATATCTAGTCGAGATAAAGTCCTGTGTAGTAGAACAGCTGTTTTTTATGCCATCTCACTTACTCTTGTGAGAAATTTTCCCTGCCTTCCAGTCATCTCGTTTTATTAGCGAGAAACAAAAAATGTATAGGTTGTTATCCCATCGGTCCTCTCGTTGCACAGAACGCATTGGTTTGACTGGCGTGGGCGACCACGCTTAAACAACGCTGACAAGATTCGTCTCTCACCTATCGATCCATTCCACCAATTGGCTATCCAGTCACCCGAGATTCTGTTGTCTCAAGTCTTGGGCTTGGTACTGCACCAGTGCTGACTGTCAACGTGACTTGGATGTCCAGCAACGCTGAGTTGGCACGTCCCCTCACAAGCTGAATCAGATCACGTCCGTAAAGCACATTATCTTGGGGCCAATCAGAAATACGGCCACGAGAATGGACGAGAATCAACTAGATCGCTAAAAAGGAAAGTTACCAAACAACCAGTATCATATTGATACGATCTGGAAAGTTCTGTCTGCATTTTGCGCTCGGCCCTGTTTAATTGTTAATCTACTATTGCCTAGTTAACATGTCCGAATTCTTCAGAATGATTCGTTCAGTCGATTCCTTGCGTAATCATATCAACACAAGAGTTGTCAAATGGAAACAAATTCAGATGAAGTGGTATTTTGGGCAGTACGGCAATTTTCAATATCCACGATCAAGAAGACTACAGTGTTTCCCAACAGAACGAATTCCCAGTTAGCCGTGGGAACATGTTTTCAGGTGGAATCAATTAGTATCACGTACGGCTCTTCAAGCGAGCCGACGTTAAAGTCACTCTGATGGGGTGAAATCATCTATTGGAAGCGCAGTCAGTATCTGGAATCATTTTACACGAAACCAATCATTAAGAGTCACTGTCGGAATCGTATCTACCCGGCCAATCGTACGTAATGAAATAACTCGCACCCGGACTGCGTGCACTGGAAGAATGACGGGACCAGACAAGAACGGCAGGACTGTATTCTGTCACATTCGGTCGATGCTAACTCGTTTATATTACAAAAGGAGGCACGCATTCATTGGCAGATAACGTACTGACCAATCACAAAACGATTTCACTGAATCTACACGATCTAACAGCTACGGTCCGGCTTCACCCGATTGGTTGGATGCTGGAAATGAAGCTGTGGCACACTGGACTGTGCTTGAAGGTACTCGGATCATTACGGATTCCACGGATAGCATAGTGGCATGGGGTGTTGCGCATAACCGTGTGTTGTGAGTTCGAGCCCAAGTAAGAACTTGTAGAGAGTCCATTGGTCTTCACGTCATGCAAGGCTACCTCATTCTGGACGTTTTATCAGTTTGAATTTGCCCATCTTTGCGATTTCATCCAAGCTTGTTTGCTTCCTATGCACATCGATCTGTTGTCAGCTGACTCTACCGACGCGCAGACACTCACCTGCGGTTCTTTAACGTACGTGCTTGTACATTCACTTTTCTGATAAAACCTTTTACAGCAGCACTTCGTCTATCTTTTCGCTACAGACCCAATGGTTAAATACTGCGGATAACTACCCTGTAGGTAACGGAAGCCAATTATTTTGGTTCTCCGTGGTGAGTAAAGAGTACAAACTGAGCAAGTTAAATCATTTGAAAATAATTTACCATCAACCGAATAAGGAGATTGTTTGGTTTGCTGAGCCCGAATTGATTCCGACTGCCGCCGTCTAGAGTTTGCTTTCAAAATCGGTTCGATGTCATTCCGATGATACCATCAGACATATTAGTAAATTCGACCAATGGCATTTTCAATGTGAATCAATCGTTAGTATCCGCGTGGCAAATCACACACACACACACACACACACACACACACACACACACACACACACACCTACTTGCTAATGACATGAACCCGAAAGGATAAAATGAAATTTAACGATATTTCAATCTTCCCCGTCCACTGTTTGTTCCTTTCAGTGTTTGAAATAGTTATACGGTACTTACAAAACCTTTTGATGATGAATGAGGCGCTGATAGTGTAGGATGAACCTTCCGGTGACTCTAAGAAAGCCTCAATTATTGACGTACTCTGCTTTGCATGAAAATGAGCAGTGCGGTAGTAACACGCACACACACACAATCAAAATCATGATGATGGAGCGCAACAGAGTTTTACCCGGACTATCTGCTTTGAACGACTCAAGCGTGTCTGTGGCGTACTTCACTTTAGTAGTACAGTTTAAAACAAATGATGGTATTACCAACTTTGTGTTAACGTCATTCCACAGAATCATATTCCATCGTCTGAATATGTGTGTGTATGTGATAAAGAGAAGTCGATGATAATAAACTAGGGGGTCAGATCACACAAACGTGTATTATTATTCTTGGTAGCTGAAGAAAATACAATTGAACAATACAATCAGCAAGTCGTCTTCTGCAGCACTAGTGTAAACGTTGGTTCTGCATAGGAGACAAGGCTGATTGATAATGTCTGTCAAATTAACATAACACAACACGTGCGACCAGGTCATTGGTTCACTTTCATACCCGCACTCGACAGAGGTAGATTCTGAAGCTACTCGAGTAGTACAGCTCCTTTTGTAAGTATCATCACGGGGTTTTTACTGATTCTTTTCTGTAAATCATTCTTGCTTGTTAATTCCAATTTCCGAGAGAGATGACATGGCCCATAACTGTGAATCTGGGTTACGCTGTTGCACCCTGTACATTTCGCACATTCTTCCATATCCTCCCAACCGGACTTGCTTATGGCACTACCTTGAGTTTGCCAGGCCTTATGTTCATTGACCCTGTTGCTTCAGACTTGGATCCGACATCGTATGCATCCCGCTTAACCAATCATATACATCAAATTTGACCTACGGTTACACGACACACTGACAGTCCAATGCCTCTTTGTTTTTGTTCGGGTTGATTCTTTTCTTAAGCCACATAAGACGGCCAATTTCGTGTTAGCAAACGTTGTGATAAGGACTTTGTCATGGATCGCGACGGACACCATGACTCCATCAGCGTTGACCGGGTTAAAGTAGCTTATGTTGAGCCTAAGTTTGCACCAGATCCCGTCATTGTTTCACCCACACCTACACCGTCAGAACTTTTGAACTCGCCTCCATCAATACCGCAACCATCATGAACCCACACACAGCCGCTACCATTGTCACCAACACAGAACCCCCGGGAGGTTCAAACCCCACAGCAAAGGACTCTTTTTGGAAGAATTATAAACATCCCATTTCGCCTCCAAGACCATGAACCGTAAACACCTTCATATCAAGCTTTTACTGTCAATCATTTGCTCCCCCAACGCTGTGGGGGGAGAGAGAGGGGGGGGGGTTGTGGTACTTTGTACATTATACACGTTCTTCCGCATTCTCATTGCATGGTACAAGGTGTTCTTCGGAGTGGGTACACAATTCTGGAGCTTCGAATTTCAAATATTACTACTGGAAAAGTTACCAGTAGCTACATTTTGACCTTGGATTAGGGCGAGAAAAGTTGCGACGCACTGTCCGCCTGAGAAAATGTTGAACGACATCGGAATTTGCAGATGATACATTCAGAGGTGCTATTTGTAGCCACAAAGTAAACATATAACGCTACTAACGCAAAACGAGTGGAACATTAGAGGCATACAAACCAGCATGAACACCTTCACTACGAATGAATTGGTCATGGCTGTCAGTTTAGCAGCGCCTTGGATAGAACGCCAAGTCGAGTACCAAATTATGTAGTAATTTGACCAGCGGCGTGTCACCTATTAGAAAAGCATTTATCGCTGATGTGCTTTCTGGATAATTTCGTGTATAACAACTTGTTATTTTGGTTAATAAGTGAAAAACATTTTTCAGCGCACCCACTAGCCGTTACCGCGGATCGTTCTCTCCGTGTCGCCTATGGGTGTTCTGAGATCTGTAGTAGTAAAAACCTGGACTCATACAATCCAAAACACCATTAGTAGAGTATCTCCATCGACACGGCAGCCAGCACTGCGATTATTGGTATCCAGTGCGAACGACGTACGATGGCCTGACCGAAAGCTGCACTGAACCAACCCTGGGGAACAACTACCTGTGCCCGGTTTAATGTCAGTTTTCTGGACATTGTTGAGGAACTGTATTATTCCCATTACACCGTATTTTTGTGTGGTAGTATTTGTTAGCACATTTAATTCCTATCTCTTATCTTTATCAAGAGGCCACAAGATTTCTGCATAAAGTTGTCTAACTACGATCCATAAATTCCCCTTTCGGGATACCTTGCGTTTTAGAAAATAGCACTGTTAACCATAACTTAGATCCCCTGAAGCCAACAAAAATATTATTTTTGTACGAAACTGCTTATCTACTTTGTAATCATATTTTCGACCTTACACTATAGCTTTGCCAATGTATCTTCTTTTTCTGATTTGACAATTCCCATCTATCCACAAGGTCGTCCAAGTCAACTACATAGGCAATAGAGCACACGGCTCATTTTGGTAGTTCACTAATATGCACACAGCGGTGATTTGTGCCCTGCTTCTCTCCCCACCAGCAGAGTGAATTAACCTCATCGATATCTGCTCTCACAGTCCAAGTTGTTACTCACCTGGGGACCGTTCAGTAGTGTGACTACGGATTAAGGAGGTTCGACCAAAGTGTTACTACGCCGTATGTAGCGATGGCAGACGTATTGTGGGCATATGATGCTCTTTGTTGTGTGGAGTGCTAATACCAAAGGCTATCTTTGCTTCTCAGTCTCAGCAAATTGAAGCATGCAATCTGAATTGTGTGTGTGTGTGTGTGACCTGAGGATACATTGTATCAGTATTTGTATGACAGACTATTACAAGCCATATGCTTACATTTCAGTCAGTTTCCCTCTTCTTCCTAGGGCTCTTGTTTATCTTGACGGGATCGAATCTATCCATAGCTACCTCTCTGTTATTGCATCTCTTGCTGCTTCAACATTATATATATATATATATATATATATATATATATATATATATATATATATATATATATATATATATATATAATCCACTGCTTATTAATTTAGGTTTATTTCTCATCATAAGCTACAATCACTTTGGCCGTCAATGATTCAACGGCCGTAATGGTGGGCTTCGGGCCTTTCTGACTCAGGTTCCAATCTCGCCATCGTCGGTCACTCCCTATTTGGCGGCCCCTAATTGGTCACAACCTCTTTAGTGAAATATTTTTCCATTGTCACATAATATAGAAGGAAGTAAAAAAGGAAAGAAGAATCATGAATTCTATTGGTTCCTTCATAGTATACTGAACAGAATCAAAGTCGTAACTGCCAATAGATAAGATCAACAATAATAAATTCCGTTTTGAATGATTTTGGGTTGAAGGAAAATGTCAGAACTACTTCTTCGTCATGATTCAAAGTAAATCATATAACTCCATAAGTCAAATATGTTTTCGAACTATGCTACTCACTAATGCGATGAGCAGAGAGAGAGAGAGAGAGAGAGAGAGAGAGAGAGAGAGAGAGAGAGGATGTGTGTGTGTGTCTTCACATTCGTGTCCGAGCTATCTCAATTCATGCACAGAGCAAACAGCTGAACTGCCGAACCAGATTCATTAGGCGACTCATCTGGCGGTTAATTGCTATGTTGTATGAACATGAGTTTTTGTGTGAGTCAGAACTACCTCATCTGTGGACATTTAGTCAACCTTTTTTCAATCAGCAAGTCTCATGGGTCAACCTATTGACTTACATTGATTTTCGATCTGACACGTTCATCCACTACCATGGGTGTCTTGGCTCTTTGGGTAGGGGCAGAGCAACCTAAGTGGGTCGACGAGACTGACAGTTACGTAACCGAGTGACTGAATATATTCCGAATTGGGTTTGTGACGTTGTCAGGGTCAGGTCAAACACAGGATGACAACACTGACAACCGCAAGATCTATCGTCGAGCCTCGTGCGTCATCTTCTAACGACGCAACATCCAGTTGGAGGAGATACTGTGTTTCGGGTCATGTACACGTCAAAGAATGTCAAGCCACCCAGGCTGTTGCCGTAAATCGATGAAAATCTCCATAGTGTCAGCAAAAAGAACTATTCGTTAACTTGTCTTTACCACGGTGATGTAGTTTAACCTCCACTTTTGTTTCCTGATACGTTGATTCCCGTAGAATAAGTACAGTATTTTAACCCTGAAAATAAAAAGTGAGAAAATCGAATCACTCCAACTTTTGAAGAAGTGGAGAACGGGGAACCCAGTCAGATGCAAAGGACTAGTCGATGAAAATATAGTGAACCGACTTCGTGAGACCATTCAAGCTTTTATAAATAAAGTGACAATCTGAAGCAACCGCGTCCAGAGTGCACCTGTCGGGTTTGTATGCAAATTGACAGGAGCCGTTGGACACAGAAATCAGTGGAACGCAGTCCCGTTAGAGCTTGGTGGACTTGAGGGCAGAGTAAGAGATTGCAACTGGGTGGAAACTTTTTATTCGCGAATAGGCACCATTGTTTTGGGTTTCCAGGAGATAGGGATGCCACCGGTATCAACGAATTTGTTAAAGACCTTGCATCATATTCGAGAAGAGGGTAAGATGAGCGATATGGGCCCCTTATCAGAGGCTTTTTTTGAGGGTCAAGGTAACCTGAAGACATTTTATGAGGAAAACGGCTCTTTATTGGAGGGAAAAGAGGGGTTATAAAATAGTAGTGTCTGTGGAAGGGTGAATATATGCGACTTTAAGACTTTTGGCATTCTGTTGCAGTTTTTTGACCGGACTCGTTGTCCGCATAGAAGCATGATTACACTCCAACGGGTTCTGCTATTTGTGGTACAGAAGAACCGGTGGGAAAATGACATATCCAATCGTTGCATCTTCAGCTTGATCAGAATAGAGTAACGTTTCACAGAATCATGGTCCTCCATGAGCATGTTCTCTTTTCCAACTCAGAGATCTCAGCAATGGAGAAGGCATTCTGCCGTTGTTAAAAATACAGTCTCCGCAAGAAAACACAAATCATTATATATCGCATCCTGTGTCTTCATGAATAAGTCTAGAGGGCGAATGAAGTAAACAAAATAAAGCCACGAAGAAACAACGAAGAGAGATCAATAGTGACCTCGATCATTCTGAGAAAATAAATATTTTTCGGAAACCATTTTGGATTTACTTTCTCCACCATCTTTTCTGACGCTCGGTTTTGACTGTATTCTTTTCATCAGTTACATACATTTAACTGAACTAACCTTAACGAGCTTTCAGTCGACCCGGGTTATGACACACTTTCGATTTTTGCCGACTGTACGCGCTCTGTTCGCTTTTCGCTTCCCTGTTGCGTCCGTCTGCTTTCAATGTATTTCGCCCATCGGTACTATTTCGGTACCACGATATGTAGAATACACTATCGCATCTGTCTACCAACTCGAGTCTTCTCTATTCACTTGATCGAGGGGATCGTGTTAGTAGTTCGCTTTGAGACTTGATAGAAGACACGTTCCTAAGCCGGCAGCTGAATATCTTCTATAGATCTTTGATGAAGGGCAATGTTGACGGGTAGCAGTTTTCGTCCTAAGGAGTGACCAGTATGCTGAACGCGAATACGTGTAGGTCTGAAGGTAATGAGAGCGTGATCACCTGTTGAAACATGAGCTTTCAGCTGGAAGTGGAAAAGTTCGAGCGATTTTTTGAGAGTTCTGTCTAGGACAGACACAATCATACAGATAGGACAGGGGCCAATGAAATAAAAAGCTAGTAATGGATGAGTGGGAGTATGAGTAAAATCTCTGACATCAATGCATAAGCATTCAGACAGTAATGGAATTTGTACGTACGTGAAAGCATCAGAGAATAGGTTGTCTTTGAGAGTAAAGGGAGCTATCTACACAGTGCCTCGGAAAAGCGAGAATTCAGGATTACACCTAGCAATCACGCAGTTAACAATGTTACTGGGGAAAGTGAAGACAATTTCAAACTTGTTAGACCATTCGGAATTGATGTAAGTTATCATACTATCGACTGTCCTCTAATTTCTTAGTTTGCTGTCTTGACAGATGCACTCAAAGTTCTCAGGGAGAACGAGCTCGTCTTCAACACTTTCATCTGGCCGATAGTCTCGGACGCAGACCACACAGGTGTTCATATGGATTCGAGAGTCCAGAACACCGGTTAGAGACAGCATCTTTACGGACAGGGACTGAATGTTTATACTGACCAATTCAGGAACGGTCAACTTCCCAGAGATTATGCCACTAAGGCCAGTCTGCCGTCCGGCACGCTTGCTTTTTTTAGTCCAGCATGATTTCGGCCGACATGCACAAAGACAAGTTGAATATGATAAAAACAGAACATGATTTGTCTCTTATTCGGATAAAAATTTTCTTGGAGTGGCGAATTTTGGATAGCACGTAGTGAGAATGACAATAATTCCGAGGCGGCAGTGACCAAGTTCATAACGAACTGTAGTGCAGACAACCTTCTGGTGCGCTACCAAAGATGTGCCAGAGGTGATTCCGAGTATTTGCTTTGAGCGGATAGCATACCTACCGCCATACCCAGTAACGAATCCTCCTCCTTTTATAAACTGAAAGAGACTATATTGTTGTGCCCCTCAGCTGACCTCATTGATGACTATTGTTATCAGAGTAGTCAACACTGAACGTACCTAATCTCGCGCTCGACCGTATCATAGACATTGAAGACCTGCTAGACGTCCCATCTATTGTTGGTGCCACCAGCATTTTGTTGTCTTTCCTTCAAGTTTTTTTCCCAGCAATCCAATCCAAAGAGCATGCCGTCTGGCCTGCAAGCTCCACCGTGTCTTAGGATGCTCGATCAGGTTGCACGTTTTCCCATTTCTGATCGTTCAACTGCCATGAACTTTTTTGTGTGCCGGGGGCATAGATTAGTTTTACCCCTGATCCTCCAGAAAACCACAATTTGAGACCGATATCGTTTACGCCACAAGTAACTAACGACATCGGGTCCAAGATATGAAGACATACCGTTGAAACTCCTAACACATGACCCTGCTTTACGAAGACAATTCCCCTGGATTTTCATCACTGGAGACATGCATCAGTCTATTCTTCGTGTGAGTTTTCACTTTGCCTTTGGTCTTCTGGTCGATGGCATATGCCACATTTTGTTGGACGATAATACGCCAATAAAAAGTATGGAAAATACATATCCATCCACTCGACTGGTACTTGTCCTACATATTCTTCACCATCTTCGATGATTTTTCAGCAGTCAGTCATCCGCAACCATCTCCCACACACAACAAGCATCCAACACCTCATTATTACCAATGGTCCTTCGTTAACCACTCGTTCTTGCAGATTTTTGCTGAAAAACTTTTTATCCAAAGCGGAATTTGAGCACATGCTTACATTGGGGCTCCCCCACTCCACATGGTTCTTAAATACAATATTGGCAGGCCTCTGTGGGATGATTACCATGCTCTAGACAAAGTCACCATTCCGGAAAGATATCCAAATTCAAATCCATTATTTCTCTGACAAACTGTGCGGAAAAACATATTTTCCAAACTTGATCTTGCTCGTATGCATGCATCTTGGTTTATGGAGCGCTGCGCAAGCCTCCCAACGTTTCACAAGTCAAGTCTGACGTGATCTAGACCTGGTTTTTGCGTACATTGACGACGTCCTTGTTACCAGTAGCAATGAACGTGAACACTAGGATCATTTGCGACCGGTGTTCCAACGATCCCAAGAAAACGGTGTCTTACACAACACTTTCAAAGCAACGATTTCTCAGGTCAACACACCCGTGCTGTCTCCAATGGGAGACAGAATGAACTCCATCCGCGACAACCAAGAACTATAATCTTTTAAAAGTCTCCTGGGCATCATCAACTGCTACTGCCGTTTCCCCTAACTACTCGGAGCTCCTGTACTCGCTTGCAGAACTAATCATGAAAGGGTCGGAAAAAATAACCCATGAATTCCGATGCAAAATCGGCGATTGAGGCAGCCAAGCAAGACGCTTCGAAAGCGTCAAATCTAGCACACGTAAACACCGCCGACGAAATTGTTCTCCCTCCCATATATCTGTGGACACTGAACTGCAGCAGGTCGTTAATGATACGACAAATCCACTTTCATTGTACGGTCTGCCTAATAAGTCCGATGACAATCTACATGGGTTGAACTCCAGTTTTAATGCTACTGAAGCCTCTATCAGTAGCCGAAACAAAGGTAACTGCCAGAAGCGGATGTGTACCCACACAAAATGACTTACTATAGTACGTCTGACCGCGAATTGCCGGCATTCAAGCCCTTTCATCACATTTTGCAAGGTAGGAATTTCATTTTCTACGCTAACTACAGACCTTTAACTCATGCATAAGCTCCCAAATTGATCGTTGCTCTCCACGAGGGATCCTTCATCAAGATTAAATATCGTAGTTTACAAGTGACATCCATTACATACAAGGACCCCCAAACCTCATCACTGGTGCGCGTTCTTGCCCTGATCTCTATCAAGTGACAGATCCCACCGTGTTCACTTGACACAATAATGCAAGCTCATGCTTCCATGTAAATGCTAATTAACAAAAACTCATTAAGATTGTTCCGTTTTTCGTATGACATACATATTCTGTGAATCTTCTCAACACCACTTTCTAATGAACAACGTCGTTAACGATTATTCGTAGGCCTCTGTTACGAATTCCCTTGTTTTTCCCAGCTCTTCATTTAAGAGTTTATCAATTGAAGTTCAAATCAACATGACTGAAACACTTTTACGGTCGGTAAGCCACTCGGTATGCCTTCAAAGTTCCCAATAAGCACGACTGGCTTCTGTTAATGTACCTCAGAGTACGCGATGGTCCACGACAGTTATCATTTTATTTATTAAAACTACTATCGGATGCGTCCACGGCTCATCTTCCGTTAGGGCACCCTGACGACCACGCTGAAATCCATGACTAGTAAATAGTTGTAACTCAAAGGTTGCCGCAGTCAACAAATGCGTCCTGTGGTTAGCACAGCCGACGATAACGCAGTCAAGCCACCAAGTTAGTACTCTAACACAAGCGAAACCCCAAATCCAAATTGAACGCCTAAGTGGTTTGACTTAGCAACTGATAACTCACTGATCCGGAGACCCGCAACCAGATAAAGGAAAGCAGCTATCACCGGCCTATCCAGTCGTGCTACGAAACTAGTTTTGTTGAACCTTGATTATAGTTTTGTGACTCAGCCTGCCGTTGTCTTCTGTCAACCAGATTTGGAGGCCCTTCGATAGGGGAATACATTTAGGCTGAACGATTCGTCATGTTTGAGGCCGTATGCCAGTACTAAGTACAAGAAACTGGATAACAGTCAGTCCACACTGACGCTGTTCATTTATGGAGATGAGTAATACTTGGGATTTGATGAAGCTCTTAAACCACAATACTGACCGGGTCATTAGGGGAGAATGCAATGGCATAGTTTGGAACTTTTTGTCCTAGTTGAAACTAAATCCTTCCCCGATTCTGTTTAACTTTAGAATCCGGCTTCGTATAAACTTCATTATACCAAGCAAACTTCCATGTACATCGAGATCCCAGTTTCCTCCCTTTCTCAAAGAGGGTAACCTGCATGCAACGAGGGTAAAACGTGTGAGCTGGGCACAGCTTACAATTAAAAGGCAAAGAGAGAAGCAACGCATCCGGTCAGCTGAAATTGATCGAAGCACAAACAATAAGACCATCTTTGAGATCCGCGAGGCATCACTTACTACGCGTGTGTACATGTCTGTCCCAGTAAAAACTACGGATCAGTGATAGTATTAATCTTGCCGTTCCAATGGCTTGGTTTGCTCCGGAGCTGTCTGAATCGGTTATACTGAAGATCATTAACCGTTTCAGGTCGAGGAGATCGTGCAAGCGCTTTCAACTGCGCAATTCGGATCGATCAGAATTGTCCCACTATCTGTGTTACAATAGTATCACTACATTGATTCATTTAACATGTAAACGTAATGATCAATGCTGGGTCAACCTTGCTTTACCATGCCAAACCAAGTTGTTCCATGGTTGACTGTCAAAGTGACGCCTCGTCAGATCGAAAACGACATATGAAATGAGATACTAGCATTACATTCAGTTTTTTCGACCAGGAACATAAAGCATGTCAGTATATGAGTAGTACCGTACGAAAAATACTGCAATGGGGTGGGCTGGATTGAAAGCACTTACAGTGAGGGAGACAAAGGTTTGATGGGTTAGTGCCAAGGTTTGCAAGCATTGTGTGCCACTTGGTTGCTGAATGCTGGCTGACGGATCATGATAAGCATCGGTTTACTATGCACCAATAGCTTGGGTGTTGGATTGCTCAACATAATTGTGAAAGACTGAGTCAGGTCAACTTTGAGTTTTAATGCAACAAAGTGTTCTACAATCAAAAAAGCCGGTGATTTCTAACCATCCCGTGTGGCCACAGAGGGTTGCATCATTGACTTCGACAATCATTTTGATATGATCCGACAAGCGATGGGTCACGCAGTTATCCGTTCTGCTAATGTAGACATCAACACATCAGCAAGTGAGACGATGGGATCAATAAAAACGTTTGTGATTTTGCGAATCTAGCCCTTTGGTTGTCTTAAATATAGCAAATTCGTCACTATTTACTAGTGTTATGACTGACTGAAGATTGTGACTAATTTATTTGAATAAATATATGTTTTGATGAATGGCAAAATGGAGATTCCGCGCTTTAAATGACATTTCTCGTGGTGAGTTCCGCTTGTACCCCGTTATCTTTCATCTTGCAGATTCCAATTGCAGTTCCCGTGGTTTATAGCCATTGTTTTCTTTATCTCAAAGTCATATTCGATATGCGCTTGTAGTTACCGCTCGTTATTCGCCTCGCTAGCCTGGAATACTAGACAACTAGATTGTTAGAAGACCCGTAAAACTGAACACTTGTGACCTCAGAAAAAATCGAGACGCCCGTGCGTAATCACTAAAGACCAGCCGAATGAGATTCTCACCAATTCTGTGAGACAGGCCCTTAGTGAACTGACTGCTCCTTTCGAGTTCTTTGAGATCATCCTAAAGGGGAAAGTTTACATGAACCATTCATCATGATTATCGGCAACGGCTAGTTTTGCTATTGGTTCAAGCATTGACTTAGCACTCAACATACAAAGTGCTGGTATTGAATAGGCAAGTATTCCAGCCCAAAAGCTACTTATAGTGAGGCAATGGGCACACCAAGTTCTAGGACACTTACCCGGACGGGAATTGCTACAATCTACCAGAGGCTCCCCATTCACGCCATGCCGGTGGAATCCCAGTTTTTACTACTGAAACAGCCGTTAGTAGTCAAACTTAAAATAGCCACCACGGTCTAGGGGAAAATCAAGTGGAGTGCACTCGTGATCGAGGATCAAAGACGCAATTCCCCACTACTTTTGGCTGCCACGATAGTCCTCGAAAGGGAAGAACAATTGTGTCGAGATTCTCATGCCGCCATGGTGGCCTGTAGCATTTGTTTGCTACTTTAATTCACACTGGTTGTGAACAGCATTGGACGTGGGAGGAAACTTCGTAGCGTATCCTCAGTTATTCAGTTTCACTTTTGCTGATTGCCGTGCCGGGCACTGTTGTTTTCGTCCTCATTCACTATGACAACAGGTGACATTCGAGAATGACTCGCTCTGCTTCGTGTGATAACATTCTGTGTCATACTGTTCTTACATTCCGGGATTCCGCGCATACGAGATGAGGCGCCACGTTCCACATACTTGCGGAGTTCTTAATTCTCAGTAGTTATGCGCGGGGTTCAACTTATTCAGTTCATTTGATATCGCACTTAGAACTGTAAAAAGTAACTAAACCAAAACAAACGAAAAAACGTGGTATTTTAACGCTCGAAAATAGATCATATCCACCTTTTTATATAAGTTTTGGTGCCCGCTTTACTGAGCATTGGTTCATCGATTATTCTTCTTTCTATGTCCTAGTAAACCAAACACGCACAACTCCCACGAAAGAGTGCTGCGTCCAGAATACTACCGCATAGTTAAAGTCAAGTGTCAGTAGATATCGTGAATAATATAAATTCGAAAATGTGTCGGGAAAATGTTCATTTTCTCGGAACGATCCATATCACCACAATGGTCCCGAGGTCAGGATCCACGTAATCATCCTATCAGGGGCTCATTAGGTTTACGGCGAACAGCGCTAACAAACCGTTCAAATTCAGCCCGAATATCTTTTTGGTTAGATGTTCGACTCACAATCGGTCACCCCGTATTCCAGACCCAGTCGGGGATCGGTGGATGAGAATTGCTGCTGAATCCCAACAAAGACGAAACAACTGCTCAGTGCTTCCATGGTTTTTTAATGGTAAACTGAGCACTGATACTGCATGATGAATCCTATTATATATGTTTAATATGTACAATAATTATAAAAAAAGAAATAAATATATCGCAAATGTCCACTTATTATTGTTACTAATTGTGATATTCGAGATTGACTGATTTTGCTTTGCGTTATTTTTGTGTTGTACTACTCGTTTCTAGGTTACATGACTTCTCATCTATGGGATTTGTGTGGTAAATAGCTTCCTAAGAGGGAGAACGTTTAATGTTAAGGTGGGTAGTCACGCTTTGCAATCAGAAGAGGTAACTACTGGGGTGCCATTGGGATCGGTACTGAGACACCTGCTTTTTAACACCATCAATGACCTAGCAAATGAACCTGGCAACCCTACTTTTACGATTGCAGATGGCGTCAAGATAGCTGGAGAAGATAAAGAACGTGACATGTTAACCTAGCAAAAGTGATCGTGCAAATGGAACCTCGCAAAATGCCAATGCCTGACGAGAAATACAGTGGCCAGTAGGAGCGGCGTAAGGTCACTGCAAATGGTCTCTCGGGTTAAAAATCTGGGCGTAGCGCAGCACAACAGTTTCAAGCCGTCGAAGTAGTGCATCGCTGCAGCAAATATGACCAGGAGTGAACTCTTTCGAATTAGATCTGCCATGTCATGCAGGAGGCTAAAGGCATTTGTTCCAATCTACAAAGCCATAATTAGACTGCACTTGGATTACTGCGTGCAAGCCTGGGTGCCGTACTATCGGAAGCATATAAACTGCCAGGAAAAGGTGCAAAGGCTAGCCAATGGTGACTGAGCAAGGAGGACTACCTGCACGGAGTGTCTTCGAGCATTGGATCTGTTCTCAATGAGAATGCGGCGCGTGCTTGCGGACCGGACAGAATCACCTAAGATAATAGATGGATTGCCAGGCATAAATAAGGAACGGAATTATTTACGGTCCCAGACAGAGGCACAAGGGCGCTTAGCCTAAAACTGCTGTATTGGACAGGCTGTTGGCAGCCATATCGGTGTTCGATTACCGTACGTGTGGGTTTCGGATGAGAAACTTACTGGTCTATGTATTCGTTGTTTCAGATCGTACACGACCAAACCCCCATGGAGGAACTCTGGTGCTTGCAGACCGCAAAGAGAGCATTCAAGGCTTCAACTTATGGCAAATTACCTCTCAAGCAGAGTGATAAGCCGTCCGAGGGAGGTCGTAAATACCACGACAGTTAAGGCTTTTAAGAAAGCAGCAGACGAATGTTGAAGGCAGCATATCCCGAAGTATGTTAGGTAGTTTCAGAGCCAGAGACAGCTCACTCATTGTTTTTCCACCAGAGTTGATGGTGTACAAAATTTCTACCTTTCAGAAGAAAATATCACGCAGTGTTGGGAGCTAGGGAAACGAGCCGACAACACAATTATCTGGACACACGGTTGGATCTGGCTCCACAAGGTCCTGTTAAAACTGGACTGAACTATTACGCTACGTGCTATGCTGGCGTGGAGTTCATAACTCCCATTAGTTCTGCGCGGGGTTCAGCCTATTTAATTCGTTCAATATTGCAATTAGTATCGCAAAAAAGGAAGTAAACCATGATGGACTGTGGAATAGAACTCCCTAACTTAAGTTCTACCCCCAGGCAGGTTGAGGACTAGAAGAAACGTTTAGAAATTTGATATATGGCCACAATTCGCCTGAACGACGCGAATACAGCGTTTTCCGAAATTTCATTGAAAAGGATGCGGACGGTCTCGTGAAAAATCTCTCTTCCTGCTCCTCCCATCAATTTACAGTACGACAAACTGAAAACCAGTATTTTGCAAAATTTCAAGCCAATCAATTCCCTTCCCGCTGAAAGGGCCAAATTCAACTGCCTTGCTAGATGTGAAAACCAATCAGTATGTGAGTTCATTCTTGATCTGAAGACGCACGCGACAAGGTGTGATTACGGTCCTCAATGGGAAGTTCAACCATGCGATCGCTTGATTGGTGGAATTGCCTATCAGATTTACAACAGAAGTTACTACTTTGAACTGACTAGATTTTCCAGCACATTCTCAGTATCAAGACGTGAAAGATGTAACCACTGTATCAAAGTCAGTATTCATCGAATTCTACTAAGTATTGAGGCGATTGATGCAAACAACAATTCCCACATTCGAAGAAGCAAATTGGTTATTGTGGAAATCAGAGGTCAATTCAACGATCGAATCACTTGAAATCCACTGCTGAAAGTTCGAGCGTAGGCAAGTGCATTTAATGTAATCTGTTGAATTCTGGTTTCACATGTCCCTACAGAGGAGCTATATGTTTTGCCTGTGGTAATGTTGACCAAATTAACTGTGTTGTAGAAGTAGTGAAACACGTCGACTGACGACTTCCCCATCATCTGACACTTCTAAACTCGAGAACGGTTTCTTTCAACACGTGCATTATATGTTTTGCCAGAGAAAGTCTCACACGCTAAACCGATATTGTTTACTCCTGAGGATAGAAAACACATTATTGACATTGGGAGTGTAAAATTCATAATTTTACTACAAGTTCTGGATTGATTGTATCCCATTGCTAAGATTAATATTAGCAATGTGGGTATTCGAGGTATTACTGGGCACACACTCCCGCTTGTCGGTTCTAGTATGGTTCCAATCCAGTTACATGATTCTGATCCTATTGGCTGTGTTTGGTTTCTGAGCCAGGACCTCCAGTCACTGGTCTCAAAGTTCTTCGTAAATAGCACATTTATGTTACTGTCCGAGCGTCTTCACCTGATTTACGATAACTCATTGTAAGATGTTCCAAGGTTTTTGGTTTATTGCACATTTTTGGACTGAAGTTACGAATGTCTGGTGATCCTATTTTTCCAAGGTGGAGGATAATTCTTTTCATCATGAGAGACCCTATTCATCAGGTTTACAGTCGATGTATAAGCACGGAATTATCACCTCCGCAGAGGATTTCAACTGGGCCACACCGACTATCACTTCGTTAGGAGCTGATGGGAAGACATCACGAAATTGCGGTGACTATCGATTGACATTGTATAAGTGCTTAATCCAGCGTACATGCACAACTGAAGAACCTGACATGCTCCGTCGACTTGCAGGGTCTAGTGTATTCTCAAAAATTGATCTAAAAGACATACTTGCAAACACCCTTGACGAAAGAATCAGGTGCGTTAACAATCACCAGTACTGCCTTCGATTTATTCAGACATAAAACTTTGCTTTTTCGGTCTGAATATTTCGCCCGCCATTTTCCAACCGTCCTTGAACCCTATTGTACGAAGTCTTGAAAGTGTTGATTCACACCGAAATGACATTGTTATTCATGGCTCCACTGAGACTGAATATGATTACCGCAAATTGTTGAAACAATTCATCAAATTCAATGTTCCCACTGACCCAGCCAAATATATTGTCGGTGTCTCTGAGTTTTTCTGTCTTGGTTACATTGCTAATGCTAAAGGTTCCTCTCCGGACCCAGCACGTTTAGCCCCGCTCATTGACGTATCTTCGCTCACAAACATTCACGAATCACGTTCTATTCTTAGTGGTCTTCAGTATTATGCTCGTTTTATTCCAAATTTGCCTCAACAAGCCATCTGTCTGTTCGATATTCTGTCCAACGAACTGTCTAACTCGTTCTTCTGGGATCAGGTTCATGAAAAGACACTTCTTAAACTACTATCTCACCTAAAATCTGGTGTTGTTTCTAAACCGTTTCCTCCGAAAGACTACTCAACTGCTATTACTGATGCATCTCCTACTGGCGTACGTGCCGTTCTTGAACAGTGCGAACAGCCAGTCATCTACATTTCAAGGAGGCTCACTAAAGCTGAACAAGGATATTCACAAACAAAGAGATTCCTTGGTGGTTTACTGGACCGCCAACCGTTTACCCAAATACTTGTTTGGTGAAAAGTTCATCATAGTTATTCACCATGAAGCATTGTAGTTCAGTCGCCGCTACAATATGACTAGAATATGGTGCACCGTAGTGTCAAATATATACCATACGCCTGTCTCTTATCTAAAGTGCTACATTCACCTCAGCCTTAAGTCACCAGTGAGTACTTGTAATCACAAACACTACCAGTGCGGTGTGATCTTCTGGGGATATAAAAAAATATTTTGCACCCGTGAATTTAGCTCTACGTCGTGGTTGGACGTCGTACAAAAAGCGGCGATGCTCTGATTTATTCTCTAGTCGTGACGATTTGTCGATCACTCCAGGGGGCTTTGGTGCCTTAACGACCGTGTGTTCATTCCTCCAATATTCCTCTTTGTCATATTGGCAGATCTCCGTTGAGGGCATTTGGGCACCGACAAAATGAAGCCACTGGCACGACTTACTTGCGGGTGGCCGGAACTGGATGCCGACATAGTACGTACAGCTAAAAACTGCAAGCAGTGTTTGCATAAGATATATTGAACACCCTCAAAGTGGCTTCCCTGGCCAGTGCCCTGTGTGGCGTGGCAGTGGGTACATGCAGACTATTGTGGACCCTTCTTGGGTAAATACTACGCTCTTGTGGTCATTTATGCATTCACCAGCTGGCCAGAGGTATATTTAACAACTTCATCCACGGCTCACTTCACACAGACTGCGCTCAGAAAGACATTCAGCAGAGAAGGAGTTCCGCTTGTGTTAGTTAGTGACAATGGCACACATTTCACTGCTAAACTCTTGGGTGAGTGGTTAAAAGGTCTTGGTTGTAAACATGTATACACTTCTCCTTGTCACCCAAAGTCTAATGATCTTGCAGAGGAATTTGCACGCATGCTTAAGAGAGCAATTCCTCCTGTGAATTCTCACTCACTCCTCGAACTCGATCGTGCCATTGCCAATTTTCTTATGCAATATCGTAACGCTACACATACTGCTATTGGTAAAAGTCCTTCTCAGCTATTCAAATGCCGTAGTTTGAGTGCCAATTCTGAGTATATTTTGAATGCTTATGTCAATTACTTCAGAAGCAATGATTCACGGCAGGCGAATGGGTTTATCATTTCGCGAAATGGGAACCGGATGGTCACTATTTTGGATCTAGACGATTTGTCCATTTGTAGACTTCATGTTGACCAGGCACAGTTCAATGAGGAAAGTCCGTCTGATGTCATTTCACTTATTGTTGCACCAATTGATAATTCTGACCTAGATACAGTTAAATTCGAGGATCTCACGAAACAATCAATAATCCGAAACATTTATTCACTGCCACGAAGAGATTACAAACACTCCCACTTCAATTCAGTGTGCGGCAGGTGTGATATTCGAGAGCGACTCTTTATGCCTTGTGTGATTGTATTGTGTCATAATACATACTGGTACCATACGTGATTCCGCGTATACGAAATATTACGCTACATCCTATGTGTTTTGGGAATTCTCGATTCTCGGTAGTTCTGTGCGGGGTTCAACCTATTCATTCCATTCGATATCACAAAACTTATGTAATTCACTGATTCCTGTGAAACCACATCGAACTTAAACGGCAACGCGATAGGTTGAGTGCATATACGTCAGCAGCCATTTCTGTTTGTTCCACCTTCAAAGTGCAAGGTGATGTTGCAAGACTGAACGTCAACAATTCTGAGCTTGATGCTCGATGGAGAGGTGCTGTCAGTTGTCGACCACTTCACCTAACTCGATAGCTGCGTGACGACGGAGTAGTAGAGGTGAGCACGCGGATATCCAAGGCTCGAGCAGCGTACGCTGGACTGAAGCACTTGTAGCGCCAACCTGATATTTCACTGAAGTTGAAAGGCCGTGTATACTGTGCTGCAGTGCGTTCAGTTTTGTTGTATGGTTGCGAAACTTGGAGTCTGCGTGCTGAAGATATTCGTCGTCTCGAGGTTTTCGCCCATCGATGTTTAAGTAGTATCGCTAAGATTGGGTGGATTAGCCGAGTAAGCAACGATGAGGTGAGAAAGCGAGTATTGGGTACTAATTCAGAGAACGTTCTGTCACAGCGTATCCAGCTTAGTAGACTTCGTTGGTTGGGACACGTGTTACGTATGGCAAACACACGTCTACCCTACCGTGTCCTATTCTCCGCCCCTCCTAGGGAATGGAAGAGACCACGTGGAGGTCAACAGATGAAGTGGCAGCGAGGAATGAGAAAATGTACAGCAAACTTAGAAAGAGTAGGTGCTTCACTTCTTCGTGGTTGGGGTCCAAAAGATCCGTCTACCAGTTGGCTGGAAACACTGAAGGATATGGCTGCGAACCGCGAGCAGCGGCGATCGTGTTGTCACTTTCTAACGAATCAGAATGACCGATCGATGTGCGTTTGTACAGTTAGACTGTGTATTCCGTGTGTTGGTTACTAGGGCATTCTTTCCTTTTCCCACCCATGTAGGTCCAGTACCTGTCCATCTTGTATATTCATACTTTCTAATTCAGCGTGCAACATGGTGAGAAAGGCAGTGGTCAGTAGGGCTTGCCCTACTGTTTAACGCTGTACGATGATGATGATGATGATTTGTTCCAGTTCAATAAGACATGCAATGAAGAGTAGAAGGGTTGAAAAGAAACACTGAAAGTTGGATCCAAAAATAGATTCAAGCACTAGTGAGCCACTGACCACGAGAATCAAGTATATCATCAAGCATCCCTAACTACGTAGCGCTACTGATATGGCAGACTTACACACACTGAAGTTTAGGAACCTCCTAAGTTTAGTCAGGACCTGCTTTTGTAGGTAGCCTATGTTCCTCGGCCCATGGTTGGTAACACGAAAACGATGATATTTGACAGCGCGCAAAGGAAAAGAAGCCTAAACACCGCAGCGCAGTAACGTAGGTATTGAAGGAACGTAAGCGTTCGAGGACTGTACACAGGAGGAGCAAGTGGTGCCACCAAATTCGGTAATTGTTCAGATAAAAAACTGATCAGTGCGTGTGTGTTTATCATATCAGTAGTATTACAACTAAGTTACGTTCCGCAAGAAGTCCGAAGACCATCGGATGAGTCACACTTTAGGGGAACTTGAATCAAACAAAGATTAAGACTAAGAACAATGCTGACAGGACACCGTTCCCGACGAAGTTGGGTAAAATACCATTGTGAGTAGCGATGAGATCTCAGTGATCCACGTAAAACAAATTAATGGGAGGATTAGATTCATGGGTATATGCTCCAAAAGAAGATAAGACAGAGAGAGGGATTTGAAAAGGGCTAGCGGATAATACAGCTGTTTCAATATCCGATCAAGGACGAAAAATGGCTGGTAAAAACACTCAAATGTGAACCCAACTTAAGTTTCAAGTGTGCACCGTTTTACAACCAAATGCAAAAGACCGAGAAAAGCCCTGAGTCAGAATACAAACCCAGCCAGGCCAATCGGTGTGGTTTTCAAAACGGGAAGTACAGTCATCTTGGTAAATAAGGAGGGCCACCGAAAAACACACACGAAGCCTCACAAATCCTCAAAACATTCCCTACTGAACAGTGCTTATCAGCTTTCGGGAAAGGCGTGCTGCAGTTTCCTCAAGTTTTATCATCCACTATGTTAAGCCTAGATCTTTGACTTCGAAGGCTGTCAAACAATCGGTCCCGTGGATTGGGTTCGCGCGAGATAACAAGTGAATTGAAGAACCTAACTCATCGTAGAACTGTGCATACCACGTCCTTGTGGACGCTCATGCCCGAGCACCTTTATTATCAGCAGCCTGTTCCAATGGTCTATCGGAAGGTAGTTACTATAACAACAGACGGGCAAAAATTCGCCATCGGAGACGGAATCCATTCTAGAGCAAATTTCTCATTTAGAACGAGTTAGCCCATCGGATATCACAATGAAGTTCGTCGGGGAACATTAATATATATATATATATATATATATATATATATATATATATATATATTACTCCGTCTTGCAAACACGCTTGATGCCAGCAAAACAGCAAAAGAGAAGTTACAAGGTTGGGGGTGGGTGGGTTAAGAATAAACACAAAGATTAAAAAAGCAATTCTTTCTAACTTCCGCCGTACACGCTTCGTAAATTTTTTCGTGTTTCTCATTTGTTTATGGGGAACGGGAAGACAACAGCATTCGCGCCACTGTGTTCGGTTCCGGGCTATATGTCTCAGCGGCTCTAACCAACGGCAATTCTCACCTCTTGGGCCCCAACCAAGAAGGCAGGCAGCATCAACCGAAGTCAAAGCCGTAGCTAACTTCTTCAGGCTCCTGCGCCAAGTCATAGCCTGACCACCACACTGCTTCTTCCAGCCTTGCCCAGCAAGTGCAAAAGGAGCACGAAAGGGTAAACGATGGGCAGGCATACGAAAAATACGCCCCCAGCCATTGGAGGCGGTGTAGAGAGATTGTTAGTCAGAGGGCGACTATCTGCACCGAGCACACGACGACGAACCTCGTCATTGCTCACCCGATGTTCCGACCAAACATGAGCAATGCTTCGGACATCGGTAGTCGAATACAGAAAGCCGTCAAGCACCCTAAACGTGGAGGGCGCCAGGTTTCGCAACCGTAAAGAGCAGAAATACCGTATCGGTTAGTGGTCGCTGAGCCAACCGATACAAACTATCAGCCAATATTCACACATTTTCAGAATCACTGGAGCAGAACTACTGATACCAGTCCGCGCTTATCTAATGAATGGTGACACTGGCTCTGTGAAGTTAGATCTGGCTGATGCCTTATTGCAGATCCAAGTCACTCTAATGAACTTTCGACCAAATGTGGTCTGTCTCAACGAAACAGGTTACTGACCGAGATTAAGGCAGCTTTACACATACAAAGATTTGCATGCAATGCGCCGCGGCATTCTGCGTACAACCCGTCGTGATCGCCAAGGGTTACATACCTGCGTAGTCCTCTAACGCGTACACGAATATGATCTCTGCCTAACAGCAGACAAATACTAAATTAATTTGCCGGCCAAACATTTTCGACAGCGATGAGAATCATCAACCTCATGGCAATGATAGAACTATACAGCGCATGTTGACATTTCACAGAATGACCATCCATTTGATAGCACTGTGATGATCTTATAGCGCAGTCACGCCACACGTGATATATTCCATACCAAGGAACAACAGATTACCTGGTTTAATGCACGCATCGACCGTAAACCATGTATTATCTCCTTCGCACACAAGCAGCGTAACCATGTACTTCAGGCCCTGTCTCAGTTTCAGTTCAGTTTATTTAACCATTAACCTTGTACTTTGTATTGTGGTTTTGGTTGCTAAAAAATTACTATTTTTATCGGCTGCATATGTTGCGACATGCAGGCACAAATAATAAGCGACCAGGAACCTGCGAAAAAAATATCAGTTTTGAATTTCACCAGACTGTATTCCTTGCCTGGTAGAAATTAGGACGGGGTATCGAAGGAACGCTTGCAAACTGACTAAAATTAAGGTGGACGACAATAAGTCACCTCCCGTTAGGCTTCCTGCGCGGGATCTAAGAGATCCCCGTACTCAATTGTTAGACTGGCTGGAAGACATGGCTCGGTGACGCGATCAGTGGTGTTCCTGTACTCACAAACTTCTCGTCGACCAAATACTATTTGAAGTTCTTCCCTTACTCGTGTTTTTTTTCTTCATAATTACTGATTAAGGCTGCCGCTGAGAGATAGCAACCAAAGACAAAGCACCCAATGCATGGTTGATGGTCGTTTGAAAAGAACCTATCGTGTCGCTTTTGATCTATTCCTATGACTGCCAAGGTTTCTTGTGAGGTCATTCGTCCATCGTTTAAAGGCTATTCAGAATTTGAATGTTACTAATCCTGCACAATGACGAATGAAATGCGCACACTAATCGGCGAGTATTCGAGAAACTGAGATTTAACTAGTGAGATAGAGACTCAATATATAAGGTGATTGGTTTCTCAAGGATTAGGCGACACTGTGTATTATGTTTCAAACAGTATGAACCAGTCAAATTTTTAGCATGGGTAACGTCATTTGTAGCAGATAGGATCTGTGCTGACTGAATATCCGATCCCAGTGAGGTGTTTGGATGTCGAAGGATCCCAAAGACCCCTTTCGGTGCTTGAGTAGACGCATTATCATTAGTATGGTAATCATACGGGCCACTGCTTTGTTGATCAGTTTTCCGTCAAAGGTTCCGGTTAGGGATCCCAAAGAAAAACCCCTTCTGTGATATGGACAGCCGCAAAGTAAGTTCCGCTCAGAAACCTCCTGCATCCCAATAACATGGTATTCCAATGACGATCACACGGCACACCAACTCGACCACATCCCGGTAGGGTCTCGTTAGGCCTCGTCTGTGAAAGATTGCCGAGCGTATCGCGCTGGAAATAGGAGCAATGCAAACGGTACTCACCATGTCCTCTTACGTGCGCACTTCAAAGTGCATCTGTACATCTAGTAGGGTGCCTGCACCCTCCCGGATAAACGTTACTGATCTGGAAAATCCAGAGAAGCGAGAAGCGTTGCCAAGAGCAATCACAACTAGACTGATCACTGCAATCAACACACAAGACGAAGTTTCTCTGGGAGCGCAGTGCACTCAAATGAAGTCGACAATCAAGCAACCTACATGCACGGTACTCGGGAGAAAAAGACGGACAAAAGATTGGATCTTTGAGAGCACGCTCCAGCTGCCAGCTAAAGCACATGAAGCCCGGCTCGCAGGTGGTGATGGAAACCGGAGACTGCAACGAGAAGCCGCACGCTCCGCTAAGGCTGATAACAAGAGATAATGGGTAGAAACAGCTGAAAGGATGGAGACCGCGTCAGGAATTGGTGACTTTGGTAAACTGCTCCGCATCATTCACAACTTCTCGACTGGGCACAGCAAACAAGATTCGCTCTTTCGTGACACGGCAGGAAACCTAATACCCGAACAAAGTAAGAAAATGGACCGATGGATCGAACACTTAGGTCAACTGCTCAACCGGCCTACAAATCACCCGACGGACCAAGCCAGTCCAGTGCGAAAGCAACTGCGACAGGTCCAGTACTGCAGGAATCACAGAAATCATGAACAAACTGAAGGACGGAAACGTCGCCTAGGAAGATAGCGTCCCCTTAGAAGTATACAAAGCCTGCTCGTCGTCACTGATTGATACGTTATGTACGTTTTTCGGCTCCAATTGGCGACAGGAAGCAATCCCGCCTGACTGGAGTTTGTCTATTCTGATGCCCACTTAGAACAAAGGTAATAAATTGGTGCTCGACATCACCGCAAAGATTTTCGGTGCTGTTACCATACTAGTTCTCTGAGGCGCGAAACCGATGCACTCGCCCGAGCCAAGATAGTTCTCGCCGGGGCAGAGGCTGTATGGATCAGGTCTTCACACTGCGCCAAATACTTGAGCGCAGCTAAGTTTCAGCAACCACCAGTGGCTTGCTTCGCCGACTTCCGGGACGCCTTTGATTCGGTTAATCGCGATTCCTTTTGGACCGCAATTCAATCCAATGGGATGCCTGATAAGCTTTTAGGGTCGTTGAGGGGATTCATCTCGACAACGGGGAAGAATCTTATGAGTTACACTCTACCACAGTTAGACAGGGCTGTTTCCCCTCATCGGTGCTATTTAACCGGACAATGAGTCAGGCATTTCACGACTACCCTGGAGTTCAGCTTAGCCAGGAGCTATACATCTTGGACCTGGAGTTCGCGGATGATATCGTCGTGCTGGATTCCCGCGCTATGCTCCTACGAATTCTTGACGGAATAAATTCGTTCGAGAAACCTATCAGGCTAGAAGTAAATTCAATCCAAAGCTGAAGCTATCACAACCCATTTAGGCCCAACAATTCAATAACTCTCCATCAACGATTAACAAGTCGAACACATCCCTTCATTCAAATACCTAGGCTCAACTCTGCTTTCAAACGACCAAGAAAAAGACGAAGTGATATTGCAGATCGACAGAGCCAGGAGAGCACTCCGCCAGCCAAGAAGAACACCGTGGACTAACAGCGAAATCAGCTCGAACATCAAGATTCGTGTTTAACATCCCGCCATCCAGCCCGTACTCATCTGTGACTGCGAAACCTGGCCATTACGAGCTGAGGATACCAGAAAGCTGGAGATTTTCGAACACTGATGCATGCGGCAAATCCTCAAAGTCAACTGGGACGACTGGGTGAGGAGACGATGCTCTGATGTCGGTCCACTCTCCGTCCTCCTCCAACGTCGACGACTGCAGTGATTCGGCCATACCCTTCGGCGACCCGAGGCAGAGACAACCAGTCAAACACTGTTCTGCTCTTTTCCCTGGCTGGCATTGTCGCCTCGGTGGACAGCTCAAAACGTGGGCCAATACAACAGAAAAAGACGCAGAGCTGCTAGGTCTCCCGTGGGTCTTTGGAGTCCGGCCATGGAAAAAGGACTGGGTCACGATCTGCACTGAGCTCGCCTCCGACCGCCGCGCGTGATCAGCAAGGGCCCGTGTTATCCGCGGAACCGACTTATCCTCTCGAAGGATACAGTCATGTAAAAATAAAGCTAAAAGTTGCACCCTTCCTGTAAAGGGTCTTAAAAAGTTCATTTCCTTTAATGCCACGGGTTATTTCGACTCTGGAGAAAACTGGTTGAGGTTTAGGACATAAATCAAACTCACATTTTAAGCCTACATGTTCACTTCAGTTGGCTGCATTCAACGTCCGAACATTATATCAGATAGGTCAACAAGATGTTCTGGGCTAAAACTCTTGAAACCTTCAAAATAGATGTGTGTATCCGAAACACGCATATAAGACCTCACTTCTCTGGCCACTACTTGCACCCCAGATACAACCCACATATTTCGTTTCATTCTTCGAGTGTCGGGCTGGCGTCCACACCGCTTTGAGCACGAGAGCTGAACATGTACTAATAGACTGGATTCCAGTCAGCAGTCGTTTGTGTGCAGTTCGGTTTCATCATCACCATCATAGTGCAGTAGGGCAAGCTCCACTGACCACTGCCTTTCTCACCATGTTGCACGTGGAAATAGAAAGAACGAAAGTACAAAATGGACAGGGAGTGGACCCACAGGAATGGGGAAAGGAAGGAACGCCCTGGTAGCTACCACAAGGAATACACAGTCCAACTACAAACTTCAATTACTTTTACTTCTACACGACTATCTTTTGCCAGAGGATAAGTCGGCTCCATGGATATTGCGGATCACCGCCAACCATGCGCGGCGGTTGGCTGTGAGCTCAGCGCAAATCGTCACTCAGTTTTCTTTCAGTATCGCAGGCCATAGACGGTATGTTATCCGAGGCGCTTCACGTCTTTCTTAACGGTGCTTAACCACGTTCTCAGTTGACCACCGACGTGGAAGTGCCATCCCGTGCATGACGCAAGTCAGAGTATTTGTCTGGAAAGTTCTGTGTCGCGTCACCGGAGAATGTGACCGAACCACTGCAGGCAGCGGCGCCGAAGAGGGACGGAGAGCTGATCAAAGTTTCAGCATCGTCTCCTTATTTCATCGTTTGATAGCACTTCCTGTCAGTTTATACGAAGAATCCGGCTCAGACACCAGTGGTCGAACAGCTCCAGCCTCCTGGCATCTTCAGCCCATAGTGATCAGGTTTCACACCTGAGTCGGGTAGCGGCACAGAAGACGCGAATCTTCGTTCGAAGGCTAATTTCACTCCGTGACCAGAGCACACGCCAGAACTGAAAAAACGCATTTTGCGCATTGTCAATCGTTGACAGTACTTCATTCTTCGCCAGACCACTCGGAAGCCCAGCTGACTCCAAATATGAAAACGATGGTACTTACTCGACCGCCTGACCATTGATGGAGAACTGCTGAGCTGACGACCAGGGTAACTAGCCAAGGCTTTGTTCACTGTCCAGTCGACTGCATAATTGAACAACACCGGTGAGAGAGGGTATCCCTGTCTAACTCCGGAATTGGTTGTGAACACCGAAGATTCTTCATCGTACACTTAGACACGTGCGCTAGTGGAAGCATAGTAAGCCCTCAGGATCCGTGAGTTTGATAGGAATACCGTCAGATTCTAGTATACCTCAAAGACATTCGCGATTAACCGAGTTAAAGGCGACCCGGAAATCAATGAAGCAGGTTACTGTTGGCTGCTGGAACTTGCGGCGGTATCCCAGTTTTCAGTTTCAGTTTATTCAACCATTACCCTCGCACTTTTGTGCTCCGGTTTCGGTTGCTACCTTCCAGCATTCTCGAGTCAAGGGCATAAAGAATAGGAGCATAGAGTGAAAAACATCCAAACACAAATCAAAGTAATGAGCAGAAATCGCGAAGACAGAGAAAGAATCCGAATACAACCAAGTCACTGGCCGCGACACCTAGCCATATCACTCAATGTTCCCATTCATTTGGTTGGTGGGTCGCGCGTACCCCAACCTGGAAATCCAACACATTCTACTCAGCCAAATCCACTGGTCAAGGCTTTCATACCTTTTTGCCATATCATGGACTGACCACCTCAACCTACCTTCCAATCACTATCTGCCTCGGAAAACTGCATAAGTCGAGGAAGCCTATCGGTGAGCATGCGTAACACATGTTCCAGCCACGTTAACCTGTTTAGATTCAGTACTTGGTCTACAGATTGAACTCTGGTTCCCAACACCTTACGTTTAATCTCAGCGCTGTTGATACGGTGTTCCCAACATATTTGAGCAATACCACGGCGGCATCGATGATCGAATACCGACTGCCTCCACTTATCTTCTACTGTTAATGACCATGTTTCTGAATCGTGCAGAACGGACCTAACCACCGCATTATATACTCCAGCCTTAACAGACAATCAGATGTCAAGCCGGAGCCACAGATGACGGAGGTTGGCAAAATCCAAACGCGCCTTCCGCATACGCGATGACACTCCAGGTTTCCTGTTACCGGACGCAATGTGAAGACTTCGTCCACACAATCTGTGCAATGGCAAAAATCTCCTTAGCTCGGTCGAGTGCGTGAGTCTCTCGCAATCGAGAAGCGATTGGGTAGCAGTACATGGAAAATCTTAGCAGCGACGCCAATTAAACTGTTTCCCCGGTAGCTCTCGCACACTATCTTATCTCCTTTCTTGGGAATGGGTAACAGAATAGAAACACACCAGTCCGTTGAAAATGTCTCACCTTCCCATATAGATCGGAACAGCACGTGGAGCCTATCAATGATGACAAACACGTCCTATATACTTTTGGTGATATGCTATCCTCTTCAGCAGCTTTTCTGTTTTCCAGCTGATTGACGAACTTGACGATTCCCACCACATTTGATGGCTCGCAGTTGACGTCGTGCACCTCTACACTCGAGGAAGGTGGAAGGTCCGTGGTGTGACCGGAAGGTCGGTTGAGAAGCCGGCCAAAATACCCTACCCAACGTTCGATTTTTCTTCTCTGTTCGGGGATAATCCGGGCCGCTGCATCACATACGACGGATTCAGGCCTGCATCATCCATTCGAAGAACTCCGAATGAGTCGAAATAATTCGTCCAAGTCACCAGTTCCGGAAACAGTATCCATCTTCTGTCACTTGTCTAGTACCTCTTACGATCGGCTCTAACCGAGCGCGAGGCCTCTCACTGTAGTCTTCGGTGTTCAGTGCTCCCCCCAACTCGGGCTTAGTGGGCCTTGCCTGATAGTTGCAAAGTGGTCATTGAGACCCAGTCTTTCAGTTTTCCAGTTACCCCTAGCTTCTTCCAAGCAGCCTCCTTGACCACCGACTTGATCACCTTTCACTGTTCTTCTGAGAAGGACCCATTCGTTTGCACACCAGTCACATTAGCCAGCCGGGCTGCGATATCGTTTGAGAGCGTTGTGCTTTTATGGTATTTCCAGAGCTGAGACATTGATTCGGCTCGGCGGTGAAACTGAGGCACGCAGGCAGATGAATTCTGAAGCGCCCATGGACAAGGACATGGTCTGTGCCATTCGTGTTTCCCGTTATCGCACCGCAGTCCTCTACTGATGGTGCCCAATGGGATCGCACCAGAATAAGATCCTCTTGATGCGCTGTGTGACCATCGTTTGAGTACCAGGTTAGAAAATGTCTACTGGGGTGTTGGGAGCGAGTGTTGTATATGACTAACCTGTTAGCATCGGCCAGATTCACTAGGTGGTTTTCATTCTCACAACGTTGGTTAAGTCCGAACTTTCCTAGGACATGGCGAGTGGACTCGTCCGAAGGGCCTGCTCGTGCGTTCCAGCCACCGGCGATGAAAAGTATATCACGGTTTGGAACACGACCGATTGGATCTTGTATTCCGTCGCAGGTTACCTTTTGTTGTGTTTTTGGCCGCATTTCGCGGCGCATAGATAGCAATCACCGACAAATCCTGGGGGAAGCCCTCGAAGAAATCGGTCCCGAGAACTCAGGTTGCTGTTGACCTTTTTGCTTAGGGCGAATGCGACACCATGGTATCCGGAGTTGTCCTCAGGCCCACTGTGATTGGGCCAATAAACTGTATCCACTCCCAGAACCCTAACACGTTGAGTGCCGGGGCATGGCAGTCGAACTTCCGAAAATCAGGCAATGTCCACATGGTTTTCACGTAGTGTTCGCGTTATAATACTCTGGTTACCCACATCTAGCAGCGTCCTCACATTCCAACAGACTGTGTACCTGTTTCCTGCTGTAGAGGGTTCCACTTCGCAATCTTATCATCTAGACCGCTAGGACACAAGGCGCGTTGCTTACCGGGGACGCCGTAGCACGATGAGAGCGCATAAATCCACAGTAATCCATGAAGTCTTGGGAATAGTGATACGAAGCGGTGTCTCCAGCATCGTTTGGGACTTTTGTGATACTCAGTGGTCCAGTCGGGCTTTTTTGTTCGGAGGTGCACCCCTAGCCTTTGCCCGGTCAAGAGCAACGGGCAAGATAGCAGGAGCAGCGGCCCTATTCGGTGGCGGGCCGCATGCGCCACGTCACAGGGCATTCACCAGACTTATGGTGACTATCGAAATTAAACTGATCTCACGATGATTACTAGTCATTGAATATTCCTTTCTTGAAGATCGGTACAATCAATGACACCCCATGATAACGGAATCCGTTCCACGTTACAAATGTCACGGAGAAAGATGGTGAGCGATTTTATCAGGGCATCTCGACCAAGTTCGAAAAGAATCGGAGGAAGTTCGTCAGAACCGGTCGCTTTTCCACGCTTCATTAATCGCATACGCGACTCTATTTCCACTTCTGATGGAGGGTGAAGTGACACTTCCCAAGGAATCGCAGTTGTTGACGCTGGATTAACCAGATCAGCGGGCGGCCAGCTAAGCTGTTCCTCGAAGTATTCAGCCAAACGGTTGAGCCTTTGCTGTTTCCCATGAATAAGCCCTCCGTTTCTATCGCACATCATTTCGCTGACTGGGATTGGCCGTTCATCGGTGTCGCGAGTGTCTGTACAGTCATGAGAACGTTCAATTTATCATTTATAAATGATCACCTTGACTGCAGTATGCACTAGTGAAGATGCAGCGAAATGGTCCGGGATACATCGTGCAATCTAATGCTATTGACTTCTATGTTCAAATTCGGATTTAAAGGAGTTGGGGGAAATCTCAGGAATCATATTGACTGTTCCTTACTTAACATTCGGAGTTTTTTGTCTCATTTGAAACCCACAGCCCACAGTTAAACGTGAAAAGACACTCAGAGAGTAGAACAGAAGCTACATCACCTGTAGCACTATCTGCAAGTATGAACACACCTGATGACGAAGAAACCCAGCTGAGTACCGATGCAGATGCTTAGCACACAATAAGGTCAAGAACTGATTCCGATCCTTCATATTCCGTTGTCACACCAAGTCAAGAGAATAACCCTGGAGTACCAAGACGCACCAAGATATTCGATGATAGTGTGAGTCCGGAAAATCGAAATTGCAAAATTCCAAGCAGAAAATAAGGCTTTGCAAATTGTAGAAGCCTTGACAGACGCAGTTGCATTTGAGAAGCGTGCGGATGTGGATGCGATATTTATATACAGGGAGTACACAGGTTCACCAGGTGACGTGAAGCGGTTAACAAGCTACATGGGTCTATCCGAAAGACCATAAGGCCTTGGTGAACTTGTTACCCGACAACGGTGAGTATTCGTCGGTTTAGGCAGCAAATGCTGATCGGGAAATTCCTGACGATAAGGAGCTACCAGTAACGAACCATCCCAAGCCCGTCGCGAAATTGTTGCGGTCCCACGTGTTTCTGTTCTGCAGTTTCATGCGGACGACCTGAGCAATCAATAGCCATTGCAACTCCTATCACACCAGCCCGCTTTGGAAAGTCGCATGACAAAAGCGAAGCACGTCAGATGACTGTACTTGTATGAAGAAGACGGGCTATTTAAAAAGAAAATCGAATAATCTCGAGAGGGCCCCCCAGTAGGATTGTTACCTCGTGGGACCTGGATGGTTGTTTTATTCCTAGCTAGGACGGGCCAGTATTTTCAATGTTCACACGGCTGGCTCAACCTCATGCATAGGAGAAGCGTGTCCACTGATTGACTCGGAGCGCTGGGTAGCTAAATATCAAAAGGGATCCGTTATCGGGCGTAGTGTTCTCCAGTATACAGAAGACCTGTTTGAATTCACTCAATTAAACCAGCTGTGGCGTCGACGTGATGTGCAGCAGTTCATCGACGGTCTTCTTACATGGCTCAGGTTTTCGAAACAGAACAGATATATCTGCAGCCTACTGACCTTTGAGCGTCCTCAACTTCACAGTTTGGCTTGACTTAATAGGAACCAGCATCAACAATGCTGAAGTCACGTATAAAGTGCTGGAAGACAGAGACCAGTCTCTGGCCCAAGCGTTTGATCTAAACAATGTAATGGTGATTGAGACCAGTCTTGTCCACTCCCAGGTAGATCACTCCAGTGTTCGCAGGATGACAACTGAAGGGCGTATCCAGTTGGTAAGTTTACGACATGGCGAAACGCTAGATAAACGAGATTCATACATGGCCAGTTGATGAGCCTTACATTCGAAATGTTTCTTCGCCTAAACAGTGATGGACAGTTGACTGTTGTTCAGGATGCCACAACTATGCCCGGAAAGTTGATATGGTTTGAACCTTCCGACTACTCGGTAGGTCGTCGACATCTCTTACATACGTGAAATTCGAGCTGTAAACAGACCGACCACGCACTGACCTCAAGTGACAATAAAGCTATCCCTAGGACCATGAGAATATCAAAGTTCAAAGGGAGAAGCAGAAACCTTGACGAGCACTACTTATGGTTAACTGGACCATAAAAAACCGTAAGCCTAAACTAGGAATTGGTATTGCAAATAAAGATGTTGAAATGGAAACCATCACTCCTTAACAAAATGGACGTACCATAAGCTCCTGGTCGGAGAGCACTTGTTTTTCGCTGACAATCAAAAGCTAGAAGGAAATACTTTTGGGTCGGTCATACAAACAGATCTGATTTTAGAAAAAAAACGGGAAGGTAGCACTTGCCACCAAGTGCAAACAAATAGTAATGGAATCAGTTCCCTCCCGGGGAATGTAGTAAAGCCATGGATCCTGGGGGTGGATACATGACTCCTCGAAGCCGTCTACAGAATGCCTTACGGCCGCTGTCAGTTTCTAGAGCACTGCATCAAACGACTCGTGCCATCTAATCCAGAGAGACCATGTTGGTGCCGTCCTATAAGTCGTTCATCAGGCCCCCCACAGAGCATTACATCCAAACTTGGGCACCAGGGCTTGTACGGGACAAAAGGGTACTGGAGTCGATCCAGAAAATGTCCACACGAAAATCGGCAGCCGCTCCTGAACCTATTCTTCCTCGAGAGGAAAGAGGGGTAGCCTGACTGATTACCTCAAGCAAATCGGTACCAAGTGAACCACTCTTCTTTTACACCCGAAACAGTGCTCTCCGCGGGCTCGAACACATGCGTGCGAAAACCTTGCATATATGGCAACATCACATCCTAACGCGTGTCGAGGGTGGTAAACGCATGAAACTACCTTCCAGTAGACGCAACAGCAGCCGGCAGCGCAAAGATTTCCAAGGCAAGCCTTGACACAAAATCTCATCCACAGAATGTTCCTAATCCATCCCCACAGATCTGTCTTTCCCCTTCTCGAATTTTCAACTTCACCACAGGTTTATTGATTGACCTTTTTCCATCCTTATTTAGAACCTAAGCGTGTTAGCTCTTTGTTTCGTGTTTCTGGCTGTGCTGTCACGGACTGGGTAGACAGTGAACTAAGGGGCCGAGACCGCCACTTCCTCCCGATAGAGAACCTGACGAGCAAACGTTCCTACGCAGACCGCCGCCCCAATCATCCTGCACCAAGAACCACAGCACTTGACGTCGCAACACAGTGGGATTTACCTCATAGCCCACTGATGAAATAAACTGGACTAATCACTCGGCCGAAGTCGCAAGTCGTATAACCTGACCCGGTCTAAGGCAGCCCACCTCACAGAGGACCAGCGCTTCTGACGACGGTTCAGAACACCTTTAAGCAATACCTAGATGCTGAGCGTCGAGAGTACTCAGCTGAAGCAATTCATCAGGCGTGCCTGATACCAAATCGATCGGTCGTGAAGCTGTTTGATGCCCACGTGTTGAATGAACAGCAGAGGGCAACGCTGAGGAGTTTGTACGTACTTCTAACCGATACAATCCCTCAACGGGGTTTTACAATTGCTCCCTTCCATTTCCCCTTATTCGCGTTACCGATCACCTACGAGTTTTGGGAGCAGCCAGCTGATGTCCGTACTCCACGTTTTGGCACCGACAAAATTACTTGACAACGCCCATCAACTCTGACGTTATTCATACTGGGGAATCAAGTGGATACTTTCCGGAAGTAAAAACGACTCGTGGATCCGAATCAGTCAAGCTAGGCCCGATGAACGATCTGAGCTCTGAGGTATGCACCCAACAGGTTGCCCCAAGGTTGGGACTAGCCTACTTGGGGCACCGGTGACGCGGCCCAACGTATTTTAGGTGGAAGCATGGGACTAGCTTCAAACGTACCCCATAAAGCCAACTTTTGGTATGATACTTGGGCAGCACTTCACATGCGGTAGAGTACCACTTTCCACGTCGTCCATCAACACAAATCGATGAGATTAGGGATGCACGCAATTTTCTACAACTGAAACCCTTCGGCTGGACACCACTTTTCGCTTAACCACCATAAAGCAAGTAGGATAAGTAACGACTATATCTAATCCAAATCCTAACAACCGGCTTGTCCAGAAGATCCTAGTCAGTCAACGGCTTGAAAAAGACGACTGTGACTAAACTCAATTTCCGTAAGCCCTGCGAACTCAAGCAACTTGCAGCTATCCAGGTGAATTTCTATGAAACCAGCGAGAAGGCACAATTTAGTTCTTGACTACTTGACCCAGACTTGTCCAATAACTTGTGAACGACCGCAGTATGCAGATCACCTAAATAAATTAATAAAGATGTGAAGTAACGGCCCAAAGACCAGGACCCGGCGGTTAACTGCTGGATCAAACTATAAGCGATATGACTACTGGTCGCGAGACTACAAGTAGCATGCCAACCTATCCAATGTATGGTCTGAGAATAAGGTCACAACGTATGTAGGTTTCGGCCGCTTTCGTATTCCTCGTTTATCCAGCGGTAGTTGAAATCACTGTTCGTTTCGACCTAAGCACCCCTTGTTGCACCCAGCCCGTTCATAATATCGGTTTGTTAAGTAGCCACTTTACACGGATCGACAATGAATCGATACGAAGGAAATCAGCGGCCAGGGTAATGCGCAATGATTAATTGAGGTTTTCTATCAAATATATCGGTTAAATTCATCGACATACCCTGAAGTATATCGGTAAAGGTCGCCAAAACCCATTCCGAAACCGACCGATTTCTACTATTACGCCGATCGGCTTTCAAGCGGTTTCTGTCTGTTGTTTGGAATACATGATATGCTTCGCTAATTTCTGCCACTTATCCCAAATTGCGCATTACGACACCTATTTCCACCTCCTAATCTATGAATTTCTCACTAACTTTCCTTCTTTCGGGGGATACAATAGAGCGATCTGTACGGATGCATATCAAGGCATTTCGATGAATAAAACCAATAAATTTCAATAAAACGCCAACTAAGCTTTGCACGTTACTCCGGCCGTTGGTTTCCTTTGCATCGATAGGCGTAAAATGGCTGCTAAACTAACCGACCGGCGAATAGTAAAACCTCTCGGTTTCGGAGCGGATAGAAAAGACCCTCATCCAGTACGAAGGATGCATAAAATTGAATCCGAGTACCCTTATAGCGGCAACTGAATTGTCAGAAAAAAGTAAAATCCGAAACAAAATTTATTTCATAGACCTCATGGAATATCAATGACGATCGAAGAAGTTCCTGTCAAATAAAAATTGTGAAATAATTTACGCTTACGGAGGAAGCATTCCATCCTTGGCAACCAGCCGGTTTATACAGTCGTCGCTTTCACCCTACGACATCGATGAAACATCAACTTGTCACCTACCATGGACCGAACATCCCCCGCGATATCATAGGTTTTGATTTCGTTGGTCATTCGACCGGTGGTTGGGTCAAGCTCCACAAACCGTAACTGAATCGAGGCATGGTCTTTGGCCCCGATTAGCCGATTGGTAACAGCACAACGTCTAGGAAGGTAAATATCAACGAACTCCCCGGCTTCGTTCTGCATTTCGGAAAGCACACCACCGAAGTCGAATGTGGCGCCACAAAGCGAGGAGCAAACCAAAAGAAGGTTTGAAGTAGTACTTCGGTTCGAGACTGGAGCCTAAACGTTCCCTTCTCTTGAGGCATTTTCTTTTCTGTAGTAGTCGTTCCGCTGAAACCAAGAAGGGCGGATGACAGGGGACAACTACCAGGGGCATATGCAGCAGGTGGTAGCACAGATAGAGGCCTAGAGTGACCAGCAAGGCCGTACAGATATTGTTCTCATAAGCAACCATGAGAGCGTACGAAAAAAAGCGCTACGAAGGCGTAACACCAATACATCAAAAGCAGACGGAAATGTAACAGCAAGTTTTTTTGTTTCGTCTTTTTATAATCTTTATATACACGTATTTTTCTGAGGGGAGGGGAGAGAAGGGCTTAGAAGGACAGGCCGGTTGAGAGAACCTCAAGGGAGAGCTGACATCATTTGAAGTACTAAAAAGGTCTAAGGAGGGAACTTTAGTCCTGAGAACTTGTCCAACCGATTTTTAAACGTTTCTTTGCCGGCAGCATGGATTAACTGCAAGTTATTTCAAAGCCAAACTATTCTGTGAGTAAAAAAGTTCTTACTGACGTTTGCTCGAGGACGAGGCTTGAAAGCTTTCTTAGCGTGCCCTCTGAGGGTGTCCAGGTTTCAGCGCGTGAAAAAGTGACCTGCTAGCCCTGTAGTGGAAAGGTTGTAAATTAGGAGGTAACTCCCTCTAACTCTCAGAGTTTCTGAAAGGTAAACATTTGGGTCGGTAAGCCGTTGAGGATAAGGGGTTGTGAAGGCCGGTCGTGGAAAATCCCCCTAAAACCGTTGCAGTTCCATATTTTTCTTAAAATCATCCACTTGCCTACACTGTTGACGTGTGTTTACGCACCGTGTTTTTGTGGACCAATTTGTGTTTGTTCGCACCCAGAGCGCTACTTTGTCATATCCTTGTTCTGGACCTGCGTGACGCACGTGCACCTCACTCGCAGGCCGCAACTCGGTTCTCGTTTGTTGAGTCCTTGTGATCTCATAATTGAGGTTTTTATGTTTGGTGTCATTGTTCATTCAACAATCTAGTATCGTAGACTTTCACGGATAATCGCCTTTTGATTTCGGGATCCGTTGTGAATTTGGCTACCCATTGCTCAAACGTTCGTTACAATGCTCAATTAATCAATTTGGGACGAGATAATACGCAAAATGCCAAGAAAGGGATCAAAGTAATTGGGATCTGGACAGGGAGTAATACGGGAAGTCACTGGGGAGGTTTTGGGTACTTTTGATTCGTTAGTTAATGCTAGGTCACCTTGTCCTGTCAGTGCTAGCTCATGTAATACTGAGGGTAATATAGATTGTAAGAATGTCGATCTATTTCAGCTAAGGATATTAGATTTGGAACAACAACTGTTATGGACTAGGCGACAGGCCCAGGAAGCAGAAGAGAAGTGTAGACAGAACATGTGTGAGCAAAAGACCAACGGCTACGACCTTTCCGATAGATCAGGACAAAGTAAAATAGGAAAAACCACGCCGGTCGCCGAATATAAAACATCAACGCCACCAACGGTCGATCTGCCAAGAGTAGAACTGACAGTTTTCGGCGGGCGATCTGAACGTTACTGTAAGTTCATCAAGCATAACTGACCCCGGGCAGAGGCTCCTCTATCCGACTCATTACTGTCGGAGCCCAGCAAGGGAAGCTATGGATAGGTGTACCATGCTCGACCCGGGACCAGGCTACACACGAGCAAGAAAGACTTTGAGGGACCTGTTTTGCCATCCCTTCAAGGTGGCCCGTAACCTAATAGAGGGCGTGATGGTAGAGGCAAAGAGAACCAAGGGCGATGTCTATACAATGGCCGACCCGGTGATCAAAATGCAGAGCTGTCCAATGGCCCTCGACCATTTAGGTTACAGGGCTGACCTCGATGCAGTGCACACCTTGGAGGGCATAGTCCGTCGCTTCTCTCCCGAACTACAGGATCGGCGGGCGGAAGAGGTGGAACGCGCAAGCCGAGGCTACCGGGAGGCTAGCTTCAGAGACTTGACTGAATACTTGGATAGGCGAACCAAGATGGCCGACAGTGGATTTGGTCGACTCATCCTGGACAGTAACCGAGTAAACAAGTCTAGTATTAGCGAGGCTCAAACCACTGCCCGGGAACGGCCGAAATATCAGCCTTGAACCAATGCACACGCCATTTCACGCGATGCCACGGCGCAACCAAGTTGCAGGTCCTGTGATACTAGCCATGGGCTGCTAGTGTGCCCCAAGTTCGTCAACGCCACAATAGACGAACGGTGGGGAATGGCGAGGACGACAGGAGCGTGCTTTATGTGCCTCAACACCACGTACCGGGCGGCAGCTTGTCGAACAAGGACCAGATGTGGTCATCAAATTTGCACGGGCAGACACCACCGGTTGCTGCACCAGGCTAGAGTAACCTTATCCGAGGCGAGTGCCAAGCTCAGTGTTATTTGTTCCACGTCGCGGTCTGCCAGTAAACCGGTACGTTTGGGCGTAGTGGCCGTGGGAGTAGTGACCCCAACTGGGGTGGTCAAAGCGCTGGCTTTCGTCGATAGTGGATCCGACACTACTCTAGTGAAAGAGCGGTTTGCCGACAAACACCAACTGGCTAAAGGTGCGACGTCGTTGGCAGTGAGCACGGTGGGCGGAACACAAGTAATGACTGCCGGTAGGTTGAGGCTGTAACTCATCTCTTTAGACACTAGCGAGGAAATTGAACCAACGGAGGCATTCCCGTTAGCGGATCTCCCCATGCGAGCACCAAGGTCGGTCAACGCAATCTTGACTCGGTGGCCCCACCTGCAGGATGTAACCGTTGTAGACTGGAAAGATGATGAAGTGGATCTCCTCATTGGCTGCGACGTGCCAGAGGCGCATTGGTGCTTGACAAGAGAGTGGGCGACCGCCAGGCACCTTATGCCGTACGCACGGCTCTGGGATGGATGTTATACGGTCCAGTAGGGGTACGTGGTTCCGTGATTTAATTATCCGCCGAAACGGACAGCATAGAGTACCATCTGCAGCGGCTGTATGAAAAGGAGTTTCATGACATTGGAGACGGAAGATCAACGTTGTCTCAAGAGGATCACTCCGCTCTACAAACGGTGCGGCAAGGCAGTATAGGCCTTAAATAACAGTTCGAGGTTCCCCTCCCATGGCGTACATCGGCCGACCCGTGGACTGACAACAGAAATTGTTCTCCAGCGATTACTACGACTACAGGAACGCTTTATTCGGGACCAGAATCTGTGGGAACCATACGCGGAAATAGTGAAGCGAAACGAAGCCCTCGGTTACGTTGTAAAGGTGCCTACCAACACCACGGCAAAGGGGGTATCTGGTATTTGCCTCACCACCCGGTCATCAACCCCAAGAAACCCAATAAACTGCGGGTGGTTTCCACTGCGTGGCCAAGTTCCAGGGCAAGTCAATAAACGATCGATTACTACAAGGGCCTGACTGGACCACCCCACTAAGCGAAGTTTTGTGCCGTTTCAGAGTGGGTAAAGTGGCTTTGTCTGCCGATATTAGGGAAATGTTTAATCGGGTGAAGATTCCGGTACGAGAAAGAGATGCGTTGCGTTTCCTGGGGTGGGAAGGGAGCGACCGGGACAACGCAGTGGTGAAATAAAGGATGACCGTCCACCCCTTCGGAGCCATATCGCCACCATTTTGTGCGAACCACGCCCCGCGAGAATCAGCGAACAAACATGGCGACTTCAGTTCAGTTCAGTCTGCACAGGACGGGTAATGGCCACGGCCAATCGAGCGTTCAGAATTCCTTCGATGGTATGCACACCAGTTATGCACCCATCACTGCCGGGTGTATTTGATCGAATCCCCGCTAAAACTTAGAGGGAAACGGAAAACCTCATCGCACATCAACTGCGAGAGACATTGTGCATCGTGAGCGTTCACTGAGACAGCATGCAGTGAGGGAATCAGCGAACAAACATGGCGATCTAGTACATCGGACGGTGGTAGATAGCGTCAGCAGGAACTTCTACGTTGACGACTACATTGGGTCATTCGATGATGTGGAATCAGCTGTAGAGCAGTTCAGGGGCCTGACGAGATTGCTGGAAGAGGGCAGCTTCCATCTAACTAAATGGATTTCGAACGCTTCAGAAGTGCTAAAGGTCATCCCGTATCACGAAAAGGCCGAAAGGGTAAGAGATTTGGACGGCTCCCCACTTCCTATCGAGCGCACCTTAGGGATACAATGGGACGCGGAAACGGACGATTTTGTTTTCGAACTAAACGTTCCCGAGCTGTCAGTAACCCGTCGTGGCATACTATCTGCCGTCTCAAGTTTGTTCGACCCGCTCGGTTTCGTCTCACCATGGCTGCTACCCGGAAAGATCTTGCTGCAGCGGCTGTGCCGTAAGAAAGTTGATTGGGACCAGTCACTGGGCCGAGGGGACCGGTTGGACTGGGAAGAATTTTTGAACACCTTGAAGAAATTAGGGGACATGAGGATTCCACGATGTTTGACTCCTGGCCATACGACACGGACTGGAGAACTACATGCTTTTTCCGATGCATCCGAAGTCGGTTATGGAGCTGTGGTGTACGGACGATGGTGCGCAGGAGATGGACAATATACTAGGAGGATCCTGTTCGCTAAAGCCCGCGTTGCTCCACGGAAGTCTGTCTCGACCCTACGCCTTGAACTCAGCGCAGCCGTGTTGGCAGTCAGGGTGGTGCGAGCTGTGAAGAGATGTTTCGATCTCTACATTTGGTCGGTGAGCTTCTGGACGGATTCAACGACAGTACTTTACTACATTAACAACGTCCGGAGCGGTTTAGTACTTTCATTGCTAACCGACTCACGATTACCCACGATGGATCAGACACGAACCAGTGGCATCATGTCAGGTCTGGCGACAATCCGGCCGATCCGTGCTCCCAAGGTGTGACCAACTTCAGGCAATTAGACACGTGGACGAGAGGGCCAAACTTCCTGCAATTGCCCAAACAGGACTGGCCCGTGTTCGAAACGAACCCCCCTACTGAATTAGAACTCGAGATCAAAGGCGTAGTGATAGCGGCCGACATCGTCGAAGCGACATCCATTCTATCGCGACTGGTCAGGTTTTCTTCCTGGATGGAGACACTTTGTGCGTTTGTCTGGTTAGCTAGGTTCAAGAGAAATTTGCTAGTCATGAAAGGGCTACGGCCCTCAGGCCGGATACGGGTCGGCCCGATAAGTCCCGATGAGCTACAAGTGGCAGAATACGATATCTTCCGAATGATACAACGCGAGGCTTTTGCCCGAGAACTCAAGAGGGCGGATGAAGTGGGACCGACCAATGAAGACATGCCATCTCCAAGAGGCGAGCTGAAGCGTTTAAACCCCAAGCTCATCAACGGACTGCTGCGGGTGGATGGTAGGCTGACCAACGCCCACCCGAGCTTCGACACAAAGTATCCTATACTGCTGCCTGTGAGACAACCTGCAGTAAAGCTAATGATTCAACACGTCCACGCCATGGAGGGACATGCCGGGGAAAGTCACGTGACGAGCGTCATCCGAAAGCGTCTTTGGTTGTTGAGAGGACGAGAGACTGTAAAACGCGTAATCCGACGGTGTGTGCAATGCCGGAGACGCAATGCCCCGGCGGGCAAACAACTCATGGCCCCACTACCAGAATGCAGGGTAACTACGGGCTGGTGGCCGTTCAGTGACACCGGGTCGGACTATTTCGGGCCCTTGTGGATCCAGTGCGGGAAAAGATTAGAAAAGCGAGATGGATGTATCATGACGTGCATGAAGTCACGTGCGGTACACCTGGAAGTCGCACATTCGATGACGACCGATTCGTTTCTACGGGCCTTGCAAAGATTTGTCAACCGAAGAGGCGTACTGGCCGATATATACTCAGAAAATGGATCGAACTTTGTGGGCGCTCACCGGGGATTGCAGCGTTGGCACAAGAACATAAACAGGGACGAACTGCAGGATCGAACCGTGGCCTACGGCATACGATGGCAATTCAACCCCCACAGGCCAGCCACCGAGGCGGCGTATGGGAACGCATGATCCGGTCCGCCAGACGGATATTGCTGTCAGTCATGGAGCAGCAGCCGCCCGACGACGAGACGCTGAACACCGTCATGACTGAGGTGGAGCAAATCCTGAACAACCGCCCCCTGGTTGCTGTGATGAACGGCGACCCCACCCACCTGACGCTCACCCCGAACGACTTATTGACGTCAAGTTCAAAAGAGGGTTTCCAAGGGCCGGTAAACCTTCGTGGGAGCTACCTCCACGGATGGAAGCAAGCGAACTATCTGGCCAAGGTCTTCTGGAGGCGATGGCTGCGGGAGTGCCTACCGGCTCTGCAGACTCGACAGAAGTGGCTGGCCAAAACAAGGCTATTCAAAGTTGGGGATGTGGTTATGATCGCCGACGAACGCGCACATTCCAGCACTTGGTCTTTGGGAGTAGTTACGGAAACCATCGAAAGCACTGACGGAATGATAAGAAAGGTGGAGGCGAAGACAGCTAACGTAATGCTCATTCGTGACATGCGCAGTATTAACCTACTTTAGAGCGAAGGCGGAGGAGCTGATAACCGCGAGGCCCAGTAGATCTTTTCACATTAATCATCGAGGTGGATAACGAAACACCATATATACCACACGGTCGCCGTCAAACACGTTACAGTGCTCACGGCCTTTCGTTGACATTACAGAAGGTTTTTCCCGATATGTGGTGACGAATGCGATCCCACTGTACATCCCGACACATAAACACATGCCCGATGCACTCTACACCCCGTGACCCCATCAAACATGTGACAGTGTTCGTTGTTTGCTTTTTGTTGACGTTACCGAATGCCCGTTGCATTTGTAGAAGTAGCGGAGCTTAGGTCACACACACGTGCTACATTTTACTCGTTTTCTTGCAACACAGTCTTTCGTTGATATTGCAGAAAGTCCTCCTTCGATGTGTAGTCATACCCGTGATTCCATTGTACACCCCGGCACACACACTCACACACACTCACCCAAGCACGTACATCCAGGACGGGACGGCCCTTTACAAGGACAGCATCTATGTGGCCCCTTCACACCCGCCATCGGTCATTTGGTCTTGTGGAAGATGTAGACTAGCCTCACGTCTATGTAGCCAATGGGTTAGGTGCGATCAGTAGCAGAACGTTGACGACGAGCATTAGGCGCGCGCACTGACAACAGGGCCTAGGTGGGTAGAAAGAATCAGTACATTATTACCGAACCCTTGACTCTGCTAAAGATCCAGGAGGATTTTGGTGGGCAGCGTAACGACCGGTCGTGGAAAATCCCCCTATATCCCTCGCGATTCAGTGTTTTTCCCAACACCACTCATTTGCCAACACAATTGACGCGTCTTTACGAAATGGTTGTCTCTATTGACCAATTGTTGTTTGTTCGCGCCAAGAGCGCTACTTTTGCACATCCTTAATCAGGACCTGTGTGACGCACGTGCTGCTTGCCCACACGCTGCTATTCGGTTTCTCGTTGTCGAGTCCTCGCGATCGTATTATTGAGGTTTGCATATTTTTGGTGTCATTATTCATGTAATAATCTAGCATCGTAGAATATCGCGGATAATCGTCTTTTGATTTCGGGATCCGTTGCGAATTTGGCTACACATTGCTCAAACGTTCGTTACAACGGGGTCGACTCTAACCACTAGTTCCTGACAGTTTTCGCCGACAAGATTTTATCAGCCCCCACAACGTTTCGCACCCTGGTGCAACCGTCTCAGTGAAACTGGTCACCGAGGAATTCGTCTGGCCTTACGTCAAACGTGACGTACGTCTTTGGGTACGCGCTTATCTTCAGTGTCAACGCTTTAAAATACACTTCACGCTAAATCTACGTTTGGCACATACTGTGAGCCGGACGCACGCTTCCATCATGTGCATGTGAATCTCATGGGACCCCTACCACCATCCAGTGGCTGCGTCTACATCCTCACTTGCGTAGATCGTCTCAATCGCTGGCCACAGGCCATACCTATTCCCCTTTCTACCCCAGAGGAAGCTGCAAAAACTTTTCTTACTGGTTGGGTGAGTCAGTTCGGTGGCCCTACTATCGTGCTGACTGACCGCGGTTCTCATTTTGACGGTGCCTTCCAAGATCTACTGAACACACTCGGTTTCAGGCACAACAAGATGACGGCCTATCATCCTTAGGCTAACGGCATGGTAGAGCGATTCCATCGCCGGCTGGAAGCCGCCCTTCGTGCTCGTGACAACCCATTATGGAATGAAGTTTTGTCGATGGTTCTCTTAGGACTGCATAACACCGTTAGAGCCGATATGGTTTACTGTCGCACACTACGACTTTCAGGTGAGTTGGTTTCGCCTTTGCCACCCGTGAGTTTCAATTACGGGGATTACGCAAAACGGTTGTCACGCCAAATGCGGGTGATAAAGCCTGCCCCGCCAGGAGGACAAGCCCTCAGCAACTACGCACCTACCACTCTAGCTACCGCCAGCCATGCGTTTGTTCGAGTAGATGCAGTGCGATCAAAACTACAAGCTGCTTACCCTGGCCCGTTCCGCGTCGTCCAGTGAAAGAAAAATAAATACGTGGTGGACGTCGAGGGCAGGAAAGAGACCATCAGCATAGACCGCCTTAAACCAGCCTTCACTGAGGTAGAACCCACCTCGAACAACTCTCCCAGTGTCCCCACCTGCTCACAACCTTCGGTTAGTCGTCCAGAGTCGGCCCCTGTTACCCCCACTAACGACCCCTCGTTACCCGTTGCAACACCAAACTCCACGAAAGACACAGCTGCACCGGACAACAGGAGAAATCGACGCGGCTGCGAGCTGCGACAGCCAACGAGGTTTTCTGAATATGTAACAGTTGTATATATTTAAGTTTACTCTTCATATTCAACTTGTACATAGTCCTATTATACATGAATGCACGACCACGTGGTGATAACGACAAGGGTGGCGGCAGTTTGTATTGCGCCGGTATGTCCCCCTCAGTCGAATATCTGATCGCGCCTCGAGGCGCAGCTTCCTTGTGTTTCTTGCCTTCCAGCTCATCCCGTCGGACAGAACCATATGGAATTCCAGGATCTCGCATGGCTCCAACACAACGCTCATTGAATCGCGACTGGACTCATTTGACGCCGGACGCTGGCTCGCTTACGAAGGCAAGGACAACCGCAGGCAAACGGAACTTTGGGATGTGCCGACAACGACAAACCCTACAACACAGTCACCACTGCCAAGTCACAAGCAGGAGGACGCAATTTTGCGATCGATGCACAGTGACCAGTGTGAGTCATAGAGAACAGCTTGTGCTAGCTTCCTTGTTGTGCTCGATTGCGGCGGGAGGCATGAAAGATGTCGCTCTCCACCGAAGCCGAACTACCAATCAGGGGTGGAAACCCAACCGCGTCGGCCTTCTAGGGGGAGACCCTTGTAGTGCTACCGATACAACATCCGATGACGAAGACGAACAAATTCGTTCATATGAACAATTACCGTTTTTGGTGGGGCCACCTGCTCCGCCTGTGTACATCGTCCGCACGCCTTTGCGCCCTTCCAATACACACGTTGTCCCGCTCCAGAGTTTTGAGTTCTGCTTTGCGCGCTGCAGAGTATAGTCGCTATCGTGTCACAAACCAAGGACCAGGAGCTATAGACTCTATACAGGAGCAGGTCCTGACTTAACTGAGGAGAATCGTAAAGGTTACCGTTTGCTCGAGGGGCGGCATTTAGTTGCCGGTGGAAACTCTCAATCATACCATTGGCCTGAGGGTGGTAAGCTGTTGGGCTGCTCTACACCACGGCGAGGTTTTTGGAGATTTCGCTGGTCCCCAGAACCTAATAGCAGCCAGTCAGTTTCTCGACTCAGTGGTATCGGAAATACTGCGACGGCTGTGGAATGCAAAAAATGCAGTTGTCTTCAGCATCCCTGATGAGTTAGACATCACATTGGTTAAATCTACTATCCTTCAAGCCGCCGGCAAGGACCACTTTCCATGTCACTGTAGAAGACTAAGAAGAAGTTTACAAAAGCACTATTGTCCCCTTCCATTTCAATTTCCTGATGAAAAAATCGCTAGACAATTCATCACTGAACAGCGTGTAGTCGCAACTGCTTCTCAGTTTAAATCAATCAGGATACAAGCTGACAAAACCCCACCACAAAGAGAAGTGATAAGATGTGCCGCTATGAATTCTAATCACATGGGCATTAAGATTCAGAAGTCACCCTCTTCCCAAGCACTTTACCAGGGACCGACAAGACCCCTCACACATCTACCCCTAGATGATCTACAGGGTTAGTTGACCTAGACTATTCTTTCCCCGCCTCCCCACAGCTACCCCAGCCAAAACGACAACATATATCAACAGCACCTACAGGCTCATCCCAGGAGGGTCTTCGCATTACGCCTCCGGCTCCGGACGACCGTTCCACGGGACTTCAAGTTCTCAATGAAATTAAACCTGCAGCACCAATATCTGTCCCCGTAGGACCCGTTTAGAAACTAATGAAAAGCCCACGAGTGCCACTCGTATGCCACATGTATCGCTGACAATAAATAACCGTCCAGAAGAGAGGGCCAACGAGAGGTTAGTTGCTCAAGCTGTCTCCTTGTGAGCAAGCGATGCAGGGACGCATGAACAATGACAATGATAGTTCCTTCTCTAGACCAACTTCGTCACCGACCGACTTCCCTCATTTGGGATACCCTTGTACCTCTCAGCATATGAAACAAAATAGCACTTCCAAGATGACGATACAAAAACGATGGGACCATATCCGTAATAAAATTAGATGGTATGATGAGCGAACCGCATTCATACCTAACTTCGGACTAAAAGAACCTTCCCATCAGCCTAATCTCCCATTATTTTCACCTTTTCCACCTCCCCCTCCGTTAAACTATCCGAGCGCATCGCATATCCTCCCATCTACCAGCTGGTACCCCATATCCAGCCAAAGTGCCTATTCTTTTCTATAAGTACCGTGGGCGCAACATGGCCCCATAACCCAGACATGCCTCATATGAACCGTTCTAATCAGCCGTATAGTAGTGTAATACCTAATACCCTGTCATTTAATATTCCACGTGCAGACCCAAGTCCTCCCTTTGCGAAAGGCAACTTAAGCGGGCTTGAATCCAGCGCTGATGATTCTTTTCAGGTTAAATGCAGCGGTCAACGAACTGTAAGCACCAATATCAATGATGACATCAGAGGCACTGGAGTTTTCACATTGCTATTGGTCAATGCATGCTCTATTAGGAACAAAATCCAATAAATACGATCAGCTGCATTAACAAACGACCATAACTTTATTTTAGTGACGGAATCTTGGTTACCGGACCCCTATCTAGTAGAGGACATTGAGGTACTCGGCTACAAATCCTTCAGCAAAGGCAGAACACATCAAAGTGGTGGAGGCTGTTTAGTGTATGTAAAGGAAACTCCCAGGGCGAAAAGCTTTCAGCATTCTATCCTAGACGGCATTGTCGACTCCGTATGGCTGAACGTTGAAGTCGAACGTCAAGAACTGATACTAGGTTGCGTGTACCGTCCGCCCAGATTTAGTTCTGACGGCTTCCTGCAAATTATCGAGGCACTCAACTTAACTAGTGATCTTAAAGTAGGCCCAAAACTGATAGCTGGTGACTTTAGTGCACCAAAAATATGCTGGACATTACTCACAGCACCACGCCATTTACTGCCTTTGTGAGTGCAATTCACCTAGGAGGATGGAAGCAGCACGTCACGTCCCCTACCAGACGCGACCATGCTCTTGACTTAATCTTGTCACTAGGATTAACCCAGGTTATGACAACAGTTCAGAATTGCCTACCCGGGAGTGATCACGCAACTGTCCACTGCTGCTTCACAGTGCCCATAAAGGATAAACAACCGACACCCCCGCATAAACCATATCGCAAGGCTAACTGGAATACACTGCCTTCTCTGATTCGCAGCCAAAATTGGGACATCTTTTTAGGCGCAGAACCCTGGCTGGTGGCAGATCAACTCTACTCTATCCATCTACTCTACCTCTACGCCTCAACCGAATGACCCCTGCAAAAGGATGGTCAATCCGCCCTAAAGACAATAAATTTTCTCGTCACAGCTTGAAGTTATATGGACTCTAAAGCGTTCATCTTCAGACAGGGGACTTTTCACTGTTTATACAGTCAGATCTTTTGGCTGAAACGATAGAACTGTACTCCGAGAGTGAACTAATACAACAGGAACACAGGGCTATATGTGATTCTAAGAAAGTCGAGATTCTTGCAAAACTGACGAAGTCGAGGAACATTAAAACAACTTCAGTTATCTCTTCTTTACCTTCAATAACAGGTGCCTCGACGAACCGCTGGACAGAGCAGAAGCGCTTAACACGTTTTTTGCTTTTTCCTTAACTGGTGATACAGCACCATTTTACTACAATCCACCAGTGCCATCATATGAGCCACTTTCTTCTGTAATATTCCTTCCCTCCAAAGTCGAGCTTTTAATTTCAAATATCAAAATGTCTTTCCACCCCGTATCGGACTCGTTGCCTTCGGCCATCTTTAAATTGGGCGGCCCAGATATCCCAATTCTCTAGTCAGATTTATTCAATTTGTCTACGCGTTTTAGTCGGTATTCCATACAGTGGAAAACTTCGGTCATTATTCCAATTCATACGAAGGGAACACGGGAGGACCCGGCCAACTACCGGCCTGTGAATCATACCCCAGTAGTATCGAGGATTATGGAAAGAGTAATAAAAGTTAAACTGGCAGATCTCCTAAAAAATCACCCCATAAGTGAAAGTCAGCACTGTTTTCTATAACATCGATTTCGCGCAACTTGTATGACTGACTTTCTGAACCTCATTACGATGGCTGCCGATGACGGCAAGGCAGTGAAATCAGTCTTTTTATAAATGTCTAAAGCCTCCGACCTGGTGTCTCATATTCATTTGTTGTCAAAGGCCAAGACACACGGCATTGTTGACCAACTATATGCCTGGCTAGAATCGTACTTGTCCCCGCGCAGTCAAGTGGTAAACGTTAATGGCACAGTTTCCACACCCAGCCCTGTAACCAGCGGTGTGATCCAAGGTAGTGTACTGGGCCCCTTGTAGTTTCTCATGTACACAAATGATATATTTACCGTGGTTTGTCATGGAACTCCGTTTTTATTTGCTGATGATGTAAAGTTGTTGTACACCTCCGACCGCAATTCATTGGGTAGTACTATAGCAAAAATATCGGAGGACCTACGGATGTTCAAGTCGTGGTGTACCGATTAGGTAATGGAGTTCTCGGTGGACAAAAGCTGCATTCTTACACACAAGTTTCATGTCCTTCCCGAAAGGTTCAGTGCAGGTCATCATCTGATCCCCAACGAATCATCAGTACGTGACCTGGGCATATACTACTCCCGTTCGTTCAAATTCTCGGAGCAAACAGACACTCAAATTGCTAGGTCCAGCCGGTTAATAGGACTGGTTCACAAAACACTCCGTTTGCGTGCAAGTAAACTCAGTGTCTATACAACCCACGTTAGACCATTGTTATAGTTCAGTAGTTGGCTCCAACATGCTCCAGATTGACAGGATCGCCATTGAAAATGTTCAGCGCACCTTTACTAAACAATTAGTTGGCTATTCGTCCAGTCTCAACTATAAACAACGCTGTGACCTGCTACACCTCAAACTTCTTTGGCTCCGACGGATAAAGAACATCTTGTCCTTTTTCCACTCACTATTAAAATGCAGATCCTGCAGAGCCTTCGCCGTGGTAAGAGACCTATTAAGCTTAAGGTATTCGCTACGACACAACAGTCATTCGGTCATTGTGCCGTCCTCGAGAACCAGCTCACGGTCCAATTTCTTTATTGCTAAATATTCACAAATGTGGAATAAACTTCCACCAAATGTCCGTGCAATAGGCCACTTGCCGAGATTTAAAAAGGAATTAAACAAACGGCTAGATGTCCTGACACTCGGGTCCAGCAATGATCCATACATTTCGGAGGAGCGAGCGCACGAAGTTGGTTTGGGTTACTGATAGGCGGGTCTGAGTCAAGGGCCACGAGACCTACGTACCACACAAGTCGCCGTATATACCACTCAAGTTTTATTGATCTTTCGTGTACGACTTTGTGTTCTGCAAAGTCGAACCATCCATTAAGTAGTTTCAGTTTCTAGATACTAGAGGTTTCTATTTAACACTGACCGTTGATCCCCAGCTGGGAGCATCCTAAACTGCATTTTTCTATTTTCATCTTTCCAGACAACCACTGATGTGTGCCTTCCCTTCGATGGCTCGGCGTAATACCTGACCGGCAATTCCCGCTGAAAATTCGATAACCGCCCGTCATATCATCACCACCACATTGGCCCTGCCCTCCATGATCCCTCGCAAACTGGTCGCAAGCTTCTGGATTATTCGGTCTCTACAGCTATGTGACGGCGCCAATATCATTCAAGCGAAGCCCGCCGGTGCGGGGCGCGGTGAGATCCACTGCTTTGGCCAGCGCCCATCGGGCGTGCAGGACAACTGCAACGATGCAGGTGCAGCTAGGGTACCGGATAGCACCCCTGGCCACGAAAAATGGATTTCAGGTTGGGTGTTCAGCAAACGGTCAGCCCCACCCACCAGCACCGGCAAAAAAAGAATTTATACAACTGAAATCCGGCAAAATGGAACTATCTCCCCAAGTTATCGCCTATTTTTCATCGTACTCGTCTCCATCTTGACCATCTTAACTTACCGCCTCCTACGCCCGGCAAAAACTGCTTTCCCTGGAACATAATTATCGCGGGGTTAAAAGACCGTTTCCGTACTCGGCTTACCGTTCATTATCCTTCTCCCCGAGGATTCGTGCCAAACCACTCGCTTGTCCCATTCGCGAGCTTAACAAATCTCCAAGATGAAACTCGCCTTTTTTTATCACAGTTACTAATATATTTGAAAAAGGTCACATTTATTGTTGCCATAAACTTCTGTCCCACAAAGTCCAAACAGCATATTTCACTGAGGAATACTTGTCATCAGAGCATCCCAACAGTCGGTGATATTGTGATAGTTCGCTTTCTCCATCAGTCCTTCTGTTCGCCCACACGGCTGTAGCATTGCAATATCCTCACCTTGCAAAGATTTATGCCCTCCTCATATATTCAGATCTGAGAGACATCTGTATTGCAGCGTTTTGATCTTTCGCCATCACATGACCCACCTTTTACAAAGAATACTAACAGACAGTATTTTACCTGTCAACTACTTCACCGTCCAACTTCGCAAACGTACTTATCGGTTGTTTGGTGCATCTTCATATCAGGTGTTCTATCTTGGTGAATCCTCCTAGACAATTTTGATTTTTGCATCTCTGTGGTCATTATGTTCGGCCCTCAGATAGCGATAATCATCACGTAAATACTTGCCTGTCATTTAAATACTCAGCTTTGCAAACCGCGTATCTGCGGCTATCATGGCTACGCACCACAGATTGACTTGTCGCCCAGTTCCCATTTCCGTTTTGGTGCATCACATTCCACCTTTCTGAAAGCAAACAATATGCGCAACGATTACATGTTAATTTCCGGCCATTTCTTCCACCATCACTTCAGCGACCTCGCCAGATGTGCTGTCCATTTGGTTATCACAGACTCCACCCACACCCAGCCGCCCAACTTCGCAACCAACCTAGGCAATCTCTTTATACGAACGAGTCCTTCGCTGGGCATTTAACTGACTCAGCCGATACTTGGTCGCTGAACGTTACAAAGGTAATCTTCGAAAGATTTTTCTTGTTCTTTGTCTGTAAATTCATTCCTTTCGTCGTCTGATTTCCAACCCAAAGCCGTTCCATACTCTGCAGAGAGCTATAGCTGGTTCATGTCTCCCTTAGAAACCTCTTTCTCCTCAACGTGAACAAAACTCTCGTCAATTCTGTTTGATTCTGTCGTTGAACAGTCCCTCTTTTTGTAATATTCCACTAAGAGTCTACTACCTCCGACCAGCTCCACCATGACATGGCCGGGTTGGCCACCCGACCTTGAGTTCAAATTTGCCGGGCGCCGCCTAAAAGAATAAATTAATTACTTTCTCCTGTACAATATCGAGTGCACATACCTGAATCATCCTCTTGGGATTCGGACTCTAAATCCAATTGTACCATTTGATCTTGGGTTGCAGCATGCCTCGGGGTTATCCGAAACAAACAAATACCATTATCATTATCATTAACGTGTTGGCACCCGAGCGTGGCAAGTAGGCTGCCGAAAGTGCCGTCAAAGTGTGGACCACGATCGGTGGTCACTATTGCCGGGCAACCGAAATGGCTTACCCAACCGGTCAGAAAGGCTTTCGCGGCCTCTTCCGACGTGGGACGAGGGATAGGAATGGCCTACGGCCAGCGAGTAAAACGATACACGCATGTGAGTATGTAAACGTACCAAGAGAAGGTGGAAGTGGTCCTTGTACCAACCGGAAAATCCCCCTAAACCCTTGCGATTCAGTGTTTTTCCCAACACCACTCATTTGCCTACACTATTGACGCGTCTTTACGAACTGGTTGTCTCTATTGACCAATTGTTGTTTGTTCGCGCCAAGATCGCTACTTTTGCACATCCTTAATCAGGACCTGTGTGACGCACGTGCTGCTTGCCCACACGCTGCTATTCGGTTTCTCGTTGTTGAGTCCTTGCGATCGTATTATTGAGGTTTGCATATTTTTGATGTCATTGTTCATGTAATAATCTAGTATCGTAGAATATCGCGGATAATCGTCTTTTGATTTCGGGATCCGTTGCGAATTTGGCTACGCATTGCTCAGACGTTCGTTACAGTCCTACGAGATCGATGTGCACATGATGAAAATGTGTTTCAGGTTCTGGGAACCTGGCTAACGCCGCCTTAGTGTGCCTATGGGTCTTAACACGTTGACACTGCAGACAAGCACGAGCCCATTGACGGACATCTCGTTTGACTTTGTGCCAAACAAAACGCTCAGTTATCGGTTTCATCGAGGCAGCCACACTCGCGTGAGCCAGATTATGGAGTGTCAGGAAAGTAGGATAAAGGTGGGCATCAGAAACCAAATCAATTTGGAACGAGGAAAAACACATAAAATGCCAAGAAAAGGATCGAAAACATTGGAATCCGGACAGAAAGTAACACGAAAAGTCTCTGGGGAGGTTTTGGGTACATTTGGTTCTTTAGTTAATGTTAGATCGCCTTGTCCTGTCAGTGCTAGTTCATGTGTTACTGAGGGCAGTATGGATCGTAAGGGTGTTGATTTATATAGGCTGAGAATACTAGACCTAGAACAACAGTTACTATCGGCTAGAATACAGGCGCGGGAAGCAGAAAAGAAGTGTACACAGAAAGAGCGAGAGCACGAGACCAGCAACTACGACACTTCCGATTGATCAGGGTGCAATAAGATAGGGAACCCCAAGTCGGTCGCCGACTACAAACCACTTTCGATCGATTTGTCAAGAGTGGAACTAACGGTTTTCGACGGGCGAGCTGAACAATACTGCAAGTTTGTCAAGCTGTTGGAGACGTTCGTTGAAAATAAGGTAACCGAACCTGGGCAAATGCTTCTCTACCTTACTCACTACTGTCGAGGCCGAGTAAGAGGAGCTATCGGCGGGTGTAACATGCTCGACCCGGGACCATGCTACACACGAGCAAGGAAGACATTGAGGGACCTGTTTTGCCATCCCTTCAAAGTAGCCCGTAACCTAATAGAGGGCGTGATGGTAGAGGCAAAGAGAACCAAGGGCGACGTCTACACAATGACCGACCTGGTGATTAAGATGCAAAACTGCTCAATAGCCCTCGACCATTTAGGTTACAGAGCTGATCTGGATGCCATGCACATGTTGGAAAACATAGTCCGTCACCCTTCTCCCGAACTGCGGGGTCGGTGGGCTGGGGAAGCGGGACGGATAAGTCAAAGCGATAGGGAAGCTAACTTCGAAGACCTGACCGAATACTTGGACAGGCAAGCCAAGGTAGCTGACAGCAGGTTCGGTCGACTCGTCCGGGACAGCAATCGGGCAAACAAGCCCAGTACTAGTCAAGCTCAAACCCCTGCACGGGAACACCCAAAATACCAACCTTGGACCAATACACATGCCATTTCACGCGATACCACGGCGCAACCAAATTGCAGATCCTGTGGTGCTAGCAATGGACTACCAGAATGCCCCAAGTTCTGCGACGCCACAATAGATGAACGGTGGGGAGTGGCGAGGACGGCAGGGGCGTGTTTTATCTGTCTCAACACCACGCACCGGGCGGCAGTCTGTAGGACAACGCCAAAGCGTTGGTCTCCATAGATAGTGGCTCGGATACCACGCTAGTAAGAAAGGATTTTTCTGAGAGATATGGGATCAGAGGGAATCAATCTTCATTACCAGCGAGCACAGTGAGTGGCTCCAAAGTCATCCAGCCGACCAAACTGCACCTACCCCTCGTTTCCCTGGTTGACAACGATAGAGCAGAAACTCTAGAAGCATTCGATATAAAGGGCCTGCCGATGAAAGCACCTCAGTCAGTGCAATCGATTCTGACTCAGTGGACGCATCTCGACGGGGTTACGATCGCGCTGTGGCAAAATAACGAAATTTACTTGCTGATCGGCTGTGATGTACCGGAAGCGCATTGGGTCCTGGATCAAAGAATAGGAAGCCGCAAGGCACCCTATGCAGTACGCACTATATTCGGTTGGACTTTATATGGTAGTACAGACGGAAGGTGCGGCCAACAAATCCAAATCAATTGCACTACGGTGGAAACGGCGAACATTGAACAGGCATTCCAACACCTGTATAACACCGGATTTGCCGACCTGGCCATTGATGGGGATGCCCCATCACAAGAAGATAGGTTAGCTTTGGAAATGGTAGCCGAGAACGTCAAGTATGCAAAAGGTCGTTTAGAGGTTCCTGTTCCACGGAGACCCAAAATGAAACCTATGCCAAACAGCCGAGAAATGGCTCTGAAAAGGTTAGGCTTCCTCAAAACCAGGCTGCCCCGGGAACCACAATTAGGGATAGAATACACGCGAGCCATGCAAAGTAACATCGACCTGGGTTATATAGAAAGAGTGGATGCAGCGGTTGTCAGCGCAAATTTGAGATGGTACCTACCTCATCACCCGGCCGTGAACCCACAAAAACCGGGGAAGGTCAGAGTGGTTTTCGACTGTGCCGTGAAATGTCAGGGTGTGTCACTCAACGACCATATACCACAGGGCCAAGATTGGACAACAGGACTGGTCGAGGTTTTATGTCGTTTTCGGCTAGGAAAAGTGGCCGTCTCTCGGGACATACGTGAAATTTTTCTACAAGTAAAGATGCCCGTTAAAGATAGGGACTCCTTTCGTCTTCTCTGGTGGCCTGAGAACGACACAAATCGCGCAACTGACGAGTACAGGCTTACCGTACACCCCTTTGAGACGGTTTCATCCCCCTTATGTTCTAATTTTGCCCTCCGGGAAACCCTCATGCTTTTCGACGTCACCAGCAGCTTGTTAGGAAGAGCAGTGGGCCACTTCTACGTGGACGATTTTCTGTGCTCCTTTGACGACCCAAATGCTGCTATTCTTTATATGACGGAACTGATCACCACTCTGACACCAACGATCAACACATCCGCTCAACTTCTATTCCCAAATAATCCAACCCAACAGTTCAATTGTTCCCGCGTTGCAGTACGAAACCAATGGCCGGAACCCAGCCTTCGCAGCTGTCAACTTCGTCAAACCAGCCCTTTTTTACCTGCTTCCCTCGGCATTCTGCCTGCCACCACCTGCAACCGGAACAGAATACCAGCCATCTGCAGCCAACCATAATTTGGTTAACAATTTCCCATCACATACAAAAAAATTACACTCTTCTAACTTCTGCCTAGCCGAACCATTGACGTTTGTCTCCACTAATCCGTTTCATTGACGGCTTTTTTTTAAAATTCCGCTATACGTCCATACACCATTCATGCTCTTCAAAAGTTCACTGAAGTCCCTGCGAAGCTTCTCGCCTTCACTTGAATTTCCATATGACACTGTAATCACCTGCACAAAAGGTCCGTTTTACTATCACCTTTGACTGACTTGCCTTTATTTCACATGCTCCCTCCACAATCAGTTACCCAATGCTGGATCAGTGTCCAATATTCCGCTGGTATCTCTGACTGCACGTTGAAAGCCCTAAGCTTGCTTTACTTCTAACAATGTTCTTTGGCATCTCCTCCGCCCGGTTACTCGTTAGTGACCGTCCAATTGTCGCTTATATCAGCAATCCCACGACTGCCCAGCTATCCACACCGCCCCCAGCGATTTTGAAACCGATTCGGAATTCCCGCCTCAACCATTACCACTTTGTTCACTCAAACACTACATGACTTTACTGGTGTATTTCGGTTGCTGTGTGATTTATAAATTTAGAATTTGTGAATACCTCACATTGACATGTACTGCTGTATACTCTGATCTTGCCTTGTGCATGGGTATTGACCTCGGTCAAGAAATATACCATACTAAATGCCGGAGGATTCAACCTCACTAAATGGACTTCGAACAGCCAAGAGGTGCTCAATGTTATACCGGAGTCCGAGAAAATGGAGTGTAAGAAAGAGCTTTTGGGATCCTATTCAGAAACGGAGCGCACGCTTGGTCTTCAGTGGAAACCCAGAGGGGACAAATTCGTTTTCACTCTAGACCTACCCAAAGGACCAGTCCCACGGAGAGGAATCCTATCATCAGTCTCAAGCCTCTATGACCCCCTAGGTTTTATTTCGCCATGGTCTTTACCGGGAAAGTGCTTGCTGCAATCGCTGTGCCAAAGAGGGACTGACTGGGACGAACCTGTCCAGAATGACGACGATAAGCGATGGCGTGACTGGCTGCACAGCCTGGAGCAACTTGGAGAGATAAAAATACAAAGACGCTTAACAGGTATCAAGTGCACAAACGATGCCCAACTCCACTTATTCTCCGATGCATCAGAAATAGGCTACAGGATAGTGGCTTGCGGCTACTGGGTTGACGCAAATGGCGGGCGGCACAGCCAGACACTATTCGCAAAGGCAAGAATGGCTCTACTGAAAAGGACGTCGATTCCAAGGCTGGAACTGACGGCAGCAGCACTGGCCGAGAAAGCCGCGAGGCTGATTAGGAGATGCTTCGACCGGATAGACTGGAAAACAAACTTTTGGACGGACTCAGCCACGGTACTTCATTACATAAACAACACTGTCAATCGTTTTAACGCCTACATGGCCAACAGACTCACTATAATCCACGAGTCGACTAAAACCGATCAATGGCACTATGTAAAATCCGCCAGCAACACGGCCGACTTCTGCTCGAGTGGCCTGAAAACACTACAGAGGTTGCGGATGTGGACAGTGGGACCGGACTTCCCAACGGAAACTAAAGAGATGTGGCCAACGCTATTAATACCCAAGGCTGATGATGGTGATATCGAGACCAAAAGACTGATGTTGGCTGCAAACTCCACGGGAGGCGTAGGCCTAATAGAAAAACTGTGCCACTTCACTGACTGGATAAAAATGTTAAGAGCCGTGGCCTGGCGGACACGACGCAAAGTACTCTTATTGATTATGAAAGGCGCAAGACTTCAAAACACATTGAAGGTGGGGACGATACTACCGGGCGAGCTGAATCAAGCCGAACTCGACGTTCTACGCCTGCTGCAACTAGACGCCTTCCCGTCCAAGGCCCGCGAGCTGGCCAGGACAGATGATAACACCAGAGGAAGCAGGCTGCTGCACAGTAGTATCCCAGCACTAAACCCCATGCGAATCAACGGACTACTGAGGGTTGGAGGGCGGCTGACGAATTCAAGCCTAGAGTACGAAAAAAACACCCCATAATAAACCCCGGTGACCACCATATAACGAGATGCCTGATAGATCATGTACATCGGGAAGAGGGACACGCAGGCCTGAATCACTTATTGAACAATATACGCCGATGATTTTGGGTGACAAAGGGACCAGCGACGGCCAAGTGAGTCATAGGCAACTGCATTGCTTGTCGTCGCCGGAGGGCGGTAGCAGGCCAACAAATGATGGCCCCCCTTCCAGCCGTAAGAGTCCAACCGGGATGGTGCCCGTTCGTGGAAACTGGCATCGACTGCATTGGTCCGTTACTTGTACGACATCAGAGGAGCACCCAAAAGAGGTACGGCTGCCTGATAACATGCCTACAATCCAGAGCAGTCCACCTCGAAGTAGCGCATAACATGAAAACCGATTCATTCCTAATGGCCCTTTAAAGGTTCATGGCGTGGCGGGGCGTCCTCAAGAATATACACTCCGACAATGGCTTGAACTTCATTGGGGCTCATGAGAAGTTAGAGAAATGGTGGAGCCGCTTGGACCACGCCAAAATACAAAACCAGATCGTAGCAAAGGGGACAGAATGGCACTTCATTCCACCTTATGCCAGTCATCGTGATACGACCGACTAGGAAAATACTCACAGCAAACTCTCGATGACGGGGCGCTGACTACTTTACTAACAGAAGGAGAAGGCATATTGAACACCTGGTGCCGATCGTCTCAGACCCGGAAGGCGAACCGGCACTCACCCCCAACGACCTATTATTACCCCGGTCAAACGTAGGAGTAACCACACCGAAAACCCTGCGTGGAATGTACGTTGTTGGATGGAAACAAGTGAACCACCTAGCAAAAGCTTTCTGGAAACGATGGACGAGGGAGTACCTACCGACACTGCAGCTTCGGCAAGAGTGGATATCCAAACAGAGGTCGTTCGGACGTGGTGGTGTGGTCATCCTCGTGGAGAGCCACTTATATAAAGACGATTGGCCGGTTGGAGCGATCAAGGACTGTCGTACAGGAATCGATGGCCTCGTGCGCATGGTGGTGGTGAGGACGAACAAAGGAGACGTATTGCGGGATGTACGTAAAATGTCTGCTTAAATTTGACGTTGACTCGGGCAAGGCCGACTCTACCGACCAAGCTATACCCATGTCTACTGATGCCAGATGAAGCTGAATTCAGTTACCTAACCCTCATGTATTCTCCTGTAGGACCCAACCCTCCACACCATCTTTGAAGTATATTTCATACAGCTTTTACGATGTACTATGGAGCTAATTGTCCAAACCTTAGCTCAACACAAGACACGACACTGCATGTAGAAGTAACGGGGCTTAGGTCACGCACACATGCCTGCATTTTACTCGTTTTTTGCAACACAGCCCCTTGTTGCCATTGCAGAAAGTCCTCCTTCGATGTGTAGTCATACCTGTGATTCCATTGTACACCCCGGCACACACACTCACACACACTCACCCAAGCACGTACATCCAGGACGGGACGGCCCTTTACAAGGACAGCATCTATGTGGCCCCTTCACACCCGCCATCGGTCATTTGGTCTTGTGGAAGATGTAGACTAGCCTCACGTCTATGTAGCCAATGGGTTAGGTGCGATCAGTAGTAGAACGTTGACGACGAGCATTAGGCGCGCGCACTGACAACAGGGCTTAGGTGGGTGGAAAGAATCAGTACATTATTACCGAACCCTTGACTCTGCTAAGGATCCAGGAGGATTTTGGTAGGCGGCTTCCGCGGCCTCTTCCGACGTGGGACGAGGGATAGGAATGGCCTACGGCCAGCGAGTAAAACAATACACGCATGTGAGTATGTAAACGTACCAAGAGAAGGTGGAAGTGGTCCTTGTACCAACCGGAAAATCCCCCTAAACCCTTGCGATTCAGTGTTTTTCCCAACACCACTCATTTGCCTACACTATTGACGCGTCTTTACGAACTGGTTGTCTCTATTGACCAATTGTTGTTTGTTCGCGCCAAGATCGCTACTTTTGCACATCCTTAATCAGGACCTGTGTGACGCACGTGCTGCTTGCCCACACGCTGCTATTCGGTTTCTCGTTGTTGAGTCCTTGCGATCGTATTATTGAGGTTTGCATATTTTTGATGTCATTGTTCATGAAATAATCTAGTATCGTAGAATATCGCGGATAATCGTCTTTTGATTTCGGGATCCGTTGCGAATTTGGCTACGCATTGCTCAGACGTTCGTTACAGTCCTACGAGATCGATGTGCACATGATGAAAATGTGTTTCAGGTTCTGGGAACCTGGCTAACGCCGCCTTAGTGTGCCTATGGGTCTTAACACGTTGACACTGCAGACAAGCACGAGCCCATTGACGGACATCTCGTTTGACTTTGTGCCAAACAAAACGCTCAGTTATCGGTTTCATCGAGGCAGCCACACTCGCGTGAGCCAGATTATGGAGTGTCAGGAAAGTAGGATAAAGGTGGGCATCAGAAACCAGTAGCCCAGGGCTTCCATGTGAAACATCGCACAGGATGGTATTCTGGGAAGTTGGGTTAGGTACTGTGGTTAAGCTCAAAGAACCGTTTTGTCGAAGTTGTTCTGTGTCGGGGTCCATAATTTGGGCCTGTGCCATTGCATCCAAGTCGATGTTAGGCGTCAGTGACATACTTAATTAATGTACGCGTGATAAGGCGTCGGCGACGGGATTAAGTACTTCAGAGACGTGTCGTATGTCCACAGTAAACTGTGAGACAAAGTGTAAATGGCGAATCTCGCGTGATGAGTATCGATCCGAAGCTGACTTTAGTGCGTAAACCAAAGGCTTGTGTTCTGTAAACACCGTGAACGAACGGCCTTCGAGTGCATGTCGAAAATGACGGATTCCCAGGTAGATGGCTAATAACTCCCTACCGAATGTGCTGTACCTAGATTCGGCGGGTTGTAGGCGCTTGGAGAAGAATGCTTGAGGTTGCCAAGGATCGTCTACGGACTGTTGCAGTACTGCTCCAATCGCTGTGTCCGAAGCACCCGTCAGTGCCGGAACAGGAGCCAAAGGGTCGTGTTGGGTAAGGAGTGCTGTGTTGGCGACAGCATCTTTGACCAAGACAAATGCGACTTGTGCCGTGTCGGGAGGCACGAATTTCCGCTTACCTCCGCGCAACAGGTCAGTGAGGGGTTGCATAATTTCCGCACAGTGAGGAATAAATCGGCGATAGAAATTCACCAGGCCGGCAAACTGACGCAATTGACGAAAAGATTGGGGTTCAGGGTAGTCGCGAATAGCGGAAACTTTATCTGACAGAGGGCGGATACCCGAGGATGAAATAGAATGTCCTATGAAAGTGATATCAGACCGGCCTAATTCGCATTTCGCGATATTGATCGTAACGCCGTGCTGGCTAAGGCGTTCGGAAAGTGCTCGTAAATGTGCAATGTGCTCTTGCTCTTGCTCCGAAGAACTAGCCACCAAAATATCATCCATGTATACGTAGACATTTTCCAAACCACAAGTTGCCCCGTGCGTGAACCGCTGAAGGGTCTGGGCTGCATTGCTGAGTCCAAACGGCATTTGCAGAAACCCAAACCACCCGAGAGGCGTAATGGCGGCAGTTTTAGGGATATTGGCCTCTACTACCGGGATCTGGTTGTACGCACGAACTAAATCGATACGGCTGAAGACGGAGCAACCTGATAAAGACGAGATAAGGTCCTGTGTATGGGGAATCGGGTATTTGGTCAGGGACGGTGACTTTGTTAGGTGTTCTGTAATCACCACAGGGTCGCCAGTCGCCGCTAGATTTAGAGACCATATGAAGAGGCGAAGCCAAAGGGCTACTAGAAGGGCGTATTATGCGCAGTCCCAGCATATGTTCGAATTCAGCCCGTGCAACACGAAGCTTGTCCGGGGCTAATCGACGCGGCCTACTGAACGCGGGGGGTCCTTCAGTATCGATATAGTGAGTGACACTGGTGATCACTGCTGGGAGAGGCCCGGCCTGCCGAAACATGGCTGGGTAGGCGGCGATGAGTTCGCTATAAGGTTGGTGTGCCGGTGGTTGGACGTAAAAAGGCGTGAAGTGATTCACTGGCGAATTATAACCCGCAACAGCGAGAGTGGTCTCACGATACACCACTTTGCGGCTCCGTGCATCAACTAACAAGTCGAAGTGTTGCAGGGAGTCAATGCCTAGAATTGGGTACGGGACGTCGGCGATGATGAATGCTCAACGAAAATTACGCTTTAAACCTAAGTTTAAGGTGAGCGACCGCTGGCCAAACGTTGGGATGGCCGTGCTATTGGCAGCGTGTAGTGTTTGGGCCTGCGATGTGCTATTGCCGCCTTTCGCTCCGGGGAGGATGCTCACTTCGGCACCGGTATCTACAGGGAATAGGTTATTTGGAATGATGTTCCTTACTTTCAGAAGACGACTGTTGGTTTGATACCCGGCTTCGTGGGACGCCACCAGGGACCGGGGGGTTAGTTTCCCTGATGGGCACCGGGAAACGTACACCGTGGTTCGCATCGTTTGGCTCCCTCTCCAAAGCGACTGTGTTATTTACAATACCCTTCTTTTGAAGAGCCGAAACGTCGTCGCAATGACGGACTATGGAGCCTAGGTGAGCGTGCGCGGTGCAGCCCCTGTGACCCACTTCTTCTAACTGCTAGGCGTTGCAGGCTCGCGTCAATTCTAGAAAAAACTGGCGCGAGGTCGTTAGATGTTGGCAGAGCAGGCACAGTTGTGGTGGAAGACCTGGCTACTCCAGCTACAGTGGAGTTGTATCATGACGTAAAATCATCTTTTGCTGCGGTTTCCTCCAGCGAGCATTTGCGCGTGGCACTTAGTAAAACTGGAATGTTATGCGGCAAACGTTGCAGCCAAAGTTCCCTTGAGAGCGGGTCCTCGCCCACTGTCAAGCGCTCTCAAGCGCTGCATCTGACGCAGCAGTTCGGAGGGTTTTCTGCTTCCAAGCTCAACGTTTTGAAGTTGTTGCATACATTAGTCGTGCTTTGGGGTCGTGCAGGCAATGACGGCCTCCCTCGAAGCCCCGTAGCTTCGGGAAGAGATTATTACGTCCCTTACTTGCATCGTGACCTCCGGCGGGAGGCGGCCTGCTACCCACCTGAAACGGCTGGCGTCACTGGTCATACAGCAGTTTTCGAATTCTAACTTGACTAGCGTGAACCGGAGTTCTGGATCAGCAGACGTGAGTGCCGGTATGTGCAGCATGATCGCCCCAACAGTGGGGTCTGAGCAGGGTTTCTGTTCAGCAGACAGCGATTACTTTATCGAATACAAACGGGAAAAGAAATCAACGACGAATGGGGAAATATAATCTTAGGAAGAAAAAAATCGCGAAGACCTAGGCACCAAAAATATGTATGGACAATAAAAAATTATTTGGTAAATTGACTGAGAAATCAACAGATAGGGAAACAATAAAACACACAGAAACATACGCGGAAGAGACCTTGAACGGTAGAAAACAGGGAAACTCACGTGACCTGGGGATCACATCGGGCTCACCCATTGTAAAGTTAGTTGGACCCTACTTCGCGATTTTCTTAGTAAACGCGTGCTCCGGTCCTTTGTACTGCGTGGACCACTTGCAACTTAGTCTAATGCTCGGCACTACACGAATATGTTAACCAAAACGGTATTCTCTACGGCTCGTGAGAACGAGAAGGCGATTGAGAGATATAGTGGTTAGCGTGTATTTGGGAGCGTGCGTGAGAGCGTGCGCAAGAGCAACGGCCAAATGTCAACCGCGCTTGGCAGTCAGCGTTCAGTTATACAATAAATGTGGTAAAAGTATGAACGAAGATGACCACCACTTCAGCTCCACAGACTAGCAACCCCATAGCTAAAAAAGTTAATTCGTAGAGACGTTCGTGGTCTAGGTTTAAAAATTGTTCTGCTGTGACCACGGGGAGAAGGGGCTGGAAGTAATCGCTCTGATCTGAATCAAAAAGGTAAACACATCAAAAACTGATAGTCTCCTACGATTCCTAAGTCAAGGACATATAGACAGAGGAGTGAGAGGCAGACGGGACGAGGCAGGTGGGACAGACCCGATGCTGGTTTGTTGGAAGCTCTCTGAACCCCTTCTAAGATCCCACGATCTTGGACAAGAACAGAGTGCATAATCCGACTTCCGCATTCCAGCAGAGGACAGATATACGTACCAAAAACTAAGGGAAAATCACCCATAAAAATTCCCGGGGTGGGGGTGGGGCCTTTGAATCAAATTTGGAACTCCAAAGGCAGGTCTGTTTGCGAGTTGGTGATGGTGGGAGAAAGACAGGCCACAGTCTAATCAGAAACCCAGCTCCTTATGTCGGCCGACCGTCGGAGGGATAGTAGCTCTATTACTGGAGAACGTGTGGCCAGTCTCTTTGTTAAAAGACACGCTCGAGCTTTTGTCGTCACTACCTGGGAAATCCCATTCCTTAAACCAACGTTTGGTTTCATCCATTGCAATTTGCGGGTTCCCGGCGCTTGAGGTCCGGAGGGTTACATCGTCTGTATACATAGAAATGTTCTCAGGAAGGAATGTCGAAAGATCCTTTATGTGGGTGAAGAACACAAGTGGACCCGAGGCCGATCCTTGTGGCACACCAGTTATTACTGAGGCAGGTTGAGAAAAAACATTCCACAACTTTATTACTGGGGTGCGGCTCCTAAGAAAGCAGTGTAGGATGTCTAACACGGAGTCCGTTATCCCGTATGTTCGCTGCCTACAAAGGAGAGGGACATGTGGGACCTTGTCGAAGGCTGTAAGGGGGTTGAGAAATCCCTGTTTCATTAATCTACATCCACTTTACAGACAGTACTTCATTTGTGTGAACCATCTTCACCGGAGCTCCGAACATTTGTTTAGTCGCTCTAAGTCTTTGTCACCAATCGGACCCCCACCATCGCATTGGGAGTGAGTAGACCAGCTTGAACTCTGTAGTGATTGTATTCGGTAATATCATCCTGTTTCTAATCTTTTCCTGTAATTCTTCTGCAGTTGTTGATTTGTTGTTCAATTTGGAACATAAGGGCCAAGATGGAATAACATTGAGGTGTGGTCACTGTAAAATTACTTAATTTGTTGCATATAGTACCGCGGCTATTTGGAATGAACTTTGTTTTGGATTGCGTCGCTCGAACTTTCCGCTGGCTGGAATTGACAAAGACCTTAACAAAATCGACGAATACAGGGTGTGAGAGCTGGCCATCATCGTAGGCTTTTATCAGACTATCCAAGACAGTAGGAATGTTGGAGATGCATTATCTGCCTGGAGGAAACCCATGTTGGGACGGGGAGAGGATCCTGTTTGTATGCCGATTCGAAGGAACTGCTCTGTTGAGTATTCGCTAGAAAGTTTTGCTAATTATACCAGTCAGACTAATGGGTCTGTAACCAGAGGCAGGACGTCTACTACCCTACTTACAGGAGGGTGCGATGACTGCCTTTTTCCAGCTGCTGGTATAAGCTCCACCTTCAACAAGCCGCCAAAAAGAGGTGCATGAAGAGCAGCTAGTGTGTCCGCCGTTTTCTTGAGAATGCGGGGGCGGATTAAGTCAAGACCCGTGGAGCAGTGTTGGTTGGGCTGACGGAAACCTTGTCCAACAGTACAAATAATAATAGTGGCTAGGTTAAGGGTAATGACCAAAGATATCGGGTGCACTGCTGGGCGGGATGATATCGGAATGGAGCCAAAAACCCTGCGAGAGTGGGAGCTGGAGGCCTCGGCTACTTAGCTGGGGAAGTGATTGAGGATCCGGCATGATCTTGAGAGGAAGTGTCGTCGCAACAGTGTCCTTTAAACGATGCATGCACTGAAAGAAAAATGCCCTATTGGTCCGTGCTCGAGCAAGTACAGATTGCTGAACTGCTTTTTGATGGGCCTTAGTCTGGTCTTTGCACCTGTTACGGATAATCCTGAAGTCTTTTGAATCGAGGACAAGACCTTGCTCTATATCCGGCGACAAGGCGTGCGCACTCGTCTAGAATGCGCCTAATGGGACGAGGTAAGGGCCGTTTGCCGGCCTGTGGATGGCGAATTCTGGGGACAAATAGCCCATCAGAAACTACAAGGGGGCGAGTCCAGAGGAGACACTGCCTCAGTTGCTGGTGGGAAGCATACCTGCTCAGAGTCACTCCAAGTGAGAATGGTACCGCCAAAATCGGATCTGGTCCATCCCAAAGCATTATTGGTAAAGTCACTGTCGAGTTTAGCGATGGGAGAAATTGCAGAGAAGGCCACTGACCAACTGGTGCTAGATATGGCTCAGAAACTACGGGCGAAGTCAGTTAGCTCCAGATGAATAACGCTCTGAGGCTCATTCTGGAAGAGTTAGAACCCAGGCCAGGCCTTCAACTCGCTCCTTGGCGCCCTGGTGACCTCCGAGGTCCTAAACTTTGATAAAGGCTCCTGGCTATGACCCATTCACAAGCACAGGTTGTCGGGCTCCCCGACGGAGTTCAGCCCCCAGGACCCGGTCAGGGGCTTCTCCGGGAAATCTGTGAAAATGCGAGATCACTGTCAACTGGTTAGAGGGGCCCCCGTAGACAGCCCTCTGAATGCGAGCTTACTTCATGTTCACTGACTGAAGTAGAAAGGGCGTGGGCGAATCCTGTGGCCTTTCTCCCAGAAAACCATCAGTTTTGTCATCCAGAGTCACCTGGATCTACCGATCGCCCAGGCGGAAACCTCAGAGGCTTCGAAGCAGCTGGACAGAGGGTATGTGTAGACCTCACTTAGGTGAAAACCACCGAAAATATAGGAATATAAGTGAGTTCCTCCGAAGCTGCCTTTTAGGACACGATATACGCCTACCAGGACACCCTACTGTGTGTACACCACGACTTCCGATACCCCATTTACCGGCTTTCTCCCCTTCCTATCAGTATAAGGGGTCGAGATAAAAGGGTCAAGGTCACCCCACGCGAAATTCAGGTTGCCTAGTTTTTTTGTGCTTATATCACTGTTAAGACTAGTCACTGTGTCCTCCCTAGAATAAACCACCTAATTACCTGAAACCGTGACATAGTTGTGTAAAAAACTGCGTCACACCATCGTGCAGCCGCTAGTACCCATCGCGAGTTAGGGTTATAGACTATATTAGTTATTCACTGCTTCCGTTCCATTTATTAACATCCCACATGGCTTACCTAGCAAGTCTTCCCTGACTCTCACCACAATAAGATCCATCTAATGCTTTTACATCCCCCTTGCTATAACCCAACTCTTACCTTATTCTCGCCACGCATCCACCTGTGCACCTTCTGAAGTTTCTGTCCCACTGTGCCTCATTTTATTTGTTTTTTCTGCCATAAGGGTGCACTTTCGTTTCACCCAGTCCATCGACCCCATATCTACAATATACCTCCCGGCACAACCTGCTGTTTTGATCCAAGCCACAGTTAAGTACCTACCGCATCCCGTGTGGGTTGCACTTGTGCACACCACACGGTAGAATGTCTTCTATCTCACTATTCCTCATCGTCCGAAGTATCCTAATCCCAACCGGTTGCGGTGAAAACATTTAAACAACCGAAATCTGGCAAATATGGAACTATCTCCCCAAGTTATCGCCTATTTTTCATCGTACTCGTCTCCATCTTGACCATCTTAACTTACCGCCTCCTACGCCCGGCAAAAACTGCTTTCCCTGGAACATAATTATCGCGGGGTTAAAAGACCGTTTCCGTACTCGGCTTACCGTTCATTATCCTTCTCCCCGAGGATTCGTGCCAAACCACTCGCTTGTCCCATTCGCGAGCTTAACAAATCTCCAAGATGAAACTCGCCTTTTTTTATCACAGTTACTAATATATTTGAAAAAGGTCACATTTATTGTTGCCATAAACTTCTGTCCCACAAAGTCCAAACAGCATATTTCACTGAGGAATACTTGTCATCAGAGCATCCCAACAGTCGGTGATATTGTGATAGTTCGCTTTCTCCATCAGTCCTTCTGTTCGCCCACACGGCTGTAGCATTGCAATATCCTCACCTTGCAAAGATTTATGCCCTCCTCATATATTCAGATCTGAGAGACATCTGTATTGCAGCGTTTTGATCTTTCGCCATCACATGACCCACCTTTTACAAAGAATACTAACAGACAGTATTTTACCTGTCAACTACTTCACCGTCCAACTTCGCAAACGTACTTATCGGTTGTTTGGTGCATCTTCATATCAGGTGTTCTATCTTGGTGAATCCTCCTAGACAATTTTGATTTTTGCATCTCTGTGGTCATTATGTTCGGCCCTCAGATAGCGATAATCATCACGTAAATACTTGCCTGTCATTTAAATACTCAGCTTTGCAAACCGCGTATCTGCGGCTATCATGGCTACGCACCACAGATTGACTTGTCGCCCAGTTCCCATTTCCGTTTTGGTGCATCACATTCCACCTTTCTGAAAGCAAACAATATGCGCAACGATTACATGTTAATTTCCGGCCATTTCTTCCACCATCACTTCAGCGACCTCGCCAGATGTGCTGTCCATTTGGTTATCACAGACTCCACCCACACCCAGCCGCCCAACTTCGCAACCAACCTAGGCAATCTCTTTATACGAACGAGTCCTTCGCTGGGCATTTAACTGACTCAGCTGATACTTGGTCGCTGAACGTTACAAAGGTAATCTTCGAAAGATTTTTCTTGTTCTTTGTCTGCAAATTCATTCCTTTCGTCGTCTGATTTCCAACCCAAAGCCGTTCCATACTACGCAGAGCACCAGCGCAGCATAGCAGCATAGAATAACTGAAAACCATACTACAGATGTCACACGATATCGGATAATTCAATACGAACACATCGAAGCGTTATGGATTTTGCAAAACTACGTGGGTGTTATCAAGAGTTACGTGAAAAATACTTCATCGGGAAAATACACCTCATCATTTTATAAGTAAAATTATAGCACAATACTGCAGTTTTACTATTCAGCTTATCATTTACTAATCGGCAAATGATAACCTGATATGTCACTAACACTTTACAGCCAGCACGGATCATCAGCACCTAAAGCAGACGGAGTGTAGCGCTAACTTTAACGAACAAGGCACGACCAGAATGGCTGCCTCCGGGAAAATCCCAGCCAGTTAAAACATTTGGCACTGCATTTGTAGCGCAATCAAAGGAAACAAATAACCATGAAAATAGGGCATTGACATTCTATACAGCGAATGAGAAGGAACTACGCCATTCGTTTCTTGAAATTTCAGTCATTTCTCTGCCCATCTGTTATCGGCACTTTACCGGAATTTGGCGGCGGGCAATGTGCCACTAGGGCTATGGCTGGTTCATGTCTCCCTTGGAAACTTCTTTTTCCTCAAGGTGGACAGAACGTTCGTCATTTCTGTTTGATTCTGTCGTTGCACAGTCCCTCTTTTTGTAATATTTTACTAAGAGTCTACTACCTCCGACTAGCTCAAATTTAACTTGGCCGGCAGCGTTCTGTGTGCCAACAGCGCGTTATTTGAAAATTTGGCGTCGATTTGAATGGTGCGCCATAACTTAGTTGCCATTTTTGGTCAAAGTACAGCAATTTGTACAAAGATACAGTACACGGCAACCGATACGCAAATTTTGGAATTGTACAGCAAAACGGGGAACTATACAGGTAAATTGATCATAAGAAGGAATAAGCTCCAACTGTATTTGTATACCTAAATAATGTAGACAGGTATGGTGTATTCCCCATATAAATATATATATGTATATATACAAATGCATATATGTGTATATATATGTATATGTGCACACGTAAATATATATTTTAAATATATATGTATGTTTATAAGCATATGTGCACACGTAGGTACATATTTGTATATTTATCCATTTACATGTGTATATTTTTTTATAGGTATACATATATATGTGTATACGGATCTATGCACACGTAAGTACATGTATATATATCTGTATATAAACGTATACATGTGTATATACGTACGTATATGTGTATATATACATGCACTTACTTGTGCATAGATCCGTATATACACATATATATACACCTATATAAATATATATATATATATATCTATATATATTTAACCACAATGATAATCCGATACGGATGGAGATTTTTTTCTGGAATTAGTCGATCAACTCCTGCCTGAACGATTTTGTTTCCTTGACCGCAGTGTTGTAAGATTTCACCCAACTAAGCCAACCTCTAATTACGCGAGCTGAAGATCGACGCCCATTAGGCGAACCTGCCTACACATAAACCACCCGCATCTTAATACGTTGCACCTTACGGATGGACCCATTCCATAGCGAATGTAAAATGGAGGACAAAATGAAAAATAAGAAATGTACTGGAAGATGGTGGTTCATTGGTACAAAATGATACTTTCATGCACACTTCCTTGCGGAGTTCTACGGTCATAACTGTGGATCGAACAGCGTCCAGCACCCTCGACGTTGTAGTGTTTTGCCGTGTTCTGTCTGTAAAGTAGAAATGGAAACAATTATTATCTGCCTTTACTTTGTACAAGGCAAAATGAAAATTGTAGTTGTAACTCACTTGTCTTTCATCAGCCAGACAGTGGACACAAACGTAGTTCTCCCCGTTTCCGAAGTTTGCACATTGATAGTGCGTCCAAAGCGGGCAACGGCTGCACTGTACGCACTCGGTTTCCTCGTCCAAATCCACTTCGGGATCCTGAAGATGACAGACACTGCACTCATTTTCCACGATCGGTGAATGCGGCCTTTCCAGACGGCGCCTTTTCTCCTGGATCCGGTATTGTGCGGATGTTGTAGTATGTAAACGTCTGGACTGTACCAGCTGCAAAGGGGCAGAATTTCGTCTATTTCCGCCAGCAACCTTGTTGGCATTGCAACCGACAACGGAAGTCGAGCGTCTACAGCCCATCGACCTACTGTTAGTCTATGGAATCCATATCCTACTTTGTCAGTCACATGCAAAATATGACTGCATGAAATCGACCACTGTTTGAAGAAGCTACAAATGCAACTAGGGTAAAGACCCATTCTAACAGTCACTTTACATGACCGACGGCTCATGAGAAACCATCCGCCGCCATTGGGAACAACGCTGATAACCTGATGCAAACGTACGTGTTTCTCTAGTGCGACACGAGCGATGGTACGTAATCGGGTCAAAAACCCTGAGTACTTATCCATTCCAGCGGACGATCGGAAGGAACCAACTAACAGCTTACTTAGTCTACGGCGCCTAGCTTCATCGAAATCCACCTTTTGTTTTAAAATTCTGGTAAAAACATCTACTAGAGACGATCTGGCAGACAGCCCTTCCTCTAGGTGGCGAGAATGACGGCCTGAAATCTATCAAGTGTCACCTTATTGGAGGAGTAAACCAAATTACGCACCCACTGATGGACGCGTTGTTTGGCATTTAAGGACAAGCCATGCAAGCGATAACAATGACGCTTCATATCCCTAAGAACATGGAACCGACAAAAAACAAATTCTGCTCCTGGATACGTAACCGCAAACCCATTGTTCTGCTCTAAGCTTCGATCTAATATAATGGTCTTCACGTTCGCTGTACCCGGTATCCTGGCTCTCATTTCTGTGATTGCACGCAGATAACTTGTACTGCTCTCGTTAGGACGCAAGGCGTAGAATATTGAACTACCAAGGCCACTATCGTCTATCAACATGCAGTGCCAAAGAAGGTAGCCACCGCAGTTCAGCTGGTGGGTGGCATCCTCTAGCAGTACCTCACTATATTTATCCGCCAGAGACTTCACGGTCTGTGGAATGTGGAACGCGAGCCTGACTATGCCTTCCCGCGATATGATTCGCAAATAACCCTTGACAGTCATTAGTTGCTGAACCTTCAGAACATCACTCCGGCTATCTACGGCATTCATCTTGGCCCTCAGTTAGTAAATATCCCTTATTGTGAACAACCGGTTGAACTTTTGGCGAGCGTATTCACATATTTCACTGGATCTAAGTAAAGGGCCCATCAGTTCTAATATGTGTGATTCTTGTTCGGGAGTAAACGCCTATTGCGATGGTAGAACCTATCGCTGATTAGATGGAAATCGTGGTTATGCTGCAGGCTTTGACCAAAGACTTTGTATTGCATTCCAACGGCACGGATCCTCACGAAGGCCGGGCAATGAGTATTATGATACCTGAAAAGTAAAGATAGATTTACTGTGCGTTGCATACCTGATGGCTGTCCTATTTCGGCGTCGATTTTGAAAGCGGCAAACTTTAACTCGGTAGTATGGGAAATGTTTCGGCAGTGCACCCGGATGCGTACGAAGCCAGCTCTCAGCATTAACACTCTCATACACGTAACACGAGGTGAAAGTCGGCTGCTGAAATAACCGAAATTCTTCCTCGAACCTTGAGAACAATTTATAGGCATCTTTCGCCTGTCTGGAGAAACTCTCGAAGTCATCAACGGAAGCATGTGCAACGGCCGGGACAGTCAACAGGTCTGAGTGGTAACAGCCTTGCGCAACCCTTATATACTACGAAGTGGCTAACTTAAACAAAAGTCGCCGCAAAAGTTGGAACACCATTCTCATTTTCCGAAAAAATGACTTAATCAGCTCAAACCATTTTCTTCAGTATTCATGAATAACGCCAATTTGGCCATCGTGAGGGTTGGCCATCCGACCTTGAGTTCAAATTTGCCGGGGGCCGTCTAAAAGAGTAACCTGAATACCTGAATCATCCTCCTGGAATTCGGACTCTACATCCAATCGCACCATTTGGGCTAAAGCATGCCTCGGGGTTATCCGAAATAAACCATCATCATTATCATTATCATAAACTATATATATAGTGGGTCATATAGCTCGCTTCCCGTACCGCATTGTTGCGTAGGTCTCATCTAGACCTGTAAGCATATAGCACCCAGGCACACTCCTGGTCTGCTCAGACCTTTGGCTGGTCTCTTTCTAGTTGACCGAATTCCTGCTACCTCTTTTCCTCCGTCATATATTCCTACTTATCATGTCATCCCGGCCCCCAACCAGGGCTGGGAAAGTTCGTATCACCAAAGCTGGCAAATCCAGACACGCCCAACCCCTCCCAAAATCCAGGCTGTGCTCTGTCGCCCTCGTTAACGTTGACTTTGAAGCTCCCAATAGTCCAAATGGCCTTAAGCAGAGTTTCGTCGAACTTAGAAACAAGGTCGAGCTGATTGATGGTATCCCTTCAAAGGTTTCACCCCAGGCTATTCTCCTTGATCCTGTAGCCGCTACATCGCCCAAGAACTTGGTTTCGGTGGGACATCTCCTCGACTCTGTGTCTGCTGAAATATACCACTGCATTACCAACTCCAAGAATGCAGTGGTTTTCAATGTTCCAGACAGCTTACCACTCCCCTTAGCGAAACACAACATACTAAGTTCGTGCAACATGGCTCACTATAGATGCCATTGCTGGAGGCTACGTAAAAAATCCCAGCGACATAGTTGCACCCTACTATTTCAATTCATGGACGACGCAACAGCTAGATAGTTCATTAGCAACAAGTCGACAATTGCTGCCGATTCGCCGTATAGGGACATCAAGGTATTCCCTGATAAAACCCCCCTCCAACGGGAAGTACTTTGCTCATTGAGAAGCAACTCTACCTTGCCCACGCAGACTGACCCCGCTGCAACCGACATGAAGGTCACCCAATGCCGCATTGGCAAGAAGTCAAGAGCGAACCCAGAGCCTCACCCTGCCTACCTGCAAACTGTCGACCTAGATATGTCTAACTCCCCACCCCCGGTTCCGCCCCCACACAAATGCGTTTTCCACCATCTCCCTCAGTGGCCTCTACTTCCAGTAGCTCTCGCTCCCCGACCACAGGCCCCAAGCGGCACTCCACTTCAGTATTAAAGCCGCGCTCCTCCGTCATAGCCTCAGAGCCAAGACAAAACCCTGGTACAATCATCGGCACTCGGGGTACTACTTCCGATCTGTCCTCCGAGCTGTTGACAAGTGTTGTCAACCACCGCTCTCTCTCTAACGACTCTACCAACTACCCACCAGCTGCTATCTCAGCCGCGACACCTCGTTGTTATCCTCATGAATGCTGCCTCAATCCTCCAATGAGCCTACCTGGTGCTCCTACCAGGTCCGCACTTGTTCAACTAATCACCCCACCCGTTACCCCCCACCCTCAATCGGCATCTGCCTATGACATACTCTCGGACCCTCAGGGTGGAAACCTGTTGGGCCACCGTCCAGATTCTTCTAACGCCATCGTCCCTTTAAGTAGGAGTGACCTTCATGACCTTTCCAGTGCCACTCACCATTCCTTTGCCTCGCACCCCCTTCCACTGTCTTTCCCTCCATCTGATCGAATGGGTCACACCAGCCCTTCATCTCCGTTGCTACCTCTTATCCCTCCCTGTCCCCCAGACACCAACCCTCTATACTATAGTCCCAGCATGCCCCGGCTGTTCCCCATTCTCCCCTCCACCAACCCTCATCTAACCCTGAAGTTCCACGTGCGTGCCATAGTAGATACTCCAGGTTCGTACCTGTATCTCGCCTCCTCTCCCCACCTCCCCACCTACCGTCTCCATTGCTTCTCATGAGCCTGGAAACCTTTCCAAATTTCTCCACTCCCTTCTCACCTCCACCCCACAATACTTCCCAGTTACTATCCCACATACTTTCACCCCCACTCCAACCTACCGGCCTTATACTGACTCTGCCCAACAGGTAGGTTATCTGCAGTCAACATCTTGTTTTCTTCCTGACCGGTGCCCTCCGCACCTGTGGCCATATTGCTAGTCGCCCTATGGACCATATGGATAAACTTTCACAGACCTATATCACTGATCGCTCCCCACCCGATATCGTGCCCTTTAGTACCTTACACTATGCACTTCCTCCTGCCCACCCCGCTTCGACGGATATTCTTAACCTCTCACTATGCCCCACCTTGCCTCCTTCCCCTCTACCGCGTGAAGCCCCTCCGGCCCACATCAGCGGTGTGTTGCACATTCACCATATTGATCACCCACAGCGATCGGCGGCGCCCAATGCTAACTCTTCTCCTACTTTCCGTCCCCCACCCAACAATGCCCGCCTTCCCTCTTCTACTGACGGTCTATCCACACTGAGACCCAACTCCTATGGCCACAGCGATCCCAATAGTTTTGCACCTGGCATCCATGCTTTGCGCACACCGACACTGAACTCATTCCTACTAGTTCTTATAAAAGCTTGATCAATAATTAGAAAAATAGCGCACCTGAGATCTCTGGCATTTACCTCAAACACTGACACTATGCTAGTAACTGAATCCTGGCTGTCAGATGGTGCCTCGCTTGACCTTGTTCGCATAGCTGGGTATCAATGCTTCTCGAACACCCGCCAGTCCAGGCGTGGAGGGGGCTGTTTAGCCTTTGTCAAATGCACTATCCACGTTAGTGTTATTGGCCACCCCTCTCTTCTCCTTATTGAGGATTTGTTATGGCTATCTATTCACGCCTCCGGCCAGAACCTCCTCCTCGGCTGCATCTACGTCCCCCCGGGTCTGGAGCCTGCAAAAATTGACTCCGCCGTGGATGTCTTTAATGCTGCGCTTGACTATCCTGCCAGTGCAAAAATTATTGCGGGTGACCTTAACCTTCTTTTGATCTGCCGGTCCTCCTATACTAACCCTCCCGCCCTCTCCACCTTCCTTTCTTGTGTCCGTCTTGGTGGATGGACCCAACATGTCTCCTGCCCTGCAAGGGGGAACAACATCTTGGACCTAGTATTCTCTATTGATGTTCCTGATATGACCACTCAGATTACTGATCACTTCCCTGGTAGTGACCGCCGTATTGTCAGGTGCAAGTTCAGCTGCTTCAGCTGTTCTCATCCGATGCAGTCCTCTCCCCCTGTTCCGACTTCCTACCGTTCCTGTGACTGGCTCCTAGTGCCATTGATAATCCGCTCTTTTAACTGGAACACTTTTTCTTTCCTCCGACCCCTCACTGTTGTGAACTCTACTCCAACCTGCTACACCGCCTAGGTACCGCCAACCCATGTGCCGATCCACGCCCCAAATCCAGCAGCTTACTCCTGTCACTTCTAGAGCGTAAGATGTCCAAGATGCAACTTACCTTCGCTGGATCACACTACATTACAATTCTTCTCAGCATAAACCAGCTACAACTGAGGCTGAGTTGCATGGCCGATTTGCATCTGAGAAGGCAAGAGGCCATCGCCCTAGCACACCCAAACAAAACTGGCCACCTATCCAACCTGCTCGGTAAAAGGCCCAATCACTCCAATCATACCTCGCCCAAATTCTTTATCTGTGGCTGATCTACCGCTAATACACTAGCATCTATTTCCGATGCCTTCAATGAGCATTCCTCTTCCTCCTTCATAAACTGTTCTGGTATTCCCCCTCCTACAATCCATCCTTGCACCTCTGCTTCTCTTTCATCGACTCCCCTTACCCACCTAAAAATTGAAAAATCGGTTTCATCTATTAAACCTTCCCCGAAACCGGGACTAGATGATCTCCCGACTGCCCTCCTCCGTTTCGGTGGTCCTGGCCTCCCTTTATTGTTACTTAAAGTATACACCAGCTCCATGCTTCACAGTGTCGTCCCACCTCAATGGAAATCCTCTGTTATAATTCCGCGCCTCCAAAAGGGTGCATTACACGACCCAGATGACTGTCGGCCCATTAATCACACCCAAGTAGTCTGCAAGATCATGGAGAGAATTATCAAAAACACATTGTCCAGTACCTCCTATCCAACAACCTGCAGGGCCCACATCAGCATGGTTTCTTAAACTCTCGTTCCGGCTCTTCCTGCCAGCTTGACTTTCTCAATGTCCTATTGTTTGCTGCAGACGCCGGCAATTCTGTAATCGTCCTGTACCCCGACAAGTCTAGGGCTTTTGACCGTGTTCCCCATATGCATCTGTTAGCCAAAATCCGGTCTCTTGGTATTACTGACCCTCTTCTCTTCTGGCTACCCTCTTATCTTTCTCACAGATCACGAGCTGTGCTCGTTGACGGCCACTCATCTTCCGCCAAACCAATTACTAGCGGAGTCATCCAAGGCGGAGTCCTAGACCCATTACTATTCCTTATTTATATCAATGACATTTTCTCTTCTATTCGACACGGCACTCCTTTCCTTTTGGCCGACGATGTAAAAAGAGTGTACTCTTTCCTTCCTAATGACGTATGCTTGACTCTGTGCAACACATCGCGTGACTTACTCTCTCTCCAAACTTGATGCTTCTCGTGGTTCATGAAATTCTCTGCGGAGGAAAGCTTCCTCCTACCATACAGGTGCACTGTACCACCCGGCCAAGTCTGTCTGGATGGACTGTCCATCCCCATACACCCTACGGTTACCGATCTTGGCGTACGCTACTCTTGTTCCTTTAACTTCTCAGAACAGGCGTCGTTCCAAATCGCTAAAGCTAAGCAAACCCCAGGCCTGATCAATCGGTGTTTCCTGATACCGGCCAGTCGCCCCTCCGTGTATCTCTCACACCTGAGACCGCCCCTAGAATATTGTCCCATAGCCTCCAACCTCTGGCCACGTTCCTCTATTGTATCTCTTTGGAGCGTTCAGCGTACTTCCACCAAAAGGCTGTTGGGCGTACCCATAGTTCTTACATACCACCAGTGTTGTGAGCTCCTACAAAATGAGCCTCTATGGATTCGTCGCATGAGGCTCAACCTGATTTTCCTCTTCAAGCTAATCCATAACCAGGCCTACACATCTAATCCCATCTCATTCGTTGCTCCCTGCTCCTACCCCGTCCGACATCGTGCCTCCTCTCTCCTTGTCCCTCATTCTAATCTCAGTCTGAAGTCCTGATTCTTTCTGTCAGCCTATTCCAAAATCTGGAATAAGCTCCCCCTTAGCTTACGCAGTGCCCCCCTCAATGTTCGCTTTCAGGCGAGCATTTGTGTTATACTTAACAGTTCCCAATGCCGTATTGCTCACCAATGAGCTCGTTTCCGCTGACTTGGCCTTTGAAAGAGGCCTCACACTGTAACTCTACTACCTTTGCGCCACAATCCACTGGGTACACCCCATGCCCGACACTCCCCTCCCTCTAGTGCTGCGAACTAAGGCCATTGCCTTCACAGATCCACAGCGAACTCACCTCCTGCCTTAATAAGATAACCCCATTTCTCACCTACTTTCATTTGTTATCCATCATATTCATTTTTTCTCCTCAGTATCCGTTTCTTCTCAGCTGGAGCACACCCAGACTGCGCTTCTCTATCCCTCTTCCCTTTCCAGTGATCCTCAGTGACGGCCAACTACTTCGGGCACCGTGCTTACCATCTCCCTGGCAGGTGCACCCGGATAATATTGCTACTCGGTAGTCTACGACTCTCTGTTTCCGTTGGCTCTCCTGTCCGTGGTCTCACAATCTGGACAATTGATCCCGGACCATACACCCCTATCGCGGTCTCCTTGCCTCCTGCACAATTATCAGTGACCACTCATGCCACTCCCAACGGTGCGGGGCGCGGTCAGATCCCCCTTTCTCGCCGGCGCACACCGGAAGTGCAGACCGTCTGCAACGATGTGCGGGCGCAATTATGCCGGTGGATCACACCTCCTGTGTTCATTTCACGGAGTGATTTTCAGGTTGGATGTCTAGCTCACGGCCGGTGCCACCCAATAGCACCGGTTGGGGATCGCACGCCCTAACTTTTCTCGGACTACCGAATCCAATACTGTCGGTTGAAAGTTTGCATGCTCCTCATCCATTTTCCGCCGCAGTTTGTTTGCCTAAAGTTCTTATCATCCGTTACCACTTCCCATTTTTGTCGCCCTAACACGGTATGCACACCTACCCGTTTTGTCCTTCCTCCTGTCGCCTCTATGTACATCAACTTTCACTGCACTGAGTCACTATCGCCCTAACCACTCTTCCCTGCCGACGCTCGCCGATATCTTCTTTTCCACCTGCTGTCATTGTTGGCTTCTATCCTCTATGCGCTTGGTATTACCCTCTGCTGAGAACGCTGATTGATGGCATTCTTAAAACTGTTGTTCAGTTAAATCCCTCCTTGTTCTCCCTCCTCATGCCCAATGCGATGATGCACCAATCGCACCCGCACCCATGACCAATACGCATATTAGAACTTGCCGCTCCAAACTTCGCTTCTGTTGCACTCGCATTTATTATCTAATCACCACCACCATATTTTCTTTTCTTGGCTCCGCGATTTCTCTGTGGTTCTTTCCATTAGGCAGCGTCCCAATTAGCTCCCACCTGTTCAGTTGTCTGATGACACGCAGCTGTCCAATTCCATTGACCCAACTCCGTCACGCACTCATTTTTCGGCCTCATTGTCCTAGTACTGATTCACTTATCCAGTGGCGTCCTGCTTCCTTCCCCTCATCCTTTGTGTTTCATTTGAAGTAAAATGATCTGATTGGTCATGTCTTATCTGTGTCTCCATCATTGCTTTCATCCCTTGACCCGTTTATTGCTCGCTACAGGCATTTTTCTGTGCCTTCCAGTTTGGTCTGCTTTCCATGTTCCACCGATTGTAACGACAACGTTATGTCATGATGTTCTTTTACAGTTCCAAACCGTCTGATAAGTCACTGCCCGATTCCTCTGGTCCGTCACCACGTGTCACACCTGCATTGTTCAAATAATTAGACCCAATCTTATCTGATCTCTTCGATCTTATCCTTCATATTCCCTCGTTTATGATCTGCTCTTCACGACCGGCTTCAACTTTGTGCTTCTTCAGTCTTCGATATCTGTTGCTCCACTATGCTATCCCTTCATGAAATCTTTGTCTGGATTCTCCCAATTCAATCCTGCACAATTTGATCCCATTCTATCTCCCTCCCCCAATCACTGATAATTTTTTCTCCTAGTACTCCGTTGCTCTAGGCGCCTGCTCCTCGCTTATCTATTTATGTACTTATCTGTGTATATAAATATATACATATGTATATATAAATTTGCACAGCTTTCCGCACTTTTTTGCCGGCTATTTCTCATGCGAACATCCCGCTGACCCTCATGGTATGCGATTACTCTTTTACATATGCTCAGCATATTTACCACGTTTAAACCCTACAGATCATTCTTGCAATCCGTGCACACCTTTACTTATTCCAATGTTAGCTATCTGTTCTACGATGAGTTTTGTGCCCTGTCCGCTGACCATCTACTGCAGTGAAGAACAGCCTAATCCCTATACGATCCCTAGCAATGGATCACCCATGTTTATCAATCGCCTCCTACTACCACTCTTTTCCATATCAATGTCTAGCCCCTTTCATGCATGCCTGACAGTTTACAGATATACCCAATCGGGCCACAGGCATTTCCTGTGTGCCTTTCAGTTTGGTCTGCTTTCCATGTTCCACCGATTGTAAAGACAACGTTACGTCATGATGTTCTTTTACAGTTCCAAGTCGTTTGATCTGCCACTACTCGATTCCTCTGGCCCGTCACCACATGTCACACCTGCACTGATCACATAATAATAACCCATTCTCACCTATTCTCTTCGACACTTTCCGTCATCTTTCCTCTGATATTACCTGCCTCTCACAGTCGTCACCTCTTCTGTGTTTCCGCACTCCTTTGTTCCTCTCTCCGTTGGGCCGCCATGTGCACCTGTTATGAAGATAATTCACCACGATATTTCAAAGTTAATTCAACAACCATTTGACCTAACATTACCTCCCCCCCCCCAAAGGCTGATAATTTCCTTCTAGGACCCCATTGTTATGGCTCCCTCTTCTCTTATATCTATACATATATGTATATATAATATGTATATAAACTTGCGCATATATGTATATGTGCACGCGCTCTGCATCTTGCAGCTCCTCGCCGGCCACTTCTCTTGCCATCATCCCACCGACCGTCATGATATGCATCCATCCTTCCTACATCCGTGCCTCACATCTACCGTATCCACTCCTCCTGAATTGTTTTGTCATGCAATCCACCCTTTACGTCTTGTATTGCTAGCTCCCTGTTTTACGATGGGCTTTGTTCTCTGTCCGCCAGCCATCCACCATAGAGTACCAATTCTTCATTGATATCTAATCCACTCCAGTGCATCTCACTTTTTTCTCCATCGCCCCTCGCTACTGCGGTTCCTTATACCGACTTCTAGTCTTTCTCATGTTTATCAGTCGGCCTTCATATGTATCCACCCGGACCAGTCATATTCCTCATCTGACCTTGACTTTCAAACTCACCGGGCGTCCATTTAAATCCGCCCTTGATTTCATTTAAAATCCCCACAACTTCAATGGTGTGCATACATTTATCTTATTTTCATCCCACTTAATTCCCCCTTCTGAGCCTTTTTATCCCAATTTTTCATGCAAGTTTCCACATTTTCATGAATTATATCCGTCCATTCCATCACCTGAATCAACAAGATCATGCACGTGGCATGCTTCGGGCGTCTTTGAAATAAACCAATATTGTTATTGTTATTATAACCCCTTACGGTACCCCGTTAACTTTCGAGAAATGTCCTGCACATTTTAGAAAGTGAGGAACAAGATCCGCCCTCCGGAGGCACAAACCGAGAAAAACTGTGGCAGCCATCACAAGGGCTGGAACACGAGACATCTCACGCACTGGTACGATCTGAGCAGATCTCCATCCAGCAGTCCACCCCCCCCCCTCTTTTTAAGTTTCTCGCTTGGATGCTCCAAGACGCTTATCCACCAACTGCTTACGCATCTCCAACACAGTGCTACAGCTCAGACTACAGGTGGCAAAAATGACTTCACATTACGGGCATCGTAGAAACCTGGTTCATCCCAGGAAACTCAGAAGGAGAAATAGACTAACGGATGCTCCATAGCCCAAAGGAACTTAAGCTGAGGTCGAGCACGTGAAGTTTCACTCCACTTGAACCGAACACTACCCAGCAATCACCTCTTCAACGCCGGTCACTCTCATTAACCTCCTCCGGGTGGAATTGGCGCTGAGTGGTATCGAAACGGTAGTAGTGGACGTGATGTGCCGACCACCACAGTGCCGACAGGAAGAATCAGCGGCAGTCATTGAGCAGGCAAATGGGGTAAAGAATGCTCACTTATTCATCCCTCTTTTGCTGGTGGGGCTCATCAAAACTCCCTCGATAGACACCCCTAGATACCTCCCCACAGATTCTATGTTCGGTGCCCGGCCACTGGAAGTAATCTCTCAGATGTCCCGGAAGCAGCTTGTCTCACATTCAACCAGGTTTCGCCGCGGGCAAACACCCCACTTATTGATCTTGTCATCACAAACGAACCGCGCCGGCTGGATACAGCCTACCACCCCTTTGTTGCGAGAGAGAGGTCACAGAGTCCTCGGGTTTGACTTCGTCATCAGATGGCTATCGCGCAGTGTCATTTAGGACAGCGAGACCTTTAAAAATGACTGGTATCCCCCGGCTTAGGGGGTATCTTACATATCAGCTGGAGCCTAGTTTCCGGGATGCTGACGTAAATAAACTAAATCAGCCAACTAAGTGAAGCATTTTAAAAGCTGGCACTTGTTTCGTACTAAGAGCCAAGACAAGAAACAACCCTAACACATATCACTCTTTATCTTCCAGGGAAGCCCGCACGTTCTTTTTGCCATAAGAAAGGGCACCCAACTGATAGAAGGTGCGGACAAATTAATAAAACGGATTCGAAACGAATGCAAGCCAGAAATACGCAAAAACTCAAGAGTTGCAAAGGGGTTTCTTAGCACGGGCCCGCTCCAAAAAATCTATTCTATTCGAGCATATTCGCCGCACGGAACACAAACACTCCGCGCTAACCCTATACCCTCTTGATGGCACCCGAGTCACTTCGTTTGAGTAAGTAATTAAGAACTTCTCGGATCATTTCCACTTTATTTTAAGCTGACCACCAACGTTAACCTATCTCACTCTTCCTTCAAAGGTCGTAGAAAGAAACCCGGACAACATCCACTTCTCGGCCCGGGGCGTCGAACCGTAAATAAAACGCCATTCCTTATAGATAATTGGCCCAGAATATATAGACCCCAGGACACAGAACGGATGCACGAATATCCTAGCTCCTGTATGCTTCATTCTATTCCAAAGTTGTCCAGACTGCGGCAAGTTCGCAAGTTAGTGGAAGAGAGCCGTGATCACGCCCATTTTCGAACAGGATGACCGACTCTTCTCCATCTGGCTGCGGGCCGAGATGTCTAACTGGTAACCCCAGCAAGGCCTCAGAGCACGTCGTCAAAAGTGCGGTGTTACACTACTTGTGGACGAAAGACTTAACTTTCCTCTTCCAACACGGGTTTCTGCCAGGCAGATCAAGCTTCACCCACGTTGGTAGTTGGGTACAGGCCTATGACCAAGGCAAATCCTCCCACACCATTCCCACAGATTTGGCAAAAGCCTTCGACAGAGTACCACGCACTTCCTTATTTCACGAGCTGGAATTGCACGGAATCACCAGTAAGCTGTTCCGCCTACTTAGGAACTCTGTGTCTGACCGCACCTTCACTGTGTGCACAGGTGCTTCCTATTCCCCTCTATCCCCAACCAATTTATGAGTCCCTCAGGGCTCCGTAATGGGTCCCTCATTGCTTCCTTTCCAAATCAGTGATCCTCCAAGAGCTGTGAAGCCCAAGATCATAATGTACGCGGGCGATGTGACCACCTGAGATTCCACAGATAAATGGCTGCAGTCGGCGACGGATGGGACCAAACGCCCGTCAAGGTAATGCAGCCCATTATTAAATGACGATAAATGAGCCAATTTCCCCCGGTGAATCTGTGAATCAGCCCTTCCGAACTAAAGGAACATCGCCAATTCAGCGGATGGACCAACATCAGATACTTGGTGTCTGGTTGACCAGCAATGTACCTGAAAGAGGTTCAAGGATCCCTGTTCCGTATGTCAATGCTCACATTACAAAGAGCACTATTTCACTGGTAATTATTATACTTACCAGATTTTCGGTTGTTCGTTTTATTGCACTAAACTTCTGCCAAGATCGGACCCCTAACAATTGCCCCGAGCGTGAGTCGCCGATCATGGACCTGGCTGCGACTGTATTCGGCAATATTTTCCTCTAATTCTAGTCTTTAGCTGTAGTTCCACCGCAGTCTTTGATTAGTTGTTCAACTTTAAAGAGTAAAAGCCCAGAATGAGCACTGTTGAGGCCTGGATATTTTAAAATTGTTCGACTTGTTATATACAGCACAGCAGCTGTTTGGAATCGGATTTGTTTTGGAGTGTGTCAGAATTGGTCACTACGCGTCTCCTGAACTTTCGACTAGCCACACTTAACACTATCTTCCTCATCTCAACCGAAGACCGGACAGGCTGCTTTCAGGAGTTTGAACCTCATTAAGAGGACACCATTCTATACATCCAAGGAAGACCTTCGGGTTCTTTGCAGTTCTTATGGCCGCGCCGTCGTAGAATACGGCTTTTAAGCGCACACACGGGTCTCGTTCGTGGCCATACCAATCTTGAACGGTTCGGAGAATGGTCTCAATAGCTGCGCAGATGCCGACCAAACTTTCTTACTCTTGAATACTGACTGCACCAAAGCTCTATACCCCGGATGTGAGGCTTATTAGAAGGGGTATATCCTAAGTTTTGCTTCTTCCCTCTTCCAGGCTAGCTGGTTGATTCTTCGCGCGACCGCACTTAGATAACCTGAGAGGACATACTGAGAAACTATCTGAAAATCGTCCACGGTCCTTCTCACGGCAACCATTTTTCACGCCAAGGTTGAATCCTATTTGGGATAAGCTCCCGCGAGAGATGGCGGAAGCCCCAAAAAGGAGTCTTTCAAGCAAAAGATAGTCATGCGCATGGGACGTTTACCCATTCCATCACCAAGCCCCCAGGCAGAATAATAAATTAGCGGTTGCTAAAATCGCTTGTACGGCTAATACCGCAGATTAATTTTACGCGGTCTGCCCTATATAATGCACCTTCACTATACGGAGCCTGGCACGCCTATTATCTGCAATTTTCTCCACAGAACAGAAGAAAATACACAAAACCCGGGGCCCACTGGGCTTGAGTCCTGGACCCATGCACCACTTCGAGAGCTTTAAGAGCCGATCCGAACAAATTCAGAGGGAAGTTGTTTTAATTCGTCCCCAACGGACCACTGCCGTGGAACCTTTGCCATGAAATTCGTTAGGTGGGCCTTGGGATCACGATTTTTAGCCAGAGCAATCGGTTATTCCTAGTTTAACTTAATTAATAACCTGCAGAATCTTCTGAATCGGTAAACGTGTGGCTTCAGTCACTTACTCTGAAGGCCTTGGTGTGCTTTGACTGAAATTCTGGAGTATTCCTCTGGTTCAGGGCTTCAGTTCCGTGGTCCTCCTTCTGTGGGTTCACCAAAGTGATCACGTGATTTTCAACTGCTACCTCAGTTGTAGGTTGCAGCTAATCGGCGACATGTGGGCAGTAGGCCTACCCAACAGTTCATGAGTTTATCGTTGTGGAAATTATTGGTTGTACAGGCTTTAATTTCTGTATCGTGGTGCAGTATTTCACCCATCCCTATATGTCCCTGTTCAATAATATAAACCTGGCAGGTTGATTTTTCCCCTCGCGCATTAAGCCACATTTCATGTTACAGTAGTCTCGTTCCGTTTGGTGCTTCGGACAGTGATACATCTGCCTGCATATTAGACAGAGTGCGTCAGTCTTCAAGGCTAGGGCAGCCCCATCACGAAGGCTTTTGGGTGTTGTCTCAGGAAATGGGATCACGTGAGTTTCAGTTAGAGAACCGTCTAGTTTTCAGTTGAAGGTTGAATCGTGTAGCAACTTCATTGGGGGTGGGCTTCAGACGTTTGGCGCTTTGGGATAGGCGGTGCATCAGCGGAAAACCGATAGATTGCTGCTTTGAAGGTGTTATTCTGTGTCCCCTTAAAATGCAAGGTCCACACAGTTGAGAGCTCATCTGCAGTTCTGGTTCCAGGTCGTCCCAGATAATGTGATGGACAAAAATGAGGTCACCCCGTATCATCCAATGGGTTTCTGGGGACGGCCCAGCCGCTTATAGATTACTTTTTTGGTCGAACCCACGTAGTCCCTCGATGAGGTGAGTAGCACTTCTGAAACTCTTACGACCTTGGCCTATTGAGCAGCGGCTTACTAGTTGTGGCTGCAACTCCATACTCTAACCGAAGTTTGGCATGTTTAGCTTTTAAAAACCGAAAGGCATTACAAAAGAGCTGTCCAAAGGAACGACGAATTGGACTAAGGATACTCCACACTGAGGAGTATGCTCTTTCTGTGGCTTCTGGTTTTTAAGTTATTCGACAATATAGCCCCAAGGTCAGGCTCACAAACCACCGTCCTTGGAACAGCTCCAGAGGGTGTGTAATCCGACGATGAATGCACTCGGCCCGTTCGCTTGAGGGCAGACGTTTTGAAGGGCCCAAGTATTGGACCAATGAGCCAGCCCGTCAAGATCGTCCTGTTAAGATTTTGTGTTAGCAGAAACGAAGCACGCAATAGCTTGGTTCAGTTCAGTTTGCACAGGACAGGTAATAGCCACGGCCAATCCAGCGTCCAGAATTCCTTCGATGGTACGCACACCAGTTATGCACCCACCACTGCCGAGTGTATTTCGTCGAACCCTCGCTACTAATGAGAGGAAAACGGAAAACCTCATGGCACATCAACTGCAAGAGACATTATGCATAGTGAGCCTTTACTGAGACAGTATGCAGTGAGCTAAAAAGTCAAGTAAACCATACTCTAGAAGGGCTACAATGCTATCCGTCATCCATCTAGTTGACCTAATGAAGGCTCAGTTCAGTTAAGCTCTATTAAGTCCAGTTTGAACAAGACTTTGTGTGGCTAGAGCCATCTCGTAACTAGTTAGTTGTGTTGTCGGCGCCTTTCCGTAGCTCCTAATACTGCGTGTTATTCTGAAAGGCAGAAGTTTTGTGCATTATCCGTCGTGGTAGAGAAAGGTGGAAACAATGAGTAAATTGCGTCTGACCCTAAAAACTGCCTAACGTAAGTCGGCTTATACTGTCCCCAACACTAGTCTACAGCCTCCATAAAAACCTTTACCGTTTTGGTATTTATGACATCGTCCGGGAGTTTGCTTCATCAGGGTATCACCCTGTTCGAGAAGTACTTTGCCCTCAGTTGGAGCCTTGAGTCCCCCTCTTGCGGTCTAAGGCTGCGCTTCTTTGTGCCTCTCCCTGGGCTCAGAGAGGAAAGGTCTTCTCGGTTTCTACCCAACGGTCCCCCCATTACCTTGAAGGTTTCTACCATATTCCCACGAACGCGCAGCCTTTTCATGGAAAACAGACCCAGCTCACGGAGGCACTCTGAGCAGCTAACCCCCCCTCACCAAGGCTCCTTTCTGGTGGCTAGCCTGTAAGGTTGATTGGACCTTGCCTCTCGGTTTCCCTAGTAAACGCGAGCTTCCGTCCCTTTTACTGCGTGGACCACCTGCAAGTTACTCTACTGTGCGGCACTGCACAAATATGTCAACCAGAACAGTATTCTCCACGACCCGTGAGAACGAGAAGGCGATTGGCAAAGATAGCGGCTAGCGTGTATTTGGGAGCGAGCGTGAGAGCGTGCGCAAGAGCAACGGCCAAATGGCTACCGGGCTTGGCAGTCAGCAGGATGGCGGTTTGTGAGCCTGACCTTGGGGCTATATTGTCGAATAACTTAAAAACCAGAAGCCACAGAAAGAGCATACTCCTCAGTGTGGAGTATCCTTAGTCCAATTCGTCGTTCCTTTGGACAGCTCTTTTGTAATGCCTTTCGGTTTTTAAAAGCTAAACATGCCAAACTTCGGTTAGAGTATGGAGTTGCAGCCACAACTAGTAAGCCGCTGCTCAATAGGCCAAGGTCGTAAGAGTTTCAGAAGTGCTACTCACCTCATCGAGGGACTACGTGGGTTCGACCAAAAAAGTAATCTATAAGCGGCTGGGCCGTCCCCAGAAACCCATTGGATGATACGGGGTGACCTCATTTTTGTCCATCACATTATCTGGGACGACCTGGAACCAGAACTGCAGATGAGCTCTCAACTGTGTGGACCTTGCATTTTAAGGGGACACAGAATAACACCTTCAAAGCAGCAATCTATCGGTTTTCCGCTGATGCACCGCCTATCCCAAAGCGCCAAACGTCTGAAGCCCACCCCCAATGAAGTTGCTACACGATTCAACCTTCAACTGAAAACTAGACGGTTCTCTAACTGAAACTCACGTGATCCCATTTCCTGAGACAACACCCAAAAGCCTTCGTGATGGGGCTGCCCTAGCCTTGAAGACTGACGCACTCTGTCTAATATGCAGGCAGATGTATCACTGTCCGAAGCACCAAACGGAACGAGACTACTGTAACATGAAATGTGGCTTAATGCGCGAGGGGAAAAATCAACCTGCCAGGTTTATATTATTGAACAGGGACATATAGGGATGGGTGAAATACTGCACCACGATACAGAAATTAAAGCCTGTACAACCAATAATTTCCACAACGATAAACTCATGAACTGTTGGGTAGGCCTACTGCCCACATGTCGCCGATTAGCTGCAACCTACAACTGAGGTAGCAGTTGAAAATCACGTGATCACTTTGGTGAACCCACAGAAGGAGGACCACGGAACTGAAGCCCTGAACCAGAGGAATACTCCAGAATTTCAGTCAAAGCACACCAAGGCCTTCAGAGTAAGTGACTGAAGCCACACGTTTACCGATTCAGAAGATTCTGCAGGTTATTAATTAAGTTAAACTAGGAATAACCGATTGCTCTGGCTAAAAATCGTGATCCCAAGGCCCACCTAACGAATTTCATGGCAAAGGTTCCACGGCAGTGGTCCGTTGGGGACGAATTAAAACAACTTCCCTCTGAATTTGTTCGGATCGGCTCTTAAAGCTCTCGAAGTGGTGCATGGGTCCAGGACTCAAGCCCAGTGGGCCCCGGGTTTTGTGTATTTTCTTCTGTTCTGTGGAGAAAATTGCAGATAATAGGCGTGCCAGGCTCCGTATAGTGAAGGTGCATTATATAGGGCAGACCGCGTAAAATTAATCTGCGGTATTAGCCGTACAAGCGATTTTAGCAACCGCTAATTTATTATTCTGCCTGGGGGCTTGGTGATGGAATGGGTAAACGTCCCATGCGCATGACTATCTTTTGCTTGAAAGACTCCTTTTTGGGGCTTCCGCCATCTCTCGCGGGAGCTTATCCCAAATAGGATTCAACCTTGGCGTGAAAAATGGTTGCCGTGAGAAGGCCCGTGGACGATTTTCAGATAGTTTCTCAGTATGTCCTCTCAGGTTATCTAAGTGCGGTCGCGCGAAGAATCAACCAGCTAGCCTGGAAGAGGGAAGAAGCAAAACTTAGGATATACCCCTTCTAATAAGCCTCACATCCGGGGTATAGAGCTTTGGTGCAGTCAGTATTCAAGAGTAAGAAAGTTTGGTCGGCATCTGCGCAGCTATTGAGACCATTCTCCGAACCGTTCAAGATTGGTATGGCCACGAACGAGACCCGTGTGTGCGCTTAAAAGCCGTATTCTACGACGGCGCGGCCATAAGAACTGCAAAGAACCCGAAGGTCTTCCTTGGATGTATAGAATGGTGTCCTCTTAATGAGGTTCAAACTCCTGAAAGCAGCCTGTCCGGTCTTCGGTTGAGATGAGGAAGATAGTGTTAAGTGTGGCTAGTCGAAAGTTCAGGAGACGCGTAGTGACCAATTCTGACACACTCCAAAACAAATCCGATTCCAAACAGCTGCTGTGCTGTATATAACAAGTCGAACAATTTTAAAATATCCAGGCCTCAACAGTGCTCATTCTGGGCTTTTACTCTTTAAAGTTGAACAACTAATCAAAGACTGCGGTGGAACTACAGCTAAAGACTAGAATTAGAGGAAAATATTGCCGAATACAGTCGCAGCCAGGTCCATGATCGGCGACTCACGCTCGGGGCAATTGTTAGGGGTCCGATCTTGGCAGAAGTTTAGTGCAATAAAACGAACAACCGAAAATCTGGTAAGTATAATAATTACCAGTGAAATAGTGCTCTTTGTAATGTGAGCATTGACATACGGAACAGGGATCCTTGAACCTCTTTCAGGTACATTGCTGGTCAACCAGACACCAAGTATCTGATGTTGGTCCATCCGCTGAATTGGCGATGTTCCTTTAGTTCGGAAGGGCTGATTCACAGATTCACCGGGGGAAATTGGCTCATTTATCGTCATTTAATAATGGGCTGCATTACCTTGACGGGCGTTTGGTCCCATCCGTCGCCGACTGCAGCCATTTATCTGTGGAATCTCAGGTGGTCACATCGCCCGCGTACATTATGATCTTGGGCTTCACAGCTCTTGGAGGATCACTGATTTGGAAAGGAAGCAATGAGGGACCCATTACGGAGCCCTGAGGGACTCATAAATTGGTTGGGGATAGAGGGGAATAGGAAGCACCTGTGCACACAGTGAAGGTGCGGTCAGACACAGAGTTCCTAAGTAGGCGGAACAGCTTACTGGTGATTCCGTGCAATTCCAGCTCGTGAAATAAGGAAGTGCGTGGTACTCTGTCGAAGGCTTTTGCCAAATCTGTGGGAATGGTGTGGGAGGATTTGCCTTGGTCATAGGCCTGTACCCAACTACCAACGTGGGTGAAGCTTGATCTGCCTGGCAGAAACCCGTGTTGGAAGAGGAAAGTTAAGTCTTTCGTCCACAAGTAGTGTAACACCGCACTTTTGACGACGTGCTCAGAGGCCTTGCTGGGGTTACCAGTTAGACATCTCGGCCCGCAGCCAGATGGAGAAGAGTCGGTCATCCTGTTCGAAAATGGGCGTGATCACGGCTCTCTTCCACTAACTTGCGAACTTGCCGCAGTCTGGACAACTTTGGAATAGAATGAAGCATACAGGAGCTAGGATATTCGTGCATCCGTTCTGTGTCCTGGGGTCTATATATTCTGGGCCAATTATCTATAAGGAATGGCGTTTTATTTACGGTTCGACGCCCCGGGCCGAGAAGTGGATGTTGTCCGGGTTTCTTTCTACGACCTTTGAAGGAAGAGTGAGATAGGTTAACGTTGGTGGTCAGCTTAAAATAAAGTGGAAATGATCCGAGAAGTTCTTAATTACTTACTCAAACGAAGTGACTCGGGTGCCATCAAGAGGGTATAGGGTTAGCGCGGAGTGTTTGTGTTCCGTGCGGCGAATATGCTCGAATAGAATAGATTTTTTGGAGCGGGCCCGTGCTAAGAAACCCCTTTGCAACTCTTGAGTTTTTGCGTATTTCTGGCTTGCATTCGTTTCGAATCCGTTTTATTAATTTGTCCGCACCTTCTATCAGTTGGGTGCCCTTTCTTATGGCAAAAAGAACGTGCGGGCTTCCCTGGAAGATAAAGAGTGATATGTGTTAGGGTTGTTTCTTGTCTTGGCTCTTAGTACGAAACAAGTGCCAGCTTTTAAAATGCTTCACTTAGTTGGCTGATTTAGTTTATTTACGTCAGCATCCCGGAAACTAGGCTCCAGCTGATATGTAAGATACCCCCTAAGCCGGGGGATACCAGTCATTTTTAAAGGTCTCGCTGTCCTAAATGACACTGCGCGATAGCCATCTGATGACGAAGTCAAACCCGAGGACTCTGTGACCTCTCTCTCGCAACAAAGGGGTGGTAGGCTGTATCCAGCCGGCGCGGTTCGTTTGTGATGACAAGATCAATAAGTGGGGTGTTTGCCCGCGGCGAAACCTGGTTGAATGTGAGACAAGCTGCTTCCGGGACATCTGAGAGATTACTTCCAGTGGCCGGGCACCGAACATAGAATCTGTGGGGAGGTATCTAGGGGTGTCTATCGAGGGAGTTTTGATGAGCCCCACCAGCAAAAGAGGGATGAATAAGTGAGCATTCTTTACCCCATTTGCCTGCTCAATGACTGCCGCTGATTCTTCCTGTCGGCACTGTGGTGGTCGGCACATCACGTCCACTACTACCGTTTCGATACCACTCAGCGCCAATTCCACCCGGAGGAGGTTAATGAGAGTGACCGGCGTTGAAGAGGTGATTGCTGGGTAGTGTTCGGTTCAAGTGGAGTGAAACTTCACGTGCTCGACCTCAGCTTAAGTTCCTTTGGGCTATGGAGCATCCGTTAGTCTATTTCTCCTTCTGAGTTTCCTGGGATGAACCAGGTTTCTACGATGCCCGTAATGTGAAGTCATTTTTGCCACCTGTAGTCTGAGCTGTAGCACTGTGTTGGAGATGCGTAAGCAGTTGGTGGATAAGCGTCTTGGAGCATCCAAGCGAGAAACTTAAAAAGAGGGGGGGGGGGGGGTGGACTGCTGGATGGAGATCTGCTCAGATCGTACCAGTGCGTGAGATGTCTCGTGTTCCAGCCCTTGTGATGGCTGCCACAGTTTTTCTCGGTTTGTGCCTCCGGAGGGCGGATCTTGTTCCTCACTTTCTAAAATGTGCAGGACATTTCTCGAAAGTTAACGGGGTACCGGAAGGGGTTATAATAACAATAACAATATTGGTTTATTTCAAAGACGCCCGAAGCATGCCACGTGCATGATCTTGTTGATTCAGGTGATGGAATGGACGGATATAATTCATGAAAATGTGGAAACTTGCATGAAAAATTGGGATAAAAAGGCTCAGAAGGGGGAATTAAGTGGGATGAAAATAAGATAAATGTATGCACACCATTGAAGTTGTGGGGATTTTAAATGAAATCAAGGGCGGATTTAAATGGACGCCCGGTGAGTTTGAAAGTCAAGGTCAGATGAGGAATATGACTGGTCCGGGTGGATACATATGAAGGCCGACTGATAAACATGAGAAAGACTAGAAGTCGGTATAAGGAACCGCAGTAGCGAGGGGCGATGGAGAAAAAAGTGAGATGCACTGGAGTGGATTAGATATCAATGAAGAATTGGTACTCTATGGTGGATGGCTGGCGGACAGAGAACAAAGCCCATCGTAAAACAGGGAGCTAGCAATACAAGACGTAAAGGGTGGATTGCATGACAAAACAATTCAGGAGGAGTGGATACGGTAGATGTGAGGCACGGATGTAGGAAGGATGGATGCATATCATGACGGTCGGTGGGATGATGGCAAGAGAAGTGGCCGGCGAGGAACTGCAAGATGCAGAGCGCGTGCACATATACATATATGCGCAAGTTTATATACATATTATATATACATATATGTATAGATATAAGAGAAGAGGGAGCCATAACAATGGGGTCCTAGAAGGAAATTATCAGCCTTTGGGGGGGGGGGAGGTAATGTTAGGTCAAATGGTTGTTGAATTAACTTTGAAATATCGTGGTGAATTATCTTCATAACAGGTGCACATGGCGGCCCAACGGAGAGAGGAACAAAGGAGTGCGGAAACACAGAAGAGGTGACGACTGTGAGAGGCAGGTAATATCAGAGGAAAGATGACGGAAAGTGTCGAAGAGAATAGGTGAGAATGGGTTATTATTATGTGATCAGTGCAGGTGTGACATGTGGTGACGGGCCAGAGGAATCGAGTAGTGGCAGATCAAACGACTTGGAACTGTAAAAGAACATCATGACGTAACGTTGTCTTTACAATCGGTGGAACATGGAAAGCAGACCAAACTGAAAGGCATACAGAAAATGTCTGTGCCCAGCAATATACGGAACAGGAGACGAGAGCAATGACCGAAGATATACAGGTAAGACATGACCAATGAGGTCATTTTACTGCAGATGAAACACGATGGAGGCAGAGAAGGAAGAAGCAAGAAGCCGTAGGATGGGTAAATCAGGAATAGAACGAAAGGTCCCAGAGATGGATTCGCGACGGAGTTAGGGAAATGGAACTGGACAGCTGCGTGCCAGCAGTCAATTGAACAGGTGGATTGAGTAGGAAGATGATAATCGGGGCAATGTCTAGTGGAAAGAACCACAGAGGAATCGCGGAGCCAGTCAAGGAAAAAATATGGGTAGTGGTTGGATAGTGAGTGGGGCTGTGAGAGATGCAGAATTTGGAACGGCAGTTCTAATATGAGAATTGGTCATGGGTGCTGGTGAGACTGGCGTGTAATGGTATTAGGCATGACAAGGGAGAATGGGGGAGGGTTTGATAGAACGGTAGGCAGTGAGGCGTAAGAATGCGGTCAATGAGCTTTATGAGAATAAGTGATACCAAATGAATAGATACTACAAGCCGGCAGAGCCGACATGGGTGAAGAAATAAAATATCGGCGGCCGTCGGCAGAGTGAAGCGGGTCCTCCTTCCAGCGCTTTATCTACTTGACACCGGCTCTATGTTCCATTGTATCCTTCCGTTGCATCCCCTTTCATTTAGCAACTTGCGCATCATGACAGTTGCACTGGTGATGAAGTATCCACAACCCAGGGCATAAATAGTTCGACTGCCTCCTCAGCTGGAGGATATCGCTATCACCGGATACCAAGCTTTCAGGAAAAATAGACTCACTCAGAGAGGGGGAGGCTGTCTTCTATATGTAAGACAAAACATGCGAGCGAAAATATTTCAGCACCCCATACTCGATAACTTGCCGGATTCAGTTTGGCTACAGGTCAATACAGGATGTTCTGACTTCATTGTTAGTTGCATCTACCGCCCCCCGAATACTAGTCAAAACGACTTTCTGCCTATCATAGAGGCGTTAAACGTTGTTGCGGACATACCCGGCCCAAAACTGGTGGCCGGCGACTTTAACGCACCAGGAATACGTTGGTCCACTTTGAAAGCTCCACATCACTTAATACACTCCTTGACCAGCATTCGTTTAGGAGGATGGACTCAACATGTGATGTGCCCAACTAGAGGCAGTAGCATCCTTGATCTCATTTTTACGGTAGGATTATCTCGCGTGCACACATCTATCGTGAACAGCATCCCAGGTTGTGACCACTTGCCGGTAAAATGTGAGTTTTCAGTGCCAGCACGAACCGTTCACAAACCAACCGTTAAAAGACCGTTCCACCAAGCTAGCTGGAATCAATTACCGTCACTCATTCGCTCGCAGAACTGGGATACTTTCTTTTTATCTGATGACTTGCATACCGTGGTGGATCATCTTTACTCTACACTAAATGCATGTCTTGACGTAATCACCCCAACCCAAGGTCTACCTGGACGAGATAAACCAAACAGTTTTTGTCGACTAAAGCAGAAGCTTTCTATGCTACAACGCTACAACGTTGTTCTTGCAAATGAACCGTTTATCTAATTCTATGAAATTGATTGAAATGTCCCGCAGTAAAAAACAGGAATTAAGGGCGCTGAGTCACCCCAAGAGGTCCGAAGCTTTATCTAAGCTGATGAAGCTGAGAAACAGCCAGTGCAGTTCTCCTATCTCATCCGTTATATATAACAACAATTATATAACGAACTCCCAAGAGATCTCCGAGGCATTCAGTGCCTATTTAGCTTCGTCTCTAACGACCGATGACTCCCCATGCCTATATCACGTTGAGCCGCTGACATCTGCACAGTTCTCAGCGGTTACATTTCACCCGAACGACTTAACAGTACAGCTAACTAAAATTAGGAGGTCATACCACCCCGGGCCAGATGCCGTACCACCGGCTACTTTTAGTCTAGGTGGCACTGATATCCCATTCTTGGTATCAAAGGTTTTTAATTTATCTATGAGCAGTAGCGTTTTCCCCTCCCATTGGAAAACATCAGTTATTATCCCAATTCTTAAGAAAGGTTCACGCCAGGACCTAACCAACTATCGACCAGTGAACCACACCCCTATAGTTTCCCGAATTATGGAAAGACTGATAAAAAATAAGCTGACAACTCATTTACCAAACAATAACCTCATTAACACTGGACAGCACGGTTTTATTCAAAAAAGATCCTGTGCCACCTGTATGTGTGACTTCCTTAACCTTATAACTACGGCCACTAACAGTGGTAAATCAGTGATTGTAATCCTCCTTGACATGACTAAAGCTTTCGATCGAGTATCCCACAATAGGCTCATGGCGAAGATGAAAACCTACGGAATTGTTGACCCGATCCTGAGTTGGTTTTCATCATATCTAACATCCCGAAAGCAGGTGGTGGACGTTGATGGCAGTTTATCATCACCTCGACCAGTTACTAGTGGAGTTATTCAGGGTAGTGTACTAGGTCCCTTACTTTTTCTTATATATGTTAATGACATTTTCAACGTCATCACACACGGGGCTGCGTTCCTTTTTGCAGATGACATAAAAATTATGTACTCCTTTGAACCTGACGCCTTAGCTTCTACCATTGCTAGCATAACGAGCGATTTACTATCGCTAGACTCATGGAGCAACCAATGGTTGATGAAATTCTCCGCTGTCAAAAGTTGTATCCTTATGTATAAGTGTCAGGTTCCCGCGGGAATGTTTAAAATTAATGATCAGTTCATCCCCAACAGTCCGGAAGTAAGGGACTTGGGATTACAATATTCTTGTACATTTAATTTCTCCGAACATTCGGCCGTGCAGGTTGCTAAAGCTAGACGGCTAATTGGTCTGATTAATAGAACATTCAGTCTTACAGAGAGCAAGCTAAGCATTTTTAAAACTCATGTAAGACCACTTCTGGAATATTGCACTGTCGTCTTTTCTTACATGCGGCAGATTGACAGATTTGCAATTGAGAATGTACAACGTAGATTTACCAAACAACTACTAGGATATTCCTCGCCTTTAAATTATATGGAAAGATGTGAAATATTGCACCTAGAGCCCCTATGGCTGCGCCGTCTACGAATGAACCTGTCTTTCTTTTGCAATATTGTAAAACGTACATCTTGCAATTCAGCCCCCCAGGTCAAAACTCCCTCCAACTATTCTTTACGACATAGGGACTCTATGGTCTTGATTCCAGTATCCAGGACTGTGATGCGGTCAAACTTCTTTATTGTTAAATATTCTTCCCTCTGGAACAAACTCCCACCTCAACTTAGGTCAATGTCTTCGGCCTCTTTATTATTCAAAAAAGAAATAAATAAACATCTAACTGTCCAAAAACTGATCCGTATGCATGATCCCTACATGTCTATTACCCGAGCCTACGAACTGGGCCTGGGATACTAACCAAAAGCTTAACAACTTTGTTCAGTACCAACGGATGGTAAGGAGCATTCTGTATTATAGTTAGCAAATAAAAGCAGTCCAACCTATACTCCATGACTGTCAACAGCACACTCCACGTGTTTGTCTAGCCACTTCCTATTTTCAACGCTTCTGACCACGACCCCCTACTGGCCACCGTTACTCCGGTGATTCTTTTTTCATGCTGTCAGATTTTACCATAGTCGGTTAGGTTCTTCTTTTTTTTATCAGCTGCCGCCAGGTATAAGAGCATTTATAATGCTAGAAAATACATAGCAGCATATATAATATGGTCCTCAAGGTACCAGTCTCATCCACGCTTCAACTAATTACTCATTGAGACCCTATTTCAACACAAGATTCCAGGCCTCGTTCTGATGAACGAATCGCCACAATCCATGTGGTCTTCCATAAATCATTCGTCGAACTACACATAAGTATTTGCCCCCAGTGTCGCCAATTCTCGCTTCCTTGCTTTTTTGGTAACTCTCACTAAGCCTCACAAGAATTAGTCGCTAGTACCGGTCTTCTCCGCTTTCCGTATGTTGTTTAATCCAAAAAACAAGACCTCAACGTCGCGACCACCCATTTCTGTTACTGGCATGATATTGGTGTTCTGTCTTTCTCCCCTAACCCACAGCTGGTAGAATTGCCAGACTGCAGCCCTCTCCGTTTTGTTTTCAGAACCTGCACCCTAAGGACGATTGTCGCCGTCCACTTCCCAGGAATAACTTGGACCCTCTCTTGCTGGACAGGACAAACGAGATTTACACACAACTTTATTTTCGCCCGTCTCACGATCGCTTTCCCCAAGATTCCCGCCATCGGACTTCTTGAACCTGGACTACTCGATCTCACTGCATTCATACAACTCATTTTAATCCCATATGTCATTATGCCCGTTCCTTGTTAGAACCCGCTAATACTGTTCAAACACTGGCACCTTTATTGTCATTGTTCATTGCTTCATCGGTCACCAAAAAAAAACGTCCGGCGCTGACATATCTTTCAGTAGTCCTCCAGTGGGCAGCGAAGTAATTAGTAACTACCTGCACTCTTCATCGGTCCATCCGATCGCATCCCCAATGCTGTTGCATCGAGTGTTCGGGCTCTGTAGATGACTGCGTTTCCTCCACGATTGAACGTCTTCGATACACTTCCCATGCTGCATCGCCGCTCCGTTCCCAACATTTGTTACACCTGTCAAATTGGTCATTAGAAATGTGACACTCACCGTCTACTTACTATACCATCACCGTTATCGAGACCTTTGATTTTCCAGATGTTGCATTCGTGTTATATTACCGAAACTGACCCCGTATGCAGCCTCTAAATCACACCACTATCTGCACCGGCCGATACATTTTATTTCTATATTCGTTGATCCACGGCCGCTTCCCGCGATATACCTGTGCAGTTTTATTGATCTGTCATTTTTGCATGGTACATACCACACAGCATTCATCTATTGACGTACACTTATCTGTGGATTACTTTACCTTTCCTCTCGCAGAACTGAACACCTGTATAATGGATGTAACCACACGGTCGATATTGATTAGTCTTCCACTTCCGCTTTGACATTTCATACCAACCCTACATAAAGTTAACAACTTGCCGCACGCTCACCTGTTTTCCTCCGACCGTTCCCTGCCACCATCACTCTGGTAGTATCCCTCCCAAGAAATACGCAATTGTTTGCAACATATATGATTCCTCCAGTATACAGCCACCACTTTGTATACTACCATCTTTGCAGACTGAAATATTTCCATGTTCATACTTCTTGACATGCCTGTAGTGAAGTGAATAATTCACCGAACGCTTCGACGAGATTTCTATCCATATGCCCCTCATATTCTGTAGCGCACCAAAAACATTTCCTTTCAATATGTTCGAATTTCCACTAGTGGTAATTATTTCATATACCACTTATGCATGTACTCCGGACCAACTGACATCATTCGACCTTGACCTTCAAATTTGCCGGGCATTACTACAGTTTTAGTTCACTGTAACACTCTCTCTGATACTCTGCATGCACTTGTTGTACCCTTTTGTGAATTGTCATTCCGGCATCACTATAATCATCTGATCATGCATTCTAGCATGCTTCGGGCGCATCCGAAATATACAATTATTATTATTATTATTATTTCAGATGTCATCACATTTAGCTATGCAATCACCTGCACTTCCTGAGAGCTGTTCATATGAACCACTTCTATGCGACTGTATCAGTCCACTATATGTCCACCTCCCCCACCCACTTTGTTACCAACTTTAGATTCTTCCATGTTTTTTACTAACAAACCCAGACAAATCCATAATTGTATCACTTTTCACTCATCTATGAACCACCGCCGCTGTTCCATCAAGACATCATGGTCGGCCACCTGCACCACAATCCATAGGGTGCTTTTTCTACATCTTTAGCTGAAAATCAACTACCTATAATTTAGGCTGCCGTTAACCTACTTGCCCGCCCAAGTCTCAAGTAGGACCTTCCACAACATTCTTAGTCACACAACTATCTGCGCCTTTTGAAGGTTCCGGTGATGTGCTACTTCCAGTTGATTCCGTCAGACATCAAACATATATACCACTATTATGCCCACTTCTTTGTTCATTTGTATTCCTAATGAACTATACGTACGCCAAGTTACTGACCTTCCGGTTGTTTCCCAAATGCCCCACGTCAGACTCTTACCAGCATAGCCCGTTAATCTATCTTCGACATGTTTTGATAGCGTAAATAATGCACCACCCCCATACTAACCCATGAGATCAACGTATACCGACTCTTCCCCCCACCCTGCTGTCAACTTGTGTTCACTAATCAACTTGAGACGGACCCTTTATTTGAATTGCATTCACTCATCTGTCAAACTTCGTCACTCTGCTCCACCAAACTTCCAGGATCGGGCATCTACATACACCCCTTTATGAGGGCGTCCTTCACGACTTCTTGATAAATAGCAAGTACTAATTCAGTGGTAAAACGGGCTCTGTTTCATTTATGCAACTCCTTTCCTCAGAGGACACCACAAATCCTCCGGCATTTTATTTCTGCCATTTTCCGGGTCATTTGGGCTATTGGTTTGAGTGCATGTCCGTCATCACCGAAAATTCTTCAATTTTTCGTCGATGCTTTTTCGGAGGATTTCTTCGTCAGTTTACTCACCCCTGCGACTTTACACTAATGCTATCCGAAATACTGCAGTTTTTTACTTGATCCCAGCTTTACTTCATCACGTATCTCGATCGTGGAGCCCATCTCACTCTTTACCGGGCGGTGCTTCCACCTGACCTTCGAAATAAAATATGCTGGGCACTCACCCATGCGACCACCAAAACCTGTACACTTTTGTGCTATATTTGCTCAAATAATTATCCTAGGAACCATTTTGTAACCTCGCTTGTACCATATGATCATGCAATCAAGAAAGCTTCGGGTGTCCCCGAAATAAACCATTATTATTGTTGTTATCAGCTTATTGCAAGTGGAAAACAAAGAAGGCTGGAAAAAAAGAAGCACCGGGACAGGTAAACCGGTAAACGAACATAACGCATGAACAATGGATGCGCGTCGGAGTTGGGGACCTGGAATATGGGAGCTGCGTGCCTGCAGGCAATTGTACAAGTGGATGCAACTGGACGATACTAATCATAGCACTGTCAATTTGAAGGATCTACAGAGGAATCGTGGAGCCAGGCAAGGAAAATAAATTGGTGGTGATTGGATAGTGAATGGGGCTGTGAGAGATGCAGAATTTGGAACGGCAGTTCTAATATGAGAATTGGTCATGGGTGCTGGTGAGACTGGCGTGTAATGGTATTAGGCATGACAAGGGAGAATGGGGGAGGGTTTGATAGAACGGTAGGCAGTGAGGCGTAAGAATGCGGTCAATGAGCTTTATGAGAATAAGTGATACCAAATGAATAGATACTACAAGCCGGCAGAGCCGACATGGGTGAAGAAATAAAATATCGGCGGCCGTCGGCAGAGTGAAGCGGGTAGGACGACAGTGACGTGCAATGAGAGGTGACACAGTGAGAGTCCATAGGAGCTAGGGAAAAATGGGTAGGTGTGCATACCATGAAAGAACGAAAAAATGGATGTGATAAGAGTGATGATAAGAGTGGCAGGTGGGCTTACAGTGGCGAACAAGGATGGTTGGAGCATGCGATCTGCAGCTGACAGCATTAGAGAGTGCGATCGGTAACCGGTGTTTGTGGGTGGGACTGGCCTTGCGCTGGATGCCCAACCTGGAAAACATTTCTAGGTGAAAACAAATGGGATCCACCGGCCTAATTCCGCTCGGATATTGTTTCTAACGGCCTGCACGCCCAATGTGCGCCGGCCAAAACGGTGGGTCTGACCGCGCCAGCACTTCTGAGAATGGCATCAATGTTCATCGATGGTTATGCATGTGGGCTGCACTTCAGTTATGACGGTGTAGGATCCGCAGTCAAACGGCCAGGTTGCTAGGGGTCTCAGTGGGCGGAGCCAGTAGTTAGCAGTCGACCATACGGCTACGTTATCCGGGCTCGTTTACCAACTTTGAGGGTGAAAATGCGCACAACGGGAGAACTAGAAAAGGAAAACAGATAAAAGAGAGTGGTCAAGGTGTGCCTTTCCTGTAGATAAATGGTTAATGGAGGCATAAAACCACTAAAGGACAAAGCGTAAGGGTGACTGAGACAACGGGAGAGGGCAGAAGCAAAGTGGATGAAGATAGTGGCATTTCAACCCCGTTGATTCACTACGGGAATGGCCGCGGCCAGTCAAGCTTTGGGAGTGCAGTCAGATGGATGAAATCGATTATTGTTGATTGTGCCCCCGATTGGAAGGAGCGTGTTCAGCGAAGGAGTTGGTCTTAGAAGTCGAGGCCCCTCCCGTATGCTATATCTTCAGCTATGCATATATTAGATAGCTGGAGCGCATGGGTAGCGCTGAGATATGGGATGAGTACCGATAGAAATTGGAACTTGGTTTGTGAAGCTCGAAGGGCGACGGGCAACTTGTTCCAGAACTTGGAGAAGACAAGAAGGAAAAAACGTGACCGTATAGCTGATTTAGCCATACTAAAAGGGACAGCGAAAGGCCTGTGCCTAAGCGAGTAAGGGGTTTCACGGAAGAAGCTCACTGAGCTAAAGTAAAAAGAGCGGTTATGGAGCAGGTTGTGCAAGAAGACTAAGTTAAGTATGCTTTCTAGCACAATTCTATCAAATTCTTTAATGTTAGAAAGTACCACTGGACAGTGTTCAACCAAGAGCCCAACGTGGGATTTGTGGATGCTGATGACACTGTCCCGGATACGAAAGGAACGGAAGAGAAGGGAAACACCTCTTATAGCCTTGGCCGCTTGGATGGTGGCGTGTTCGGAGAAGGTAATGGAGCAAGAACAGTTGAGGTCCAAATCGCGGATGGTAGGTCGACCGGCTATTGGGGATCCGCCAAGAGTTAAGGATCCAGAGGGCAATTGGAACTTGTAGGTTAGAACCTCGCACTTATCAGTGTAAAAGCTTATCATCCAGGAGTGACACCAGCGGTCAAGTGCAGAGAGGTCAGCGGAAATGTTGCAAAGAGTGGGGTTAGCATCATTAGAATTGAAAGAGTAGACTATTTTTACATCATCTGCAAACAAGAATGGCGTGCCATGGTGTACTAGATTCAGTGAGTCATTGATGTACATCAGAAGTAAGAGAGGACCTGGTAAACCGCCCTGTACAACGCCACTTGTAACAGGTTTCCGGTTAGTAGTATGTCCATTCGTGAGAACCGCTTACAAACGATGAGTGGGATAAGATTTCAGCCAAGAAAGCAGCGGGTCAGCAATGCCAAATGCAGGCAACTTGGCGATAATATGTGGGTGCGGAACACGGTCGAAAGCCTTCGACAGATCTAGGTAGAGAATGACCAACGAGCGCCTGCTATCAACAGCCTTAATGACTAGGTCGAGGAAGTCAAGCTGACATGTGGTGCATGATCACGATTTGAGAAACCCGTGTTGCCTGTGGCTAAGGTTTGAAGCGAGAACATGGGTAGTGATGCCATCTTTGATAATCGTTTCCATTATTCTGGAAATGACGGGTGTGTGATTGATGGGACGGTTTATAGCGAGTTCGTGAAGGGGTCCCCTTTTGTGTCGTAGAATGATTACTGAACGCTTCCAGTTCGACGGTACCAAACTGGATTTGAGGGAAAAATTTAGCTGCCTTAGTAACAGGAGTGGGAGGTTCGATCCACCATTAGTGATTGCAGCTGGGGGTGGCCCATCTGGTCTAGGATGCGCCGATGATTTATAGAGTGAAATGAGCCTGGAAATAATGTATACTCCAAATGTTAGGGCAGAAAGGAAAGAGCCGGTAATAGCAAGAGGACTTAGGGGGTCTATATCTGAGACGGAGCCATGGAGTTGGCGAAGTGATGGGCAAAGGCTTCAGCAATATCAGAAGGGGAGGTGGTCAAAGTTTTGTTCGGTAACATGACGTATTGAATATTGGTATCTTTTGCCGAATTCCTAGATTGATGTAAGAGTGAGGGTTCCAATGCTCCACTGGGATGCCTAAGAGCTTTGGCTTCTTCGTTGCGGAGCTGGTCTTCTTTTAGGTCCCGTATAATATCAGTAAGACGTGTTAGTCTCATGAGAGGGGAGAAATCGTGGTTTCAGAGGTAAAGTCTTTCCGTCCTAAGATACTTCTTCTGGGAGGCGGCAAGTTTGGATTTCCCAAAAGCGAAGTTTTGGGCAACTGGACTAAGTTTCAAGAGGCAGTTTGCCACGTTAAGGTAAAAGTGATCAGCCGCACCTTGGGGGTCGGCCGTTAGAAAACCTGCTCTAACCTTGGTTATGGATGAGATTGGGCAGAGGGTTCCAATTTAAACGGAGAGAATTGTTGATTGGGGTCCGATAGCCTGATGGATAAGAATGGAGTGAGAGATTACCAGTTACTGTCTTATGGTCGATACCCGGAAATTTATGCAGAACGGAAACCGAAAGTTGGAAACGCTGTGAATGAATATAAGATCTAGGGTGTTGGCGCTTCCAGAAGAAGTTTTAAAGTGACGCACCCAGCCCCAATGTGAGTATGGGAGAAAAAGTCTGGTAATTGACACGCGATAATTGATAACTGATAGCTGTATGTTTCTTGGCCTTGGTCATGACGTATGCATAAGGCAAGATCAAGGAATACAGCAGTAAATAACAACGTGAGGTCTTCAAAATCCTGAAACTTAAGAACCACGAAATAAATCGGTGAAGCCTTTCAGTGCTTGGATGAACCTAAGTGGAGATGGTTGACGCGGGAATTATGTACCGATTTCAAATTCGGGGAGGGCTCTGTGGATAGCTGAAGAAACGTGAGAATGCTGATATAAGCGGTACTGGAGAATGTTAAAAAGTGCAGTGATTGCAAGGACCAGCAAAGTAATGGCGTCGGACGTCACAACATGGAGCGCTTTTTGAGGCAGTGGTAATACACTATACGCCTTACGAGTGCCAAAAACTGGCTGTGACGGGTCACAGCTTCCAGAAACTTATGCAAGGGTTTACCGACTAGATATCTGGATGATCACTAACGAGTGGTCGGACGAGAGAGATATCAAGAGGCACGGTTTAAAGTAAAGCTTGCATGACGTTATCAAAGAATGGTCAGCAGTGATAGCGAAATATAGAAGGTTGGCCCAGCATTGGGTAACTGATTGTGGGGGGAGCCTGTGAAATAGATTCGAATGAGCCGGATGTAGTAATAAGACGAACTTCTTTGTGTTGGCGATTTTACTGTCATATTGAAATTCGCCCGGAGGCAAAAAGCTTCAGGAGGAATGCGGGGGAATTTTAAAGAGCGTGATTGGTGTGTGAACGCAGAACGGACTCTCAAAGAGGAGCTGTCGAAGAGATAGATCAATGGAGACAAATGCTACCGATGCGGCTAAGCAGAATTTGGCAGGGGGTACAGATAAAAAGAATTGATAACCAGATTCTGGTCGGCTGCAGATGGCTGGTATTCCGTTTCATAAAGACCCTGGTTGCAGGTGATGGCAGGTAGAATTTCTGGGGTAGCAGGCAAAAAGAGGCTAGGTTGACGAAGCCTGCGGATTGGGTTGGGAACCCAGCGGCAAGGGCTGGGTTCCGGTCGTTGGTTTCCTACTGCAACGCGGAACTTATTGAACTGTTGGAATGGGGTGATGGAAAAAGCTGTTTGGCGGGTTTGAGGCGATGATTGGTGTTAGGAATTAACTGTGCGGTTCGGTGAGACTTTCATGTGGGATTGTTACTCCGGTTATAGGATTATGATGACTGGTCAGCCGTGTACGGCGCCCGATGTAACGTCAGCAGGCTAAAGTATAGGTTTAAACCATTGTCAGTCCGATTGATCAAATAGTTTAGTCCTTACGGTAATCTGGGAGTACCGTCAAGTTGGTCGATGGCTACCCAAGTAACCAGTGCGATCTGAGAGAGATCAGGAGTGCGGCATTCTGGAGGGCGTTCCAGCCATGGGTTACAATTATCGTTTAATAGAAACCAGACAGCGAACCTTCTTGTTTTCTGACGGCCCGTGGGCGGATCTGTGGGGGCTCAGCGGAAGAAGACTGGTAGTTTTCTGGAGTGGTTGGGTGGTAGTAGGGATTTACGGAGATATCAAGCGAAGGCTTGGCCGGGGTGCGAAATTATTTAGTTAGTAAGTGGTGAATGAGGAGAGGGGGCCCATTTGGGAATCAGGAATAAAACCATAGAAAAGGGTGGGATCAGGAAGAGGAATGGGAAAAGGGAAAGATAGTAGTCTGGTCGGTGCACCAGTTGTGATCGAGGACGGCAAACAGTGAAAAGGAAAGTAATACTCGGAGTTAAGCTGAGGCTTTTCCATGTGGAAGCAAAAGTGCTGGTATTCCGTGGGGTCAAGGAAAATCAAAACTACACGGATTCCGGTTGGAATGGGATTTTAAATTACCATGAGCATATGTGCAGATCAGTGAGTCTTGGTTACTGAAGAATAGTAATCTGCGTGGCAAGACTCCAATATACGAAAAAAAGCAAGAAAAGCATGAAGGGACCGCTGAGTTCTAGCCTGAGGCAGAAGAATTAAGTGAATGTGAGCACCTATCTCCAAACGACAAAACGGTTTTTTTAAGGGAGCTAGTGTCAGTAGACATTTCGGTCAGGTAATTGAGTCAGCGTCGTAGTAGGCTAGTTATCGTTGACTTTTGTCATCACTTTTAGTGCATGGGCTCGAGGAGAACATAGAAAAAGTGAAGTTGTAGGTGGTAAGATATAAAGGTGCGCTGATTACATTTTTTTATTCCTTCAAACAATGCAGGCTAGGTTTGGCCGACGGCTGTGAGCCGTAGGCATATCAGTACCGGAGTGTCGTCAGAGCAGAGGCCACATAGTATAACTATTCCAACTGTGTATTTACTACTGCAGTAGACCTCAGATAGCTAGTTAAGGGTTTTTCCGGGAACCAAAAGTTTGAAACTGAAAAAGGCAGGGTCGGCAAGCATATGTGGAGAGCTCGGGCGGCGTGCTATCACCCTGCACTGGCTCAGACAAAACGAACTGAAGGCTACCTCAGAGGCCTGAGGTTTCCCATATGCAGGGTCCAGTCTAGGCTGATATCAGAAGGGGGCAGAGAGCATTAGCCCAGGACCCTCACAGCCGGAAGTAATTTCTTCTGTATTTTTTACGGAGGAGTAGGAGAGAAAATTTACACCTTAGGGTGATCTTCCCACCTCTCCCTGACCCACCCTTCTTTACCCTTGGCCCACTCGGTCCAAGACTGCTAGGGTTGACTGTTCCCCATTATTGCGAGATTGCCATAGACTAGATGTCAAGACCTTCGGGGGTGTTGCTGCCGCAAGCTGTGGAAGGAAAGGACAGAGGATGGAACTAACACTCAGATAACGGCAACTTTCGTGGGACTATCACTTGACAGCTTGCCTCTGCCAGTAACAGAGTCGGACGGGTTCCAATATATATTCGAGCCATCCGGTGACTGCACCGCCGATAACGATATGCTGGTTGACTTTGTGGGCGTGACGAGGTTGATTTGGGAGGTGCTGTAAGTATCGTCCAGGATATTTTAGGCCAGTCAAAACCACCGGCTATGATTTTCGCTGCCGAAGGTAGTAGTGAAAAATAGTCAAAGACTTCAGTCGAAGGAGGTATGTCTGTAGTAGCAGAGAAAGGCGGGTAATAGACGCTACCGGTTTGCAAAACTACAGTTAAAAACCAAACTGTGAGCCACATAGAATTCTGAATTGGGTCGCGTGGTGTGTCTAATGGGAGTCACTGAAAAGGCTTCTGTAGGTACACCAGTCACCCTCCTCCGCGTCCATCAATCCTATCTGCTCTAAAAACCTTGTACCACTCAAGCAGAATTTTGCTAGTGGGGGCATGTTCCGTGAGCCAGGTTTCGGTGATGGAGATGATGTCAGGACTGGATATTATGATAGTGTTTTAAGTGATGAAACTTATTTAAGATGGACCGGGAGTTATATAAGATGAAGGATAACCCACTCATGTGAATGCGAGTATCTAGGCTAGGTGACGTAGGGGAGTTGCTGGTCGGAGAAGGTCCACAGGGAGGGGAGTGTGTTGGCGTTCTCACCGAAGAGGAATAAAAGTGAGCGTTGGACGCCTCCGCGATAGTTTTAGAAGATTCAGCCGCGGACAACTCCGAAGCAAATAATTTCGGGGTATTACAAGATGAACGAGGAGACCTTTGACTAAGTAACCTTGCTACTTGCCTTGATTCGTTGGGATCGTTCGATGCTCGAGTGTGATGACAGAACATGGGGTGTGGAATATGTTGGCTTTCCCACGTGGCAACCTTAGTATTGGTTGGAGTGATGTGGTTAGAACAGGCCTCAGAAGGTAGGAACTAGGAGAGTGTGTGGTCGCTTCGCTGCTAGCTGATGCTGCTTGCTCAGATGGGGTAGGATAGGAATCGGCGATTGGCAGAGGGGTATATGGAGGTTATCTTGGAAGAGGGTATTGGTAACACGCAGTGTTGCGTACCTGGACTGCGAAGCACGGTGTGTTATCCAAGTTGTGGACGACTGGCAAGATACTGGTATTGGAGACTGGTCCATTAGGGCCGGGAGACAGGAGAAATTGTGGGACTGCGCGCCACGGATGAGGTTTATGGATGTATCCTGCGGGTACAAGGACTGTAGTGGGGTGGGCAACGGTGGGGCAAAACAAAATGTTTGGTGTGGTAATGGAACTAACGGGTTGAAGGGTGGAGTCATGGAAAGGCTGGGAAATGATTAGTTAGGCAGATGCACAGTTCAATAAAAGCTGTGAGTTGGTTTGCGGGTGTGGGCCGTATAGAAGCGCTTATAGCTGGAATTTTGCTGGAAGAAGATGCGGTTTGGGGAACAATCTCTTTTGGAAACACGTTGTAGGCCCTGGCATTGGTGACAGCCCACTGGGGTATCTGTCCGCTTCTAATTTTGCATGGCCATTGGGGAGTGGCCTGGTATATAAAGCAGTTGCTGCCTAGTGAGCTAGACTTTGAGGCCCTAAGTAGGGATGGCGGGTGGGTTTCCGGATTCTGCATTCGCAGCGACGAGTTTACGTTGGTACCGACATTCTGCATCAGGAGCTCAGTATGAATCGGCATCAACTTTCGACCCATGGGTGATAAGTCAGGTTGCAACGACGAGATTGTGTATCTAGGTAAGCTACTTCTTAGCAGTTTGTTTGTGGGAGTATGCCCCGAAGGCTGACCGGTTTTATTCGAAAGAGAATGACATGGCAGTGGTATGGTGCGGTCCGGAGGATGGGCTTTAGTCGTGGCTAAATGGTGTAGACAAGAATGACCATACGCTGATTTATGTGTAACCTTGGGAGAGTGATGCAAAGTTGTTATGTTAGGGAGGCTACGCGGTTTTGGTAGTTGTTTCTGATGCATAGGGCTCTGCTGTCTGGCAGGGCTCGGTGGATTCGAGCCCCGGGCATCTATGACATTACTGACGAGCCTGGGGCGCTTGGAGACTGGTGGATTCGGAGGAGGTCCAGGCGTTCCGTCAGGGTTTACATCAAAACAATTGTCAGTTGGCAGGCTTTGGTTTCATTGAGTGAGTTGGGGGATTGCAGGGGGTAGTTTCATTTTGGCGGATTCCTGCCCTGGATGTTTGATAGTCCAAGTCCAACTGGCGTTCTGTCAGATGCTATTCAAATATTTTGTATGGTGAGCCAACGGCAATAAAGCTTTGTTTACGAATAAACCCACTGGCTATCAGTGAGTTCGAAAATTGGAAAAGCAGGCGACATTAATTTTGTTGTGTTTGTTTTTGTTATCTGATGCTACGACGTACCACCCATTCCATGTTAGCACCCCGCAGCAAGGTACAGCTGACTACGTTAAGTAGGGTCTAGTCAGAAATGCTTGGTACAATGTCGTGATTATAATTTCATATTCGTTTCGAGACCTCTGAGGATATACTGTCAAGAAAGTCACACGAGGCAACTAAATCACAGTCAGTGATTATCAAAGATGGCTCAAGAAGCTGAGCCAGTGGCGTCAGAACTCTGGTGGCTCTGTCAAAAGCTTTAATTTGCGATTCGAGTGAGCTAACGTGTTGCAGGAGGCTGCCAATCCTGCTATTTGCGTCATCATGGATATTCGGTAGTGAGACGGAGCATGGCGTAGTGACTGGGAGACGTAAGGCTACGCATGGAAAAACCTTACTTGCCGTTCTGCTTCCTTTGGAGTTGCTCATTGTGACGGTAGGCTTCGGATAATCAGCTAGTTTTGTTGGTTATTTGGCGATTGCAAAGAGCCTAGGTACGAAACAAAGATGGAATTCTATAGTTAGTCCCCTGGGATGATTTCTCCAACGTGACCTCTGCAAGGGTTTTATTACAGGTCGAACTGAGTAACGGAAGCATCACCATATCCTTAGCACAATTATAATTTTCGGCCTCCTACGGGAATCGGACAGCCTCAGTGTGTCTTGGATCCTTAGAGCACCGGTCTGGGGTAAAGCAGGCCCCTTTAGGCAAAGAAGAATTCCGTGGCAAAGCACAGTACCTCCAAGGGTGTATCACGTACTGAGTCCACTGATTTAGCTCATGTTACCCCCAGGTATGGCACTTACTGCATCCTGGAGCGTAACACAGAGTTCCGCGGTAAAGCGCTGCAGAAGATTTTTATGAACTTTAAGTGACATTGGACTAAAACAGCCCATAATTCCACGTTAACAGTGGTGCTTTTCTGGTACAGCCAACCCGTATGGTGATCACAACGGAGCTTTACGTCGCAGACGTTTTGCAATTTCGAAGCAAATCAACCAAACACCTTTCCCATCCGCCATATTTCAGGGGCCTTACCTATGAAAACCTTTGAATAGCACAAAATGCCAAAAAGTGAATTTGCCGCACGCAGAGCAGTTCCGTCCTGGTGAAGTTGGGAATATCTAGTTCGAAAAGGAAAAAACAGAGGGAAAGGACAAGGAAGATTAACCGGTTCTGTTTGGCTCATTTTGTGCACAGGTCCAGTGCGGTAAATAGCCACAAAAGGTCCATACTCAGGCGCTGTTGGCCTCTTGGATTTACCGACGCTGTGATAGGGAAAATGTTGAGGCTCATTCAATCAAAGGGCATAGAAATGGAAGGGAAAGTACTCCCAGCCGCTGTATCCCAGCCAGAAGGTTGAACAGGACCCTCGTTGCTGGCTGCTTTCAGCCGGTAGCCAGTCGCTAATGGGGCAACAGTTTACGAAGATTGGATTGGCAGGCAAAAGCCTAGAAGCTTTAGGTTAGACAGGTGAAACGTCAGATTATTTTAGATAGAAGAGCGACTGGGAGCTCAAAAATAGAAGGAAAAAATGGAACAAAGCAAGAGGATGCGAGAAAATATAAGGTGAATAGGTGCTATGTCCTTTCTCTAAGCATCGTGCCGTTTCCTGACTAGCTGCTTCGTGGAAGCCACCCCTGAGGTCGCCGGAAACATTGTCCTAACCGATAACCACCATCGCCGATAAAAAGCTAGCCATGAATTTGGGCCCTGCGCTCTCCTTTGTCAAATTTCGACCATGTCCTTGAATAAATGAGCTGCCACCCACCCTCAGTAGGGAGCTGGGATCGCCACTTGCACAGATTTCACCGCTATATAACCGAAGGTTTTGATAATGCACACCTAGGTCTTCAATGCTCGGGGAGATGAGATTCAGCCATGGAAGACGCCGAACGTACCTGGGTCCCCTCAGACTTGCAAACCACCAGGTGGAACAACGCTGTACTGGCTCTAAGATCTTAATATCCTTCACCATATAGCGCCGCTATGCCGAATATTCAGAGGAACCGAATGTGCAAGATTAACTCAAGCCAAGGCATCAAACAATTTCGGCTAGCAACGGGTGAACCACGAGTGGCCGGAGACCCTGGAGGTAGGTTGAATTTATATTCGAGCACCTTGCACTTGTCAGCAAAGTATTCATCCGCCAAGTTCAGCACCATCTATCGAGTGCAGACGTGTCTTCAAAGATCTTAAAAATAGCGTAGGCAAGATGGTCGAGCTTCAATGATTAGACAATCTCGATGCCGTCGGTAAAGGAAATGGGGTGTCACGGCTCACTGAGAATAATGCCTTTTACATACACGGAGAATAACAGAGGGCAAAGGACGCTGTCTTGTATAACACCGCTTGTACCCAGCTTAGAACGGTGTCCGTTTATCGGGACGACTTGAGAGCGATAATATAGGCAAGAAGTGATCCAAGATAGGAGGGGTCAATGATGCCAAGGGACTGGACTTCGGCCCAACGATGAGGGTGTGGGGAGCGATCAGATGCCTTTGATATGTCCAGGTAAATTACTATAAGGGCCACTCCATTGTCTGCCATTCCAGTGATATGATTCAAGAAATCAGGTCGACGTGTTGCGCAAGATCTTGTGCGGAGGAAACCGTGTTATCGGGTACCGGTTAGGTCAGACTGGAAGAGGTACTTCACAGTGTATTCTTTTACGAGTTTTGCAACTAACCAAGAGAGAGTAGGTGCGCGGTAGGTTGGGACGGTAGTTTGCTAGCATATGCAGTGGGCTTTGTGGCGCAAGATTGTGGCTGAGCATTTCCAGGTTGTTGGCACCAAACCGGAGTTCGTTGATAAGGTAGGAAAATTGAGTGATAAGTGTGGTAAGTCGGGTCCGGATTCAACTGTTGCAGTGACTGGTAAACCGTCATTTCCTGGGTGAGGGGATGGCTTGTAAGCGGTCAATGATTAGGAGGTAACTGGAACGTCGACTTCTGTCATGGACATGACTGGAGCGATAAAAGGATTAGGATGAGGGTGTCATCATTGGTAACAGGGGTTATGGTTGAGGAAAAGAATGAGTTAAGTGCCTCGGCGATAGATGGGGTATTAGCGATGAATACATCTTCGGCTGACGCCATGTGCAGGGTTGCTCTGTGCGTATTAAAGGTTCCGGTCTTTTGCAATGATGACGGTTGAAGAGACCTATTTGAGTGTTGCAGAGCCTTAAGCTTTTGGTAACGCAGATCAGTTTCTTCAAGCATTTGAGTAGTGGAGGTGATGCGAATGAATGGAACGCGAATTGCGAAGTCGTGTGTGGTTTAGTGAATATTTTGAAGTTCGGCATATTTTGCTTGCAGAGAGGTGATGCAGGATTTTTCGTTATTTCGTTGCTGGGAGACGCAGTTGTTCTTCCCAAGACGCATAGATAACTGGGCATAGAAAATATCGGTGACGTGTTTTGGATCACCAGGGGGAGGGGAACTCACTCCAGTCAGCTTGTCAAATGGCCGTAAGGAGAAGCTTCTACTTAGCAAAGGTTGTGGGTTTGATGGAGCGTGAATTCCGGATGGGCTGAAGGTGAGTGGTATTGCAGCAGTCAACCGTATTTTAACCGCTACCGTGAAAGTTTTGTGGGACTTGGGAAACTATGTGAGGGGTTCCATGGGTGAAATCGTGTCTAGGGTGCTTTTTTACTCCCAGGATAGCGGACATGCTGTACCCACCCCTCTACGTTATTAGTTGTCAAAAATGATGAGGGGTTAATGGATGTAGATAAAGATGACCAAAATACCTTAGGTAGGTTAAAGTCACCAGCAATGATCTTCACACTTGAAGGCAGTAAGTAGGGGTATTCAAATGTACCAATTAGGCAAGGGAATCCAGAGGTAGTTTCACATGGTGGGTAGTAAACGCATCTAGTATTAATATGGGAGCCTGGAATATGGAAAGGAGGCTAAATTGCGTCAGGGGTGGAGTCAAGCAGAGGGCGTCGACGTGTTGTCGCAGTAAAGGTCGGCCTAACAAATGCCGGACAACCTCCACCAAGCCGGGTTTTCTTGTTTACCCTAAAAACATCATAGCCTACGAGACAAATCCGGTCCTCCGGAGTGTAATCGGCTAACCGTGTTTCAGCACTCACGGTGGTACCAAAATTATAGCTTGTGGCCAAATATCGCAAGCGATTAATTTTGTTCCTCATGGTCCGACTGTCAAGAATAGCCAACGAGGTACCTTCATTAGTGTTTGCTGTTGAGGACTCCAGTTAATCGATTGGATCATGTGATGTGTAATAGTTTACACTATTGGTCTGACGTGAGGATCCTTGTGAGGGTGGCAAATCAGCATTGAGAATTAGAGGGTTTGATTTACAGGCTGCTTGGTAGTGTGAGCCCTATGGAAAACAGAAGGGCTGAAGATTCTGTGGTGCCGGGCTGTGCTTAAATGCGATGTGTGTAGCCTTTAGGATGTGGAGGATAGATAGAATGTCTGGATTATTGCTGGTGTCATTTTGCCACAGAATATCCCCAGGTTGTAATGAAATGCCGAATTTCTTCCTGTCGTAATGCTTACTTGCCGCCTGTGTTTTTGTCCAGAGGTGGGCCCAATTAAGGTGTGCACCCCCTCTTGTGTCCACCTACTGACGCCCCCAACCACAGTGTTCTGGTTGTGAATTGTAGATAGCCGATAGGTTGACGAAAGCCGAATCTTCCTTCCTGTCCAAAGGAAGATTGGAGTCTGGTTTGTCGACTTGTGCACCGCGTCACGATACGCTAACAAGCAAACCCTTTCTTCGCGTTCCAATCAGTGCCATATTTGATGAACACTTTTGGGGGTTAACAGGTGTTCGGGACAGCTTTCAGAATTCGTACCCTTGTTAGAATGCAGTTGGTCGGGTGCGCATCGCTGAGGAGGTCAGGGTCAAATTAACCTATATACCAGGTTGTCTTCTTTGTCCTTTTACCTCCATCTTTCAGCCTTCTTTCCGTGTCACATTTAGCACTGTTGGTTAGTTACACTGTGGTGGTAGATTTTCAAACGTAATGAGGGCGACGTGACACCTTGAGTCCTCAATTTATTACCGCGATAAATCTGCAAACCGTTTACTAAAAACCTGGACCTCAATCTACCTACAACCACCACAGGCGAGCCCATTTATAAAACACTTACTGATTCTTGGCTGAATCATCTCAGGTTTTCATTTAATCCTCTTGGGCCCAAACCAGTAACTCGCTTGGAAAGATTATCTCCGATCTGTGCGCTTAATGTGGACCCCCATAAGCTTCGTGCTTTCCGTTCCAGCCTAGCTGCAGCTCAGCAAAAACCTCATTGGTGTGAATGCAGAAACCGTGGATTCAAGCCAATTAGGGGCACCAAAAGTCAACATGACAACAAAAGCTAGTTGCCCTTGGGACAGTTGCTTGAGTGCAAACAAATAAAAACCGTCGCCACCTAAGAGACCCGAAACTGGGGCAGTGGTCACAAAAGGGGGATTAAATGCTGTATACACCAAAGGGCGCTGTGCGGAGAATTACTGAGGGGATTGATCACTGGAGCCGAGGGCGCTGATTGCGTCGCGGTCACCGAAATTTGGCTCAGTAACGATGTAGCAGCAACAGGTTTTCCCCTGGAAGGGTATAGTACCTACAGGGCTGACAGACAAGAGGGGAGGGAAGGAGGGGTTGCACTTTTGCTTGTTGCGGAGGTACACGAAAAAAATAGCGGGAGAGGTGATGTCCAAGCCAAACATTAGGCTGACTTCGTGCTACCTGAAATCAAGGAACATGGAGAAGAGGGTGGCTTTCCTCTGCAGGCCTCCATTCCCACTCTCAAAAGAGGATGCACCTTAAACAGAGCTTTTGACTAGGATGATTACGCATTCTAATAGGTTGGTGACCGTCCAAGATTTAAACTCACCGAAAGTGGAGTAAGAGTGACTTTGGGCTCCGCGAGGTGGAGTCAGTGATCGGTTGATGGAGTTGGTGTGCAGGCTAAAACTGGTACAAAGCATAAGCAAACCAACCAGATGGAGAATAGGCAAGACACCCAGCCTTCTGGACCTCGTACTCACTACAACACCACAGGAGGAAGACCACCTCCAGGTTACCGCTCCTATGGGCAAGAGCGATCATGGGGTGACCAGGCCCCTGTTCAAAGAGAACCCCGCAGAGGTCCCTCCCAGACCAAGGAGGAACTTTCCGAAACTTGACTACCGGGCTCTGAGGATGGTTGTGGAAAGCAAAAAATGGACACTCCACAACCTCACTTTAGAGAGGTTGCATATAAAAGGCGGCTTGATGCAACTCATTGATGAGTCCACTCCAACCAAGAGAGTAAGACGAAGGGGCCGACTACCTTGGTGGGTCCACAGGGCCAAAAAGGAGCGGATACGGAAACGAGTGGTATGGAGACGCCTCTGCAGATCAGGGAGACGTCTTCGTTTTCTGCGGTACCTGAGGGCTCGCGAACATGCCCTAAGAGTGCAAAAATTCTGTCAGATACATTGCGAGGCGGTATTGGCGCAAAATGCCAAGAAATGCCTCAATGCCTACTACGACGGTGTACTGCCTAAGGCCCTGTCACGAGTGGCAAAAGGAAATGTTATGGACGGGGTAGGTAGGCGCCCGAGAAAAGGCGGTGAAAAGGATGAAGCTCTTAAAGAGTTCTTTGAGCTGGTGCACAGTGCAGATGCCGGGAACCAGCCGCTATTACTAGTACCCTATAGGGTTCCCTAAATGGACGAAGTTGTTGTAGAACCCATGGAAATGGTACTGGCTACCAGTCGGCTAAATCGAAGTAGGACCGAGCCAGACGAGATTCACCCCGTCATCCTACTTCCGCTGGCTAGTGTAGTGTCCGGGAGTGCCAGCACACTTTTTCATCAGGTCACTAGCTTCGGCCAAGTTGTTTTCTGACCGGCTAAGAGCCGAAGTGGAGCCCATCAACCGGAGAGGTAAGAGGGGAGTTACATCTAACTACAGGCCAGTTAGCCTGCTGCCCTGGGTAATGCAAGTGTTTGAGGGCATCTTTAGTGATAGGATCTCAAGGCGTGTTGAATACCACAGGACAGCCAGAGCGAGGCGGCACGGATTTGTAAAAAGGAAATCGTGTCCCACCATTCTCTTACCCATTCTGGACGAAGTGAGTGGCAGACCGGACAAAGGCTAATTACTTGAAGTGTTATCTGGACTTCCAGAAGGCCTTCGACTCGGTAAGCCACAGGCTGCTGGTGCACAAAATGCAGGGTATGAGGGTTGCACGAGGGACGCTGAACTGAATCAGAGCATACGTAACTGGCAGGGAATTCCATTTTTGGGTGGTGGAAGCAAAGTCCAGCTCAGCGAGCGCACGCAGTGGGGTGCCGTGAGGGTCGGTGTTGGTGCCCCGTTGTTCTTGGCCTGTATAAGTGACCTGGTGGACGCCTTGATCTGTCCTGGTTTCCTGTTCGCGGATGGTCTCAGAAGTGTAAGGAAGCCATCTCTGAACTGAACACAGGAGAGTTTGATATGAATGAGAGATTGGACCGAAACTTGGGGGCCCCCTCAAAACGGAAGTTAGTGGAGACTGCTGTCCCGGGGCGGAGGAGGGGGGGGCAGGAGAAACTCGGTACTTTGGCGATAAATTGCTGGGTTCAAGCGAGACTACTGATGTCACAAAAGATCTCGCAGTTCAGGTGTACGGAACCTTCAAGTCCACCAAGCAGCCATGAGGCAGCAGGAAAAGTAACTGGTCCGTGTTTCAACTGTGTCGGACTGTCAAGTCTCGGGATGCCAAAACAATAGTGCCACATTGAAAGAAGGTTGTGCGCCCCCGCCAGGCAAACTGCTTTAAGGCCTGGCCACCGAAAGTGGTCACGGACAAACAGCTGTTGAAACCTTTCAAAGGCGGTTTACTGGGATGATCACCGGACGCCGGGACAAGACGTACAAAGAAGATCTCAAAGCGCTGGACCTGTTCTCACTTGGCGGGCGGTGCCCAGAGGTGGATTTGATAGAGACTTCCAAAGACCTCCACGGGTTATCTGAAAACGACAGGCCTTCATTAGATCTCTGTAACAATCCGAAGCCCAGGGGACACGAACACAATCAGATGAAACCCAGGGCCGTCTGGAGAGATGGAGCGCATTTCTTCTCTCACCGCTTTACAAACCCGTGGAACAAGCTGCAACCCCATGCTGTAGCAGCGAATAGCGTCGTCATGCCTAAACGGCGGCTGGATGACTGTTGAAGGGGGTTTTTCCCGAACTATGACTAGCCGAATGAGCACATCTTCAGGTTACCCCCATCCCTTCCAATCTTTTCTTTCTTAGGACACAATATATGTCTTCCCCTCACGCGATAAAAGCCACAAACTGCCGCCTACTTTATTTATTCGGTTTTCATCACGAGGAACTCTCGAGGGTAGGATTGGCAACAAGTTGAGACAGTGTACCTCTATATTATACTTGACTGCTGATTCTTCGGGGGAGAACCAGATTTTCTTTCTCTTCCTAGCTGTCCACCAATCAACAATCACATAATTTGGAGAGCTTGGCAGTCAAAACACCGGAGGGAAACTGAAGCTCTCTAGTGCAAGATTCTGGACGTACACTGGCGAAGGTCACTAGTCCCGTGACCTGACTGATCCGATCTGGGGCCTGATTCCCTTGTTTCATGCGGTGGAAGTACGTTGTCAACCCTGTTTCGAATCATCTTAAGTGACCTCCTATAGAATTTTGTCTCTGTTTCGTATATAGGCTACATGCATTTACCAAACTGTTCCGTATCCAGGTCACAGAAAATTACCAACCTATAGGTTGGCATTCATAAAAGATCTCTTACACTTCACCCCTCGATACTCTTCATCCTCATGAAGGTGCCTCACCACTCAGTCAAACCCCTCCTGCCGTCATTCTCCTGTCCGTTGGCATATAGAGACCCATCTAGTTTATTACCCTTTCTAATAGACCTAAATATATGATTTAAGTGTGCATCGCCCCGGAAAAAAAGTTACTCGGAAAGCAAAAGCCTGCGGATCCATTGATGTCTCGGTTACTAAGACCTGTTTCGTCTCGTTGGACAAACTATTTAGGGACAATACTGGTGAGTGCATCCGCCTGAAAGTATAACTGAGTCCGCCCCAGCCAACAATGGAGGCCATGGATCGGGCCACTGGGAAACTATCGCCGAGCCCAAGTATCTTTCAGCTTTGTTGACGACCGGACAGTGACCTAAATGCCTCCGGCAACTTTATAGTCAGTATCTCTCCGGAGGTTATAAAGCGAATAGAAAGCTCCAAGAACCCAATTGTGTTTACCTTTCCCAACACGACCCCTCTGCTTGTTGTAAGCCATACTTCACTGAAAGCTGATCGCAGGAAAGTGAAAAAACGTCCAAGCCCTAGCTTGCGCAAGCGAAAGCAAGGTCATCACTACCCACTGCCTCTCCAACTCACCGACGGGCCATCAACTGCAGAATCTATCAGGAAACAGCAAGCTACAGCTAATGCTTCACCGTAAAAAGATTCGAATAACACCAAACAAAACTCCTCTTTGAAAAGAGATCTTGGGAAGATTGCAAGCCTCTGAAATTATTGGCGTTGGACCCACCAAAGTCAGCCTCAGATCACCCATCACTCAAAGCACCAATCCTCAAACACGGCTAAACGGCCAACCGCAGCTAGACTCTGTCCTCGGCTCAAAATCCACATTTTCCCCAGCCTTCAAGGGTTTGAAGCTGGCAAGCAACCCCGTTTCTTCGGAAGAGACAAGCCTCCAAGATGACTCCGTCTGATAAAAGCGCTCCTTCCTACATCTTTATCCATGGTATGCACACCTACCCATTTTTCCCTAGCTCCTATGGACTCTCACTGTGTCACCTCTCATTGCACGTCACTATCGTCCTACCCGCTTCACTCTGCCGACGACCGCTAATATTTTATTTCTTCACCCATGTCGGCTCTGCCGGCTTGTAGTATCTATTCATTTGGTATCACTTATTCTCATAAAGCTCATTGACCGCATTATTACGCCTCACTGCCTACCGTTCTATCAAACCCTCCCTCATTCTCCCTTGTCATGCCTAATACCATTACACGCCAGTCTCACCAGCACCTATGACCAATTCTCATATTAGAACTGTCGTTCCAAATTCTGCATCTCTCACAGCCCCATTCACTATCCAATCACCACTAATTTATTTTCCTTGCCTGGCTCCACGATTCCTCTGTAGATCCTTCAAATTGACAGTGCTATGATTAGTATCGTCAAGTTGCATCCACTTGTACAATTGCCTGCAGGCACGCAGCTCCCATATTCCAGGTCCCCAACTCCGACGCGCATCCATTGTTTATGCGTTATGTTCGTTTACCGGTTTACCTGTCCCGGTGCTTCTTTCCTCTCTGCCTCTCTCGTGGTCCACCTGCAACGAGATGATCTCACTGGTTGTGGCCCACCTGTCTTTTTCGGCCCGTGCTCCCATCTCCCGTTCCGTCTATTGTTTTCCACGGGCATTTTATGCGTGCCTTTCAGACCGTTGTGCTTTATCACTTGCCACCTAATGTAAGGTCACTGTTTCGTCATGGTTCTCATTCACGGCTTCAGTCCGTTTGATCTTCTATCACCCTCTGGTACCCCTTTTTCTCACTTCTCCCCCACGCCGTTTGCCGTCACAGCTGCTGCAACTTGCACCACGGACAGTTTTACCTCCCAGGTACCTTTCTCCACTTTGTATACACAATCGGTCTGCGCTGCTTAGCCATCTCCACCGCCACCATCTTCCTGCCAAATAAAGTAAGCCCATTTATTAATGCTTCTTCCACCCTTGACCGACACCACATGTCTCGCCTGCATCAATCACATTATTAGATCCATTCTTACCTGTTCTCTTCGATACTTTCCTTCATCTCCTCTTTTTCGAACTGCTACTCAGTCGTCGTCTTTTCTGCGCTTCCGCATTCTCCACTCCCTCTGTTGATCCTTCAAGTTCACCTGTCATGAAGATAATTCACCACGATATTCCAAAGTTAATTCTACAAACATTCTACCTAACCTAACCTACCCCTCCTAATAACTGATAATTTCTTTCTAGGACTCCATCGTTATTGGTCCAGCTTCTCTTATATGTATATATATATACATATAAACAAGCGCACATATACACATATGCATTCGCTCTGTATCCTGCAGTTCCCCACAGGCCATCTCTCTTGCTCTCATCCCGCTGACCGCCATGATATGCACCCACTCCTTCTACATCTATGTCTCACATCTACTGTGTTCAACTCCTATGAACTACTATTTTATCTGATCCACTCTTCACGCCTTACTTTGCTGGCTCCCTGTCTTACAATGGGTTTTGTGCCCTGTTTGCCGACCATCTATTGCAGAGTACCAATGCTCCGTTGCTACCTAATGCTTTGCAGTAAATCTCACCTTTTCTCCATCGTCTCCCCTTATTACGGTTTCTTATGCCGATTTCTAGCCTTTCTCATATATATCAGTCAGCTTTCAGATGTCCCTATACCGACCAGCCGGATCCTCCACCTGACCTTGACTTTCCAAACTCACCGGGCGTCCATTTGAATCCGTCCATGGGTCCGCTTAAACTCAGTACATTTTCTTTGGCGTGCATACATTTGCCGTACTTTCATCCCACGTAACCCCCCTTCTTAGCCTCTTTTTCCAACTTATGTGATGTAAACTTCTGCATTTTCAAGGGTTTTGTCTGTTTATTTCATCACTTGTAAACAGTTGACCATGCACCTGGCATGCCTCGGGCGTCTCGAAATAAACCATCATTATTACTATTATTGGTAAATCTTATAGCCTACAGAGCCTCAATACGCAAGCCGCATCACCCAACCCGCGGCCTCAAATGAAATAAAAACCAACTGGTAATGTCTCAGATCACTGGAAGCCTCCGATACACCTGCAGCCCACATCTGACAACCTCAGCGGATCACCTTAGCCACGTGGCTTTTAGCTCCAGTAAACATTACCGCGTCCCAAAGGGGAAACCCCGGTCCATAATGGGGCCCCTGTCCTTTAAAAACACTGGTAACTGGGTCGCCACTTCGCCACTTCCGGATACTCGTGTCCCCCACCTTTCTAAGCCTCTCCATCCTAATCCACATGAATCTCAACCACTCAAGTATAGTAGCCAACATGCCAGAAACAGTACGAGTGATTTGTAGAGTTTAGCATCCACAGCCCGCCAAATCTCAAGTACTGTCTACCCTCAGGCGCATGCTTACATCAATGATCGCCCAGTGGTATTACCCTATCCCACTCCCGTCTACCGGAAAGCGCAGGCACAGCGCTCCCTAACCACTCCATATCTCCTCCTCCAGCCCTACCGTTCCAAGCTTATCATCGGAACTCCCCACCATCTGCACCTGTTTGGATCCAACCGATCCCCTACCTGCCACCTGTTAGATCGTCCGGCTCTTTGTTATCAAATTCCTTTTATCCCACGCCTTTTAATAATAATCATAATAATAAAGGTTTGTCTCGGAGACGCCCTAGGCTTTCTAGACGCATGATAATGTTTTACGAGCGACGAATTGGGCAGACAAAATTTGCGAAAAAAGTAGAAATATGCGCGGCAAAAGTGAAATGGGTAGGCTCAAGAGGGAGATAAGTGTATGATGAATGTATGCACACCAAAGAACAACGGGGAGAATTTAAAAGAACCCAAGGGCGGATTCAAATGGATGCCCAGTGGATTTGGGGTTCAAGGTCAGCTGGACAGTCTGACTGGTCTAAGTTGGGATATGTGAAAACTGACAGATGTTAAAGAAAGGGGCCAGAAATTGATATAAGAAACTGTGGTAGCGAGAGATGGTGAAGAAAAGAAGAGGGATCCATTGCTAGGGATTAGATTGTAAGTAAGCCTGGGTACTCTGCAGTAAATGGTCAGCCGACAAGGCAAAACTCATCGTAGAGCATGTAGCTAACACTGGAAGAAGTAAAGGGTGGTGCAGATTGCAAAACCAATTTGGAGAGGTTGGACATGGCAAGTGTGAGGCACAGATGTAGGTAGAATGCAAGCGCTTCATGAGGGTCGGCTGGATGATGGCATGAGAAATAGCCGGCAAGCAAGTGCAGGATGCAGAGAGAATGTATGCATACATACGTATGTTTATGTGTATGAATAGACATGCGAGGAGCAGAAGCAAGGAGCAACGGAGTGCTAGGAGAAAAAAAGTATCAGCGATCGGAATAAACAGGTAGGGTTGGATCGAAATGCGTAAGATTGACTTGCAAACATGCAGACGAATTTATTCGCGACGGGTTAACGCGGTGGATAAAGAGAGTGAGGGCTGAAAAATCACAGAAGTGATGCTGGCTATAAAGAGCACATTATAAACGAGGGAAGTGAAGGATAGGATGGAAGAGAACAGGTGAGAATGGGTTATTATTATTTGATCAATGCAGGTGTGACACGTGGTGAAGGGCCAGAGGAGTTGGGCAGTGACAGATCAAGCCATTTGAAATTGTAAAAGAACGTCATGACGTAAAGTTGTATTTACAGTCAGTGGAACATGGAAAGCAGACCAAACTGAAAGGCACACAGAAAATGTCTGTGCCCAGCAACATACGGAACAGGAGACGAGAGCACTGACCGAAGATATACAGGTAAGACATGACCAATGAGGTCATTTTACTGCAGATGAAACACGATGGAGGCAGAGAAGGAAGAAGCAAGAAGCCGTAGGATGGGTAAATCAGGAATAGAACGAAAGGTCCCAGAGATGGATCCGCGACGCAGTTAGGGAAATGGAACTGGACAGCTGCGTGCCAGCAGTCAATTGAACAGGTGGATTGAGCAAGAGGATGCTAATCGGGGCACTGCCTATTGGAAAGAACCACAGAGGAATCGCTGAGCCAAGAAAGGAGAATATGTTGGTGGTGACTAGGTAATAAATGCGACTGTAATATAAGCGAAGTTTGGAACGGCAGTTCTAATATGCGGATTGGCCATGGGTACGGGTGTGACAACCCGCCCAACCCGCCATCCAATAATAGCCCACAAATCCGCATTTCCCATCTACTTTACCTATTTCTCCACCTCCATTTATAGCGCCATCAGTAGCCCCTAACACTTGCACGTTTTTTACTTTTTGCACCGTTTATAATTCCCTCATCTCCTCCACCAAACCCTCGGTGGGTTTCTGAACCCGTGTCAAACCATCCCGTGAACGTAATTCATCCTCCATAGCATTCCCACTCAACAGCATATCAACTGACTACGATTCCCGAAATCCACGAACATCCCAGTAGGGGCACAATCTGGCTCCACTCCGGGTGCCTTAGCCCACACATGGCTCTGTCGTCCCTTCCGGACCAAGAATAAACTTGCTACACCTACTCTACCCCCCATGAATTGCCGGTTCTTTATTAAAAATATTGGCTCACTACAAAGCCTCGTGCTCCCGTACAGCCCAGATCTTGTCCTCGTCTCTGAAACTTAACTGACAGATTTTACCCCACCGGCCCAGACCTCTTTGATTGGCTACCATAGGCTAAAGGAAAGCAGGTGCCGCCAAAGTTGTGGATGAGTACTCTACAGAATGGGTAGATGTGCTTACCACGGCGGAACGACAAAAGTGGAAAGTGGTGACAGATTATAAGGACTGAAGTTGAGCGCACCGTGGTGGAAAAAGGATAAGGAGCGTGCCATTTTCAACTGACAGTATTGGATGCGGCATCCGAGGATAGTTAGATAGTGCGATCCGCCACCGGTGCTAGTGGGTGGCACCGGCCGTGAGCTAGATATCCAACCTGAAAATCACTCCGTGAAATGAACACAGGAGGTGTGATCCACCGGCATAATTGCGCCCGCACATCGTTGCAGACGGCCTGCACTTCCGGTGTGCGCCGGCGAGAAAGGGGGATCTGACCGCGCCCCGCACCTTTGGGAGTGGCATGAGTGGTCACTGATAATTGTGCAGGAGGCAAGGAGATCGCGGTAGGGGTGTATGATCCGGGATCAATTGTCCAGGTTGTGAGACCATGGACAGCATAACCAACGGGAACAGCGAGTGGTGGACGGCCGTGTAGCAATTATATCCAGGTGCACCTGCCAGAGAGATAGTCAGTTTAGTGCCCAAAGCGGTTGGCCGTCATCGGGGATCACTGAAAAGGGTAAGGAGATGAAGCGCAGTCTGGGTGTGCCCCAGCTGAGGAGCAACGGACACTGAGGACAGAGAGAGAAATAAAAATGCTGGATAACAGATGAACGTGGATGGGCAACAGGGTTGTCTTATGAAGGCAGGAGATAAGTTTGCTGTGGATCAGGGATGGAAACGGCCATAGTTCGCAGCACTGACGAGAGGAGAAGTGTCCGGCATTGAGTATACCTATTGGCCTGTGGCGCAAAGGTAGTAGAGTTACAGTGTGAGGCCTCTTTCAAAGGCCAGATCGATGGAGACAAACTAATTGGTAAGCAATATAACATCGGGAACTGTTAAGTGTAGCTTAAGTGTGTGTCTAGAAGCAAACAGCGAGAAAGCACTGCGTAAAACAAGAAGGAGCTTAGTCCGGATTTTGGAAATAGACCGACAGAAAGGATCGGGACTTCAGACTGAGATTAGATCGAAGAGCAGGGAGATAGAAGGCGCGATGTCGGACGGGGTAGGAGCAGGGGGCAGCGAATGACATATGATAGGAGGTGTGGGCCTGGGTGTGGATCAGCCTAAAGATAAAAACCAGGTTGAGCTTCATGCGACGAATCCATAGAGGCCCAATTCGTAGAAGCTTACGTCGCTGGCGGTATTTCAGAGATGCAACAGAGGAACTTGGTCAGAGGCTGGTGGCAGTCGGACATTATTCTAGGAGCGGTCTTACGTGTGAGAGATACAAGTGGAGGCAGCTGGCCGGTAATAAGAAATATCGATGAACCAGGCCTAGGGTTCGCTTAGCTCTAGCGGTCTGGAACGACGCCTGTCCTAAACAGTTAAAAGAACAAGAGTGGCGGACTCCAGGATCAGTAACCGTGGGGTGTATGGCGATGGGTAGGATGTCCAGGGCCGGGCGGTACAATGAACTTGTAAGGTAGGAGGAAGCCTTACTCCGCAGAGAATTTCATAAACCACGAGGAGGGGAGACTAGGTGAAGTATGACTCACGACGGATGTAGAAGGAAGTACGAGGAGTGGTTAGCTAAAACTGCTAAAAAACCCGAGGAGGTATTAGTATTACGTACAGTCCAAGTTGACTCAAGGAGTGGCCGCTGGGAACGCACGAGTTCCCCCGGGTCCAGCAGCCACCACAACCTCAAGAAGACAAGATCCATTCGGCACCACTTTCAGCTCATCTGCAGACGAAAAACGGGACTTAAGTCCTTCCTTTAACTGCCAAATCGGTCATTTCCTAAGTGCAAAAAGAAGCCATCGCAGCCAGTGGGGTGCTTCACTTTCTCAGCGCTTGATAAGGGTTAACGTTGCGGGGCCCGATGGTACCAGTCTGGCAAGTATCTAGCCTGTGGAGGAGCTTTAGACTCGGACGCTGGCTGCGCTGTCCAAAGTATCCCCCCGGAAGAAAATGGTTGCCTCAGGAACGGCTAAAGTGGACGGTCACCCCAGTTCAACAATCCGGGAGTGGGGAAACCCGTCCCAACGACAGGCCTGCCAGCTCAACCGCCGTGTGGTTAGAGGTGATGAAACGGGTCTAGCGAGAAAAGATTGTTGACCACGGACTTTCGCCAGAGTGGTTTTGGCAAATCGACTGGGTTTAGCTCGTCGAAGTTTTCGCCTGACAAACCCCATCCATTACCACCTGGGCTTGAGTATACAGACCGCACGCCAGCTTGTACAGAGGAGAGGTTTGGAAGTAGCACCACCTGCCATCGCACACGCGAAACTTACGGTAGAAAAACTGATATACGGGGAGTGAACGGCTAATCACCGTGGGGCAGGCTTTTATCAACTGATAAAAGCTAACCGATATGACAAAGGAGATTCTGTCCGATCGCTTCAGCCCCCTTGCTGACTCTACAAAATATTCAACCAGGTTGAGAGAGCACCAGTCCAGTGTAACTTGCGACTTGACCATCACTATCGGTCAAGGTTTTGTGTGACCAACCAACGTGAGCTTGTTTTGCTTGAATGGAATTTTTGAAGCCTCTGCACTGGGAGAAGGCATAAAAGACCATGGGCTATATTGCACTTTGCAATGCGGAAGTTTCCTGAAGGAGAAAGTGGAACTTTATGGTTTTGGGTCAAGATGCGTAACCTTAGAACCGCTAGCAACAAGAATTTGCAACTAAAACATGAAGTTTAGATGATTCTGGAAGAGGTAAATACTACTGTTTTAATATCGGATGCGGCAAAATGTTAGAATGGTGTTGATTTTGATGGTATACTAGAATTATAATACCATACGGTGGTAAACTATAGATAGGTTCTTTATCGACGTGCTGCTTTTTCGGTATTAGGGAATGGCATAAAAGTTCTCCCCAAGGGTCAGTCCTGGGCCCTCTGCTGTTCGCGGCGTGCATGAGCGATCTTGCAGGCGGATTGTAAAATCTTGCTCCTCGTTCACAGACGACGCCAAGTTGGTGGGAATATCAGATTATGGCACTATGCAGAGTGACCCGGGTAAGGTATGTCGGGGGTCAACAAAGCGGGAACTTCCATTCAACCTGAGGAAGTGCCAGCATTTCACCAAGGAGGACGTGAAAGGCCTTTGAGAAGGACCTGATGTGGCTCGAGGAGATAATTGGGGAAATTAATCGATGCGCCACTTGCGAAGCAATTTACGAAGTGCAGTGTAAGGCGAATTTGTGTTCGACTTCAGTATGACCCAAGATAGGTCTTGCGATATGGTCTGCACAAGGTGCGGTCTCGGTGTGTTGAGTACTTCTGGTGTGAGGTTTAGGGGTACAGAACACTGCGGACTGTGATTTTTCGTTGCAGGAGTGGTGTGAGGAAAAGGGGGAAGGCACCCGTCCCGTTGTTTGTAAAATGTAAGTTAACGATCTTATTATGCACTCACTGGTCTTATGCTCGTGAGTTTTTTCCTCTTGCTTTTCGCAGATTGTAATCTTCAAACCTTCTCGGAAGAGACTGGTCTCACATATTACATTCTCATCTGGGTTAAAATCATGGTCCTTCCGAAGTATGGGTTTGTCAGATAATGGTTATACACTAACCCGGCCAATGGGAGCCCGGAATCCGGATAAGAGCGGAGTTCAGTCCAAGCCCCTAGTGTCCGGAGTTAAGTAAGGCCCTACGTCAGCCAAGATGGGCGGTAAGTGGCAGAACACCGAACTTATTGTTGGAATCACTCAAGGCATCCGTGAAATGCAGTCTGGGAAACTGTGCCCAAGTAAGTAGGTTGTTATTTGTGGGGGACGTCAGGGGTCTCGATCGGCTTCAACGGCAATTCGAGCGAGGGTTCGCAGAAGGAGGACGATCAGCCAGCAAAACACTCATAACTTTCCAGAGCACTGATGGATGTCCGAATAGTAAGGAAATCAACAAATCAGAGGTAGGCTTCGTGAACGAAATAGCTCTCGGGGAATTACTCAACCACGGTCTGCTGGGATACGCAAATAGTGGGGGCCTGACCCAGTCTACTATCGAGGGGACTAGATGGAGGCAAAGGCAACGGGTATCTGCCCTGAATCTTTTATCATTAATGAACCCACACTTCATGATTCTGTCGAAGCATTTATAAGGGTCTTCGGTGTTAGAATTACTGCTTTCGTTATGTGTAATTAACAGTGCCCTCTGCCTAATCACGAGGTAAGCGGTGAGCTCTTTCTCCTTCGTCCAGCTTTCTCCTGCTGTTAGGTGAAGTCTTCATTTTTCACTTAGAAGGGAGTGATGAGCCGGCTTTGGAAAATTGTGCACACTCTTGGGCTTCTTTTTAAGAAAGGATGCAGCCGGCCCAGTTACGTTCCGGCGACTAATCACTCCGATGTTCGAATGACAACTCGGGGGATCTTATGAACTAAAACTGCAGATATATGGCTCTTCTCACTTGGGAAAATAAAACATGGAGTGGATCTTATCGAGGCTCTTAAAATCATGTCGGCTTTATAGGAAGTAAGTACCGAACATACATTCCAGTATTCCACTGGCCAAAGAACCAGAAGCATATGATTATGGGAGTCAGGCTCTAGGCTGAGTTTGTGAGCAAAATTCTTCAGCAACAGAGTAGCGGGAAAGTGGAAAGGGTTAACTGATAAAATAATTTATTTGCAAGCCTTAAGGCATTTGAAAGGTTGCCGGATGCTAAGTAGGGGTTATTCACAGAAGTAGAATGCTGAAGCTCAGGGAGAAATAGTGATCCGGTCAAGCTTCTTCAGTCGTGGTTACAATGCATTTACTTCTGGCAATCATCATGTTTATCGCCATCCTACGTATAAGTCTTGTTTCATCACCCCCATCTAAGTTGCCCCTGGTCCGACAGACAGGAGGACACAAAATCTTGTGAGTCCTACTTAATCGTTTCTCGCTGTGCACTCTTTGCCCTGCAGGTCTGCATAAACATATTTGTGACCTGACTTTAGTTTTCTAAATACTGGCGAAGCGTCTTTCGACCCGTAACAGTTGTTATCTACCGCGTCCGTACTCCATGCCGGGTTCTCACGAGCCCTTGAAGCTGCTCTGAGCTGTCTATGAAAACTCCAAATAAAACCGATAGCGGCTGGATGGTACGCCGTAGTTCTCGTGTACTTCACTTGCTTCGCGTACATGGGCTGAGACAACGGCTGCCGAGTCAAAACCAATGGTTGGTGGGATGAGATGGAATCGAGAAAGAGAGTCTGCCAAGGGGTCTGTAAGACTACTTTGAGCAATACGTATCCAAGTTCGCGACGGACCCCGAAATCAGAAGGCGATTATCCGTGAAATTCTACGATGCTAGATTATCAAATGAACAGTTACACGAAACAGATACAAACCTCGATTATGCAATCACAGGGACTCAGAAACCAGGAACCAAATTGCGACGTGTGAGAAAGGAGCACGTACGTCACTCAGACCCAGAATAAGGATATGACAGAGTAGCACGCTGGGCGCGACCAAACAAACGTTCGTTCATAAAAACATACAGTTCATAAAACAGGCCAATAGTGTAAACGAGTGAATGATGTTAAGGAAGCATGAAATGGCAGTTTCCTTTTTGGGGGAGGGTGTGTGTTTTACCACCGGTTATTTCAAGGTCTGGCAAACCTGAGCTCTGCTCTATTTTTTCCGTGACTCGGTTGGCATAAACTGAGTGGCGGGAATCTTTTAGGGAGCACCGGCCTGTATTGACCGCGCAGCGATGACGATCAGCTCGTGATCAGCAAAGACATGAATTGTCTGCCTTCCAGCACGTGCCTTGGGTGATAGATGGCCAAAGATACTGAGAATCGTCCCCTGCTGAACGTGCTACACCTGGTTTCGGCCGGCTGCGGAGGTTTGGAAAACAACGCTTTAGGTTGTCACGTGCCTTACGCTTGCTATTTTAGAACAGCTCTAACAGCCAAGACTGAAGCATCGGTCGACAGTGTCGTGAAGGCATTTGGTAGGTGATGTGCGACGACGGCCATGTTGGAGATAGCCGGTGTCAGTTCAACGAAGGCAGAAAGGGCATGCCCGGTAATTTCGAGGGTTTTGGTCTTACAGCGTAGTAAGTCTGTGAGAGGTTGCTTCAACCAGGCACACTTAGAAGCCGGCTAAACCATTAAATGACCGGAGCGTTTTGAAGGAGGAAGGTTTGGGATGTTCTAGAATCGGTTGCGTCTTATCTTTCATGGGTGGAGAGCATGTGGCTGATATCTCGTGACCAATGAAGGTAATAATTCCCTGACAGAAATGAACACTTAGAAGCATTGAAAGTTGATCCATGTTGAGATAAACTTTTGAAAATTGTATGGTAATACACTGCCATTTGGGTGGGTCTGAACACTTTCCGAGATGTTTCTCAGGTAGAGTCACTTAACAGTGATTGACAGCGTCGTGCCTGTTGCGTTACCCACCAGAAGTGTTCCGGTGGCCCTTAGCGAGTCTTTACTCTTTGATATAGGTAGCTTACTGGGTCCGAAGGTGATAGCTTTGGTCGATGAGCCAACAAACATGGGTAGCCCAGTTGTAGTTGCTATAAAGAAATTTGGGGCACTTGCCTGTGAATACACCCGAAACATCTGAAAGCCGTCCTCGGGAGTTAACAGCACCTATTGCCGATACTTCATGACTTTCTGGTGGATTTGAGTGTAGCATGTTTCCTTACCATGGTCGACCTATCGTCGGCTTCCTGGCAGCCAGTGTAACGACCGGTCGTGGAAAATCCCCCTAAAACCTTTGCGATTCAGCGTTTTTCCTAACATCACTCACTTGCTTACACTATTGACGTGTCTTTACGAACTGCTTGTTTATATGGGCCAATCGTAGTTTGTTCGCGCCCAGAGTGCTATTTTGGCAGATCCTTGTTCAGGACCTGCGTGACGCACGTGCTGCTTGCTCACAAGCTGCAATTCGGTTTCTCGTTGTTGAGTCCTTTTGATGGCATTATTGAGGTTTGTACCTTTTAGATGTCATTGTTCATGCAATAACCCAGTATCGTAGAATATCACGGATAATCGCCTTTTAATTTCGGGATCCGTTGCGAATTTGGCTACGCATTGCTCAAACGTTCGTTACAGCCAGTGCAAGATGACCGGTCGAGTTTTCCTACCGATTTCACCGCCTATTTTGGTCGTTTCCGTTGACTTCGGTTATCCTTCGGACTGAAAGTATCTGGTGAAGCTTTTCAGAAGCTTCTTATTAAATCACTTGATGATCTCAAAGGCGTTATTTCCGTCGCGGATGTGCTTAGTTGTGGCAAAACACCAGGTGAAGGTGATTCTCATTTAGTGGACTCCCTAAGACTTTGTGTGCAACAGGGTATACGACTAAGCAGGGAGAAATTCGAACACCGTGTATCATCGGTCCCTTTCCATGGACACATTTTGAAGGGCGAAGGACTAAGAGCAGATGCAGAGACTTCCAGGGCGATTAAATGCATGCCCGCACCAATAGACTTTAAGGGGGCTTTACGTCTCAATGGTACGGTCAATTATTTGAGCAGATTTTCCGCCCCAGGCAGATTTGATGCAGCCTATTCTGCAACTCGCTCACAAGAGGACACACTGGCGCTAGAGTATAGGGCAACAGGGTGCTGTCGAAAAAATAAAGAAGGCAGTTTGCGCAACACCAGTGTTGGCCTACTTCCAACCCGACCTCCCTCCCACGTTCCAGTGTGACAGCTGTCAGTGCAGCTTCGGGGCTGGGCCGCTACAAAACGGACGACCTATCGATTATCGCAGCTGCAGTCTTTTCCCTGCCGAGAAGAATAACGCTCAAATTAAAAAGGAAATGCTTGGTGAGGTCTTCTCAGTAAGGAGTTTCAACTCGTATACTTACGGGCAGAGGACTGTCGTTGAAACAGATCACAAGCCACACATTACAATGGTTTCAAAACTGCTCAGTGGTGTCCCGAAGCGTTTACAAAGCAAGCTAGTCAAACTTCAAAAGTAGGGCTATCAGTTAGTTTACCTCCCAGGGAGTCAAAGGATCATTGCAGACACGTTAACCCAAGCATTCGTCGTGGATTATGAAGGCGTGTCACCAGAGTTTAAGCACGTTTTAATTGTTGATTTCTGTTCAATGGACGAAGGAGACCGCCTTGGAATACAGAAAGCCACGGCCAGTTACACTTTCCTCCAGCAACCGAAGGATTTTATCTGTAAAGAACGGCCTACATTCAAAGAAAATTTACCGATGCAGCTGGCCTTGTGCTTCAAAAGCCAAGAATTTCTCTTTGTCGACAGCGGATTATTACTCACGAATGACCGCTTGGTCCTCCCCGAAATGTTTCAAGGAGATCTAATGAAGAGAGTCCATTTGTCACGTACCGGGATTATTAGTACCATTCGCCGATCGACACAGTTATTTTACTGGCCAGTAACGACCACTCACGTTAAGGACTACATTTCCAGACGCGAGCTATGTCGTGCTCTCGAGAACAGACAGAAGAGAAGCACACCCGTCCCTGGAAAATTTTGGCGGCTGATATCTTCTAGAAAAGGAGCAAACACTACTTTGTTCAAGTCGACTGGTATATTGACTTTTTCGAGGCGGACCTCCTCCACGCCACGACATCAACCAACGTAGGCAACGTTTTGCATGCTCATTCCTCCCGGCATGGCATTCCTGAGACAATATTTTCCCACAACGAACCCCAGTTCACGAATGCGGAATTTCAGAGTTTCTGTTACACATGAAAATTCGAACATCGGACCAGTGGTCTGCACTAAAGTCAGTCAAGTGGTAAGGCCGAATCTGCATTGAAAGCAGCGAAAAGAATATTAACTCTGGCAGAGGAATCCGGAAAGGATTCTCACTTGATGCTTCTAGAACACGGAAATGCACCGAGTGCCCTGGATGAATACAGCCCGGACACTACTTCCGACAGTTGGTGACTTCGTGGAGCCAAAAGAGCAGAACACGACTGACGTACAAAGCCGTTTGCAACACGAAAGAGATGCAGAACAGTTTTATTGTGACCGTGAAGCGAAAGGTCTACTGGAACTGTGAGAAGGACAGGAAATGTGGGTACAGGATGTTCCAGGAAGGCCTCATTGCTGTAGGGAACAGTAGTAGGATACCTGGGAAACCGGCCTTGCGAGGTTGAGATAGAAAGGGCAGTTAAACAACAAAATAGGAGACACATACGTATCCGAAAATTCAACGACCTTGAACGCAAGAAAGTTTCACATGAATCCGGGCGAACAAGAAGCGGCCTTTTTTTTACCAAAACGCGGGGGTTGTAAGGGTATTTGCCGATGCATCGACAGACGACATAGCTTCCTTTACAAGCTGCACGTATTTGTCTGTCCAAAATCGGTAACGAAGCTCAGGACGGCGAAGCGGGCCGAAGGTTCAGTCAGTTCGCGATGAAAGGGAGCGAAACCATCCAATCAGCAGTAAACATTTGTCGTTGCCGAACCTAGCGGAATCAAGGAATCAGCGGCCAGACTTTGGTTTGAGGAGGCAGCGGAGTGAACCAATCAGCGGCCAAGAAGTGTTTTAGTTGAACGGAACGGAAAAATACCAGCCAGCAGCCCGCTGTTGTTTTAACCGGTCGCAAGGGAATCAGCCGATCGGAGACTCTAACAACATGGCCATTCAGAAGACCCGGTTCGAGGAAGAGCTCCGTACCAAGGGGTTTCGTACAGTGACTTCCATTTTGATCACCTGGTGATCTATAAAAGAGGTTCGTTTTTACACAGAAGGTGTAATAGTTCGAGGGCGGAAAAGTTTTCTCACTAGGGCTAGTGGGACAAAACAAAACAGCCTGACTTATAAACAACAGAAATGTCTGTGCCACGATGTGAAGGCCGAGAGGCATTTGGATAAATTTGATTGGGCCAAACGCTGTGACTACGGCTGTTTTTGGTAGGTTGCTAGGATTAAAGCAAATCTAGTTGTACGCACGAACCAGACCTACGTGACTGAGGACCGGAGAGGGTGATGGCTCCATCTGCGGTGTGCCGACAGTTGATTTGTTGGTAGTTTTATCCGCAAGACGAAAACCGGAAGGATCGACCACGAGGTTGAAATGTGATGTCTCCCGCAAATCAGCCATTTTCGGCAGTGAACCGGGGTTAAGTCGATATGGAGTCTTTTTAATGATCAGGTTAACCAACGGGGTTCTGATATACCTCTATCTAACGCCGGCTGAAAGACATGAAAATTGGGTGACGGAACGGACTCACTTTGATGATGAAAAATTCTGCAGGAAATTCAAAAATGGATTCTGTGTGCTGAGATCACTTTGGGCTCATCAATATTGCGCAGAAGAATAACGAAACGAGTAGAGTACGGATGTGGTAGATAACCACAGTCACGAATCGAAAGATGCTTCGCTAGTATTCAGAAAACTAAAGTCAAGTCACAAGTATGTTCATGCGAACTTGCAGGGCAAAGGGTGCATGGCGAGAAAAGATTAAGTAGAACTCACAAGTTTTTGTGTCTTCCTGTCTGTCGAACCAGGGGCAACTTAGTTGGGGGTGATAAAACAAGACTTATACGTAGGATGGCAATAAACACGGTGATTGCCGGAGGTGAAAGCAACGTTACTACACAGTTGTCTTGTGCCCATGCATACTAGCTGTGGCACTTAATGTGACGAGACGCACACTCCATGGATGCCACTTTCATGGATAGTGAGAAGAGCACTTCTGCTTTTTACTCAGCCAAAATGAAGAAGAAGAACCACGTCGTGTAACAAAACTGGAAGAAATTGTCAAAGTCACAGTGGTGGATGCGGATCTCCGTGTAAACGCCTGGAAGGATTTCGGACGCTCGACTGATCCCGTCAATTATCAGTTCTGTGAGATCTGACCCCACCTGGTCTGAGACCCCTCGGTTGTTTCAGTCGATCAATGGAATTTTCATGGATACTTTCCGCGGTGTTTCGTATCGCTGTCGGAGCAGGTGTTTTCCGTGGTGAGAATAAAACGGAGCCTTCAGTTATGTATTGGTTCGTTTTGAACATAATGCGTGGCGTCCATTTTGACCTGGAAATTGTTCATAGTGTTAAAGTGTATCGTATATATTTTTCTGCTTATATCTTAGTTTTAGTTATTGACTTGTTGATGAATTACTGAATTTTCTGTCATTTCTTGGTAGTCAGGCCTATTTAGACGGCATATGACGATGGTTTATTGTGTAAATCGAATTTCTTTCCTGTGGTAATGTACCGGAGTTCAACTGCAAGGGACTTGGTGCTAAGAATGACTAGCACCGAAAGATTTGCACTACCTATGTAGTTAGCTTGATTACTCTCTCTGTTTGATCCACAGTATGATGAGGCCCACTTCCATGGCGGAAAAAAAGTACAAATAGAGTATTGAAGCGTAAACACCAAGCATGGAACAGACTCAAAACAACCGGTGGACATAGACACGTTCTCCAACTCAAGGGAATAAACACGCAGTAGTCAAGCAACAGAGGTCTGGGAAATTAGCATATGAGCTGAGTAACGCCAGGTCCGCGAAAAAACAAGGGGGGTGTTCCCTAACCATGTCCAGATCAAAGCGGTTGTGAGGGTCACATTGGATGTGGTAAGGATTGGGAACGAGCACCGAGCTGAAAACAACATGCGGAAGGTGATAGTTCCTGAGAGGTATATCAAGGATGTCCACCAAGTAATCCGAGTAGGATCTCTGTAGCCGTAAGGATGGTTTAGGCCTAGTCCGATGGAGGAGCTTGTGATATATATCCGGTGATTTCACCGGAAGGCTTTCTACTGACCCTAGAAGCACTCGATCGGGGAAACCTCCAGGTTCAGACAACATACGCCCCGCAATCCTGAAAAACTACCGGCTAGGACAGTCGCATGGATTTTCGCTACGCTGCTCAAAAAATCCCTCAGGAAGGCACAGTCGCGCGCTGGATGAAACAGCGGAAGTCGTACCAGTTCACAAGGTTGACGGAAGAGATGTCATGGAGGACTGTCGGCCTGTTAATTTCCGGTCGATATTGATAAAAGTGATAGAGAGATTCATTAGAATTTCGCTGTTGAAGTACCTGGAACCTAATAACTTGGTTGCGGGAAAAAGCATAGCCCTACAAAGGGAAAGTCCTGAATTTTCTTGACGAGACAACCAGGAGATTGGACCAGGGTGTGAGAATTGAAATGTGCTGCCTCAACTTCCAAAACGTCTTCGACAGTGTGAACCCCAAGATGTTTCTACAGGACTGGAAAAAACCGCGTGGAGGTCAACAGATGACGTGGTAGCGAGGAATGAAAAAATGTACAGCAGACTTAGGAAAAGTAGGTGCTTCACGTCTTCGTGGTTGGGGTCCAAAGGATCCGTCTACCAGTTGGCTGGAGACACTGAGGGATATGGCAGCGAACCGCGAGCAGTGGCGATCGTGTTGTCACTTTCTGTCGAATCAGAATGACTGATCGATGTGCGTTTGTACAGTTAGACTGTGTATTCTGTGTGTTGGCTACTAGAGCATTCGTTACTTTCTCCTCCCTTGTAGGTCCAGTCCCTGTCCATCTTGTATATTCATACTTTCTAATTCAACGTGCAACATGGTGAGAAAGGCAGTGGTCAGTGGAGCTTGCCCTTCTGTTTAACGCTGTACGATGATGATGATGACACAAACTGGAAACGGGGCTCAATGTGTCTGCAGGACTAATGGGCTGGTCACAAGCGTACCTGTGCGATCGCCGGTTCTGAGTCCATAATGGCAGCAAAAACCAGTGGAGATACCCCAAGGGTCAGTTTTGGGACCAGTACTCTTTCTATTATGTGTGACTTACGGGGTTCGCAAGAACGATCTCTCGTCTAAGGAGATAACAGCACGAGAATAGACTGGCGTTGTTGGATTTATCCTCGTCAAACTGCAGACGGGCAAAGGTAGATTTAGTAAAAACAGTGAACAAGCCATCGTTTGTCCGTGACGGAAACTCCACCCTCGGAGGGCGTGATCTGAAGCGTGAAAAGTCAGTAGATAACAAAAACGTCAACTGGGTCATAAAAAACTGCAATAAGCTTCCTGCCGGCGTGCCAGCAGCAAATTATGTCGCCGGTTTTAGAAAAAAGTTGGACTTAGTGTGGACACGTTTTCCCGGATTGCCCATGAGACAGTTGACAGCTCTCAGAAGATACTACCGTTCTGACTTCTTCCTTTGATCTTTTACCCATACTCGTTGGTGCTTTTTGGTCTCTATATTTCTTCCTCTCGAAGAGAACTGACATCCGGTTCACTAGACTTTTGCATGTCCATTGCATATATATATATATATATATATATATATATATATATATATATATATATATATATATATATATATATATATATATATATATATATATATATATATATATATATAACGGGGAACGATGGGTCAACAGACAGGCCATACAGCATTCGAGTCACTGGATTCTGTTCTGAACTATATCTCTTAGCGTTTCTAACCAACGGCCGTCCTCATCTTCTGGACCCCAACCGAAAAAGCGGGAAGCACTAACTTAAGTTAAAGCTAATGATAAATGTTTCACAATCTCAGGCCAAGTCATAGCTTGGCCGCCATACCGCTTCTTCCAACCTTGCCCAGTACGTGAAAAAAGAAGCGGTCAAATTTAAACCATGTGCAGGCATACTCAAAATATGCCCGAGCCATCGGAAGTGACCTAGAGCAACTGTCTCGATCAGAGGGTGACTATCAGCTCCAAACACACGACGGCGTACCTCGTCATTGATCACCCAATGTTCCCACCAGACACGACCAGTGCTTCGGAGACATCGATGGTCGAATAAAGAAAGCCACCGAGCATCCTCAGCACGATGAGGCCAGGTCGCGTAACCTTTAAGAAAAGCACTACGAATTGTAATACTGTACACCCTTCTCTTGAGGGAAGCCGGATGTCATGGAGGCGTCAGGGATGGCACAGGTTCGCCGAAGCTGCTGTAACTCTCGCGTTTCGTAATGTGATCTCCTCCCCAAAACTGAAGACAGCTGTAATCAAGCTTCTGAGATAATTAAACCATTGAATACCTCTAACTGATCACCCTAAATGGTGAGTGCAGACACAGGTTCCTTTCTTGCGTTTTGAAGGCGCTAAACACATCGTGTCTGGATACCTCAACTGCCAAGCAGTCGAATGCGTGCTGATTTGCCTGTGCACTGTCGCCCAAAGAGGCGACATTATCGGCATACCATAGGTTGGAAAGTGTCCCCTGGGAGGATTTCAACCCCACCGTTTTAAGGACCAAACAAAGCGTTCAGTAGAAATCCCTTATTACAAAGTTGAAAAGAAACGGGGATATAGGGCAGCCTTGTCGTATTCCACCGGAGACGACGAAAGGTGGCAAAAGCTGGTCATAGGCCCTAACCCGACCTGAGATTCGGCGGTACAACTCTTTGATGATCGACACATACAAGTTTATCAAGACCCTTGACTAGCAACTCAGATGTTGTTCAGGATGCCCTTCTCTCCTTTTTTCTCTTCACCGCATGTATCAGCGAATTGACCGCTGCACCACCTGCACAATTTTTAAATACGCCGCTTTGTCAATCTATCTACAACCAACAAGACTTCAACTCTTTCCGAGAATTGTCTTTTCAAAACCGCAGACTAGGGCAGTTTGGTGCCACATAGCTGCTATTTTTTCTTTCGCCTATCAATGTATTCTCCTAGTCTTACTCTACTTCTCTCCCGTAATTCTTCCTGGTCTATTTAAGAAAGATGTTATCACACTACACCGCGGTCTGGCCATTATCAGCCGTGTCTCTCTGATTTTCATGGGCTCTCTTATCTCCGAAGTTTGCGATTTGCACATTTTAGCCTGTGAAACATTCGCCAAGGATATTTTTGCGGACCCCACCTATCTCCTGTACCGTGACTTATCCGCGCGCCGTTCGCATCTCTTTATACGTTCTGAATTTAGACTTATCCCCTCCTACATAAGTATCTATCGCATTTCTGCGGTGCCTTGCCTAGCACATGTTCTGATTGACAAGAATAACGTCACAGAGAAGCTTCGCACGAACCTCGGTGACTGAATCAGTTTCGTTTCCACAGTAATTTCCGTTATGCTTATTTCAAAGTGTCAGTAATCAGTTCCCCTCCAGTTGGCTGAAATGAGTTTGTTAACTTGCTGAAGTCTTCAATACAATACAACGCAATACTTTCCGGGTACATCATCCGTCAGCAGACAGTGCCATAGTGCAGACCTATCGACGGAGTCGAAGGTCGCACGAGTGTCTAGAAACACAATGACCGCAGGCCTATGGAAAGCGTAACGGTGCTCTAACAGCTGTCGGAGGGTGATGATTTGATTGATGCATCCACAACCGGTACGAAACTTAGCATATTCCTTGCGAGTTTGCTCATCACGCGTTTTGTACAACCTGCAAAGAACGACAGAGGCTAGCTGCTTAGACGCTATCGGGATTAAGTTTATATTCCTGTGGTTGGCGCGGTCACTGCGCGAGTCCTTCTTAAAGACGAGGGAAAAATCGATTCACCCCAAAGAGAGGGGACGTTCTCAGAGAGCTAGACCTAGGAAAACAAAACATGAAGCTCTCTAACAGGCTCAGTCCCACCGTCTTTAAATAGGGTTGGGGAAAGGCCACCAGGGCCCGGCGCTTTATGATTTCCTAGGGCCTGAGATTCCTTGCGGATCTCTGCCTCAGAAGGTGAACCTGTCGAAGCAGACCGAGGAACATGTACTGGAACAGCTATGGAAGGAGCTAACGCTGATGGCCAGCTAAACGTGATACGTGTAGCAAAATTAATGTTCCTTCCACACGATTAGTGCTTTAATATCACAGACTACGTATTTCCTAAGTTTCATGGCATCATCGTAAAGCGAGGGACACTGATAAAGTCTCTTCCGTGTAATGGGTTGCTCGCCGCTGGTTTGTACGAAGAGTGTTTTCTCTAGCTGGGAAGAGTGTTGGTTGATAGGTTGAAAAGAGGCAAAAAAGGGATATCACTCTGGCTCCCAAAAGGTGATAGAATACGAACAGTTGGAGTCGTATTTTTATTGCTAATAAATCCGTGACAAGAACTGGTGCTCGAGAACGGTTTCTTTTCTGGTAATGTTGCTACATAAATAACAGTTTGTGTCATGTAAAATATCGATAGTTTTTGTGAGATGCCAAAGTTTGATCAGCGTCTGTCATAAATAAATTGAAAAGCTGTTTACGTTTGTTCAGTATTGTGGGCACACGTCTTCATGGAAAATGGAACAAAGGTTCAGGTGTGAAACTTTAGAGGAGGTTAAATTCTTTTTCATGTGAATGTAATTATTTAGTGTTTTCAACATATTTTCAATGCGTGCCGCATCTCTGAATCGTTTAGCCAATATATGATATCCTAAGCAGCGCAGGTGGCTGTCGACACTGCAAAATATTGATGTACATAGTAGAGTGTGGTTTTTTTATACATTACTCGACACATTTGCATGCTGTTCCGTACGAGAATGGGGTTCATTCTAGTCATATTACTCTTAAATAAACTTGATAAATTTCAATGCATTATTAGGTTGTAAAGAATTATAGAAAAATCCATTATTGTCTGATGAAATTCAGAAGCGATTGCTTATTACAAAAGTCTACGAATGTATAAATATAAGAAATACGCATTCAAGGTATTTAACGTGGTTTTGTATGATGACACCACCGGACAGAGCCCTGATGATTCTTATTATAACGAAAAGCATGAGAGTGATAAACTAAAGCTTCATTTTTCTAACAGTGAAGACACGTGTACTGTAAGCGAAAATGAGCATAAAGTGGTGAATATCAAGATTTATTTTAACACCATAAACAGAATAAACACGAAAGGACAGTTACTTACATCATGAACGCCAGTTACAGCAGAAGAGATGAATCCCATAATCTGACGCCCTAATTTAAAGTAGGCAGTAGGTTTAGGGAAACATTCATGTAAGACTCGACTTGTTGATTCTGAGACTGAAAAGGTGAATGTCGAGCAGAAGGGAAATTCGGAGAGGGAAAGGTTGGTTTACAATTGTATATTTTAGATAATGAAAAACTCACCTGAATTTTTCACATTCAAATGTCGAAAGCCGTGAGCCAGAATCATACAGGCGATTTTTCCGCGTACCGGACGGATGTTCTACCTGTCGAGCTATCGTGGTACGGCCAATCGGGTAAGTAATACAAAAAATGCAAGCGAATTCTTCATTATCTGAGATCCAGGCTCTTCGTGCTAAAACTACATTCTACGGATTTTGCATTTCTCGAGAAAAGCAAAACACTGAATATTACAGTGTGACGGTTTGGGAAATTCATCTTTAGTGTATTCTCACACTTCTGGCCGCGTTAGGGTTTACGGCGAACTATCCGGTCGGTTTGGAAACGACCAGTGGTGTTCGACAGGGATGTCCTTTGTCTCTAATCCTGTTCAACTTCGTCATGGACAAAATAATGGACAGTGCGCAGCAAAATCTTCAGGATGTAGGCGTCGAACTAGGAAATAGTGAAAAGCTATGTGACCTAGATTACGCGGACGACGTTGTCTGTTTGTTCGAACGCACGGAACATGTTCAACGTGCAATGGATAATCTCTCAAGAGCTGTAGCTCCATTCGGCATGCGCTTTGCACCTTCAAAGTGCAAGGTGATGTTACAAGACTGGACGTCAACAATTCCGAGTTTGATGCTCGATGGGGAGGTGCTGTCAGTTGTCAACCACTTCACCTAACTCGATAGCTGCGTGACGACGGATTGGAACACAGTAGTAGAGAAGAGTACGTGGATATTCAAGGCTTGAGCGGCGTACGCTGGACTGAAGCACTTGTGGCGCCGACCTGAAATTTCACTGAAGTTGAAAGGTCGTGTATACTGTGCTGCAGTGCGTTCAGTTTTGTTGTATGGTTGCGAAACTTGGAGTCTGCGTGCTGAAGATATTCGTCCTCTTGAGGTTTTCGACCATCGATGTTTACGTAGTATCGCTAGGATTGGGTGGAATAGCCGAGTAAGCAACGATGAGGTCAGAAAGCGAGTATTGGGTACTGATTCAGAGAACGTTCTGTCACATCGTATCCAGCTTAGTAGACTTCGTTGATTGGGACACGTGTTACGTATATCAAACACACGTCTACCCTACTGTGTCCTATTCTCCGTTCCTCCTAGGGAGTGGAAAAGACCACGTGGAGGTCAACAGATGACGTGGTAGCGAGGAATGAAAAAATGTACAGCAGACTTAGGAAAAGTAGGTGCTTCACGTCTTCGTGGTTGGGGTCCAAAGGATCCGTCTACCAGTTGGCTGGAGACACTGAGGGATATGGCAGCGAACCGCGAGCAGTGGCGATCGTGTTGTCACTTTCTGTCGAATCAGAATGACTGATCGATGTGCGTTTGTACAGTTAGACTGTGTATTCTGTGTGTTGGCTACTAGAGCATTCGTTACTTTCTCCTCCCTTGTAGGTCCAGTCCCTGTCCATCTTGTATATTCATACTTTCTAATTCAACGTGCAACATGGTGAGAAAGGCAGTGGTCAGTGGAGCTTGCCCTTCTGTTTAACGCTGTACGATGATGATAATGAGTGGACGAATGTTTGCGTGTACACAAGAAAGATGACCGAAACTAAAGGGAGTCCGGACCCCAGAGGCGAGTTCTTGAGATCAGTATCTATGCTACCATTGGTAGAAAAGCGAGTTGAGCAATTACCCAGCGACGTCCTAGTCACTGCTAAGTTGACTTTATTATGGGCTCACCAATGAGACGGATGGTTTTGCTGTGGACACTATCGATGAGGGATAACGAGGAAGAGGTTCTGAACCCAACTTGATTGCAGCATTCAAGTGAAGGACGAATCTAGGTAAATATAAGGTAATATTTCACGAGAAAGAATGGTTTTAATGCTTTTGAGGTATGAGCAGGAACGTGTGAGACCAAGTGCTGGGTGTAGCAACATTCTGGCGTAGCATGCAAGAATATTTATTTATTTTCACACTGGCTTGGGATGAAACAATTAAATGAAACAAGTCATAAAAATGGCAGTATGAGGTGCAACAGAGTCAGTTCAGTTCAGCTCAGACAACGATTATCCATGTACTATGTGCGGATGCTTTGATTACCATTTCCCAGCGACAGCCTCAATCGAGACCAACGAGAAGGAACAAGAATATGAAACGATCAATAGAAGGACCACACATATTAATACCAAGTCGACAGAGGAAGGTTTTGGATACATGATCCCCACTGATTGCAACACCTTGCCATTTCTTCTGACATATCTAGCCACTTAGCGGGAGGGTTCTTGGACACCACCCAAGAAGTCTAACGCGCCCTACATGGCCAAGTCCACAGGTTAGGTTTTTCATTCCTTTCTTCTATTTCATAGACTGACCACCCTCACGTGTTCCAACCGGTACCCTCCTAAGCGAACATTGCGCACCAAGGAATTCTGTCAGCGGACATACGCAACGCATATCCTAACCATCTTAGTCTGGTGAGTTTAAGTGTTTCGTCTAATGATTTGGTTCGTAAACTTAAGACTCTCCGGCGAGCCTCAGCGTGGCTTATACGGTGCTCCCACCATACTCGGACTACGCTTCGAAGACATACATAAGCACGGGCCTGACTGCTGCAGCATACGCCAGACCCTTGATAGATAAACGGATGTCATGTCGACGCTACAGATGACTCAGCTTGGCAAACGCCAAACGAGCTTTCTGTATCCGTGGAGGCGTTTCATCCGATATCCGATCTCCAGGCGAAATGCGGCTGCCAAGATAATAACATGTCTACCTGGTCTACAGTCTCCCCATATATTGAGAAGTTTATTATTGGACCAACCCAATCCTGCAGCAGCATCTTGCACTCTGGAGATGCAAAACGCATACCGAACATTGCTACACAGTCCGTCAGCCTGTCTAGAAAAGCTTGCAACCTAACTGGATCTTCACTTAGAAGAACTATGTCGTCAGCATACTAGAGGTCTGATACCTTTTCACCCGGGGAAATTTCAATACCACTATCCTCACCTGACAACAGTGCGGTCTCTAGAGGATATCAATCGTAAAGTTAAAGAAAGAAGCGGAGGGGAGGCAATCCTGACGTACACTACTTTTTGTAGTGAACTCGGGCAGAAGAGCATCGGAAGCCCGAACTCGGCTTCGGCTGCTCATGCAAAGGGACTTTATGGTGGGAATGAATTTCTGTGGTACGCCCTTCAACAAAAGGCGGCGCTAGAGAACTATGTGGTCGACTGAGTTGAAGGCCGCTTCAAGTTGAAGATAATCGGAAATAGTGGGCCTACGGAAGGTGTGCCTATGTTTTAAAACTTGTCGAACAGTGAAGATGTGGTCAACACATCCTCGACCATGTCTAAATCAGGCTTGATTTCCGTGGGAGCACTGTTCGTGAGTGGTCGATAAGAAGTGGAGAATAACATCGGCGAGCAGTTTAGATGCGGTGCCAACCGGACAGATTCCCCTTTGGTGTTAACAGGAGGATCTGTCGCCTCTTTTATAGATCGATACGATCACCGATTCCCACTAACTCTGTGGAACTTGTTCCCTATCTCGTTTCGAACGGAGTTTTTTTCAAATGCAATAAAAATGTTGAGCCTTCGTCTTTGAAAATCAACGAAGGCGACCCATCCGGTCCAGCAGCCTTATGTCGTTTAAGATAGTCTATCTCACAAGAACCCTCCGCTCCTGATAGAGGATTGGTATCTACCACCAAAGCTGCAACAATCGTGCTACTTATCAAATCTGCGGTAAAGACCCGTTAAACTGCTTCTCGAAATGCTCCACCCAACAAAATAGACGACGCTTTTATGTTTGAATCAGTTCACCGAAGCCTGGATTTCGTAGACCGGTATGCCTGATTAGACGAAAAAGCTGCAGCTGTTGGCGCTCACCGCAGTTTTCTCCATCTCCCTTCACTTCGCGATCCACCACGGCTTACGGTTGTTTCTCGGGCTACGAGTCAGTTGGTGTTCAAGGTATCTCCGTGCCTCAATATCTCTGGAATCCGGAGGAGTCGATTGGCGAGCATCTAACGGCGCAAATGAACATGCAGACATCCATCGTTTCTGGTAGAACAGAGTATAGTAGTCAGTCTTTGTATCAGTGATGTCTCCCGTGATTGTTACCTAATCCGGACAAAGCAGAACTGTATGCTACGGAGCGCGTCCCCAGATCGCGGATAGGATACGGCTGCTCCCGCGGTTAATCGTGAATAAGGTGGACGATCGGTGGCAATGAACGGGGATGTGATGGGATTTCCGGTAGACTAACGTTCTCCGCTCTAAAACACCACAAATCTGCTCATGGCCCTGATATGGCGAGTGTGACCCACCACTAAGTTAGGCCATAGCTCCCTGTCCTTTTCCACCTACCCGTGAAGGTTTCCAGAAGAGATGAACGAACCATGCAATTGGCCAGCGGCTCGTCTGGATTAACATTTCCGCTTTGCAGAAAGCGCTTGTCTCCATAAAGGCTAGAGATTCATCCTTGAATAAAAAAATCTAATCTTGACTGGACGCTCGAGCAGTACAACGGCCCACAGTTCGGATTAAGGATGACGTGTGTAAGAAGTAGTGGAAAGCCTATCAGTCGAACAGGCGTGTGCGACATACAAAACCAAGAAAGGGAATGGGGATATTGAAGGCCGAGAAGAACCTAGGACGATGTCGAATTAAGGGTAGTGAAGTCAAACTTGGAAACTAGGTAATAAGAATCCCGCATTATAGGAATGGACAGACTTTGAGCTTTTGCTGCATTGAAAAGCATACGGTTGTCTGAGTTCCAGACAATAATTCGATCAAATTCGTTATTCAATAGCACAGACATTAAAACGATGGGAGAAATGTCACGCATTAAGGCACAACAATACGGATGAGACAGGGAGCATTGAACAGTGGTGTCATCCGCAAAAATGAACTGTGTTGGAAGTGTGGGGAAGAAGATTATTGGTGAGAAGCAAGGACGACATTGGGGAATAATGCAGGACCTTTATGGACACCGGCATTCATCTGTTTTGCATTTGGCAGGCCCCCATCGACTAGGATCTCAGTGGAGCGGTTGCTTAAGAAACTTAGTGTCTAGTAAAAGAGTTTAGGTTAACATCCATACTCAGTTAGTTTTGACAACAAACCTTCGTGCCACACTTGATCAAAAAACTTCGGAGACATCTGGTGGCATTGAATGTGACTCTTTCAGCTTTTCGATGCACTTAACATCAAAGTTGGAAGCTGTTTCCAAATAAAATTGTAATTGTTATTTTTTTACTGGAATAGATGCATTAGTTAAGTTTTTCCAAGCAAAATAGCAGATTTAATTCAAATTGTTTACTTGGTTTAAGCTCCAAATAATATATTATGATGAAACAAGAAATAACAAAGTAAACGACATTTCCAGTCAAACGTTGACTTTTTCACAACAGAACTTAAACCAGATTATCCAAACTTGGTATGACTGAAGAGACCGAAAGCATTGGCTCTGCAGTGAGTGGTGGACTATTTCTTCTCATCTTTATGAGCGCAAACTTCAGTTGTGACAATTGTTCATATGCAAGTGATGGAAACAATAAAAAGAGGCAAGCATGCAAAAACGTTGCACATTACATTACCGGGATAGAAAAGTTGAAGTAGAGTTTTGTATCAAGGCCGAATTGCTAGACCATTTACATAGCTTACATATATCGAAGTTGTAACTTTGAATGTCTGTCTCTTCAACATAATGGAGAGCCTTGATTTTAGTGCTAGAATAAATAACGTGAAATTTATTACTCAGGATGATACTATTCGAATATAACAGACCATCTCTGAGAATCCCATCTGTGAACAAACATTTTATTATTGTGATACTTGTATGATTACGAAATCCAAGTGGTTGAGGCAGACAGAAGACAGAGGCCTAGAATTTAGGCTCTATTCGACGTACAACTTAACGGTGGGATCTGAAAACAACAAAATGGGAATTCAGTAGAACAACAGTAATAAAACTAAGGTAGATAGAAACTGACAAATAAAAATGACGTTCATCCCCGCGAACTGTTTTGATCGTCCCGAGTAAGTCCGTATTTTATCACAACATTAAGGAAATTAGTAAGATTCCTACCGTGATCATCTTCGTTTACGCCACACACGGTTATATTATCGATGTAAGTGAACGTTCCTTTCAAGTTTTCTTCACGACTCATTTTGTCGATAGCACGCTGAATACAAGCTACACCACTCGTCCCTCCGAACGGTATCCGGCAGAACTGACATAAATTACTACAGGCTTCAAAAGCATTTTATGGGCTGTATTGTTTTCCCACGGAGATTTGGTGATATGCGCTTCGCAAATCCAATGCACTGAAACTAGAATATCGAGATACTTAAGATACTGTTTAATCGATTCTGGGCAGTGAATAAGCGTCCAGTTACGTATATCGGTTGATAGTTTGACTGCAGTCAACTATTATGCGTCTTTGAGGTCTTTCGTTTGTTGTAACTAAGACTTGAGCGCGCCAGGGTGACGTTGATTTTTCAATGATGCCGCCCTTCAGACGTCACTGAATCTCCGATCGAATGAATTCCTCATCTTCAGAAGTATGAAGTCGTGGTTCAGTTGCGATAAGCTTGCAATCTGGTATCAAGTTCCCGAAAGGAGGAGGTTTAATACGTAAAGCAGTCACACACACTACAGAGGGAGAAAGTTGGTTTGCTACCACTAAATGGAATTCCAATTGCTTCGCGGAATTTCAAAGAATCGTGTCCCACTTATACATCCGCACACAGATGAGGGAGCACAGAGAGTTTGAAGTTGTCGTACGAATTATTCTCAAGACTTATATTAACAAAACAGCGACCCTTCGTTTGACTGACTAATGTTGTAGAAGCCCTGGCGATGACGCTGGATGGCTGTATGATTTCAAGACGGTGACTCTGTACCACGGATTCGGAGGTGTAACTGTCGGAAATTCGCGTGTCTTCCAGAGCTTCCATAAGGATCTTGTTCACAGTATTCCTTGTTACCGCATTTAGGAGACAATCCAGAGAAGAGACGGTGATGGTGGTAGAGGGTATAGGTGTTGTGGCAGAGGCTATTCGTTTCTCTGGAGGCGATCGGCAGACACGTTTGAAGTATCCCTTTCTCCGCAGTCACTCCAAACCGCATCATTAGCAGGACATTTGAATCGAGGGTATCTGTCTATCACAAAAATAGCACTAGTTTCTTACCACCGCTGACATCGTTTCCCTGAGTGAGTCGCTACTTTCCTTGTGATCAGAGGGACAATTATCAGTTGATGCGGTGGGCGTTGACGCCGAAGCCGTATATCATATCGATGGTGTCTGGAAGGCGCTGGATTGTTGTTGGGCCATTTCGTGTGATCGGGCTAGTCCCAAGCCAGTTTGCAAGTCCAGAGATTTATTTTCAAGAAGTCGCTGTCCGACAATGTTCAACTGCATCCCGCTTATGAAGGCGTCCCTAATAGCATCGTTTTCATTTTGTTCGGCTGTCAAGGCCCGGAAATTACAATCCTTAGCTAAAGATTTCAAAGTTTGGAAGAACTGGTTGAAATCTTGCCCCATTTCCTGTTTGCATGTTGCGAGCGGGTAGCGTGCGAAGACTTTATTGGGTGGCTTGATTACCAATTTTTAAAGGGTTTGAATAGCATCGTTGTATGAAGTACATTCAGCCACATAATCGTATATGGTCGGAGAGATATAGTTGTATAGGAAGTCAAGTCTATTGAACGTGCAGAGCCAATGACACCAAATTTTGAAGGGGTAATCGAATTTGGATCTGCGTCAAATCGTTCAGGACGAAGATAGCGTACCAATTTGAGACGGTATGTATGTCGAATAAACTGATACGTGTATGGCTACGAAATCCGAGTGGCTGAGGCAGACACAAGACAGGCCTAGAATTTAGGCTCTATTCGACGTACAACTTAACGGTGGGATCTGAAAACAACAAAGTGGTAATTCAGTAGAACAACAGTAATAAAACTAAGATAGATAGAAAATACCAAATGGACATGACATGCTGTTCGCTTATCTGTAGTATCAACGTGACATCTGCAGTGGAGTTTATCCATACGTATTCAAAGAGGTAACGTAATGCTTGGGTGTTACCCGATTATGCGTTAGTTTTGCCCTTATTTTCCACGTGGGTTCTCTGTGGGTAAAGGCATTGGTTAGTGTCCAGTCTGCTTTTTTCAGAATTTTAACTCTTGGTATATCAAGTGAGCTCCCTGGTACGGCTGGTTGTTTCATGGTTTCGGTCAAAAGAAGAACACGAATTCAGAAGTCACGCCTCAGATATGACCAAATTACAGACCAGTTTTAATTGATTGTTTTGTTTTGCCTGTGACTAACTCAGTAGATTTAAGATCCAATGCTATTCGCCCATCGTCCGGCTCGAACGTGAAACTTCGAATCCATAATCAATGCATCTATCACACAAATGTCTTAGAATTTTGTAATTTTAGTTTATTTTTGTGGCGTAGTATAGCAAACACGACCGAGTAGGACTTCCCGGTTGATGCCAACGAGATTCACCCATCGGATGATTTCGGGTAGTGGGTGATATGGCTAAGTGCGTCGGTAAGTGACGTAGTTTCATTAGAGCCTTAATTATTCATGATTTTCATTCATAATTTCTCAGTTCGTTTGTTCTGTATGATTTTCTGTTCGTTTTGCCCTCGAATCGACGAATAAATGAGGTCGACACCGAAACACAGCAGTGCCAAAGGAATGGTTGAAAGAACAGAACTGACCGTCTTTGATTACGACAAGAAGGGTCAAAAAAGCAAATATTATTTGTTAGTGATCAGCGAATTGTCAACCTTGAGAACAACTGTATCTACTGTCTCATGCAGTGACCAGTCTTTCGTCATGTCTTTCTAGTTTTCTCTGTAAGTCGTCTGTAGGTCGCTTGAGTGTGCTTGCTAGCTGAAGACCGGGACGTCCAATCCTTAGTTAAATCACGGTAGTTTTATTGTTTGATAACGCGCTTATGAAATAAAACTAGAACGGCGTCAACACTATTTTATGGTGGCTCTTAGGCGCACAGGGTGGTGCACAGACGAGGAGCTAATGTTCACACAGGTATTCATTCAAAGTATGGGTCCGATACATGTATGACAGAAACGTTGTAACTTATGCATTCTGACTGGGAAGTTGTTAATTGTGCATCCACAATTTTACTTCTTATTGTGAGAGATGTTTCATTCACCCAGGTTCACCAATTTTGTCAAACCATTTGAGGACAGCAGACTTTCTGGAATTATGTTGTTCATCCGCACGTCTTCATTTTGCGGAACTTAGTGGATTCCCGGACATTTGGGTACACTTCATTAAATTTGAAAGAAATATGCATGGATTTCCTGGTCATCAGAATGAATTTCGTTTGATTTGATTTTGGATTACTGTCGTCTCGGCTACAAACTTAAAAAAAGAAAAAAAGAATACAAATGCTGAAGCATAGTCCAAATCAGTTCTAATAAGAATGCCTTCTCCGTGTTGTTTATCTTCGTGATAACATGTTATGCCTTCACGGTCAAACCACTCAAGACTACATCAACCACTTCGTCAGAGACGGAAGAACGAATGTAAAATGTTTTGCTCAGATTGTTTGGTTGCTACAAAATTCCTGAGTTGAACCTAACCATCGATGTTTGTTTCTGATTCCCTGTGACTGAGTATAACAAAATGAATAATGCAGATCGCACAAAGAAGAAAATAGAATAAAGACTCCGAATAATGTTCATAACTAGTTGTCGAAAAGCTACTAGCAATGCACCGTGCTTCTTGAGCTGGGAAAATGTTTATCTTAAATCCAATAGACGTCAAAATACACGTTAGTTGAAGATTGAACTAAACATCTGTAACAAAAAAACAAAGGCACGAAATGTGCACGGTCTTCCGAAGATTTTAGATCGGACACAGGCATACGCTGCCGCATTATTTGGGGCCATACGGGACTGTTAGTCGCAATGTCTCTTTTAAATGACAGTTGATATTTCGCTCAAATATTTTTGACAGCATTGACAACCGACTGTCTGTGTGTGTTTGCATGTAAAATGGTGTGTCGAATAACTTCAAATATCAAACCACGAAATTTGAAGCACGTTTCTGTCCACTCCTACATGTATTTCCTCTCGCAGGATGAGACGCTAAGCCGTGGTAGACATCGACTGCAATTAAAAAAATGCTCTTTAGCAAACTTCGGTACGATAGGTCGGATAAGTCCATATTAGTCTCGTTTTATCCCCGCCAACTGGAAAGCAAATTTTGGGCGAGTTGGGCAGCTATGCCCATTGGTTAGTCTGCACTATTTCATCTGACCTCCAGAACCTTTTTCACAAACGCTCGTTATTCAGTGTTTTTTGTGCGCGCTGAAAATTTAGTTGCCTGTTTTTGCAGTTACGTTTCTACGTGCTCGAGAAGGTTGGATGTTCTGATGTTAACTTATATTTTTTGTACTAACTGGTAGCTGCTGACCTTTAAACTCTGCACACACTCACGTCACCTAGTGCATCGTTTGTCTTTTTTGAGTGACTTTGTTCTCGTGTTTGCTTGATGGATAGCTTCTGTCGGATGATCAAAGATTCACAATCTAGCGGCTCATTATTATAATTATTATTTACCTGATATGCTTTCAATAAATTGTACATACTTATGTATGAATAAATGAATGTTGTTACCTCTTTTCATTGTCTTTCAGCCTTATCATGTAAACATTACTCATTGGATCAGTGATTCAGTGGATTGTTCTTTGCTGCTGACTCTGTTTCTGGTTAGCTGATCGACCGACCTGTCTTCTCACTAGTCAGTCTCCGTCCCCTTTTCGAATGAAACTGAATGGTCATTTTGGATATAACTTGCAGTACCTGAAAACGGGTTCTGTTTAGTAGTTTTTTATGCCTCATACCACACGACCGCCTCGGGGGGAGTCCGATTCCGTAAGAAAACCAATCATCTCAACGGGGTCAATGCAGTCTCACCATCCCCCGGGGGGCGGTTCTGATGTCTCCTCGGGGGCTGGAACGCGACGAAATGCGGGTGGCTATTTACTACCCCAGCCCAGTTGTTCCCGTACACACACTACTGCAACTAGTGGAATTGCTGCACCCATATGGTTGTCAACCAGTGCACGACCGTTAGGAACCGGGCCAAATTTGATGTCATCTGGAATGCCTCGTGTGACGTCACCGCCGCAGCCTCCACCATTGCCACCGCCGCCACCAAGTCCACAACTGGTCCCGCTGAAGGCGAGACTTGCAAGATCAAAGTCTATCGCTTCACCGACCGCCAATTCAGCAATACGAACCGATCAATGGATTAGCGGGAGTGGTGGTTCACGTAGACAAGAGCCGTTATCTGTACTGGCTCGTCGTACAGCATTCGGACATGGTCCATCCAAATCGTTGCGCGAGTCCAGTTCACCGCCGGATCCAGATCATTCAAGATCGCTACTGAGAGGTTAGTCTGTCTTTTTTACTACGTGCTCGTACAGGATCGCAATGTAAAGGACTGATGTGAAGTTCTGTAAAAGATCACTGTATTATGAGGAAGAATTGTTCATTGTAACATGGACACTTGGAAAAGCAAGTTTTACACATCAACAGGTCAGGTTTGATAGTGAACCAACCTACAGTGTCTCTCATTCATATCCAGTAATCTACTTCGCACGCACATATCTACCCAATATGGGGGGTGGAGATATTTTATGCCACCCCTCAGCTAATTTGCAGCTTTCAGTGAAGGAGACGAGGATTTTTGTGCCAACTGGTTCCCTTGTAAACAGTAACAGAATCATTCATTTCATTACAGTTCGTGATCTAAACCAGTTGTGCGTCCACATCGCTATATTATCAGCAAGTTTTCTTGGCTCCTAAAATTGCTTATGGTATGTTTTGTCTGAAAGACAGAATGTTTTAGAGTAGTATTACATTCGGCAGACATCTTATTTGAAGGTAGCGGTTCTTGTTTTCTCACTCTCATTATAAAGTCAACTCTGCGAACACTGTTCAAAGATAAGTCATAAGCTTTCTGGAAGGCCGCCTTATTGGCAAAACCAGCGGCAATTTTCGGCAATCTTTCCCAATACAGTACTACCCGATGTGTGAAGAACTTGGCCCTCAGCTTCAGCTTTCAGTGTCTATTTTGTAGTTTGAGACTGTATCCCCTTGTACCTCATACAGGAGCTTGTACTATCAGATCGCCCACAGCAACACGAGAGAGGTTCTTAATAACCTTGTAGGTTTATGTGAACTATACCAGACATCTTCGGCGTCATAACGAACAATATTAAAATACTAGAGAAGCCGAGCTTAACTTTTTCCTCTCTGTCCTATTACCATCACGACCATCACGACGAGACTGCACCTTGACGTGGTGTGATGGCTTGCGCGCCTCTATGACCCAAAGAGTTGTACAGGATGGCTTCTTTAAGCCGGAGATGCAATCATACCTGACAGGTCAATGGGTAGAGGTCAGCCAAAGTCCAGTCTCCTGGTCCTCCAGGTTGGGGGTCAATTTGAGTTCACAACTCAATCGGCAAAATCAGTGGGAGAATAATTGATCTGAGTAGATAGGGCTGCACTCAGCCATCCCCGCCGCCTTGCGGACAAGTTCTCGTTAGAACTAAAGGCTTTGGTTGAGAACCCTAATCGTTCTCCTGCTTTGTGGCTGGACACCCTAGCAGTACCCGTCCAATATCTCCCATGAACTGCACCAATACAAAGAATTTCATAATGCAATAGTCGTCTCGCAGGGTAATCAGGACCGCACTGCCCATTGCATCGAGTGGGGTGGGTAGTGATAAGTGGGCTACTGCTCAGAGTTCCCTCTCTTTTATTCAACCTTTCTCTTCTGTCCCCAACCACCTCTCTTTGCCCCGTCTATCCACCCATAATGCTCCCACTGATGACACGGTCGATACTTGCAACGATTCACTGTCAAATAAAGTCGAGAATAATCCTCTGTCTGGTAACTCACATTTTCTCAAGCCTCGTCAGCCTCTGAGCCTCTGCTCCTTCAACGTGTGTACACTCATGCAGGCCGGTCAGCAGGGGTGCCTAGCCCTCACGTCAGATTCTCTGAAGATTGATGTTTGCTGCTTAAGCGAAACGAGTATCCAGGATTCGAGCAGTGTAATTCAACTAACTGCTCCTGGTATCTCATCGAGGTATTTCCTGCGTACCTCAGGAGACGAAGCAGCTAGAGCTGTGGGTCAACGTGGTGTAGGAATTGTCTTGAGTAACATGGCTGAGGCTGGCCTTTTAGATTGGATCCCTGTTAACAGTCGCTTATGTGCTGTGAGACTCCAAGGGTCAGTTGACGTTCGAAAGGATAGTTGTGTTAAACGCAATTTGTTTGTGATCTCGGCGTACGCCCCAACGCACTGCAGCTCAGACTTGCAGAAAGATGAGTTCTACGATGAACTCGCCACCCTCGTTCGCAACGGGAAAGGTTTTGACATTGTAGTGCTAGCTGGTGACTTCAGTGTACAAGTTGGCAAACTCAGTGCGTCAGAAGCCTGTTTAGGTGGGCGCTGTGCTTTACCTGCTGAGCGTACAGATAACGGGGATAGACTTCTCCAGTTTTGTGCAGACAATCGATTGTTCTTGTCTAGCACAAATTTCCGACACAGCTCGCGTCTCACAGCGACATGTCGCTCTAACTCTACAGGTACTTCGAATCAGATTGATCATATTGCCGTAAGCTACCGGTGGCGCAGTTCTGTTCAGAACTGTAGATCTTACTGGTCCACGTACGTAGAGTCAGACCATGCATTAGTTTTAATGCGATTATCTGTCCAGCTCCATGGTCATCGTCGCAAACCGCAAACCTGGTTAGCCGTGCAACGCATGTGTGATCCAGAAGTACGCACCCGTTATGAGCAGAAGTTAGCTCATGAGCTAGGATCTACGACGAACAGTAATGTAGATGATCATTGGGCTCATATCAAACGGGCGATGCACGTTGCAGCAGGTTTTGCCTGTGGTCCTAGATCCGTTGTCCATCAACGACACTGGATCTATCAAGAGTCGCTGAGTATAATGGAGCGAAAGCGTCAGCTTTCGAACTGTACGGAGATGAATAAGATGCGGAGAAAGCTACAGTTGCAAGCTACGAAAAGCATTAAGAAGGATCGCGAAAATTGGTGGGTCAAGGTAGCCGAAGAAATGGAAATAGCATCTGCTTCAGGTAACAGTCAAAGACTGTTCAAACTTATTCGTGACACCGGTGGACGGCAAACCCAGGTCAGTGAAACGATTTGCGATAGGAATGGAGAACCCATCCATAGCAAACAGCAAAGGCTTGATCGTTGGGCCGATTACTTCAAAGAACAGTTTAGCTGGCCGCACGCTAGTGTAGTTACTCCTGTATCAACAACTGCTACTCCTTGGGTGGTATCACTTGAGCCCCCATCGGAAGTAGAAGTAGAGTCATGCATTCGATTACTAAGTCAGGGGAAAGCGGCAGGTCCCGACGAACTTCCTCCAGTTCTTTTCAAACTGGGTAGTGAGGCGTTGACAAAATCACTTACTGCCTTGCTCCGTGACATTTGGAACGCGAAGCGTATTTGGTTAATATGGAATGGGTCATTGATTGTTCCCATCTTCAAGAAGGGAATACACAATGACTGCAGTAATCATCGTGGGATTACCTTAATTCCGATAGTCACCAAAGTATTAGCTTCGATTTTGCTGCATCGTCTTACACCGGCTCGCGAGAGGAATGTCCGCGAACAGCAGGCTGGATTCTGCCCAGGTCGAGGATGCATCGACCAGATTTTTACCCTTCGCCGACTACTTAAAACGCGTCACACGCACCGCCGACGGACAATAATGATTTTCTTAGACCTGAAAGGCGTTTTCGATTCAGTTGATCGAACATCGCTTTTCAGTGTTCTTCATCTAAAAGGTATGCCTCAGAAGTTCGTGAACCTAATGAGATCATTGTATTCTCATACTTCTGGCCGCGTAAGGGTTTACGGTGAACTATCCGGTCGGTTCGAAACGACCAGTGATGTTCGACAGGGATGTCCTTTGTCTCTAATCCTGTTCGACTTCGTCATGGACGAAATAATGGACAGTGCGCAGCAAAACCTTCAGGATGTAGGCGTCGAACTAGGAAATAGTGAAAAGCTATGTGACCTAGATTACGCGGACGACGTTGTCTGTTTGTTCGAATGCACGGAACATGTTCAACGTGCAATGGATAATCTCTCAAGAGCTGTAGCTCCATTCGGCATGCGCTTTGCACCTTCAAAGTGCAAGGTGATGTTACAAGACTGGACGTCAACAATTCCGAGTTTGATGCTCGATGGGGAGGTGCTGTCAGTTGTCAACCACTTCACCTAACTCGATAGCTGCGTGACGACGGATGGGAGCACAGTAGTGGAGAAGAGTACGTGGATATCCAAGGCTTGAGCGGCGTACGCTGGACTGAAGCACTTGTGGCGCCGACCTGATATTTCACTGAAGTTGAAAGGTCGTGTATACTGTGCTGCAGTGCGTTCAGTTTTGTTGTATGGTTGCGAAACTTGGAGTCTGCGTGCTGAAGATATTCGTCCTCTTGAGGTTTTTGACCATCGATGTTTACGTAGTATCGCTAGGATTGGGTGGAATAGCCGAGTAAGCAACGATGAGGTCAGAAAGCGAGTATTGGGTACTGATTCAGAGAACGTTCTGTCACATCGTATCCAGCTTAGTAGACTTCGTTGATTGGGACACGTGTTACGTATATCAAACACACGTCTACCCTACTGTGTCCTATTCTCCGTTCCTCCTAGGGAGTGGAAAAGACCACGTGGAGGTCAACAGATGACGTGGTAGCGAGGAATGAAAAAATGTACAGCAGACTTAGGAAAAGTAGGTGCTTCACGTCTTCGTGGTTGGGGTCCAAAGGATCCGTCTACCAGTTGGCTGGAGACACTGAGGGATATGGCATCGAACCGTGAACAGTGGTGATCGTGTTGTCACTTTCTGTCGAATCAGAATGACTGATCGATGTGCGTTTGTACAGTTGGACTGTGTATTCTGTGTGTTGGCTACTAGGGCATTCGTTCCTTTCTCCTCCCTTGTAGGTCCAGTCCCTGTCCATCTTGTATATTCATACTTTCTAATTCAACGTGCAACATGATGAGAAAGGCAGTGGTCAGTGGGGCTCACCCTACTGTTTACCACTGTATGATGATGATGAATTCCTTTTACCATTCAGTTTCAAATCGATGCACCCATGGACATACTATATCTGTCGAATAATAGGATGTCCACACCTGCACTTATTATTCCAGGGAGGGTGTACCATTGCTTTGTACAATGGAACGAGCACTTCTACTTTCCTGCCTGTGACTGATGCATAGCATAATTGTTACTTCCGCTGTCTTTTTTGCTGCCACCTGACATTGTCAAAAAGAATTAAAGTCCTGTATCAGTAAAACCTAAATGTAACTGCCAGCTCATTCGAATATTTCCTAATGACTTCTTGATATTTAGTTTTCTCTGATCTGTAGTCCTTCTCAACACGTTGGCGCAAACGACCACGTCTTATCGTTACTCACGGATGAAGTGTTATCACGTGTACAGTAGGCGTGATTGGTTTTTGCCGATCTCAACCATCTATGGCGCCGGCGTGACTTCTGATTGTCTGTCAAGGGTCGAATGTACACTGCGGCGGTCAAATTGGTTCCATTATACGGTTCAGAAACATGACCGCTAAGGGTAGAAGATAGGCGGAGACTGTCGATGTTCGAGCATCGATATCTCCGGAGCATTGCCCGAATATGGTGGGAACACCGTATCAGCAATGCTGAGGTTGGACATAAGGTGTTAGGAACCAGAGATCAGTCTGTGTATCATGTACTGAATCTAAATAGGTTAAGGTGATTGGGACATGTGGTACGCATGCCCAACAATAGACTTCCTCGGTGTACGCTGTTCTCGGAGGCAGGTAAGGTAATGGTTGGAAGGTAGGTCGAGATGGTCAGCACATTACATGGCAAAAAGGTTTGAAAACCTTGATCAGTGGACTTGGCCAAGTAGGATGTGTTAGACTTCCGTGTTGGGGTCAACGTGATCCGCTTACCAAGTGGTTGGAGACATTAAATGATATGGCTAGGTGTCGCGGCCAGTGGAGTATTTGTATTCGAACTCTGTCTTCGTCTTTATAGTTTCCACTTCTTACTTTGTTTTCGGCTTTGTCTCCATTTATGGTGCCGCTATTTTTGTCCTCCACTGGACGACGCTGGAAGGCAGCAACCGAAACCAGAGCACTGAAGTGCGAGGTTAGTGGTCGACTGAACTTCACTTCACTTCAGTGTTGTTCGTTTCGTAAAGAAATTTGGGTAGAAAGAGCAAAGAAAAAAAATTGAATGTGATGTCTGGGGAGGAGAGATTTGGTTATTCTATTAGCACACACACAGTTGCAACAAGAGATAATTCATTCAGCATCCTATGAGTATAGATTCTATCGAATGTACTTTATGTACACATGATTATACATCATTCGATATGCAATTATAAGATTTGATTTAGATGCCCTGTTGATATAACTTGCCCACTTTGGTTGTTTTCCCCCTAATCGATGATGTTCGTGGTAAAACCAGCCCCATTTCACAGCTTCACTCTGTACTTTGACGGTATACACCCTTCCTAAAGGCGACCACACCGTTGTTCAAAATGATCAAAATTGCTTATGTTACGTAGAAGCAGTCAATATCTGAAATGTTCATGACCGTTTCGTAGAGGATTAGGAAACTTCATAGAATAATTTTCCATACAAAATCAACCTGACACTCCCTACTGAGAATCGTGTAAAGTATTGCGGAATTCGTCATGATTGTTTGTTCAGTGCCACCACCAGAGTACGTCCAAAAAACCGGGCAGGGATTCGAGCCTGAAGAGTGCAACACTGAACTACCACCTGTCTCCCATTATTACAAAATGAACCGTCCTCATTCGGAATAGATGTGGTTTTGCGTGGTATTATGAACGGTGACGACTGTGTTCTACACAGTCGCCACTCCTCTTAATTTCTTTCTTTCGGTATTATTTGATCAAGTCATTCTTTTCCGACCAAGACTGCTCGTTTGGTAGGTACTGAATCTTTCACGAAAGCGAAAATTGAATCGCTTGTGTGAACACAGAAGAACAAAGAATTTCATGTGATGGCGTTCCCCACAGTTCTTTCCAAAGTAGGTGGTGGTTCTGTTTTAGAGTCTACTACGGCCCCGTCACCAACTTGTTCGTTGCCTCTCATTGATTCCGTCTAATTGAAAAGTTCACGTGCCGTTTTTCTATAAGCATCATATCACAACCAAAGTTTTAGTTTTGGCCCTTTCGATGGTTTTACCGTCTTGTATCAGTTCTTGAGTTGAATACCCGGAAATAGTAAGCGTTCCGTCCAGGTTGCGGTTGAATCTATCGAATCTTTCGTCTGTAATAAGTATTCGAATCATATTTCACATATCACTAACATACAATCATTGTTGTGCTCTGTCTCAAAAGGGTGTTTTATCTGGATTACCGGTCAGGTTGATTCAGTTCAGGATGCCAGTCGCGAATCGGCCAACGGCGTAAAAGTGCTGTTGGTAGTAGTACTCCGACGGTGTCATATCAATGCAGCATACACTGTCTGAAAAAACCCACATCAGGACCCAAGGTTATTTACTCACAGGTTAATGCTAGATGACATGAACCCCTCCATGGTTGATCATCTCATGTGCTTAGGTAAACACCAAACAGACAACATTGCTACCTTGCAAGAGTTAATGCCAGCCATGTTCATGACTCGCGTAATGAATTGTTGACCGAAACACCTGTGGCGTTAGCCTGAAGCTTCACTCAAATTGGTAGGTCGTGGTCATTGTGCTGCAGTTCAGACAGCTTTTCTCGGAATTTGCTTGGACATGACTTCTGCAGACATTACATTTCCGAAAATGGCTGTCCTTGAAATCCAGCTAAGGTCAGAGCAGACGACACGGTTCGTTGTATTGGGTTAATACATCGGATTTCTGATTTATGTTCAATATTCCATTATCTTGTATAATTTAGGTAAGTTGAGGAAAAAGCCGTTTGCAGTATTGTGCCTTGCGTGCAATTATTTCATCAAAGTGAAATAAACATGGATGTTAACAGATGACATGGTGAAGAGACATGCTGGTTGGGATTGTCTGGACACATTCTTCGGCCGGAAACTTTCCCTAGTATTCAACCCGTGTTCGTTTATTCTGCTTCCTCTGGTAAACTCCATCATACTGTTAGCACAGTTTTAAGGGCTTAGACTTTCATCCTCAAACATGTTTTATGACTTCTTGATCAAGTTGATACGTTTTCTCGACGGTATTTGTTTTCTATTGCCGTTGTTGTTGTTGTTTGCTGCGGATTTTCTGTAGAACACTTTCATCCCATCCGAAATAGTCTGGTAAGTTGTTCATCCGTTACCACTGCCTACACCCTCGAAAGCTTTTTCACCTTCGTTGTTTTCATTATTATTATTATTATTATTATTATTATTATTATTATTATTATTATCTTTTTTGTTGTTGTCGATGTGTTTCGTTGCTTTGCTTCTGGTTCTGTATTCGTATCTCTTCGACGGGCTGCTATTTGAATCATCTTCACGAAAATTTGGAGGGTTGAATGAAGTATTTCTATTTTTCCTCAGCCTTTTTCTGTTTTTAAAATTGTTCTTATATACTTCGGATCAAGTCTCTTTTTTAAGATACAGGGTTCTTTATTGTGAAGCTCATTATGTTCGGTGCTTTAAATTTGGAGTTATCTTTTATTACCTGTTTTTGTTACTGTCGTTGCTGTTGTTATTGTTGTTGTTGCTGCTGCTGCTAGTGCTGTATCAAACTGTTCCAACATGTATGAAACCAGTCGTTTGTCAAATGGGGACTGGGATGAGAGGAGGGTTTCCTTTTCAGTTTGCAGAACCATTGAACTCACAGAATGATGCGGCAGCTTTGATTGCTCTTTCTCACCAAAACTCGAATGGGAAAATAATGAGTAAAACTACAGTTGAATAAATTTGACTGGAGGAGGTTGTTGATAGCGTCACTTAATTGTGTCTTCACGCGTCACGGGGATAAATCTCATGGTTGTTCGGCGCGGTCCTCAAGGTCCTCTGTTAGATTAGGCATTCAGTTTGAATAGGTTACGATAATGGCTAGTAGTGACTAGTTTTGGACTCAGCAGACATAAAGTCTCTTATCTTTTATCTCTTTATATACTTCCTTTTTGCGTAATATTGATACAATATTTCAGGAAACGGGTTGCGGTCAGTTAAAGGCTTGTAACTGGGGACAGTAATCGGCGGTGAAAGCAGGATTTGATTCCGGGACTGGAGGGTTTAAAATCCATCGTGATAACCGCTCGACCACCGCTGGTCACAACCCATGAACTCGATCCTATTAGACTTTTCAGTTGGGGTCGATAGGGTCTGTCCGCCGCGGCCGGCTGGTTGGTATCATTTGCCAACGTGTCCGCGTGCAACGATGACCAGTGAAGCGCTTGGGTTCTGAAATAACTTCGCATTTCATGTTTTCCCCGGTCTTTTCATTCCATGTACTTTGGCTCATTTCTCGGGTCACTTAAGTGCGGGGCTAATAGTCCATGGAAATAAAATAAACCGCCGTCCACATACGGTGATGGCCCGTGATTCCAGTATCTTGTCTATCAAGCAATCCCTTTGGGAGGTCGCTCGTTTTGCTCCTTTCCAAGAAGTGTTGCCTATTTGAAGGCCATATTGGATGATGTAGCTACATTCGTCCGTGCATGAGAGGTTGTCTTTTGATAGTGACACTTGGTAGATAAACCAGGTGTCGCGGGTAATTTACAGTGCTTTTGAAGATTATCGAGACGCTTTGGGACGAAAATCGATGTCTACTGGAATAACTCATGATTTTCCTAGAATTGCTTATGCACAGCGACATTTTTGGCTAATTTAAATTATTTTTATAAAATCACTCGAATAATCACATCCACACCAGTCTGGTTATTCCAGATGGTATACCACTAATTGTGGATCGGATCCATTCAATGTTTTCCTTGTGCTTGAAGACAGTTTTTACAATTTAGCTTCACTTCTCATTCTTCGTTTGTCTCTCTCTGTCCCCCTACTCCCCCACTCCGAAAAAAGGCTCGTCAATACCGTCCACTGCCTCTGCGAAACCAAGTGACTCAGTCGAAAATGTGCCTTTTTCTACCACGGGTGTCTTTCCCCCAATCACTCATTCGCGTGAACGCAATCCTATCACCGTGTGTCTAGCCAGCCTAGTCTTTCTCGTCGTATCCGCCGTGATCGCGACCGTGTTCTCCACTCTGATTCTTCCACTCTGTCTTTTAGCTGCCCTAATCCGTCGGATCGGCTTGTGTTGGGCTAATTTTTGTTGGTTTCCATCTACCACGCTGTGCTGTCGATGCTGTCGGCCACAGCGTCGCCTAATCAACTCAAACAATTTGTTTCATCTGTTCATTGCTCGACTATATCCAATCCCAAACGGAGACGATACAGAGGCTAATATGACTTGGTGCCGGTGCGAACCGATAAGTAATCCTATCGGACCCGCACAGACTTACTACGCGCTGTCTGCGGCCGAGCTTCGGTGGCTCCCACCCGTGCCCACGTTATCAATACCATCATCATTACAACAAACACTACGGTCACCGTACCCAAGTAAATCCCAATATCTGAACTGTTCCTCTTTGGAGAACAGTATGCCTTTGTATTGTGCAGAAAACCCACCGCTTATCCTGATATGTTTACGATTCGGTGCTCCAGGAGTTCAGTTGACCAAATTGCGTGAGGTGATTGCCACACGACTTTTCCCATTTCAGTCCACTCCATCCTCATTGGCTTCCAGTACGCATGAATCATGTCTTAGTGACAAATTCAATCTTGGTGGCCCCGGGACCAGTGAGTCTCATCCACGGGCTAATTCTCTCACCCCACCCGGAGACGCACTGGTCCGTCTCACTCAGTGTCTGACCTGTTTGTCTACTGGTTACGCATGGCAACCGTGTAATGCGTTTCGAATAGATGAACACGTTCTACCCGTTCCGGCCACATGCTTGTCCGAAGCGAGTGACAAAACAACTAGATTTGTTCACTTTACTACGTCGGATTCACTACGAGATGGTTGTCCAGTTCCTGTTCGTGTGGAGTCGGTGGTTTCCGCTATTAGTCAACTCCCATTCCTCATTCACCGACCGCTGTGGCAAGTCTACCTGCTGGAAAAATTCCAAGACGTAAGTCACCGCGTGAGCAAGTGTCGTTAATTTCGAAATAAATTGGGTTAAGGAGTAGTTAAATAATGGATTCAAGACGGATTATTCAGGTTAATTTACTTTTTGACTCTCGTCTACCCTCTCCTCAGTGTCAGTATCCTAATTTGTTCGCTAGATGACGAAAACATTGCTAAAGTATGAAAGCTTGTATGAAGATATATTGAGACCCGTTTTCATTGGGGTGTTTTCTTTTTTATGGGCCTCATTGCACCCAAAAATATGTACAACATTACACACCTCGTCACTTTTGAAACGCCAGCGTCCTGTTGTAATGAGATTGAGGTGACTCTATCTTTATATATATATATATATATATATATATATATATATATATATATATATATATATATATATATATATATATATATATATATATATATATATATATATATATATATACTGAAATCCTTGACTTTCAGATCCACCCACCTACACTTCATCATCCAGTCGTACTTCGTTGTACCGTTCCGCTCCTCCTTTATTATCGAATTATGGTGTCGCTTGTAGTTATTCATTCAGAGGGAGTGGGGAAGGAGAGAGACTCCCACTTGATTTATTTCACAAATTCCATCGCAGTCGCCAGTGCCTACTTGAATTGTTTACCCTCTAGAATGTTTATACATTCCTTCATCATTTATTCCCCTTCCTTAGTGTGTTCTACTCTACCCGTTGCCACTCGCAAAAGAATAAGATGGTACATGCACACCTTTGCGTTCTTATTGTCATATTAGCATACGAAAATTCTACTTTTTCTTTTTTCTCGCTTGCTTTCTTTGTTGGACTGTCCTATCTTTGACCACATTCACCCATCTTCCCTGAAGTTTATCGGGCAGACTGAGATCTTCCCGTTTCAAAAATCCTATTTCACCTTCAAAAGCCAGTTAATTACTCCTGTACATAAACACATGTGGATTTAATTTGGAGGTATTTCTTTTCAGAAATGTAGTAGTTGTGTCGCTTAACGGGGTGGAAAAAACGTGAACTAAAAAATTGTGAGAGAATAAGAACGCTTTTGGCGAGTGATTGTTGAACCCTCGCACCAACCTCGCCCCGCACCCCTGTCTTTCATTTTTCCATTCGATTGGCAGCATAGTACATATTGTCGGTATCTCAACTGTGTTTGCAAACATTTGATGTGTATCTCTGACATACCAGTCGGTTTTCAGCGGGAATAACCAATCACAGCATTTTTCATCGTACATTTCAAGGTCTGCTTGGATGTTGGATAGACACTGGTAGAAAATTGATGGACAGATAGATTACTTGGTATGTCACCTAGTAGACAGATGGACATGCCCATACTATACCGGGTCTAGTGGACGATAGTTCCGTCGGGATGTTGGGAATAAATGGTTAGAAGAAAGGTGCACGATGGTCAGATGTTAGTCGTAGTCGCTTGATTTCAACCTTAAAATCTCAGCATGAATGATCAAAGCCAAGTTCGGGCTTACAACGGTTTTTCATTCGAGTTCACCGCGAGACGTGATGTTTCTCGAGGTTATCTCCCCTTCTTTTCTATTTGAATTCGTTATTAATATGGTTCTAGAGACCGCCGCTCTGTCGTGTGAGGATAGACTGTAAAGTGTCAGACCTTGAGTATGCGAACGACAGTTTTTCTGAGTGAAGATCCGGGTAAGTTGCAAGCTTTTCTGAACTGCCCGAACAACTGCAATTTCCGGTATGCGTCTTGCCTTTTTAAAATGTGAGATTCTATTACAGGACTGGGTTGGTTCAACATCAAATCACTCGGTATCTGGTGAGACTATAGACCCAGTAGATAAACCAGCTGCAATTTACCCGGAGTCGGATGTTGGACAAAACGTCACCGGTTATGTAGAAGACGCTTCTGGCTTTTGCCAGCCTCGATCATTTGTGGCTTTAACTTGACATTCGTCTATTTATCAAGGACCATATGTATGCCGCAGCAGTCACACCATTTCTTTCATCTAGTTCTAAAGGTGACCGCTGCGGATGGAGGACACACGAGGATTATCGTTATTTGAACAGTGATGTCTTCGTAGCATTACTCTAATCTGGCGGGAACACCATTTTCATTACATACTTGCGCATGAGTATTTCAAAGGCCCACAGAGCTCTTAGGGATAACTGGAAACTAGATCCTGAGGCTTGCAGTGGAGAACCACATAAGGTCCCAATAGATCAGGTGTGATAACTGGTCGGACCGCATCAATGATGCACACGAAACAAATGATTTCCTGAAATGGAATACTTGAGGTTATCAGGTCGAAGTTTTCCAGATATGTGCTCCACAAGTCCCCGGATAGAATACCTCTGCATGCAATGTTCGCTGAAGCGCGTATTGGTTGGAAGATGAGTAAGGGTGGTCAGTCCATGGAAGAAGGGTATGAAAAGCCTGACGGTTGGACGTGACTTTCCGGGTAGGTTCAAGAAACCCATCCACTCGGTGGTTAGATACCCTGGAATATATGGTTAGTTTTCGTGATCGGTGGCACTCTCGTATTCACAATCTTAATTTAACAGCTTGAGGGCGCCACTTGTAATTATCTTACTCTTGTTTGCCTATTTTTGAATAAGGCTGTCGTTGAGAGATAGGAACCACAGCCACTGCACCCAGCGCCTGGTTAATGGTTGTTTGAATTGAACTGGACGGTCTCATCCTTAGACTAAAACGAACGCCGAATTCGGTGTTCGGTCCTAGTTAGAATTACCGAAGATCTTTTTGAAAACTCGGCCACACCGACGGTGTGCTAGTAGAAGGATGCCAATGAAAACCGTGAGTTACAAATTCATTCAAGTTGAACTAATCTTATTGGAGATATGCATAAGCGGTCGATAACAGTTGCTCTGTAGAATTTCGTCTCTACATGTATTGATATATATTCAAGTTGACTAGTAGTTTACTTTCATATATTCAATAAACACTCAATGATTCGAACCAATTTCGCAAATTAAAAAACTTGTAAAGAAGTGCTCTGATGTCGCGTTTTATTATACCAACGCAGTCTAGTGGAAAATGAGATCAATGGAGACAGCACGACTGAATAGACAGAAAGAAGAAAGACAAAGTAAGAAATTAATATCTGAAAATAGTGTCCGTACGCGAATTCGCCACTGGGTCATGTCGATACATGGTCACAAAATGTGCGTACCGCGTTCGGATTAACGTGATCTCAAATTGAGTGCTTTGTCGATTGACCCACCTGGGGTTCCCAACATTTCGCTGGCCCCTCACCCTTATTGAGAACCTCTCCTTGGTCAAGCAATGAATCCGAATCAAACTGAATGCGATTTTTTGATTCTGGGTTTATTGTCGGGGAGAAACGAGCTATAATGGCTCATAAGGTTCAAGAACGACCTCAGTGGACTGATATCCCTAGGAGGAGGTGTTCTCGTAATAGCTTCAATATTTCCTGGGTGTGGACGGTGTACATGTTTGTCACTGATAAATTCGAGGCGCTTTGCCGAAGACATGAAGATCGTACACCGGTCTGTGTGCAAGCGAAGCCCGCATTCTTCAAGTCAAGTCAAGTATTTGATTTAAACACCCTGGTGGTGAATATTCAGCAGTACGCAGCTATACTCACAACAAGTACACAAAAAAATGCAGCTTTTATAGCCACAAAAGATAACAATGATAAGGGGTGATTTAGGAACTACGTCACGGAACGTTGTCTAAGTTCGGCATCAATGTTTACAGGACTACATAAAAAACGATCAAGGTAAGGGAAAACGGAGGACCATTAGGCGGTTGTGCGTGCATGTCATTTTTGAATTTAGCGTAGAACGGACCGTAAGCGCTGCGATAATTTATCCGAACTCGATCCTATTGCAACGGGGAATGCTGGGGCGAGGGAATGGCGTGAATATCGACGCAAACGGACGAACCAAACGAGGGCCACCGACAGGAGAACAGACGGCGAATATGTTGGAGGCGTCCCGAAGCAGGCAAAAGGAGGCATACGGAGTACCAGAGAGGAAGTAGCGGGATCTCCGGAAACCAGAAAGACAGCCCAGGTGAGGGGCTTCCGATCGAGCCGTCAACTGAGACAATCGGACCAACCGAAGGGAAATGACCCCCACGAGAAGCAAGCCATCGGCCACGGGCAACTGGCCAGAACGCAGCCGAAGCGCTCAAGCAGCGGCAATAGCAATCTTGGTGCCGCGCAGTCTGGAAAAGGTCCTATATAAACGATTATATGTGTTTCATGATTTGACTTGTTTGGCCGGTGACATACAAGTATCTTGCCATGTGTTGTCATTCTTGTTACACTATGACGAAAATGTGATCGGGAAAGGTAGCAGCTCTATCGATACATGACAACATTGGGCCTGTCATTTGTTTAAGTACGGAAAAAGCCCTTGATTACCTTCAGAAAGTGAAGTGTAGGCCAACATATGTTTTCGGTGATTTCATTCTCAAGTCAATTACCAATCGATTGACTAACGGACTACATGTGTACTCTTCTTCTCCTACTTTGTTTGCATATGAATGTGATTGTGATTGGCTTGAGAACCGAATCCCCGAGACCATTTGTTCATCTACGCCTTGGTTTTTGATTTTTTGAAACATTATTAGAACCATCTTACCACCAAGTGGCAGGCGGCTGTACTGAAATAAGCCATGATGGGCGTTGATAGTTACGGGCTCCTAATAAACCTCGGAAATATCGATCTGGCAATAACCATTAGAAAGATCCAGCTGAGCGTAACATGTTCTCCCGTTGAGCTTCGCGAATAAGTCTTCCGGCACACGAAACAGATATTAGTATGTTTCGAGTGCATCAATAAGGTCAGCAAAAACATCAGCTCAGATACAAACTTTGCCATTTATTTTTTTGACTACGACGACCGGAACAGTCCATGCAGTATAATTTAATGATTAGAAAACTCCATCTATTTGAATGCGATTCAGTTCTGATTCAACCACGGGAAGCGCAACAGATGCTACTGGTAGTGTTCACCGGCAGATTGATTTGACATCAGGGCGAAGATGAAAAATCACCGTCGACACCTTAAATTCATATGTAACTGAAGCACTAGTTATTTTTGTACATCATTGAAATACATGGGTCACGTTGCTGAGCGATTCACTTGCTTCATTATACACAAAATACGTGAACGGAGTCAAAAATGTTGCGTCCTTTTAACTACACCGCGCAATATCCCATTATTATTCTCGATGACAACGGCTCTTCTATCCATTTTCTCTTGATCCAATCTGAAGCCAAGTTTGAGTTGCTGTCAATTCAATCCCAAGGTAGCCCTCTTGTCTTTTTTCAAAAAGTACAAGGTCCTTCCCAAAATCATTTCGATGACTATCATGCCACTTGCAAATGAGTTTGAACCTTGTAAGTGAAAATGAGAAATTGTTTGTGCAAGAGATGACGCTTCTAAAACTACGTCACCCAACGATTTTTCTGCACAAATTTTCTAGCTCGACATCTGAAGTAAACATGAGGCCATCATCGGTGCTTTTTTCATTTCATAACCATGCATGAGTGCAAAAGAAAAAGTGAATCGCATAATCAGTCGAACCTCTTCATTGTCATGGAGAATTGACAAGCGTGTTCCTGAGATTTTATGTGAAACCACGTACCGTTTCGGTGGGTCAGATGTGGTGACGTCGCGGGTGACAATCTGCCGCTGAATTCGACCGACAGTGGTGGGGCACAACGGTCAAATGGCAGTTTCTTTTTGTAAATGAGCAACACAATATTTAAAGTAAAAATATAACAATCTCGAACTCGGGCGTCCAGTTGGATTTTCTGCCCTGACCGTTGACCCCAATTATATCGGACTGCCCACAAATGTCCGATCAGCTGAAAAGTCAGGCCTCGTATAATGTGGCAGATACAATAAATAATCTTTGACTTCCTTTTTGTTAGATATACAACAATGTACTGTATTTCTGGAGAGAGACCGTGGTCAATCATCGGCTTCGGAATAAGAAAGTGACCGGTAGTGTCAGGAATCGAGCCCGGGACGTCATGGTCCGAACTCTACAACTCTAAAATTTAAGCAGTTAGTTGCGGCAAATATTGGCCATTTATCCGCTCAGTTTATCTAAGGCCCACCATTTTCTCGTGTGACCCAGAGCTGGTTAGTCTCAAATTGAAACCACCTGCATCTTTGTGGTGGTCAGTTAGATTACTTTCCCTTATTATTTGGCTCTTGGTATTATGAACCCAGTCGCATTTGGCGACATACAAACTTACACAAGGCAGTAGCTCACACATGTAATAGTGTCACTTCATTTGCACCGTATTTCACTGGGGGTTTGTTCTCCCTCCCTCTCAAATTAGTCTTCTCATAGCTTTTTCCTCTGCTTTTTTATCCCCCACATTATTTTACTGCTACACGTGGGTGATTTCGAACAGTGCAAACTGAAAATTGAATTGCAGTTGTGGGATTTTCAGCCAAAGTAATCTGTCATCCGATCGCATAGTGCGATTAATTTATCCCATGAAGAGCTTGTGTTGTCAACTCTATCCTAACCCGCTTCATCGCTGCATCCACCCACGCATCCAGTCTTCCCGACATCTATCATGCATCCAGTTTGTCGAACCTCACACTTATCCACCTATCTGTCCTTCTCTCACCCGAACGCGATTGCGAGGTTGGCAATAAAAAAAGGGTGTGGAATGTGAACCCCCTCATATCCTCCGTGGTCCTCTTCCCATAGCTCACGTGAACGTCACTCGGTTATCTTTTCCAGTAAATAAAACAAGCAACTTTGGCTATGAATTCTGTCTTAGTTGAAAATTCATTTTTACCGAGGCGGAAAAGCCATCGTTCCGTGCGAATAAGCTAGCGGTAAAGTTGCTAATTACTGTTCATGCCAGTAAGAAAAGTTGGTTCCTGATCGGGAAGCAACATCGGTGTTACTTGTGTGTATGTTTGTTGTGTTCACGCTGAAATTTTCCTTGTTTGTGTGTCTGTGTTGGAGGGATGTGAGTTTCTATTTAGAATTTGAAGACGCGTGGACTTCGAAGGTTTGCGGTCGAGCGCTCGGGAAAGAGACACATTGTCATTCCGGTATTATTGATATGCCCGTCATCTGCATACCGATGTTTTTCATCTCAAAATGTCGTTTTGCCTAGCAGATTTTGTTTCTCACGCCCGTGTTTTGGTTTCCTTTTTTACCCCAACCGAGGCTTTGACGTTTATCTGACATGCACGGCCTGTGCCTCAGTAATGTATCTCTTGTGCAAAAGGAGAAATCTGAAACTACGTTTTCCTTTAACCGTTCGTTTGGCTTTTTTGTGTCTTGGTCTCTTGTTGCTGTTCGTTCACTTCTAGTAATAGTAGGCTATATCATTACTGACAACTATTTCATTCCCTAATATAAGTAGCAAGAGATTTGTTTTATATATGATGTGATACATCATGCAGTATCAACTGTTTGTAGTTTGTTGGTCACGGACTGCCTTCGTTTCAATTGGCCCCGTGCGGGGAAGTCGTCCATCATAGGAGTCAGCTTGTGCGCAGGTAACGGGTTGTTACCGTGCAAAAACCAGAGACATTATTGATGTTAAGCCAACCTGTTAGAGCCTGTTTAATTAGCCTGACTCAGTCGATCATGCAGGGTTTTGAGTCCCAGTGGGGGCGAGGGGGGGGGGGGGGCGGTAGATGTGTGTTCAGCCGATGGTTCCCGATAAGGACGGAAGAGCTGTGCAGTATTGATTTTCGTCGAACATCGTGCTCATTATTGCTTATGAAAAAAATAATGCCTATTACCTAATTGCGTTAAACCGTCGCCCTGTGACTGATTTTTAGCACACTATCACATCTTCCGTGGAACCACCAAATCTGTTTTGTCGAATAGAAAGTATCCCTCAACTCAGCTGACTGTTCGGTTCTCTGACACCCTCTCTCAGTGGAGAATGTACACCAGAGGAATTCATCTCTTTTTTGATCTTCAAATATGAAAAGCCGAAGCCGAACTGGTGATTCATCAGCATTGGCCTCTATAGCACTTCTTTTTCAATTTGAGGTAACTCTGAAAATTGCTGTATCCTCGTGTGAGAACAGCGGCATCGATCTGTGGTCAGACGTGACGTGTTTCTGGACAAAGATTCAGGTTCGGAGCAAGTTTTATTAGATAGTCTAAATAACAGTTTTTCACCATTCGAAGTGTAAACGCTGCCGCTGAACTTGGTTGGCTCTAGATCAATCGTCGCGCAGACAGTTGCTCATGACGGCCGAAGCCAAAGCAGTTCGAATGTTGAACCTGGGATTATGCGACAGCTAGACCCGATCGGTTCCAGGTTCCGGGGTTCCACAGTTCCTTTGGCAATCAGCAGTGCGGTTAAATGTATTTTCATTTTATCATTCTTTGTTGTTAGTTCTATCATAACCACTGGGAAATATATGTTCGGATTGCGTGTGCAGCAACAGTTGTGGTAATTTTGTTCGAATAAGCGATTTGAATCCTCCCGAAGTCCAGTCATGAATTAAAAGACGTTTGACTGAACCGCACCATATGCACGGACTTTTTTTACTTTCTGAGAGAAATGTGTTGAGAAGTATCCTATCCGAAAGAAAGTAAGATATTTTCCTCAGTCTTCTTTGGGCAAACAGACAAAACCGTTATGGTCCGCAGTCCAAATTGAGTTTCGTCTGGCTTAATTTCTCATTGTACTTGTTCCATCTAAATGGGGCGTTTCAATAAATAGACACTAGTTTTTGTTAACAGAAGCTTTATCTATGACCGAGTATGAGTGATAATTTGGTATCGCGTGCGCTCTGTTGACTGCATCATGGGACCGAATTGTGTCACGAACTGAGCGAAGGAGACGTCTATGGAGGAGCCCATCATTCTTCTTTTGCGTACGAGTCCGTCAGTTGCGTCATAATGGTTACGCACGGTGGATGGGTGTTATGCCATCCACAGCTTACAGTCGATCAAAAAGACTGTTGAGCTTCGAGTTTCAGCCTCCCATGGAATTTGGCTTTGTGGGGCCCAGCGCTTTTTTTCTCAACAAGTAGTCAGCGGAAGTAACCGCAACTTGCTTCTGAAGATCTGTTTGTTCATGGTAGACAAAGCGTTTCTGTCAAGCGACAGATCAATCGTGCGATAATTGCCTTGTTTTGCGCGCATAGAACTTTCTCGTCAATACGAGAAGCGCGAATGATCTTTTTGCACTGGTCGCATTCTTTACCTAAGGGGTACCACTGCGCGTTTTGATGAAACAAACCAGCTGTCGGTGGGGACGAATTGTGCAAGCATCCAGACACAGATAAGCCCTTGTTCTGCTTTTTTAACTTGATTACAGTCACAATAAGAGAAGTTAAGTTACCATCTAATTGATATACTACCTCGATTGCTTTAACATTTGAAAATCTGGAATTTGGGGCAATTACCTAATCTGTTGTGTGTGTGTGATAAATATTAGTACTCATTGGTTGTTTTTTTTCAACGGAGAAAGAAGGTGGTTAGGGAGTTGGGTGGACACCGTTTTCATGTCCCGGTCACATGGTTGCAAGTGCTTTGGACAGGTGCATCTATTCCAATTAGGTGCTAAGCCGTTATGCTATCCGAACGAGTCCCGATGAAAATCGTTCTAACCTGTTGGGCTGGACTAATTGAGATTAGAGAAAAATTAGCACACAAGTCATGTGACTGAAAACCCAACCGAGGAAAATGGAGCTGGAAACAATATTACCATAGTGGTGGAAAATAATTATATTGTATGTGCTGTTTTAAATGATAATCCCGAACTTTTATGTGGATCCTGTCGCTGTTACTACTGTCGTTTGTTGGACGAGTGCATGGGGTTCCCAAGTTAGAAATTTGCACAGTAAAGTAGGAAGTTTATATGGCTTGGGTAAATGTGTCATCTTACCCGACATTTTGTTGTACAACAATCTAAACAACTTTTGAAATGACAGTTTTCGTGATTTCAATGAAATCTTCAGCCATTTTCCCTACGTAAGAGACTCCGTAGCTGTGAGACACAACCGGTTTTCATTGCATACCAATAAAAAGATTCATGCAAATGTTATGGTGATGATGCTGTACAATGGAATGGATAAAGCAGGACTCGTTATCCATAAATTTCGGACAAAATAATGAACAAAGGCAAAACCATACACATGCACGTGTTTATCGGATAAGCACAAAAAAATTGTATCAGTTCGTAACCACGGAAATGCTAAATTGATCGCCAACTCGCGTTGTTTTCACAGTTCAAGGTGATGTGTACAGATTGAAAACGACTCCATATACATTGTTAGTTTAGTGTTTCTGGTCCAGTAGCCTAATTTGCTGACTTGCGTTGAAATATTGCTTTGTCGCACAAAGATGGGCAATTCAGATCCCTAGTACTACAACACCCATAACCATAGTCTTCCAGAGTACTTTCATCTGATGCTGATCGTTGGGATACAGAGGGGAGAACCAGTAGAAAATCTCATTTTGGGGAATTCCCACTTTTCATCGCATCTTTAAGTTTCCGTTTAGCCAAAAATTCCATTTACCACGGACAATTTATTCCCCCATAACTAAGTTTTCTGCGTGTTGTTAAAGCTCGCTCTTTTTTATGCTGTCGCACTTAACGTTTCCCGCCATAGAATGATTAGTCAGCCCAAGTCAGTATTAGAAACAATTATGGAAACACTACAGGGCTATTTCATTTCTATCGGGCAAGATTCATCAGCAGTACATATCCACTGAGATTCAAATTATTGCTTGTGAATTTCCTACAGGTTAACTATTCGACTATCGCTACGGATTCCCAACGGGTTGCTTAACGTGAATCCTAGACGATACAATAACATTCATTTACCATTAGTGGTCGAATGGTTTAGAGCGTCTGCTTACCACCTCGGTGGTCAGAGATTTGATTCCCCTCCACCAACGGTTACTCTGATGGTGGACAGTTATCCACTGACGTCCGGCTTGGTACCACGCCTGAACTATTGGGACCTAATATGGTACTCCATCACTTTAAATCTGAGAGTGTGGTTGCCGGCAATTCTCAATAGTGCAGTGGGCCTTTGAAGCTCTTGGACTAACGCAAGTATTTACAAAAAAGCTCTGGATCTCAGCAGCTCACAAACCACAGAGCAGCAGCAATCAACTCGACAATCTCAACGAAATCCTTCTGGTCAGTTTCAAGTTCAATTTAATGAGCGGATTTACGCAGTTGGTGATTTTTTATAAGAATGAAGCATCTTTTTGGTAGTTCCGTGTGCAATGCAATCAGGTATGATTGTACAGTTGCAACAGATACGATAATACGAGAAATCAAGAAAGAACTATGTCCGATGATTTAGGCTTAATTCATCCTAAAATCTTCCATACGCTAAAATCTAAAAGGAACGTACGTAAGAAAACTTATCAAACATAAAGTTCATGATAATAATACTCATCAAGTTGGAGAGTACATAACACCGTGGGTTTTCAAGGATGAGTCGTCGTCAAGGTAGCGCATGTTGTCGCATCAATCCCTTAAGGGAATTTCTTCTCGATTAGAATCGTTTGCAGATTAAAGGAACTGTGCTACTGTGCCGAACGCAGTCAACAACAAAGCTTGTGGCGAGTTAAAAATTTAAAACTCCGTTTGATGCGTAAATGAATTGTTTATCCAAGGAAATCAAGTGACAGGGAAGATTAATAGTTGTGGACCGGTTCTGTATATGATTGAATATTATGATAAATCGGCTTGACCGCACACGAGAACAATTCATTTCATGGTTGGACATTGTATGTGACATGGCTGCTCGTTGAGGTCACTGATCCAGTCGTCTGTTCCCGTTATACCCATAGTGTGTTTCTCCTCATTTATCTTATTCATTCCTCTGCTGTTTTTTTTCAACTTACTGAATAATAACCAAAACATTTAAACACAATATGACCAGTTATTTTAATCAACTAGCAGTTGAATAAGCTTTATCACAATTCGGACTTTAGAAATCCCTCTTCAAAATCATGTAATATTTCCATGATTAAGCGTTATTCTCTGATTGATTGCACGTGAGGAGTCATTCCATTTCATTGACATTTGGTCTACGATGGCAATACGATATTATAGATGATATGATATGGAGGGTCAGGGGGAATGCAAGTGATGATGTGCTATCGGAAGTTGTCGTTTAGATCAACCAGATTCGTAAGAATGAGAAACACAGGTCCTTCTTTTTGATCAGTGGTGGTTTTTGACTTGTGGTATTCGGATGCACTCTGTTTATAGCCATCTGCGCACAGTTTTTTCCTGTCGGTATTGGTTCACAGATAGGTGAAAACTATGACGACCAGTTATGATTGGTTTCTAATTAACTTTTTGTGAAACTACCAATTTAGTTTCGTTTTCTAACACTACGGAGAAGAGGATCAAATCAGGATGAAAACTTCTGAAGTGCTACTTATCGAAATGATTTGGTTTGTGTCACCTGGTTTTGCTGGTCGTTGAGGGGACATGTTATGCAGGTCCTGTGCAGATGGCTAGCAAATTTATTCTGGCAATATTTTCGCATTTTGTAACTCGTATATCTCGTTTTTGCAACAAACTATTTAATAAATGTTACCTATCTTAAATTATCCTAAATAAATCACAGATTCTCGGTACTGAATACTATCTTCAAGGTTAAAATTCAAATCGATTGACTAGAAAATTGATTTCATTAAGGAGGCTTGTCTCACGGAAGAGTCCTTTTTCGAATGATCCAGAACAACAAGTTATTCTCATCTTCCTCATCGTCCGACGATGTGAGTGCGCGGGGATTGAAAATTCAGTACAAAATACCAGATGATAAGTCCTTAGATTTTGCATTCGCGCACATGCTAACAGATGTGCGCCTTTTATGGATCGTCTTTAGTTACAGTTTCAAACCCACAATCATTTCACTTCGAATATTCTTTTGGCACGCCATATTCTGACTAATTTGATGCAAATTGATGCATTTGTTTTTTCCTATCTGTCTGTCTCTCTCTTTGATACGCCTTGTTGACACACGGGTCGTTGTGGTTGCTTTCTTCTACGTGAACTCATCAAAAGTAGCGCGGTAAATAATCCGTGTTCAGATTATTCCCAGTTTTTGATTCCGATTCAACGTAGGTGGCTAAGAATGTGAGCGAGTGGACTGACTGGTCAGTCGTTGGATGCCAATAGTTTTGCTGGGATACATTGTATACTGGCGGCATTTTTATCTTCAAAGGCATCGGGGACACCACTAAGGCATCAGATGTTGAGGAAAGAAATGCAAGAGGCAACTGATTATGAAACAAACAGAAACTTGGCCAACTGATCACAACAGTCCACCTATGAAGAAAAATTGTATCGTAAATAAATATTTGCAACAAACCTTTCAGGCGGTTCATCGCACTCGTTTGCACGCGAACGAGCATGGTCTATAGGAACAGCGTAATCAAGCTAACAAGCTGAGGAATTTAGGTAGAACAAGAGAAATCGTCTTGCCTTGTATTGTTCCATCTGTAATCCTCTGTTTATCTGAAAAACACCCAGAAAAGTTCACGACCTCAATCGATGACCCGAATTCAAAATTAATTGCTGGATTCCTTGACGAAATTATGCCCAATTCATTCTATCATTTTTCGATCCTACCCTCAATTCGGTACCCACAGTTTTGCGCGCGGAATTTCCTCCATTTTTGATTCTCGTCTACTGTGGTACACTGCGGATTAGAAGCACTAAGTTGCAGCAACAGCTCAAACTCACCGATAATCTGTGACATTTCATGATCGCAACACTGCATAACTTATATTGAGATAGCCAGGCAGCCGTTTGTGGAAATGAGCGTCCGATAGTATGTTTTGAAATGTAGAGCCTATCTGTTCATTAATATATTTCATCACGCGGTGTAAAAACTCAGTTCGTTGAAAACCATGGATCACTGTTCACCCGTTTCATCCTTGTTGCGAACCGTCAGCGGTGCACATCCACCGAGCTCACAGATAGTCTGGTGGTTAGGTGTTCGACTTACAATCGTTGACCTCGGGTTCGAATTCCCATGAAGGCTCGGTGGATGTGCACTGCTAATGATTCCTAATAAGGATGAAAAAGCTGTACAGTGCTTTCATGGTTTTCAATGGTGAATCGAGCGTTCATATTGCATGACGAATCATATAATATTGAATTTGCTCTCTTACCACGTTATTGTTGCCCTAGTAGTATCATAATGCCTATCTGTGAAATCTGTCAATCAATCCGTTACTATGTGTAAAAGAAACTACCCTTGTTTATACTGTTTTGATACCGTTCACCGTGATCGCATTTGGATGACTTTTAACAGACAGATACAAAAAGTTCACGTTTTAGGATTATCCAAATTAGAACTTCTAACCTCAAATTGCTTATCCTGTTCACCCGCTAAATTTCACGCATTGTTGCACACCACGATCGTCCGTACATTTCCGTATCGATTGATTACGTTCTAGCATGGGATGAAGACAACTACAAGATTATCAGACAGCAATCCGCTGCCGCCCAGTTCGTTAGCACACTGGATCTAATAGATCTTCGTGGGGGATCCCCGCAACGAATTCACAGGGTCGTGATCGCTGATCATCTGTAATAGTGTAGTGGTCTTTTGAGGCTATGGGGTACGTCCCTTCCACTGCACCAATATGCAGTATGGAATTTAGAAAATAAACATTGTTACTGCATTAGACCCAAAGACAAAAACTTACATTTTGACATCGAGTAACTGTTTATATGCGTGCGTATCAATTATTTTCATGTCAGTTAAGTACAATATACAAAGCCCGCACACAACTGATTAGCAAAACTACATTCCTGTTATTGCCACTCAGTTATTTACTCCTGATTGAACCAATATGAATCTTTTCCATTCAGTCCAAATATTTCCAGATCATGTTTTTTCCAAATAGAGTTCAAATCATGCATTATTTACCCCGAGCGTCAATCCGTGCGGTGATTTATGTAGATCCAGTAAAATTCAACGCTAAAAATTAGTCTAGTGCGAAAAACCGGTCAATTTGAGTTCGACGGGATTTTCCGTTCTTTCTTTTTTCGCTCACAGTTTGTTGGGAATCGACAACCTATGGTGATGAAATACGTCAGCTGTCATTCCGGAAATCATTTAAAGGCTCGTAAAACGAATGACCTAATGGTATGCTACCTTCCATTTACCCAGACGTTTCTCAAGGATTCGAAAGTACTTCAAAACTTCCGAATTTGTCAGTCCACCTTCAAAGGGTAATCGAGAATATTTACGAGAAATCCAGTGCGCATGAACAGCTAAACGCAAAAATGTAACTCTAACTTTGGCGTAGAACGCTACTCATTAACAAATCATTTTTTGGATGTTAAAAGACAAAATATAGAGTTGATATTAAATGGTTTAAATAGATGTGGAACTCCTTTTGCACAATCAAGACTATGACAAACAGTTCGATTGCAACCTAATTGTCCACTTCGATCACCGAGTTCAGTGAAGTATGTGCTTTTTACACCCGAGGATGAATATTTGGCTGCAGCATTGCAGATTTTTTCAATAGAAATAACGGAGCGAGTTGAGAAAATCTGTGGTGATGGAATTTGGGTTGGCGGGGAATCGTGTGAGGCAAAGAACTTCAAAGGGTTTGTTAGCTGTAGGACGAGGAAACATGCTTTTAATGGAATCGAGTGGCAGATGTTGATATGTGTGTGCTGAGATTGGGATAAGCGGGGGGAGGGGGAGATATTATCAATCAAAATTTTACGAGAATTTGTCAGACGTGTCTTATGTTACTAGCTTGTGACAGTGAGTGAGCATATCACGAGCGATTCCGCGATGTTGAGTCATGTTTAGGGGACCTGATGATATTTCCGAAATCCTTGACAAGCAGTCCGGGTAATATGACACGAAGGCATAAAACCAGTGTGTGCATGAAAATATAAAGCGTCTGATTAAGTGAAATTGGGTAAAGAATGACTTAAGTTGGATCACATAAAAGGTGAGTCGTCGGAATCTTAAGAAGGCTACAGCGACAGGGTCTATCCATATGAGATCACAGTTGATGATTGCACTGAGGCACTTAACGGAAGATACTCTTTGTGTTGGCTCTACATCGGTGGCTGAGTCTGGACTGAATACAATTACTTTGGAATATTGATTACTTTTATCGAGACAGAACAAACTGCCAGAGCACTTTGGAGGATTCATTTTTAGATCACTACTAGTTGACTAGGTCAGCCACTCTGCTGTAATTAGGGGATATGTGGACTTTTCGGAGTTGGGTATTTCAAAAATATCACACCACCTGCGTGTTTATTACGGATGCAATCGTCATGGAAGATGTACAAGCAGAAAACAAGAGTGATGATAAAATGGCACCAAGGAGGATGCCCTGTGTAGAGGGAAGCGTGGAAGAAGCTCGGCCACAGTGTCGTGTTAATTGTTGTCGATTGGGAAAGTAATTAGACATAAGAATAATACCCGAGGTACTGACGCCAGAGTTTACAAGTTAATGGAACGTGTGATCTTTCGATGCAAATAAATGCGTCATTGTGCTCAAACAAACAGACCCTAACCACTTGGCTTTTGCGATCAACGCATGATAAAACAGAGTGGGTGAGAGAGTCGAGGACATCGTGGGCTGATTGTGATCGAAGATGTGCACATTCCTCGGAGCCCAACATTAATCTGGTTAGGCAGTCTTTTTATTTTAATCTTTTCACGCACTTTGGGAGCCACCGGTGTACAAGCTATTGAACGTAGTTAAGATATACCTTTTGGAGTAATGTAGTGATAGAATTCACTCCCTCAACAACCGGGAATAATTTTGTGATTTAAGCACAGACCAAAGTGATCAAAGTATGGGAGCTAGTATGCTCGCGCATTCCTTTAACAAGATCGGTTTTAGGCAGACTTGACCGTTTCTTTTGTTTCCACGGAGGTGAACGTGCTCTTTGTGTACGTCCTAGGAAGTGATGTCGTCCATGGCAGCGTTGAAGTATGGGTTTTTCAAATCTTTTTACCATATAATAGTAGTACAATATTACAGGAAGGAGGAAGGGGTGGCCAATTGGGAAAACTGACCGGTGGCGTCGGTGGAGTTTGAACAGGAGACAGAACAGTGTTAAGCCCACCGCGATGACCGTTTGGCTATTACCATGTATGAGTCGGTAGGAAAGCGACCACTGAGTAAATCGACGTCCGTCGAGGGTGAGTGCTCACGAGAATCTGCACCGCTTAGGTGCATGATCGCCTTTTACGTGCCTCTTCAATTTGCTACTAACAGTTACCAATTAAACGTACAGGACGCTCGGTCCATGAAACTCAGTTTCGATCGATTTTGACAGAATTTTGACGATGCTGTGGTCTCTGGTCATGAATGCACGCTTTGATACTGCACAGTCGCTTCACTACGGAGGGGGGGGGGGGGACATGGAACAGCAGACATTGCAGAAAGATTTTAAGTGTTTAGTTAAATGTTCACAAAACAGAAGGGTTGGAGAGTTTATATATGCTCAGGTCAAAATTAGCAATCATATCTCTGAGTCGCACGTGACTTTTTAGGCGTAATTGTCGCCTGTGTATCCTACGGTCGCGGCTATGGATGAAATGTGTCCACTGTCAAAGTCAATCATTGGATAAAGCTTTATAAACGAATGATCGGAGCAGTCAAAATGAAACAAGTTTGGATTGTTAACAAGACAATATTGGCCAGACCAAGGGATGCAAGGAACCTTACGTCGAACCTGTTGAAATAGCTACATACAACGCATAAGGAAGGCTCAGAGTAGTTCAGTTGACTCGTGCAGGCGAGACCAGAGAATTCACCAAGCTCACGGAGGAGACATGTGAGCAAAAATGATAGGCGTGTGATGATTCAGGTATTATGATTTGCACTCAAAAACAGTAGCACCGATGTGAGCTGTAGAGCTCAAAAAATATTCTGGGGTGGTTTACACTGACACCATATGGGTTTCTGTGAAGTAATTCATCACTCAGTACCAACACACAAATCATCATTGCAGATCTAAAAAAATTGTGCAGGTACTTCTGACTTGTAGGAAATCATCAGAAGTGCAAATTAAACAGATGACTACCGTGGCTCGAGTTTATAGTTCAGTTCGGTTAAGACAACCATTACCCACGCACAAAGCGTGGTGGCTTTGGTTGCTATCTCCTAGCATCAACCTCAAATGGAAATAATGAGAAAGAAAAGAGTATGAAACGAGTAAGCGGGGGACTACAGATATTAGTATCAATTCGATGAATACATTTTGTGGATACAAGAGCGCCATTGATCGCAGCACCTGGCCATATCCTCCGATTTATCTAACCATAGAGTGGAGTGAACTATATTGAGCCCCATATGTTGACCATCAAGCTACACAGGCTGACTCTATCAACGCTTTGTTTGCTTCATGTGAACATTATACGATACGTCACCAGCCGGACAGCGATCCGCTCTCACTCGCAGAAAACTAAACAGAACGAATAAGTCCGCTGAACAGGCGGCATTGGTTATTGCGAACATTTAGGACAAGTAGCGGTTTCCATAGGTTTTTGCTGATGAATCATTTCAGGTCAGCTGCAGTGACTTACTACTCAATGGAATACAACTCCTTAATTCAGAGTGGAATTAACCGCAAAGCATAATGTAATTGATTACTAGGTGAAACAGTTGGCCCCTAAAAATGGGATCGTTGCACAATCCAACGAGCGTTCAGCTCAGCAACTCCACATATTTATTCTATCATATGGTTGATGCTCATTTCGTTGTTTTTGTCAAGTCTGTATTTTTTAATAACTCGAAATGTTGGGATTGAATAACTGGAAAGAGCTCTCCGTATCACCTTCTGTCTCAATAATCGAAACCACAAAAATCGAGTAGAAGAGAGTTGAATGCTTTTGTCATTTATGTTCAGTGGGTGGCAAATCGGTTTCTACAATCAGACGATAGATTAAGCGGAAGGGGTTTAATAGTACGATTTTCGATGCAAAGACAACAACAATAATGCCTATTATGAGAACTACTTCCTGTGGCGTTTGCATCAGTCATTTGTTAAATGTAAGGCAAGCGCAGCTAGTATGACCAACAACAGTATATCAGTGCTAGAATGCTTCACATGGACAAGCTGAAGGTTCATCTCACTTCACCATCCTTGGTCTATGGGGTTGGAAGCCTTACTCGTCTTTCATTCTGTTCGCAGTTGTAGAGATTCTAGGGTGCCGATCGAAATTTGAGTGGCAAACACGCACACACACACACACACGTGGACACTCGCCCGTTCTCGGCAGATATGAATCGTCGCAACTGCAGTACTTACTTCTGATCTAAATCCTTCAGACCCGTCACTCTTAGTTTGACATCTGGAAATTTACTGAAAAAAGTTCCTAGAGCCAGCTGACCGCTTATCCGTCAATATGTGCACTCGCCTTTCTATGTGTTGTTTCTTGCCTAAAGCAACACAGGTAGTTAAGTGAACCGATAGGAACGCTGTAAGACACAGCTGTTATTCGAACAGTTTGTAAGTGTGGGATTTTTTTTCTTTCCCCTTGTTGATTTTGCACAATCGAGACTGGTGAACGTGTTTGACGGCGTTTTATTCTTATCAGCGTTATGCCTCCGGATTTTTCCTCTGTCTGAGGAATTTCGCTCTTCATGCCTTCATACTTGTCAAGCTCATCTGCTTCAATGCTTTGAGATTGTATCGGGTTAAATGGTTTATACTGTTTCTAACCTACTGAATTATCAGTGAGGCCGACCACACGTTTTCCTGTATGATGTTGCATTTAGCAGTCAATCGGATTGGGGTCCACGAGGCCCGTCCGCTACCTACTGAATGGTACGAGATATTCAGTGACGGGACCAAGTGTCGCAAACAGTGACGTACTTGCCATCGGACACTTTTTATCTACATGATTTCCAATTATAGTTTTCTTTTATGCTTTGATTGATTTCGCTTTTGATTTGATGGTACTGCAACCAAGTAGCAACGGAAACCGAAGCACAGAAAATGCGAGGCAGTGGTTGTGAAGACGTAGCGGATCCGTGAACACAAGCTGGTTCACACTTGTCTAATACACAATAAAGCTGGGAACTGCGATCTTGAGAACTGCTTACTTGAATCCCGTACTATTTTATTCAGGCAGTTCAAATGTCATAATGTTCACGCGAGTGCTGATATTTGACCCTAACATTTGTCTTTGCCAGCTCTTTCTGTCATCTGACCTGTAGGTGAATGCTCGTGGTGGGTAGAGCTTGTTTCCATACTGCCCACCGTGTCATTTTTTCATGATATTTACCAAAGAAATACTCTTAGTTTCACTACCCAACAGTATTTTCTGATACATTTTCGTGCACATTTCGTGTGCTTTGTGTGTCTATGAGATTGCTGGTCACTTTCGACTATATTCTGTCTGTGATACAAATTTCGCCCATTGAAGACCGTAATCTGTACCTGGGGAAAAACTTGAGCTTTCTCTATATGGAACTTACATGTTCTTCGTTTTTTTCATCCCGCTTTCGTCTGCTACTGCTGTGATTGTTCCGCAAGAGTAAAAAAGTCTATTTTACTCCCAAACTGTCCCTCTGTCTTTGGTTATTTTCTAACTTTCTAGTATATGCCCACCTGTTCTCTCCGGTGCACATGTGCATCACAAGTGTTGCGGCCATTTTAAGAGTACACTGGTGCAACAGAAAGAGAAAAAGAGCGGTTGTAAGAGCCGAAAGGAGTACAGCAGGATGAAAAAGGACCTTCTGTTTTTACGGAATGTGAATCACGTTCATATATATTCGCCGACTTTTTTCGCGTCTTTTAGGCATGCTTTTGTTGACACTAAGACTTCGAATATCCAATCCGAACTTGTCCCTACGATTCCACATCAATCAAACTAGTCCTCATCGGTTAGAGTCTTTCGTGTGTGATCAAACGAATTAGTTGACTGTTGGAACTCTTAGTTCTCAGCCTGTTTGTCGATAAACGTCTTCTCCTGTCATTTGCTTTCTTAGAAGGGCGATTCAGTGATCATCAATGTAACGGATTTCGGTTGATTTTGATTACGTGCGCATTACTGTGCCAAGTTGTGCAAGTTGGTACTTCATGAATCTGGCAAGGAAGTTCAGAACCTGCTTATGTTGGTTACCCTAGTCATTGTGTCACTCCTGGCAAACTGGAACCGTACTTGACTCACGGCTATTCCAAGTGGTGATAAGAAAGGAAGGAAGAACTATATTACGAGATGCAAACATTTTATTTACTCTTGTTGATTACGTACGTAAAACATGTCAGTTTATATGTGATATGACAAGATGGGGAAAATTTTTATCACAAATTGATCAACACTTGTTGTGAGGTTGTGTGACATGCCAGGGAAGGCAGATCGTTTGCAATTACTGTTTCTGTGCTCAAAAGAGGGGTTTTCCATCTCGATTAACATAGCTTCACTAAACGTTAGAAGTTTTGCGTTCCGGTTGTGCAATCACACTTTGAATGACCTGGTCAGGTCAACTCGATGACCTGTTTAAAGTAGATGCTTCGCGATGGATGATGCTGGATTTCTCGCCAGAATGTCATTGAGTGCAAAAGCCATTTGGTAATGTGTTCGGTCACTCGTTGAGCTAAAGGTCATCCTATTCTGCCTATCTACGTATCACTGCAACTGCAAGTGAACTGGTAGACTACATGTGCGGTATTAAGAGTAGTATGGTTGTCAAAGTGATCATTAAATCTTTGTCCTTTGGTGGTCTGCACTATGCGTAATTGGGCTGCCACATACTTTCGGGTTATCGCGGATGTCCCTGCTGGGTGGTTGGAAGCCAATTCCTCACAGGTGTTGTTCCATTGGCAAGTGCCGTACACCATACGAAGGTGAAGTTGGTTTATGCCTTCGAAAATGGCATCCGGCCAGGTTTTTAACTGTGCTCCGTGTTGGCAACACGAGACTAGGCATGAAGAAGTTGCCAGAACAGTGCTGGTTAGGGTGCGGTTGGATTTACGGAGGACGTGCCCAAACCGGTGCAGTTGGGTGGTTAACAATCTTGCTGTTCGACTGTGGTAAAGTAACCTCTATAATTTTACTACAAGTGTGCTGAACATATTTGAAAGTAAATCACGATAAGAACTGTCGGAACTGTTTCAACATTCGATTCCTAAATTATGTTGTAGGGCTCGCATTGACCGGTTGTTATATATTCGCTACTTATAAATCGTCACCGCAAGGGAAACGTGTTCCACGGCTTTCGTTGAGGGATAGCAACCAGAACCACCGCTCCCAGTGCATGGTGTTTGGTTGTTCGAACTGAATGTTCAATCGACCAGCTGGGATATCACAAATATGTGAAACAGTTGGCCCATAGGCAAACCAAATCATCAGTAGGTCCAAGTGACTGTCTATACGAGCTTAAGTAATGGTTGTCCTCACAAATGTTGGTTCAACTAAAATGTTTTACGTTCGCGGTTGACAAAAGGAAACGAAATGCTTGCATCTCGTGACCTGTCTTCTTCCTGTTCTCATCAACTTATAGTATTCTATAAATCCAATCTACCAGATCATTGATATACTGCATTACTATTGCCTCCAATCCACTTCTGAACACCTTTTTGTTGAATAGTGTATTACTCACAAATGATGAAAGTCATACAAATCGATGCATAGTAAAAGTCATGCATGATCACCATCCCGTTTCGTATCATCGAACATATCTTCGATAAAGACATTTGTTATCCCCGTGCATATCATAACATTTTCTCCTCTTACCTGGATCGCCCTGACCTTTGATGCTATCACTGTTACATTCGGTATTTTCTCATTCAAGAACCGAGCAGCGGTTTTTTCTCGCCTTCAGCTGGTCAGGTCGATGGGTAAAATATATGGTCAGATCATTTTCCTGATTGTCAAACAATTTTCATTGGAAAAATAAGCAGTTGCCCGTGTTTGTTATTTTAATTATGACTCAACCAAGAAGCAGAAACGCACGAGCATTCTGAATACGTGAATCAAATTTACCACTGGAAACATTCCCGATCCAACTGGATGCATTGTGGCAGTCAGATAATATTTATAACCACGAACACGTTGTGAGCGGCTAGGAGATTTTAAACTAGAACACCTTGCTTTCCGGACTTTTCACGTGCTGACTCTGCTGCTCAGCTTTGGAAACCCTAGCTTTGTTCATTCGCTTGTTTTATTGTTAATAAACAGCAAAACGCGGGTGGTAAGAATTTGCTCCTCTGCCTGCAGTGATGAATTCTATTACGCTGATTGATTCTAGCCTTACTACAGATCCTTGCTTATTACGAACTCAAGAGGTCTGATATCACCTTGGTGTTCAGTTATTTTTCCAATCTACAACATAAACAATATGAAATCAAAAGAATAATTGTTCCAAGGTTCCCACTAAAAGACGTTCCTAAGGGTACCATTATATCAGATTTCCCGTTTTCTAGTTATTATTGTTCATGGTGGCCGGTGGTGGTCGAGTGGTTTAAAGCGTTTTGTAATATGCAAGGATCTGTGTTCCTCCGCGGGGCGGGGGTGCTTGTGTTCGATCTGCAAAGCATAAAAGAAGGAAAAACTCCATGAGCGCACAGGCTCGGTATGTGCATCAATAGGATCCCACATTTACATTATTCGAACACCAATGTGGCTGCTGACAGCCTGCTGACTACAGTTTGGAAGTCAGGGGTTACTTTGATGGCAGATAGTAATCCACTGTCGTTCGGCTCGTTACTACACGTGACCTATTGGGACCCTATGTGGTTCTATACTCAAGTCAGGATGTCGTTGCCAGTCATCCCTGGTAGTGCGGTAGGCCTTTGTGGCTATGGGGTATACCCCTTGCGCTCGTGAGCAAGCATGTAATGAAAAAACGACTGTTTGTTTAATAATTATAATAGTGACCTAATTCTCGATATACCTCATTCAAATCATAGAGTGGAACACAACTCACCAACTGGATTCTTAGCCTTAACTTGGAACTTAATCCGTCCAGGTGCCCTGATGTTTTATACTTCACTCATATCTCCTGGGTCCTCACTGTGATTACCGAACAGCTGAGTTTTCACTCTCGAGTGCATAAAGCACTTATCATATTTGACCTGATACATTCATCAGCAGTTTTGTTGTACTATGTGTAATGCTAAAATTGGGTGGACTGGATCAAGAGAGCCAGAAGCATTTTTCGTTTACCGGTAGGGTTTCAGCTTATTTGTTTTCCTCCCTGAATATCCATTGAGTAGCCGTTCGGTTTGTTGTATAATCGAGCAAACCAGACAAGCGTTCCATCTGTCCATGTTTATAGTTTATGCCGTACGAAAAAGCAAAAAGGATCTTTTGAAATTTTGGGAGAAGATTAACTGTTTTTCTCTTTTCTCTAATAATTCAGTCATAGCAATAGTGGGGTGGAGATGTTGGTGATTGTTCGAGAGTGAACGCATCGTACGGAGCTCAGGACGCCATATATTTCTCTTCTTCTGTAGCTGCTTGTTTACCTCGCTGTCGAAATCATAGCGCTTGTGTGCGAGCTGTGATATGATGGGGATATGTGGAATTTCACGATTTTTGCGTGCATAATTGATTGGATAGCGTTTCATGTGACGTTCGATATTCTCGTCCCCACTCGGTGGGTTCTCTTGCTATCTTTTTTGTTTTTCCAAGTAATTAACCTCAGAAATATTTGATTGTTATTTTAGGACATTGTTTCATAATATCTGTAATCCAAGTGTACATCTGATAGTCGATTTACTAAGAGTTGTAATGCGTGATTTTCTATTTTCCTAAATGATATTCTTAATTTGTCATATACTTTTGCAAAGACAGCTACGAGAAATGGTACACGTTTATCGGACAACATGTGGGAGGGTCGACCAGTGGGACTAATCTTTTAGTGTGCTAGGCGAGACTCGTAGATATTCGGTGATGGTCAGGTACCGTAATCAGTATCAGATTCGCATTTGAATTCTCTTTTCGTCTGCATAGTTTTCATCTGTACGTTTCTGTTTGTTTGCCTTTTTTGTTTTGCTTGATTTCACTTCTGATTCTATGATCCTGCAGTTAGGTAGCAATCGAAATCGGGGCTTCGAAGGGCGAGGCTATTCCTTCAAAGAAATTACCTGTGATGAACTGACCTGGTTTTTGAGCCCTGACTGACTTTTTTGTGAATCCTGACGACCGCTGTGTCCAACAGCCTAATGTCACTTCGGTCTTCTCTAGTGCAATTAATATTTTTTTGAGACAAGGAATCAAAAACTGCATTGATAATCACATCATCACATTCTGTTGAACTACTCTGTTTTTGCGTGTGAACGTGTATAGCTAGACTAAAAACTAATGTGTGGCTGCCGGCATGACAGCTTCTCGTGATCTTCTCTTTCTGTGGGTTAGCCGATACTCGCTGTAGTTCGGACAAGTATGCACTGTTTCTTCTATGCTGAACATGGAAATCGGTAATCAGGGGAGCTCGTATCACGATTCCGATTGGGGATGATGATGAGGATTGTGAGAAACTTGGTTCAGTTGGCTGTTGACAATGAAAATACTCCAGATATCTCGATGTTTTTAGACTTTCTGCCTCCTAATTTTCCACTTGTTTTATGATCGCCTTATCCGTTCCCTCTTCTGCTTCCATTTATCCATTTATTTTTGACTGATTTATGCTATGATAAGACAAAAAAGAACAAGGAAAGAGGTGATAAACGGAACTGAGCTGAAATTAGTATCAATAAATGGAGTGAGGTTTGCAATGTGCCTTGATGAAGGGATCACACTAACCGACCTCGCATAAGTTCGCTTTTCGAATGTTTTCGTACACGATTAGCATCCAAAAGTAGCTCTTTTTGAACCATATTGCACAGGTCACTGATTTCCAAATGCCGCATCAACCTCATATGAAAATCGTCTTATTGCACGGAAGTGGAACCAAGATGATTTCACGAATAATTTTACTAGCTTCACCTGATTTTCCTCTCTTTCTCTCTGACAGTCGAATATGACTGTGTACTTCACTTGGATTGAATGTCAAAAGTATGCACAGTTTCATTGTCTCAGTGGAAACAGGTTTCTGTGACCGAAAACCGAAGACATCCGCAAATTGCAAACCGAGATTGTTTTCAATGGAGTAATTATTGCAATTTGTAAGCAAACCACTAGCATCAGTGTTTTTGCAATCGTCGCGGTTGCAATGTATTTCCAGTGGGTTGCATTCCACAGATCCGGATAAACTTTTATGCTTGAACGGACCAGCATGAAAATCCACCGGCCAAGCATACCGAGGTCAACTTAAGGTGAAAAACAGACGATGCTGTCCGTGATATGTCGATTAGCGCAGAAAATCTTTGTGCAGGTGTGGCTGACACATTGTCTGACGACACAGGTTTTCAAATTCTAGCCCTGTCAATCCCCTACTGTTCTATCTACGTTGATGCCACAAGGGTTCGTGCTGCACAGTTTCTGGAATAGAACAACTCATACCTCATTCACATTGACAGTCAAATGAACATTGATGATTTTCACTAGTAATTTTGTCTTCTGTGTTTGCCTTTCATGTTCTGATTTATTTCACTCCGGGTTCGATGACATTACCAACAGGTAGCGACCAAAACCAGTGCAAAATGGATGCGTGGTTATTGATTGGAAGAACTAGACTGAACTGGAACCCAAAGTGCTATTCCATTTCTTATCGAATGGGAGGGATATGCATATTTGCGCGTGAACTGATGGGGTGTAGTATCCCCCTACTTTCCTCTAGTAGAAACAGATAGACCTGTCTCTTTTAAATGTCCTCAGTTACGGTCGATAGAACTCTAAGAGCGGTTTGGATTGGACAGCATATAATGTTGATCTTAAGTCTAACCGAATGCATACACTAGAACTCGACATTCGAAGTCTCTATGATTACAAATTAAAATAAATGAGAAGTCAGTCACCTGATATATGAAGATAATTTAGTTTAAAATGAGATTTTCAATAAAATACCACGTATAGTTCTTTAAAAGTTCAAAACTCCTTCAATAAATCGAATTTTCTTCCTAAATCTTCCCTGAATGCATATTCGCTCGGTTGATTTCAAAGTTCCTATTAATTACGAGTTTACTTGACACAACAGCTCAATAGCGGCTTTGCGCGTTCTGAAATAATAATCTCCGTTTGTTCATGCACAGGTTGCAATGTTTATCGTTCTCCGACGTTTTCTGCCGAACTATGTTGTTTTTTCCTCGGTCCAACAATGTTTCTCTCAACGAACTAATGTTCTCGTGTTGTCCTTCCTCGTCTGTTAAATGAACGCACCAGACATTTTCGGTGTGTCATTCCGGGTTTGGGCTGTTTCCCTAACTCATTGTGAAAAGAATACTCATGAAATCTCACTTGATCTTTCACAGATCCGCTGTTTCAGCGTTGAGCGTCACACTTCTGTGTTCTTGATTTCGCTACTGCCCTGCAGCATCGTTTAGATGAGAGCAAAACAAATAAAGACACAAGAAGCCAAAAGACAGAAAATGAGTGAATGAATGGAAGTCATATAAACGAACAAGAGTTTCAGTGCAACTACACCACTGACCGCAGCATCTGGGCATGCCACTTAATTAATCCAACAGTGGGCGTATTTCGTGGACTCCGGCCCGAAAACTTAACACTTCTTACTCGGAGACGTTCACCGGTTGATGTTTCTATTTCTTTCTGCCATGTCAGGAACCAACTACTTTGACCATTCCCTCAACCACTGCCTACCTTGGAGAACAATGTACACCGAAATTGTTTGTGAGTATGTCTGACACCTGCCCCAAGCACCGTAAACGCTTGGTCTAGAGATTCATTTCTCTAACCTCAGCAATGCTGATACGGTTTTCCCACTATGTTCGAACATTACAGCAAACACATCGATAATGATGAGGTTGGCGTGTCTGTTATTCGTGATCACCGGATTTCTGAGTCGTATAGAAAGACTGATCTAACTCTCGTACACCCACTGCATGCTGATATTTTGCAATCGTCCCTATCCCACTACCATTACTTTCCACCGTTTGATCCAGTCTGTCATAAATTTCTACGGAAACTCGCCCGTGCCCCATTTAGTTAGTCCGCTTTTCGATAATATCAAGTTTTCACAGTCAACTTCACTTTAATTTTCAAATATGAGCTACAGTTATTTATTCCCGAACATGATTTTGATTTACGCCCTCAAGTACTTTCTCTGTCTCACTCACTTTCTGCTTCATTTTGCTTTTCGGCGGCAATGCAAATTTTAATCCAAAGTAAGCAATGACCAGTCATCGAGAAATCTGGTGAAAGGAGATAAAACAGTGAATCGAAGGGCACTGTTGTAAGCTAATTGTTGCCTGCGCAAAAACCCAGTTGGGGGTTTAAACACACATTTGATCAGCACACTGAAAGTGATGTGTTCTATCATATAATTTCGCTGGGCTTTTCGGGAATGAAATTTATCGTGTAACATAAATGCGTCTCGTGTGAACTGTTACATCACACTTTAAAAAGTGATTCATTTACCGCTATAAGAACTTATTTTTTCGGCGTTTGTGGGCCCAAGTCTACTGAAAATCTAATTGGTTGATTTTCCAAACTTCACAAAACGTTGGTGATGTTCTTCTTATTTCATGTTTGTGCATGAATGCATTGAAGGTATACCCAAATATATCGGGTGCCCACGACGCTGTCAGAGTCGGCATCTTTGACCATGAGACTTGGTGTGGAGGACTGTTGAGGTTTCAACGAGTTAGGTGCGGTAACCATGCGAACGAAATCAATGTGCTGTTTTGCCACAGAAGCTAGCCAGTAGTTTTTGGCTCCATACCCCATACTTCGTGGTCAAAGATGCATATCGCTCGACCACCATCCTTAATTAGTCAGTCGCTCCTTGTTCAGTTGCATCTGCAGATTGTAAATTGGTTCAGTTCGCGGATGTACGTGTGATCTGATTTCCACCAGTTCGACGTGCAAAAAGTTCAAATGTCCACTTACCGATGGAATGGAACTCTGCAGCACGCATGGATCAGCGTTTTTTCTTCGTTTACCTAATGTTTTTGCCCAGTTTCATTCTTGCATTCCTTTTGATACCACCGTAGAGGCTAGAAGTAACCTCGGTATGGGCCACTGTAACCACTACCACAGATGAGCACCTATGTAATGGGCAAGGAGTTAATTGATTTTGTGTGATAATAATCTAGCGGATACTAACGGTCAACATAATATCGCATTCAATAAATATACGGTTATTGATGAAGATTAATTGTTATCTGGCTCGGGTTTTCATCGCCCAACGATGCACACATGCTCATCGCACTAATATTCGAATACACTTGTGCATACACAGATGCATCCGCATGCCTTTGATCGGCTTTCTTCTGTTTCATTGTTAGCTTTCCTCGCATGCCCGAAGTGTGACATGGTGGATGATATAGAAGTCTTTACGGAAGTCTTTACGTTACCATTTTTCTCATCATCAACAATGCATCCCGACCTGTTTCTTTAGTCATGTCTAATTATAGATCTACTGCACAACATGGTATGTGTAAACACTGTTCTCGTGGGGAAGTAAAAGCGTTTAGTGAGTGACAGTTCAGTTCCAGTTTACTGAACCATTAACCTCGCACTTCAGTGCTCTGGTTTCGGTTGCTGCTTTCCGGCATCGTCCAGTAAAGGGCGAAAAGAATAGAAGCATAGTGATAAACATCCAAAAAGTCGAAGTACCAATGGAAAGCCAAGACGACAAGGAAAAAGTCCGAATGCAACTACGCCACTGACCGCGACACCCAGCCATATCACTTAATGTCTCTAACCATTTGGTAAGCGGATCACGTTGACCCCAACACGGAAGTCTAACACATCCTACTTGGCCAAGTCCACTGATCAAGGTTTTCAAACCTTTTTGCCATGTAATGTGCTGACCATCTCGACCTACCTTCCAACCATTACCTTACCTGCCTCGGAGAACAGCGTACACCGAGGAAGTCTATTGTTGGGCATGCGTACCACATGTCCCAATCACCTTAACCTATTTAGATTCAGTACATGATACACAGACTGATCTCTGGTTCCTAACACCTTGTGTCCAACCTCAGCATTGCTGATACGGTGTTCCCACCATATTCGGGCAATGCTCCGGAGATATCGATGCTCGAACATCGACAGTCTTCGCCTATCTTCTACCCTCAGCGGTCATGTTTCTGAACCGTATGATGGAACCAATTTGACCGCCGCAGTGTACATTCGACCCTTGACAGACAATTAGAAGTCACGCCGGCGCCACAGATGGTTGAGATCGGCAAAAACCAATCACGCCTACTGTACACGCGATAACACTTCATCCGCGAATAACGATAAGACGTGGTCGTTTGCGCCAACGTGTTGAGAAGGACTACAGATCAGAGAAAACTAAATATCAAGAAGTCATTAGGAAATATTCGAATGAGCTGACAGTTACATTTAGGTTTTACTGTTACAGGACTTTAATTCTTTTTGACAATGTCAGGTGGCGGCAAAAAAGACAGCGGGAGTAACAATTATGCTGTGCATCAGTCACAGGCAGGAAACTAGAAGTGCTCGTTCCATTGTACAAAGCAATGGAACACCCTCCCTGGAATAAAAAGTGCAGGTGTGGACATCCTATTATTCGACAGATATAGTATGTCCATGGGTGCATCGATTTGAAACTGAATGGTAATAGGACATCATCATCATCATCATCGTACAGTGGTAAACAGTAGGGTAAGCCCCACTGACCACTGCCTTTCTCATCATGTTGCACGTTGAATTAGAAAGTATGAATATACAAGATGGACAGGGACTGGACCTACACGATCGCCACTGCTCGCGGTTCGCTGCCATATCCCTCAGTGTCTCCAGCTAACTGGTAGACGGATCTTTTCGACCCCAACCACGAAGACGTGAAGCACCTACTTTTCCTAAGTCTGCTGTACATTTTCTCATTCCTCGCTGCCACGTCATCTGTTGACTTCCACGTGGTCTTTTCCACTCCCTAGGAGGAACGGAGAATAGGACACAGTAGGGTAGACGTGTGTTTGATATACGTAACACGTGTCCCAATCAACGAAGTCTACTAAGCTGGATACGCTGTGACAGAACGTTCTCCGAATTAGTACCCAATACTCACTTTCTGACCTCATCGTTGCTTACTCGGCTATTCCACCCAATCCTAGCGATACTACGTAAACATCGATGGTCAAAAACCTCAAGACGACGAATATCTTCAGCACGCAGACTCCAAGTTTCGCAACCATACAACAAAACTGAACGCACTGCAGCACAGTATACACGACCTTTCAACTTCAGTGAAATATCAGGTCAGCGCCACAGGTGCTTCAGTCCAGCGTACGCCGCTCAAGCCTTGGATATCCACGTACTCTTCTCCACTACTGTGCTCCCATCCGTCGTCACGCAGCTATCGAGGTGGGTGAAGTGGTCGACAACTGTCAGCACCTCCCCATCGAGCATCAAACTCGGAATTGTTGACGTCCAGTCTTGTAACATCACCTTGCACTTTGAAGGTGCAAAGCGCATGCCGAATGGAGCTACAGCTCTTGAGAGATTATCCATTGCACGTTGAACATGTTCCGTGCATTCGAACAAACAGACAACGTCGTCCGCGTAATCTAGGTCACATAGCTTTTCACTATTTCCTAGTTCGACGCCTACATCCTGAAGATTTTGCAGCGCACTGTCCATTATTTCATCCATGACGAAGTTGAACAAGAATGGAGACAAAGGACATCCCTGTCGAACACCACTGGTCGTTTCGAACCGACCGGATAGTTCGCCGTAAACCCTAACGCGGCCAGAAGTATGAGAATACAATGATCTCATTAGGTTCACGAACTTCTGGGGCATACCTTTTAGATGAAGAACACTGAAAAGCGATGTTCGATCAACTGAATCGAAAACGCCTTTCAGGTCTAAGAAAAGCATTATTGTCCGTCGGCGGTGCGTGTGACGCGTTTTAAGTAGTCGGCGGAGGGTAAAAATCTGGTCGATGCATCCTCGACCTGGGCAGAATCCAGCCTGCTGTTCGCGGACATTCCTCTCGCGAGCCGGTGTAAAACGATGCAGCAAAATCGAAGCTAATACTTTGGTGACTATCGGAATTAAGCTAATCCCACGATGAATACTGCAGTCATTGTGTATTCCCTTCTTGAAGATGGGAACAATCAATGACCCATTCCATAATAACGGAATACGCTTCGCGTTCCAAATGTCACGGAGCAAGGCAGTAAGTGATTTTGTCAACGCCTCACTACCCAGTTTGAAAAGAACTGGAGGAAGTTCGTCGGGACCTGCCGCTTTCCCCTGACTTAGTAATCGAATGCATGACTCTACTTCTACTTCCGATGGGGGCTCAAGTGATACCACCCAAGGAGTAGCAGTTGTTGATACAGGAGTAACTACACTAGCGTGCGGCCAGCTAAACTGTTCTTTGAAGTAATCGGCCCAACGATCAAGCCTTTGCTGTTTGCCATGGATGGGTTCTCCATTCCTATCGCAAATCGTTTCACTGACCTGGGTTCGCCGTCCACCGGTGTCACGAATAAGTTTGAACAGTCTTTGACTGTTACCTGAAGCAGATGCTATTTCCATTTCTTCGGCTACCTTGACCCACCAATTTTCGCGATCCTTCTTAATGCTTTTCGTAGCTTGCAACTGTAGCTTTCTCCGCATCTTATTCACCTCCTTACGGTTCGAAAGCTGACGCTTTCGCTTCATTATACTCAGCGACTCGATAGATCCAGTGTCTTCACCGCTTACCTGGATCTTGACTTAAGAGAACAATATGGTCCGCATGTCCCGAGTCCCTCAGTTTACTGTCTCAGCAAAGATCGACGGCGCTATTCTCCCACGAATATAGGGCTGTCTCAAGAATCAATCCAATTACAATTGAAGGGCAACGGTGAAAGTGGACAACCCTGACGAACACCACTTTCCGTGGTGAACTCGGGGAAAGATCGCCGTAAGCACGAACTCGTCTCCGGCTGTTCGCATACAATCACTGAAAAAGAGAGATAAACTTCTCTGACACACCCTTCAGCGAGAGGCAGCGCCAGAGAACTGTGCGGTCGATTGAGTCGAATACCGCTTTCAGATCAAGAAAGACACAGATAGTGGGCCTACGAAAGATGTGTCTGTGCTCTAGGGTTTGCCGAAGAGTGAAGATGCGGTTAATACAACCCTTACTAGGTCTGAAACTGGCTTGATTCTCACGCGTACACATTTCACGGGCACTGGATAATCGGTAGAGAATAGGACCGATGAGCAGTTGGGACGCCATACTTACCAAGCTAATTCCTCCGTGGTTTTCACAGGAGGACCTGTCACCTTTCTTGTGAGTCGGCACAATCACCTACTCACACCATTCCCTGGGAATCTGCTCACTACGTCAAACAACACGGAGGAGTTTTGTTAACTCCGAAACCAAAACTTCACCTCCATCCTTGAAATAAGATGGGGACAACCCATCCGGTCCAGTCGCCTTATATCTATCCTAGTAACCGATCTACCGCATGATCTCCATCTCTGATGGTGAACTGATATCCACCTGCATTGTTTCTCTGGCAGGAGGAAGGTATGAAAGGCCTAACCAGTGAACTTGGCCAAGGAGGGCGATCAGTGGCTCTCTTGTATTTACAGACTTTTGCCGTCAGCTTGATGTTATTCGTAATTATCTTTTTACTCTTTTCAAACGCTTGTTTTTTCCTCCATAATTTCCAGTTGAGGCTCTCGCTGAGAGACAGCAAACAAAGCCACTGCACACAGTGCAGGTTAATTGAGTCGCATTGGAAGTAGATATGAATTAGTTCGCATGTGCACAGTTTGCCTAACTTTGATCGGCACTTCGTCGTCATACCATCACGAGCATGCTACGCATAACAAATGATTAACTTTCCCGGTGAATTTTGGTAGTAGTTCTGCTTTCTGAATATCGCAAGCATACCACGGGGTGACGAGGAGTGAAAACTGTACAAACGAATGAGGGTTGTTAGATGCTGTAATTATGCTGTTTGGGATTCAATAAATTCCACTAGCAGTTGACAACACCAAAAACACGAGCAGTGACTATCCTGCTCCGGGGTCAAACTGTTGGAAAATGAACGTGGACATACACTCGGAAATCGCTTTAATTTCATTTTTTCAAAAGTGATATAATATTTCAAGAAGTTGGGGGCGACCGGCTGAAGGTTGCCGGAAGTAGCCTGTCGATCGAAATCCACTAGGTTCAAACCTGAGACTCCAAGGTCATTAGTTCACTGTGTTCGGGTGTTTTAGCCACGGTGGCTCTCATCTGTCCCCTTGATTTCTGTGAAAGTCTGCGCTTTGTACATTTATTATTTTCTTGCGTAACTATTGATTCAGGAGATTTTCAGGCTTTTCCTAGTTTACTTTGCGAGGCTAAAGATGACGATGGTATTCTGAACAAACCCTTTCTTTGTCATATAGATTCACGTTTCTTGTCTCAGGCTTGCTTGAGATATTTGAAAACACCCTGTTGAGACGTGAACAAGTTTATTTCCGGGGATTCACAACTGATTAGTACAGCACATTTTGTGTGCATAAGAATAGGGATGGTAGAAGTAAACATTCAGGGAAATCTATAGCCAAAATGATGACAATTGATAATTACCTACCCCTCTTACTATGATGTCGTCGGTGTCACAAAAGGTAAGTTGTTATTGGTATTGGCTACGATTCAGCGTTTACCGTTCCTCGTTAGAATTCGTTTCGCAGTGAAGACAGGACGAACGGCTTCATTTGCATTGGTTGTACTATCTGATCCCATCAAATGGACAGGAATTGTCACTTGTCCACTCTTCATTGTTCTTCGGTTCATCCGGCTCGGATGATTTTCCCTTATGCGTTCAGACAGTCATCTTGTGGTTTGCTTCACAGGTGCAAGCAAATTGGTATACACAATGAGATATGGGGTCCATAGGTAGTTTAACATTCTTTGTTAAAGGAAGCAATCATTGAGATGTTAGCAAAACACGATATTCACCAGTGAAACACGTTGTTTTGTTGGCAGTTTCAGGTCACCTGCTTACTGTATTTGCTATGCTGTCTCTCCTGAACAAAAAAGAGATGTATGGCCTTCGTATCAATTGCTTGAAGACTAGATTTGTTATCGCTGCTTGTGACCATGGAAAACTTCGTTCTCAAGAGGAGAAATTGTCTCACTTATTAGTTCATCCGTATCAATACTTATAAAACATGCTGTATCTAGCCAGTTGTAAAGCGCCGAACACAAGCTTGTTTTCTACCGCGTGTCCTGAGTTCTGTCTTACTTTGAGTAAACGCATTCGGCTACGTAACGTTCTGACAGGTTAGTATGGATCGTAGCTTTTCATCACCACTGATCTCATTCTTGTGAGCAAAATTCAGCGAGACGCGATAGTGTGGTATTCCTAGACGACTAACTGCGTGCCGTGATTTTCCGCGGTAATGATGTCGAAGGAATATTTTTTGTCACATGTTGTGGAAACGCGTTATTAGGCTTCTGCTAAACTAACTTATCTATTTCCTAATTGTGGTAGGTATTTACTTGCCGACAATTTTACCCTCAGAACAGTTTGTTTTACCGCGCACTAAGTAAGCAGTGTTGGGTACCCTCGGCCATAATAGGTGATGAAGGAAAGCCCGTCCAAAATTGAGCTAGACGGCCCTTAGTCTAATAGCTCCACTGATTGCATTTGCATTTTTCTCAAACTCAAATCGCAGTACTGGTTGTAATTACAATGTCACAGAATAAATTATTGTCTGTATCCTCTTGACAGGTAAAGCAGCAACGGCTTGTTTCTTCCTGGAAACTGACACACGTTCTATGGGCACCCACTTTCACTACCGACTTATCTGTCTGTATTCATGGACCTTTGTGGTGTTGTCCGTGATAGCAACCTGCTAATCAGTATTGAGGATTAAGTAGGTTCACTCAGGAGAGAAAACCAAAATAAATATGGAGTAAAGAAGGATGTATAAACTACTAGACGTAGGGTTGTGTTCTATCCCCAGTTTATTCAGATTTTTCCATTGCATACACGAGCACTTCGTATATCTACACTTGTTTGTCGCGCTGAGTCATCATCCCTTTTATGTCAATCTGTTTTTTTCTTTCGCTATTTCTGATTGCTCAGTTCATCATCTTCCACAACCCCGTGCTGTCCAGTTGGAAGTCTTTCCCGGATTGGGGTGTGTATATTGTGGCTAGGGACAAATGGTGTGCGTGTGAGGGAGAAAGTGTGTGTGAAAGACACCGGGAGAGGAAACATCCGGCTTGTTTGCACTGCGCGTTTATCTCCGTGCAGTGAGACTGTGCTGAGGCAACTGAATTAGGATTTTAGTATTGATGTTGACCAACTGGCAAAGACAAACGAGCAGACTGTTCAACAGATCACTGATAGAACCTATCATGGAAATAATTTCACGTTAAATGCCTAATCAAATGGCGTGTAAGGGGTTTTACACAGGCTGACGCATACACGCGCTGGTATGAATGTGCTTTTTGATTCCATTATGGTATTTTCAAGCCGACTAGCCAGGCCACTATCGATCAGTACCAGTGCAGCCAATGGGGTAGATATGACTCAGCGTGTATTGATCCACAGAGAATCACGAAAACCATTATCCACGATACCCGTAGCTACCGAGCCTAAGCCGTCAGTTTGAGAAATCTTACGGTCTTGTATGTCATTTATGACTGCTGGTTGGTCTTTCTCATTTATGATTACTCCCCAGTATGTCTGTTCCGGCAGATCACCGCTATTGATTAACTTCGATGGTAAACAGTTGAAGTTCAGTCCATTCCTATGAAATGTACAGTTTATTGATTCGAACTCCAATATTTAGCAACTACGGAACTGCTGTGGAATGACCACCATGGAGGGAAACGTACCGGCGAATAATAGGAATAAGCGAAATGCCTTGGTTTTTAGGTTGGTAGTGACAACTCGATGATTAGTTAGGGATCGGGAAATGTACACCATCGTTCGATCTTTTCTGTTGTGACTTTTGTGCGGTTCGCTACTTTGTTTCCAGAGTTTCCGGTACGCCTTAACCGTGCCTTGCGTGTTTGGAAACAACCTCCTCCTTACATAATACACCTTTCGACATGGAACAAAGAAAGCCGTATTGTATAATATCAGTTATTATCGTCATGTGATGGGAATCTGAGTTACCACTCCTGACAGTAGACAGCCGTTTGTAAGTCATGGTGTTAGGAATAACCCCAATTAGAATTTTGATCAGCTATAAAAACGGGATTGTAGTACGATTTCTACGAGTTTCCGTATCAATCAATTCTCGTCCTTTTTTGCCTGTTAGTTTCCTCATCTTTTTTATTCTTTCCTCTCCTTTGTCTACACCAGGTGGACGGCACAGAACCGTCGGACGCGGAAAGTGCCGCGGAATCAGATGATCCGGATTCACATCGGGTCAGCGGCTCATGGGTGGTGACGTCACAATCGCACAATGTTACTCAGTCACCGGCACGAAAACGCCCTCGAACCACACGCCCGATGGCTGATCTGAAAGTGCCCAGCTCATCCGGTCTAGTTTGCCAACGTTCCGGATCCGCCGGAGTGGGCAGTTTGCTGGTATTCAGATTACACGCGGCCCTGTCGGATGATGGCAAGGCTTTGGTACATATGTTGACTAGCTGTCTGGCAGATTTTCCCAGCCGCACATCCAGTCCATCATGCACACCGAATCGTCCAACTGCTCCTAATAGTTTGGTTGAAGATGGGACAGTGTCAGGTCGTGAACAAACCCAGAAACGCCGGTGGCGTGGACAGATCCATGTTGATAAATCTGGTGCAGCACAAATCCAAGGCGGAACTAGTTCCAGTAAGTGAGATTCCATTCAAAATCCTTGTAATCCGTGCGATGATGTTTTGTGTTGCATCAAAGGAGTAGAGACTCAGAGAGCATGCACGACTACTGAAGTCTTTACCTCAGAAATCACTAATTTATCAGGCCTTTTCAAGATCCTTGATTGTACCAATGTATGGAGCTACTTAGAATGTAAATCTGTCATGCAAGATGTAAAGCTCAACGCAAGGAGTAGTTGGTTTGTGGATTCAAATCATTGTTGTAGAAGCACAGACAGAAAACTGATAAAAAGATTACTCAATAGAACTGTAGAGTTTTTTCTCCTAAACCCCCATCTTCCATTGTAACTGCATGTCCAAAAGTATTCTTGTTACCTGTTGGTACTACTTTAAACATTTCAATGCATGTTTTTAGTTCTCTCCGAAAATATTTTCACAGGCCTCCCGTGTTCTACATAATGATCTATCGAAAGCTAGTTAGGTGTTAGATTCAAATCGTTTCGGTCAAATGGGAAGTCAACGATGTCATCCGAATCAGCTATTGCCGATGTGGGTTTGCGCCTTGCGGAGTGGGAGCTAGTCAGTGAATAAATAGATACAAAAAAATGCAGCTTTAATGTACATATGTCAAGTCTAAGCCAACTTAAATGAATGGTCACGCGAAAGTTGAACATTTCATAAACTCGTACTATAATGCACCCAGCACACAGGTACAGCTCATGTCATTGACTCCGATATTCAACCACTCGGTAGGCGGTAGGTGGGTTTCGTCGAACCCAGCCAGGAAACTTAACACAATCAAATGCACTGTGTGAATTTTGTGTTGGTTTGCCATGTCATGAGCTGTACACCTCTCTATCTTCCTACGGCTATATGCCTCCGGTAAAAGTGTAAGCCAGTAGTGTCTGTCTGTGGGCATAATCTGTTTGGATCAAACGTTTGATCTAAAGACACCTCTGGTTCCCAACACATCTAGTCTAACCTCCGTATTTTTTAGCACCAAACTCGCTGTCCCCAGTCATCGTACCGTCATACAGTCGATCGATTGATGATTACCAGGTATTTCGCAGCACTCAACACAAGAGTACGAGGTTTCAAACCTGACGGTTTTTCAATCAGCTTTCGGTGGTTGTGTACAAATATATACCGGTTCTACGGTACTCCGTCAAGGCTTCCATTGCATTCGATTGTAATTTTGTTACATTTGCAACCCCGAGAATGAAAAAGAAACGAATCGAAAGTAAGGACGTCACTTTGCACTTGTATTTGGTTAGGCTTTTGCGTCGACAGATGTCTGCATTTCAATCACAAAATATTTACGCTTGGTACCTCATCAGATTGAGGGAATGAAGGAAAAAACGTTTACATATCAAAAATTACTAAGAAATCCAGCTCATCTCCGTGCCCGGTTTATGAGGATTCGGTCCGGATAAGGGATAGTAGAGTCATCCAAATACAACACCATACTAGTCATCTAGAAGACAGTAGAGTTTCTTTAGATATTAATGCGGTAGGTTATGGATCGAAAAGCGTAACATGTGGAAGCGAGTGGGTTACACTTGGGAGATCGCCGTATAGAGGGAACCTGGAGTCTGAAAGGATTTTGTAGGCGAACTTTCCACATGCGGCCAGGCGTGGTCCCCATAACTTAGCAACTACTCCCGTTATTGGTGTGAAAGATACCCAACCGATAATAGACAGATCTCGGCGAAGAATTTTAAAGTATTTTTTCAGTTGACCCACAAAAGTGGCAGGGTCACAATAGAATGAAACAGGGAAAACATTTATAAGCTTTTTAAATGATCCGAATGTTGAAAGTCGTTGACCCCGGCGAGATTTGAACCCAAGCATAGTTGCCGCTTGCGCTCTAGTACCGTGTTTGTTCTACCAGCTGAGTTATGAGGTCACGCAGAAGAGATTCAGGCACTGATAGACGAGAAGTGAGACGGTGCTACATTCCCATAACCCCCCGTGGATGTCCGGAACATAGCAATGCCAGAGAAACTGATTTCTGTTTTAGACTGCAGTGGCAAGTTAAAACGAGAAGAAAAAACAACGGTGGAAGATGTTCGAGCAAAACATGCACACAAACACGTTATTATGGCTACCGTTTAGCGGTGTGTGGCGGCCAAGTACTTTGAGCGTTTACCACCACAGAGTTAAGAGGTTTGAATCCCGCCACTGACCTACTTGAGACCTCGTGTACTTCTCGATTACAAGTTTCGTAATCAGGTTGCCGGTTAACCCGTAACAATACAGTAGATCTTTAAAGCTGACGAGTATGCTTTTTCCTACTGAACTCATGTGCAAGCATCTAGCAGAAGAAAAGTACTCACTCCTTTGTTTGGGTTGGATTTAGTTATCTAATTGTGCTTTGGCCTTAAGGTTCTGTATAGGGGAATACTGACAGAGCGTGTGGGCTTATTTTCACTGATAAAAGATGTTTCAGTTAGATACCATTAGACTGCAACGGAAATTAGAGCGTTGCAGTTCAAAAGTAACAGTTGAATGAACTTTACTGGAAGAAATCGCACACTGGCCGATGACTTTTTCAGGTTCTCGTTCACGAATGACACATTTTGACTCGTGCATCAGTCCCTGTTCCTCCGTTGATCCCATGAATGTGCTAAGTTCGTATACTCTTGGTTCTAGAGATTTGCTTGTACTATTTCTGTCATCCTAGCTTCCTCCCAAGTAATGCCGCCTAATATGGCCCGGTTTCAGACCGACCTTGAATCAGCCACGGTCGCATACCCTCAACGAGAACAAGAAGTAGGCTAATACTGACTTTCAACGTGACATTTCTGCCACTCGATAAACTGCATCGCACCACACCGCAGAGCGCCGCATTGATTCGTCTCTGATTGTGCGTGTCCGTATGGATAAATGTGTTGCTTTTCTATCCGCAGTTAGTGTGAACAAAACGTCACAAACAGTCTGCTTAGTGGACGAATGGGAATGTGCACAAATCTTGACCTTACCGGTTATTATTACACGCGTTCCTGTTGCTGACAGATAGTACGGGTGGGCTGGGGTGGAGAGGGGGTGCGCATTCCAGAGGATTTTCACTATGAGCACTCACTCACTTGGTATTTGGATCATTACTATCGAATCCGCTCTAATCGAAATGTATTCGAAGAAAACGAATATTCTGATTTATTTGGTTCTGTGCTTTGAATTTGTTAAACACTTGGCCACTTTGTGGTTGAATCTCACTAACGAAGACCGCGACAGCTTGCCCACTGCGCTTACTGATAACCGCATGCAGCCCGAGAGTGCTTAATTTCCGAGCGTCTAATTAGAAGTACATATGTTGATCGGTCAGTTCGGAACTGTATTGGATCACGTGAGTTTCCACTTTGGGGGACAAGTTATTTTCACAAAACGGATATCCAATCACGGGCACTGGAAAATGCTTCCCCTAGACTATTTACCCTATGCATACCGTCCGTGTACTCCTAACGTGAATGTCAGTAGAACCAAACCATACCGCTTCTTTGTGGGATAGACGAATGTGGATACTTCAGTCACACACCTGTAAGTCGAACTGCTATAACTGTGTGTGATCCAGTGGTCTCTGGAAAGTAAATAAGATAAACCCCACATATTTTAGTGATTCAAACCGCCACCAACTGACTGCATGGTTCCTAGTTCCAGTTACCGCCTGCTCAAAACCAGGTTGCACACGCCTATAGTTCCTGGATGAAAATGCAGCCACGACTTTCAAGTTGATGCAATCGATCAACCTTAAACACTTGTGGTTATCTTCGTTCCGATTCTATGTTGGTGTTTTCTTTTGTGATTGTCCTATGTTTACTAATAAACTGGTTTTTGGTCGTTTTTCGTGGTGGCTGTTGATACTTTGGAATCGGTGAAAACATTGTTGTATAAACTGAAACTCAGCTCCTGTGAAAATGAATGATGTCGAACACAGTCTGAATGCGTATGATTTCCCCTTCTGGTCGAACTGCACCTGGTCTTTCATTGCCCGACGAACTCCGCCAGGCATCGGAGCTTGTGATGCGTTTTTGCCATCCCACTTTCAACAAATATCAGAGATATTAATAATCAGCGTGCAGTTTTTCATGTCTTGAACATTGAACGGCTGATTTTCTCAAGTGGGCGTGCGAACGATGCAAGCGGCTGTTGGATAGTGGTCGAATATGATGCGAAGTCTTATTTCAATACCGAATCGAAGTGGTGGGTGGGATATTGAACGTCTGGTCTCATCTTTCCCAATAAGATTACTTCATCCGAATTAATTCCGTTTTTTGTCTCGATTCTACTCCAAATCGCATACTGACTATACAACGTCAGTGACCACACTATCCTAAAAGTTCATACGTTTAGCAGAAACCACTAGTTCCAATAAACGATGTCCCTTATTCTGATGATAACGCATGCAGATATTGTCATGTGACAAGACTGTCTCGACGTGGTGTGATAACTTGTGTGCATCTGTGGCCCGAAGAGCTACGCAGGATGGCTTCCTAAAACCGGAGTTGTAATCATGTCTGACAGGTTAGTAGGTAGAGACCAGACGGAATCCAGTCTCGCTGAATCAGTTGATGGATAACACCTGGTTTCTGTACACGAACAAAAGAAGACCCTTCCATAAATTAACATGGAAAGAAGCATTTTGCCGGTCAAAAAACCTCCACTCGTTGAACATAAGAGTTGAGTAGCTGGAGTTTCCCTAGACGGTGGGGAAATCGATCACACTTCATTGGACAGCTCCCACCCATGAGACGCTGCCCCGTTCACGTTTTGTTTGCGAAGGGGAAGGCTAAGTTGGAAAACGGATCGATGACTCAAGCACCAGAGAAGATAGAACCAGGCCTCATGTGAAAGACCAGAGGTTGCTTCACCGGTGCTGTTTGAATGGGACAAAAAGGCACATGAGGCATCTCTTAATCGGATGAAGTGTCGTCACGTTTACGGAAGGCTCGTTTAGCTTTGAGCAATTTGAGCCACGTGTGGTATGGACGTGACATAATTTTGCCCATCAAAAATCGAGTATGCACTTCAGCAATGAGGTCATTCTTACCCGTCCGAGAAACTTAGCCGTTGAGTGGGGAAGTTACGCAAAAACTCTTGGTGTTTGAACATCGGTGTGTTGCACTGTTGCTGCAAATGATGAGAACACCGTTTCAGCAATGTTGTCCTCAGGCGTGAGGTGCTGAGAAGCATAGGTCAGTCACTGGAGCAAGTGGCTAAGCTAAACAGGTTATGGTGATTAGTTCGCGTGCCCACAGATAAGCCGTATCAGTGAACTTTGTTCGCCGAGGCTGCTAGTGATGGGAGGAGGAACTGAGATGGCCAGTTCGCGACATGAGAGAAAGGTTAGGAAACCCTAACTAGTAGGTAGCCCCTAGTAGGACGTGTTAGGTTTCGTGGTTGGGTTTTACGAAATCCGCCCACCACCTACGGGATATTTGGAGAACTTGGTTGATATGGCTGAGTGCCATGGTCATTGGCGTAGTTACATTCGAACTTTTACTTCGTCCACATGAGTTCCATCCACATTTTTCCTTTTTGTTCGTTTGTTTCTTTGTACTTGTATTCATTCTGCTCTCGACTAGACGATGCTGCGAGATCGCGAGCAAAGCCATTGGCACGTAAGCGCGGGGTTAATGGTCGGACGAACTGAACTGAACTGTTATTGTCACAACTGACGCAAAACAGCACTTCCGAGTCACTTTTTATTCGCTACATATTTCGCTCTATGTCCATGGGAGTTGATGTTGACTTGTTCGCCGATCTGGACAGTTGGGTTGCAATTGTCGTCACTAGTCGAGGTGCCGTCATGAGTGCTGGACATTGGTGTGTCCAGTGCATGCGTTCCCCATCGCCCGTGTACATCGAGTCCCTCTCTCTCTCTCCCGTCTGGTCGTTTAGCCATTGATTGCATCTCCCGAGAGTGGCGCCAGCAGCGTTGCTAGCTTGTTTTCTTCCCGTCACCACCGGAATGGCTGAATATCAGCCACGATCCCCATAGTGTGAACGCTTTGTACTATGATGAGTTTGGGATGTTGTTAACGAACGAAAATTGGTGGTGTCACAAGAATTCGGTCGCTTCCGATCTCGAAAGTACATGAGCTCCAAAGAGATTATCAAACAATGCCCAGCGTACACGACGATATTTCATGTAACAAATCTCGTGTCAGATCTACGAGAAAATAACGATCAGTGTATTGAGAAGTTGAAAACCTAACTTTCTCGACACACGTTTGAACACAGAACTCAATAGCACTGGGTTGCACGATATATTCCGGACCATTTTGCTGTATCTTCACTAGTGCACATTGCAATCAAGGTGATCATTTACAAATGGCAAACTGAACATTCTCACGAGACCAAAGACAAACACACACACACACACCCGTACAGCAAGTGTTAGCAATTAGAAACACGTTAACAAGACAAGGCCAACGTAATCATCCATTCCGATCGCTCAACAGCTCAAACATTTTAAAACTTTCCTTCACGTTTTTCCCGATATATTCCCTCACTGGTTTTAGTAATTCCGCCAGTCACTTTGCCAATTTGTCGCGAGGAGTTAGTGATGGACAATATTGTTTGCAGTGGTATGTCTTCTTTTTTTAATTTTGTAAGTCGTACGATAGTCTCAAGTGCAGAGGAAGTCAAACATTACAAATTTACGACTTATCAAAGGTACAAAAAGAAGACCAATACTATCAGTGACCAGATCCCCGGAACACATAACGGCAAAGTGGGATTTTTCGGAAAAAAATCGTGAGGCACAGTTCCAAAATTTGTGCTGTTGAGCGATTTGAACATCTACATTGAGTAATTTTTCACAACGGATGTTGAGTTACTGTTTAAAAGCGTCCCACTTTATGGGACCGTTGATATAATTCGTTAAGTTATCGATGATGACAACTTGAATATCGGATTACCAAATATTACTGTTGTGCACCTCGAATGGGAAAATCCATTCCCTTGGACGAAGATGCCGGCAGTTTGGTGGAATTGCCAATGGTAGTCCTTTGGGACCCGTTCTGTCAGATCTATTTGTCTCATACCTCGAACAAAAAATGAAGACAGTCATATCTCATGCTTCTCTCTACCGACGCTATGTGGACGATGTCTTCGTCACCATGAACACGAGTGAGAAAATTTTCCGTCACTTCACTACCATACACCCAAACATTCAGCTAACCAAAAACGAGGAAAATAATAACAACATCGTATTTCTAAATATTAGAATTACCCGCTGAAGCGATAGATCAACCCGAAGATCAGTCCATCGCAAAACTACGTGGTCAGGACAGTATCTACACTTCCCCAGCTTCGCCTCCATAAAGTACATAGTCGACCTCGTTCGCGCCATGTTCCACGAGGCACGTGAAATATGTATACGTGGCACGCTGGAAGAAGAATGCCGTACGCTGTTGAAAATTTCGAGGCCAACGGATATCCAAAATCATTTATATCCAAACACTTACTGCCACCTCCAAACAAACAGAAACTCATCATAGTCCCCAAACTGATGGCCATCCTACAGTTACTCTACAAAGGTGAACACATAGCCTATTCAGCAGACGCCTCAGATGTTCCATCAGTCTTACGTATTACGCCGAAAAGATCATCATTCTCTGTACGACCTCCCGGATGAAAATGCCATCGATAAGAGAATCACTACCTCTCCACACCAAATCTAATCGCGTTTATCAATTCAAGTGTGGGTGTGCAGTCACCTACACTGACAGAACGGAGGGATAACTGCGTAACAATTGGTGAACATATTCCGGTTTAGCTACAAGGAGTAATGAGTGGGCAGACAATCGGTGACATCATCGAGCACACGCAGAACACTGAAGTCATCCACCACGAAACACCTGCGGGAGACAAAGCACTGTCAATCTGAGCACGGCGTTCACCGTCACTTACGTCACAAATAATCAAAGACTGTTGAGATACGCGGAGGCACTAACACTTGATCATCACCACGCCAACACTCTTCAAACAGCGAGAATGGATAATCACGTTAGCCTTGCCTAGTTAACGTGTTTCAAATTGCTAACACTTTCTGTACGTGTGTGTGTTTGTCTTTGGTCTCGTGAAAATGTTCAGTTTGCCATTTGTAAATGATCACCTTGATTGCAATGTGCACTAGTGAAGATACAGCAAAATGGTCCGGAATACATCGTGCAACCCAGTGCTAGTGAGTTCCGTGTTCAAGTGATCAGTGTACCAATTGAAAGCAAGCCCTTCTGACATGAAGCTATCGGATCGTATGCTGTAGTCTTCCGTAATCATAGTTACTATCATATTGCTTGCTTTTGTCTCTAAGGTTCTACTTTGAATGAAACTATGACCTGCTTTTGATGAGGAAAGGTGGATTTCTTCAGCCATATAAGGATCCCGGTTATTTGAAGCAAACATGTGAACGAGCTCATCTAGTCTTGTAAGTGAACAGATGGTGTGAGGAATGCGTTGACGTTCACACAGTAACGTTACACCTTGTGCGACATAACGATGCGAGTTATCCTAGAATATTCCACCGTCGTCCGATTGGTTCATTGAGAGTAGTTCCGTAAGACTTTATCCTGTGGCTCACACGCGTAAGTGAAGATTTTCCCTTGCGGTTCGTGATTTTTGATCGTTCAAAGTATAGAACGTCAGAAGTGTTGTGCACTACTCATAGATATAACAAACAAATTAGTTCTCTGTCGGCCATCTCTTGGTTGATCTTTCATGAAAGCATGGCAACCAAAGGTACCGTTGCACTTCACTGATCCATCTACCAGATCAGTACGTAGCAAAATTTGAATCGTGCGATAGATTCAACAGACAGCTTTGTTTGTCGGTCGTTTACTGGAAGCTATTATGTGACTGAATATTGGTCCGGTTCGATCTGCTTAACTTGGGTTCTTGGATGAAATTGGACAATTCTACTATCAGCTTACCGCTTGATTGATGACAGATATTTCTCAAAGCGTTTTTTTCATAACACTGCGGATATACCCGTCATGATGTACTGAAATGCTGATTTCCGTTCATTGAAAAGACTTCTTGGTGGATAATAGTGTTGTACTTGCCTATACTGCATCAACTTACTTTTTGCGGACAAAACTTATAATTTGGGCTCACACTGTGTTTTTGCTCTGTGCCTTCAAGTAAACAGAACTTCGGGTTTATTCGACTGCGAGAACAGAACGGTAATGTGTTAAGTAACCAAGGATCTGGAACGGGCATTGTGTTGATTAGAAATGAAGAGAGGATGAAGAACACGCAAAAATGTCAGTTGGTGGTTGGGCGGCAAAACGGAACACTCAAGAACAAAAACAACGGCCACGGTTCAAAATTTACGCTACACAGTAGGTTCTACGCGCTGTTGTTAAAATCACTCATTGTTCGCATCCAGTCAGTCAGATGACCACTTCCCCATCCTGTTAGTTACCTTGGCTAAATCCAACGATGTCGTTGGAAATGCCAGCATTTTATTCAATCATGTATTCATTACAAAATAGGTGTTCGAGAGGTCTCGTTTGCACGGTCTTCAAGGGCACAACAATTTGACGCTAACTGATATTTCCCCCTGCTTTTAAATCTGCCGCAAACTACAAGCTATCTCTTAGAGAGTACTTTCATAGAGACCGGTGCACCGTTTCGCTTAACTCGTCATTAACGGTGGACCAGGTGTGGATGTTCTGATTGCCACATCCGACCAAAAATCAAAACAGCAAACGAAGATTTAAACAAATTAGGAAAATAACTACATATAATGGTATCAAATAGACGAGAGAAAAAAGTATTTGAATACGAGAACGACCATTGCTAGTCTTTCCAAGAAAGAGAGAGTTTCGTGCAACGCTTCAATACAGGATATTTTGTCATTTGCAAATAAGAGTTAGTTCCGTAAAAGGATGTGGTTATGATTTATGGAAACCATTTATATATAATTAGGTATTCTTACTACTCATACGATTTGGATGATAGGAAATAAGCGAACATGTGTTTTCGCTGGTTTCAGTCTCTGGTAATTACAATCACGTTCATATGGTTACAAAAATTGTAGGGGGCCAATCAGAGGAGTTAGAAGTATATGGTTGTGTGTTTGGAGGAGATAGGAATGATGAGTTGGAAGATGAGTCAAATTTGGTCAAATGACATTTGCACTTGTAACGCTTGGTTCATGCACTCCAACGGTCCTGGCCGAAATTGGATTACATCATGCACGAGCGTGGTGGAGATGTAAGTTAATTATCAATTGGTACGCAAACCAGTCATCCTTACAAATGTTGCTTGGCCAAAGTTGACTCACTCGCTTGCTCTTCGCCCTTTTCTCTTTGAAACAGTTCTAGCTCCCCTGATTAGTTTCTTGCAATTTTTGTTACCATATGAATGTGATCTTAATGGCTTAGGAATGAAATCACGGAAAACATGTTCGCCTACATCCCAAATTCTGATTACCGTTAATGGGCATTGTGACAAGATTTAGCAATTCGAAATTTTCGAATCGTAACGTAGCGCCGAAATTCACACACATTTTCAAATCTAGATCTAATTCAGAGGCACCGGTGTTTCCATTTCAACGAAATAAAATTATTCACGAATTGAATCATACGCACCCCCGCTGTCGGCGATACTCAGTGTGGCTGTTACCGGGATTCATTGTATATATTTTCAGTACTTAGACATTTTCAGGAGGTCACTTGGCATGACAGCCAGTCGTCAATGTTGCGTCGCTATGTAGCGGAACATAAGTGGAATAAGATCAACTACACTGATGAGTCTAGTACCTGGTCTAGTATGATTTGAAAATCCCATGAGCAGTCGTCTGAGACTATCTTTCCTGCACTGTGTTGTTCAGACAGAAGAAAAAAAGATCAGTTTTGTGTGAAACTCTGTCGGAAGCGTGTCGCTTCTCCCCACTGAATTACTATCACCCGCTATCACCACTGCTGCTGCTGACGGACGAATTCGATTTCGTGCACAATGTACAAAATAACAACGAACCACGAGCATTGAATAAGGTGAGGACTGCCCTGCGGGTATGTAGCTTAACTAGTTGCACGCTATGCAAACACAGTTCAGTAGAAAAATTATCTGGGTTACATGTGGGGATCGCAAAAATTACCTGGTGAGGAGATTGGATTCAGCAAAGATGGGTATTTGGTTATGCATGCGTGCGCACACCTGTTTGACATATTTGAAGCGTCTGAAACAATAGTCTTTTTGGTTATTGACGCTTCAGGCGAATGCTATACCCTGGAACCAAACTGTCACCCTCCACATGCTTGAGGGCGTCACCGTGCGCTTCTTCTTGCTTGAACGTGAAGAATTAACTGGTGCGAATGGTAAAGTTTCAGAATAGTACTACGAGAGTGGAATAAACGAGCGGGGTTTTTTATTCGGTCCACTGTGTCATTTCTCGAACACTGATAGGTCATCACGGCTATAGATCAAGATGCCACAAATCCACTCCTCAAAAATAATAACCATTATTAGATACTCTGCTTATCCCATCCGCCTTTTCACACACGCACGCACGAAGAAAGTTCCGAATTTTTCGTTGAAGTCGCATATTGCGTTTAGAAAAATTACACGTATAAACTGGACAAGTTAGTGTCTTCGTAAATCTAACGTAGACAATAATTGGGCTTTTGGTAGAGGTGGGAGCAGTTGAGCACAAAGCGGAAGTGCACATTTTCTACTCGTTTTATAACTGACCGCATTTCGAGAAATCGCAATAACAAGTGTTAGTCTTTGATATTTTCGTTACTAATTCTCGGTTCCTTCATCACTTTGTGGTACCAGATTGTGCACCAGTGTTGTCCCCTCGCGCAAGCTGGTATCAGTGACTGGGGCTGCGGTTCTGGTACCGCACCACCTTGTTGACAAGCTGTTCGACGATAAACACAATCTTTTTACTGTCATACAATTGCACCCACCAGGAGAGCGGTGACAAACTTTTTATACGATGTTTTGTTCTGTATGTTTATTTGTCCTTCAAACCGATCTGACTCCATAGGAAGTGGCGGTCAAATGATCACTTTGCTCCTTTGGTATTCATTGGATGGTCGTTTCATCTTCGGGAAATATCGGACTGTGGGGTATTGGCAGACACTTTTGATAGACGGTCTAGTCACGTTAGCAGACAGCACATCGTTGCCTGTCCAGAAACGAAAACAAGATTGGAGTCAGCGAAGCGGGTTGATGAACCAATCAGTTGTTCCCCCTTACCTGAACCGAACCGAACGAAATCAACCAATCGGGGTTATAGCCCAACTCAGCAGTCAGAAAAATCAATTATGAATAACGGTCGAATCAATAAGTCTTCATGCAAGGATTTGACTATGATCATCGTACACCTTGTATAAACAGTCTATTTGCTACCAATAAAAACGTGATTCGTCGAATACGGAAGAATCTTGCTGCAGTCAGTAGTCACTGTTGTATGATCAAAACAGAAAGTGAGATGAAGAGTATTCGTGAACAGTAATGATTCGAACCGTAGCGATAAATCCCACATGCAACTTTACGGTTCACCTACATCGTCTTTCAGTGTTTTCATTCGGTCCGTATTAGGGTCCTTCCGAAGAAATATACAAAACATCTGCCTTTTCATTTACTCATCACAATTGTTGTTGTGTCGTATTTTCACGAATGGCTGTGGAACGGAACAGGTAACATATAGAATCGACCAAAAACGTTTTTCTGTCTGGTGATATAATAATGATAAAATAGCAGCGCATTTCCACGCAAACGACAAAGTGTATCACCAGGCGATGCACACAGAACGACTCGTCTCTGGGGTCGCATGTTTTATACATCTTCGAATAATCACTGACGTAGTCATTTTTCTCTCGGAACCTTCCTGTGCGTGATGATAGTAGTACTGGTACGTGTAAAAACGTTAGACACCTGACTCTAAACAGGTGCGAAAGATCCATGTCTGGTACATTCATTCACTAATGCACAGACAAGTGATCTAACTGATACATGCACACACGCAGGAAATACATTGGCTACCCGACCTTATTTGCTTATCCGATCGTCGGACACCCCATTCCCTCACCTGCTGCGTTCGCTTTTCCCGAGCCAAACGAAATATGAGAGAAAAAACCGTGTTCTAAATATGCCGAGATTACTTGTCCCGTCCACACTGTTCTCCTGCGCTCCAACTGTTTGAGTCCATTTTGTTTGCGAACCCGATTTGAACACTTGTGAGATTTCATTCCCCCTGTTCTTACATTAGTTCCTTCGTACCAGTAGTTCGCAGTATGATATTTGATGGTTGTGCAGGGTCACAGTAGACTCAACTCTTGTTCGATCTAGGATCTACCCTTTCTCCAAACCGAGCAGCATGATATCAAATTGACTGGGTTGATTCGAGCACTTGTGGTGTCGATCTGATATTTCACTGAAGTTGATAGGTCGTGTATACTGTGCTGCAGTGCGTTCAGTTTTGTTGTATGGTTGCGAAACTTGGAGTCTGCGTGCTGAGGATATTCGTCGTCTTGAGGTTTTTGACCACCGCTGCTTGCGTAGTATCGCAAAGATCGGGTGGAATAGCCGAGTAAGTAATGATGAGGTCAGAAATCGAGTATTGGGTAATAATTCGGAGAACGTTCTGTTACAGCGTATCTAACTTAGTAGACTTCGTTGGTTGTGGCACGTGTTACGTATATCAAACATACATCTACCATACCGTGTCTTATTCTCCATTCTTCCTAGGGAGTGGAAGAGACCACGTGGATGTCAACAAATGACGTGGCAGCGAGGAATGAGAAAATGTACAGCAAACTTAGGAAGAGTAGGTGCTTCATGTCTTCGTGGTTGGGGTCGAAAAGATCCGTCTACCAGTTAGCTGGAGACACTGAGGGATATGGCAGCGAACCGTGAACAGTGGCGATTGTGTTGTCACTTTCTATCGAATCAGAATGACTGATCGATGTGCGTTTGTACAGTTAGGCTGTGTATTCTATGTGTTGGCTACTAGGGCATTGTTCCCTTTTTCCATCCGTGTAGGTCCAGTCCCTGTCCATTTTGTATATTCATACTTTCTAATTCAACGTGCAAGATGGTGAGAAAGGCAGTGATCGGTGAGGCTTGCCCTACTGTTTACCACTGTACGATAATGATGATGATGATGATGATGATCCGACCCTTTATTTCGATATGACCATAAACTTGCATCGCGTTTTCATAGCCAGGGGATTATCACAGTCTGATTTGTGTTAGTAGTTAAATCAAGCGCTTCATCCCAACAGACTGTTTTTGATTATGGCGTAGTGTGCACAATTTTAAATGTAATTTCTCGAATCGGCTAATAAACACAAGATGGATCGAAATGGATCATTTTTCGTAGTTCAACCTGGAAGTCTAATGCTCTGGTTTTAATTCCTATCTCTCGACATAATCCAATCGTAAGTGACGCATGTGGAACAGCGAGACAAACTGAAAAGAGATGGAAGCTCAAAATCTCGAAAATGAAGAAAGGATTGACATTTCAAGCGTCGCGATGACCGTGTCAATTCACCACGTCTTTTTGTGATGCTGCGCACCCCAAATTTAAAGCTCGATTCGGCCTACACGGCAACGTCCACAGGTTGAAGCTGCCAGATCTTTTTTTATAGTATTTATTATATTTTTCACATCCGCGTGATTTCAGACTATGTGCCCACCAAAACACAGTGCAATCGGGGGGAGGACTACATGGAGTCCGATTCCGTGGTTTGTTTGCTGGCGCAATACTGTCAGGTTGCCCAGGCTAAAACAGGTGGTCTTCTCAGGGATGCCCAACCGGAGCCTTTAGGTATTCAGAGCCTAACCTACAAGACAGCGGGACGAAGTGTGGAGTCCGTAATTCAGTGGGGACCGGTGGCTGATTGCTCACATACGCCCTTTGGATGAGGCTAAACATCCTGGGTGCCCACTACACATTCCGTCACAGATGCCGGTGAGCATACCGCTGTACGCCTCATACGCCACCCCTGGTTGGTTTGGAATCAGTGTTTGGTCGTCTCCTCTAGACTGAACACCAGTCAACCCGGTGGAGAGCACCAGGTGAAAATGTCTCCGCTACAAGTAGGTTGTGTGCAAGACTTCCTCAGCAGAAGCTGTTAGACGCACAGTCACTTGCGAGCATTTCGAGAGGCATTCAGAACGAGTAGCCATCCCGGAGCCTGTAGCACCCACCTCCGATCATACTGAGGCATTTGAAAGCTTTTTGCAGTTATTCTATTTGAATCGTCAATTTTTTTCATCTTCCCTGACCGGCCAGATCAACCTGCCTTATAACCGCCCCATTGAGCAAGGAACAATGTGAATCAAACTAAAAGGAGGTTATATTCATACACTATGATTCATCGTGCATTATCTACGTTCAACTCACCACTGAGAACCATGAAAGAGTGTTTCATATTTGTTAGGAATCATCAGCAGTGCACATCCATCAAACTCCCACTGGGATTCGAAGCCGAAGTGAACGATTTTGAGTCGAACACCTAACCACCAAGCTATCGGGGCTGGCTCTCAGCGGTTTGTTAAACGTCAACACCACCTGATATAGCGCCGTTCCGTCACTGACCACGGATCGCTACCTGGCACTGATACTGCATGATGAATTATGTTAGACTGATATAATCTACTACTCATACTGACATCATCATATGCTTGTTGTGCCTTTCGGTGAAAAATTAGAGACATGTTTCAAGGGCTTGTAAATTGACAATGTCTGCTTCTTCCACACACTTGAGGAACAAAACCACAAACTCGCAAATACAAAACACATGCATATTACACTGATCAATGATTGCGTTAATCGGACTGTTTTCTTTTCAGCTCAGTTTCCTCTAGAATCCTCTTTTCGAGAAAGTATTTCTCATATCCGAGCAATACTGCGAGGAAATTGAAGCTCAGATACCGATATTCTCCGTGTCTGACCATTTGCGCACTCTCTCATTTTGTCTGCTAGCTCTTTCAATGAGGGTGCTTACTGCTTGATCGGACTGAATTTAATTTTAGTGGAAATGGAAAACCAAACTGAACAGAAAATGTCACATGATCGATTGTCAGAATAGCTCACTTATCAACGGCTTATCATGAACTGAACGCCTCTCGTCTTTGATTGAAAAAAAAACAGGGATTTGTATCTTCATCGGTCCGAATTAGGTTTTCTGTACGTATTTTTATGGATTCCTGATCGTTGAGCTTGTTGTTCAGGTCACAAAATTTTTACCATCAGCCGAAGTAACTAGTGCGCAGGTGATGATATCACTTCTCAGCGACTAAGAACCCGTGAGAAACAATTCTGGGCTACGAATCACACCAATATTCAAAATCTTTAAAAACTGTTTGTATATATGCATGCATTTATGCTTTGCTGGTTATTTCCCCGATTCCCCAAGGATCCTGTTTGTAACAGAAGAAAAAGCAGGAAGCCAAATTATTCATCTGCCAATGATCATATAAATTTGAGATTTGAAGATTCCATCCAGTTGTCATTTCTTGTCTGAAGCACTTCTCATAGTGGACGGCATAATTGTGAAAAAATATGAGATGATCTGTTCAGCAGTGCTTTGAAATAGCTGGTTTCCATATAAGCCACGAAATCTCTGTACGGCTCACTGAAATGCGGTCATTTCTAACAATATGCTCGATGCATAGTGATTTTCACTCATTCTGATGTGTTATCTTAGATCTATTTCGGTGTTATGTGTGTGCCAAAGTACAGTCAGAGTGCAGCCTTACACTTTGGTCCAGTTGATTCGCTAAAACTACTCTTTATGATGTTGTGAATGAGACCGTAGTAAGCAGGCTTGCTTTCGGCAAATTCGTCATCTGATTACCACAATTTTATACGCGTATGTAGTAAGAGTGCACCCACAAAAATGGTATTCAGGGTGTCCGTAACATGAATGACGGACGGTGGTCGAGCGGTTTAGAGCGTTTGCTTACCACCTAGATGTCGGAGGTTCGAATCCCCGTCATCACCGGTTACTGTGGTAGTAGACGGTTATCCACTGTCGTCCGGCTTGTTACCACCACACCTGACCTATTGGGATCAAATGCGGTACTCCACCGCCCTAAGTCTCAGTGTGTGATTGCCGACTATTCCTAATAGTGCAGTGGGTCTTTGTGGCTTCGGTATAAACCCTTAGAATTGTACTCATACGCATGCATTTACTAGAAAAAGGTGGTAATTCTAATCGTTGAAATGAATATCGCCCCAGGTTCCTACCATTTGTTAGTGACTATCAGTCCCGTCGTTTGTAACCTGTATGATATTTCGAAAGGTCAACATACAAAGCTGTCTGCAACATTTTATATAAGCATAGCTTTTGTTCACCGACTTTGCTATTTCTTTGTGAGGGTCGAGTGACTTCGCCTAATGTGCCTACAAAATCCGTTCATTGGACTGTATATGCCAAATGGCTTCTCTGTTTACACGCTTTCGCCTGCACGAGACCATTTCACATTCCAAAACGCATTTTCATTTTTGAGTCAAGAAATTGAGTCCCTGTTTTCTATACTCAATTTCCGTCCTTCATGCAGACACAATCAAACTCAAACCAGCGTAAAAGGCATATTTAACCTCTCGATGAGATACTGAACGAAAATGCAAATAATTTTTGTGTCACAATTGAAGAAAATGACAACCAAAAGATCCTCCACTGATTTATGTTTTCAAACGGTTGTCAAGCGATTATCATAGTGGACTTATTAATTTCTGGTGGTGGGTCCGAAGCAGATCACAGCCGGTTGAATTTTACCAACAGATGCCTCTGATGGGCCGCATCCCAACTCCATTTACATATCGTGCCATTTTTATGTGATCGAAGGAAGTAAAACAAAAAATACCTTTATGTTAATCCCAACCCATGTTTTTAAGATCTGTCTCAACCAAAATATTCTCATCCCTCTTTTCCTTTAGCGGACTCCTCAGATCGTGTGATCAGTGCTCCTGGAACAAAGTCCTCAACGAAACCTTCTGTGCCCATTCGGTCATACACAACAATGGCAAACAAACAAGCTCGGCCGATATCGACCTCGTTGTCCGATTCCGGATCTACTTCAACAACCGACAACAACAATAGCGTTAATGGTATGAATAACTTCGGTTCCGTAACCATGAAATCATCCGTTCACGTACGCGGTCCAACGGCGACCAATGGAGAATCCTCTTCCCTGTTGCATTCATCCTCCACGATGGAGAACGGACCAGCCGAATCATCTCAAATCGTGAGACCGAACCAATCCGTTCCACTCCCCGAGGATGAGGACCCGGAAGAATCCGAAGCCGCCCAGTGGTGGTACACATTTTGGTCTAGTTCTTTGGCCACCATTGCCACTTGTTGTGATCTGGTTCGCGCTCTGCTCACTGGACCGGCGATAATTTTGCACAAATACTTTTTCACTCGGGCCGATATGGGTATTCTGACGAAACGGCAACTCTGCACTACCATGAATCTGCCATCGGCGACAATGACAACTCCAGAAGTCAAGCGGATGGCAACAACACGGGTTTACAAATGTGCTCTTCTATCACTGGTCAAGTTGAGTCGTGTTCGCCAGGTTACCAAAGCCTCCTATTCTGAGATTGTTCTAAGTCTGTTGGCAGGTGGACTACGTGCATATCATCAAGTGAGTCATATCATATCATTTCATATCATATCATATCATATCATATCATATCATATCATATATATATATATATATATATATATATATATATATATATATATATATATATATATATATATAATGCATGCATGCATACATCAATTTATTGTCATCTGGGTGTTCACTCAGGATGAACATGTCCGTCACGTTGGGTTATTGAGCTTGTTTTCTTTTGTTTTATCATGATTTTCACTTATTTGATCTCAGCGCATTTCTTGTTAAACCCGCTTGATTCGTTTTCATCTTTTTGATCTCCCTAAAAGATGCTTAGGGATTTCATACTCATTTTGAATACTCTTCCTGTTCAGTAAGGCAAAAACATTTGAATAGGAGAATTACAAAACTGCCTTTCTTAGGTGGTAAACTATCTAATTCATAATACGCGGAAGATCCAAGTAAGTCGCCATTTTCTCCAGATATTTCAGACAACCGTGTAGTCATGTTTGGGATGCGTTTCGCACCCTCGGAGTATGAAATACTTCTGCAAACTTGTGTTAGTCCGTTTTTCCAGCAGAGGTTGGGTGCATCCGGCACCAATTCGGTCAGCCTTCCAATTGAACTGAGGAACGCAACCGTTACGGATGGAAGATACACAAACATTATCGGTGTTTTGTTATGGATACCTTCACAGCGTTGCTCTTATATAGTGCAAACACAATATCAGTAATGTTATGGTTAGACCTAAGGTCTATGGAGCAAAGCGATTATTCTAAACATGTTATGGGGATTGGGACATGGGATTCGCTTGTCGACAAATAGATTTCCTCGGTGTGCATTTTTACCCAGGCATATAGTGGTTGTAGGATGAGTTGAGTTGATGCGTCTACGAGACGGCAGTAAGACATGAAAACCGTGACTAGTAGACTTGGCTGAGTAAGACGTGTCCGGTTTCCGGGCTGGACTTTGCGAACTTCGTCTACCATCCACGGGATGTTTGGAGACAGTAGGTATGGCTAGCTGTTGCTGCTACTGATGCATTTGCTTTGGACCGTTTTTTTGCATTTACAGGATTTTTACTTTTGTGATTGTCTGCTCTTTGTGCTTTGGTTTACTTCACTTATTGAGATAGAAGTCAAAATCGGAGCACAACAGTGTGAACTTAGTGAACTGAACTAGACCGAAGTTTCTCAACAGCCATTTTCGTTTTTACGTTAAACAGAATTGAGACCGGAGTGAAAATAAATTTGCCTTTACCTTTGATATTCTCAAATAAATCTCTTTGGTTGTAAAAATTCGCTGAAGCAAGCGACGTTGAAATTCAAATCAATTTCAATGGTTTTGAATATTTGTGCTGGTTGTAGCTCAGGTTGTTGGTTGCCATGATGTTCTGATCGCTGCCATGCGATCTAAATGCCAAGCTCAGCGATCAGAACATCATGGCAATCAAATCAATTTGTCCGACACATAACTAACCTTACATCTCACTTCCTTAAATTCAGCAGATACTTTGCAGATCAGTTCAGTTTCTTCAGTCATCCACCTCACAATTATGTACTGCGGTTCTTACTGCTACCACGCAGTACCGTCCATTTGCGAGAAAAACAAATAGAACCATGTGGTCTTACTGAGTCAAGTCTACTGGTCACAGTTTTCATGTCTTACTGCCGTCTCGTAGACGCATCAATTCAACTCATCCTACAACCACTATCTGCCTGGGTAAAAATGCACACCGAGGAAATCTATTTGTCGACAAGCGAATCCCATGTCCCAATCCCCATAACATGTTTAGAATAATCGCTTTGCTCCATAGACCTTAGGTCTAACCATAACATTACTGATATTGTGTTTGCACTATATAAGAGCAACGCTGTGAAGGTATCCATAACAAAACACCGATAATGTTTGTGTATCTCCTACCGGCAACGGCCAAGGATACAGATCCAATGGAAGTTCTACACGGTACAGTTTATTGGTTTAGGTTTTCACATGTGAATGTGTGCGTTACTTTATGGGGAATCGGTCACTTCTGACCATCGTCTAACGGCTATCGGTTCTTGCACACACAACGGAAATTAAAGGCGTGGACCGAAAGATATGCGCAATACGTTTTACAACCAGTGTAATCTGTTTGAGTTGAGTTTTCAGTCGATCTACTGATTTCACTCATTTACAATTTATCACTAAGCCCATTCCAACCGTGTTCGAGCCGCGGTACACACTAGTATCCGTGCTCAAATATGGACGTTCTTCTTGAGTTTTCTACTAACATTTCGCAGCGCCACATGATAAAATAGACCTAACCATTTCAATGTAAACCTGCTTTTTGATTAGTGGATAGATGGCGCATTATCGCTACATTTTAATGAAGTTTATAGTAGCCAAATTCGTCTTCTGCATACACGATTACACTTCATATTGTGTTCATATTATATGCGTTACGTTTATCTTCTAGCTACCTCATGACTCGTCCAACTGTAAGATTTGATCCATAAACTAACCTCTGAATTCACAATGCAATATGCAGGACTTCAGAACTTAATTAATAGCTCGGGTGGGGGAATATGCATGTAGATGCCTGACCACGGGACAAAAGAAATGGTGTTCCTCTTTCGCTCCCCATTACTTTATGGATTTTATCAAATGACGATGTGCTATAGATTATATAAAAGTGTAATCATAAAACATTTGCGAGGTTGATGGCATAATGCAAAAGTGATTTTTTCTTTTATCTTTTCATTTGTTTCCTATCACGACAAGACTGCACCTTGACGTGTTGTGATGGCTTGCGCGCCTCCATGACCCAAAGAGCTATACAGGATGGCTTCTTTAAGCCGAAGATGCAATCATACCTGACAGGTCAATGGGTAGAGACCAGACGAAGTCCAGTCTCCTGGTCCTCCAGGTTGGGGGTCAATTTGAGTTCGCAACTCAATCGGCAAAATCAGTGGGAGAATAACTGATCTGAGTAGATAGGGCTGCACTCAGCCATCCCCGCCGCCTTGCGGACAAGTTCTCGTTAGAACTAAAGGCTTTGGTTGAGAACCCTAATCGTTCTCCTGCTTTGTGGCTGGACACCCTAGCAGTACCCGTCCAACATCTCCCATGAACTGCACCAATACAAAGAATTCCATAATGCAATAGTCGTCTCGCAGGATAATCAAGACCGCACTGCCCATTGCATCGAGTGGGGTGGGTAGTGATAAGTGGGCTACTGCTCAGAGTTCCCTCTCTTTTATTCAACCTTTGTCTTCTGTCCCCAACCACCTCTCTTGGCCCCGTCTATCCACCCATAATGCTCCTACTGATGACACTGTCGATACTCGCAACGATTCACTGTCAGATAGTATCGGGAATAATCCTCTGTCTGGTAACTCACATTTCCTCAAGCCTCGTCAGCCTCTTAATCTCGGCTCCTTCAACGTGCGTACACTCATGCAAGCAGGTCAGCAGGGGTGCCTAGACCTCACAGTAAATTCTCTCTCTATCTACTGCGTAAGGGGAACGCGTATCCAGGATTGGAGCAGTGTAATTCAACTAACTGCTCCTGGTACCTTATCAAGGTATTTACTGTGCATTCAGGAGACGAAGTAGCTACAGCTGTGGGTCAAGGTGGTGTAGGAATAGTCTTGACTGACAAGGCTGAGGTTGCCCTTTTAGATTGGATCCCTGTTAACAGTCGCTTATGTGCTGTGAGACTCCAGGGGTCAGTTGGCGTTCGAAAGGATAGTTGTGTTAAACGCAATTTGTTTGTGATCTCGGCGTACGCCCCAACGAACTGCAGCTCAGACTTGCAGAAAGATGAGTTCTACGATGAACTAGCCACCCTCGTTCGCAACGGGAAAGGTTCTGACATTGTAGTGCTAGCTGGTGGCTTCAATGCACAAGTTGTCAAACTTAGTGCGTCAGAAGCCCGTTTAGGTGGGCGCTGTGCTTTACCTGCTAAGCGTACAGATAACGGGGATAGACTTCTCCAATTTTGTGCAGACAATCGATTGTTCTTGTCTAGCACCAATTTCCGACACAGCTCGCGTCGCACAGCGACATGTCGCTCTAACTCTACAGGTACTTCGAATCAGATTGATCATATGGCCGTAAGCTACCGGTGGCGCAGTTCTGTTCAGAACTGTAGATCTTACTGGTCCACGTACGTAGAGTCAGACCATGCATTAGTTTTAATGCGATTATCTCTCCAGCTCCATGGTCATCGTCACAAACCGCAAACCGGATTAGCCGTGCAACGTTTGTGTGATCCAGACGTTTGCACCCGTTATGAGCAGAAGTTGTCACATGAGCTAGGATCTACGACGAACAGTAATGTAGATGATCATTGGGCTCATATCAAACGGGCAATGCACGTTGCAGCAGGTTTTTCCTGTGGTCCTAGATCCGTTGTCCATCAACGACACTGGATCTATCAAGAGTCGCTGAGTATAATGGAGCAAAAGCGTCATCTTTCGAACCGTAAGGAGATGAATGAGATGCGGAGAAAGCTACAGTTGCAAGCTACGAAAAGCATTAAGAAGGATCGCGAAAATTGGTGGGTCAAGGTAGCCGAAGAAATGGAAATAGCATCTGCTTCAGGTAACAGTCAAAGACTGTTCAAACTTATTCGTGACACCGGTGGACGGCGAACCCAGGTCAGTGAAACGATTTGCGATAGGAATGGAGAACCCATCCATGGCAAACAGCAAAGGCTTGATCGTTGGGCCGATTACTTCAAAGAACAGTTTAGCTGGCCGCACGCTAGTGTAGTTACTCCTGTATCAACAACTGCTACTCCTTGGGTGGTATCACTTGAGCCCCCATCGGAAGTAGAAGTAGAGTCATGCATTCGATTACTAAGTCAGGGGAAAGCGGTAGGTCCCGACGAACTTCCTCCAGTTCTTTTCAAACTGGGTAGTGAGGCGTTGATAAAATCACTTACCGCCTTGATCCGTGACATCTGGAACGCGGAGCGTATTCCGTTTATATGGAATGGGTCATTGATTGTTCCCATCTTCAAGAAGGGAATACACAATGACTGCAGTAATCATCTTGGAATTAGCCTAATTCCGATAGTCACCAAAGTATTAGCCTCGATTTTGCTGCTGCATTAGGCTGGATTCTGCCCATGTCGAGGATGCATCGACCAGATTCTTACTCTTCGCCGACTACTTGAAACGCGTCACACGCATCGCTGACCGACAATAATGGTTTTCTTAGACCTGAAAGGCGTTTTCGATTCAGTTGATCTAACAGCGCTTTTCAGTATTCTTCATCTAAAAGGTATGCCCCAGAAGTTCGTGAACCTAATGAGATCATTGTATTCTCATACTTCTGGCCGCTTTAGAGTTTACGGTGAACTATCCGGTCGGTTCGAAACGACCATTGGTGTTCGACAGGGATTTCCTATGTCTCCATTCCTGTTCGACTTCGTCAAGGACGAAATAATGGAAAGTGTATTGCAAAATCTTTGGGATGTATGCGTCGAACTAGGAAACAGTGGAAAGCTGTGTGATCTAGATTACACGGACGACGTTGTCTGTTTTCTCGAATGCATGGAGCATGCTCAACGTGCACTAGATAGACTTGGGAGAGGTGTAGCTCCATTCGGCATGCTCTTTGCACCGTCGAAGGGTAAAATGATGTTACAAGACTGGAAGTCAACAATTCCGAGCTTGATGCTCGATGGGTAGGTGCTGTCAGTTGTCGACCACTTCACCTACCTCGATAGCTGCGTGACGACGGATGGGAGCACAGTAGTGGAGAAGAGTACGTGGATATCCAAGGCTCGAGTGGCGTTGGCTGGACTGAAGCACTTATGGCGCCTACCTGATATTTCACTGAAGTTGATAGGTCGTGTATACTGTGCTGCAGTGCGTTCAGTTTTGTTGTATGGTTGCGAAACTTGGAGTCTGCGTGCTGAAGATATTCGTCGTCTTGAGGTTTTTGTCCACCGCTGCTTGCGTAGTATCGCAAAGATCAGGTAGAATAGCCGGGTAAGTAATGATGAGGTCAGAAATCGAGTATTGGGTAATAATTCGGAGAACGTTCTGTTACAGCGTATCTAACTTAGTAGACTTCGTTGGTTGTGGCACGTGTTACGTATGTCAAACATACGTCTACCCTACCGTGTCCTATTCTCCATTCTTCCTAGGGAGTGGAAGAGACCACATGGATGTCAACAAATGACGTGGCAGCGAGGAATGAGAAAATGTACAGCAAACTTAGGAAGAGTAGGTGCTTCACGTCTTCGTGGTTGGAGTCCAAAAGATCCGTCTACCAGTTGACCGGAGACGCTGAGGGATATGGCAGCGAACCGTGAACAGTGGCGATCGTGTTGTCACTTTCTGTCGAATCAGAATGACTGATCGATGTGCGTTTGTACAGTTAGGCTGTGTATTCTGTGTGTTGGCTACTAGGGCATTGTTTCCTTTTTCCACCCTTGTAGGTCCAGTCCCTGTCCATTTTGTATATTCATACTTTCTAATTCAACGTGCAAGATGGTGAGAAAGGCAGTGATCGGTGAGGCTTGCCTTACTGTTTACCACTGTATTATGATGATAATAATAATAATAATAATAATAATAATAATGATGTGTCATATATCAAAGAAGTCGCATTTCAGCAGGGCCACATGAATGATTGATTGTAGTTCACGTACGAGGAAAGTTGGCTGATTGCAATCAGTTTCAAACTGGGTGGTAGACTTGGTGGTAGAAAGTAATCCACTGTCGTCCGGATCTTTACCACACCTGACCTATCGGGACCTTACGTGGTTCTTCGCCACTCCAGTTCTCAGGGTCCGGCTGCCGGTTATCCCGGTAGTGCAGTGGGCCTTCGTGGCTATGGGGTAGATTCCCCTTCTGCGTCACTCATGCGTAAGCATATAGTAAAAAACCTTCTTTGGCAGTGTTTACTTCCCAGTCACAACTACTCGCCACTCACACACGGAGTAGTTTGCAACTGTTACAGTTTTCACGGAACAGTTTGAGATCAAGCTAACGCACAAGAGGTTGCCTTCCAGTAATCGGTGAATAATGACTGTTATTCCAGTCACTTTTTTACGGCAGGGTGCATCATACGGTAGAATTTAATTGTTGCTTTTCCAGTCAACTTAACCTGATGCTGTCCTGTTGGGCGCGCTTCGCTGTGCAAAGGCTAGAGGTGCTTCCTAGAATAAAAACGCCCACTCTGGATTGGGTGACGGAGTTGTACAACAGTGCACAACGCAAACAGTTAGGAAAGATATCACTGACACGACGGTTAACTATTCTTCTGTTGTTCTTCGTCCGTTGTTGTAGTAGTTGTTTTTGTTGCATTGTTTGATTTCAAACCAGTGGTGACCTCTGATCGACCGCATCTTCCTCCTTGATGTAGATTGTACCAGTATGGTCTGACGGGGATGTTCAAGTGGTTTAGAGCTTTTGTCACCTTAGAGATTAGAAGTTCGGATCTCGCCACTGCCGGTCACGTTGGCGGTAGACGGTAATCCGCTGTCACTCGGCTCGTTATCACACTTGACCTATTGGGACCTTGTGTGATTCTCTATCACTCCAGGCCGCAGGGTCTGGTTTCCGGTTCTCTAATAGTGCTGTGAACCTTCAAGACTATAGGGTGTACTCCTTCCACTGCAGTCACTCGAAACCGTGCAATACAAAACATACAACGAAAATATTCCGTGTGAAAAAGTCTATTGTGGTCTCCGTTAAATGCGTCGGGAACAGAATTTCTCCGTACTTCCGCTTATGATTTATCCCTATAAAGCGTTGGCCGAGCAATTAGGCCGTTTTGCTCTCAGTTAGTTTCCTCGTATTTGTATGACCCCCGAAGTAGTCTGTTCATGTGTGGGAAACACATTTTGATGAACATGTTCGTTTTTAAGGACCCTCATCATACCAGTTCAGTTCGGTTCAGTTCAGTTCAGTTCATTAAACTATTAACCTCGCACTTCTGTGCTCTAGTTTTTGTTGCTACTTCGCAGTATCGTCGAGTCGAGGCAGGATGAATAATCATCATACCGATGCAACACAGTGTGTATGATTTTGTAACTTTCGTCAAGTAGAGTCGGCCCATCTCAGAAGTCACGCGGATCGTCCAGAGTTGGTTGGATGTTTGTACGCTATGGGTTATGATGTCGAGATTTGTCACTGCCAGCCTAATATCTCATACCAGGAAACACTGCGTCCATTTTCATTGATATCAACCAGATACTTTTGTTTTTATTACGCTTTCGTGGTTTGTCTCAACCAAAAATGATGTAGATCGAAGCATAAAAAAATGTCAGGCAAAAGACGGGAAAATACAAGTTGAAAACAAACTCCTCGTTATAGGGGAAATTTGTGTGATCGCGTCACTCAGCACTTGATTACGTCATCCATTTTATCCAACCAACAAGCAGGAGGGGTTTTGTGAACCTCGAATGGGGATTCCGTCATTTTCTGTGCAGGGTCCGTTCGGTTTATTGCCACACCTGATTTCTACAAAAACCCTTTTTTCTACCCACCACTCCAAGCTCCCACGCATAATTTATCTGTACTCTCCGACAATATCACCCTGTTTGAGTTCCGACTGGGAATACAGTCATAAAATAATCATCGCCACTGTTTTTTCTTGACGAGGGAGATTACAGGCTTCGCCCGTTACCACGCCCACCCTCTAACTAAATGATGCCAAATTTTGTCGACTAATTTATCATGTGATAATAATATGTTACATCTCACTAATGAGCTTTCGAGTCACCACAGTTTTAAATTTTCTTTACAAAAGTACAACAGATTTTGTAACGTTTTGAAAGTCACTGATCAGTGAGTAATTTGGTGACTGAACAAGTCTTTTAATACTTTACCATAACCACATTTTTCTAATTCTCGAAAGGATTTGGTGTTTTAGTGATGGGTAGTCTATAGACGTTGCAATAAAATTCAATTAGCTGACCAAAACTGAACAGACATCTGCTAATTCCATTCGATACTCATCAATTTGTCTTCATAACGATCATTCACCCCACTCCCCTTCGTCTTAAATTAGACCGTTGGACTGAAACATCCTCCAGATCTGCTGTCTTTCCTCTCAGTTGAAGTGCCCGTGCTTCCGTCGTGCACACTGAACTCGTCACAACGCGGCTCTGTCGGACAGCAACTAGGTTTGCATCGTTGTGACGGTTCGCCTTGTCCTGGGATTTCTCGTCTGATTCCTGGCTCACAGCGATTTCGTATCTCACAGAACGGACCGAATCCATCAATCCGACATCCACAGTCGGAAAGCGTGGTAGAAACTGGTCTGATCGGAAATGAGCATCGAATGGTTGCGATCGGCACACTACCGACCACAGCAAACACATTGCGTCCGGGACGTCATGTGCTCGCAGATATATGTCTGCCAATCAACACAGAGGGTATGTTACCACGATTGTGGGAAACACGACAACGGTTAGTCGAATTGAACAACTCTGTTGATCCGTTGTGCCTGGCCTGGGCACGAACAGTACTGTATACCATCATGCCACATCCAATGGCCGGATGGTTAGAGGCAAATTTTGGTGGTTCTTCGAAGGCATCGGTCAGTTTCACCGGAGTCGAGGTGGTCTCCCCGTTCAGCGGGCACCCTCAACCGAAAGAGCATGATCTCAGTGCCACATATCAGATGCCACCGACAAGACGTTTGGCTTACATGTCACTTTTAGCTAGCAAATCAGCCGAAGCTCGCACTCTTCGTCGTCGTTTACGCCGACGTCTACCACGGGGTGCCCTCGTATGCCCACCACGATTGGGAACCAGTTTTCGCGCCTTAGCACGTCATTTGACAAATGCAAATGCAGGTCTGGTCTATATTGCTGGATCTCCTGTAATAAGAATTGACACATGGATGCCGTCACCTCGACTGGCTGGTGATTTGGCCGCGATGCAAAGCGTGAACGTGTCCGGCCCCAATACGGACGGGATGAGCTGGGCGTTGTGTCGTGATTTGAGCGTGACTTTTACCACTTACGCCGGCCAATTGTCGCTCACATTCTGTGCGAATTCGGCAATGGACAGTCATCCGAATTTGGATTTGATTTTGCAAGCAATGCGAACACAAGTAAGTCAGTTTTGCGATGCCCTACTGGAATCAAGGTGGCCTTTTAATCAGGGTGTGTTCCTCTTTATCTTTTTGCCTCTTTTCATTTTCCAGCATAGCCTGGACACGTTTGTTGATGTGCTCCCGAAATGCCAGATCACGCTCAGGTTGCTCCGTCTAATTCCGTTGGTAGATCAGATTGACCAATTTACTAATAACCTACACACACACACACACACACACACACACACACACACACACACACACACCGCCTCCACCCATTGACCATTTCGCCATAGGTGATCATGGAACTTTCGCAGTCTGATATCTCAGCCCATCTGAAAAATTAGCACCAGTCAATTAAACCTGAAAAATTCAGTGGGCAATCGTGTCCACTTCGGAACAGTCAACAACAGATGAATATCGAGTCCTAACAGTTGGTTTCGTCATCACTGAATTCGTATATTTTCGGGTGTCTTCGCCTAGTCCGGAGGCGCGCTTTGCTTTTACGGGTTTCAGTCATGTGTGACATCGATTTGACCTCTATTTGTCTATCGATGACCGAGCGCATGTTGCCGCAGTTAGGCCAGTTCTTCTATTCGGTTCAGAAACGTGGCAACCTCGTGTGAACAATAAATGAAGATTATCGGTATTCGAACATGGACCTCTTGGTAGTACTGATCGAATCTGGTGGATACACAGGATCGGCAGTTGTAAGGATAGGTGAAGTGTTAGATACAACAAACATTAGAACACTAAAGTTCAACAGGCTTAAGTGATTGGCACGTTTTTTGCACATGCTTGAGGATAGGCTTCCACAAAGCACAATATTTACTGCGGCAGGTAGTGGTTGGAAGATGAGTACAAGTGGCCAGTCCAAGACGGATGATATGAGAAACCTGATCAGTGGATCACGTCATGTAAAGTGTGCTGAGCTTTATGGGTGGGACCCAATAGTTTCCCTTCTCCACTCCGTGGTTAAAATGATGACCAAGTTCACAACCAGTGGTGCTCTGGTATTCATGCAACTTCGTCTACTCGACAGTATTATTTTAGTTGTATTCTAATTTTTCATATCCTTGACTGTTTTGAGTTCCGAGTAGGGTTTCCGCCGAAAGGTAGCAATCAGAACCGCAACTCCCACTTGTTGCTCAAACTAACCTGAACTGATTTCTTCATTGCACTACGAGATTCTGGTCAGGCGATCGAGTCAATAATGTTAAGGTAGTCGAATTCAGTAGCTGAATGTTTTCACACTGGTTACAACCTGACTGAAATGTTTTCAGGGGGTTTCATAAGATGCCCAGGTTCATCGGGGCAAACGGAGTTTGGAGACAGGCCAGAATGGCCAATTTGTGGAGTTGCGGGAAAGTATGCAGATTTTCATCTGTGGACTTGAGCTGGTCAAGATTTACGAAACCCATCCACCGAACAACTGGAGACACTGGGGTCGCGTGATCATCTCGTGTTCGTTGGTATACATGTACATGCATTTCCAGTCTGTCTTCGTCCGCGAAAGTAAACAACTGAACTGAGCCTCTCTGTTCCTTTAGCGTCTTTTCTGATGGAGAAAAAGATGACAGCCAAAACAGTTGCACATTAGCGCAAAATCATAATAATAATAATACCTGTCAGAACTGAGCTTGTTTCCTTTCACGGTTTCAGCAAGCACTCTTTGTATTGTACTGAATCCGTGAGCAATCATTCATTACTTGAAGACGTATGTTTTTCTCTCTAAATCTAAAGAACGGTGGGTCGTGGCTAAAGGATGACAGGTTTCGGCTAAAGTTTGATTGGAAAAGGTGTAGAACTCAGTCACAAATATAACAGTAGGGATTATATTCTACGAGAATAGAATGCAGTCGAGGTTTGTCTTTTGTAGACTTTCAAATTCATTGCATAAAAACCTGAGTTAGACACTGAATCCGATTAGTACACTGTCAAATGTTTATCCGTCATTTGTTACACGTATGATCTTATTATCTCGGTTTGCGCTGTTCTCATCGTTCGCGTTTGGCGATAGACCCGCAATTAAACTTCATCGAATCGGTTTATTCGGTCTTTGTCATAAGAGCGTACATGTTGAGGGATGTGTGCGGGATGAAAAACTGATGTTTGTCACGTACACACACAGAAGACAGGAAGCAGCTGGATCCTACACTTTCTGGTTTATCGACAGATTCGATCGTACTGTCGCTTTCAGACAAACAAGATTCCATATTTCACTGTTCTGAACAGTTCTCACTCGAAAGGAGATGACAAAGAAACACGTGATGTGTTGGAAATCAGTCAGATTTGTAGAACTCGTCCCATCCCTTGCCGCCGCCCTTCACCCCAGATTTGCCGGAAGCCGATCAAGTTGACGTCTTTCTTCCCCTCTGTTAGAGTCTAATATAAAATTCTTGTTGGAGAGCAATGGTAGAATGCTGGGGGGCGGGGGGACGAGAGTCATAAATACACTTGTTCGCCCGACTTAGCTGGTAGATGAGCACCACTGATTCTCCTCGCTTTCCCATATAACTCCAGCCGTTCGGGAACAGCAACCCAATTCACGCGCATTCCCCGGTTCATTCAGTCAACGGAACACTCACACCACACATAAACGATGATAGCAGGTGCTATCCTAAAGCAGAACCAAATCGACTGTGCAGTGCACGAGTCGAAGAATGTCAGATTAGGAAGGTTTCGATTTGGTTAGGGGTGAGTTGGTTTTTTTGAAGGTGATCACTGTGGTGGCAGTATTTTCGTTGTTCGTTTACAGGACTAAGATCTATGCATGTGTGCACTTGCATCCTTGTCAGTGTTACACAGAAGCAACACTGATCGCTATCACTATTTGACCGTAACCAGTTTAAGACAGCTGACCCGAAACAGCACACACACGAACGCATTTTTCTGTCCGTCTATCTATCTTTACGGCTCAAAGTGGTTGGCACGGCTTAAGGATAAACGAGTTCACGAGTTCACTTACTCGCTCAGTGTTTTCCGGTCCGTTTGTCTGGTTCTGTATGTGTCCATTTCTAGACAAACTGAAAAATCCCCATTGAACCAAATGTCAAGGGAATGAGAGGAAAGATTTGCGGTAATCTTACCCAGTTCGGCCATTACCAAGCGATTCCAGGTCATCAAAAACAGTACATGATCATATGAGAAAGAGATTCTCATAGGAACATGACCATGATGTTTGATCTTGAATCTCGATCGATGCGAATGTCCGACCCACCACCAATAACAATGAAGGCGATCAAAAAATGAGATCTGGGCTGAAATGTCTGAGGGTTTAACCAGGTTGCATGCATGTTAACCGACCGGTTTCAGTCATTCCACGCCTATGAATATATGATTCATTTTCATGACCTCTTATCTAGATGCTTCATTCGTTTTACTGTTTATTCGTGGTCCCAATGGTGGGTGATTAATCGTCGGTATCGTGTGCATGTGTGTGTGTGTGTGTGTGTGAGAGAGAGAGAGAGAGAGAGAGGGAGGGAGAAAACACACACAAATGAACAACACATAGCTTGCATCAGATGAATTAATTTGTTTCGTGAATCGCTAAGGATGTGTAGGGTACTAGCACTAACCCCGTAAACCGCAGCAATGGTGTTAGCAGCAGTAGCCGTAGTAGTGATGAGATATCTCAATCTCGTAACCCGACCCACCCAGAATTCAGAAGCTGAGAGCGACATATACGGACTACTTTCAGTTTTATTCACATTACAGTCGTTGACATTGGAGTACTTTACGTTGTTCAGACTGGAAGGAAGGTTACCCCAGGAATGCATAAGCACAAATCTTCCCTAATATACTATCATGAGGACCAAGAAAGACACAATTTCCATCTGGATGAAGTTCCAATTATATGAATCAAGCGATCACGAGATGCCCAAAGGAGTTTTTAGGAGGCTGGTATTACATCAGTAAATACAATGAATTGGGTCTTATCCCAAGGCGCCAGAAATTCACATAATATAGATAATGAAAAATCCAGTTACGTTTTTCACATCTAGAAGGTCTTGTCGCGAACCGGCGACCTTCCCCTTACAGCGGTGGCTCAGTTGGTACAGTAACTACCCGGTGCCTATCGATTCGAATCCCGCGCGGAGCAAAAATGCAACCGAATTTCCCATTGTCATATGATTTCGGCTTTTTGTGTCACCAATGTGCCTTACAAACTCGAACAACTCAAGAAACGAAGCAATACGTTGAACTCAAATCGTAATCGCTCATAGCCAAGAACCGCAATTTTTCATGTTAATATTTTTGTGAATTCAATCAATGAAATTTTTCAAGGCCAAACATTTAAAAGCAGATGTTTAGTTTGCAAGGACCAGTGTTGCTCCGCAGGGGGTTGCTTATGTTTGATCCACGAAATACGAAAACCCACACATATTAGTCGGACACCAACACGGTTTCCTACAGACTGACCACGGCAAAAGCAGCGGTGGATAGATCAGAAGGTCGAGTTACTAAATGTTGACAAAAACGCGAGAAGATCAAACGTCAAGGTACTAAGTTTGAAAGCGTTCAATGTCAACAGACCAAGTTACTTAATAATTAGAACTAAAAGCCGAAGGTCGTTTGACAGGTAATGGCCAGCTCGAAGGAGAAAAATTTTATAAATACCTACGGGTTCAAGGGACTTTCACCAGGATACTGATGATCTAAGTTTGACGGGTGATGGAACTTCTGCCACCTAAACGTCAAGCAATCAATGACCATCAGTTTATGAAGCCACTGTCAGCCTGAACCACAAATGCCACCAGAGTATGTAATGCCATTGACAGGTAATGTAGTGTATTGATTGGTCGTCGGAATGATCTAATTACCGGCTTCCAGATAAACCTAGCCGATCGACCCCAATCTTGAATAATGTAAGCGGAGTTATAGGGCACTGTGCTGCTTACAGGGGTGTTCGGATTACCACAATGAGTCTTACGATTGACTGCAAGTTAACCTTTCTAATATCACACATGGGGATTCTGACCGGTTAGAATTGTGATAAACACGTTGGGTCTGCTGCATTCAATAAACGGTTATTGGCTGTTAACAGTGAAACTGAACACAGATACAAACCGATTAGGTCTATAAAACGGACATACATTGGCATTTCGGTGTTTACATTTAATGTTCACCAGTCAACAATTACTGTAAAGATTCATTGAAATTGGACAAGGAAATTCAGCTCACCATATCGAGAAATTCCGTTAAACTAGTTTAGTCTAGATCCCATGCTTTCTATAATAATTTTGTCTTGTACTTACTAAACGATTTGATTGCTTTCCACCACTAAAAATTCCACGCCGACTATCACCCGCGTGATAATTTGTTTGTTCACTCTTATTGTGTCATTCATTTTTTTAGTTTTGTTTCTACGCCGGGTGTCAATTGACCTTAATTGTCATGAATCCAATTGTTGATCCTATATGTTCGATTTTGTCGCTTACGCAACCTTTCTTCCCGCTTTTGGAATGATCCACTGGTATCCATGACCCGTTTCGTTATATCGTCATAATTATCTTTCTCTCTCTATCTGCCTCATCTGTGTGAATGACTGAACTTGGCCGTATCTCTAAGATCTTGCACTTTCTCATAACCGTGCTATTCCGCTTGTTCTTCAGTCACGCTTGTGTGAGTGTTCCCTCGGATCATTAATTCTCTTCTTACCGGTGATTGATTAAAATGCCCCCCTCCCCATAAATAAGAACCTTTGTAAATCACCTGACTCGCTCCAGTATTGCCGTCTCAAGCATTTCCTGTCTACTGTTACCTGGGCGTCTTGAAGGTTTTTTGACCGTATTGATTATGTGGTCGGTTTGACCACAAGTTGAGGTATATTATCGTTTGGCCATCTGCTCTATAGTACACGTAGTAAAGCGGGTATGTGTTCTCTGCCTTGGGACTTGGGGTCCGTTTATCTGCGAGTCACTCAATTACGGGACGACAATCCTGTACAATTACCCTACTGCTGACATCGAAGACACTAACTGATGAAAAACTGTGAAACAAAGTATAAGATAAATTTCACTTACAAGTGTTCGTTTCACTGTCTGAGGCTAGACAACTTTTTCACAGGAAATAAGTGCTAGGCCGAAAACTATCGCACGAGAGAACTCAATGCCCTAGCAGGTCAAGCATGGTAACCAGTCAGGTGACAGCAGACTGTCGTCAACCACCCGTAACAGGTGGTTGTGGGTTGCGAAACTCGTGCCTCAGGGCAGGGAGCCTTCCATCAACATCGGTCAAATGAACACAGGATTTTAGGGAACGTATGCAGTGACTTCTTTCTCAAACCTACATTAGGTAGAGAAAAGGAAGTGGCTATATGGTCAACTTATAGAAGGTCAGAGAAACGGAGAGGGGATGGAACATATGGTTGGATGAGTCGTTCAGCGTTTCTTCTGCAGGTGTTTATGCCACGGTCCCAATTACTCGTTACCGTGTTCATTACACCTACATGTGATCTTATAAAGCTTTGCCTATGGTTGATGAATCATGTGTGTTGATATTCAGAGGCGGTTCAGTTCAATTACGTCAACCATCAACCTCGCATTTCTGCATTCTCGTTTTGGTTGCTACTTTGCAGTATCGTCTAGCTGAACGCCAAATGAATGGAGGCATAACATTAAATAAAGCCGAAAGCAGAGGAATAAGCAGAGATTACGAAAACGAAAAGCGAGCCAGAATGGAACTTCGCCACTGGCCACGATACCTAGCCATGTCACTTAGTGTCTGACACCATCTGGTAGGCGGGTTTCGTGTCTGACCAGTCCCACTTGACCGAGTCCACTGGCCAAGGTCTTCATACCTTTCTGCTATGTCATGGAATAACTACCTCAACCTACCTTCCAACCACCACCTGCTTCGGAGAACAGCGTACACCGAGGAAGTCTATTGATAGGCACGCGTCACACATGTCCCAGCCACCTTAACTTGTCTAGATTCACTATTTGTTCCAGTGACTGATTTTTGGTTCCCAACACCGCACATCTAACCTCAGCATTTCTGATACAGTGTTCGAACCATAGTGGAGCGATACTACGAAGATATCGATGCCCAAGCACCGACAGTTTTCGCCTGTCTTCTACTCGCAACGGCCATGTTTCTGAGCCGTATAAAAGAACAGCTCTAACCGCCGAAGTATATACTCGACCACTGCTAAACGACCAGAAGCCACGCCGGCGTCACAGATTACCGAGGTTTGCAAAAGCCAAAACGCGCCTTGTGTATACGTGACGACACCTCATCCGTTATCTGATCACCTGGTGAGATGTACCATAACAAGCGTGTTAGATGGGACCAGAAAAGAAAGCGTGTTGTGTTTATTACGAACATACCGTCCTCACACCCTAATTATGAGTAATTCGTAAGGTTTCGCCCACAATATCACCTGACCAGAGAACCTGATTAGTATGGTACGCTGTTGTGAGCGAAATTATGGAAATAGCGGTAAATCCAAATAAATAATTTTGGTAATCGTTTATCGCATCATTTTCCGATCGGTGTTAGACTGGATAAAAAACTGAATGACAACTCCAAAGTGTGAATCAAATTTCCAACAACTTGCCTCATCGAAATCTCCACCTGCAGGAGTCACTGTGGTACGCTTCGTGTCAGTACCGAATTCCAAACCAATTGACGGCCTTTTAATCCCGATCGATTTGCCGCAACTAGCAGAAGCGACAGACGAGCACTCACTTGTTTGTCCAGGCTCCCGATCGACCCCGTGTGTTTTGCTCATCTCCCCAAGACCGAACTTCATGGGACCAGATCGGCTAGTAGAGAAACCACTGCTGCGCGAATGGACCACGTTCAGACTATCATCGCCACTGAGTGTCTCATGATCCGGAGAACCAAGACTGGTGGTTAGCGATGCGGATACTGTTTTGGCCATCTCAGGTGTAATTCCCAAGCGTTCCATACTGTAACCGCTTGGTGAGATGTAACCGCCTGGGTAACAAAGCTTATCTGCTTCAGCTCCGGCTTCCCTTAGCAAAACAAACTGTGGTGTGGAACCAGTCCAGTCCTGAGGCAGGATTTTACACCTTGAAGGTGCAAAACGCATTCCACGCATTGCTGCAGTATTGTTTAAACTAGATAGACTTACAACTTACCTGGGTCTTCAGTCAGAAGAACATCGCTCATGCATTCTGTGTATGAAAGGTAATTGCCTGAGCCCAGGTCGATGCAGCTATTCTGACTCGAGGATAGCGCTGTCTCCAGGACTTTTAAGAACTAAGTTATAATGGAAAAGTGGAAGAAGGCAATGCTAACGAATATCACTTTCCGTGATGAACTAAGATGTAAGGTAGCCGGAATCACGAATTCGACGCCGTCTGTTTGCATACAATCGCTGGAAAACAGAAATCAACTTCTCTGGCATGCCCTTCAGTGAGAGACAGCGCCAGAGAACTGTGCGGTCGACTGAGTGGAATGCTTTCTTCGAATTAAGAAAAACAGATTATGGGTCTGCGGAAGGTGCATCTCGCTCTAAAATTAGTCGAAGGGTAGAGTTATGATCGATACGACCCCGACCGGCCCTGAAACCGACTTGATTCTCACGCATACCTCTTTCACGAACTTTGAATAATCGGTAGAGAATATTACCAGCGAGCAATTTAGATGCAATACCAACCAGGCTAATTCCTTTGTGGTTTTCACAGGATGATCTGCTATCTCGTGAAATCTGACTGTCTGTAAATTGTTTGAGGGCACATAGACAGAAATGCAGGTAATACTGTCCCTCGTGTGTAAGAGCAAGACGTTCCGAGAGCGACATTTTTGCATGGTCTGTGTAGATGGAACATGTACTTTTCAATCAGTAGACAATCACCGATGAGGTCCTAAGATAGAATGGGTTCTTTTGCTAACATCCGATGGAAGGCACATTTCTCCATGCTCAGGGAGCAATTCTTTTCAATAAAATCGATAACGAGGCAAATAGCTCGGTCCTGCGACAACGCAGAGATTTCTTAATTCGACACTCGTCATCACGAAACGCTCACGAATGTAATTTCTTTCGTCCAATAACTAAGCGACATGACTCGTTTTTTTGATCTCAGTTCACCTGAGAAGATGAGTGATAACATTTTTAGATTTCTATTTCAGATTCACGGACGATCAACACCAAACAAATTATGGTTCAAGTTTATTTATTACGGTATCTGAGTTTTCCACGGAAGGCTGTCGTCTATAGCACGGATGACTGGTAGTCGTCAAACAGTCGAAACAGTGAATTGCAGTCTTGCCCTGGCGGGTTCGAATCTCGACCGCATTCTGCTTGCTGAGGCGTTGTATCAATGTTGTGACAAACAAAAATAATACTAAAGAAACAAATCAGAACTAATAATATAAGGTCCTAGATACCAACAAATATTTCGGTCATTAGTTCATCTCGTCGTTCGACCTCAGTAATATGGGCGTGAGCACTACAAAACTGTATGACCGGTGACTAGACAGAACTATGGGCCGGGAAAATTTTGCGGATGAAAATACAAGTGAACGTTTAAGGAAGTGAACTGTAATTGGAGCACAGACAGTCGAGTTTACTATCCTGACAAAACATGTTTTAGTGGAGCCTTCTATGCCAACCGAAAGAGCCGACTATGGAGTCGATCTTTCAAATCGACTAACAGCCACAGGCGGAAGAAGTGAGAGTAGCCCAGGACAGACTCAACGGACGGATTCTACGGATCCGAGCAGAAACCGAGACAGCAAGGTAGTTCAGATTGAGGACTTTAGATGAAGATATTCATGGAAAAACGGGGCTGACACAGCAGGAGTGGTGCGTAGAACAATAACCTCAACGCTTGCAGATATGTGGCCAAAAGTAAGCCGAAATGCTCACTTGGCAAAAGGATCAATTTTACTGAAATGCGTACTCTTCGAAACGGACAAGTTAAATGACCGGACATATGCTATTTCGGACTGTCTGATTCGGGGGATACAACTGTATCTCGCGCTTTTTTCGCCCATTACGACAAAACTCTTCGATGAACCGGAATAAATCTAACACACGCGGGTATTTTAAGGTTTTTCTCACGCAGTCGAATTCGGCACGATCATACCAGACGAACTGGATCGTAACAGTTAAGCAACTCGATTCTAACCTATCTTTTTCTTGTACAATACAAGGTAACTGACGTATGAAAAGCCTATGTACTTATATTTTTCCTTAAAATGTTTAGGTTCCATGTCGGGCTTATCCGAGACCAGAAATACGTTAATTACCGGATCCTAAAAGCATGTCTGAAGTTGGACTCTTCCTAGTGATTTTGATCGCTCTGAATTAGTGTTCAATCGGGAAGACGTGTATGTGTGTCCATGTGTGTGTGTGTGTGTGTGTGTGTTCATCCGTCCGTCCGTCCGTTTTGAAACCTAACTTTGCTTCTTTGGTATCCCAATGCCCAATGCTTCATCTCCACCCTCGATAAACATGCCGCATTCCTATCAACGTCGAACACTACCAGCGACAGAGTGCATAATCACACTATGTCCGGAGAAACAGAAGCATCACGTAGCAGTTGAATCCATGTCACTGAAAATGGGCAGAGGAGGAGTATGGTGTAACACGGCTGTGATAGGCAAGAGTAATTAAGCAATTGTGAAAACAAAGGAAGAAAGTGCTTTAATCAAGCACATTCAACGGAGCAGGCATGTATGGAGACCGACTAGCAGTTAAGGGGAGGAGAGAAAATGAATTCAAAGGCAGAAATGGAATAGGAAATCACTCATCGGGTGAAGATCGGTGAAATTCAACAGGCTCTAATCAGATCAGAGAGGAAAACAGGAAAACAGTTCCCCATCCCCACCTCCGCATTATTTAAAATTAGACAAATATGCGGATACATGGGAAAGCAGCAGGGAGTGACTGTTTTCCGAAGAACAGTTCAGTTCACAACGAACGTGAGGATGAATGAAGCCCTTCCTTTGCCGTCGACATCGTTGTATTACATCAATCTCTCTCACACTACGTCAAGCCACAGTTGGCAATCATTAGCCCCGATATGGACATCGACAATGCATCCCTATCAGCGTGTGCGGAACGTCCTAACTGCTTGCTAGTCAGGTAGATGTACAGTTAACCAAACTGGGGGCTGAGAAAGGAAGAGGAATTCACACGAATAGAACTGGAGTTTTGTCAATTTACCCAAGCATCCGTGTCTGTTTGTACGTGAGTGTGTGTGCTCGCGTGCATGTGTGTGTATGTGTGAATAAGCACTGGTGCAGTAGTGCACACACACACACACAATTGCAAGCACTCACGCGATAGTTTTCATTTACCATCGTGACGTTCACTTCGGATGCGCCTCCAGCCGTTGTGGACACGCAAACGTGTGTGCAAACACTTACACACACACACACACACACACACACACACACACACACACACACACACACACACAAGGCAGCGGAATGCACGAATACATGAATTCTTCCCTTTGGAATCTCGCTGCTCTTGCAGATACTGTCCGGATCTGAAGACGACGACGACGAGGATGATGATGTTGATAATGATGACCCAGCCCGACCAAACTGAATCGGATCGGATCAGAGTGCATCAGCATCTGCTTCCGAACGCAAATATGAACACCCACATTCACATTTAATCACAATTTCGAGAACATGGAAAATCAACTACAACGGAGATAAAGTGAGAAAAAAGGCGATAGGGGAATTGGAATAGAACTCATTGGATGTTGCGTTGTGTTGCTGCAGCTAGCCATGTGTGAGGAGAAAGAAAATAAGGAAAACATCCCCAGGAAGCTCTTTACAAGTACGACGCTTGCGGTCAAGAGGGGTTCAGTATAACTCATTGTGATTCGATATGAAAAACTTTACCCGAAAATGGTGACAACCCTGTTCTGGTAAGACGCAAAAGAAACTATGTGCAATTGAGTAGTAGGAGATTAGATTTTCATAATATGATTCATCATGCAGCTTCAGCGCTCAACTCACCATTGAAAACCATGTAAGCACTGTACAGCTGTTTCATCCTTGTTGGGAATCACCAGCGGTGCACATCCACTGAGCCTCCACGGGAACTCGAACCCGGAGTTGACGGTTGACGAATTGTAAGTGTCCATTCAAAGCCTGTTAGGGAGAGGGATTTTTTGAGGGCTAGCCCGAGTAGCCTAACCTTTTGATGGTGTAGAACTTCGCAGTTATTTTCACACAAGAATTTGCTAGCAGATGCTATTTGATGGGGAAGTTAGACATTAACTTGATTGGCTTCGGAAAGATCTGAGGGAGGGACGGTGGTAAAGGGTGGAACAAGTTCTGAAAATGTGATTGATTTTCAACACAACATTATATTTTTTTCATTGTCACCAATGGTATCGGTTGTGAATTTTGTCTGTACGTGCGGATGTTTCCGTGTATCTGGACTTGGCACTGCGATAGATTGTCCGCAATGGATATCATCCTTAGTTTTCTTACTGTTTTGATATAAGTTGTGTGGTATTACATCTGGATGATGACAAATTTCCCCGGAAGCACACGACCGGTGTCGCCGTTGTTGCCGCTCATCAGGTATTCGTACCCGGTTCTGCTCTGTCCAATCATCCTTATACCTAAACAGTCCATTTTTTTATGGCCGTAATCTCGTTTGAATCGTAAAATCCACAGTTGGGACCATATGTTCCCGTTCTGAAGGTTTGCATTATTAACCGAAAAATAACCTTGAAAGAATCGCCTTGCGATTATAAAAATGAATTTTTCTTCCGTGCTTGCCCCCTACAGTCCGAATGAGATTACAGTCATATACTACTGTTTTTGTGGAGATCTACCTTAGCAGATCAGAATTCACGGGGTTTGATTGGTTCGGCGAATGATTGACTAATTGGTTGGTTGCCGAGTTATCTGCCTACTGTAGACTAATCCCCGGAACCAGTGTGTAATTAGGATATGTTGTTCGATTTTCGCACTACCTTCTTCCGTGAAGAATTAATAAATAGTTCGATGTAATTGCCGTAAGCCATTTCTGGGTGGTTTTTTAAGAGTTCCTGTCTGATTCATAAGCCAGGACAAAACTATGAACTGCTCTTTCGAAATTTGAATGCATTCAGCTGATGGGAAGAAATATGAAGCTTGCAAACCTCAGTATAGCTTTTTCCGGTCGGTCGTCACAGTATAAGTCGCTGCTGCTAATATCACATTACTTATATTCTCACGGCACGTGCACTATCAGATTGGTTGTTTAAGAAGATATCCTTTGAAAAAATCACTTGCGGTAGGCTACTGCTTGGTCCCAAAGGATAGGGTCCACAGAATCGTACTACTCAGAGGTTACAGACACTCGGCGATATGTTCTTGTAGCACGGTTAGTGGTGGCTCGTTTTTGTAATCTTTATTCACATGGTTAATTGCCTGTTCTTCTCCTTGCTATTTATTTTCCGGACTCCAATTTGTGTCTTTTTTCCATTGGGACGTGTTAGGCAAAAGTAGTCAAAACAATAGAAATCCCAATTTATTGAATGAAATGAGACCAAAACAAAAAAATCCAATGGTGAATGTTTTTTTTCTGCCTAGAGTCACTGTCGTATGCATGACCTCTATTTTCTAAACAACGTCAACACGCATAAACAGTTAGGCCAGTTTTTCATTGTAGTCTCGGGAACCTGAATGTCATATGATGAATAACCGCGAAGTCTATCGGTGTTCTGGTCTACGTCATCCGGTTCGTCTTTGTTAGCTTGTAGCTTGACCTGTTCCCTGTCCAGTTTGAACAACCATTAACCATGCATTGGGCGTGGCGGTTCTGGCAGCTATTTATATTTCAGAAATCAGAATAATCAACAGCATGGTAAAAGTCAAAAGAGAACTACAAATGGCAGTAACAAATTCGCAGAAAAAAGTGAAGTACTACGAGGGAGCCACTGATTGTGACGCTTTACCACAGCTTCCAGTGTATTCACGTACTGAGTGGATGGATCGCTTGGATCCCAGCTAGGAAGCCTTACACGTCCTATATGACGATGCCCACTTGTCAGGCTTTTCTTCCATACCGTGGATTGGTACCTTCCCAGCAAGACCCATCCAGGCGAACATAACACAACGGGGCATTATATCCGGGGACATGTGCAATGAATATTATAGTCACCTATAATGTCTGGTGCTTCATGTCCTTTGTTTGTTGTGCAATATCGGTAATGCTGGATAGCGCTCAAATAGAAATCACTCTGAAAACTATAGCGGAACCACAAATATATCGAAGGGGACAGAAGCTTGTAGTATGGTGTACAGGGGCGGAGCCAGTGGCGCTATGGGCGTGAATACGCAAATGCCGTGAGAACTTTGTTCTGTGCAGACTTGAAAATGGAACATTGAAAAGACCACGCTTGTCTTATCGCCCAACTTCGTAGGTCCGGTCAATACAGATGTTTCCACTTGTTGATTTTTCAACACTTTCAAGTCGATGCAGTGGTTTTGGAGTCGATTGTCACGGTCTACCTTAAGTTTTTTGCCTCGATGAGCTTCGCTTTCGATTGGACAAGAACCATATGTCATCCGGTTTACTGTGCTTCCTTCAATGACCCCACATTAGGCCGAATTCGAAGTTTGTTCAACGCATGTTTACTGACCGGTGGTAGTCGAGTGGTTTACAGTGTTTGCTTACGACCGTGGAGGTTAGATGTCCGAACCGCGCCACTGCCGATCACTTTAGTGGTAGAAATTGAGCCACTGTTGCCCGGCTCGTTACCACACCTAACCTATTGGGACCGTATGTGGTTTTCTGCCACTCCAAGCCTCAGGATCTGACTTCCGGCTATCCCTAATAATGCAGTGGATCTTTGAGGCACAAACATGTTAAAAAAACGTAGCAAAAGCGCAGAGACATGCGCCACAGTGCACAGTGGCGGAGCAGGCGGTGTCGCTGAAGTCAATTAATGGTCATTTAGATACACAGCGTTGCCCTCTTTGCATGTGTGTGTGTTTTTGCTTTCGAGAATCGTTGCTTTCGATCGGTGATAATTGGATCACAAATGTGGAGGTCGCTGGAAAATTGCCTTATTTTGATCCGCGTCACGGAAACAAGCACTGTAATTGAATAAGTTTCTTTGTTTTGGCCTTATATTGCAGAAATGTCGACTACCTTGGCGTTCATTATTTGCGAAGTCCGATAAAATGGTTTGCGTGTATGTTGGACCGTGTTGCATAATACGAATATGTGAATACGATGACCGTTTAAAATAGATTTTATTGAACGCATTTTTCTAGTAGACAGCACTTTATAGTCACCCACTTCGTTATCTCACGCGGCATTTCGTAGTTCAGTGACTCTTCAAGTCTTAACAACGATTGTCGGTTCTCCCTGAGAGTTTAATGGGTCCTTCCATTGCACTTGTGCTGGTTAGATTTGAAGGATGAGTGCCAAAAATCAACCCACTCTGTTGTCGAAAGAACTGCGCCGTACAACCACGGGTCACACTGTTAAAGGCGTACTATCCGCGGGAATCTTTCGAAATTCGCTTGTTCTTGCAAACTTGTGTTTTCGTTTTCCTTAATCTGCATTTTCTATCCCTCCAGTTGTTCACATTGTGACTGAGTTGTCATGGAAGACCAACCAAAATGTAGGTCAAATCATATCATTAATTGGTTATTTCTACTTGACTGTTTCCTTGAAAACCCTGAAGTCGCTTTACTGGAGTCTTATTAACGATTTTTGTCAATTAGACATGGGACCACTAATTTCACAGGGAAAGGAGATCGTAAATATCGTCTTTTTTAATGTCCATAAAGTGGGGCTTTGATTTCAAAAAAGATAATCATTGGGTATTGAATTGCCTGTTTCCATATATTTCGTTTGAGCTATCATCTGTTCAGGCGGTCCATGACATTTTTGCTTCCATCTTTTCCAGCTCCGCAAAATGTGTCGTTTGTTAGCTGGTCGACACGTTCCCACACCTACCGATCGATGGTTGTACCGCAGTTCCAGTATGGATACGCGGTCCCCATCTCCGTCGACCGCACTCAGCCTCAGCCCGTCTCTGAATCCAAGTCTCGTTCTACACACGGATTCAAATCCCGCCACAGATTCAAGCAATGAAACGCGAATAAGCGCACGAAGTGTCGATTCCACCGGATCGTATGGACAGTTTGATCCGGGCCGGATCACGGTCGCAACTCCGGTGTCAGGTGGATCAGAACGAATTAATCCGTCCCAAAAACAAACGAATCGATCACCACCATTTGATAAGCGATTGTCTTCTACTGGTCGAGAGGCTCCGGGACCTCTCAATAATGATGCTTCTGTGCATTCGAATCAAGCCTTGACGAACCAAATTTCTGTCCAAGCATACGCATGTCAGTCGGGACAACCGACAGAACAGGTCAGTTACTTTTGCACAGGCTGTCTTAACTTCGTTTGTGGGGATCGTTTGAAGAGTTCATTGTTGTGAATCGTAAACGGCACTTTTAACATCTTATTGAATTGACATTTTTTGCTACTGTCCCTGTTTCCAAGGGCAATTTGGTTTGGAAAAGAACTCAAAAAGGATTACCGTAGTAAGCATCTGACGCGCCATCCCACTCATCCCCTACACTCCTACCAATGACGTGAAGGCTTTAGGCAAACATCTAAACAGACTCCCCGATGGAACCGCACATCTCTGTCTGTCGTGTTTTTTGTCGCTAGTTAAAGGTTTGCCATAGAAGTGAAATCCATTGTCAGCTGATATCGACAACAGAGAAGTCAAACGGAATAAAAATCAGCTATGATTATGCTCTTTGACCTAGCCGCTGTTCGTTGGCCAGAAGTGAACTCTGGTCAGAAACGAAAATACAAATCATATCCTCATTGTGGGACCTGGCTGAAAAGCAGCAGTGTGCTTTATATTTGGGACGGGTTGTGTTCACCACTGGCAAACTTGGGTGTTACTTTGCCCTCGCATCCGATGAAGTAAGCGTTCCTGTTGAACGAATCATAGATCTTCAATGTCTCCATTGGAGCTTAATATGAGTTTTCTATCACTCCGGTGCACCAACGCAACTATTAAGTCGTGATGGAGTGTTACGATCGGACTGAGTCCCAAAGTCCTACCGCTGGGATAATCTGGTATTCTGAATGCACAAATGACCTAGATCATCTCTTTTGCCACGTCAAGGGCGGATATAACAAGCTGAACCGGTTGATGTAATCTGTTCGCCACTTTGAAAAGTTTAGAACACTGGGTCTCCTTTATCTGATTTATTAGAACAGAAAGAAGACATAGGTCACGAGATGCAAGCATTTTGCCTTTTCTTGTCAACCGCGAACGTAAAGCATCTTAGTATATGTACGCGGTACAATAAGGAGGTAAATGCGACAGTAAAGTAAGCACGACTGAAAGTTTCTACAGTGAGTACGTGAAGAGGGGGGGGGATGAGGTCTGTTGTGTTAACGCCAAGGTAAGCAAACATATTGGGTCAGTCGATTTTGTACACAGAGTGCTAGCTGATGCACCATAATTAGAATCGCTTCTCTGAACGCTAATACTTTCGGTGTTGGACTGCGTAACATTGCTTGAAACATTGGGTCAGGTCAACTTTGAGACCTGCTGCAATTAAGTGTCTTTCAATCGAAGAAGCTGATGGTTTCACGTCATTGTGTACTGCCCCCGCGGGTTGCGTCATCAACTTTGGCAGCCATATAGGTTTGTGTTGTGACACTCGAGTCAAGCAGCCGTCCGTCCTACCAACGTATACATCACGGCAGCTGCAAGTGAACCGGTGAATGACATGTGTGACATAGGGATCGGCAAGACTGTTTGAGCTATTTTGGAAGCAAACTTTTGGACGTCTGGAACAAACGCAACTGCACCGCTGTGTGTGTGCCTCGGAGCTGCTTTAAGATTACAATTTTTTTGATCAAATAAATAGTCTCCTTTAAAATCAAAGTAATAAAAACTTGGTTCTTTTCGACATTCATTGTGTTCTCGCGTACCAGCCCCTGCTACTGATGTTGTTTGATAAAGTTTTCCGGATAACCGTTGGTCCGCGGCGTTTTTTTGTTATTGTTGTGAACTCCTCTTTATTTTGCAGTTCTTCTATACGGGTTTTCTGGGCTCTGTTAAAGAGTGTTCTGTATAATTCACGTTTTTAAGCCACCGGAGCGAAGCTGAATAATTATAAATAACATCCGCCCCACGTTACTCTTCGGTAGATTTTGCGCGGTAAAGTCCCATCCCAACGTCTGGTTAAAAAAATATCTAGGAGAGGCAAACTGTCATCACATTTTTCTTCGTGAGAAGCAGCGAGGTTTACATGAATAGAGTTAAGAACGTTAACGAAAAGGATAAAATGTTCTCCATTCGTAAAAATAAAATATCATCCACGTATCGTCTGCAAAATGGAAATTGGGAAATATGATCACAAAGCTGGTTTCCGATCAGTCCCAAAAATATGTCTGCCAATTTTGAGCCCAGAGGGCTTCCCATGGTCACACCATCAATTCATTTGTAAGCTTTCCCTTCAAAATTAAAACGAATGTTTTCTGTGCATAAAAGAATGAGGTCTTTGAGGTGTTCGACGGGAATAGGTAAATGAAAGTTATGTACCGTATATATACTGACATGTTTTACGTTCGCGGTTGATAAGGGTAAACGAAATGCTTGCATCCCGCGACCTATATCTTCTTTCTGTTCTGATGACTTTAAAAAGTGTTTCATCTCACTGACTGATTTGTCAGCACAGCATTTTGTATTTTCTGTATTTAGATTGAGGGATCGTTCTCAAATCCTTCGTTTATAACAAAATGTTGGCTCTTTCGTTTCGGAACAAGATTATGGCCAATTAGAAGCTGCTGAAAGGAGTGTTGGCTTGCAGTGACAAGATTCTAACCCGCGACCCCGAGATCTAAAGCCCGAGCATTTGACCGCTGCCAGTCAAGTCTGAATACAATTTATGAATTTACCCGATCTCCATTGACGTATAGATATGAGCTTGTCGTTCAAGGTTTGTCTTTAGTGCGGCTATCAGGTGGATTTTATTCCATCAGTTAGAAACGTGTTCCGTTCGTGCCATGGATTCAAAACGAACGTTCGTTCTCCGGTGTTTGCGTAGCGTTGCCAGTCTCCGCAGTGGGAAAGTCGTTGCAGAGTTCGGACGACAGATCTTCTGGCGAGCGTTTCAAACTTTCTACCACACCTGATCATTGCACACAATCAGCACTAGATAAGTTGAGGAATGCCCTCTTGATTTTTTCCTATATCCGAGTTCGTCGCGAGTTAGTCCGGTAAATGGCGGACCAGTGTTTTCGAGATCCCAATCAACGTAGAGACTTCAGTATTTCATAAAATGACCATGATGGTCAAGAGGAGGCATATTCACACTTTCGAAGTCGTTCGTATTGAACTGCCATTCTCATGCTACCAGATGCGCCCCGTTGGGAGTGGTCCAATGTACGATGATTTTCCCGCTAACCCATTAGTCGTTACGGTAACAACTGAGACACTTTACCGGCCACCATTGGCTACTCATGAGTAACCTAATCAGGAAATGCCATTAATGGTGATATGATATAGAATGAATGAGAAGGATCTGAGCAATTCAAGTAGGTTTTCCATTATCGAATAAAGAAAGGTCAGTGTGTGTTATGGCGAGTCGTAGTTTTTTATCTATAACCTCAAATTAGCCTTGTTGAGTGCGAATGAATTTCTGCTGTCAAATGGGCTATGTTAATCGGTTTCGAGGTTTGTTGGATTGCAACAGTTTTCTCCGTGAACAGTTGATGTGCAGGGTGGAAATGGCCAGTGGTACCACTGTCCCCAAACCCATATGCATTATACCCACAAACCGATCCATGAGGATGGAAAATCCTGACCCGATGATCAAATGGTTGTTTGAAAAGAATCTCTCTCACGAACACGCATGAGCACAGATCACTTCACCCTTAGGAAGAGTCGCGAAAATGACGTAATCACTTTACGGGGATGTCGTTCAGGTTGATTCGACTCCTAAGTGGGGCATAGATATCCAAATCCGAGTTTTTCCTCAGCTAGTTTGGTTGCATAATGTGTCCGTGGTGTTGATGATATCCGATAATGTGTGCAAACGAAGCTAACGTCGAAAGTGATTAATCCTCTAGCTGCGTTACGAGACACCTAGTTAAACTTAGTTGGCTTGGAATGGTAGAATAAAAGTAGCCCAATCTGATTCACTCATCACAATTGGTTTGCATGATCGATAAACTCGTACTGAGTTTTATTATTGTTTGCTTCTTTCATGATCAAGACACTAAGAATAGGTAAATGTCACTTTTTCTAGACTATTCTTGTTATGCAAACAAAATACACCCTAAATTAGCCGGGTCGAGATTTTCCGTGCCCATGGATCGGTTTATGGGTAGAATGCATATAGGTTTGGGAACACAATTATACCATTAACAGTTTCCACCTCGTGCTGTGGTTTTTAAATCGTGGCAAGACATTTTGAGGCTGGTTCCAGTTCATTTACACTACATTCTGCACCAAGCTACTTTTATGCTTCTCAGCAAACTGTTGAAAAGTCCTCCTAGGCTATGAGCGTGAGGCCTAATTGCCAGGACCTTATTTCGTGCATACTGACACCATTCTCGCCAATGGATATTGCTGTGGAACCAAGAATATCGGCGTATAAATACCAGCATGTAGTCAAGTCTTCGGGAGTCTTCAAAGAGTTGATCTAATCTAAAGGTTATGAAGCCAGTGATCCAGATTGCTTCCCGACAGCTTTATTGCATGCGGTAACAAGTTAACGTTATGAATACTAATTTCTTTTTGAGTACATAGAACAATTAGAAAGTTGGATCTGTTGCACCAGTGACAGAATGAAAATTACGATTTCGTGCGGTGCACATAAAATACCGTTAAGGCTTGTAAAGTCTTATTGTAAAAGATCCCTGATGTGAGCCAACATGAGTATTACCCAACACGGCTAATCAGATATTTTATCCTCTCTAATGCCATAATTTTTTTCTATCATTCATCAAGAACCGTTTAGTCTCCATATATATTCAATACCAAACTGGTAGATTCAGTTTTATCAAGCCGTTGAATAGGGAAGGATGATGATGATGATTGCTTACGTTTGTTCTGATGGAATACACAATAACTGCAATTATTGTGTGCGCGATCATTTGTGCGTATAGTGCAACTTTTAACTTACTTCGTGTTACTTATTATTTGGCACTTGAATGCCGAGGGAGTCCAGAGGGAAACTGGCTCTTAGTAAAAGGGGGATATTTTTTTTCGTTTTCATAGCAATTTGCTGAAGTATCGTGACTTTTTCTGACGATAAGTTTCGCGCGTTTCTTCAAAATTTCACTTGAATTGGTTCAGACTCTAGGAAGCTCCTTTTACTTTCCAGGACACGAAAACGAGGTGTCTGCTTGGACGCCGGCGGTTTGTGTTATCCGATCCGTCCTCCTACGGGCTGATAACGTTATCTCAAGCCTTTTTAGATATCTTGATTGTACCGATTCAATTTGCGACCCAGTCACGTTTCCGAAAAATGTTAGTGGATACAGATATTTACGAAAAATGTCAAAACATCTCGTTTTAAGCAGTAGTGCGACGGATTTAAGGTAGTGTTCCACAGTCGCGCTCAGTCCCCCCTACTAACTTTGGTATTTTTGGAAGGATCTCATTATTGGCCTTCGAATTTAGTCAGATAGTTTGTGTGGGGTATTTCTTTCCGGCGTTGTTGTGAAGGATGTCCCTACGGACATTCCGTCTAGGTTTCTTTCTCTCGTCTTTCCAGTGTGAAGCAGTTCTTTGATGGTTATGATGAAGTAGCATATCAGGGGATTTAGAGAATCCTGGACCAGTCGGGAGATTCTGTCGGACCTTATTGTTTCCTCATCATTCTTGCCGGTCTTCTAGTGGAAAATTTTGTCATTTTGCAAAGGTCCTTTGAAGTTATATTACGATACAGTGGTATGTTTCGCCTCAAATTAATCAACTTCCTAACAGAGGAGCACTTCGCTTCGTGTGATGAACCTTGCAGCAATACCACAATTTGACTTGACAAAACTGAAAAAGTTGTAATCAACTTGTGTTGAAACCAAGCAGTTCTGGTGAACCACGTAGTCGCCTAGATTTCTGAATGACATCATTTTGTTCTTTTATTCGACCATATCGGTAACAGTACGGTATAAAGAAACATGTGGAATACGTTTGATGATAACACAGATAGGGAGTTAGAAGAGATTGCCGAACATGCTACTGCCCACACCCATTCGTCTAAATATATACGTGGTAAAGATTAGTATTCCTGCCAGTACACCACTAAATCAGTCAGAGAGAAAGCTGCTTCCAAGTAAAATTACTGGGAAGCGACTGTCCTCATTAAATGAAGATGTCTTGGGTATACCGCCACCCTCAGCTAGATAGGGTCTAGTCATACTACCAGCACTAATGCACATCACTGCTATTTCAATCCGTTCCGCCGAAGCTATCATCTTCTCATGTTAATCGCTATCGGTACTTCTCGAAAACGATGAATCTCCGACATACTACCATTATTTTTGCGTTTCTCAACCTTCAGTTTATCCTGGCTTGATGCCATATATTCATTCCACTGCCCTCAGGGGACCAGTATTTTGTTTCCTAACTGCCTCACACAAACCATTAATGGTAGATTTTCTAAGACCCCCCCCCCCAATAATGGCGATTCACACACCCGCAGTACACTTTTCCTGTCAACGACCTCGTCAGTCAATGCTAAGTCACTGACCTCTTCAGGTTTAAGTGACGAATTGTTTTCCTGGCCATATACCCCCGTGTTGTTTGGTGCAATAAGGTCCTCCAATAATTGGCCTCATTCTACATCCCTAAGATTATCTCACCACTGTTCGTGTCGCAGTTGGCGAAAATATGCACACATGGTCATTAGTGCTCTGATCAAGAAATTCGAGAGGATGGGCAGTATGAACGGCGAATACCACAATGGTAGACTTCAAAATGCTACCAGCGAATGCCACGCTGACAAAACCTTTCGGAAAACCATTGAACATCCGCAATATAGCACAAAACGACTGGCTTGTGGCTTGTGTCGTAGTTCCGTCGGTCGCGTTTTGAAGCGCGGCATTGGATAGTTTTCCCAGGTTCATACTTGCAGATTGAAATGCACGGATTTCATCATGAGAGAATCATTTTACTTCTGGTCTCTAGCTTGAAGGGACACATTATATATTGTCGAAGGACATGCAGACCGTTTTTGTTCGTACTCAAGATTTCGTGATTACATTACAATACCGGTTCACGAAACAGACCATCTATAGCAGATTTGGAGAATGTTTGAACAAGAAGGCTGTCCCGGCTGCTGGAGGTCCGTGGATGCTCAACAACAGACCAGTCGTTATCAGAAATTCGCCATCCACCTCACATGGGCACATTTGCAGCAGTTCATAACTAGCCTGCAAACCGGTATTCAGGAGGGCTGCCCGTTGACTAACTACCAACTTTTCCGACAACGTTGTGCTATCGGATATCTAATCAAGTGTGTTCTCTGTCATGAGAGCAGTACACTGAACAATAACTGAAATAAGTAGGCATTCAAAAAGGTCTACCGGTGTACACTTACGACACATGGACTCACTTAGTATTTACGTTTCAAATGTATCAAATAATATTTCATCTAATGGCAATATGATAATAATAATGTGGCACAGAAATGCATAAATATTTGCCACGATGTTCTGATCGCTAATCTTGGTGTTTAGATCGCGTGTATGTATGACGATGTCACCTCGATTGGGGATGAGACGTTTGCGATCTAAACGCCAATCTTAGCGATCAGAACATCATGGCAACCAACAACCTGAGCCAAAACCAACACAAATATTTAAAACCATTGTGACGCACAAGTGTTTGTTTCCACGAAAACCTAGCTGTTGGCTACTTCAGATAAACTCGTGCAGTTCATTTCGAAATTAAAACAATTTTCAAAATATCATCCCAGTCCCTAGCTCTATGCAAAACGCCTACTGCAATGGGCCAAATTTCCATTTGCTGATTCGTTTCTGTGCATAAACTCACCGGTGCCGTTCCTTGGTCGTATAATGATGACCAGATATGTGGTCACCACCGAACTGCTTACAAAATCCCTCTAAATCAAATCTTATTTTCCACACACCACCCTTATTTCATATCCTTGTGTCACAGCTAATTTGATGACTTATTATTTTAATTGCTGCAATGAACCCAACTTCTGCACAAGATTCGCGATGGAATAAAATACACCAATTTTCCACGAGCCGCTTTGAATATTTTCCAGAACCCGGTGTGATACAGTTTTGTTGGCGATCCCTTTTGGTCGACCGAACATCTTTCTGCTCTAAACACGGCTGCTTTTCTGTCTTAGCAAAATGACTGCGGATCGATATTCACTGAATGAGGCACTTTTCTAGCCGATACACACGTAAGCGCCAAAGGATTCGCGCATCTGATCAACACCTGCGTGGTAGTCAACCCGTCCGGTTAACCGGATTTGTTTGCGACAATCAGCTCCACTGCAAGCGTGACTACAGGGACAAGATCGCTGCCTCAGGTCAATTGAGGTTTGTCCACCCGGTGATTTCGAGGGTAAAACATTTGTTCTTCTGAACCACCGTCTGTGCAGAATCTGAGTAACCGTGCTCTTAGCCTGACGGCCACTTTCGGACATGAGTGCAATTTGGACGTCGAATTTCGCAGCTTACCACTCAAAATCTCGTTAGTAGGCAAAATAATGGAGGTTCCACAGTTAATAATAGTCTGACAGAAAAGTGCTCATGAAAACTAGATGATAATGAAACAAATTAGCAGACTTGATCGATATTTAATGTGGGTTAATGGCTCTAGGCCCCACGCTTACCTTAACCGAAGAGTGCATAAGTGATAAATTACATCTAGATGTATGGGAAGCTAATGAAAATGAAGTGTGATAAAGGCAGAATTCTGGACGAGTTGCCGCCAAGGACGCTAGCTGAATTTGCTCTCAATTCATCCACCACGTTAACGTGTTTAGTTAATCCAATTTTGTTCCCTGAATTGCGCTAGACTAGCATCCATGACGCAAGGGCATGTTAACTGTCAGGAATATATTTGAAATACTAAAAACAATCACCCTAGTAAACGTGCAGCCAAACGCTCCCTTATATACCGTACAGTCTAATGCACTTTACACCTGTGTTCGAAGAGTCTTATTGTATCGAACGCCCTTTGAGATACGGCCGGGTCAGCATTATCATCGTCCCTTAGGTGCCCCATTGGATGCTATTACATTTCATACACTCCTTATTTTGCTTTTCACTATGGGAAATATGAAGTCGTTAGAATTCGCACGCGAAACAGTAATGATGCGTCCCACTGCATAACGAGGAAGAGGTTGCCACATATGTAAGGCGATGATGGTAGCCCGCCACCTAACGAAGGTCATTCATCTGACTACCTTACCAGTCGCGAATAGTAAACACGTGGTAGTGGTCACAACATTTTAACTACTTGTGATGGCTGTTCATAACCTAGTTACTCATCATCATACTTTCATACCATTACATACATGCGACCATGAATTGTGTGAACATATATTTGGGATTCTAACCCTAAAATACGTTGAGTTCTGTGCTTCGTTCGGATTTGGGATAGCTCTTATTCATCGTTCTAAGATATCACGCTTGGAGTCGCGACAGTTGATTTACGCAATACAATCGGGCAATCTATAGTTCTTGGATCTCACATTTCCCGTGTGCAAGGTTAAGGATTATTTCTAACACTTTGTACTGTGGTACATCGCTCGTGATCGCATTTCAGAGAAGCGAAATCAGCTGAGGTTTTCCCAAGTGTGGTGGGCAAATCAACCTAATATGTTATTTAGAGCCTGGCTTTCCCGAAGAAACCAGTTTGCCTGAATTACGAAAAAATCAAGAAATTGGTTCTTGATCATTTTCAGCCCGTGGCTTCTGAAATTACATAAAGAGCGAAATTTCATTCACTTCAGCGTGGTGATTCGCGAGACATTCGTGTACTTATTCTTCAGCTGAAGATGTAAACTGCTCGATTTAATTCCGGTGATCAGCTTGAAACACAGCATGATCGGTTCATTGAAGGAATGAACTGCTCTCAGTTGCAACAAGAGCTCCTCCTGTTATCAAAATGCACGCTACTGCAATGTGCGTGATGTGTGTTAACAATATCAGGATGATTAGCTCCCCATATATTTCAAAAGAATAAATCACTTACAGGCGTGTCCTTGTGTAGTCTCCGTTTGACGTCGGTGTTAAGCGTAGAACCCAAAGTGTGGGTGGCATATCGGTTGAGTTCGGCTCACCATTTTCCAACTTTCACGGACACTCCTACTGGCGGGTAGTGTGCAACCTCGCTCCTGCCTTAATCTTCAACCGCATGAATATTACGCTACTTCGCCCACTAACAAGCATTTGACTAGTAACTTGCGAAGTTCGACTTCCCGTGGATGTGTTTCCGCACTGTACCGTAGTCCCTCCCAGCAAGAAATACTATCTTGGATCGCTCAGAATGTTCCTTGCTGGGAGGCGATAGTCAAAAGGAAGCAGCCTCGTAAGTGGTATCATTTCTAAAGTGGTGTTTAGTAAAAATATGCATTTCTTGTCCTCCAACCGTTCTATAAAGTAAACTGTGCGAAAAGGACCACTTAATATCCGGCATTCCCATGTTTTACTATCGAATGGTCTTCATGAAGAGTAATAAAAACTACGCCGTAATTGATTCCCACAAGGATTGAACAGCCTTTTAGTACCTTTTAGTTTTCGACCTTATAAAAATGTGAATTTAACAGCCTTTGCGAAAATGCGTCGTCTCTAAAATCAAGCTGCCTCGTGTTCACATGCAAATCGGATGTTACAGGGAGAATGGCAGTGACATGATCAATAGAACCATGTCCACGTGAAGCATTTACTATATGAACTGGGTTTGAGTGTTTAAGATATGATGCACGCCTCATTGGTTTCAATCCATGACCGCCTGTCCAGACCCGGAGGAGTGGTTGCTTTTTACTTAGAAAATCATCATTTGGCGCACTCGCCTCATAAAAAACCGGGTGACTTGAAAATTTATCCCAAAGCAATTCAATACATCTTAGTACATTTGATATCTACAGGCTTGGGGAACAATAGTCTTTTGTTGGGAATTTGTACGGTCCTTCCATTGTTGTTTGACTAAGTCTTTCTTTTGTGGAACGCGCCATACCGGGCAGTGACTGACACCGATTATTTATGCAATCTTTCGATTACTTCCGCGAGGTCAGTATCATCCTTTGACTCAGGGATAGAAGGTTCCTGCTTGGGAGACCCATGATGCACGTGCGGGTATGCAAATCCGACTGGATGATCGTTAATGACTTGTCTACTCGATAACCCTAAGATAAGCTATGATTCGTGATCGAAAAGGGTGATGTGGCGATGCATGATCCCAATTTTCAACAACAGTTGATACAAAGATGGCTTACTAGAATCGTGGTTATCAGTCACCTTATCGGTGTTGTAGATACACATCTAGCTGGATCACCTTGACCGGCGAACAGTGTCGAGGTTCTAGTAGGAGACGGAAACTTTCTCACCTTAGTCAGCTGAAGTCTGTATCACTCTTGCTGACTGACCCAGATAAAACTCGGTCTAAATAATTAGAACTCGCCAAACCCAATGTCCTAGTGATTCTAACTGATGTCATATCCCTAGCCAGATGTGCCATAACGATTTTTGTTCGGGAAAAAATATTTTCAAATAAATGTGACTTGAAGTTGTATCTTGCTGGAGAGGGGGGTGAAATTCCGACTAAAGTGTTTCTTCCTCGGTTCTCTGGGTTTTAGTGCATAGTGGAAGGTTTTCCATAAAACAATTTTTTCTTGCACATTCAATGTTTCTTATAAAGTGGTTGTAATCTGGAGGACAACTGTATTGAATTTTAACTACTCGTATGTCCTCCAGCCCAGGTGATATTAGATAGGAACCCTGTTGTTCGTCATCATCTTTGTTGCAATGAACTTGTTGAGGAAAACACGAAGCACACCAACTCGATCATGAGTCAGGTAAGCCGCAAGTCACTCTGCGCTTGGTCATGGTCGCTATCGGTGATTCTTCTCTTAACCATTGCCAGTTTAGTCGAGAACTGAGCTCAATTCGCCGTTGTTTGTCTACTTGCTCTCGCATTACTCCGGTCCTAATCACAGCTGCAAGACCGATTACAGTGGGTTCAACAACAACTAAATGACGCTGCATCAAGTACTCCAACACATCCGGGGAAAAAACGCCTGACTGACCAAGAATTGACTGACTTGCGTAACGAATTTTGCGCTTTGCTTCGCGAGCTCAAACAGCGTTGCAGTCTGGGAAGTTTGGGAATTACACCTGAGATGGCCAAAACAGTATCCGCATCGCTAACCACCAGTCTTGGTTCTCCGGATCATGAGACGCTCAGTGGCGATGATAATCTGAACGTGGTCCATTCGCGCAGCAGTGGTTTCTCTACTAGCCGATCTGGTCCCATGAAGTTCGGTCTTGGGGAGATGAGCAGAACACGCGGGGTCGATCGGGAGCCTGGACAAACAAGTGAGTGCTCGTCTGTCGCTTCTGCTAGTTGCGGCAAATCGATCGGGATTAAAAGGCCGTCAATTGGTTTGGAATTCGGTACTGACACGAAGCGTACCACAGTGACTCCTGCAGGTGGAGATTTCGATGAGGCAAGTTGTTGGAAATTTGATTCACACTTTGGAGTTGTCATTCAGTTTTTTATCCAGTCTAACACCGATCGGAAAATGATGCGATAAACGATTAACAAAATTATTTATTTGGATTTACCGCTATTTCCATAATTCCGCTCACAACAGCGTACCATACTAATCAGGTTCTCTGGTCAGGTGATATTGTGGGCGAAACCTTACGAATTACTCATAATTAGGGTGTGAGGACGGTATGTTCGTAATAAACACAACACGCTTTCTTTTCTGGTCCCATCTAACACGCTTGTTATGGTACATCTCACCAGGTGATCAGATAACGGATGAGGTGTCGTCACGTATACACAAGGCGCGTTTTGGCTTTTGCAAACCTCGGTAATCTGTGACGCCGGCGTGGCTTCTGGTCGTTTAGCAGTGGTCGAGTATATACTTCGGCGGTTAGAGCTGTTCTTTTATACGGCTCGGAAACATGGCCGTTGCGAGTAGAAGACAGGCGAAAACTGTCGGTGCTTGGGCATCGATATCTTCGTAGTATCGCTCCACTATGGTTCGAACACTGTATCAGAAATGCTGAGGTTAGATGTGCGGTGTTGGGAACCAAAAATCAGTCACTGGAACAAATAGTGAATCTAGACAAGTTAAGGTGGCTGGGACATGTGTGACGCGTGCCTATCAATAGACTTCCTCGGTGTACGCTGTTCTCCGAAGCAGGTGGTGGTTGGAAGGTAGGTTGAGGTAGTTATTCCATGACATAGCAGAAAGGTATGAAGACCTTAACTGATGGACTCGGTCAAGTGGGACGTGTCAGACTCTTGGACTGGGTCCCACAAGACCCGCCCACCATATGGGGACATGGCTAGGTATCGTGGCCAGTGGCGGAGTTGCATCCCGGCTCTTTGGCTGCCTTCATGATTTCAGTTCAGTTCAGTTGACACAACCATTACCTATGCACTGTGTGCGATGGTTTTGGTTGCTATCTCCTGGCGACAGCCTTAATCGGAATCAGTCTTAAAGAAGAGGAATATGAAAGGATCAATAAAAGAACTACGAATATAAATACCAAGTGAATAAAAAAAAGTTTATGGATAAAAGTGCGCCACTGATCACGACTCCTTGGCATTTCGTCCCACATAGTGGGAGGGTCTCTTGGATCCAGTCCATCATCATCATCGTACAGCGGTAAACAGTAGGGCAAGCCCCATTGACCACTGCCTTTCACACCATGTAGCTCGCAGAATTAAAAAGTAAGAATATATAAGATGGACAGGGAGTGGACCTACAAGGGAGGGAAAAGCAAAGAACACCCTAATAGCCAACACACGGAATACACAGTGTAACGGTACAAACAAACATTGATCAACCATTCTGATTCGGCAGAAAGTAACAACGCGATCGCCACTGTTCACGGTTCGCTGCCATATTCTTCAGTATCTACAGCCGACTGGTTGACGGATCCTTTGGACCCCATCCACGAAGGCGTGAGACACCTACTTTTCCTAGGTTTGCTGTACATTCTCTCATTTCCCGTTGCCACGTCATTTGTTGACCTCCACGTGGCTTCTTCCACTCCCTAGGAGGAACGTGTGTTCACCACACGTACCACGTACCTTAACCAATGAAGTCTACTAAGCTGGATACGCTGTGATAGAACGGTCTCTGAACTAGTACCCAATACTCGCTTTCCGACCTCAGCATTGCTTACTCGGTCACTCCATCCAATTTTTGCCATACTACGCAAACATCGATTTTCAAAAAACCTCAAGACAACGTATATCTTCTGCACGCAGACTCCGTGTCTCCGAACCATACGACAGAACTGAACGCACCGTGGCACAGTATATACGACCTTTTAACTTCAGTGAATTATCAGATCGGCACTACAGGTGTTTCAGTCAAGCGTACGCCGCTCGAGCGCTAAATATACGCGTGCTCCCATCCGCTGTCACGCTGCTTTCGAGGTAACTGAAGTGGTCGATAATTGCAAGCACCTCTTCATTGAGCATCAAGCTCGGAATCATTGGCGTCCAGTCTTTACTTACTTTGAAGGTGCAAAACGCACGCCGAATGGAGCTACACCTCTCCCAGGTCTACCTAGTGCATGTTGAGCATGTTCCGTGCATCCGAACAAACAGACAACGTCGTCCGCGTAATCTAGGTCACAGCTACTCACTATTTGCCAGTTGGACACCCACATCCTGAAGGTTTCGCACGACATTCTCCATTACCTCGTCAATGATAAATTTGAACAGGAGTGGAAACATGGGACATCCTTGTCGAACACCGCTGGTCGTTTCGAACTGACCGGATAGTTCACCGTAAACCCTTAGGCGGCTAGCAGTATGGCAGTACAACAATCTTAGTAGATTCACGAACGGCTGTGGCATACCTTGGCGGTGAAAAGCACTGTTCGATCAACTGAGCCGAATTCGCTTTCTAAGTCAATGAAAACCATTATTGTGGGACGACGGTATGTGCGACGCGTTTCAAGTAGTTGATGAAGAGTAAAGATCTAGTCAATGCATCCTCGACCTGGGCGGAGTCCGGCTTATTGTTTGCGGGCGTTCCTGTTGCGAGCTGGTGTCAGACGGCACAGCAAACTCGAGGCTAGTACTATCAGAATTAAACTGATCCCACGATGGCTTCTAGTCATTGCGTATTACCTCCTTTAAGATGGATACAATCGATGGCTCATCCCATATTAACAGAATACGCTCCTCGTTCCAAAGGTCACGAAGCAAGATTGTAAATTATATTACCAAGGCATTGCGACCGGGCTTGAAAAAAAGGAGGGAAGTTCGTCGGGAACGGCGGCTTTCTCACGCTTTAGTAATCGAATGTCCAAGTCTTCTTCCACTTCCGATGGGGCTCAAGTGATACTCCCCAAGGAACCGCAGTTGTTGACGTCAGAATAGCTACATTAGCGCGCGGTCAGGAAAACTGCTCTCTGAGGTATTCGGCCCAACGGTCAAGCCTTTGCTGTTTGTCATCAATAGGCTCTCCATTTCTATCGCATATTATTTCACTGACCCGGCTTTGCCACCCACCGGTGTCGCAAACGTTTGAACAGTTTTTGACTGCTGCCTGAAGCAGTTGCTACTTCCATTTTTTGGGCTAACTTGATCCACCAATTTTCGCGATTATTCTCACTTCATTACACGTCGAGAGTTGACATTTTTGCTTCACTAGTCCCAGGGCCTCTTGAAAAATCCAGTATCTCTAATGGACATCGGATTTGGGACCACAGACGAAAACTGCTGACAGATGTATCGCCCGTTTCGTATGGCCCCAGCGCTTATCTACATTACTGTTCGTCGTAGATCCTAGCTGATGTGCTAATTTCTGTTCATGACGGGTGCGGACTTCTGGATCAAACAAACGTTGTACGGTTAACCGGGTTTGCGGTTTGTGTTGATGACCATGGAGCTGGAGATAATCGCATTAAAACTAATGCATGGTCTGACTCTGCGTGGACCAGTAGGATTTACAGTTCTGAACAGAACCGCATTAGCAGCAGCTTGCTGCGATAAGATCAATTTGACCCAGAATACCTGTAGTTAGGACGCTGTGTGACGCAAGCTGTGTCGGGAACTTGTACTAGACAGGAATAGCCGATTGTCTGCACAAAACTGCAGAAGTCCACCCCCGTTATTTGTAAGCTGAGCGGGTAAGGCACAACGCCCACCTAAACAAGCTTCTGACGCACTAAGTTTGCCAACTTGTGCAATAAAATCACCAGCTAGCACTACAGCGTCAGAGCCTTTGCTCTTGTGAACGAGAGAGGAGTGTCCATTATAGCACTCATCCTTCTGAATGTCAGAACTGCAGTCTGTTGGGGCGTACGCCGAGATCACAAACAAATTGCGCTTAACACAACTATCCTTTCGAACGCCGACTGACCCCTGGAGTCTTACAGCACACAAACGACCATTACCCGGGATCCAGTCCAAAAAGACAGCTTCAGCCTTGTCAGTCAAGACTATTCCTACACCACCTTGACCCACAGCTGTAGCTACTTCGTTTCCTGAAGTGCACAGTAAATACCTTGATAAGGTACCAGGAGCAGTTAGTTGAATCACACTGCTCCAATCCTGGATACGCGTCCCCCTTACGCAGTAGATAGAGAGAGAATCTATTGTGAGGTCTAGGTACGCCTGCTGACCTGCTTGCATGAGTGTACGCACGTTGAAGGATCCGAGGCTCAGAGGCTGACGAGGCTTGAGAAAATGTGAGCTATGGAATAAAGGATTATTCCCGATACCATTTGGCAACGAACCGTTGCGAGTATCGGGCGTGTTATCAGTGGGACCATCAGTAGTAGGTAGAGGGGGCCAAGAGAGAGATGGTTGGGGACAGAAGACAAAGGTTGAATAAAAGAGAGGGAACTCTGAGCAGTAGCCCACTTATCACTACCCACCCCACTCGATGAAATGGGCAGTGCGGTCCTGATTATCCTGCGCGACGACCGATGCATTATGGAATTCTTTGTATTGGTGCAGTTTATGGGAGATGTTGGACGAGTACTGCTAGGGTGTCCAGCCTCAAAGCAGGAGAACGATAAGGGTTCTCAACCAAAGCCTTTAGTTCTAACGAGAACTTGTCCGCAAGGCGGCGGGGATGGCTGAGTGCAGCCCTATCTACTCAGATCAATTATTCTTCCACTGATTTTACCGACTGAGTTGTCAGCTCAAATCGACCCCCAACCTGGAGGACCAGGAGACTGGACTTTGTCTGGCGTCTGTTCATTGACCTGTCAGGTCTGATTGCATCTCCGGCTTAAGGAAGCCATTCTGTATAGCTCTTTGGGTCATAGAGGCGCGCAAGCCATCACGCCACGTCAAGGTGCAGTCTTGTCGTGATAGGACCCAATCTAGGAAGTCTAACACACCCTACATGGTGAAGTCCACTGGTTATGTTCTTCACATCTCTCTGTCCTGTCATGGACTGGCCACCCTTACTCATCCTCCAGCCGTTACCGCCGTCAGCAAACATTGCGCGCCGAGCAATCCTGTCAGGGGACATGCGCAACGCACATCGTAACCATCTCAGCCTCGTGAATTTAAGTGTTTTATCTGATGATTTGATTCGTGAACGTAAGACTCTTCACCGAACCTCATCATTGTTCATACAGTGTCCCCATCATATTCGACCAGTGCTACGAAGACATCGGTGTTCGAATACCGACCGTCTTCGTAAATCCTCCACCCGTAGTGGCCATGTTTCTGAACCATAAAGAAGCACGGGCCTGACTGCTGCGGCGTACACTCGACCCTTAGTAGATAAGTGGATGTCATGTCAACGCCACAGATAACTCAGCGTGGCAAAAGCCGAGCGAGCCTTCTGTATACGGAAAGACACCTCATCCGATCTCCGAGCGAAATGCGGCTGCTCAGCTAACGGAACTTAGCTACCAGGTCTGTAGTTCCCCCAGATACCGAAAGGTTTAGTATTGGACCAACTCAATCCTGCAACAGCATTTTGCACTCTGAAGGTGCAAAACGCATACCGAACATATCTACCCAGCCCGTCAACCTGTCTAAAAAGGCTTGCAGCTTACCTGGATCGTCACTTGGAAGAAGTATGTCGTTTGCATATTCAAGGTGGACATCTTTCCACCCGGGTAAAGTTCAGTACCACTATCCTCACCTGACAACAGTGCGGTCTCTAGAGGATATCAGTCATAAAGTTAAAGAAAGAAGCGGAGGGGAGGCAACCCTGACGTACACTACTTTTTGTGGTGAACTCAGACAGAAGAGCATCGGAAGCCCGAACTCGGCTTCGGCTGCTCATGCAAAGGGACTTTATGATGGAAATGAATTTTTGTGGTACACTCTTGAACAAGAGGCAGTGCCGGAGAATTGTGTGATCAACTGAGTTGAAGGCCGCTTCAAGATCAGAAAAATGGGGATAATGTGATCATTGCAACCTCAACCAGGTCTAAATCTGGCGTGATTCTCGTGGGAGCACAGTTCCCGAGCGGCTGATAAGCGGTGGAGAATAATACCGACGAGCAGTTCAGATGCAATGCTAATTAGACTTATTCCTCTGTAGTTTTCACAAGAGGATCTATCGCCCCTTTTATAAATCGATACGATCGCGGTTTCACACCAACTCTTTAGAACTTGTTCCCTTTCTCGTGCCAAACGGAGGAGTTTTGTCAACTCCAATAAAAATGTTGAGCCACCGTCTTTGAAAATAGACGGAGGCAACCCATCCGGTCCTGCGGCCTTGTGTCGTTTAAGATAGTCTATCTCACAAAGATCCTCCGCTTCTGATGGAGCATTGGTATCGACCACCAGAGTTGTAACTATGATTCTGCCTAGCATGCTTGTCGTGGATAAAGAACCGATTAAGCTGCTTCTCAAAACGCTCCACCCAACGAACTAGACGACAGTCCTGAGTTTGAATCAGTTCACTGACGTCTAGCTTTCGTGGACCGGTATTTCTGAGTAGAAGGAAAAGCTTGCAGCTCTTGCCGATCGCCGCACACTTTCCCACCTCCCTACATTTCGCAATCCATCACTGCTCGTGGTCATTTTTTAAGCTACGAATCGGCATCTCCGTACCTGATCGTATCTGGAATCCGGAGGAATCGATCTGCGAGCATCTAACAGCGTAACTGAGGATGCAGATGTCCACCGTTTCTGGGTGTCTGGTTATTGGACCTTGGGCAACATTAGCAACCTGAATTAAAGCGCACTGGATCGCTGTCCATTACTTTGCTTTCGGCCGTTTCCTTTTATGCTTGTGTTCATTCTGCTTTCAACTGGGCGAGACTGCTAGGTAGCAGCCAAAATGAGAGCACAGGTATGTGAGGTTAATGGTCTAATGAACTGAACTGCAATGGTGCAGCTTTATTTCATCCATTTAAGTTTAGGTCAAAGGCAGGTAGGAATAACTGTTAGGGGTGCATTGTACGTGATCTCTAGTCCGACGTCTCCTATCCGTCTTCAAGTTTTTCTTGTGCCTAAGCGTTGTCACACTGTGGAACATTTTCTGTTGTAGCAACCTTCGCCTTAATGTACTGGTCAATTAAATTTAATCATAAATACTTTTCGCTCTTTCTCACGCTAACACAAATCATTTACATGTCTTTGGTCCGTGAGGTCCACTTTTATTGACATGTGCTGTTCAGACCAATGGAGATGTGCAGTGTAACTTTTCGCCGTATCTTCCACACGTGTCCAACGTTTTCGCGTGTTTTGCTGGATTATTGTCAAGCGTCACACCACTGTGCCGGATTCAACACAACGGTGTCGACAACAATAAATATCGGCCGAATTAAGCAAGTTATTTTGGTGGCTGGTTAGTGTGCCACTCGTTAATTGGCTGGTACACAATTTACGCCAGAGAAACAAACACATCGGGATACTTAGACAGTGGTCCATAATAACCACTAGCTTCCTAGTTCCGCGTAAAAGGTATAGCGGCTTCCTTTGGCTTTCTTAGCATGGAACACGCTTTCGACGAGGTCTGCATTGAACAAAATAAGTAGACATAGGGCGGTAAATCCCGGTTCAAAAACGGGATTAGGGGAAGATCATCCGGTCGCAACAGTTCCATCTACTCGGATTGAACCTTGAACCCGTTTCACACAACCCTATTAGTTCATGTCAACTGACTTTTTGGTTAATTTTGGTATCTGAGTTCTCATGATACAATTTTAATCAATTTGGCATAACGAGACGGTTTCTTTCATAGGACCCGGACTTTTACATTGATGCCTATGGTGACGACGAGGAATTTGAAGAGGACGAAATGAGCGATGGCTTGGAGGAATCCACGGAACCACCGTTTGCTGTTCAGAGTAGCGGCTTGCGCGCCAGACCACCGGTTTCGCCGCTCACTTCTGAAAGACTTGGTGGAAAAGCTCCACTCGATTCTCAGAGCACTGCGATACGCATAGAATCCATGATCCGAGACGGTCGGGATCTCCTTCCCACCGGTGCGGATTCATATCGTACGAAATCCAAGTGGCGCAGAACCAGTGCCACACCCACCTCCGGGGCCCGCAAGCGCCGTCGGTCGTCGCTACTCTCTGCAGATGTGGCCAGTTTTGATCTGATACCGACTCGACGCGGATCGTTGGGAAGTGGTGGAACATGTTCTACACGACCTGGTCAAGATGGTCTTTTGTCTAAGCTGGTCAAACGGAAGTTGGGTGGCAAAAGCCGCCGGACGTGAACGCGGCGGTCGTGCAGATAAAAATAGTCCAGACTGATGGAGACAAACAGTAGTTAGTGCCTCGCTCCTTCACTGCGTGAACCCGACTCCGGATTCGAAAACCAATGAAGCAGAAGTGACATCAAACCGCAACCCCACACACATTCAGTGTCACCCGGTAAGTGCTTCTGGAGTTGAGGACACAAGTTCAGAAGTAAACTGTTGATGTCACTCGTTCATTTTTTTTATTCGTAGGGATCACGTATGAACTGTAAGCCGAAGCCAATGGGTTTAGGCCACAAACACTGAGTAGCATCTGTGTTGACGATCTGTCTGTGTACACCAATAGATCAGTTGACCTACAGTCAAAACAACAGGAACGCTCGAGGTAGCTTTTCTGTGTAGGACACGTGAATAAGCGAGTACTTGGTGCCTGCAAGTTGACACTCGAAGAAAAGCCCAAAGAGCGAACTCTAGTTCTGTGATCTGATTTTACTGAGTAGTTGGGAACGGGATGCGATTATGCTTGCTGCACCGCATCTTACCTTAGTCTTTTGAGCTTTCTCTTTGCCCAACCTGTTTGTCAAATAATCGCCCAAATGACTGGGTAGCCCGTTTAAGTTCCTGTCGTTCAACAGCTGTTTCACATGATTGTGTATATATTGGCACACCAACTGTCTTGGTTTGATTTTACAGTTAATGGTTCTGCGATTGGAGTGGTATGTCTCCCCACGAATTCCCCTGCCGAGTTACGGTAGAAATAGGCTGACACGATCAACCACTTTAGAGTTTCCAACTTGATTTTAGGTATTTGTCTTGAATGTATACAAACCTTACCGAGCATTTGTCGCTCACTTGGTTTACAGCCGTCGTCGGGATTCGCTCTACCATCAAGGCGGTCGACGTTCTTTAGTGATACCCAACCCGAAACCAAAGACCAGCTCATCGTATTTGCATGCATTCAAAGTAGCTGTGCCGAAAGGGCAGTTGTACATACACATATAACACTCCTTGATTCATCTCTTTTCTAGATCTCAAACTCACAAACTTCCGTATTCCTGTTTGCTTTTCATGCTCCTCTTACCCACCTCTACGCCCTCTCTGCACCCAGCTTTTCTCATAACAGACTAAATGTACATACCCTAACGCGATCGGATCGCAGTCGCTTGAAGATCAAAAAACTGTTGCCTAGCCCATATAAATCATCAACGACCAAGCGCGATGAACCATAAGGTCGATTACATATATACGTATATATACAAAATGTTGGTTTATTTTCACGTCAAAAACGGGTTTGCAAAACACGGTGACCAGTAAAAACCAGAGTCGCAGTACGGGGCAGATTGAAGTTGTTTCACAAAGTTTGTAACCTTTAAATGCACGCGCACAGTGAGGGGCATTGCATTGTTCATGATCGCATGGGGGGTCCACGTCCACGACCGCGCGGACCTCCTCGGCCGCGACCGCGTAGTCCACCGCGTCCTCGACCACGAACCACAGGTGGAGCTGAAATAGAAAAACGAAAGACGCACCAGTTGAGCGACTATTCAGTAAAAAGTAGGGTTAAGATTAGATGCAGTTTTTTCATGAATCTGTGAAGAATAGGCGCAATGAGAAAATCTCAAGTCTGACAACGCGCAAGTTACAATCGTGTACCAGTAATTCAAGGAAGCCTACTATGAACTTCTTCAAATACGAAGGCTAGATGGTTTGTTACTTGCGTTCTATATTCCTATACACAAGAAAGATGGAAATGTGCATTGCATGAACGGCACTGACCGTCGTCTGTTCATGTTCTCCGGATATTGTGCAGACTAAACAATCATCGATGGCGGTGATACAAGATTTCCCTTCAATTTAATTTGATGGGGTACATTGTGAATGTTCTGCCGAGTGGCTAGTGAAAATACACTCGCTGACTGACGAGTGGTTGGGTGCTGTAAAAAAGCTAATCGGAAGTGCAGACCGCAACATCCTCAAGCGTCCAAGCTTAACGTCAAACTCGTAGGTCTCTAAACAGGGCTTGTTTTGGTTAAGGTTATTTGAGACATCCTTCTCCGCGAAATTTAGCAAGCTTTTTATTTTTTCGTCTCGTGATGATCCTGAAAGCACTAGTCGGGTCAACACAGTGACTTGAATTCAACAAATGACGTCACTGCTCTAGATTGTAATTTTCTGGGATATGCCCACATTCTGGTGGGGACGGCGTTTTGTCCTTCCCACGTACCTTATACCACAGGTACATTGAAATTGGTAAGTACGATTGGAGGTTGCGTGAATGCCCAAGTTAGTGCAGCTGAGACAACGACGAGTTTTATGTACTATTTCCAATCTGACTGTGCAGAAAGTCCTCTTGACTGTGGTAGTGAGTCGGCGACCTATCCTAATTAATACATTATCATCTTCGAAAGGTAGAGGGATGAATACGTCTCTCTTCCTTGCTAATGGGCATCTCGGCTTGGGATTTAGGGGGGAACTGTATTCCCGGATGAACGACAGTGGACAGTCATTGCCCATCATTCGTTAATCTCTCTGCTTCGGTTGAAACAACTTCGGGGTTACACGGCTGTTGTAGTCGGTAAAATAGTGTTCTTGTCAGACTCGTTTTGTAACCCATGGGACGGAAGCCTCGAAAATGTAAGTATCGCCCTGTTCAAGTAGGCCTGTTGGGTATTACCCTGATCTGACCTAGCCAAATGTTAAGCAGACAAACAACGGATAAACCAATCACTCAGAGCGTGAGTTGGCTCTGCGTTGAACATGCATTCTTTTTATTTCGAGGCCACAATAGAACCGATTGCGAAACGGATAATTCTAAAGGTTTGTAATAAAACAGAAAAACCGAAGTCATAAGTGAAACGGAGCAGCCCAAGGTTAAGTTTACAACCCAGTGAGAAAGGCGGCCGACTGATCAGTTTAGTCAACGTTAACAGAACTGTTGTCAGCAGCAATCGCTTTCAACACCACAAGAAGCACCTACAAACATGGTACTTCAACGACGGTCACACTGCGCACCAACTCCACCACATCCTGGTGAGATCACGTTGGGCCTCGTTTGTGAAAAGTTGCCGATCGTACCGAGGTGCAAAACCAGGAAATGCAAACGACACTAATCATGTCCCCTTAAGTGCCTGTCCCAAAATCTATCTGAACCATCTCGGATAAGTGTTATTGACCTATAAATTCAGAGAAGCGAGAAGCACTGTCAAGAGCAATCACAACTCGATTGATCACCACAACCAACACACAGGACGAAGTTTCTGTGGAAGCGCAGTGCACTCAAATAAAGTCAACAATCGAAGGACCTGTATGGACGGTACTTGGGGGAAAGAAAAAGATGGGCGAACGATTGGATCTCTGAGAGCACGCTCCAGTTGTCAACCAAAGCACATGAAGCCCAGCTCACAGGTAGCAGTGAACGATACAGACTGCAACGAGGGGCCAAAGCTCCGCTAAGCCTGACAGAAGGAAATACTGGGTCGAAATAGACAGAAAATGGAAACCGCGACAAGAACTGGTGACTTTGGTAAATTGCTCCGCATCATTCGCAACGCCTTGAATATGTACTGCACACAAGATTCGCCTCTTCGTGACACGGCAGGAAACCTAACACCTGAACAAAGCAAGAAAATCAACTGATGGGTCGAACACTTCGGTCAACTGCTCAACCGGCCTACAAACCACCCGAAGGACTAACTAATGTCAACTCCTCCAGTTCAGTACGAATGCAACTGCGACACGCCCAGTGCTGCGGAAATCACAAATTACTAACAAACTGAAAAACAGAAAGGACGCCGGGGAAGATAGCATCCCTTCAGAAGTATACAAAGCTTGTTCATCGTCGTCATTGATTGACGCGTCGCCTCCGTTTGGCGAAAGGAAGCATTTCCATCTGACTAGGGCATGTCTGTTCTTCTGCCCATTCAGAAGAAAGGTGATAAACTGGTGCTCGACGTCGCCGCAAAAATTTTCGGTGTTGTTACTAAACCGGTTCTCCGAGGCGAGAAACCGATGCACTCGTCCGATCCAAGATGGTTCTCGCCGGGGCGGAGGCTGTGCGGACTTTATCTTCACACTGCACCGAATACTGGAGCACCGCTAAGTTTCAGCAGCCAATGGTAGCTCGCTTCGTCGACTCCCGGGCCGCCTTCGATTCGGTTGAACGCAAGTTCCTTTGGACCGTAATCCAGTCCGATGAGATGCCTGATAAACTTTTAATGTTGTTGAGGGAGCACTACTCGACAATGGGAAAGAATCCTGTGAGTTCGCACTCTATCGGAGTCAGACAGGGCTGTTCCCTCTCACCGGTGCTGTTTACCTGGACAATGGGTCAGGCATTACACAACTACCCTGGCATTCAACTTTGCCAAGAATTATACATCTTGGACCTGGAGTTCGCAGTTGTTGTGCTAGGAAATCCCCCGCTACACTCCAAAGACTTCTCAACGGAATGAATTCGTTTACGAAGCCCATTAAAAGTAAATTCAACACAAGCTAAAGCTTTCACAACCCATTTAGACTCGACAATTCAATAACAGTTCATCAACGACCAACCAGTCGAATACATTTATTTATTCAGATACCTAGGTTTAACTCTGCATCCGAATGGCCAGGCAGAAGATAAAGTAGTACTACGGATCGACAGAGCCAGGAGAGCACTCCTCCAGCTGAGAGGAACGCCGCGGACTCACAACGAAGTCAGTCTAAAGGCCAAAACCCGTGTATACCATGCCACCATGCGCCCTGTACTCATCTATTGTCGCGAAACCTGACCACTTCAAGCTTAGGATACCCGAAGAATGGTTTTCGACCACTGGTACATGCGGCAAATTCTCAATCAACTAGCACGACAGGGAGGTAAGGAGACGACGCTCTGACGTCAGTGCACTCTTCGTCCTCTTCCAACGTCGACAACTGCAGTGGTTCGGCCATACCCTTCGGCGACCCGAGTCACACATAACCAAACAAACAGTGTTGCTCTTTTCCCTGGCTGGTATCAGCGCCTTGGTGAACAACTCGAAACGTAGATCTTCTATGTCTTCCGTCGATCTATGGAGTCCGGCGTTGGAAAAAGATTTGGATCATGATCTGTACTGAGCTCGTCTCCGACCGCCGCGCGTACTCAGCAATGGCTCGTGATATCTATGGAGTCCACTTATCCTCACGCAGGAGTTAAAGGCACAAAAGTAAAAGTAAAAAGTGGTGGCACAATTCTCATGAAAACTCAAGACGGTAGCTTCTAACAACTGGCTTTAATTTCCGCGTCAAATGTTTAAGATGTAAAAGGCCCAAGGATCTTAGCGTATTTAGCTTTCATATTCGTAGATTTATTCAGTAGATGCTCGGATGTAATTTTCAACTACGTACGAAGAAACTTTGTCAGCCGATTGTGTTTAGCGGAATGCTATAAACGCGTATTTGAAAACGTTAAGAATGACCAAGATAGTCAATAATTCCAGAATGACACTACCATGCACATTAGATTCAAATGCCTTTCAATCCACATCAAGAACTATGAACAAGACAAGTCGCTTTTATTAAAATAATGTCAGTTGAAAAAACCCACGAAACGTTGGTCCAGACCAATTAGTGCCATTAACTGCTGCAACCTCAATGCCCGACGCTCACACAAATTCAAATTAAAGAGATTAGGTATGAGAGTATGGGACAACGGCAATGTACGGAAGCTAAACTAATATAAACCGAGTTGGGACATTTACCTTCACGTCCAGGTTTTCGTTTTGGAGGTCCCTCATCAATGAGCAAAGTATCTAGTGGAAGACTTTCGGGGAGAATGAAGTAACGGATATTGTTCCCACGGACGGTTAAGGTGTCAAGATTCATGGACTCTCTATTTTTAGGGGTGACTGTGACGGAACGTAGATGAGTGTTCATGGAGACATCCACCCCGGCGATACTCCCATGTACCTGAGTTCCATTCTTGAGTTCGATTGTGACCGTTTCATGGGATAATTTCATCAAAAACCTAAAACGAAATCGCGGCAAGCGCGTGTACAAGAATAAAAGCATCAACTGTGAGTAGGCTTCAGAAAACAATGAAATGCTGTTGTTCGATAACGCAACGTTATTCCGATAAATTCAGAATATTCAAAGTAAACTAGAACAATACTCTTGGGACAGTCACTTCGTCGGAATCATACTGGCAGCCTGCAATTGGTCGCGGCCCCCTCCTTGAAATATTGTACTACTATTATATGGTAAAAGGTAAATAAAACAAGCGCATTCATCACGTCATTCGAACTACTAAATATCAGAATTCGTGTTATTGCATGCTTGCGCCTGAGTGCATTCGGAGGGATACCCCATAACCTCGAGAGACAATCGGCAACCTGACCCTGAAACTTGGAGTGAAAAATAGTAAAGTTCTAATAATTCGGGTACGATAACAAACCTGACGACAGCGGATTACCAACTACCACCAAAATATTTGAATAAGGTAATGTTTTCTTCCTTTTTCCGGAGAATGAACATGGATGAATGTAATCTGGACGTTCTGCTGCATGTCGCTTGTACTGTGACGTTGCACCTTGCCTGTTCTCAAGGCAGCAAATGAATGATCAATAAAGAACACTCCAGCAGCAACGTTACGAAACCTTGTTTACAAGACAGCTTTGCTGTCGTCCGAGTTATTGCCACACCAGTGTCATGATATTATCATCTGCTGTATAAGGTATTTGTGTAACCCATCATTAAGCTTCTCTACTTACATTCCAGCCACTATACGCCTGTTATTAGTCAATTAGAGCACTCATTACTACTCTCTGATTCTGCTATTCGAAACTCCTAATCTGTCGCTGTCATATTCACAACAGCCAGATCTATTAAGGCCGTATGTAGTTTGCCACTCCATGTACCACGATCTTGGTCACCAGTTCTTTCTTCAAAATTAACAGTCACACAAACACTACTCAAATAAAAACCGCGAACGACAAGGCCTATATCGACTGCGAATTCAACTTAAGGAGTACTTGTGGTTTGTACTATTAGTGATTCTCCTAGTGGCTAGGGAGTCGATAGTTTGGTACGTTGTCACATTTATTCTGCCGCAGAAAAGACAAACTATTCGGACTACTGGGCATATCCAAGTTTCACCTATGGCCCGAACAAAAGTCCATGGTAGCTGCAACTGACGAGCACTGACTTTTTATGGTATGCTCAATCGAAGGCGCATTGGAATGAGGGTTTCCCAGCTGCATATTGTATTTCCATGGAGAACTCACAAACCATCAAAACTTGGAACTGTGGTGAGCTATTCAATGCTTCAATAAATTAGACGTGGCAATAATCCGAACTACAGGGACGTATTGGCTACTACTAAGGACAACCAGCAGGAGTGTTCAAATTACTGATGGTAAGAAACCACTCGTAGTGCTTTTCAAGTACTGATCCTTGGCTAAACCTATGCATGATTACTGTTATCCCATTATCCAACAAAAACAGACGATCGCAGTGCAGGCTGAAAATAACCCTAAACAGCATGAGTCAGGTAACAACCGCTGGCCGACTTTTGACCCGACCAGGCTTTTATAACACTTTGAGCATAATTTAGGTGAATAGAGTATACTCCATGGTCTCGATGGTTCATTCACTTGGGTTCAGTGTATTCAACAATGAACCTTGCATTTCTGTGGTCTGCTTTTGGTTGCTATTGTCCACCATCGTCCAGTCAAGGGCAAATAGAATAGAAGGATGAAGAAGGAGCCGAAAGCAAGGTAAGGAGCAGAAACTATAAGGGAGAGGGCAGAGTTTGAAGTCAACTACGCCACTGACTGTGACATCTAGCTATATCATTTACTGTCTCCAATCATTTGGTAGGCGGGTCGCGTGAACCCTCACTCGGAAGTCTAACACGTCTTACTTGGTCAAATCCAATGGTCAAGGTTTCCGTACCTTTCTGCCATGTCATGGACTGACCACTTCGGCTAACCTTCCAACAACTACCTCCCTCGGAAAACCACCGAGGAAGTCTGTCGGTGGGCATTCATAATACATGTCTTAGAAACCTTAACCTTATTTTGATTCAGTAATTGATCAAGAGACTGACTTCTGGCATTCAACACCCTACGTCTAACCTCAACATTACTGATATGGTGCTCCCACCATATTCGAGTAATGCTATGGAGACGACAAGGCTCAAACACCAACAGTTCTTATCTACTTCCTGCCGTTAACGGCTATGCTTCCGAGCCGTATAAAAGAACAGATCCAACTGCTGCTGTGTACACTCGACCCCTCAAAGACAATCGGAAGTCACGCCGGCGCCACAAATGGCTGAGGTTAGCAAAAGCCAACTGCGCATTCTGTACACGCGACAACACTTCATTCAATATCTGTCCACCCGGTGAGATGTGACCGCTCAGGCAACAAAAATTTTTCTACTTCACCCAGAGCATTCTCTGCTAGGATTTGGTGTAGAGCCAACCGTCCTGCAGTGGCATTTTATACTCAGAAGGTAAAAAAACGCATCCCAAACATTGCTACACTGGTGTCTAGGCTATCTAGGAACGCCTGCAACTTACTTGGATCTTCACTCAGCAGAACAATATCGTTCGCATATTCCAAGCCAGATAGTTCACTGCCAGAGCAAACATTGATGACAGTTCTCACACGAACATAGGGCTATCTCAAGAATCAATTCGATCACAAAATTGGAGAGGAAGGGCGAGAGAGGTCAACCCTGACGAACACCACTTTCCGTGGCAAACTCGGGTGAAGTATCACCATGAACACCCGCCAGCGAAACAATGCAGCTGGATATCGGTCCTCCATCAGAGATGGAGATCATGAGGGGGATCGGTTACTTGAAAAGGTATAAGGCCGCTGGACCTTGACGTGGTGTGATGGCTTGCGCGCCTCTATGACCCAAAAAGCTATACAGGATGGCTTCTTTAAGCCGGAGATGCAATCATACCTGACAGGTCAATGGGTAGAGGTCAGACAAAGTTCAGTCTCCTGGTCCTCCAGGTTGGGGGTTGATTTGAGCTGGCAACTCAATCGGCAAAATCAGTGGAAGAATAATTGATCCAAGCAAATGACATCCACTAAGCCATCCCACTGCCTTGCGGATAGGTTCTTGTTAGAACTAAAGGCTTTGGATGAGGACCCTAATCGTTCTCCTGTTTTGTGGTTGGACACCCTAGCAGTACTCATGCAACATCTCCCATGAACTGCACCAATACAAAGAATTCCATAATGCATCGGTCGTCGCGCACGATAACCAGGACCGCACAGCCCATTGCATCCAGCGGGGTGGGTAGTGATAAGTGTGCTACTGCTCAGAGTTCCCTCTCTGTTATTCAACCTTTGTCTTCTGTCCCTAACCATCCCTCTTTGCCCCATCTATCGACCCATAATGCTCCCACTGATAACACGGTCGATACTCGCAACGATTCACTGTCAAATAGTATCGGGATTAATCCTCCGTCTGGTAACTCATATTTTCTCAAGCCTCGTCAGCCTCTTAATCTCGGCTCCTTCAACGTACGTTCAGTCATGCAGGCCGGTCAGCAAACGTGCCTAGCCCTCACAATAAATTCTCTGAAGATTGATGTCTGCTGCTTAAGCGAAACGAGTATCCAGGATTCGAGCAGTGTAATTCAACTAACTGCTCCTGGTATCTCATCGAGGTATATTCTGCGCACCTCAGGAGACGAAGCAGCTAGAGCTGTGGGTCAACGTGGTGTAGGAATTGTCTTGACTGGCAAGGCTGAGGCTGCCCTTTTAGATTGGATCCCTGTTAACAGTCGCTTATGTGCTGTGAGGCTCCAGAGGTCAGCGGGCTCTCGAAAGGATAGTTGTGTTAAGCGCAATTTGTTTGTGATCTCGGCGTACGCCCCAACGGACTGCAGCTCAGACGCGCAGAAAGATGAGTTCTATGATGCCCTCGCCACTGTCATTCGCAAGAGTAAAGGTTCTGACATTGTAGTGCTAGCTGGTGACTTCAATGCACAAGTGGGCAAACTTAGTGTGTCAGAAGCCCGTTCAGGTGGGCGTTATGCTTTACCTGCTGAGCGTACAGATAACGGGGATGGGCTTCTCCAGTTTTGTGCAGACAATCGATTGTTCTTGTCCAACACAAGTTTCCGACACAGCAACATGGCGCTCTAACTCTACAGGTACTTTGAGTCAAATTGATCATATGGCCGTAAGCTACCGGTGGCGCAGTTCTGTTCAGAACTGTAGATCTTACTGGTCCACGTACGTAGAGTCAGACCATGCATTAGTTTTAATGCGATTATCTCTCCAGCTCCATGGTCATCGTCACAAACCGCAAACCCGATTAGACGCGCAACGTTTGTGTGATTCAGAAGTACGCACCCGGTATGAGCAGAAGTTAGCTCATGAGCTAGGATCTACGACGAACAGTAATGTAGATGAGCATTGGGCTCATATCAAACGGGCGATGCACGTTGCATCAGGTTTTGCCTGTGGTCCTAGATCCGGTGTTCATCAACGACACTGGATCTATCAACAGTCGCTGAGTATAATGGAGCGAAAGCGTCAGCTTTCGAACTGTACGGAGATGAATAAGGTGCGGAGAAAGCTGCAAAGACAAGTTACGAAAAGCCTTAAGAATGATCGCGAAAATTGGTGGGTCAAGGTAGCCGAAGAAATGGAAATAGCATCTGCTTCAGGTAACAGCCAAAGACTGTTCAAACTTATTCGTGACACGGTGGACGGCGAACTCAGATCAGTGAAACGATTTGCGATAGAAATGGATACCCATCCATAGCAAACAGCAACGGCTTGACCGATGGGCCGAGTACTTCAAGGAACAGTTTAGCTGGCCGCACGCTAGTGCAGTTACTCCCGTGTCAACAACTGTGACTCCTTGGGTGGTATCACTTGAGCCCCCATCGGAAGTAGAATTACAGTCACGTAAACGATTACTAAATCAGGGGAAAGCGGTAGGTCCCGACGAAATTCCTCCAGCTCTTTTCAAACTGAGTGGTGAGGCGTTGATAAAATCACTTACCGCCTTGCTCCGTGACATCTAGAACGCGGAGCGTATTCCGCTAATTTGGAGCGAGTCATTGATTGTTCCCATCTTCAAGAAGGGAATACGCAATGACTGCAGTAATCATCCTGGGATTAGCTCAATCCCGATAGTCACCAAAGTATTAGCTTCGATTTTGCTGCATCGTCTTACACCGGCTCGCGAGAGGAATGTCCGCGAACAGCAGGCTGGATTCTGCCCAGGTCGAGGATGTATCGACCAGATTTTTACTCTTCGCCAACTACTTAAAACGCGTCACACGCACCGCCGACCGACAATAATGATTTTCTTAGACCTGAAAGGCGCCTTCGATTCAGTTGATCGAACATCGCTTTTCAATGTTCTTCATCGAAAAGGTATGCCCCAGAAGTTCGTGAACCTAATGAGATCATTGTATTCTCATACTTCTGGCCGCGTTAGGGTTTACGGTGAACTATCCGGTCGGTTCGAAACGACCGGTGGTGTTCGACAGGGATGTTTTTTGCCTCTATTCTTGTTCAACTTCGTCATGGACGAAATAATAGACAGTGCGCAGCAAAACCTTCAGGATGTAGGCGTCGAACTAGGAAATAGTGAAAAGCTGTGACCTAGATTACGCGGACGACGTTGTCTGCTTGTTCGAATGCACGGAACATGCTCAGCGTGCACTAGATAATCTCGCAAGAGCTGTAGCTCCATTCCGCATGCGCTTTGCACCTTCAAAGTGCAAGGTGATGTTACAAGACTGGACGTCAACAATTCCGAGCTTGATGCTCGATCGGGAGGTGCTGACAGTTGTCGACCACTTCACCTACCTCGATAGCTGCGTGACGACGGATGAGAGCACTGTAGTAGAGGTGAGCACGCGGATATCCAAAGCTCGAGCGGCGTACGCTGGACTGAAGCACTTGTGGCGCCGACCTGACATTTCACTGAAGTTGAAAGGTCGTGTATACTGAGCCGCAGTGCGTTCAGTTTTGTTGTATGGTTGCGAAACTTGGAGTCTGCGTGCTGAAGATATTCGTCCTCTTGAGGTTTTTGACCATCGATGTTTACGTAGTATCGCTAGGATTGGGTGGAATAGCCGAGTAAGCAACGATGAGGTCAGAAAGCGAGTGTTGGGTACTAATTCGGAGAACGTTCTGTCACATCGTATCCGGCTTAGTAGATTTCGTTGGTTGGGACATGTGTTACGTATCGCAAACACACGTCTACCATACCGTGTCCTATTCTCCGCCCCTCCTAAGGAGTGGAAGAGACCACATGGAGGTCAACAGATGACGTGGCAGCGAGGAATGAGAAAATGTACAGCAGACTTAGGAAAAGTAGGTGCTTCACGTCTTCGTGGTTGGGGTCCAAAAGATCCGTCTACCAGTTGGCTGGAGACACTGAAGGATATGGCAGCGAACCGCGAGCAGTGGCGATCGTGTTGTCACTTTCTATCGAATCAGAATGACTGATCGATGTGCGTTTGTACAGTTAGACTGTGTATTCCGTGTGTTGGCTACTAGGGCGTTCTTTCTTTTCCCACCCGTGTAGATCCACTCCCTGTCCATTTTGTATATTCATACTTTCTAATTCAACGTGCAACATGGTGAGAAAGACAGTGGTCAGTGGGGTTGTCCTCATCTTTTTTCAATGATGGAGGCAAAGCTTTAGTTTCGGAGTTAACAAAACTCCTCCGTGTTGTTTGACAAAGTGAGCAGATTCCCAGGGAATGGTGTGAGTCGGTGATTGTGCCGACTCACAAGAAAGGTGACAGGTCCTCCTGTGAAAACCACGGAGGAATTAGCTTGGTAAGTATGGCGTCCAAACTGCTCATCGGTCCTATTCTCTACCAATTATCCAGTGCCCGTGAAATGTGTACGCGTGAGAATCAAGCCAGTTTCATACCTGGTAGGGGTTGTATTGACCACATCTTCACTCTTCGGCAAACCCTAGAGCACAGACACATCTTTCGTAGGCCCACTATCTGTGTCTTTCTTGATCTGAAAGCGGTATTCGACTCAATCGACCGCACAGTTCTCTGGCGCTGCCTCTCATTGAAGGGTGTGTCAGAGAAGTTTATTCCTTTTTACCAATGCTTGTATGCGAACAACCGAAGCCCAGTTCGTGCTTACGGCGATCTTTGAAGCATGTAAAATATATATATATATATATATATATATATATACAACATACACATGACACCTAAGCACGTTGATGGCCATCCCTAGCATCACAGCCTGTTCAGTTCAGCTTAGCACGGCTTTCACAAATCACGTCTGTGTCCTTCCAACCTCCTGTTGGCTCGAGAACACTGAAAAGAAGGCTAAAGGATATGGCATCTTCCGAAATTCTACCCACACGCGAGCAGGTCGAGTGCAATCAACGTCGGGTAACACTTTCAAAAGTTCCTCTCAGAATGGCGGTTTGTGAGCGTGATCTTGGGGTGATACCGCCGACCAACTTGAAAACAAAAAGTCATACAGATAGAGCGCGTGCCTCAGAATGGAGTATCCTTAGTCCAATTCGGCCTCCCTTCAGAAAGCCCACTTAAAAAGCTTTTCGGTTTTTATACACTACACATGCTAGACTTCGGGTAAGGTCGGTGCTGCGATCATCACTCATGCGCCGCTCGTAAGAGTTAGGTGGTACTCACCTCACGGAGGGACCACGCGGGACTGACCACGAAGGTCGCCTAAAAGTAGCTGGACTGCCCCAGGAACTTATCGGAGGATACGAGACAACCTCATTTGTGTCCGCCACATTATTCGGGATGACGTAGAACCAGGACTGCAGATGACTACTCAACTGCGCGGATCTTGTCGTAAGCGGGAAGACATACTGACACATTTGAAGCAGCAATCTATTGGTTTGCCACTAGTATATCACCCATCCCAAAGAGTCAAACATGTGAAACTCGCCCCCAGCGGAAGTGGTGCACGATTCAACGTTCAAGCGAAAACCAGACGGTTCCCTGACTGACACTCATGTGATTCCACTTCCTGAGACCACGCTCGAGGGCCGTTGTGATTGGAGCTTATACGGGAAGTCTCCTGGTGCCCGTAATTTTGAAGACTGAGGCACACTCTCCAATATGCAGGCAGATGTATGACGGTCCGAAATACCGAACTGAACAAGACTACCATGCCATAAAACATTGCTTCATGCGCAAGTATAAAAACTAACCTTCCATTTTTCTATTATCGGATGGGGACATAGAGGGACAGGATGGAAGACTGCACCGTGATAAGGAAGTTAAAGTCTATTTAACCAACGGTTTCCGCAATGATAAACCTATGGACTGTTAAGTGGGTCTACTGATCACATATCGCCAACTAACTGCAAACTACACCTGAGGTGGCAATTAAAAAATTACTTGAACATTTTGGAGAAACTAACAGTGAGAAGACCGCGGAATTGAAGCCTTAAACCAGTGAAATATTCCAGAATTACAGTCAGAACGCACTTCCGCCGTCAGAATAGCGCTTGAAATCACACGTCTAACCATTCAGAAGACCCTACAAGCCATTAATTAAGTTATAATGTTAATAACCGACTAGTCAAACGCAAAATCCCGACCCGAAAACCCACCTGACAAGCTTCATGGCGAAAGTTCCAAGGTGGCGGCCCGAATGGAGTGAATTCAAACAAGTTCTCGATTCTTCAGTTCAGTTCCCCCAGAAAAGTTAAAAGCCACGGCCAAGTGAGTACAGAAGTTTTTCGATGGTACGCACACTACGTAGGCACCCGCCATTGCGTGGTTTATTACTTCGAGTCCCCACTAAAAATAGAAGGGAAATGTATAACATCGCACATCAACTGCAAAAGATATCAAGCACCGTGACCATCCACGGAGATAGTGAGAAATTAGCAAAAACATCGAATAAAGCATGCTCCAGAAGGACCACAGTGCTCCCCGTCGTCCACCTAGTTAACATACTCGACGCTCACCACAGGGGAATATCTCCCACCACTTGCCACCTAGAGAACCTTTGAAGGATTGGACGGTGTACAGATCTATCATTCCACCAGGCAGACCGTTCCAACTGTTCTCTTCCCTGTTGCTGAAGAAGTGCAATCTAGCCACCAACCTAGCTCGGACTTTCGTCAGCTTCTTCTCGTGTCCCCTTGTTCTGGAATCTAAAGCCACTCGGAATAGACTACCCGGTCTAGGGACAGAAAAGCCCTTCATCACCTTTAACGTTTCTATAAGATCCCCTCGACGTCTCCTCCTTTCCAACGGGAAAAGATTCAGATCACAGAGTTTCTGTTCGTACTTCTTACCCCTCTGACCTTCAACCACTCTCGTTGCGGGGCGATGAACTTTTTCTAAGCAGGCAGTGTCCTTTTTGTAGAAGGGTGACCAAGCCAGCAAGCTGCCTTCTAGGCAAGGTCGTACTATAACCATGTAAACAGGTAAGAATATCTCTGTCTGTCGACAAGACAATGCTGGTCGCAGTCTAAAGAGTTCGCCGCCAGCCTCTTGTGCAGCAGCTTTGCACAGGCCCGGGCAATTAAAGTTACCATTCATGGTGACCCCGATGTCTTTAACCCCACTGGCTATGTCTATGTTGAACGGCCTCCGGGCAGTAAAGCTTCCTGTTGCCCCTGACAACAAATGGCTTTTTCGAGCTTCCAGGGGTAGGCCCTTTTTATAAGCCCAGTCCAGGACGGTACCTACGTCCCTGCCTAAGTCCACTCTACCCTCAGATCCAACAGCCTTCAAGTCACCCCCGAGAATAAAGCTAGGCGATGTAAGGGCGGATTCCAGGTAGTTAATATACAACGAGAGCAGCACTGGGCCTAGGACGGATCCCTGAGGTACTCCACTGGCGACTTTCGCCAAAGTGGAGCACCTGTCACCCACTTTGACGTAAAACGTCCCGTGGGAGCGGAGGTCTGCCAGCCACCTATATACTGGCCCACCTACACCGAAAGCCTCCATCGTTCACAGCAAAATACGATGAGTAACGGAGTCAAATGCCTTGCTAAAATAGAGGTAGAGTACCTCAACTTGCTTACTGTAACCCAGTTGTCGAGCCACTTCACCTCAGCGGCACACGAGATCAGTCAGACAAAATCTATTTTTTAGGAACCCATGCAGGGCTGGACTCAGCATAGAGTGCTCTAGTAAGTGCTGACAGATATGAGCACTGGCGATCTTCTGAAGGTCTTCACATATGAGGCCAGATAAGCTTACCGGCCTGTAGTTATGGATAGCCGACTTAGGCCCACTTTTATGTATCTCCAAGGTGGCCGCGATTTTCCAGTCTTGAGACAGCTTACTCTGGTCCAACGTGGGCATTTACAGCTTGCATACTGATGCAGATATGATACCCGCCAAAGGCTTGATGATCGTAAAGAACGAATGCTTAAAATACTTCCAAACGTTGTACGTGCTTTGTGAACGTAACCATATTTGACATTACTTTGAAAAGCTCGTCCATAAGCCATACTTTTGCTCGTTTGTTTATCATCAATATTAATAATAATAACAGTTTATTTCGGAGAAGCCCGAAGCAGGCCTTAATCATGATCAAGAATTTCACAACCGACAAAACTGACAGACAAAATTCGTGAAAAAGTTAGAAATACCCTAGTAAAGAGGGTAGAAAGAACCAGAGAGTAGATGAGGGAGATAAATGCATGCACTGCAGGGAGTAATGGGGGGAGTTTAAGTGAACCCGGAGATGGTATCAAATACAGGCCCGGCAAATTTGAGGGTCAAGGTCAGATGAGACAGCTGGCTGAGCCAGTTGGAGCAGAACGGGACCTGGGAGTCTTACATGAGAAGGACTGAAAATCGGCATGAGAAACCATCGTTACGATAAACGATGAACAAAAAAGGAAAAAAGAGAAGAAAGGAAGAAAAAATTGAGTTGTATGACTGGGGACTAGGTAGCTATGAGCTATGCGTTATTGCAATAAACGGACGGTGTCAATTTGAAAACAGGGGGCTAGCAACGAAAGACACAAAGAGTGAGTCAGATGTCAGCAGTGCAGTGGAAGGATCGAGATACGGTAAATGTGAGGCACAGTTATAGACAAAATGGAGGCATACCAGGAGGGGCGGCTGCATGGTGGCAAGATAACTGGCAGGCGAAGAACTGGAGGGGGCAGAGAAAATATGTAGACACATAAATATATGTGTATATAAATATATGCGTATCAGATCAGGAGCAAATAGCAGTGGAGGGACGGAAAAAGGAAATAGCAGTGCCTGGAAGAGGCAGGCAGGGTCTGGTCAAGTAACGCAGGATTAACTTGGATAAACCCCGATGAATTTGTTTATGACGGGTGAACATGGGAGACCAACAGCAAAAGAGAACCAACTTTGGAAGCACAGAAGTGATGGCTGTGAGCAGAAGTCGATAAACGAAGGAATAAGGGGGAAAAGATCGACGAAAACAGGTATGAGTGGATCTAACAGAGTGATTAATGCAGGTGTGACATGTGGTGACGGTCAAACATGGGTGAGGCGTTAATAAATGGACGAACGTTATGCAGAAAGATGGCAGTGAAAAGGGCTGGAGAACGCAGAGCGAATGGAAGTACAGGGTGGTTAGAGAGGTGAAAAAGATTACCGGGGAAGGGTAACTTAGAGGTTAGAAGAACCGTGGTGCGAAGTTGCATCAGTTTTAACTGCAAATAAAATAGGAGAGAAATAAGGAAGTGGAGGATCAGAAAGACCGGGTGAAGGCAGATCACATGGTTTGAAACTAGGCGAGAATGATGACGATACGATGACTTTACGCTAAGTGGAACACGGAAAACAGGGCAGCCTGAAAGGCACAATGAATGTAACAGTTATTCTGACTGTAAGTAATGCGTAGCCAATTCAAAACGAATCCCAAAACCAGAACGAGATATACTCGTAGTTTATACGGTGCTAGATTAACAAGTTATACGCATATAAATATATACAAACCTCAACTGTACGGCCACAACGTCTAACAACGAGGACCAGAGTTCAACGAAGGCCAATGTTAGGTACCACCTTAACGGAAGTCCAAGTTCGAATCAAAACTATGCCACTTCACGTAGGCAAAATGTAAACAAATGTTGAAGTTTAGTGATTGATGCATGTTGTACTTGTTCGAGGGTCAGTAAAATGAAGAGCATAGCTCAACCATACAATATATGACAATGGCTAGGGGGGATTTCCACGCATGTACGTTACACCACCCACCAAATCCTCCCATGAAACGGTCGACATCCAAGGAGCAAATGAGGATACTTATTCGCCCTAACCTACCTAGGCCCTAAGTCAGTTCATACTCAGGTGGCTTCGGATTTCCTCTATCGTCGGCCAGTCGCAGACACGCTTGCAGGCTTCTTGAGAATATGCGCCATCTCTCGACGTCTCAGGGTTTCTTCTGAGAATGACATGACATCAGTCGTATAAAAAAGGGGGCTTCGATGTGACTGTGGATGAAAAGGCTGCCTTAAGAAGAGTAAAGTACGTGGCAAAATGAAGACTGAGGATTCGTGGTGAAAAATCGAGATGGCTACAGGTTACTGGAACATCAGGGGGTCAACGTGCGTTGTTATCAAATAAGATGTTCGACTCACAACTTATATACACTTGCACACGGGTTGAATAATAACACAAATAAGTCACAGGAGAAGAGATAAGTTTACAAACGGTCAATAGGTGCTTGTTCAAGAGTTTTCCCTACTTAACAAACAGTGTCGTGTAGTGTAAAAACTAAGAATTGGGCGACTAACTCCATTGTAAATCGTGAACACCGCATGAAATTAAACACAAATGTACTTCGAAGACGGTGTGAAGGACTGGGTCCTACGGGAGAATCCATTAGGAATAAACAAATAAATTCAGCTTAATTTGGTATCAGCAGACATGGATTTAGCTTGGTCTGTAGTGTCGACTTCGCCGCCGCCATTGTCACCTTCAAGCAAACATATCTTACGAATATCTCGCAATACGTCTCCTTTGTTCGTTTTATCACCACCATGCGCACGAGGCCATCGATTTCTGTACGGCAGTCCTTGATCACTCCAACCGGCCAATCGTCTTTATGTAAGTGGCTCTCCACGAGGATGACTAAATCGCCAAGTCTGAACGAACTCTCTTTGGAGATCCACTTTTGCCAAAGCTGCAGTGTCGGTAAGTACTCCTTCGTCCATCGTTTCCAGAAAGCCCATGCTAGGTTGTTCACTTGTTTCCATCCAACAACGTACGTTCCACGTAGGGTTTTTGGTGTGGTCGCTCCTGCGTTTGACCGAAGTACTAACAGGTCGTTGGGAGTGAGTGCCGGTTCGCCTTCCGGGTCTGGGACGATCGGCATCAGGGGTATGTTGTTCAATATGCGTTCTAATTCTTTTAGCAAAGTAGTCAGCGTCTCATCATCGAGTGTTTGTTGTGAGGTCAGGGCTGTGAGTATTTTCCTAGTTGATCGTATCAGCCTTTCCCAAACGCCGCCACGATGACTGGCATAAGGTGGGTTGAAGTGCCATTCTATCCCCTTTGCTAAGGTCTGGTTTTGTATTTTGGCGGTGTTTAAGCGGCTCCACCAGTTCTCTAACTCCTCATGAGCCCCAACGAAGTTCGAGCCGATGTCTGAGTATACATTCTTGGGGACGCCCTGCCTCGCGATGAACCTTTGAAAGGCCATTAGAAATGAATCGCTGGTCATATTATGCACTACTTCAAGATGGACTGCTCTGGATTGTAAACATGTTATCAGGCAGCCATACCTCCTTTGCCTGCTCCTTTGCTGTCGTGCAAGTAACGGGCCAAAGCAGTGGACGCCAATTTTCACGAACGGGCACCATCCCGGTCGAACACTTACGGCTGGAAGGGGGCTGTCATTTGTTGGCCTGCTACCGCTCTCTGGAGGCGACAAGTGATGCAGTTGCCTACGACGCACTTGACCGTCGCTGATCCCTTTGTCACCCAAAATGGTAGACGTATATTCTTCAATAAGTGATTCAAACCTGCTTGTCCCTCTTCCCGATGCACATGTTCTATCAGGCATTTCGTTATGTGGTGGTCACAAGGGATTATTATGGGGTGTCCTGTTTCGTACTCTAGGTTTGAATTCGTCGACAGCTCTCCAATTCTCAGTAGTCCGTTGGTTCGCATAGGGTTTGGTCTTCGGATACTGCTGTGCAACAGCCTGCTTCCTTTGGTGTTATCATCTATCCTGGCTAGCTCGCGGGCCTCGAACGAGAAAGCGTCTAGTTGCAGTCGGCGTAGAACGTCGAGTTCGGCTTGATTCAGCTCACCCGGTAGTATCGTCCCCACATTCAATGTGTTCTGTGGTCTCGCAACTTTCATAATCAATAAGAGTACTTTGTATCGTGTCCTCCAGGCCACGGCTCTTAACATTTTTATCCAGTCGGTGAAGTGGCACAGTTTTTCTATTAGGCTTACGCCTCTCGTGGAGTTCGCAGCCAACATCAGTCTTTTAGTCTCGATATCGCCATCACCAGGCTTGGGTATTGGTGGTGTTGGCCACATCTCCTTGGCTGCAGTTAGGAAGTCCTGTCCCATTGTCCACATCCGCCCCCTCTAGTGTTTTCAGGCCCCTTGAGCAGAAGCCAGCTGGGCTATTGGCGGATTGTACATAGTGCCATTGATCGGTTTTAGTCGACTAGTGGATTATAGTGAGTCTGTTGGCCACGAAGGTGTTAAAACGAGTAATAATGTTGTTTGTGTAATGTAGAACCGTGGCTGGGCCTGTCCAAAGTTTGGTTTCCAGTTTATCCGACCGAGGCACCTGATCGGCCTCGCGGCTTTCACGGCCAGTACTGCTGCAGTCAGTTCCAGCGTCAGAATGGACATCGTCTTCAGTGGAGCCACTCTCGTCTTTGAGAATAATATGTGACTGTGCCGCTCACCATTTTCGTCAACCCAGCAGCCGTGACCAACTTTCCCGTAGACTATTTCTGATGCATCGGAAAATAAGTGTAGTTGGGCGTCGTTTGTGCACTTGATTCCTGTCAAGCATCTTTGAATTTTGGTCTCACCAGGTTGATCCAGACTGTGCAGCCAGTCGCGCCTTCACTTTTTGTCGTGTAGGGCACGTCTGAATAATGCGTAGTCAAATTCGCAACGGATCCCGAAATCAAAAGGTGATTATCCGTGCTATTATACGATACTAGATTATGGAATGAACAATGACACCAAAAAGATACAAACCTCAATAATGTGATCAAAAGGACTCAACAAGCGAGAAACCGAATTGCAGCGTGCGAGCAAGGAGCACTTGCGTCAAGCAGGTCCGCATCAAGGATATGACAAAGTAGCGCTCTGGGCGCGAACAAACAACAACTGGTCCATAAAAACAAACAGCTCTTAAAGACACGTCAGTAGTGTAAGCACGTGAGTGACGTTAAGAAAAACTCTGAATCGCAAAGGTTTTAGGGAGATTTTCCACGACCGGTCGTCACACGTCGCCATCCTGGATAGGTTCGTCCCAACCCGTCCCTCTCTGTCACAGCGATTGCAGCAGGCACTTTCCCGGTAACAACCATGGCAAAACGAAACCTAGGGGGTCATAGAGTCTTGAGACTGATGATGGGATTCCTCCCCGTGTGACTGGTCGTTTGGGTAGGTCCAGAGTGAATATGAATTCGTCACCTCCAGGTTTCCATTGAAGTCCAAGCGCGCGCTCCTTTTGTGAAGAGGATCCTAAAAGCTATCCAGTACACTCCATTTTCTCGGACTTTGGGTAACATTGAGCACCTCGCGGCTGTTGGATGTCCACTTAGTGAGGTTGAATCCCCGGTCTTTAGAGTGGCGATCAGTTCGGTCATATAAGGAATAGCAGTATAGGGGTCGTCAAAGGAACACAGAAGATCGTCCACATAGAAGTGGTTTATTGCTCTTCCTAATAGATTGTCAGTTCCGCCGAAAAGCTTGAGGGTTTCCCGGAGGAGAAAATTAGCACAGAAGGGGATGATACCGTCCCAAAGGGATGCACGGTCAGCCTGTAGTCGTCCGATAGGCGATTTGCGTCGTTTTCAGGCCACCAGAGGAGACGAAAGGCTTCCCTATCTTCAACGGGCATCTCCACTTTTAGAAACATTTCACGTATGTCCGCAGAGACGGCTAATTTTGCTAGCCGAAAACGACATGAAACCTCAACCAGTGCTGTTGTCCTGTCTGAGCCTTGTAGTATATGGTCTTTGAGTGACACACCCTGACATTTCGCGGCACAGTCGAAAACCACTCTGACCTTCCCCGGTTTTTTTGGGTTCACGGCCGGGTGATGAGGTAGGTACCATCTCAAGTTTGCGCTGATAACCACTGTATCCACTCTTTCTATATAACCCAGGTCGATGTTATGTTGCATGGCTCGCGTGTTTCTCGAATTAGTCTGGTTTTGAGGAAGCATCATCTTTTCAGAATCATTTCTCAGCCGTTTGGTATAGGTTTCATGTTGGGTCCCCACGGGACAGGAACCTCGAAACGACCTATCACATACTTGACGTTCTCGGCTGCCATTTTCAGAGCCGCCCTATCTTCTCGTGATGGGGCATCTCTACCAATGGCAAGGTCGGAGAATTTGGTGTTATACAGGTGTTGGAATGCTTGTTCAATGTTCGCCGTTTCCACCGATGTGCACTTGATTTGGATCCGTTTGCCGCACCTTCCGTCTATACTGCCATATAAAGTCCAGCCGAATATAGTGCGCACTGCAAAGGGTGCTTTCCGGCTTCCTAGTCTTTGATCCAGGGCCCAGTGCGCTTCCGGTACATCACAACCGATCAGCAAATCAATTTCGTTATTCTGCCAACCCTCGATCGCAACCCCGTCGAGATGCGGCCACTGAGTCAGAATCGATTGCACTGACTGAGGTGCTCTCACCGGCACGTCCTTTATGGTGAATTCTTCTAGGGTTTCTGCTCTATCGTTGTTGACCAGGGAAACGAGTTTTAGATGCAGTTTGGTCGACTCGATGACCTGGGTGCCACTCACTGTGCTCACCGCTAATGAATATTGTTTCCCTCTAATCCCACATCTCTCTGCAAACTCCTTCCCTACGATAGTGGTATCCGAGCCACTATCTACGAAGGCTAACGCTCTTATAAACCCAAATGGGGTTTCTACTCCAACTGCTACTACTCACAGGCGAATGGGATTGTTAGTGGAGCGAGACAGTGGGCAGACCACACTTGGCTTCGGGGTTCCTTTGTAATTCAAATTCTGGCCTTTGTGAAGTAGGTAATGGTGCTTCTCATGGCATCCCTCCTGACTACAATTGGGTTTCGTTCGGCACATCGCCGCTCGATGTGAATCTTTGAGACAGACAAAACACGCGCCCAGTCTCTTAGCCATTTCCCATCGTTCGTCGACGTCTAAGTTGCGGAAGCGAGGGCATTGCGCTAGGCGATGAGGCGCCCCGCAAACCTTACACACTGGCAAGTTTTCACCTTCGCTAGATAATGTATGTGTGTTTGCCCATGGTTGGCTTCTACTTGGTTCCCTGGTCCAGCTTTATGTCGCCTTAATCCTAGGTACTTTGCTCTTCTCGCGCACAAGTTGGCCGAAACTACTGTTTGCTATTCTGACATGACGGTCTATAAACTGCGTCAGGTCTTCAAAAGTAGTTTCTCGCCCAAACCCACTGATCCCTTCGGCTTCCTCGGCCCATCTACCCTGCAGTTCTGTGGATAAACTGCGCACAATGGTCTCCAGTGTGTGCGGTGCTTTCAGGTCTGATTGATTATCTAGGTGATTCACTGCGGTGCCGCCGTTCTGCATTTTTATCACCAGGCTGGCTAGGGAGAGCAACTCGCCTTTGGAGCGTTTTGCCTCTGATAGTACACCATCGATCAAATTCCGAGAGACTTTAAATGGTTGCCCAAATAAGTTTTTCAGAATTTCACGTGCCCGGGTGTAACCTTTTTCGGGATACAGCATCGAGCACCCGTCGATTGCTTCTTTGGCTCCTACATGACAGTAATGTAGTAGATACAAAAATCTCTGTCCTGAATCGGTTACTCTCCTTTCCACAAAGTTCTCGTACTGTTTAACGAACTTACAGTACTGTTCTGCTCTCCTGTATAATGGGGATAAGTCCACTCTTGGTAAGTCAGTAGCGTGGTTCACACTGATACAAGTCGACTTTAGTCGTCCCACGGAACTGCTGGGCTGACTGGCTGTATGCTCTGTGGTCTCCAAGGTCGCCTCTCGCTCCCGTCTCTGGAGTTGATCTTTCCTGGCAGATTCTGCTTCTTCCCTAGCCTGCCTAAGCTGGGTTTCCAACTCAAGTATTCTCAATCAATAGATATCATCACCTTTAAATTCTATACCTCTAGCTGAGGTACATGGAGTAGCACTGACAGGACTAGCAGACCTAGCAATGTCTAAGGAATCAGTATCACCCCAAAATACCCCGGGGACTTGCCGGGTTACTTTCTGTCTAGCTTCGATTTGTCTTTGTTCTCTCCTTGGCATTTTTGATTGATTTCCTCCTGGTGATTCCAAGTTGAGTACTGTAACGACTATTCCGACTATGAGCAACGCGTAGCAAATTCAAAACGAATCCCAAAACCAGAACGAGATATACTCGTAGTTTATACGGTGCTAGATTAACAAGTTATACGCATATAAATATATACAAACCTCAACTGTACGGCCACAACGTCTAACAACGAGGACCAGAGTTCAACGAAGGCCAATTTTAGGTACCACCTTAACGGAAGTCCAAGTTCGAATCAAAACTATGCCACTTCACGTGAGCAAAATGTAAACAAATGTTGAAGTTTAGTGATTGATGCATGTTGTACTTGTTCGAGGGTCAGTAAAATGAAGAGCACAGCCCAACCATACAATATAAGGCAATGGCTAGGGAGGATTTTCACGCACGTACGTTACAGTGAAGATGCCGGTGGCGGGCAATGTACGAAGCAGACGAGAGTGTTGACCAAAGAAAATCAGGAAAGGGATTATCAGTCAGAGCGTTTCGCTGCAGAATACACAAGATGAAGATCGGGAAGAAGGAAAGAACCCGGAAGGGGAAAGCCTGTGATAGAACGAAAGAGCACGAGAAATAGTTGTGCGGCGGAGTTGGGAGAATGGAACTGGGGATTTGAGTGCCACTTCACAAATGTAACGAGCCGGAAGTTGCTAATCGGTACACTGCTCAAGAGGAAGACCCACGGAGGAATTGCGGATTCATACATGGAAAATATAAAGGTGGTAAAAGGATGATAAATTTGGTCGTGAAATACACAAAGGTAGGAGCGGCGAGTTCTTATGTAGTGATTGGTCATGGTTACGGATGTGTCCGCTGCTTATTGGTGGAAGGTATAAGATGGACAAAGAAGGATATCGCAAAATGGTAGCCAGTGAGGTATGCAATCAGTGGGCTTTATAAGCAAATGGAGGTACCAAGTGAATAGTGACTAGGAGCCGACAGGGGCGAAATGGGCGGAGAAGAACATATTTCGGGCATGGGCCGAGTAAAATGGATAGGGCGAGAGTGACATCTTGCAGCGAGTGTTGTCATTGTGAAAAACGACAGCGGCGAAAGCAGAATGGATGATTGGGTGTACAGGGGTGGAACGACACATAGAGAGGAACAGTAGATTAGCTAGTTGTGGTCGAAGAAGAATGTAGGAGCATGCAGCCCGCTAAGGACAGTGAAGAATGTCGTAGTTCTAGGAGAGTTGGAGCGTGCAATCAGCAACCGGTGTGTAACAGCCGGTCGTGGAAAATCCCCCTTTTCCCCTCGCGATTCAGTGTTTTTCCCAACATCACTCATTTCCATACACTATTGACTTGTCTTTACGAACTGGTTGTTTTTCCGGACCAATTGTTGTTTGTTCGCGCCCAGAGCGCTACTTTGGCACATCCTTGTTCAGGACCTGCGTGACGCACGTGCTGCCTGCTCACACGCTGCTATTCGGTTTCTCGTTGTTGAGTCCTTGTGATCGTATTATTGAGGTTTGTATATTGTTTATGTCATTGTTTATTGTAATAATCTAGTATCGTAGAATATCACGGATAATCGTCTTTTGATTTCGGGATCCGTTGCGAATTTGGCTACGCATTGCTCAAACGTTCGTAACAATACTCAATAGATCAATTTGGAACTAGGAAAAGTCACACAAAATGCCAAGAAAAGGATCAAAAGCAGTCGAATCCGGACAGGAAGTAATACGGCAAGTCTCTGGGGAGGTTTTGGGTACATATGATTCTTTAGTTAATGCTAGATCGCCTAGTCCTGTCAGTGCTAGTGTAACAAGGACGACAACGCACGGCGGGATACTTGTATTCCCACGGTCACACAAGTCAAGTCATGGCACACATACAGTCGCTTATATAGGCTTTTTTCCAGACTGCGCGGCACCAAGATTGCTATTGTCGCTGCTTGAGCGCTTCGGCTGCATTCTGTCCATTTGCCTGTGGCCGATGGCTTGCTTCTCTTGCCCGTCATTTCCCTTCGGTTGGTCCGACTGTCTCAGTTGACGGCTCGATCGGCAGCCCTTCACCTGAGCTATCTTGCTGGTTGCCGGAGGTCCCGCTGCTTCCTCTTTGGTCGTCTGTGTGCTTCTTTTTGCCTGCTTCGGGACGCCTCCGACATATTCGCCACCTGTTCTCTCGTTCGCCTTGATGTTTACGCCGTTCCCTGGCCCCAGCATTCCCTGTTACACTCGCCCTTCCTTTAAAACATTCGGTCCGGACGTGCCAGGGTGCCAAGTCGCATCCGTTCACCCATTTGCCTCGTGGTCCTTGATCGATTTTGAAACTGGAATTCTTCCTCTCCAATACGGTGTAGGGTCCACTCCATCGTTTGTGGAACTTGCTAGCCCCCGGGCCGGCCACTGCGGGTCTGTTACGATTCCTTACTTTTACCAGCTGTCCGGACATGAACGGATCCCATTTCTGTGTTTGGTTCCGTCTATCGTACCTTGCCTTGTTACGACTCTGAGCAATTCTTGTCTGTTGTACGGCCACTTTCTCTAGATGCCTCCGCTCGCGGGTTGTCAGAGGTTTATCATTCTTCATGTTGAGCCACACATCCAGTCGCGTTCTAGGTTCCTGCCCAAAAACCAGTTCAAGCGGTGTCGTCCCCGTTGTTGAATGGCTCGTTGCGCGGTAACCGAGTAATATCTTCGACAGTCCTTCTTGCCAATCACTTCCGTGGTTATTTAGCCACTTCTTCAGCGTTCTGTTGAATCTTTCCGTCATTCCGTTTGCCTGGGGGTGGTAAGGCGACGTTCGTATTCGCCGGATCCTCCATTGTTCCAACATGTCTCGAAATTTCTTCGATTCGAAGCAGGGACCCTGGTCAGTGATGACCGTTTCTGGTACACCAAATCGCGCCACCACATTATCGACAAACACTCGAGAGACCGTATCGCCTGTTTGATCCGGTATCGGGATTGCTTCCACCCAGCGAGACACGCGGTCAACCATTGTCATGATGTACCGGTTTCCAGTAACACTCACAGGTAAAGGACCAAAAATGTCCAAACCCCAGCTTTGAAAGACTCGCTGTGCTTCTATGGGCTGCATTGGCGGTGTAGCTGTTGCGTGCTCCCGGTTCCGTTGACAATCGGGGCAAGTTCGTATGTAGTCGTCAACGTCGTGCCGCATCGTGGGCCAGAAGACTCTGCGCCGCAACAATTCGAAGACTCGTTGTTGTCCTATGTGAGCACTGTCGTGCGCTAGCTGTATTGCCTGCTCACGTACGGCCTCGGGAACAAAAGGCAGTCGTCTGGGTCGCAGACCCTGTCCCACATCAACGTCAACGAACAGCTTGCCATCTTCCGCATGCAATCGCTCCCAAATGTTTAGTAGGTCGCGCAGTGCAGGTGAGCTCCCGTCTGGTCTTGTTTTGGCTTGAAGATGTGAGCAAACCGTCCGCACCAGACTGTCATTTCTTTGGTGGCTGAAAACACCCTCATTTGACATTAGCCGATTCACTGGGATCGCCTCCGCCGGCAGTTGGTCGTCTGGGATCGGGCGGGATAATGCGTCAGGTATTTCGTTTTCTCGTCCGCTAACATGCTCGATTGTAAAGGCGAATTCTTGCAGGCGGTACGCCCACCGTGCCAACCTCCCTCTTGGATCTCTTGTTGTCATCAACCACGTCAATGGCTTGTGATCCGTTTTGATACAGAAGTTAGTAGCAATCAGATATGTTCTCCACTTTTCCAGTGCCCACACGATTGCTAAGCATTCCTTTTCCGTGGTGGAGTATTTCCTCTCGGCACTTGTGAGCAGTCGACTGGCGTACTCGATCACTCCAGACGGTTGTGACAATACTGCGCCAATTCCGACGTCACTGGCATCCACAGCTACGGTGAATCTCTCATGCGGCTTTGGTATTGTCAAACAGTTTCGAGGGTTTGTTGCACTTTCCTTGAGTTTCCTGAACGCCGCCTCCGTATCTGACGTCCACTCGAATTTTTTATCCTTCCTCAGTAGTTGAAACAGGACACCAGCTTTCTGGGCAAAATTTGGCACAAACTTGGCGTCATAGCCGACCAAGCCAAGGAAGGATCTCAGTTGGCGCTTTGATTTTGGCGAGGGGAAACCCCTAATCGTCTCCGCTTTCTCGGGTAGGGGATGCAGTTTTCCTCCTCCAACAATATGTCCCAAACAAACGATTTTGTCACGCGCTATCTGGCACTTCTTTGCACTCAACTTCAAACCCGCCGATTTGATTCTCTCTAGGACTGCGCTTAATCTGGACACATGCCCGTCAATTGTCCTTGAAAATACCACAATATCATCCCCATACACCACAACACCATCCAGGTTCTCCAGTACCTGGAGCAGCAAACGCCTGAAAGTAGCCGGTGCGTTACACAACCCAAAAGGCATCCGCAGGAACTCATACTGCTTCCCGTTGACACAGAACGCTGTTTTCTCTCTGTCGCTCACGAGCACCGGCAGCTGCCAATAGCCCGACCTCAAGTCGATTAACGACAGCACCTTCGCGTCATGAAGCTGCTCAAATATCTCCTCGGTTAATGGCATTGGGAACGCATCCTTGATTGTGACGCGGTTGAGTTCCCGGAAGTCAACGCAAAATCTATACGTCCCATCCGATTTCCGCGTTAACAACACTGGTGAGGAATACGGGCTAGTGCTTTCCTGAATTATTCCCTTCGACAGCATGTCCCGAACCTGCTTCTCAACTTCCGGTACGACTTTCCGCGGCAGCCTCCGATACACTGGTTTGCACACCGCACCCGGCACCAAATTGATCCTGTGTTCTTGCCAATCGCAAAAGCCGTACTCATCATCTGGTGTCGAAAACAACTCCGCATACCTCTCGAGACACTGTCTGACACACGGGACTGGACAACCTGGAACCGAGGAAGTTTTTACGATACCAACGCGGTTCAGCCGGCCCCAGCGGGACTGCAGCTCGACATCCTTCTCCCCAACCCGCATTCGATGAGCTTCGAAATCAATTTTTGCTCCTACGCGTTCCAACAGATCAACCCCTACGATTGTCTCGGCGACCCCTTCAACCAGTAACATCTCATGCGTCACACGAACGTCGCCGATCTGAACCGTTAGCTGCTGCTTTCCCGCTACTCTCAGAGCCTCTCCTCCGACTGCACGCACTCGTATTTCGCATGGCCTCACTACGATTCCCTCAACGCGAGGTGTCACAGATACCCCAGCCCCCGTATCTACGACTGCAATTTTACGTTCGCCCCCAATTCTGATCTCAACCATAGGCACCCCCCTCGACTTGAATGTAGATAAAGAAAAGCAAGACGAGAAGCGTTTTTCTGGACAAAATCGGGCGAAATGTCCTACCTTGCCACATGCAAAACACCTCCTTCGTGTTTCATGCGTCATTGCGTCATTATTGCGTTGTGTTTGTCGATTGAGTTCCAGTTTTAATTGTGCGATTTCCTCGCTCATCTTCTGCAACGTGGACTCCAAATCCGATTGCTCTAATCGGGAAACTGTCACTTCTTCGTGGGCTGCACGAACAATCATAAACAGGCGTTCTGTATCATTCACGCCGCACGCAATCGCCATTCTCAACCTGCCTTGGACATCCGGGGCCATGCTTTGAACGAAACGATCACGAACAAGGCGTGCCCTAGTTACGCCACTTGCCTCGGGCAGCCCGATCGATAGTTGGCGCAACAGGTACTGATAATGAACGACTGGGTCTTGGGTGCTGTCATAACGAGCCGTACTGAATCGGTCCATTGCTTTCTGCCGATCACCTTCCTGTGTGAACTCCTTCACCAGCCCCGCACGGACCTCCCGATAAGTGGGGCTTGTTTTTCCCCCCATCTTCAGATCATACACCGCCTTGGCACGCCCAGTCAGCAGTGCCCCAAGCGCCGCCAACAAAGGTGTGTCTCCTTTCACTCCGTTGCATGCCGCTATCCTTTCAAAATCCGTGATCCATTCCTCCACATCCCCATCCGCGAACGCAACAGGCCAGGGAAACTTCATCACGTGAGCGTGGTCACGGCACCAATGTAACAAGGACGACAACGCACGGCAGGATACTTGTATTCCCACGGTCACACAAGTCAAGTCATGGCACACATACAGTCGCTTATATAGGCTTTTTTCCAGACTGCGCGGCACCAAGATTGCTATTGTCGCTGCTTGAGCGCTTCGGCTGCATTCTGTCCATTTGCCTGTGGCCGATGGCTTGCTTCTCTTGCCCGTCATTTCCCTTCGGTTGGTCCGACTGTCTCAGTTGACGGCTCGATCGGCAGCCCTTCACCTGAGCTATCTTGCTGGTTGCCGGAGGTCCCGCTGCTTCCTCTCTGGTCGTCTGTGTGCTTCTTTTTGCCTGCTTCGGGACGCCTCCGACATATTCGCCACCTGTTCTCTCGTTCGCCTTGATGTTTACGCCGTTCCCTGGCCCCAGCATTCCCTGTTACACTAGTTCATGTGTTATTGAAAACAATATTGATCGTAAGGATGTCGATTTATATCAGCTGAGAATACTAGAACTAGAGCAACAGTTACTTTCGGCTAGACTACAGGCGCAGGAAGCAGAGAAGTGTACACAGAAACAGCGAGAGCATGAGACCAGTGACTTCGACACTTCCGATAGGTTAGGGTGCAATAAGGTAGGGAACCCCAGGCCGGTCGCCGACTACAAACCACCATCGATCGATCTGCCTAGAGTGGAGTTAACGGTTTTCGACGGGCGAGCTGAGCAATACTGCAAGTTTGTCAAGCAGTTCGAGACGTTCGTTGAAAATAAGGTAACCGACCCTGGGCAAAGGCTTCTTTACCTTACTCACTACTGCCGAGGCCGAGCAAGAGAAGCTATCGACGGGTGCACCATGCTCGACCCAGAACAAGGCTACACAAGGGCAAGAAAGATCCTAAGGGACTTGTTTGGCCAACCTTTCAAAGTATCCCGTAACCTAGTAGAGGGCGTGATGGCAGAGGCAAAGAGAACCAACGGCGACGTCTACACCATGGCCTACCTGGTGATCAAGATGCAGAACTGCTCAATAGCCCTCGACCATTTAGGTTACAGGGCTGACCTAGACGCCATGCACACTTTGGAAGGCATAGTCCGTCACCTCTCTCCCGAACTACAGGGTCGGTGGGCGGAAGAAGCAGAACGGATAAGCCGAAGCGACAGAGAAGCCAACTTCGAAGACCTGACTGAATACTTAGACAGGCAAACGAAGATAGCTGACAGCAGATTCGGCCGACTCATCCGGGACAGCAACCGAGCAAACAAGCCCGGTACTAGCCAAGTCCAAACCCCTGTACGGGAACATCCAAAGTACCAGCCTTGGACCAATACACACGTCATTTCACGAGATGCTACGGCGAAACCAAATTGCAGATCTTGTGGTACAGCCGTGGCCTACCAGAATGCTCCAAGTTCGGCAACGCCACAATAGACGAACGGTGGGGAATGGCGAGGATGGCAGGAGCATGTTTCATCTGTCTCAACACCACGCACCGGGCAGCAGCCTGTAGAACAAGGAATCGATGTGGTTACGAGGGCTGCACGGGCAGACACCATCGGCTGCTGTATCAGGCGAGAGTAACCATATCCGAGGCGAGTGCCAAGCCCAGCGTGATTTGTTCAACTTCACAATCTGCCAGTAAACCGGTACGTTTAGGCGTAGTGGCCGTGGGAGTAGTGACTCCGACTGGGATAGTCAAGGCGTTGGCTTTCGTTGATAGTGGATCCGACACCACTTTAGTGAAAGAGCGGTTTGCCGACAAACACCAACTGGCTAAAGGTGCGACGTCGTTGGCGGTGAGCACGGTGGGCGGAACACAGGTAATGACTGCCGGTAGATTAAGGCTTCAACTCATCTCTCTAGACACTAACGAGGAAATTGAACCAACGGAGGCATTCACGTTAGCGGATCTCCCCATGCGAGCACCAAGGTCGGTGAACGCAATCTTGACTCGGTGGCCCCACCTGCAGGATGTAACCGTTGTAGACTGGGAAGATGACGAAGTGGATCTCCTCATCGGCTGCGACGTGCCAGAGGCGCATTGGGTGCTTGACCAGAGAGTGGGCGACCGCCAGGCACCTTATGCCGTACGCACGGTTCTGGGATGGATGTTATACGGTCCAGTAGGGGTACGCGGTTCCGCGAATTACTTATCCGCCAAAACGGACCGCATAGAGTATCATCTGCAACGGCTGTATGAAAAGGAGTTTCATGACATTGGAGACGAAAGACCGACGTTGTCTCAAGAGGATCACTTCGCTCTACAAACGGTGCGGCAAGGCACTGGAGGCCTCAAAAAACAGTTCGAGGTTCCCCTCCCATGGCGCACACCGGACGACCCGTGGACTGACAACAGAAATTATGTTCTCCAACGATTACTACGACTAGGAGAACGCTTCATTCGAGACCAGAATCTGTGGGAACGATACGCGGATTTGATGAAGCGAAACGAGGCCCTCGGTTACGTTGAAAAGGTGCCTGTTAACACCGACAGCAAAAGGGGTATCTGGTATCTGCCTCACCATCCGGTTATCAACCCTAAGAAACCCAATAAACTGCGGGTGGTTTTCGACTGTGCGGCCAAGTTCCAGGGCAAGTCGTTAAACGATCGCCTACTACAGGGGCCTGACTGGACCACTCCACTGATCGATGTTTTGTGCCGTTTCAGAGTGGGTAAAGTGGCTTTCTCTGCTGACATTAGGGAAATGTTCCATCAGGTGGAGATTCCGGTAGGAGAACGAGATGCTTTGCGTTTCCTGTGGTGGGAAGGGAGCGACCGGGACAACGCAGTGGTGAATTATAGGATGACCGTCCACCCCTTCGGAGCCATATCGTCGCCATTTTGTGCCAACTACGCCCTCCGAGAATCAGCGAACAAACATGGCGATCTAGTACATCGGACGGTGGTAGAAAGCGTCAGCAGGAACTTCTACGTCAACGACTACCTTGGGTCATTCGATAATGTGGAATCAGCTCTAGAGCAGTTCGGGGGTCTGACGAGATTGCTGGAAGAGGGCGGCTTCCATCTAACTAAATGGATGTCGAACGCTTCAGAAGTGCTGAAGGTCATCCCGTATCACGAAAAGGCCGAAAGGGTAAGAGATTTGGACGGCTCTCCACTTCCTATCGAGCGCACTTTAGGGATACAATGGGACGCGGAAACGGACGATTTTGTTTTCGAACTAAACGTTCCAGAGCTGCCAATAACCCGTCGTGGCATACTATCTGCCGTCTCAAGTTTGTTCGACCCGCTCGGTTTCGTCTCACCATGGCTGCTACCCGGAAAGATCTTGCTGCAGCGGCTGTGCCGTAAGAAAGTTGATTGGGACCAGTCACTGGACCGAGGGGACCGGCTGGACTGGGAAGAATTTTTGAACACCTTGAAGAAAGTAGGGGACATAAGATTCCCACGATGTTTGACCCCTGGCCATACGACACGGACTGGAGAACTACATGCCTTTTCCGATGCATCCGAAGTCGGTTATGGAGCTGTGGTGTACGGACGATGGTGCGCAGGAGATGGACAATATACCACGAGGATCCTGTTCGCCAAAGCCCGCGTTGCTCCACTGGAGTCGGTCTCAATCCCACGCCTTGAACTCAGCGCAGCCGTGTTGGCAGTCAGGGTGGTGCAAGCTGTGAAGCGATGTTTCGATCTCTACACTTGGTCAGTGAGCTTCTGGACGGATTCAACGATAGTACTTTACTACATTAACAACGTACGGAGCAGGTTTAGTACTTTCGTTGCTAACCGGCTCACGATTATCCACGATGAATCAGCCACGCACCAGTGGAGTCATGTCAGGTCTGGCGATAATCCGGCCGACCTGTGCTCCCGAGGTGCGAACAACTCCAGGCAACTGGACACGTGGACGAGAGGGCCAAACTTCCTGCAATTGCCCAAACGGGACTGGCCCGTGTTCGAATTAAAAACCCCTACGGAATTGGAACTGGAGATCAAAGGCGTAGTGATAGCAACCAACGTCGTCGAAGCGTCGTCCATTCTATCGCGACTGGTCAGGTTTTCTTCCTGGATGAAGACGCTTCGTTCGCTAGTTTGGTTAACCAGGTTCAAGAGAAATTTACTAGTCATGAAAGGGCTATGGCCCTCAGGTCGGATACGGGTCGGCCCGATAGGTCCCGATGAGCTACAAGCGGCAGAGTACGATATTTTCAGAATGATACAACGCGAGGCTTTCGCCCGAGAACCCGAGAGGGCGGAAGAAGTGGGGCCGACCAATAAAGACATACCATCTCCAAGAGGCGAGCTGAAGCGTTTAAACCCCAAACTCATCAACGGACTGCTGCGGGTGGATGGTAGGCTGACCAACGCCCACCTGAACTTCGACACAAAGTATCCTATACTGCTGCCTGCCGAGGCGGCATATGGGAACGCATGATCCGGTCCGCCAGACGGATATTGCTGTCAATCATGGAGCAGCAGCCGCCAGACGACGAAACGCTGAACACCGTCATGACTGAGGTGGGGCGAATCCTGAACAACCGCCCCCTGGTTCCAGTATTGAACGGCGACCCCACCCACCTGGCGCTCACCCCGAACGACTTATTGACGCTAAGGTCGAACGAGGGTTTCCAAGGGCCGGTAAACGTTCGTGGGAGCTACCTCCACGGGTGGAAGCAAGCGAACTATCTGGCCAAGGTCTTCTGGAGGCGATGGCTACGGGAGTACCTACCGGCTTTGCAGACTCGACAGAAGTGGCTGGCCAAAACAAGACCATTCAAAGTTGGGGACGTGGTTATGATCGCCGACGAACGCGCACATTTTAGCACTTGGTCTTTGGGAGTAGCTATGGAAACCATCAAAAGCACTGACGAAATGATAAGAACGGTGAAGGTGAAGGCAGCTAACGGAGTGCTCATTCGTGACACACGCAGTATTAACCTACTCGAGAGCGAAGACGGAGGAGCTGATAACCCTGAGGCCTAGTAAACCTTTTTCACACCAGTAATCGAGGTGGATAAAGAAACACCATATATACCACACGGTCGCCGTCAAACACGTTAAGGTGCTCGCGGTCTTTTCGTTGACATTACAGAAGGTTCTTTCCGATAAGTGGTGATGAATGCGATCCCATTGTACATCCCGATACATACACGCATGCACGACGCACTCCACATCCCGTAAACCCATCAAACATGTGACAGTGTTCGTTGTTTTGCTTTTTGTTGACGCTACCGAATGCCCCTTGCATATGTGGAAGTAGCGGAGCTCAGGTCACACATATATGCTACATTTTACTCGTTTTCTTGCCACGCGGTCTTTTGTTGACATTGCAGAAAGTCCTCCTTTGATGTGTAGTCATACCCGTGATTTCATTGTAACCCCGGCACTCACAAACACGCACTTACACACACACTCAAGCACGTACATCCAGGACCGGACGGCCCCTTACGAGGACAACGTCTATGTGACCATTCACGCCCGCCATCGGTCATTTGGTCTTGTGGAAGATGTAGACTAGCCTCACGTCTATGTAGCCAATGGGTTAGGTGCGACCAGTAGTAGAACGTTGACGACGAGCATTAGACGCGCGCACTGACAGCAGGGCTTAGGCAGGTAGGGAGAATCAGTACCTTTATACCGAATCTTTGACTCTGCTAAAGATCCAGGAGGATTTTGGTGGGCGGTGTAACAGCCGGTCGTGGAAAATCCCCCTTTTTCCCTCGCGAATCAGTGTTTTTCTCAACATCACTCATTTCCATACACTATTGACTTGTCTTTACAAACTGGTTGTTTTTCCGGACCAATTGTTGTTTGTTCGCGCCCAGAGCGCTACTTTGGCACATCCTTGTTCAGGACCTGCGTGACGCACGTGCTGCCTGCTCACACGCTGCTATTCGGTTTCTCGTTGTTGAGTCCTTGTGATCGTATTATTGAGGTTTGTATATTGTTTATGTCATTGTTTATTGTAATAATCTAGTATCGTAGAATATCACGGATAATCGTCTTTTGATTTCGGGATCCGTTGCGAATTTGGCTACGCATTGCTCAAACGTTCGTAACACGGTGGTAGTCCGTGGGGCTGACCGCGAGGTGAACACCCAACCTGAAGAACACTTCGTGAAGAGAGCACGGGGGGGATGTGATCAACCAGCCTAATTGCGCAAGCACATCGTTGCAGAATACCCGCACGCCCAATGTGGGCCGGCCGAAGCTGGGGATCTGGCTGCGCCCCGCCCCAGTGGGATGGGCGCGAGTGTTCATTGATGGTTGTAAGGGTCTGAGACACCACGATTGGGGTATATGGTCCAGGACCAACTAGACTGGTTCAGGTAACTAAGACAACAGGGCCAACGGGAACAGCTAGTGGTAGACCGCCGTACAGCATTATTATCCAGGTGCATCAGCCAGGAATGTGATCAGTAAAGGACCCGAAGGGATTGACCGGCATCGAGTAAACTGTATATCGCTTGCTGGTTGGTCCTTCTCTGAACTCCTTGTTTCTTCCACCAGCCGCGAACTACCGATATTGGATATTACTACTTCCCATGAAAGTCATCTCGTCCTTCCTAAGGGCGCTTATTCTTTTCCATACCCACAAGTCTATGAAACTTAGTATTCTTCCGAGCATCCTCATGAAATTCTTACCCGTCGTTAATGAGGAGCAAAGTAAGTGCAACTGTATCGTCATGGTGTGGAGTAGGAACAACCATCGGCGGGTGTTGGTGGCTAACACTACCGAGGTGGTGAACATCATTAATTGGACTCAACGTCAGGATGGTAATGCATAGAAATGAAGGAGGTTAAACAAGGGTTAAAAGTGGGGAGCCGGCTATGTGAAGAAGGGGTGAAGCTGGGTTGGGGGGAGGGTGCTGTCAAGAAACAATTGGTCGTTTGCGGAGGTAGGATTTCCGGGGTGGCCATATCGAAGTTGCTTATTCAGAAAGGCCAATCTGATTATCCCGTTCGCTACACCGAGTTGGTTTGCGTGCTGTTATCGGTTTAGTTTCAACTAAGCTATCTAAGGTGATATTAGGAATAATAGCTCCTTGGAGTATCCCAACAACTCAAAATAATTCGGGGATTTTTTTCTGAGCAATAAACTCATAGGCAAAAACCTAATCTACAAAACGTTGTTAGAAAATATTCCCAACTGCCAGTGTAAGGTAGTTGAGTGTTCCCCATTATCAGCAAGCCTAACTCCAGTCCTATAAAAATACTTTTCCAAAAAATGCCTAAAACGACTCCCGTCCGCCGCCGAGTGACAAGCCGTCATCAGTCCGCGAGAGCTAAACGCCCCCCACTCCCCACAGCTTTGTTACCTTGCTCGGTACCACTAGTTGATATCCACAGTGATGCTGGCATCAAATTTAGGGCACTAGAACGAAACCTGGAATCCTTGGAAGGACAGATACGTACCATGGATAGCGCTCTGACTGCGTTGTCACCGCTAGCGTTTATCGCGGATCCTTCGAAATGCCCGAACGCCCAAAGTTTACTAACGGCCGGTCGCTTTCTGGACTCAATTGCTTCTGAAGTCCACCAAAGAATTAAAAGATCCAAGAATGCTGTGGTCTTTAATATTCCGGACCGTCTTCCGCTTTCCTCGATTAAACAATCGTTGCTTCTAGCCTGCGGTATGTCACACCACGAGTGTGGCTGCGTACGACTAAGGAAAAAGTCACAGCGGTATATGTGTCCACTCCTGTTTCAGTTCCGTGAGGAAAACATTGCTACGGAATTCATCAGAAAGAGAGAGGCTGTCGCCAAAGCCACTCCATTCAAAAGCATAAAAATTGTCGCCGACAAGACCCCATTGCAAAGGGACGTCCTGAAGTCGGTAATCGGCAATCCCTCATCGTCACAATCTCCTGATCCAGGGCCGCCCAACCCCACTCAACAACCCACCACAGTTGACACATTCACACGCGCACCATCGACCAATACAGCATCAGTGGATGCAGACCTCGATATATCCCGCTCGTCGCCAACTCCTCAGCGCCCATCCAAACGGCTCCACATCACAACCCAATCTCCACCATTACCTATAGGACGTACCGAAAGCCGGGCGATACAATCATCTCTCAAAGACAGCTATCGCTCAGCTATTGGCTTGTCTTCCAAGCAAGCCGAGAAAATGACTGCTTCCAACTCACCACCCCGTACCAACAAACCAGCAACAACATCGTCCCCAAAGACATCGACCACAGCCTCTTCCCCCTCCCCTGTCGCCTACCGTGGCCTAGATCATCTCAACATCGACATCACCACGCCCCCAATTCACCTCATAAACCAGCCTGGGGCCCCTCGTGTAAGCGCTAAACAAATTTTAACCCAACCGTCCCCATCACCTCCACACCCACAGAAACTCTCCGGTTCCTCCATCAGTATTCCACCTGTGCACCTAAGTAACCATCTAAAGACCCATGTAGCCAACCCCAACGTGTTACGACAAACCACTCGTATGTCACCTTCGTCCTATCTACCGATGCCCCACCATATTACAAATTTGCCTCTGTTCATACCACCACCACCTTTGTCACCACCATTCGAACCTCCTCATTTTCCAGTACACCACGCACAGCGTTCGCTGTACTCGCTCAATGTCTCACCCGGTCGAATTCAGTTACCAGACCTTCCTTTAAGCCTCCCACCCCACTGCAGCCCCTACCTGTACCCCAGCAACTTACCTACCTCAATCCGACCACGGCAGTGTACCATCAACCACCCGTTCGAATCGGGCTCCTACTTTACCCAAACAACCGGTGGTACATCCCACGGCTACTCAGTTCCGACGCAAAATACCAATTTTTTTCGTTATATACCATGGGCGGAAAATGGCCCCATACCATAGTTCTATCCCGGCATATTCGTCCTCACCTCTTCCCCAATGGTGGTATAACCATCAGTCCACCAATTCGTATCTCGCCCACAAACCGAGGCCCTGCCTCTATAATTGCAGACGATACTTCTAACTTCCATCCACCCCACACTGGTTCTTCGCCTCAGACTCCTCCACTCATCCTTGACGAAGCTCCCCTTGCCCTCTTGGTCGATCCTGCGGCGGCCGGCCACTCCACGCGCTCCCAATCAAACTCAGAAATCACTGAATTCGATCGTACTACCTGTCCCACCAGCACTCCCCCAATCTTTACTGGTAATTCTGATACTGACCAAACGTCCCTCTATTGGTCCTTGACTTACACACACAGTAATCTACCCAGGACTATCTCATCCACCTCATCTGTACCAGGACTAGCACCACCACTATCTCTATCTCCTTCAGCCCCAACTCTCGCACAACTGCCTGTTGCGACAGTACAAGGAAGCACAACGCGTATGTCTGTTTTCGTCATCAATATTCGTTCACTACCAGCAAAAATTCACCTTCTGCGTGCCCGGGTCCTTGTGTCTAACTACGATTTCATCCTCATCACGGAAACGTGGCTTAACGCAAGCACTCCCAACTTAGACTTCACAATATCTGGCTACAAGGCTTTGAGCAACTCTAGAATGCATTGTCGAGGAGGAGGTTGTCTAATATACTGCAGAGAATCTTTTCCTGTTTCGTTAATGCAACACCCAGTCCTCGACGCGGTTGATGACTCGGTATGGGTAACAGTTAAAGTGCAGTCACAAGAACTCTTGCTTGGATGCATCTATCGATCACCTGAATCAACCAGGGACAATATTGTACCTATTATTGACGCTTTCCACTTTGCCTCCACTTACCCCATCGATCACAAGTTGATTGCGGGTGATTTCAACGCTCCAGGAGTGCGTTGGCCATCACACTCTGGCCCACGACGTTATCAGGATTTCGTTACCTGTACACACCTCGGTGGTTGGACTCAACACGTTCAGTCAACTTCGAGAGGAAACAATACTCTAGATCTTCTGTTCTCTCAAGGACTAAATAAGGTAACAACCTCTGTAGGAGATAGCTTCCCCAGGTGTGACCACAGGGCCGTCTCGTGCGCGTTCTCTGTACCAATAATCGTTATTTCCTCCGTACCGTCTGCCAGACCATATCACTTAGCTCACTGGAGCAGCCTTCCAAACATAATCAGATCTCAAAATTGGGAGAAATCATTTCTTTCGCCCGATCCTCAGGTGGTAGCAGATCAACTATATTCTATTCTCAATCAGTCTTTAAACACCATCACCCCAACTATGCCACCAGTGACGAATTCTAGAACAAACAGACTCTCGCGGATGAAATCTAAACTCTCCAAACTTCAACAGCTTGCACTCAAAACCCGGGAATTTTCGGTATATATCCAAATGGACCGACTGTCAGCGAAAATCAAATCACTAACTGAACTGATGCTTACTCAGCAAGAGTCAAAAGCTTTGTGCCACCCCAAGAAGACGGAAATCCTGAGTAGGTTGATGAGAAGAAGAAACCCCCAACCCCGCAAGATTATACCTTTCATCACTGTTAACAACTCCCATCTGGATAAACCGGAAGAAATAGCTGAAGCGTTCAACACATTTTTCACTTCAGCCCTAACGGCCAGTGTTCCCACTTCTGGAATACACTCTTCATGTTTACCCAGAGAGACTCTGTCCACAGTTTTATTTCACCCCAACGATATTTCTCCACTTCTAGTCTCTATGAAACCATTTTACCGCCACGGTCCGGACGGCATTCCGCCGGCGGCCTTTACTCTGGGGGGTCCAGACATTCCCATCCTTCTATCTAATTTATTTAACCTGTCTATGAAATTTAGCTCGTTTCCTAATCAATGGAAAACCTCTACAATTATCCCCTTGCACAAAAAAGGCTCCGTTCATGTTCTTGAGAATTATCGTCCTATTAATCATACACCGATTATCTCCAGAATCATGGAGAAGCTCATTAAGAATAAGATAATGACCCACCTCTTAACAAATAACTTGCTCAATGTGGGCCAACACGGTTTCCTGAAAAACCGTTCGTGCTCTACTTGTCAAGTTAATTTCTTGAACTCAGTCACGGAGGCTGCTGACAAAGGCATGTCCATGATTATTATCCTGCTTGATATGAAGAAGGCTTTCGACCGAGTCTCACACACTCGGCTCTTATTGCAGGCCAAATCTTATGGCATCAAGGACCCGTTACTCGGTTGGTTGGATTCTTATTTCTCCGACCGTTATCAGTTGGTTCAGATTAATGGTTCCGTCTCCAAACCCAAACCTGTCACCAGTGGTGTCATACAAGGCAGCGTTTTGGGTCCACTTCTTTTCCTCATTTACATAAATGATGTCTTCAGTGTCGTTCGCCATGGCAGTCTCCACCTTTTTGCGGACGACATAAAAATCTTGTATAGTTTTGATTCTAGTCAACTTAGTACAGTTATCAATGACATACGGCAAGATTTAACAGCTCTTAGTTCTTGGTGCACCACTTCATTAATGAAATTTTCTGCTGAGAAAAGCAACATTCTTACGTTCAAATGCAATGTCCCCCCAGGTATGTTCAGTATTGACGGTCACCCGATTTCTATCAGTCCGTTAGTACGAGATTTAGGTTTGCAATATTCAGCCAACTTCACTTTCTCTGAACATACTACCACTCAAATTGCCAAGGCTAGAAGACTGATAGGCCTGCTTCATAGGACATTCCGCCTCCCAGAAAGCAAATTCAGCACATATAAGACCCACGTTAGGCCCCTTCTGGAATACTGTTCCATAATCTACTCTAACATGCGCCAGTGGGACAGAGTGGCTATTGAAAAAGTTCAACGGCTAGTGACAAAAGAGTTAATCGGCTTTACCACTCAACTCAATTACAGCCAACGCTGTGAACATTTGAAACTAGATCCGCTATGGCTTAGACGCATGAAGCTGAACCTCTTATTTTTTCATGGTGTTGTTGTAAAACGAATCATCGAATCAGCACCGCAGTTCAGAAACCTAACGGACTCACAGTATTCTTTAAGACTGAGAGACAACACAGTTACTGTTCCCATTTGTAGAACTGCTCTTAGATCTAACTTTTTCCTGGTTAAGTATGCAGCTTTATGGAACAAATTACCCCATGAAATACGTTCTATAAAGCCATCTAAGACGTTTTAGGTCCCACATAAGCAAATACCTCACAGTACAAACTGTAATCCAACTTTTAGATCCATACATGAGAGAAGAAAGGGCTTTTGAAGTTGGATTAGGTTTCTAATAGTTTTCAAACTCCCTTTTTGTGGACCCCATTATCTTTTAGGCCGTAGCCGCGCTTGATTCCCACTCGTGTTACTCACCCATTCGTTTTACTTCTGTTTCACATCTGATCCTGCCATTTGCGTTTTTAATTCTCCGTCGACAATGTCCGACAGGCACAGTCGTTGGACTTTCTCTGGAGTGCCGCACTAACTGGACTCAAGCCCCAGTTATGGCATCATTTTCTTTCTCTTCTCCTCTCTCTTCATTCTGTAACTTTCACTTTCTTTTGTTCTACGATTTCCTACAGAATGGTTTTATCCTCAGTCCGGTAATTCTGTTCCACCTTCATCCGTTTTGCTAAATCTGGCATCAAATAATTTTCCAGTTCCTCCCATCCTCTCATCTTTTTCCCATAGCCACGGCATGGCTATTAATAACCGGCTTCTTGACATTCCTCTACTCACTCTTCACCCCCTTATCAGACCTTGCTATACTACACTTTAATTTGCATACGGATATCTAGCCCGCAATTATAAATCCAGTTCTAAGCTCCATCAAGATAATACTTACCCGCTTGACGTCACCTGATTTGGACACACTATTACGCCTGGGGCTCAGGGTTTTGTGATAGCTCTCCACCATCAATCTGCTCCTCATACAATGCCTTATTTTTCTAAGCTACACTCACCCGCGACTAATCAGGAAGTTGTGTCATCCGGACCTACAACCAATTTTCTACCGAAGCCATTCCCTCCCTTATTTACCAGTTTCTGGTATACTGAATGCTATAATCTTTACAGTTCATCAGTTCTCACCTTCAGCTTGCGCCTTTCGACCGAAAATCGTTGGTTTGTCTGTCCTAATCAGCCGTTCCCACTGCACTAGCTAGCGGTCAACCTCCGCACGGCCAGTGGTGATACATTTCCACCAACTTCGTCGTGCCAGTGAAGTTGCCCTGCATATGAAAATCGGTGGTGCGTTCACCAGATGGCTCGCATACGTATTGGAACCCGTCCGACTCTGTTATTGGCAAGAGCAAGCTGTTAAGTGATAGCCCCAATAATGCTGCCATTATCTGAGTGATTGCTCCATCCTATCTTTTTTTCTTTCACTGCTTGTGGCAGCAACACCCCTGAAGGTTATGACATCTGGTCTGTAGCGGTCTCACAATAAGGGGAAACAGCCATCCCTATCAGTCGCGGACCCATTGGGCCACGTGTAAAGAAAGGCGGGTCAAGGAGAAAAGGGGAGTTTACCCTACGGCGTAAATTTGTTCTCCCTCTCCTCAATAAAAAAGAAGAAATCCACTTCAGGCTGGGAAGGTCTTGGGCTAATGCTCTCTGCCCCTTCGTTACAGATGGATTTCTGATAACGGCCTAGACCCGACCCTGCATATGGGAAACCCCACGCTTTCGAGTTAACCTGCAGTTCCTTTTGTCTAGACCAGTGTGGGGTGACAGCACGCCGTTCGAGCTCTCCACGTATACTTGCCGACCCCGCCTTACTCAGCTTCAACCCTTTTGGGTTCCCTGCAAAATCCTTAACCAGCTTGCCGTTGTTTAATACAGTAATCGATACGCGATCTGAATAGTTACATCATGCGACCTCTGCTCAGACGACACCCCGGCATTGATACGCCTACGCCTAACAGCTATGGACAAAGCCTCGCTTGTATTGGTTGTCGGAATGCAATCATTACACATTTATAATTTATTATCCACAAATTTACTTTTTCTATCCCCCTCGAGCCCAAGCACTAATAATGTTGTCCAAAGTCAGCGATGATTTGTCTGCTACCATGTAGACTCAGTTACAAAACCAAAATTCTTACTGACACTAATTCCACTAGTAAACTGTTGTTCCTTTAATGATAGGTGCTCACCTTCACTTAGTTCTCTTGTCTCGGGCTATAACCCAGTGGTCTCATCGCCTTTTTCTTGCACTCCTCCGTTACTCGAGTCCTACCATGCTGATTACCACCCTTTAATAACCAATACTCACCGATCACCGTATTTGCTCATGGTTTGTTAGCACACCATCCCACCTAGCTAGCTTATGTATCTGATTACGTATTACCCCATGGAAAACCAGCACATTCGCATCCACATAAGAAGGCCTCGCCTTAGCCCTGTGCGTTCCTTTTTCTTTTTATAATTTCTCCGCCCCCACTTACAGCCGGATCAACAACCTGACTGGTGTCCTCTCTTTTCCCATTTCTGATCCCACCCTCCTCCACTGTTTCATTTTTGACCCTCAACTGAGCCCCTTTACTACTCTACCACCTATCAGCCTAACCATTTTGCACTCTGGCTAAGCATGCGCTTAATATTCCCACTATCAACTAAACGCCCTAAAAAAAAAATACCAGCCTCCGCCTGTTAGTCCCTAGTAGATCGGCCCACTGGCCATCAAGTAGCATTAACACTCTAATTTCCGCTAAGCTGTTAATCATAACCCCCAGCTGGAGCATTCTCCAGACTGCCGCATTTCTCCTCTATTCCAGAACTCAGTGGTTACCAGGGTAGCCCGTCAACCAGATCGACGTTATCCCTTGATTACCTAACGGACTAAACGGTTTGATCGATCGGACTGGCCGTGGTTAAACCTACACTCACACCCGACGACGCTTTATATGGAGCACCTTACATGGCTAACCGGTGATCACAATCCCATAACCAGGATTACAATTACTCATAATAGTCCCACTAGACCGCCGGACGGATTCCTGACATCACCCATCAGCATTCATTTCCTGTTCTCCACACGAACAATTCAATTCATTCTGCGTGCAGAACTGGTGTCTGGCCCTCGCGGTTGCGTTCCGTACCCACTCGCCCTAGTTCTTCAGCCTAGCCCTTTTTGACTGCTGCCCTCATCTTGCACTACCTGCCATCAACAGCTACCAACGTCTTTATGAAACAAAATACCAAACACTTGGTTATTTATTCTTTTATCACGTATGCAGAAAATCGCACTTTTACACTCAACTTCCTTTGTTCCATCGGGTCTGGCCTTTCCCAGTCACCGCAGTCCTCCTTTCTCTTCGCCACCTGTGCATACTTGCTTGGTTGCATCAGCAGCGTGTCACCAAGTGTTCCCTCGAAGGCTTGTTGAAACTCCCAGTTGTGTCCACCCACCATTCACGCTCCTTAAAAGCACACTGCACTCCTGGTGAGAGCTTCTGCCTCCATGTGGCTTTCTATATAATATCGGAATTACCTATACAGAAAGACCAATCTGGATATCCCATTCGACTCACTTGCATTTGTATCACAGGCAACCCCCACAATGAGTTATCCAATGGAGGGTCAATCCTCTCTATTTCCTGCAGGCATCTCCAACTGCAATTTGACAACACCATGTTAACTCTATTTTTAATCTTCTTTTGGTAACAACCAATTTCTCAGTATTGATTCCTCAAATATCCAGTTGGTGCCACACTGCGACTCCTTTTACACTTCCCGACTCTTCTTTGAATCTCTTTCACTCCACCGCTCTCTCCCTATCTTCATCGACTGCACACAAAATTCCATAGATCGCCGTGATCCATTCTGGACTACCGGACCCGTCGCAGACAGTTATCGGCATCCATAAGGCAAGTTGTGTTTTATTCTTGCATCAACTCCCTGTTCATGTAGTGCTGTCCGACACCAGTTGCTTTATGGGTTCTTGCAAACACTGCACTTTTACCCTTCTTCACTATCGCTTTTCCTTCATTCCCACGTCCATCCCGCTAACCGCACCGCCCCCGTCCCGAATTCGAAACCGATTCGCAATAGCCGCGCTAACCGTCCTCTCTTTAGCTCACTTAAACACCGTCCAAGCTGATCGTTCTATTACTGCAATTGTGTGAACCATATTCTTCTAAATTGTGATTACCCTACATAAATGTGAATTGCTGTGTTCTCTGATCATGCCTTGTGCATGTGTCTTGACCACGATCAAGAAATATACCATTATTATTATTATTATTATTATTATTATTATTATTACTTGCATTTGTATCACAGGCTCCCTGCACAATGAGTTATCCAATTTTGGATCAATCTTCTCCATACCCCGCTGACATCTCCGACTGCCCTTTGATGACACCACGTTGAATCCATGTTTAACCTTCTTTTGGTAACATTCTCATCAATTTTCTCGATTTTGACTCCTCATCTATCCAGTTGGTGCTAAGCCGCGCCTCTTTCTACACTCACCGACCCTTCTTTTAATCTCTCTTTCACTCCCCCGCCCTCTCCGTCCCTATTCTCATCAACCGCAAACCAAGTTCCATGGATCGCCGTGATTCATTCTGGGCTACCGGATCCGTCGACGACAGTTATCGGCACCCACAGGGCACGTTGTGTTAGCCCTGCCCCAACTCCTCGTCTACCTTGTGACGTCCAACACCAGTGGCTTTATGGGTTCTAGCAAACATTAAACTTTTGCCCTTTCTCAGTATCTCTTTTATCAGCATTCCTACGTCTAGCCGGCTAATCACAACGTCTTCATCCCAAATTCGAAACTGGTTTATAACCACCGCGTTGACTCTCCCCGCTTTAGTTCACTTAAACACTGCCCAAGTATATTGTTCTATTACAGCAATTGTGTGAACCTTGAAGTTCTAAACTGTGATTACTTCACATTGGTGTGTATCGCTATATTCTATAGTCAAGCGTTGTGCCTGTGTCTTGACCACGACTAAGAAATATACCGTTATCATTATCATATAAAGAGCAATGCACTCTTCTAAAACTTGACCCCTTATGGCTTAGATATGTTAGCCTTAACTAATGTCTTCTATATGGATATATTTGTCGCTGTGCGCTCCCTTATAGCAGTCTCATACACTTTTCACTCCATTCTCTTGCCTCCTGGCCACAGGAACTTCAGTCTGATCATCGCACAGTCGAGGTTTGCAATAAGATCTAAGTTCTATCTTAGCAAATACTGGAAGCTTCGGAATAAGCTGCCCCTAACTAATCGCAAATATGCGTCAATAGTCCAGTTCAGCCATACCCCAAAAGCTAAACTTGCCATTAGTCGTCTGCTGTATTTGACTAACACCAGTATATTTGAGTATCGAGCCTATGAAGAAGACACCTACCCTTGGAACCCTAGCTTCCGCATCCCCTCCTGTTCTCTCCTATCTCTGGAGCTGGCCCTCGAAAACGGGTCCCATTACTGGGATCACAGCACCATATCCCAAGACCACCATTTCTTTCCTAACGAATGAAGCCAGGATGACTTTTTATTTTTATATTTCTTTTACATATAGAGCACACAGTTTACGTAGCAGTAGGATGTAGTTAGTGGCCGTTTTTAACTGCAGCTGGTTGGATGTCCGCCGGTTCCCGCGACTCCAAACAACAGCCACATTCATCTACTGTCCCTTAGTCCCCACATGACTCCGCTTTACCTAACCAAACAGTGGTTCTTCAAAATAACGGCTTTTAGCTCCCTTAGTATCAAATAAATCGGTGATGCTGGATCTTGGGATATTAAGTTCCCTTGTCTACTACTTTATTTCTTGATTCCTCAACTTTTATCTTATATATTCCAGCTTCCGCCCAAGCTCTCGTGACCCAGCCGTATTTGCTTCCCCTAATTATCCCATTGTAATGTACATGTTGATTGAAAAATTCCTCTTCTGCTCACATTCCTGTACTCTATGACCGATTTTGGACCGCCTTCTCTAACCCACTTCATGCTGACACTGTTTTGTGGTCGACAATTATTCTACGCTTGGTGCACTTACTTTTTCTTTTTATGGTTGTGCTTTCTTATTGAGATTACTTTGAGGACAGTTGGCACGGTAGTGAGAGGCACTGGTTCAACACAGTTTGTTTTATTACTCCTCGGTTTCGCTTTCTCGCTCACGTCGACTGACCGTAGACGTTCAGCTCGTTTACGTTGATTTTTGGCTGCCACGCTCAGGAAATTGTTCTTTGGGCCTGATTAAGCGTGGAGAACTTGTTCTATTTGTTTGGACTTCAGGACAGGTATTTATTATTTACTCTTTTTGGCCAACTATTCCTCTTTTTACAGAATTTGTCCTATTTTTGATTAACTTTTTGGCTGGATAGTGACTGAGGCTCACTGTCAAAGGTATGATCATGTTTCTACTTGTATTTTTACTCGCTAATAGTACCGTAGAATTTGCAGAGCAATCGTGTTCTTGATTTGGGTTCTGCATCGATTTGGGCTACGCGTTGCTTTGAGGCTCCAAGGTGCTATCCAGAACGAGTGAAGCTTATTAGTCGGTGAATCGATAATTGAATCGTTGGTCAGGCTTCACCCGGACCAGGACTTGAGCGTTTTGGTCGTTACAGTACTTTGACACTGTCTCTGGAACGATGCGAACTACAAGGAGCAATAAGGTGACCACTGGACTCAACCCATCTGACAATGGGGTCGGATCGGATCAAATCATCGCTGGAACCCGGCAAGTCCCTCCTGATAGTTTTTCTGTTCATGGCTCCAGGGTTACAGGCTCTAGTCGGTATAGTCGTTGTTCTAAGTCGAATTTGTTGCTTGTCGAACTTAGGGAGCGCCACCTCACAGAGAAACTACCACAGGATTTGAAGGCATTTAAAGAAAGTCAGAAAAAAGAGTTTCTAAGAGTTAAGCAAGATTTGGAGATCGCCGAACTCTCAGAAAGGTTGGACAGAAATGCGTCTGTGCGATCCTCGGACTCAATCGACTGTGATAAAAGAGTGCGTGAGTACGTTCAGGTGCACACCAGGTCGATTTGTAATGAGCTCATAGATACTGCTGTTCAGGGAAACGAAAAAGCCGGTAAGCAGTACCCTAATCATAAGTTATGGAATGCGGCTTCTCACTTTGTGGGTTGGATTGACTTACCAAAAGTAGAATTGTTTTCGTTCGATGGTCGGCCAGAAATGTACTGGAAGTTCATTCGACAGTTTCATGTGTATGTCACCTCGAAGATCATGGATGACGGCCAACGCCTGATGTATTTGCTTCATTACTGTAAAGGTAAGGAACTGGAAGCAATCGAGGAATGTGTGATGCTTCCTCCCAGCGAAGGATATCGTAAAGCTTGTGAGATACTAAAGGAATTATTTGGCCGCCCGCACGAGGTAATACGATCACTCCTAGAGGGCCTAATGAAAGGACTGACCACCAGCAGCTTGGACTCAGAAGCACTATCGACGCTAGCCGTTAGGATGGAGAGCTGCATGATTGCTCTCGAGCAGATGAATTATACGTCAGATCTGAACTCACTGGCCCACCCTGGAACGTGTGGTTAGCGGTCTTCCATACTCCCTACAGAATAAATGGGCTCAGAGAGTCGATCGGTTAACGCAAAACGGTCGGGAACCAACGTTTAGCGAGCTAACGGAATTCGTGTCCACCACGGCCCGGATCGCCCGTAGTCGCTTCGGACAACTAGCAAGCCGAACTAAGACCACTGGCCGGGTGAATCAAGCCAATCGCAACCCAGGTCCACGTCAATCTGGATCTAGTTGGTCCATAAGCACAGTGCAGCAGGAAAAAGAGCGACCTCAGACCTGCCCGAAATGTGATGGGAACCACTGGATAACGCTGTGCCAAGAGGTCTTGGCGTTAGACGTACCTGCGAGATGGGCAGAAGCCCGTAAAATAGGATTGCGCTTCATTTGTCTGAAAAGAAGCCATAGAGCGGGTGACTGCAGGTCAAAAACCGTCTGCACTATTGAAGGCTGTGGCGGTAGGCATCATCAACTACTCCATAGGACTATACCACAGCGCCCTGTACCACCCAAGGCAGTGAGCTAAAATCACTGCGGAGTGACCAAGATGCAGCATAATGGCATACACCTTGGACTACTGCCGGTAAGAATTAAGGCCGGAGAAAAGGAGGTTGTTGGATATGCTTTCCTCGACAATGGATCCGACACTACCCTCATTCGGGCTGAGGTCATACAACGTCCAAGTTTAGGTTTTCGAAACAGCCAGTTGACAATTAAGACTCTGGGGGGATCCAAAACAGCTAATGCGGTCAGTGACGCGTTCTAATTGATCGCACTGAATGGAACCGATTCAGTCAGCATAGAGCAAGCTGTTGTTGTTGAGTCACTGCCCGTGCCCAAGCCCAGTTCCGATGATGAGTATAGGAAGTGGCCTCACTTGGAAGACCTACCTATAGAAACCGTAAATGAGGATGTACTGTTGCTTATCGGATGTGACGTACCTGAGGCTCATTGGGTTTTAGACCAGAGACTAGGCGGTCGTAAACATCCCTATGCAGTCCGCACACTGTTAGGCTGGGTGGTATTTGGTCCGACCACCTTCAAAAGGCATCAGTCCTTATCGGTGAACTGGGTGACTCAAAGCGAATCATCACCCATAGAAGAAATACAAAGGATGTATGATGCGGAGTTTGGGGACGTGCAGCTACTGGACAAGAGTGTTTCCATAGAGGACGCTCAAGTCATAAAATACGTCGAGGCCGAGATGCGGCATATACAGGGACACTTCATAGTTCCTCTGCCATGGAGGAAGAGTGTTGCGACAGGGCTCGGGAACCTGGAGTCTGCGCGAACGAGGTTGCACAGTTTAAAACGTCGCCTGACAAACGACAAAAACCTGTGGATCAGATATACCAAAGCGATGGATCAAACCATAGCCAAGGGATACGCGATAAGGGTACCGTTGCATCAAATGAACTGTGACTACAGACCTCAGTGGTACTTACCGCACCACGCTGTCTTAAACCCGGAAAAGCCTGAGAAGTTGCGTATTGTCTTGGATTGCGCGGCCAAACATAAGGGGCGGTCGCTAAATGACATGCTTTATCAAGGCCCTGATACTACTGCTGATCTTGTTGGCATACGTTTGCGATTCCGCAAGGAAAAGGTTGCCGTTTCAGCGGACATAGAAGAAATTTTCATGCAAGTAAAGGTGTCCGAAAGTGACAGAAGTGCCTTGCGGTTCCTATGGTGGCCACAAGGAGACCTGTCACTGGTGCCGGAGGAATATCAGATGACGGCCCATCCCTTTGGGGCTACTTCTTCACCCTTCTGCGCCAACTTCGCGTTATGCCGAGCTGCGAGGGATTTTGGGGTAGGTTATGAACCATCGGTCTTGCAAGCCGTAGAACGCAGTTTTTATGTCGATGATTGCCTTGCATCCTTTGAAACTAGCGCTGAGGCTACTGCTTTTGCGACAGGGATAACTGCGTTATTGATGCACGCTGGTTTCAAGCTGAGGAAATGGGTATCCAATTCACGGAAGTTTATGGCCTTATCTCCAGACCCTGATTTGAATGCCAGTTCCGTTCGGCTACCTCAGCAGAACGACACCGGCCAGAGAGCACTGGGTGTTCAGTGGGATACGGTCACGGACGAATTTACGTTTCAGTTCCAGTTGCTTGATAGGCCTTTGACAAGAAGAGGCATACTGTCGAACGTCAGTTCCCTGTTTGACCCACTTGGGCTAGTGGCTCCGCTATGTCTTCCGGCTAAGCAGTTGTTACAGAGGTTATGCAGGACGAAATTAGGTTGGGATAGCCCACTCAGTCCAGCAGATACGAAGTTGTGGAATAATTGGGTATCATTTATGAACCACGTCGGTAAAATAAGAGTACCGAGGAGCATAATTAATGAGACCCAAAAAGGAATAGGATGCACTGAATTGCATATATTCTGCGATGCTTCAGAAACCGGATATGGTGCAGTGGCATACGCGAGGCGAATTCCCGTGGACGGAGCCCCATACTACGTGCTTCTATGTAGTAAATCGCGAGTAGCACCTATCAAAACCGTTACTATCCCGAGGCTTGAGTTGGCGGCAGCCGTCTTAGGTGTTCGATTGAGTGAGATGTTAAAGCGAAGCTTGCCAGATTGTTTTGACCGAGCGTATTTTTGGACAGACTCGATGATCGTCAGGTACTACATAGAGAACACCGGTACGCGTTACAGTACTTTCGTCGCTAACCGATTAGCAATTATTCATCAGTATACTAACGTTTCCCAATGGCGGCACTTGCGATCGGAAGATAATATTGCTGATCTAGCCTCAAGAAGAATTTCAACCGAAGAGGAACTGAGGATATGGTTGAGAGGACCCTCGCCCTTGAACGACTATAATCCACCAGAATTGGTATTGTCTGTCCCACCGGATGGTGTGGAGACTAAGAAAGGGCAGGCTTTGGTGAATACGGCCAACCTGCACACTGACGTCACCCTCCTGTTTTCTCGATATTCTGATTGGTCCAAGCTCTTAAAGGCTGTTGCCTGGCTCATCCGATTTACTTCCTATATTCAAGTTATGTTCTCAAAGAGCAAGAATTTGCTGAACGTGAGCAGCCTGTCGGCCGAAGACATAGAGAGGGCCAGGTTCAGAGTGATAACAATAGTTCAAAGGGATTCATTTGGAGAGTTTTTACAGCGAGAACCACTTATAGATGAGCTATGCAAGGGTGCCTTGGGTTCTCTAAAAACGCTATGCCCGATTGTATTGGGAAATCTTTTGTGTGTTGGCGGACGACTAAGTGCCTTTAAACACCCAGTTATTTTGCCGAACAGGCACCCGGTGACAGAACTCATTATCCGCCACCACCATAGTAGAGAAGGACATAGTGGCACCGCGCAAGTGCTTGCCGCAATCCGCGAGAGATACTGGATTATCAATGGAATCGGCGCCGTCAAACGGGTAATAGGACGATGTTCCACTTGTCGTAGGCTGGCCGCCGTCGCCGGTCAGCAGTTGATGGCTCCTCTTCCTCCCTGTCGTGTGGAAAGGGGGCGGTATTGTTTCAGTTCGGTCGGAATAGATTACTTTGGTCCAATCCTTGTTCGTAGGGGTCGAGGGTCGGAAAAAAGATACGGCTGTCTATTCTCTTGTCTACAAACTCGAGCTACGCATTTGGAAATGACAGCCAGCTTAAGCACTGACTCGTTCATTATGTCACTCGTCCGTTTTGTTGGTAGACGTGGAACACCGACAGAAATCTATAGCGACAACGGGTCGAATTTCGTGGGTGCAGTTACTGAGCTTAAAGGTCAGTTGAAGCGTTGGGATAGACGGCGCATTAACGATCACCTAGCCAGTCAGGGTATAAGTTGGCACTTCAACCCCCCAGCATCGAGCCACCGAGGGGGCGTGTGGGAGAGAATGATCCATTCGGTACGCAGGTTGCTATCAGTGCTTTCGAAGGAACAGATAATGAGTGAGGAGACGTTACATACTTGCTTTTTGAAGTTGAGAGAATATTGAATAATCGACCGATAGTCCCACTCTTGTCAGACAAGCAGGGCAGATCGGCTCTGACTCCGAGCAGTCTACTTCTGCTGAGGGGCGATTGCGGTATATTAGATAATGCTAATATGAGAGAACACTATTGTAGACGTTGGAAGCAGGTCAACCACTTTGCGAATAACTTTTGGCGCCGATGGGTGAGAGAATATGTCCCGACTCTGCAGGCCAGACAGAAATGGCTTTCAAAACATAGAAATCTTAGAAAGGGAGACATCGTGCTTGTTGCTTCAGAGACCTTTGCGAGAGACAAGTGGCCCATGGGGATAATTGAGGACGTAGAAGTTGATGCAGATGGACTCGTACGGACGGCCGCGGTCCGCACCAGCGAAGGAAAGCAACGGAGAGATGTAAGAAAAATTTGCTCGCTAGAAGGTGCCGACTAGAAGCCGGGGTCGTAGGCTAGGGGGTATGCAGGCGTATTGCTGTAAGTCCTCGTATACCCCAAGGGAAGGGAGATAGCAGGCGTACTGCTGTAAGTCCTGTGAACTCCGGTGTCTCGGGAGCGTAAGTAGGAAGGGGAAGCCAGAACCGATTACTGTCTGAAACTGCCGTGAACGACCGGGAGCTCTCGTGACCCAGCCGTATTTGCTTCCCCTAATTATCCCATTGTAATGTACATGTTGATTGAAAAATTCCTCTTCTGCTCACATTCCTGTACTCTATGACCGATTTTGGACCGCCTTCTCTAACCCACTTCATGCTGACACTGTTTTGTGGTCGACAATTATTCTACGCTTGGTGCACTTACTTTTTCTTTTTATGGTTGTGCTTTCTTATTGAGATTACTTTGAGGACAGTTGGCACGGTAGTGAGAGGCACTGGTTCAACACAGTTTGTTTTATTACTCCTCGGTTTCGCTTTCTCGCTCACGTCGACTGACCGTAGACGTTCAGCTCGTTTACGTTGATTTTTGGCTGCCACGCTCAGGAAATTGTTCTTTGGGCCTGATTAAGCGTGGAGAACTTGTTCTATTTGTTTGGACTTCAGGACAGGTATTTATTATTTACTCTTTTTGGCCAACTATTCCTCTTTTTACAGAATTTGTCCTATTTTTGATTAACTTTTTGGCTGGATAGTGACTGAGGCTCACTGTCAAAGGTATGATCATGTTTCTACTTGTATTTTTACTCGCTAATAGTACCGTAGAATTTGCAGAGCAATCGTGTTCTTGATTTGGGTTCTGCATCGATTTGGGCTACGCGTTGCTTTGAGGCTCCAAGGTGCTATCCAGAACGAGTGAAGCTTATTAGTCGGTGAATCGATAATTGAATCGTTGGTCAGGCTTCACCCGGACCAGGACTTGAGCGTTTTGGTCGTTACACCCATTCTAAAATCCCTTCTCCTAAACGTCCACCTTCCAATAGCTATCTGCTGGTCTCAACTTCCTAGTCTTACGTTTCGTGTGTCTGTGTTGCCAGGATTTGTAAGCCTGCCACCTAACTTCGACTGCCATCCTCTCTCCGTATTTGCCACTACATCTGTTATTAGTGCAGTCAACCCGATCACACCAGAACTGCCCCTAGTAGCCTTTGACATGGCAAGGCGCAATACGAGCCTGGTACCTATAGGCAGGCGTATGCGCTACAACACTCATTTTCCTACTCGGTTCGTTTGATCAGAAGCACTCTGCATTCCTCTAGCTTAAGCAAGCAAAATTCCTGATGTCAACCGCATCCACACCACAGCTATGTTCGGACTTGGGGAAAACAGACCACTTCCAGTAGTTGCGAAAAGATGATGAATACCCGAAAAATCACCGTCGGACGGAGGAGCTATGGAAAATTCCTAAATAGGCTCAACCAACCTTCTGTTAGGAAGCAGAAGAATCCAGAAGAGAGGTGGAAAAACGGAAAAGACCTAGTGGGATCGACTTGATCTCCAAATACTACCAGTATGGGGCTGTGAAGGAAATGGGCAACTAACAATCGTGGGTAAGTCTCTCATCAGCTCAGACCTGAGCCTGCCAAAGGGGAAACTCCACACAGCCCTAGTCCACTTGACATGCTTTTGGTTATTACGCACGGGGCTGACTGGGGTGGTAGCGGACTGGACCCACCACGTATGCTTATCCACCGCCCGCTCAGAGTTTCAACCACCCTGTATCCTCTCACACACTCCTGGCATGAATGTTGACGTCAGTTAGAAAACCACCGTGGCTCTTACTCTTGTCCCACCACTCTGAACAACAAGTCGATACATTAGGCGACAAGCTCGTCTCATCATACCACTATACATATATATAAGCAAATATGAATGCATTTATAAGCATATATATAGGGAATCAGGGAAAACCGCCTGTATTTTCGCTCATGTCTATCTATCCTTCCTCCTTTTTGTAAGACATTGGCATTTCCTATATCCTAGCATCCAACACACTCCCAAGTTTACAGCCAAACCTAGCGGCGACCTTCAGTACATCAAGACCTAGAACTAACCAGTAGTACTAGGCCTGTAAATACCACACTGTAGGATGTATCATTCACCCTCTGGACCCATTATATAAACTTGCCACTCAGGTTTCTTAGCGTTTCCCGGCTGCTTTCTTGCGTGGCCCTCAGACCCAGTGGCCCCTATGCACCTTCATGGATTTTTTAACCCTGAAAGATAATATTTACCGGTACACTGCAGAAACGGCAATCAATAACTAGGCCTAATAGTGCAAGCTCAGTTAGTTGCCACAAAGACGGACTTACAATTCCTATGAATTCTCATGTCACTGGGACCATTGTGCCTTATTCTCGAAATCCGCACCCCTATCTGTTTTTCTTGCTCACGCTAACCCTCAGCTGAAACACCTTCAAGACTGCAACCCTCCCTTTTTCAAGTTTCAAAACCACCCGGCCATCGTGTCTCTTGGCTGTATTATATCGCTCAGACGGCTCATTTTCTCCTCTGCCCGTCTATAACTGCGCCCAAGACTTGCTGCCGCAAATGCGATCTGGTTACGAGGTTTCAACCGCACGAAGTCCTGATATTGTTGCAAGTGACCCGCTGAAGCTTGATGGTAACTTCCTGCCACAAGGCTCTTCGATATCGAAGCCATTTGGGCAGCCATGCATGGGCTCCTAATTGGGTGACGAACGGTCTAGGTTCGGTGGTGCTCTCTTCCTTCCCATGACGAGAAGGTGAACACAAACAACAGCCAACCCTCACCTAAAACGCCAAACAAGGACACAGAAAGGGCACAGGAAACTCAACAAAATAATACATTTGTTTTTTCCCAGAATAACCTGGCGCATTGCGAAAATCATCACTAGTCTGTTTTGCTTTTTTTATTCCTCATGGACAAGGTATTTCGCTTGCTGGTTGGTCCTTCTCGGGACTCCTTGTTTCTTCCACCAGCCGCGAACTACCGATATTGGATATTACTACTTCCCATGAAAGTCATCTCGTCCTTCCTAAGGGCGCTTATTCTTTTCCATACCCACAAGTCTATGAAACTTAGTATTCTTCCGAGCATCCTCATGAAATTCTTACCAGTCTCCTTGCGTCATCAGCAGTAACCTTTTTAAGTGAACTTCAGTATGCGTCACCCACCGATTTCTTGCATCATCCTCGTGAACATCGTATTTTTTTGTTTACTAAGACAATGTCCGCCTCACATCCGGCCGATTCCTTACTAGTGCCCGGCTGACTCAAAATGGAACCATGCTTACGGTGTGTAAAGAACAAATACTGAAAGTCCCTCCAAATGTTCTACGTGCTTTGTGAATGTGACCATATTTGAAAGTACCTTGAAAAGCTCGACCATACACCGCACTTTTGCGCGTTTGTTTATTCGTGTGAGACGTTTGGACTTGACCTTGGACCGTTTCTAGCTGTCGTGCTTGAGCTGCGGGGTCTTGAGCCTTTGGGTTTTACTGTTGGGCCTATTTGGCCGCATACTTGAGGTTTGCGTGTATTTTTACCTTTTGTGAACTTCAGTCTGGTGCCGTAGAAACTACGAATCAATCTTATTCTGGTTTTGAGATTCGTTTGAACTAGCTACGCGTTGCTCGATTTGCGAGAACTGGCTTACACCGTGTATTCCATCGTCATTTTATTTCAATTAAGCTCTCCTTAGCCTCTCTCCTATGTTGCTGTGATGTGCGAGTTTCTCTTTAACCTTCGCAAATCTTCCGTCATCCTAAGTGATATGGTAAACTCTGATCATGCCTCCATGAGTATCTCTCGACCACAGCCGCTAAATAGACCATTACCACTACTAATACTACTATTATTATTATTACTAATATTGTTAATATTATTATCATAATTTCTAACTCATTCCTCGCCCAATTCCGATCACCATATTGGTAGCCAGCAGGAGAATTTTCTGTCGGCTTGACACGGCTTCTACCACTTCTGGTCCTAAATACAAGTAAGCAAGTGATGAAAAAGGGGTACTAAATAGTGTGGGATACCAATTTACAGGAAAGGACCACTTTCTGCTCCGTCCAAGCATGTTGATTACGTACCTGACATAATCACAACGTAGATATATATGGTAAAGACTTGACAGTTTGGGGACCGGAGCCACGAGGTGAAACTGGCTTGGTTGTGGCTAAAAGCCTGTCCTTTGAATAGGACTTGCTAATTGGTGAAAACAAATATATAAGTGATTTATGGCAGTACTCCTCATTTGTTCCGGATCGATGTTGGCACCCACGCCTGATAGACCGATCGGCAGAAAATTCTAGGATTCCATCTCTCTAATAATATCTGATTTTACTATCGCCAAAGGAAAGACAGCGAATTTGGTTTCCAGGTTCTTCATATGATAAGGCGTTCCTTCCCTTCTATATCAGAAAAGGACTTCCATCTCCTCCATGGAAGTCATGTCCGCCCTATGCTAGAACATGGCTGTCAAGTGATGCACGCCGGCCTTACCAGGGGTCGGGACCTGCGGGAAGGAATTCAGGGACAATGAAGGTGGCACATGCCTTGGAACATACTTCCTACCCAGATCGTTTGACTAAAATTAATAACCTTCTTTTAGAACTAGTACACATTTGAGGTCTTTTTGTCGTTTGCAAACTGTTCTCTGGGGAGTTGGTGGGTCGGCTTTTACACTCCCAAACCTGGAAACTGTGTCTGCTCGCAGTAAGAAACCGTTTAAGATCGATCCCCGCAAACTTGCGCGCAAAAGTGTCTTATCCTGCAGAACTTTATCTTCGCGGAATAATCTCCCACGAGAAATACTGGAGGCACCATCCACAGCAACCTTTAAGGCTCATTTGAATCGTCACCTTGGGTTAGGTCCTGGATCATCCTAACTAGTCCCCGCCAGTGTTTCATTAAACCTCCTAATCAGTTGTGCCTTCATCCTGTATTTTTCTTTTTTCTCCAATGGTCCTAAAACGACTACTAGAAACAATCAACAAAATGAGATAAAAAGCATGAAAAGGACCAGATTTGAATCCAATTTCGTCCTTAGCGTTACTGTTTCCCCTCCAATTTACCTAGTTTTCCGTCCTTTGTAACTGAAAATACATGGAGTGTGTACACATGGATCAGGCATAAACGGATGCGTACTCATATTTTTTCCCATTCTGTGGCTAATGGCCCCTTTTTGCCAAGCTTATTTGCCGCCTCATGTCGCCCCTTTTCCCCAGTCCAGTTGTATAGGACATATACTGGAAATCATTTCGACTGTTCTACACTCTACGTGGATGTGACCATATTCGACAGTATTTCGTTAAGCTTGTAAATACACCATACTTTTGCACGTTTAATTGTTTGTGTGATACTTTCGAATTTAGCCTTGCATCCTTTCTGACTGCCGTGCTTGGACCACGGGAGGCTGAATCTCTGGCGTTTACCATTACGTCTATTAGGTGGTCCACTTGAGCTTTGTATACACGTGATTTTTTTCGAGTCTCAATTTAGTGCCGCAGAAGCTACGACGCTTTATTGTTCGGGTTTCGGGATTCCTGTGAAAGGGCTGCGCGTCGCTCGAATTGCAACCCTTGTGACATACATCCAGTCCCCCCCAAAGTAAAGGTAAACCAGAGGTCGGGGAATACTTAGGCTGAAGCCTTAAACAAGCCGGCCATTTCAAGACTTCAAGATTTAAGTGACAACCCCGGCAAGGAAGACAGCAGTGTCCTAGCAAGCCCTTCCCCAGGGTCCTTCCAATATGTTGCTGGTCATCAAACCCAAGATGTTAAGGCATTTTATGACAAAGTGGACGCCAAAGGTGCGGCTTTATTTCCCCGATAAGTCTAAAGGTTTTAGAAAGTTTAGATTTTCAGAACATACCTCCAGTAGTATACCTAGAGCTACAAAATCCCTGAGGCCAACAAAGAGTATCCCAAGCCTTATAGCCGGCAGTTAGCCCACTTTGCAGGAAATGATTCGCCCACCCGCGAGCCTAAACAACAACTTCCAATCCCCTTCTGCTGAAAGCCGCAGTGAGAAGGCTAAGGCACCGGGAAAGAAAACTGATGCAGTCAAGCAAAATTGGGTCACGAATAAAAAGTCCTACATCAGTGAATACTGCAGAGCATACAAGGGCTAACGAAGGGGGAGAGATCAATTTTTTCGGGAACTGAGAAATCTAGGCAGTCCGCCTGATACACTGTCTCCCGGGTTGCTAGGAAGCAAAACTAACCAGCCCCTTCAAAAGCCTGCTTTCTCATGGCCCCAAAGTCCTCAACCCGTGAAACTGTGGAGCCTGTCCACCCCAAGCTCTCCCTACTTCCTCCTCCTTTACCCCAAAATCAGCTTCCTCCAGCGGTCTCTGTTCTTTGGCTCGTGTTTTTACAGCAACTGCCTGAGTCTGCTGAATGAGATCCCGGAGCTTCGGCAGCTTGCAGTGAATAAGAAGCCTCAAGTCATAGCCCTCAAAAACATGGCTGAAATATCATAGTTAGGACTCTAGCGGAGGTCCTGCTGGGGGAGCCTTCAGGTACTACGATAATTCTACTCATCCTCCTGTCAGATTAGCAACTTCCGCCTTCCCGAGCACCGGTTGTCTGTGGGTTATCTTTAAGCCGTCTAGGACAGATACCCTACCCCTCCGTGTAGACCGTCAGTCTCCGACATGCCATTCTACCGACATCCTGGGACACGGATTTATTGGGCTTCCTGGGAAGCTACACAGAATTCACCCATTCATTAGCCATTGGTAATCTTAACTCACCCGGTATTGACTGGCAAAGTGCTGATACTCCCGATATCACCTTCGGTTAACCACTTCTGGAGCCCTTACTCAAAACTCATGGGTACCGAACGTAGAAGATCCGACCAGATATCGCACTGGAAATGCTTCTTCCGTACTGGACCTGATCATAGCTAACAAACGGTTCCGAATAGAAGCTATGCACTACTTGCCACTTCTTGGTAAAATTGGTCACTTTCTCCTTGGGTTCTATCACATAGTTAAGTAGCTTCCTCTTCCCACAGGAACCCAAATTTTGCGATTTTTCAAACAGCCTAACATTTACAAGAACAGTCTGGTCACTAGCTCCCAGATAAACTCAGCTAACCTGGGTAAATCTGAAGATTAGACAATAGAGAATTTCAGAGATTTGATCTCCTTAGCCAGTAGGCCTTTCGTCCCGAGAACTTGTTTTCCGTAGGCCGGTAAAAGGTCCCTCCCTCGTCCTCTCAGACACATTCCAGATGAACTAGCACGGATTTTGGTAGGTATAAAGCCACAGGTCTTACTGGCGATGTAGTAAACTCCAGGGTTGTCCGCAGCAAATGAGAAAGCAAGATTGGGAGCCACCAAAATGCAGTTCAGCTATTTGTGCTTGCTCGAGTCCGAAAGAATGGGACATTTTCCCCTTATCAAATGCTTCTTCTGAGAGGAGTAGCTCAATTGCCACTTGTTCTCACAAGGTCGTGTCGAAGCTCCAGTTATTTACCTCAGCTAAGTGACCAAGGCCTTCGGCTCCCAATTTCGTATGGTTCTTAGCTACATACCCATAAGATCTCACCGCACTATGCACCCAACCTCTTTGGTCATTAACCCTGGCCATATCACCATGCCCATCTGTGCAGCTAAAGGTTTCCGTCGGCTCAAAAAAGGGTGCCGTATGGGTCAAGACCCAATCTACCCTCGCGTTTCCTAGGAGAAGATGGACACATAAGAGGCCACCTACGCACCTCTTTTAGCGATGTCTTGACCATGGAGTTTCCCCAATAGCTGGAAAGTAGCAATCACCGTACCCTGCTACGAGAAGCTTGGTAGACATATTGCCTCTGGTTACAGACCACTAATTCTGACTAGAATTACCAGCAAAAATATCAAGCGTATTCTAAACAGTGCCGTTCTTCCTAATTGCATACAAGTATGACCGTTGCCCTGTCCCAGCGTGAGTTTCTCCCCGAAAGAGAGAGCATCACTAATATGCTTGCTGCTATGGATGGTCTGAAAACGACCTAAGGTGGTGGTTGACCCTCACAAGCAGTATTCATCGATCTTTCTAAGGCCTTCGACAGGGTCCCACATGCTTTGCTTCTTTATAGGCTGCAAGCATACGGAATACCAGGCTCCGAGTTGCACACTTTAAGCTGCCTTCTCACCGACCGCACCTTCGTGGTTAGGGCGAGAAATGTTTTGCCTTAACCCTGCCCAGCAACGACTGCGATCCCATAAGTATCTGTCACTGGTTCTCTTCTATTCTTGATCTACACAAGCTACCTTGCGACAGCCATTACAGCGAATGTCCCCATGAAAGCTGAGGACGTAACTCTCTTCATATAGGACACTGGAAAATTGCGGTTTGCAGATCATGAATCAAAACGTTGCCCCGAGCACTGGAAACTCTCACGTAATGAAGATAATTGCATGGGCATGCCGTAAGGCAGGGTGACGCCTCAAAAGTGCTCCAAAGAGACAAAACTTTTACCGAGGGTTAGCCAACAGAAAAACTCCGTTTCTCGTTGGAGTGTAAGATCCTTTTCTTCCACCATCAGCGACTTGCCAGCAAGTTTCCTTTCCAAGCTCTAAATATGAGTCGGAAGTCCCTCGTGCGTATTTATGCGGGAAGTTTCCCCGTAATTTCTGGTACTTACATCAGTGCCCTGCTAGGATTCGGTAGTCGGATAATGCACTATGTTCTTGTTTGAGGTTGTGAGATCCTAGAAAGGGTTCAAAAGGGCTTCCACCGAGGCAGTATGGGGTCTTTCCCACCCACCTTTTCCCATCCGCCTCACGTTCCACAATCTCCATCCTCCTGACTCAAGAAGCATGGGGCGATCTGCATTTGATGCTTCACCCTTTTTGAATCATGCCAAAACAGTTGCTTCTTCCCCGTCGGTCCAGTCTCTCATCTCCGTGGTTGCAACAGGAAGACTTTTTGGGCAAAGGCAATGTAACTTTCCGCAAATATACATACTGGCTGAAGAGTTGTTACTCCGTGGAACACTCTTCTGGAAGATATTGTTCTCGCGCAGAACAGAACTATCTCCAAGAAAAGGCTGGACCCCTACCTTGTTCTCTTCTAGTAGTTATTTGTCCTTAAAGACGTGAAGTAGATTTCTTTCGTTGTATTACCACTCCGTCATGTCTATAGATGTCGCACCCCTATTTCTCTTGAGGCACCATCTCTAGTGGGGCATTGTTTGAAGTCATGTATGTTTTATTTTGGTTGCCGCGCCCACCTACCGCCTCTCTTTACTCTTGTGTCCGCTCGATGAATCTGACGGGCGACCAGAGGTTCCAATAAGAATCGGGAGGGTTTTTCTAAAATCATCAGACTCGGTCATTACATCAGGCCATCGAAACTCATTATTCCTGTGAATCGAACACTTCTATGGACCTGATTTCAATCTACTTCGTTCAACATCATGGCTGTATAAAAACTCTGCAGCTGCTTTCCTTCATCATGTTCTATAGAAGAAGAATGAAGGTTTTATGCTTATCCAGCATATTTTAGACAATTATCCTCTAGCTTCTCCTCGACAGGCCAAATGCAACTCATTGTAATACTAGGGCTGGTGTTATAATACAAAGTAAAAAGACTTTCGAATGATTTACCCGGCAGCCGCTTTTGGGCCGCAAAAAAGCATAAGAAATCCACTGGGGTACTCGGAGATTGTATTCAGCGCAGTGCCCCTTGCGCTTTTGGGGTGTGTGAAGGCTTGGTTTGAAATGTCATTAGTAGATGGCTCAGTTTTGCTGGCAGACAGTGCTACAGGACCCATCCAGTATTTAGCCCACGAAAGAAAAAGCGACAGGATAGCCAGTCGACGGCATGAGTCGGTAGAATGAGTGATGGATCCTGTCGGTGGTGCCTAAGCTTTAACTCTTGATGGCCCACACAAGTCGGACCAGTGCTTTGTGCACAACAAGTGGGTCTATAGACCAGCGACCCATATTTCTACTGTTTCACTAAAAACGCGAAATGATTTGCGGTTAGCAGTTCGGATCGAAACAAGGTGTCGCATGAACACTGGGAACCCCAAGAATATGCTATTTGTTTCTCCCAGTGAGGCTGAAGATGCCCCATCAAATCCAATAGGCAGAGGAATCGATTTTGCGGAAGCAAGAATTTTAAGGTATTCCAGTAATTGCACAACAATTTTCGAAGCCAAAATATTATTACGTTGCCATCCTTGATACCTTTTATAGACAAACGTGGTTTGATATCTTTCTAGTTGACGCGAGTAAAGATCCCCTGTAAGAGTGATCGAGCAAATGGTAAAATTATGTGTTAGTCAATCTGAATGAACATGAACGCTAGTTGTAACACTGTGGCACAGACCGCCACTCCCATTCTCCCCTTTATAACTGTTGGTGCCTGGTTACAAAGGTACTCGTCCCTGGCCCATCGGGTTTATTATTCTTTCTACGCCTCTGCCTATTGCACACGTGCAACCCCCACTGAAGGGCACTGTATTCGACACATCAGGCAGCTCTGCTTGTCTGTGTCCTCGTCGAACCGCCGTCTCCGTCTTTGTTGCCACTTACGTTGTGCCGTGGGAGTGTTCGTTATCATGTTATAGGATCTCTGAGATTACTGACACCGAGCAACCAGATCTTGATATAGAATCTACCCCGCCGAGGAGGAACTTGATTATGCGTACGAAGAGAATACTAAGCAATTTGTGGAAAAAACCCACCTGTTACTACCGAGGATGGCAAAAAGGAGTGAAACTGAGGGTTGAAATTGTTATAATTTTAAACACAGCATGAGCACAGAACCCACCCTCCAGGAGAAAGTTCTTACCAAAGGTTTCTCATATATGCCTTTTCCACAATAACGTGAGTGCCCCGAGGAAGTCACAAACTTAACCACACACACATTTCGACACATTTCGAAAACCCTTTTTTATGTCGAATTTTTTTCGACTTGACTTCGAACTTTGTTCGCAGTGATCTCACATAGTGTTGAATATATTTGAACTTTGGACCTCATCTGACAGTCGTCTTGGGGGCATTGTTGAGGCTTGTATGCCTTTAAATTCATTCTCTACTTATCTAGTGCGGCAGAATATTCAGATCGATCTTGTTTTGCTTTTGGGTCAGTATTATTTGCCATGCATTACTGTGATTCAGAATAACTACCCGCAAATGCCGGCACCAAAAAAACGGGGAAAATTATGGGCCGAGTAAACTCCAGAACTATATCTCCAACAAAAATAGCGGAGGGCCCTGCCTTCCTTCGGAAACCACCCGTTCAGTTCAGTTCAGTTTGCGCAAAACCAAAGTGGCCGAGTCCAATCCAGCTTCAAGATAGTTGTTTTTTCGGCGAGTTTCCTTGGCTCCCAACACTGTGCTTAGAGTGCTCCAACCGGAGGGCAGAATTTGCGAGACTGTATCGCCTCTACTGTCATAAGTCCATTTATTGAAATATCAGGAGCTTATTGCCTAACCCTTCATTCACACATCTGGCTCTGTGAGCGCCGTGTTCTGAGGTAAATCTAGAGCCCTCTTAAAAGTTGATACATTCCAGCATCCAGCGCCACCTTCTGACATTCTGCTCCACACAGGCACAAACCCACTTGGAAGAATCAGTCCGTATGTCCAGCCTTCGGTATGTTTTCTGCAGCTCAAGACTGTGTCCCTTGGAGCCGCACTCAAGGGCAGAAAAGAACAACTCTCCCGTGTCTACACCCAACAAACCCTTTATAGTGTTTACCGTTGCTACCGGTCACCTCGGTTTCCATGCCGCTCTGAAGAGGAGAGATTAAGGCCCTTTAGACACCGGGCGCAAGGTTTCCCCCCTCCGACCGGTTATCATTCTGGTTGCAAGCCGCTGCACCCCCTCCAGTGACTCCCTATCCATGCAATAATAGGGAGCTCAGGCTAGCACACAATACCCTGGAACAGTTCACACAAAAACCTTGTAAAAGGGGAGGAAGACTTCTGGTTTCTGCATGTGACACTATTGAATACCCCAGCCGATACCCCTTTGGCAATATTGGCAGCTCCCTGGCACTGCCTCGAAGGCTTGAGGGCCCGTGTGACTACCACACCTAGGCATTTCACCTCCAACACTCTTTGCAACGGAACACTGTTTGTTTCGTCTATGGTGGTTGTCAGAATTTGGCATCTGGCGAGGTTCAGTGGTAAATCCTATCGTTCTGCCCACCTGAGCACGGAGTCTATATCTTGTGCCTAATCACTCCCCGCCATTTTCACATCGTCTCCAAAGATGGAACGCGGGTCGGTCATCTCTTCCGCTAGGCCTTCCATATACAAGAGAAGGAGCATAGGCCCCAAAAATGAACCCTGTGGCACCCCATTGGTAACCTACCCCGGCCCCGATAGGCAATCACCCACCTTGTCACAAAAACTGATTCCCTGAAAAGTGTGCTACCTAATCGCTTGCTTTTCCGCTTATTTCAAAGGTTCACAGTTTATAGTCCAGCAGCCGATGACTGAAAGGGGTGGAAGCTTACTGAAATGCAAATGACAAACCTCCCCTGTCGTATTTTTCATCTATTCATCTTGTGGTCTCGTCTAGGAAGAAAGCAGGTTAGTCAGACATGACCTTTTTTAACAAACCCACTTTGTGCAGGCATCGGCTGGTCGTTATTAACCAGAAGCAGGCAGAGTTGCTTTCTGCTTGTACGTTCCAAGCACTTGCATAACGCCGAGGTCTGGCTGACTGGTCTATAGTTCTCCGCCTTCTGCCTGGATCCTGTTGCTACAATGATGGTCCTGGCACCTCACCCTCCATTGGAGACGCTTCGTACAGCTGGGTAATAGCCCCTGATAGGATATCAGAAAGAGGCTGATCGATGGACAGGTGGATTGCATCCGGTTTGGATGCTTTGAGCTTGCACGAAGATTTGAGTTCGTGGAGCACCTTGCCCTCACTAGAAGTAATCTGCTGAAGCACTGGCATTCTCCCCCTATCTGGTCCCCCACAATAAATATCTGGTCCTGAAGATACACGCTCCCAAAGAAAGCAAGTAAGGTTTCCGCCTTGTCTTCGTCACCGAAAGAAATGCCCCCTTCGGGCACTTCCAAGGTATCTAAGCCCCCAACTGCCGTTTTCCTGTACTGCACATAGGCAAAGAACGTTTTAGGGCCAGCCCTCATTGTTGGAGGGCTTATTCTCATACTTTCTTTGCCCTTCGTTGCAGGGCTTGTGCCCTGTTTTAGGCCGTACTGTAAGCAGCCCATGAGTAGTGCGTGCCATGAAGTTTGTAATCAGCCCACGAACTTTTACGAGTAGTTATTGCTCCTGCTACCCCTGGGTTCCACCAAGACGGCCGGCCTCCATTTTGTTGCAGTGTTCCCGCAGCAAACTGGTCTGTCGAGCTTAGCAGCTCGGTTTTATTGCCTTCCACCTACTCTCCGCAGAAGGCTTCGTGACTTCCGGGTGCCAACATATGTTTCGTGCCCTCACCCTCATTTGCTCCTCATCCACTCTGGCGTAGTTTCGGACCAACAGAGATCTTGGTTTGTTGTGCCTTATTGTGAACATTGCACGCAAGAATCCGTAACCGCTCTTCCCCAATGGCTGTTCTAAAATCAAAGAGGTGACGTCAGGTTGATATCCGGTTAACAGCAGATCCGGTGTAGATAAAATTCGTCCCTCTCGGAAACTTGTTGCACCCCTTACTTGTTGTTTGCGGGTTTGGCCGTGAAACCACATGACAGGAGCTTTTCCGATGATCCCTTGGAAGCATATTAGTCGTCTCAACTTATTTCTGGGGGGTTCATGTCCTCCAACACGATAAAGCACTGTCACCCACTCAATACCATCTGTGGAGGCTAAAATAGCCCACAGCCTTCTTCGCTACCTGTTTGCGGAGCCCTATAGACAGAGATTATTCCTGCGGCGAACGCAGCTTGCAGCGGCTTGCGTGTTTGGAGTGACAAGTGCAAACGAAACCTCCCAATGATTACGACCAGCTAAGTTGGACAGGATGCTTGATCAGGGGAAAAAGGCACGTGCATAAAAAGCGGTAACGGTACGGAGAACGGCAAATAGCCTTGAGAGCGCGGAAGGAACAGAAACGCACTCTTCGTTAGCCGACGGGTATGAGGGCATTATCCTACACACCTTTCAGTGGACGGCCCAGTTTCATTGGCAGACAGTGCTACAGGACCCATCCAGTATTTAGCCCACGAAAGCAAAAGCGACAGGATAGCCAGTCGACGGCATGAGTCGGTAGAATGAGTGATGGATCCTGTCGGTGGTGCCTAAGCTTTAACTCTTGATGGCCCACACAAGTCGGACCAGTGCTTTGTACACAGCTAGTGGGCACATGGACCAGCAACCTAAAAGCCCATTTTGTTTTATTAACAAAATAAGACGATTTGCGGACACAAAGGACCTCACATTGCATATTGCGAGGTAGATCAAATAACGGGATTTGGAGCCTTCTTGGATTTGAGTTCAAAATACACTATTACTTGCGGTATATTTACTCCTCCAATCCGGCCGTGCTCTGTTCCCTTCCTGTAAGGTGAGTAACAGCCCCCCACATACACTCTGTCGTGACCACGCACCAGTCATCGCAATGCTTTTGGCTGATTCCACTCGCATCACTGCGTAAATACACCGGGTAATTCAGTCCGATGCTGCAGTAAACTTAACTCCGAAGACCGCTAACACCGGAGAAGTCCTGAAGTCCTAAAGCACTGCACGGTTTTGGGGCCTTCAGAACAAATGTCCCAGTTATTGATGGGACTTTGATCACCTGTCAGATTCATCGAGCGGAAACAAGAGTAAAGAGAGGCGGTAGGTGGGCGCGGCAACCAAAATAAAACATACATGACTTCAAACAATGCCCCACTAGAGATGGTGCCTCAAGAGAAATAGGGGTGCGACATCTACAGACATGACGGAGTGGTAATACAACGAAAGAAATCTACTTCACGTCTTTAAGGACAAATAACTACTAGAAGAGAACAAGGTAGGGGTCCAGCCTTTTCTTGGAGATAGTTCTGTTCTGCGCGAGAACAATATCTTCCAGAAGAGTGTTCCACGGAGTAACAACTCTTCAGCCAGTATGTATATTTGCGGAAAGTTACATTGCCTTTGCCCAAAAAGTCTTCCTGTTGCAACCACGGAGATGAGAGACTGGACCGACGGGGAAGAAGCAACTGTTTTGGCATGATTCAAAAAGGGTGAAGCATCAAATGCAGATCGCCCCATGCTTCTTGAGTCAGGAGGATGGAGATTGTGGAACGTGAGGCGGATGGGAAAAGGTGGGTGGGAAAGACCCCATACTGCCTCGGTGGAAGCCCTTTTGAACCCTTTCTAGGATCTCACAACCTCAAACAAGAACATAGTGCATTATCCGACTACCGAATCCTAGCAGGGCACTGATGTAAGTACCAGAAATTACGGGGAAACTTCCCGCATAAATACGCGCGAGGGACTTCCGACTCATATTTAGAGCTTGGAAAGGAAACTTGCTGGCAAGTCGCTGATGGTTTTGGAAAGGGAGTATTTTATTTATTAGGTTTAAAGAGACATTTGTGAGATCATTTCTTCGTGTACATTTCAGCCCCTGAGGAGTTAGTGGATAGGCTTTTAAGCAAGCAAACCCGGCGTCTCTGTGTGCTCGCAGTAGGAAACCGTTTACGCTCCATCACCGCACATTAGTGGGTTACAACGTCCTTGCCTGCCAGACGGTACCTTCGTGGAATAACCTGTCACAAGAAATATTAGGGGCGTCATTCACGGCAACATTTATGGCTCTTTTGAACCGTCATCTTTGGTTAGGTTTTGTCTGTTTTCCAAGCTATTCCTTCCCCCATACCAGTTATACCTTCGGGCTGTGTTAACTTCCTGTCCGCTATTTCAAGTAAATGAATCCAATGTAGATTAGATATAAAAAGGGGACTATAATTTATTCTGTTTTCCACTGTGAGTTGCTGTTACTACCCACTTTTCAAGTTTTTTCTCTAACACATTTTTTAAAAAGGATGAACACATATAAAGATGTGCGTATTTTTATAAATATAAATACATATCAGACGTTAATAAACTGATAAGTTGCTTCTCTTCACTCCAAATGCATTAGCTCTATCCCTAGTGTGCTTTTCCATTTATCTCGCACTTCCTCAATTACATGTTGTAGGAATTTTTCTGCTTTGACCAGAACCATTCAAAAAATTTCCTGTTCAACCAGAAGCACTTTTCATTCCATCACTATGAACAATCTTTTATGTCAAATCATGCGTTAGACATTGCCTTCACCACCCATTGACCAGCCGCCGTCAACCTTTCGGTAAAAAACCCATTCGATGTCCTGCCTCTTTGATGCCCTGCTCGGTACAACCAGGTGATATGGTAATAACAACAGCAAACGTGAGCCGGCTGAACAAAATCTAGCGTCCTGTAAATGATTATACACTGACCACTTCCGCACTGCTTGCGTATTTCTCTGATCTTTTGAAACGCATGGAAACTCAACGTTCTGCGTCAGCCGGTTGTTTTCCGAGCTCAGTAGCTTCCAAAACCTAATGACTAAGTGAAAGTTTCAAGGATGCTTAGTCTTCAGTGTTGTGAATCTTCTGATTCCTTCCTAAATTAACCAGTCACAGTTTCTAGCCTGCAGCATTACACATCAGGTGGGCTGCCGCATAAGTCTCATAAATACATCGGTAGAATGTGTCCGCTTCTTGTTTGGTTCAATAAGGAAAACAATGCCGTAGAATTTCTTAGAAAAAGAGAATCAATCGAATTATCCACCTCAAGTAAAAGCATACATATTGTTGCCTAGAAGGCCTAACTGAGAGGGGAGGTCCGTAGGCAGACATCCAGCAATCTTGCACCAGCAACACCTTCAGATGTAGCGCCACCTAACCCCCAACTACAAACCTCCCCCGTTACCACATTTGCACCATTTTCGTCGACCAGTGCACAAAAGCCTGATGTAGACCTTCATCTGTCCCGTCCGCCACCAAGGCCTGAAAGTTCTCCAAGGGACTCCAAGTTGCAACCCAATCTTCAGTATTATCTATTCATAGTCGAGTTACTCATTTCGCCCCACAGTCAGCAACGAATCACGTCTTGGTCCGTCTGCTAAGCAAGCCATCAAATGGCCGGGTTCCCACTCGACACTCCGCATCAATCAGCCAGCAGCAACAATTTCTCCAGGGACTTCGATTGCAATCCTATGTCCCATTCCTTTTGCTTCCCGTGGCCATGATAACCTTAACATCGATGTCACCACGCCCCCACTTTAAGTCAAAACTGACCCAAGATCTGTCTTGTAAGAGCTAAAAATTTACTTTCTAACCACATTTTCCGTCACTGGGAAACCCACTGGATAGTGTGGCTCCCCCCAGTCTTTAGCCGGCCTGCGCATCTAATCCAGCCTTTGAAGATTCACTTAGTCAACCGCAATATGGTACAGCCAGTTGCTCAGACGCCACCATCACCATGTCTACCGAGGCAGTGCTACATCGGAAATTTGCCCCCAGACGTATTACCATCACCTCTAGCACCACCATAAGCGAATCGCTCCGCAAAAGCCCGTAACATAGATGCCGCCGGTATGCCAGCATATGACCTACCGCTAGTTCCTTCTTGTTTTATCATACACTTCACATGTCCCCTCCAAAATTCACCCCCAATCGCTCTTTCACCACAAATGTCGCTGCATTCTGTCTTGATCAGACAGCAAACTATTTCGACTGGCCTTACCTATCGAGGCTTCATTCAGTTTCAGCCCTTTTTTCCGTACCATCCTCTCACATATAATTCATGGGGTCCTGTGAGATTCATGAAGTCCCAACCAATTCTATTCCCAAGTTTATATCCGTCTTGTCTCCACCTCTGCCACCGCACAGTTCTTAAAATCTATAGCCACGCCACCCTTCAAACGAGGTTCGCACCGCGGATACGGCCATCCATAGTTTGTCTAATAAACTTTGCTCTTTGACACGCAAACCCAATGCACCGGATTTTATAGTGCGTTTTGCTAACTCAGATATTATCCAGTTAACCGCAACATGGCCTGCGGATCACATACTTAATAACTGCATTAGTATCCGTAAAGGAGTTCAGGAAGCGCCGTTCAGTCAATCAAAGTCCACAATACAACAAACGTTATTTTTCCTGTACAAACCATATTTACCGAAATTCCGGTTGCTTGTTTTATTTCTCTAAATCTTTGTCGCAAACCGGACCCTCACCGTTGTCTCGAGCGTGGGTTGTTCGGCTGAACATTTTTGTGGCTGTGTTCAATAAACCTATCTTCCGTTTCTAACTCTTTGCTGCAATTTAGCTGCAGTTGTTTATTCCTTGTTCAATGTGAAGCCTGAGAGCCCGGAAAGAAACAATACTGAGAACTGGTTATTGAAAAATTGCTTAATTTGTTGTTTACAGTATGGTAGCTAATCTGAATCGGTTTGCTTTGAATTGTATCGAAAATGGTTGATACGCGTCGTTCAAACATTCCATTGGATGGACTTTGCAGTATCTTCGGATAACGAACCTTCTCTGGTGCGAGAAATTCTCGATGGGATGGTGGGTGCCTAGTATATTTTCGGCACTCCAACCATATGTGTGCTACTCCCCATCCTAACCTTCAATTCATGTACTCCGTATGACTGTCTTTAGGTTAGAATAACACTGGCTGTCTATCAGGCAACATTATTCTTGACCTATTTTTCACGGTTTGCGCCAATAAAGCTATAACCAGGTTAAGACACCACTTCCCTGTAAGCTACCATAAAATGAAGCCTTGCCCATTGCTTTGTTCTTGCTGCCGCTCTACGTAATTCCGAATTACAAAATGAAGTCCATTCCCTTCTTTTATTCGTTCTTCGAACCGAAATACCTTCCCCTAACCTTCGACTTGCAACTTTTCCCACGATTCCCTACGTACCATTCTTCCTGAGAATTCGTCTAGACTCGCCTCAACCACTGCTCGCAAATACCAAATGCCAACTAGAACATCAAGGAAAGAACTTATGATCATAGCACGGCAGTTTGGCTATTTGAGATCCAGGGACACTCCTATTTTTCTTCTCCTGAATTAGCTATCCGGGAAGTTCAGCAGCTCCAATCAACGATAACTTTTCCCGTAGGATAAAAGCTGGAAGTTTGCCATTATTGCTGAACTCAAGGCCAGGACACTAATTGTTCGCCAGCCCCAAATTAATAATGTGAAACTCTAAATTCGCAAACTCAAATGAACCTTTATAGAAAACTTTCAGTGCTTACTTTGCCTCTTTTCTCCTACTCCATGAAGTTATCTTCACTCCTTTCCTGTTTCCTATAACTGATATCGAGCCGCCTGTCGTCCCTTTTGAAGCTAGACCTGCCCATAAGATAGCCTTCTTGAATAAGCGACTGTCTCTACCTGGTCCTGGTGGGCTTCCCCCAACTTTACTTCCTATTACAGAACCTGACGTCCCTCTTTACTTGCCCAAAAAATCACCCTTATTTTGAGAAAAGGCGACCGCATCACCCTGTTAAACACAGCTCCATTAGCCATCAATTTGTTATGCGAAAAGTGATGAAACTACGCGTTGAACGGCAAGTCTCCAATAGCCTGAAAAACTACGGTCTAATAAACTTCTCCAAAAGCGGCTTCATCAAAGCCAGATCATGTTTCTCCTGTCAGTCTGAATTTCTCAGCATTTTTGCCATGGCAGTGAACAAAAGGAAAACCATCCTTATCTTCTCTTCGACCAAAACATCTGACAGAGCCCCGCGCAACTACATACTGAATAAAATTCGCTCTGTTGGCATTTCTGACCCCCTCCCTCCCTGGCTATTTTCGCCTGCCATCCCGCTCACTAGTGGCACCGGTTGATGATCTGTCATCATTCAAACTAATAACAAGCTGCGTGTCCCAGGGAAGTGTCTTAGGCTCTCCACTCTTCCTCATGCACGTAAACGGTCTTTGCTGCAGTTCACCAGCGCGTTCCTTTCCGACTTGCTGAAGATTTTGAAATAGTGCATACACTTGACCCATTTAGTCTTGCAGTTTCATTAGCTGCTGTCTCCTAAAATTTGACGTCCTACAACCAGTGATGCCATAGGCGGCACATGCAGTTTTCGGCGTCTGAAGCTACGCTACCCTTCCATGGTATACCGAAGCCCAGGAACCATCTTGATTATTAGCTGACCCATTCCCACTTCTTTTTGGCGACTGAAGTCAGACTACACTAATCTTCTAATTTCGTCTTCTCTGAAAAGGCATCCCGTAAAAATTACCGGGGCGAGACAACTCACTGATCTTGTCTTCCGTAGCCGTAAGCTGAAGAACAGCCACCTCAGAGTACGCAGTTCCAACCCTGGACCACTTCTCCGATATTGCCCTTTAATTGACTCCAACACGAAAAAGACCTTCATTGCTATGAAGAAAGTCCACAGCTCCTTCAAGCACCAGTGGCTTGGATTAAACTCACTGATAACCCATCATAAACAGTGTGAGCCGCTCTTATTTGAGCCAATTTGCCTGCTTCGCCCCAGGTTTAATGTCATTTTGTTATATGGATTCGTTCATAGGAAGTTTTAATCCACCAGTCGGCCATACTTTGTTGACCACAATGTATACGAGCCGCCAAATCATATCTCCTCTGTACCGGCACCGTCATCGTGATTAGCCTTTAAACCCGCTTTCTTACTTATTTGTCATAGACGAGCCTGGAACAAACACAAAACAGATGTGCTTAGTTTGCCTAATCTTTCTACTTTGAGGCTGTCTTAGTTGAGTCAGTACCTGCCCCCGCGTAGAGTCTATAGTCGCTGGTCCTCAGTTCCTGGCACTGTAACTTTACCACTCAGCAGCGTGTAAAGGAGAGAATCTCAAGCGCTGGAGCAGGATGTTATACTTGTCTGAAGAAAGCAAGTGCTAGCTGACCGTGTGCACAGGCGAGGCCAACGGGGCCACCAAATCTGGTTTTCGTTCAGGTAACGAAACTCGTTAGAGTTTGCAGATACTTCCCAATTTGTCGGCACCACATTCCTTTACACGACAGCTGAAAGCATGTCCCAACTTTCCTAATGCGATGAATCAGAACATTGAACGCACCTGGTATATTTGGGTGTTGTTATCGATAAAGTTTCCACTCAGCTATCTTAGGCAGTAATAAAAAATTACGGCTTATTTAGACTTTCCAGGAACTCAGAGAAATTCAGAAAACTTCATAGGCGGTAAATGCTAACCTAGCCTTAGTTTGCCTTTATTGTCCTGCTTCATGCACAGCGTCTTCTTGATATTTCAAAGTATCACGTGGCAAAAAGTCTTCCAGTAATACCCCATCCTGTCATATTTCGGTTACTAAAGTAAAAGCCCTTTCAAACTCCGCAGCCTTGAAGCAATGCAAGGTTAATCTCTGTGACTTTGAAGGCTTGGCGACGGGAAGAACGGCTGCCTTAGACCAGAGCTTGTCAGATACAAGGTCCCAGCATCTAAGATCGCAGGAAGTTGCAACTAAACTTGCCCCCACAGTGCGTTACTGAAAGCATTGAACAGTCTACCTTACAAAACCTGAAAATAGTTGGCCGCTTTATTGTCTCTGTTGCATCCAAAGCTCTCACAAGAGCGAGAAATTCCCGTAATGCAGTCGTGTTCAATTTCCCAGAGAGAATGCCCCGCGAGCACGTCAACCATACGTTGTTGAATGCTTGTGGCGTGCCCCACTTTCCTTGTAACATATCAAGTCTACGTAAGTGCATTCAGCGCTTTAACTGTCAAACCCTTATGCAGTTTGTAGATGACTTATCCGCCAAGGAGTTCACTAAAATGTGCGTGAGACTACAGCTCCTAATTCCCCCTATAAGAACCTGAAAGTATCCCAGGAAAAAAATTAAGGAGAAATTACTAGGTCACCCGTTTTTCCCTACAAGCATGACGCCCGATGAGCTTGAGCTCTCGACACAGACCGCTGATCACTCCACCGCTTCTTCTCGTGTCCCCACCCACACGCGCCTTCCGCTTCTTTTCACCTACCCGCTGCCTTCTCATCTGCCCCCGCCCCCGACCCTTTGAAATGTGATCCCATTACTGTTGATCTGGACATGTCAGTTTCTCCTCTCTAACTGCCACCCAGTACAAGACGCCAACTGTTGCCTAGCTCTCCCGCTTCTTCACCTGTTTTGCACACGCCTAACTCCAATTCACTCTCTTTTCCCTCCGATGGTAAACTACTAGCAGTCCAAAGAACTAAGCCTACCAATCTTCCCACCCTTCTCACGAACCCCTACTTCGTCCAGCTGTCTCCTCCCAAATCAACTTGCCTTGGCTCATCGACCTTGAAAAGTATCCCTTGTTCCTAGCTGTTGGTGTTCCCCACAAATTCACCGCATTCGCTGCCTGCCAGTGCTAGAATACGGCCTTCACACTCAGTCCCCTCTGCCTCACGTCGTGCCCCCTGTCTGACAACTTTCCCTAATGCTCCCGATACTGAATGTGCCATATTTGATGTTCTACCCGACTTCCTCTACCCCTCTCATAACGTGCGGCCTAACCAAACCTCCTACACCCCTATTCCCCAAACATCTTCAGCCCTGCCCTCCGCAATCTCCCCCCCCCCCCTCAGTCAAAACTCAGTTCCTACCGGCCGGTATTTCCCAACTGCCCCTAATCACCCCTGCCTGCTATTAACCCGGTAAATTCCACAGATTTTTCCTTTGCTCCAACATTTTCTCCTTCGATGATGCCCAGTTGTTCCGCCTTTCAGCAGTCTTTCTCACTGAACCGTTCACTTCAAATGTGCTGAAAGCCACCCAATCTGAACCTACACCAGCCCCATTATTCATACATTCCCCCTTGACTTCGATCTTTACTCCTTCCAATCGCCATCGCTTGTTTTTCCCGACTTACTCTGCCCTCCCCCGACGTGCCTGTACCACCTCCCACAAGTGGCCTATCTCCAGCCCTATTCATCTCCCGTTCTATTCTTGGTAAACCCCTGCACCCAAAACCTTGTCCACATATATAACTAAGACATCATCTTGGAAAAGGAATCCTGGCTGTCTGAGAACACTCCCAGTGATCAAATATCTCTGGCGGGATACGATCTTCTAGGAACTAACAGGCTGAACCGGCTTGGAGGTGGGTGCCTAACCTGCTTCAAGGAAGTCTACACCACAACCCGTCCCCTATGTACTACGCTTGATTCTGCTCTGGATTCTCTCTGGTTCACCAGTAGCCTCCAAGGCACTGTTCTTCACATTGGCTGCGTGCGTAGCCAGCCACTTCTTATTGGATCATTCGAATACCCCTCCTCCCTTCCTTCCAGAACCAAGATCATTGCCAGTGACTTTACTCTCCCTCATATTTGTTGGTCTACCCTCTTGGCTCCCCCAACCTTATGGACCTAATCACTAGTATTTATCTTGGTGTCTGAAAGCAACACGGTTCCGAACCTACCAGAGATAGGAATATACTGGGTCTAACTTTCACTCACAACATGCCTGTCGTCGACGTGTCAGTACCACAAAATTTCCCCGGCAGTGACTATAAAATGGCAATCTGTGATCTGCCCCTTAGTGGCCCTCCTAGTCCCGCATTCCCCTCCAACGAAACATTCCTATACAAAAAATTGAACCTCGTTAGTCACTCGTATTTGCCAAAAGGCTGGGGTGATTATTTTCTCACCCATTACCCTCAGATTGCTGCGGATATTCTCTACTCCTTTACCGACTGCCTGAACAAACTGTCCATTACTTCTCAGGTTGTATCTAAGACGGTCTCTTGTCCCGTAACTCCACAGGATGTATCACAATCTTCTCAAGAAACTAAACAATTCCGAGGACTTTTCAATTTTATTAGTTTAAACCGCCTCTCCACCCTTAATCAGCGCCAAGATAATACGCTACTTCGTGGCCAAGAAGCTAAGGCATTGGGTCATCCGAATAAATCGCAACTTCTTTCTGTGTTGCGTAAATCTAGAAACTCTGATATCGAGGCTGACGTCCAACTCCTGATTCCCGATAATAACCCATCTATCACCTCCCCACCCCCCATAGCCGAAGTCTTCAATGCCTTCTTTGCCTCAGCCATGGCCCCAGCTACTGTCACCTCCCCGCCTCGATCTTTACCCTTCACTGACTCTGTGCCTGCCATACCCTTTGGTGCCAGGGTTATTAATAAGCTATCATCCCACAGCGAACCCTTTCCTCAATTAAGCCCCGATGGCCTAACGCCGGCTTCTCTTTTCAATAGCAGATTGGACCTCCCCTTTAACTGCTTAACCTCTTCACTCTTCCTATTAATGGTGGCACCATACCTGCTAACAGGAGGCGCTCGGTAATCTTTCTCACCCATAAGAGGGGACCTTCACGTGATGCATCCAATTATTGCCCGATGAACAGTACCTCCATTTTATCCAGAACAATGGAAAGGGTTGTCAAAGATCATTTCATGAACTACTTATCTAGCCTCAACTTTATTAACGGCAAACAACTTGGATTCCTCCATTCACGGTACTGCACTACCTTTCGGTGTGATTTTCTAAGTCTTGTCACTGACTCAGCTGAAGGTGCGAAATCTTTTTTTGTTCTTTATCTGAACATATCTGAGGCTCTTGGTCTCGTACCTCACCCCCACTTTTTAACTAAGCTACAACCATTTGGCATGATCAATCCACTACTGCCTTGGTTCTCATCTTACTTGTCTCATCGTTCACAGGCCGTTTCGATTATCGGGCGCACCTCCACCCCCAGGCCTGTTACTAGTGGCGTTATTCAGGGCAGCCTTTTAGGCCCCCTTCTTTTCCCCCTATACATAAATGACATGTTTCCGACAAAACTTGATGGCACGTCGTTCTTGTTTGTGGACGACATTAAGATAGTTCATACATTTTCGCCCGGCAACCTAAGTGCTATCATCCCTAAAGTCCCTGGCTGACTTAGCCGCTCTTGATGAATGGTGCTCAACCTGGGCGATGAACTCCCCCGCAGACAAGTGCATTTTTCTCACAAGTGCCAGGTTCATCCCTGTTCCTTAATTATGGGGGGTTCACTCATCGTCAGCCAGCTCTGAGCAAGATACTTGGGTCTGAGTTATTCTTGCTCTTTTAACTTCCCCCAACATGTTGTCTCCCAAACGTCGAAGGCCAAAAGGTGTCTTGGTCTTCTGTTCAGACTCTTTCAGCTCAAAAGGAGCATTCCTTAGATGTACAAAGTACATGCCAGGACCCCTATTGAATATCGCCCCTTATTCTTCTGTAGTACGCGAAAATCCGACAGGATTATTATTTTGTGTACTCAAAGAAGATTCACAAAGCAGCTTATTGATTGGTCATCAAATTTAAACCAGAGCGAACGATGTTTACATCTCAAGATCGAGCCACTATGGTTTAGTCGCGTCAAGCCGAACCTGGTATTTCTGTGTAACATATTGACCAAGCAATCGTATCCCTCCAACCAGTTATGCTTCTCCCCGGATACTCAATATTCATTCCGTAATAGGCAATATACCATTACCACACCCTTTGCGGGGACTGTTCTACGCCCTGAGTTCTTTCTATTCAAGTACTACAGAATCTGTAGGGAACTCCCTTCGCACATCACATATTCTCAGTCAAAGTTTGCTTTCGTGCATAATATAGGTGAATTCCTTTCTGTCCCAACTTATATGCGCTCACTCAGTGTTTACGTGACTGAAAGTCAGGCTTAAGAAAACGGCCTCGACTTTTAAGCTACTACTCTGCCTTCTTGAATCACTTTGCCTTCCAAGATCATTTGACATTCTCCTTCCCAATGCTGACTGTTTTTGAACTACAAATGCTCCGTTTGACTGTCTCTCCTTAGACTTCACCATCGACCTAATAAAGACATGACTTCGTCCACCAGTTGATTTCCACGCCACATTATCGAATCCTACCCATTTCACTTTAAAACCCTTCCTTCCAGATGTGAACACATTTTTAGGAAGGCCACCGTAATAATTCTCACTCACTGTCAATATGCCTCACCTGCTCCAAGATTTATTTCCGTTACTTCGTTACATCACTTCTGCGGCCCTGAAACCAGCCTCAACGGAGCTACTGGAACTGCATCAGTAACTACACATCGGTCCACTACGTGAACAAGTACATTACTGTCCCGGAATTATTGGCACAAATATGGTAAGTAGCTGAAGGCTGCTCGATATCACTTTGCTCACGTTGCCTCTTTTTCATACCGGGTCCCACCACCAATACTTCCAGCACTCTCTCAATGATCTTGGATTGAAAAATTCAGTCTCGTTTCTCCCAATTGACGTGGCTCAATAACTGAAATCAATATCCAGTTATGACGTCACCCATTCAGCTCCCACCCTATCCCCAGATTAGTTCCTTCCATCATTTCGTGCAGAACTTATTTTGCCCTTCTACTGACTGACTATTCTAGGTCGAATCTTAACCTCGTTACTGAGTCTTGTGGCTCTCCTTTATGCACTGCGTTTTTCATTCTTGCTTTTCTTGGCCTGATTTTCTTAGGGACCCTCTCCATCGAGGCGCCCTTGTCTCACTCTTGTTCCTCTTTCCGTTAACCGTTGATCATCAGCCGGGTCCTACTCAGGCCGCGAGTCTCCATCTCATTTCCCTTTCCAGTGGTCCTCAGTGCCAATCATCCACTCAAGGCACTTTGGTGATTATTATCCTAGCTGGTGCACCTGGATAATGGTGCTACACTGCCACCCGTCGATCGCTGTTTCCGTTGGCTGTGTTGCCCAAGTTCCCGTAATATGACTGATTGATCCAAGATCATATACCCTGATCGTGGTTGCCGTGCCCTCAGTACAACCACCAATGGTCACTCACGCCAATCCCAACAATGCAGGGCTCGGTCAGATCCTCCGCTTCGGCCGGTGCTTATAGGGTGTGCAGGCCATCTGCGACGATAGGCGAGCGTAATTTGGCCGGCGGATCACATACCCTGTGATTGCTCCACGAATTGTTCTTCACATTGGCTGTCCAGTGCACGGTCAGCCCCACACACTAGCACCGGTTGTGGATTATACTCTCTAACTCTATCCGCCCTACAGCACCCATTCCTGTTGGTCGCAGATCGCATGCTTCCACCATTCCTCTTCCACCACGGTTCGCTAATCTATCATTCCTGTCATCGCTCTCATCACTCCCCTTTTGTATCGTTCTACCTCCGTATGCACACCTACCCGTTCTGCCCTTGTTCTTTTCGTTTCCTACCATGACGAGCCTCAGAGTAGGATGTCACTCTCGCCCTATCCATTTTACTTGGCCGAAGTCCGCAATATTTCCTATTCCATCCTTTACGCCATTGGCGGCCCCTGCGCTCTATTCTCTTGGCACCTCCTTATACTCATAAAGCTCAATGATCGCATGCCTCACGAGCTGTAAGTCAATGCTCGCAAAATGAGAAACGCGTAGCCAATTCAGACAAATCCCAAAATCAGAAGAAGATTGATTCGTAGTTTCTACTAGACTAGATCTAAATCTACAAACGGCACAAATATATATAAATCTCAAGTATGTTGCCAAGTAGACTCATCAGTAAAACCCAAGGGTTGAAAACCCTGTGGTTCAAGCACAACCGTCAGAAACGGTTCGAGACCAAATTCAAATGTCTCAAGCGAATACACAAAAGTGCAAAAGTGCCGTGTATGGACGAGCTTTTCAAGGTAATGGAAAATGTAGTCAAGTTCGCAAAGCAGGTAGAACATTTGGAACGATTTTTGGAGTTTGTTTTTTGTACTAGCTACCTTTTTGTCATAAACGTTTTATCCATCCATGTTATACCTCTCTTTACTGCGCACCAGACCCACACGTATCCATGGCCATCACCGTACAAGAGCCCGCTGTTCCAACCTTAGTATCTTTTACAACCAAATTGATTATCTTCTCTCCACCGCCATGTTTTCCCCCTCTAACTCGGCCATTCTTCCATAGATCTTTCTCTTAGGCAGTGTCCTATCTAAAAACCTCTCGCTCCATCCATTTTTGCAGTCGCCTCAGGCACGCGGTTTCCAAGTTCCATTCTCCCAACTCCAAAGCAAATATATTTCTGGTGCTTTGGTTCCCTCACTGGTTTACCTGTTTGGGTACTTCTCCTCTTTTTGCTTCACAATCTTCGTCTTTAATTATCGGCAGTAAAACGACGTGCATGGCCATCTTTTACCTAATTCTCCTCGGTCAGTACTCTCGTCTGTTTCGTTTATTGCTCACCGCGGGCATCTTCATTGTTTATTTCAGTCCACTCCGCTTTCACTCTTTCCGTCTAATGTAAAGTCATTGCTACGTCGTTACTTTCGCGTACAGTTCCAAACCATATGGGTTGCTGTTGCTTGATTTTCCTTATCCTTCATCTCCCCATTTCTCTTCTACATTGTTCGTTGTTAAGACTGCACAAAAGTTCGTCTCACCTCCGAGCTACCGTTCTTCACTGGTTTTTACACTACTGCAGCCACTCTGTTTTTCCATTCGTTCTGAGTTCTCCAGTCATTTTCACGGCCATCTTCTTGCTGCATAAATTACCCCCACTTATTTACGCTCACCCATTTTCGACCGTCACCACAAGTCACGTCCGCATGACTCATACTGTTAGTGTCACTCTTACCTGTTCTCTTTATCCTTTCCTCCATATTCCCTCAATTATATACTCATTTTCACCGCGGTAGCTTTCGAGCTTCCAAAGTCGTTTCTCTCTCTATTGATCCTCCGTGTTCAACTGTCATAGACAAATTCACCAGGATTTATCCAAGTTGATTCTGTGCCACTTGACCTAGCCTTAACTGTCTGTTTGAAGGACTGCTACTTCCGTGTTTTATCAATTCACTGTTCTTTGCTCCAGCTCTTTATATATGAATATGTATAGATATACACACACATATATATATATGGATATGTTTCTTCTGCTTCCTCCACTTCCTTGCCGGACGGTTTTCTTGCCGCCATCCCGCCGCCCTTTATGATATCCATCCATTTTTTCTGTATATTTGTGCCTCACATTTGCTGTATCTCGATCTTTCCAAACCATTGTTGCCATCCGACCTACTCTTCACGTACTACATTACTCGCCCCTAATTTCAAATTAACACTATCTTTTCCTGCATTGTAGCACACCTCACGGATATCTAACCCCCTGCCATTCAACCTATTTATTTTATCCTTTTTTTCTTTCGCCTTCATCGTTTCTCGTTACCACAGTTTCTCACCGATTTTCAGTTCTGCTCAAGTAAAACTTCAAGGCTCCAAACTCCTCCATTTGGTTCAGCCGGTTCCTCCATTTGACCTGGACTTTCAAACTCACTAGGCGTATATTTGAATCCATTCCTGGGTTCACCTAGACTCCTCCCGTTTTTCCTTGGTTGGCCTTTATTTATCTTCCTTTCATCTCCTTTCTTAGCCTACCTACTATACTCTTGTCATGTATATTCCTAAAATTGTCACGAAATTTCGTCTGTCAGTTTAGTGGCTTGTAAAATTCCACCACCTGTGGGGCGCGCTTAGGGTATCTCCGATAAAACTGTTTTAACTTTCGTTATCATTTTCTTCACTTTTGGCGTAAACCCACTTGCCAGTTAAATGAAGAAAATTTGCGGTTTCAAACGAAACGACTTGCCTACAGCTCTGAAGGGCATCACGGTTGACACATAGTACTTATCGTCCCAGCTTGATCACAATGAAATGGAAGTTTTAGAGATAAACTGAGGCATTTTCCTCAGTACAATGAAGACCGAAGATATTTCGCTTCCACGAGCACTGACAGTAAGATACTTTGGATAACGACACTCTTACACACCTGATTCCTTCCTACATACGTCCTGCAACGTTCAGATAAGCGTAAAGAAATCCAGAAGGCACCAAATGTCCAAATGGGGTTGTTAATACTGTCCTTTATAAAGAATCGCGAGAATTACGCACAAAACGGTCCAAACTTTAATAACAACCGGTTTGTGACATACTGTCGGTTAGGAGCAAGTAAAGTCATTTTTGCTTGAGATCCAAGCACTCCTGTCAGCTAAGTGTCTGTGGACAATGTGGGTCAAATATCACGCGGCTGAACTAGTGAACTCCCAAGTCAGCTCCAGTGTGATGGCAGTTTCCGATGTGTGGTGCAACGAGCCAGCCGATGTAGAGCAAGACGATGATAGCAAAAGCTGATACTGGTTGAGCTTTGAGGGTCAAAATAGAATCCGTCTGTAACCTAAAGTTCAGTTATTTGGTAAAATTCACCGCCAGCCAAATCCATCGCGGACATTCCCCGTCAACACCTCCAAATCAGAAAAGCCTTGACCCCTGTGCTTTCCCACGACTCATCACTCTCGGGCTTTCCTTGAAGCATCAGGAATTAAGATGACACACCTGTGGTTACCCCAGCATTAGAGGCAGTTGTTATTGTCTCATTCCAGCAAAAATGGTTCACTTACTCCTCCCACAAGCATCAAAATACCAGCGTGGGGCAGCGCATATTCAACTCTGGCCTTTCAGTAAGCGCACTTCACATGCCCCCACTACTCGTTTAGTCCTTAGTTCGAAATAATACGAGAATTACGAGACCGTCAGATAAGATTTTGAATACTGTGGCGAAGAACAAGGGTGTAAATTCATTACTGGACAGGCTGTGAGCGACTTCCATATGTTCTTACTTTGTTCGGGTATATTAGAAAATCCGTTTCTAAACTTCCCGTGTAAATTGTGTTTGTGAAACTGGGAAGATACCGGAGCACTCGGAGCCTACCTCTTGGAATGGTACCATACAGGGCCAACTTCCGTCAATTTCAAGCATGTCATTTGTTGGGCGAAATAGGCAGGAGTTCCTCTTCGGCCACTCATACAGGAACCGAGAACCCTTCCGTCGGCAATATTACAGTGGACGATCCAGTACCTTTTTCAAATGGCAGCATGGACTTGTAAATGCCCATCACATGGGTGGGGGTCCAACTACCGTTTCGGTGAACAAGTGTATTTTGGGTACCACAGGAGGGTGCTCCAGCCTTGCATAATTGTAGTATTCAAACCCCCTAGCGGCGCTTATACTCCCATCTATTAGAGACGGATCTCGTTATGGCCACCGCCTGTATAGTAGAAGAAATGTTTCTGGGCCTAGGGTAAAGACCAAGTCAAGAATTTTATTCTTATTGGTGGGCTGTTGAAAATTTGACCCGTCGGCCCATGCGACCCTGCAAGGGGAAATGCAACAATTCGTAGCCGGCTGCAAAGGAAAAATGGCTTAAGCCCGGAGATTATGCTTCCAAGCTCCATCATTTGAACTCCGTCAGGCAAGTCAGTGAAATGACTGAATTTGTCTATGATGAGCTTTAATTTTGAAAAGTAATTGCTTAGGGGTCTTTATGCAAAATTTAGAACTGTAGCAATAGGGGACAAGGGGGTCGTAAGCCATATAATCTTCAGCATTTCCTAGGACTGATTTTCCCGGTAGGCCAGCAGAAGCACCGAATGAGACATTTTTCTGGCAACCTTCAACTAGGCGACGTGTTCGGTGAGTACTAAAGTTTTGGTAACCGGTCAGAGGGCACACTGTGGTAAGCCCAGATCTGGTGACGAGAAGCATACAGGGGTTGTGGACCACACTGAGTCTTTTCTCCGTAGGTAGACTGTTTAAGACTGACCGGTAGTTGAGAAAAGCAAAAGGGTTCATCACCCATGTTGCGAACGCCAAGTCCCGGTGAGGTCAGTAGGCGAACTTCGAGAATGACTGGTAGTGGTTTTTAGGGCCGTCGCTATACGGATGCTGCATATTAGCCCTAGGTGACACCTTGGGGGTAAGCCGTAAACGTACTGAGAGAGATTTTAATGGGGATAACAGATAGTAAATATGGAGGCAAAAATAATCCTAGCGTATGTGGACTGCGAGAGCTGGGGGGCCTAAAGCAGCAGATCCTGGTGTAAACTTGGTGGGAATGAATTATTTGTAGCTGCGACTAGCAGAGCCCATTGTTGGGGTGGGTCAACCAAGGAAAACTAACTTGGCAGAGCTATATTGGGTGGAGTGAGATGACGTAACGGCACTCCAAGTTGCTGGTTGCAACAGAGACTTTGATAGCTTTTATAGCAAGCACTTACTCTGGGGGTTGTTTAAGGTGACCGCTGATTCAGAATCGTAATGTGGTGTGGCCCTCTGACCAGCAGACGCAAATGGAACCTTGTCAAAGGGAGGCCCGGAGCTTGCTGGACGATGGAGCTTGATATTACAAGCTAACCTTGTAGTCTGGCCGAGGTGCCATGAAGACACAAACGAGTGCAATTGCTGGATTCTTGCTGACCTGCTGTTGTGTCCCGCCCGCCATTGAGCGTGACTGGTTCGAGGTCCTATTGAGGTGAGTGTTCAGATTTTTGGGTGGGATTCGGATAGGACTGCTGGAGGGGATTATAAGATTAGCCAGTTTTGAGAGGCTACCGAGAGGACTAAAAGTCTGTGGGTTGATGAGCCACTTGTAAATGCGGTAAAGTGTGACTTTCATCGACGAGCTAAGCCAGCTGGGCCGTGGGACGCCTTTGGTTGGAGCGGAGCGCCAACGGAGGACACTCTAGTAGCTTTTTTAGGCGTCGGGGAGGTAAGCGGTTATCGTGTATAAGGGGTGGTAGAGTTAACTGTCTCCGGATTTAAGCTGGTCAAAGATGAGGGAATGATGTGTTTTATCCTGGCGGAAGCAGGAACGGGAGGCACATGGCATGGCCACTCACAGAAATAACAGGCTGGAGAGAGGGAGCCGCTCCCTTACGGAATAACTTGCACAGTAAGGGTTATTTAAAAATTTCCGTTGAAGTTTTAATTAGCGGACTATGAGGCGGTGGAAGGAGCGGCTTCCTGGGATCAGGATGCTTGTCACAGCCTACGTATTTTTGACGAAGGGTGCGCCCCTCCTTGGAAGTCACCTTGTCCGTTTTCATTCCAATTTTCTTGGATGGTGGTGAATTTCCAACCGCTGATGACCTTCCTAGTTATCGTCTCGACGGGGAATCGGAACCGCCAAGGGCAGTAATTGGGCTGGGACGCTTTTCTTAGCTGCGTACAAAAGCAGCTGTGACAAGCCAAGTTACAAGCATTTCGTAGTTTGAGCGTGACTGAAGTCGAGAGCAGGCAGTCGGAAAAGTCTAAGACAACAGCATTCCCGGCTTTAGCTACCAACCCATGAATTTCAGCTTCCAAGAAATCAAGCCACAAGCCAATCATTTCTAGGATCTGGAATTTTGCTGGAAAAGTCAGACCAGGTCAGGTTACGGGGCTTGAGGCTCGGGCTAAAGATTCAGTGTAGATATTCGCCCCAGTTCACTTCGGAATATTTGCACCGGGTGGGGACATCCGTGTTTCGGTTTGCTTCGTTAACTTTCCATTAACCTTTCACATCAGCGGAACGGCAATTTCGGAACTCGCCTCGCCTTCGGGAAGGCGGCAGTTTCACGGTCAAGAATCGGTTTGTTAGCCAGGTTTTCTCCCATACGAGAGAGTTATTCAGGCAGCAGCTTTTGGCTTTGGATAGCAGCAAGGAAGGGCTGGATGTTGGAGGGATATAGAGGGACTTAGAAGGGGAACGGAGTATAGAGGTGAAAGCGGAAGGTGGCAAGTATAAGAACAGGCGAAGTTGAAAAGATGAGGATTGCGCTGCATTCGGTTCTGCCCTATGTCTGTTAGATTATCTGCCTTCAGCGAAAAAATATGGCCAGCCAAGTTTCGGAAGGGGTCTAAAGCTGTCCCGCAGGACCGCATCCACCTCCTCTGCCAACTGATCATTCAGTTCACTGGTGATTCGGCAGGCGAAAACTGTTTTAATTGTCTTAGGAGCTTTTAATTCTACCATTTTGCTTTCGTGGCCCCCAAGTCGGAATTCCATTGCTACCGACACAATTGGCTTTATTGGGCAGGATGACCCACTTATCTTCATTGGTTCGCTTCAAAGCCCCATGCGGTTGAAAGGGTAGGTTGAGTTCTGTGAATCTCTCTGGACAGGGAGCGTGCAATAATCAGTTTTCCATCCCACCGAAACTATCCTAGACTTCTCTGACAGCGCTGCCTCTAGTTCAAGTACCGGAGAGCATCCAAGGGCACAACTTTTGAGGTGTGGCCTGACTATTGCTTTGTACGTTGGTAGTAGTACATGAGCATCCTTTGATGCTAGTGCACACCAGATTTGAAGGAGCTCTCGTTTTACTTCGGTGGCCTCTGTTAGAATATTGACCCGTTGGCTAAAAGCAGTTAGGTATCCGAAACCCGAAATAGAAAATGTCCGTGGCTCGCGTTGCTATCCGTGGGACACTTTGATGTTGACAACCTAAATTTCCGTCGGTGTCCCTAAGCAGGTTCTTACACCTCACCACCTTGAGTGAAAATTGCCGTGGGGTGGTCCGAGGGCAAACCGTACACAGATCTTCTTCGAGGCTTGAGATGCAGTTTCCCTTGTCAGTCTTAGACCTTCCGCATGCGAATAAATTAGGTTTTGTATTACTTTGGGTCATTCACTCGGATAATAAATAGGAGGACAGGACAGGAAAGGGCAGTGTTCTAGGACGGGAGTGGGTTCGAACCCAAAGTGAATCCAGGTACTTGCACCGGTAGGATTTGAGAAACTCCACCTGCACCGGTTCCTGTGGAACCACCCTAACCACCTCCATCCTCCTAAACTTGCTGTCCTCCGTCCTGCTCCGTGATTAGGGCATGCCCAGGTTCACTCCAGAGGTTCAGGTGCGGTCCCAAGGGCCAGAGTTTGCGCAGCAGCGGTCGGTGGCTCACACTTCGAAGGCCATTCAGAAGTCAAAGTGGCAGAACTCGGCCCTTCCCCCTCCCCGCCCATCTTGGCCAATGCTTCGTTCAGAAATTAAAGCAAGTTGGGTGAACAAGATCCGTTTTTGACAAGTACACTGTGCACTTGAAACACGAACCTTTATTCAGCCAGGTGACCCGTCTGTCGCTCCGTGATTGGTGATTTCAGTAAGTTCAGACAAGCGGCTAGTAGGCTGACAGAATGGCAATTCTCCACCCCTTCCCTTATCACCTTTGAGTCCAGGAGCGAACCTGGCTGTTAGCCAGCCTCCGGGTAGTCGAAAATCGAACGGCGAACTAGCTCACAGATGGAACATGAATGCTGTTTTGATGTGGGATACGAAGAGCGGGAGCGCCACTTGGGAACCTTCTGGCCCGGCCGTCGTATTCAGATTTTGCCCCTTACCAACATTTTCACTGCCATCAGGGAAGATTATGACTTGCTGCATCACCACCTGTTGAATGTGCAATTCGAAGGCAAAGTTCAGTCCATGGTCATTTCGATGCACAACTTGGAAGCGCCTGAGTCCTGTTACCTAGGGCATGACAGCCGTCTCCATACTTCATACAACCTACAAATACGGGCAGGGCCGTTCCGACTGAACTTGATCGTGGTGGGCTTTTGGGCAGCTCTTTGTCTCTGTAGCCACAGTGACCTAGTACGATATCGGACTTTGCTTTTGGATCGTAACTGCTGTTTCAGCCTTCTTCTCCACCGTAGGTGCGGCCGGTGACCTCTTGTCTGCGACTGGTGTGTTTGCGCCCTATGCCTCCAACCTTGAACCCAAGTGGCCCGCCGGTCAACTACATTGCCTTTGCCTGTCTATTTATCCGATGCTTGGGAGTGCTGAGCCTAGTGACCAGCATCAGGTGTTTCCTGGACTTCCCCATTGTTTTGGCTCCGCTAACAATGCCTTGTACTTCAAGGATCTTAAAGCATCCCCTTAAGCTGCGTAGTGTTTTGTCCTCAGCAGCCAGGTATTTGCAAAAGATCACCCAAAAATAAACTCTACTTATGGGCTCTGAGGTCTGCAGCTCCTCGATATCACTTGCGGACTTCACTTCTCCCTCTCTAGGTAAGTAAAACTCCAAGAACACTGGCCAGAGAGGTCTTTGCTCACGATTCCTATGTTTCTTAAGGACCACTCTGAAACCTCTCTCCGCTGAAGACACGCCGTCCGCACTAGATTTACAGGGTGGTACCGAACGTCATTGTCACTGCTGACGAGCTGCCAGGCTGACTGGTTTAGGCGGCTTTTCACCCCGGAGTAGTGACCGCGGCCCTGTGCAAGTCCGCTTTTTTCATAAGTATGCTTAAATTTACCGTTACGACATTCGTTCTCCCTCAAGCAGCCCCATAGCCCGAGTCTTGTTTCGACACCGTTTGACGGTTCTGCCCCAGTTCAACCGCAGATTTCTCGCAGGAGCTAATGCTGTGAAGTCCGCAAAGATCAGCGATCCAACCAGGAACAAACAACTCCGCAGCTTAAACTGGGCATCAGAGGTATGCACCACGTCTAAAATGCTTGGACAGGGTGTCGAAATGTGATTGAGGCGGGTCCGAAGATAAAAGCCGTGCTCCGCCGGTTTGGGGAATGTGATGTCAGTCCACGCAGAATGAAAATGGGTCACTTCAAATGGGGAGGTGGAAAGTAGATCAAAGGTATTCCAAATTTATGAAGAGAAATAAGCAGATTTACTGTCACGTGTATGGAAAGAAGCAATATCTGAAAACCGGGGGTGATGATTGCTCTGAAGATTGAGGAGTCACACTGGTAGGGAAAATCAGCACGAGACTATCAGGGTGAGGTCAACCAAGTCTGTGAAACTCAAGGTAGTTTATCTCCGGTGAAATCATCTGAATAAATCGCTGAGCCGGAGGTTAGCTCTACAAACAACAAATGGTGCCACCATTGAGGAAGGTGATGAAAATTTGCAAGTGGTTCAAGCAACATTATTAAGATGGTTTTAAGATAGGTGATTCCAAGGGCAATAGAAGGAATACACCACTTGATAGGACGATGGTGATAGAAACAGGTAGCTCGCCGCTAAGGCTCCATGAGTTGATGGTGGAAGACGACCATGTATTTCAGACTTTGTGAGCCTAAATAAATGTGACGATGCCGAGGCTTTACTTTGACGGTGAATGCAACTATTTTACTAGTGAGTACTCGGAGTTACGAGTTTTGAATGACAGGCCCCTAGGAGCAAAGTTTGACGGAGCTTAAGCTATGATGCCGCAAGCTGACAAAGTTGCGTACACCGAATAGGCACTCAAAGAAATCCACGACCTCCAGGGGGTTTGTTGGTTTACTATATAAGACATGGCACAGCGAAAAGTACGTGGTAGATTCAGTCAGGGCGGGAAATAAGGTCGCGTTGGAGGAGAGAGTTACTGGGCTGTACAGTAGCCTCCGTCGGGACATAAAGGAACCCGGCTCAGGTGGTAGTGGCAGATGGATCGTATTCAGACGACTGTCTGGGAGCACTCGCCGGATAGCGAGCGCGATGAGTTTGAACTGCAAGCTTTATATGTGAAGGGGTAAAATCAGCGCAAAGAGGCCGTCTTTAACCAAAGGTTGAGGCTCCAAGAGACTCTCTGGTAGTTGTTGTGCTCGGTTTGAGTTGTCAGGTGCTGTTCCATGTTTCCCTAGCATCATTTACTTATTTACACTCCTGATTTGTTCTATGTGCTATTTCTACGAACAAACTTTTGTTTGTCCGCGTCCAGCGCGCTGCTTTGTCATATCCTTGTTCTGGACCTGCGTGACGCACGTGCTCCTTTCTCGCACGCCGCAATTCGGTTCCCGTTCTCTGAACCCTTGTGATCGCATAGTTGAGGTTTGTACCTGTTTCGTGTCACCGTTCACTTGATAATGTAATATAGTCGAATTTCACGGATAACTGCCTTCTGATTTCAGAATCCTTTGCGAATTTGGCTACGCTTTGCTCGAACGTGCCTAACAATACTCACTCGATCAAGCTAAAACGAGAAAATACGCAAAATGCCAAGAAAAGGATCGAAGCAGTTGGAATCTGGACGGGAAGTAATACGGATAGTCCCCGGAGGGGATTTTGAATGCCTTTGATTCTTTAGTTATTGCTAGATCACATAGTCCTGTCAGCTCTTGCCCGTGTGTTACTGAAGGCAATACGGATTGTAAGGATGTCGATCTATATAGGCTGAGGATATCAGACCTGGAACAACAACTGTTATCGGCTAGGCAACAAGCCCAGGAAGCAGAACAGAAGTGTAGACAGAAAGAGCGTGAGCATAAGACCAACGACTACGACCTTTCTGATAGATCAGGGCACAATAAAATAAAAAACTCAACGCCGGTCGCCGATTATGAAACATCAACGCCGGCAACGATCGATCTTCCAAGAGTAAAACTGACGGTTTTTGACGGGCGATCTGAACACTACTGCAAGTTCGTCAAGCAGTTCGAAACGTCCGTCGAAAATAAGGTAACCAACCCCGGGCAAGGGCTTCTCTACTTGACTCATTACTGTCGAGGCCGAGCAAGAGAAGGTATCGATTGGTAAGCCATGCTGGACCCGGAACAGGGCTAAACACGGCCAAGAGAGATTTTGAGGGACCTGTTCGGCCAGCCATTCGAGGTAGCCCGTAGCCCTACAGGGGGCGTGAGGGCAGAGGCTAAAAGAACCAAGGGCTACATCTATGAAATGGCCGACCCAGTGATCGAAATGCAGAACTGTTCAATAGCCCTCGACCATTCATGTTACAGGGCTGACCTGGGAGAGCATAGTCCGTCACCTCTCTCCCAAACTACAGGGCCGGTAGGCGGAAGAGGTGGAACGTATAAACCGGGACGACCGCGAGGCCATCTTCGAAGACTCTACCGAATACTTGGAGGGGAAAACCAAGATAGCCGCAAATAGATTTGGCCGACTCATCCAGGATGGTAACCGAGTGAAGAAATCTTGCACTAGCCAGGCTCCAACCACTGCATGGGCATAACCGATATATCGGCACTGGACTGACTCACATGCCATTTCACGCGAGGCTATGGCGCATCCAAGTTGCAGGTCCTGTGATGCTGGCCATGAGCTACCAGAATGCCCGAAGTTCATCTACGCCATGAAAGACGAACGTTGAGGAATGGCGAGGACGACAGAAGATTGCTTTATATGCCTCAACACCACGCACCGGGCGGCAGATTGTCGAACAGGGGCCAGATGTGGTCGCGAAATTTGCGCAAGCAAACACCATCTATTGTTTCACCAGGGGAGAGAAACTCCACCGGAGACAAACGCCAAACCCAGTGTGGTTTGTTCAACATAGCTGTCTGCCAGTAAAACAGTACTTTTAGGAGTAGTTGCCATTGGAGTGGTGGCCCCAACTAGGGTGCCCAAAGCTGTGGCTTTCATCGACAGTAGGTCGGGCACTACCCTGATGAAACAGCGGTTTGCCGACGAACATCGGCTCGTTAAAAATACGACGTCGTTAGCAGTCAGCATGGTGGGAGGAACTTAAGTAATGACTGCTGGCCGGTTGAGGTCAAACCTCAACTCCCTAGACATTAACCAGCGAATTGAATCAAAGGAAGCATTCATATTAGCTGATCTCCCCATGCGAGCACCAAGGTCGGCAAACACAATTTTGGCCATGTGGCCACACCTGCAAGATGTAGCCGCAGTAGACTGGGAAGGCGACGAAGTGGACCTCTACATCGTCCGCGACGTGCCAGAGGCACATTAGGTACCTGACCAGAGAGTTGACGACAGCCAAACACTTTATGCCGTACGCACAGCACTGGGATGGATATCATGTGGTCCAGTAGGTGGATGTGGTTCCGTGAGTTATTTATCTGCCGAAACGGACCGCATAGAGTATCACTTGTATGAAAAGGAGTTTCATGACATCGGAGACGAAAGACTATCGCTGCCTCAAGAGGATCATTTCGCTTTACAAACTGTGCGGCAAGACACTAGAGGCCCTAAATAACAGTTCGAGGTTCCCCTCCCATCTGCCGACCCGTGGACTGAGAACAGAAACCATGTTCTCCAAAGACCACTACGACTGAAGGAACTCTTCGTTCGAGACCAGTATCTGTGGGAACGATACGCACAATTAGTGAAGCGAAACAAAGCTCTCGGCTACGTTGAAAAGGTGCCTGCAAACACCGACGGCCGAAAGGGTATCTGGTATCTCACTCACCACCCGGTTAACAACCCCGAGAAACCCGAAAGACCGCGGGTGGTTTTCAGCTGTGCGGCCAAGTTCCAGAGCAAGTTGTTGAACTATCGCCTACTACAAGGGCTTGGAGTATCACACCGCTGATCGCAGTTTTATGCCGTTTCAGAGTGAGTAGAGTGGCCTTGTCCGCCGACATTGGGGAAATGTTTCTCTAGGTGAAAATGCGGATGGAAGAACGAGACGCATTGCTTTTCCCTTGTGGGAGGAGAACGATCGGGACAAAGCAGTTATAAATTATAGGATGACCGTCCACCCCTTCGGGGCCATATCATCACCGTTTCGTGCGAACTGCGCCATTCAAGAATCAGCGAACAGACATGGAGATCCGGTTCACCGGCCGGTGGTAGATGGCGTCAGCAGAAACTTCTGCGTCGACGACTATCTTGGGTCATTCGGTGATATAGAATCAGCCCTAGCGCAGTTCAGAAGTCTAACAAGATCGCCAGAAGACAGCGGCTTCCATCTACTGAAATGGACGTTGAACGCTCCAGAAGTGCTCAAAGTCGTTCTGTACCGCGAGAGTGTCGAAAGGGTTAGAGATTTGGACGGTCTCAAATCCCTGCCGAACGCACTTTGGGAGCATAATGGAACGCGGAAACGGACGGCCTTGTTTTCAAGCTAAAAGCTTCCGAGCTGCCAGTAACCCGTCATGACATATTATCTGCCGTCTCTAGTTTGTTCGATCCGCTCGGTTTCGTTTCCCCCTGGCTGCCACCCAGAAAGATCCTGCTTTAGCGGCTCTGCCGTAAGAAAGCCAATTGAGACCAGCCACTGGACCGGGAAGACCGGTTGGACTGGGGGGAATTTCTGAGCACATTAAAGAAACTAGGGGACAAACGGATTCCACGATGTTTGCCCTCTGGTCATACAACATGGACGGAAGAACTACACGCCACTGGTGATGCATCGGAAGCCGGGCTCGGAGCCGTGGTGTACGGACGATGGTGCACAGGAGATGGACAATGCACTACGAGGATCCTGTTCGCCAAAGCCCGCGTAGCCCCACCTAAGTCGGTTCCGATCGCGCGCCGTGAACTCAGCGCAGCCGTGTTGGCAGTCAGGGCAGCACAACTGGCAAACGGATTTTTCGACTTCTACATTTGGTCGGCAAGTTTTTGGAAGTACTCGACGATGGTGCTGTACTACATCACCAACGTCAGGAGCTGGTTTGGTACTTCCGTTGCCAACCGACTCACGATCATGCACGACCACTGGGCCATGAACCAGTGGAATCATGTCAGATCTGGCGATAATTCAGCTGATCTGTGCTCCCGAGGTGCAACCAACTTCCGGCAACTCAACGCGTGGACGGGAGGACCGAAGTTCCTGCATACGACTAAACGGGACTAGCCCGTGTACGAAATAAAACCCCCTCTGGAATTGGAACTGGAGATAAAAGGCGTAGTGATGACGGCCACATTCGTGGAAACGACATTCTTTTTGTCACTACTGGTCAGAGGGACATGCCGGGGAAAGTCACGTGACGAACGTCATCTGAAAGCGCCTTTGGTTGCTGAGAGGAAGAGCGACTGTAGAACGCGTAATTCGACGTTGCTTTCACTATGGGAGAAGCAATGCCTCAGCCGGCAAACAACACATGGCCTCGCTGCCAAGTTAAAGAGTGACTCCGTGTTAGTGGCCGTTCGGCGACACCTGGCTGGACTAATTCGGGCCCTTGTGGATCAAGTGTGGGAAGAGGTTGGAAAAACGATATGGGTGTATCATGACGTGCATGAAGCCATGCGTGGTACACCTAGAAAATGCACATTCGATGACAAACGACTCTTTCCTATGGGCATTGCAGCGCTTCATTAGCCATAGAGTCGTACCGGCAGATATATATATTCCAGCAATGAGTCGAACTTCGTGGGCGCTCATCGGGAACTGCAGCTTTGGCACAGAAACGAGCAGGGACGAAGTGCAGAATAAAACCATGGCCCATGTCATAGAATGGCACTTCAACCCCCCGCAGGCCAGTCATCGCGGCGGCTTATGAGAACACCTGATGAGGCCCGCCAGGCGAATATTGCTGTCCGTCATTGAATAACAGCATTGAGCACCGTATGACTGAGGTAGAGAGAATTCTGAATACCCGCCCACTGGTTTCAGTAGCCAGAAATGACCCCACCTATCTTGCGCTCACCCCGGAAGACTCAATGACATTAAGATGGAATGAGGCTTTCCAAGGACTGATAAACCTTTGTGGGAGCCACCTCCACGGATGGAAGCAGCCAAATTATCCTGCCAAGGATTTTGGATGCGATGGCTGCGGAAGTACCTGCCGGTTCTGCAAGCTCGACAGAAGTGGCCGATCAAAGCAAGACCAGTCGAGGTTGGATATGTGGTTATGATCACAGACGGACACGGGCATTTGAGCACCTGCCCTTTGGAAGTGGTTATGGAAATCATCGAAAGCTCTGACGAAAGGATACGGACTGTGGAGGTAAAGACCGCCAGCGGAACGCTAATCCGCGACTTAAGCAGTATCAACCTCCTCGAGAGTGAGGACGGAGTAGCCGACAAGACAGAAACCCACTAGACTATTCCCCACTCGTCTTCGAAGTGGTTGAAGGAACTTCTATATGCGGGGGCATTAAGGACATACTGATGTATTGAACTATCAGACACCCTGGCACATACACACCTATGTGGTACGCGTTTGTGCCTCATGACCTCAATCATAACACGCCGCAAGGCTGATTGTTCTCCGTGTATCACTGACATTAAGGGAGATACCTTCCGTAAGTGATGGTTGTTACTGTTTGCCCATAAACTAGGGTGCGATCTCACCCATGGCACCCACAAGCACACACACACATTCACACAGGCGTAGGCGGCAGAGTCACAAAGGCCCTCCCGAGGGCAGCACCTGTGTTTCTCCTTCACGCCCACCATCAATCAGCCGTTGTCATGGACGACGCAGAGTAAACCCGCGCCCGTGTGGCCGCCGGATCAAGCGCTATCATGGGTAGAACGTTGACGACTAGGTATCAGGTACGGGCTCTGACAGCGGAGTCTAGGTGGGTAACAAGAATCAGTACCCTTATTCGAAACCTATGACTCCACTAAGATTCGATAGGATTCTGGTGGGCGGTGTGACGACCGGTCATGGAAAATCCCCCCAAAGAACATTGCAGTTCCATGTTTCCCTAGCATCATTTACTTATTTACACTCCTGATTTGTTCTATGTGCTATTTCTACGAACAAACTTTTGTTTGTCCGCGTCCAGCGCGCTGCTTTGTCATATCCTTGTTCTGGACCTGCGTGACGCACGTGCTCCTTTCTCGCACGCCGCAATTCGGTTCCCGTTCTCTGAACCCTTGTGATCGCATAGTTGAGGTTTGTACCTGTTTCGTGTCACCGTTCACTTGATAATGTAATATAGTCGAATTTCACGGATAACTGCCTTCTGATTTCAGAATCCTTTGCGAATTTGACTACGAGTTGATCAATGGAGTCCTACAGGTGCTCAGCCAGGCCTTCTCACATGCACACCGGCACAGGCTGCGGACCACTGACGTATACTCCACATCCACCAACAAGTACACCTACACAAATATAGAGCTGGCGCTAGTCACGCTCTTTTCCGGGCTGCACTGAACAATCACAGGTTTTCGAACATCCCACAGCCTCGCTTGGTCTGGTCTAACTTTGCGCTTATTTTACGATTTCAATGGCGTTTGACAATGATTCACATACTTACTTATTCACCGGCTTTCATCCGCTTTCGCCGTACTCTTTTTCCAAATACAAGTTCGTCCGCAAAGTCACCTTAAAGTTTTGCTTACCGATTGCTGCGCACAACAGTTGTCACCAGTTAGGGTGTACATGGTGGAATAGAAAGTATAGGGCGGCTACTTATGGAAGCCGTTCCAGCCTAGGTTTGCTTTGACGAGTTAATGCCCAAATACTTAATAAGCCCGAGGCTTTGTAGATATAAAAAATTAAATGCAGTAACACTTAATACTGTAACCTTCTGCAGAGGAGACAGGCTTAGAAAAGGTAGAAAAAGTGTGAATTCGCCGTTCGGGCTTGAATGAGACGGGTACCATAGAGACATGATACTACCCCTGTAACTGCCTATTTCCTTCCGTAGTAATGTCCTGTTACTTGAAAACGTGTTATGAATTTTAGAGTGAAACAGCAGAATGCAAGCCAAGAAGAGGCAGATCTGTAGGTAACTTCTGAAAAAGGCTGGTATTGATTACAGAGGAACCAAATCCATGGACCATTGAATAAACAGGACAACATTCGCCGACAAATAAACGATATTAGGAACATATGTAACAGTTCTCATTCGATGTTTTGCTATTGTGTCAAAGCCTGGTAGGGAGTATAGGGAGGGCTCGAAGGATAGTAAGGCGGGGTTGACAAATCACGTGGAATGCTCGATTAGCTGTTCCCAACATAGGCTCGGCAGAAGAACCCAAGGCAGAAACAACCACTCATCAGCAGACGACCTTTCTGGAGCTTCAAAGTGCAGGACTGGACCAGGTTGTAAGTAAACATTTTTATATTTTCAAAAAGACTTTGTTTCTGCAGCCCGATCACGGCGTAATATATAAAGGAAGTTGCACGCTATGCCAAAGTAAATTGGTTTTTAAAAGGGCAGTCAAGATTCTTTAAAACCTTCGCATAACTCCCGCGCTCACTATATTTGTTTCACAGCCTTGGAATAGATGCCCTTGCAGGCATGAACGTTTAGGCCAGGAGCTTTGGAAATAAACATAAGCAGATAGAGATAAAGGGCCTCTGACGGTCCTAGGGGGTGGGTCTGACAGCCTCCATCTTGTTACTGCAACGTTCGATGTATCGAGGTGTTCATGAAGCTTTCTCGATAATGGCTGTCTATTGGAACAACCTGCGTTCAGTTGCTCGTTAATATTCAAGGCCTGGCTTGTGCGCTTAAGCAGTAGATACTTATGAACGGTGCATTGAAATAAGTACCTACCGCACAATGGGAAATTTACTTATTTATCGCTTTGTTGAACGTCCGAGAGGTTCAGGGCAGTAAACCAGTAAACCAACCCACAGTAAAAGTCTTGAGGAGTCGCACAAGTCCGATGAGTTTAACACAACTCCCGTTGGTTTTGATGAAATTAATTTTGTCTGTCGAAGCCACCGAGCTAAAATATGAGTTAGTGGAGGCGGCAGACAGAGGCGGCAACCAAAATGCAAAAAGTGCATGAAGTCAAGCACACACTTGTTTGGGACTGTCTCAACTTAAAAGGAGTGAAAAACACAGGCTCCCATTGAAGTGAAAATGTAGAAAAAGATTCCTAAACAAACTACTATTTTTGGACAAAACTATCCGGAGAAAACAAAGTATAGCCCTCGTGTTTTATAGGAGATAGTCTTATTCTACGGAACGATATCTTCCGGAAAAGCTTTCTGCAGGGCATATCCTCCCTGTCTCAAAAGCTCTTGTTAGTTGGAAGGCGTTCAGCCTTGGAATGAGAATCCTCTTGCTTCGGCGGCCGAGAGAAGATGGAGAATGAACAAAGGAGAAGCTATCGTTTTAACTGCCTTCAAATGGACTATAAGTCAGAAGGAGATTACTTCTTTCGGGCTTTGAATCGGGCGAATAGAGAGTAAGCAGTGAAAAGCTTACGGGATAGGGTGAATGAGACAGACCCCGCAAAGATTTGCTAGATACCATTTGGGTTTTTCTAATATCTAACTGTCTCGGATAAGAACGGAAAAAGCTATTCATCTACGGTACTCCAAAGTAGCACGCATATATATGCCTAAATCATCCTTGGAGACCGACAGGTAGGACTAACAAACAATATTCCGAACTCGCAAGGCAGACTTCCTGGAGGGTTGGTCTAGAAGAGGGAAGGATAGATAACCATCAAGTTAGGTATACAGAAACATTCATCGGTCAATCTCTAGCACTGTATCTAATCGGTTGGCGCGTAAATCGTGGCCAGTTGCCCTGCCGAGTGGTATCCTCGTGTTTTTGGTCCTTACGCACCGGGCTGATCGGGGCAACGGCAAACTGGACTCTACGTATGATTATCCGCCTTTCTGTCGTAGTTTGAACCACTCCATACTATCCTTTGCGTGCCAGTCATGTTCGGTGTCGTCAGCTACAAAGGCCACGGTAGCTCTGACTCGTTCCAAGGCTCTGGACAATAAGTCGACAAGTCACATATTAAACACCTATTAAAGCACTTGTTATGCACACGTATATATGAAATCCATATAAATGTACATATATATACAAGGACTTACGGAAAACCGTCCGAAGTTACCGTTCATACTTATTTATTTCCCTCATTTTTGTAAGAAAGCAGCTTTCTATATGTCTTAGAATCCAACCCACTCCAGAGTTTACAGCCGAACCTAGCGGCAACCTTCCGCGAGCCAAGACCCGTCATCAGCCTGCGACTTCATTATGGTAAATGCCCCACGGTAGCGAGTCATATATCCTATAGATCTATTATGCCAACTGGCCCTTTGGATTCTTAGTGTTTCCCAGCTGCTTCATCGTTAGCCGTTGAACACAACACTCCCAGTGCACCCCTAAGCCTTTACCAACTCCGAGCGATGACATTTCCTGAGATCCTGCCGGACCAGTAATCAATAACTGGGCTTATTAGTACGAGGGCAGTTAGTCAATAAGAACACTGATTCATAGCATCTATGCCTTGTCAAGTCACTACTAACTGTGTGTCTCGTTTTCAACCTCAAAGCTTCTGTCTGCCATTCTGCCCTGGCCAACCCTCAGCCAGAAAACCTCCAAACTGCACCCCTTCCTTTTGTGATCTAAGAACCACTCGATTATCGTGCAGCTTGGCTGTAATACCTCGTGCAGCCATCACTTCTTCTCTGCCCGTTCCCAACCTCTCCTGTGACGGGTTGTCACGAAAAGCATCTGGTTATCAGGTTTCCCCTAAACAAGGTCCTGATATCGCCGCGTTTGCTCAGCTGTATACTGGAACTTTTTCAGGTGTCGGAGTGATTTTAACCTTTCTGCAAGGGAACCCAATTAAGTAGCGAACGGTTCGGACTCGGTGATGCCTTCCTCCATCCCATGATGAACACAAGACAGAAAACTGCGGCAAGCCCTCACCCAAAAGGCATGAAGCAGATGCGGAAATGCCACTGGAAGCCCAGCAAAATAGTATATTCGCCATTTTATCAGAGTAACCTTTCCTGTCGTGAATGTCATCACTCGTCTTTTTGTATCATTTTTTTACTCGAGGTCACGTTATTTTGCTTGCTTAGTACTCCTGCAGATCCTGGAGCTCTATCCTTCTTCCAGTAGCCTCAAATTCCCGGCATTAGACGACACTTGATACTCCTTACGGAACGCATCCCACTCCTTTAGGGGATGCTTTCCTTTTCCGTATTTACGAATCCGTAAATATTTATGTTCTTCTGAGCACCTTCATGCATTTCTCACCCCGTCTTTGCTTCATCTCAAGCTACCTTTTAAGTGACCTTGAGTATGTATCGCCGACCATTCTTCTACATCGTCTAAGTAAACACTATTTTTTGCCTCCTAAGACGACGTCCGTCTCAGCAACCTTGCATTCAGTGGATTCCTCACTAATGCCCCAACTGACTCGAAAGTAATTCATATTCAAGGTGCATCCTTTTGCCAATACCTCATCTATGCTCTCTCCAGCTTTATGACTCTGTTGCGGCTCCCCTTCTGAAACTTCTGGATTTTCCTCATATTGAGTGATACAGTGAACCCTGATCGTGTTTTCATGTGTGTCTGTTGACTAAGGTCGAGATTTATACCACCATTGATATCGTTAGGAAGGTTCCCAATTCTCAGACCAAAGTTTTGCTTTATCAGCTGCAACTTGAAGGTGCATCACTCTTGAGCTCCCTATTGTTATATCGTTTGCATGCAAAGTGATGTTTACTGGGAGGGTAAGGGTACAGATCAACAATGGGAGAGGATCCAGTACTGGTCCCCGTAGATAACAGTTATTACTGTTGAAGACCTAGACAAATTGTTCCGCACGATAACTGCATTGGTGCAGTCTACTACGAAGCCACAGGTGATGTTTTGCAAGGAACCTTAAGCTCCGTGTTAGTAGCTTTCAGAGAGGGGAGACTTTGGAACCTTCTCGAAGACCGTAGAATGGTGGACGAATAAGTTACTTAAAACCGACAATCGTCGCAGACATTAGTCAGTAAACCTGGTGTGATAAAGGACTCTGCTGGAAGAAAACCGAGTTCGTGACTCCAGTCAGGCTCATGGGGGTGTAACCGTGTGGAAGTTGTCTTCTTCCCCCTTTTTAAATAATAATGGTATATTTCTGGACCGTGATCGAGAAGCACGCATGTTAGCATGATCAGAGTTTACAATATCACTGAATGAGATGGAGAATTCACAAATTTCAAAGAGAGACTCGGACATCACAGCAACAGTGGAAGGAGGCTGAGGAGAGTTTAAATGGATCAAAATGACCAAAGAATATAAAGTGAATACGAATTGATTTCGAGTCAACTACGGCAATAGTAATGAATCGGCCGGATGTAGGAATGTTCAGACGGACGTTGTCTTAGAACGCAGGATTTACAATATTCACTAGAATGATGCAAGAAAATGGTCGGTAATGCATACTCAAGTTCACTTAAAAAGGTAATTGGTGTTAAAACAAAGGAGACAGGGAAGAATTTCATGAAGTTTCGCAGAGGAATACTAATTTTCATAGATTTGCGGGTATGAAAAGGAATAGTACCCTCCGAAAAGGTGAGACAGTTTCCATGAGAATTAGTGTGTCATCTGGTGTTGGCAGTTCGCACGTGGTGGAAAAGTTCCCGGAAGGAATAGTCAACAATCGGAATGCCGTGTCCACGAGGAACAAAATAAGGCAAGGCCAGGGTAAAACCTTTGCAATAGACCATGTTATGCTGGTAAATTGGCGAATACATCATTCTGTTGAGTTTCTTGTAGATTTAGTGTGTCCGTGCTGGGCTTTTTGGGCAAGGGTTGACTGTGGTTTTGTTCGCTGTTTCATCATGGGAAGGAGGAGGGCATCGCCGAATCTGGGCCGATCACTATCTAATCAGGAGTCCTCGCACTGTGGCTTCGACATCGGGAAGGTCTTGTAGTGGGAATTCCTCAGTAAGCCTCAGAGGGGCATATGCAGCAATACCAGGACTTCTTGTGGGTGAAGCCCGGTGGTTAGATTGTATTTGCGGTAGCCAGCCTTTGGTGCGGTTGTAGACGGGCAGAGAAAAAGATAAGCTGTCTACACGAAATATTACAGCCAGGCATTGTGGTGGCCGGGTGGTTCTGAAATTGAAAAAGGGAGGAAAGCAGTCTGGGAGATGTCCCAGCTGGGGGCTAGCGTGAGCAAAATAACAGATAAGAGTACGGAGGTTGGAAAGGAGGCACAATGGTCTAAGTGAAATAAGGGGTTGTCGGTATTGCGATTCGGTGTTCGTGAGGGCTAACTGGGTTAACACTACTAGGCAAAGTTATTGATTACCGATTCGGTCGTTCGCCGAGGAGTCCTATCTTTAAGGGTTAATGAAGCCGTGGAGGTGCATTTGGACTAGGGTCTGAGGGCTACGTGAGAAGGCAGATGGGCAACACGAAAAGCCTTGAACGGCAAGTTTGCATACTAGGTCTAGGGGGTATATGAAAAATCCCACAGTGGTGTTTTACAGGTCACAAAGAAGCAGCTGGGACACACTAGGAATCCAAACGGCAAGTTTATATGATAGATCCAGAGGATGTATGACAAATCCTATAGTGGGGTATCTACAGGTCTAACGCTGCAGGTTGCTGTTAGGTAATGCTGTAAACTGGAGAGTGGGCTGGATTATAGGACAAGAGAAACGCCGCTTTCTTACAAAAAAAGGAAAAACAGATAGGTGGGCGAAAAATACGGGCGCTTTTCTCTACGTTCTTACATGTATGTTTATATATACAATAATATCTACACGGATATAATTAGCACTTTGATGGGGCGTGTCTGTCGTCTGATGTATTGACTTGTTGTCCAGAACCACGGTGGTTTTGTAGCTGATGTCACCAAACGTGCGAGGCGTGCATGGGAGGGTACGAGGTGATTGAAAATTAGAGCGCGGGGTGGGTGAGCATAGGTGGAGAGACCAGTTCGCCATCACCGCCGAGTCAGTCTCGTGCGTAGGAACCAAAAGCATATCAAGCGGACTAGGGTGGTGTGGGGTTTTCCCTCTCGCAGGGTCAGGTGTGAGCTGATGAGAGACACCCATGATTGGATTTGCCCATTTCCTTCACAGCTCGATATTATTGGTATATATAGATCAAATCGATCCCACTAGGTCTTTTTGTTCTCCACGATTTCTCTAACAGATGGGTGGTTGAGCCCATATAGAAACTTTCCATAGTCCCTCCACCTGACAGTGATTTTTCGCGTATGTCATTTTTGCAACTGCCGTGGGTGGTCTGATTCCTCCACATCCGGACGCAGCTATGGTGAAGGTGCCGTTGACATCAAGGGTTTCGCTTGCATGGGCTGAGAAAATACGGAGTGGAGCTAAGCAAACATACGAAGTAGGATAACGAGTGTTGTAATGTACGCGCCTGCATATATGTTTTAGTCTCGTACAGCGCCAGACCGTGCCTAAAACTGCCAAAGGCCATTCTGGTGTGGTTGAGTTAGGCTGCACCAGTAAATGTTATTGCACACATGGAAAGGAGATAGCAGTCCAAGTTAGGTGACGGATTCATAGATCTTGGCGAAACAGACAAGCGTTCATGTCGGGAAATATAAAAGGAGGAAATTGAGGCCAACAGGTAGCAATGGGAAGGTGGACGCGTGGGATGGAAGATTTACAACCGGGATGATTAAGGAAAGCAAATTACGGCCGGGCAAGGAAGCTGAGAGGAGAGGAAGCCAGAATAAGTAAGGGAAAAGTTGAAGGATCAAGGAGTGAAGTGGTGGGTGGTGGGACCTAATGTCCTGGGATCCAGCACCACTGAACCATTTGTGCTAGGGGAAAACATCAATGGCTAAAAACCTTGAGCTAGAGGAAAGTTGTTTTACATGGCTGCCCTAGTACCATATTGTGCGGGGGGCAGTAATTGTTTAGATATAGTTGTGAAAACCGACTAGTGTATTGGATAAGGCAGGGTTATATGGGGGTTAGTTGGTATTAGGTAAAAGTGAGTGAGTAGCAAGAATCGGCAGGCATCTAGCTAGTTATAGTCGTAAGCGACAAAACTGTATCCTTCTGCAGTGTTGGTTATGTGCGGTATACGTAAAAAAGTGATAATAAATGGTAGGCCTAGCGTCCGTCGTTAGGCAGAAAATGGTAGGTTTTGGATATGGTGTCATGGTCCTAGTAGCGGAACCGGTTTTCGAAGGCCAGCTCGAAGGATGGCAGAGAGCGGGAGGGGAGATAGAAGTTAGGGTTCTAAAGTTCGACGCCTTCTTCGTAGGCTCTTCACAGGTTCAATAGGAGTGACAACCGTTTTTCAGCTTCTGGGAAAACGTCAACGACAACGTGTATTTGTGACAGAGATGTATATAGAACAGAAAACGTGCTTTAGCTTTTTTCAGACGTGGAATTACGCGCACGTCCAAAGTTGTTGTTTAACAACGAACTGTCTACCCCCTTTTCTGCCATTTTACGAACTCGAGACATACAAGAGTTTTATGGGACCCCATATCCAGGAACACCGCCGTCTCAAGCCTTCCTGCTTGAGCCAATATCTCCACTAGAACAATCCCCTGGTTTACGGTTTTGTCCGGTTTATTTGCATAGCTGAGGACGGTTCAGCATGCTGCCGGGCTTCTTTCCTTTAAGCCTAACACCCTGTTTCCAGCCGTCTAGCTTTACCTCTAACAGACTTTCCCACCTAGCTTTGGCTTTCCTTATTGCCGGGCTTCTCATTTGTGTTCATCACTGTGCTCATTTAAACTCATTACAATCTCTCTTGTGTTCAAGCATCTGTCTACTTTATCAGTAAAGGCCTGATCATCGCATGGTCTTTATCATTTATTCATGTAAGAAGCATGCCCCGTAGCTTCCCGGAAGTAAACCAATATTTCCTCGTTGTGAAACGCGAAGCAAATCGATTAAATCCAACTAAGTACCTCAAGTCTACGGCATGGGACGTTTTGCCTTGTCTTGCTCCACACATTAGGTGTGTTGCCAAGGGTGACGGGTGTAGCTCTGGAAGCTCTCCTCTACTGATTTGTTTGAGGGTTTCTTGTTGTCACATTTACCGTCCGCCCACTTTTAGAGATGCGGAGGTCTCTCAATATTAGTCCATCTGCACGTGGATTATGGCTGACCCATCTCATGGCGGAACTAATTTCCCACACGTATCCGCATTTCTTTAAATAACCTCGTTAGAAATGCTGCGCTTGTAGCTCTTAATGCTGTCAAACGAACAGGTAGATAATCCGATCGGTTTATATTTCTCCCATTACATATTCTCCTCTCGCGAATGGATTCGATATGAATACACGTTGAATCTTCCACCTCTCGTGCTTCTCGGTTTCCTACTTTGTTTCTGGGCTTTCAGTCACATGCGGCCCAAACTTGTCACATAGTATTTCCTTGCAAACAACAGGGACCCTGTTTAGTTGGGAGTATTTTCAACAGGGCATCTTTCCCTCGCTGCAGGACCAGTGTGGAGCCGGCCCAGCAAAACGAGACACCTGTGTCTGCAGAGACCTGGGGATGACTGAGTTTGAATGTGTGAATACGTGAACAAAAAATTACTTTAGGCGGACAACCAATAGTCACTTGGCTGTAAGTAGCTAGTTTGTTGTTCGATATCGCAGGTCCATGCTTTGCTTGTCCGCATGCAGTGAAGACTGCCGGCTTCCGCCAATGGAAAAATACATTTCAACTGTCTTGACTGCAGCCTGTTGAACTTTCGGCTCCCTGAGCTGGCACCGCGTCCGGTATAGCTCTAAAATGCAAATGTGAACGACTTGATTTCAATATAAACCGTCCTTCACCTATTCCACGGACTTTTACTGTCTTCTGGCAGGCTCCGTAACCTTGAGCTTCATGACCCTTCTATAGGCCGTTCTCGGAATCTTGTAGGTACCTGGTAGAAGGACTACTAGGTATCTAAACTCCAAACTTGTTTATTGGTTCGAGTCTGCAAGTGACTAGCTGGTGGTTACGCATTCTCCCATGGCTGGCAGCCACCTTTCCGCGCATAATGTACAAACTTTCTCCTTGCCTCTTCCTTTTTCTGTAGGAGTTCCTACTACCACTTCCGTTTCCATCAGTCTGCACAGCCTGACTCCCCTTAAATCCCATTTTGTTCCCATGAAACTTTAGTCCCGCTGGATGAAAACACGGTCCATTGCCCTGCACGGAGTTGACCAGTGGGGAATCCTAGCCCTAGGCCAGCCGTTTCCGTTTCTATCTTTGTTTAGCGTTTATTCACTGGTTTTAAGCCACACATGGTTCTCACCTGTCAAGTTGCTTTCTTGCTTGACCAGCACTGATCCTATATTAGGAGGAGTACGTTTTTCACAACCTACCTGCCCCTAAAAGCAGGAGGTTCTACTATCACCAAAGGTCGCTGCTTTTGTGCATTAACCAATTTGTTTAAAGTTCCCACTTGCTTTGGCTATTGACAAAACCCTCCGCTGGGACCCACACAGATTAATTTTCTCCCCTCGTTTTCCCTTTCAATTTCTTTGTTCTTCTGTTCACAGTTGCCCTTGTTAGTCGAGTGGTTTGCAGAGTTTTCACACCATATGGTGGGTCTGATGTTTGAACCTCCGTCGCCACCAGCTGCTCTGGTGGTCGATAGCGGCCCCCTGTCTTCTAGTTCGTTGTCCCATCTCACCAGCTGAGGCCTTTTGTAGCTCCCCACTCCAACTTCCTGAGTACTGTTACCAGTTTTCTCCAAAAAACAACACTCCTTTGCTCCATAGTGGTAGTCCTCTTCCACTGTGCTCATGCGGAAGCACTTAGTTTAGAAAAATCGCTGTACAACGTTCCGTGGCTCCTGATTTTGCTCCAGCTGCTGTCCTAGCCGCCACTCTGCCATAAGCTCGCCAACCAACAGCCGGGTTTATTGGTATTCCTCTCCAGGACCTTTCGCAACCCTGACAGTTGAAGCTGGAGTTTATCGGTTCGTCGGTCACCTTCTGCTTCCGGCGTAAAAGATAACGTTTACTCGTGCTCATTCCAAGGGTGAGGGGCGCGGTCTGACCCACAGCTTTGGCCGGCACACCTCCTGAAGGTAAGACATCTGCGATGACGCATGAAAGCAACTAGGTTGGTGGATTGCTCCCCTTCACTCGAAGAGGTTTTCCGGTTGGGTTTCCAGCTCACGGCCCGTCCTGTTCGCTAGGCCCTTTAGAGGAGCACAGGATACTCTTTTTATGCTCATACTGGCGCTGCACTCATGCCGTTCTTGCGGTATCCTCCAACCATCTTCCGTTTTTCTACCCAGATTCCTGGTAATGTCACTGTTATCACTTTCTTTTCGAGGGCAGATGAGATTTATGGCTCTATCTTTAAACCAAACATTGCAAGCCTTTTATCCATAGTTATCAGCTCATTTTCTTGGTGCCCACTGGTTGCTCTCTTAAATGCCCTCAATCGTTCGGCCTATTTTCTTTTGCCTACATTCCCTGTGATTCACGGTAGACTAACCACCAGCTTTTTTTGTAATCATAGCCTTTCTCCGTGGCACAACTCACGGCTACTGCCGACATAGTTGTTCACTACCACATTTGCCGTGGCCGTACTTTTCCTCACCACAGTAATCAAGCGACGTCCTTCGCTCTACAACTGCCTCATGCATTGTGCAAAACACACTTTTTCCATGCTCGCATACCTCATATAACCACCCGAGAGCTTCGCCACCCAGTCGTTGTCACACGTGGCACCTGCCCTAATGGTCACTGGAAGATATAAAAGCACCTCCCGTACACTTTGTCATCGCGCTTGCATGCCATTTACTTCGTATTTTTCATGGCTACGCACCAAAGTCTCATTTATCATCCCATTGCCACGTCCATGGTGGCATATGGTGGTCCGCCCATTACACAGTTATCGATCCGCCAATAGCTTACCTGTTTTCCTCAGGCCATTCCCTCGTCAGCAATCTGGTAGATTCTCTTTCCAGACATGCCCTTCGTCCGCTGCTCATCTGATCCTGTCCTTAGTTACCCGTCAATCTTCACTTGTATCTTTGTCGACAGATTAATTTTATTCGAATAAGATGCTCTGTCCCCGTTCTATGTCCCAGGTTTGTTGTCAGATAGCATTGTTTCTTTGTTTTTATGGCATGACGAGCCTGTCCTAAAGGCCGATATTCGGCTAGCACTAAGCAGCCGTATTCTTCGTCACCACTTTCGCATGCTTTTCGTCCGTGTAGTCGCAAAAGCCAAGCAACCGGCTTCCACCTGTTTTCAAGTTCCTACTACCATTTTGATATCTCGAGTGCCTCGTTACATAAAGCAATTATTCCATAGATCGCTTATCTGCCTTCTCCCCGTCACTTCCTTTATCACTACTCTGACATTCCCGCCACCGGTTGCACTGGTCGTTTTCTGAATTAGTGACGCCTTTAGTTCTGGTCTCCAGCTTTTACTGCAATGCTCGACAACTATCTCAATAAATTTGCGCTCACTGTTCCATCCCTCTACACCGTTGGGTTCTGAATGTATATCCGTCTCACTACACAGAGTGCTTAGAATTCTTTATACTTTTTTCCTGGTGAATTCTCCTCTCTTAGAAATGTCAGAAAAACAAAAATATCTTTTGGTTATTTTGGGTGTTTTAGCTCCTGGGTCCACTTTGGTATGTTTATTGGTTATATCCCGAGTTTTCAAGTAACTTTGATCGGCATGGCCTTCTGATTTTCAGTACTTACTTCGACGGGGGTTATTACCGATTCGTTTCACTTTAACTTTCTCATATGCTCTTTCGGATGCACCCATCCGTTCTAGCCCCTCGAAATCTCTTATTCCACCGACACTTGTATGCTTTGATCATACTATGCCGCATGCACCAGTCTCCTCCGAAATTAGCTGCCACTTTTGTCATTGTTTACCCCCCTGCTCATCGTGCAGCGGTCTGTGGCTATATCCCAGGTCCAATCACATCAACCGTCAACCGGAATCTGGGCGGAAGGAGACGGTTTCTCTTCCCTGTACAGCCCCATCAGGCAAAATACCAATCAAGAATGAAGACAGTGAAGGACTCTGTATGGGTTGACGTTCAACCTGCTCACACGCCCCTTTACATTGGCTATGTGTTTCTACCCCATGGTGCATCGGCTTCTGACTTTATACCCATCAGTAATGCATTTAACTACCCATCCGATTTATATATATATATCAACTGGATTACGCTCAACCCCCGCACTACCTATTTGATTTCATCTCCTGCATTCCAGTAGGACTTTGAACCCAACATGTTCCTAATGTGACCAAGAAGAATAACATACTAGAATCAGTCTTCACCATAGGCCTGTCCTAAGTGGACACTAACATATGTAGCCACTTCCCCAGGTGTGATCACAGAGTGGTTTCTTGCACTCCTAATGCCCTCATTTATAACAATACATATGTTCCTCTCGACTCTCCGTTTCCTCATTACGAATGGCAGCAACTCACCGAATCGATTTACTCCACAGTGTAGAGAGACCACTTTCTGTTTCAGCTAGCAGCAAATTTGTTATATTCTAAACTTCTTCGCGGCTAGAGTCAGACGACTACCTATCAAAACCCTCGCAGCCGGTCTGCTGACCTCACATCTTTGCTAGTGAAATGCAAAGTGGTCTAGCGTAGTACAGAAAGCCTCATGGCTTTTTCGTCTTCATCCTCCTGCGTAGGCTCTCTAATACTATCGGAGTCACCTTCGAAAAACTCTACGTAAAACAGGAAGCTTCTGCCCTTCGCCGGCCGGATAAGATGCTCCGTATTTCAAGCATACCTAAGGACAGAAACACACACTCCAGTCCAAGCATTTCATGCCTGCAGCTACCAAACGGCGCACAGGACAATAATCCCGCTGAGATCGCCGAGGCTTTCAACTCGATCCTCTCTTCTATGACTGTTGAATCTGGAACTGCTCGCGGCCCATTAGTTCCCTCTACAGCGTCCACTTTTTCCCATGTGGAACCTATGCTCAGTGAAGTGTCTCATTTATTCTGAAAAGTAAATTCTTCACCCCGCCCCGGCTTTTCACCGGCGCTGCCTCGATTTGGCGGGCCTAAAGTTTCAATATCATTTTGGAATATCTTCAACTTATCTCCGAAACTTGGAATTTTCCCGTCCCAGCAGAAGACATCCGCCACCATCCCTCGTCACAAAAAAGGTCCTCTCTTTGACCCCTTGAATTACTGGCCGAAAAACCCCACACCCGCGGCTTCCAGACTATTTGAGAGCTTAGTTAAAAAGTGCCTCTCCGAATATTTATTGGCTAATAACTTGGTACATAAAGATCAACATGGTTTTCTAAAACAAGGTCTTGTAACACCCGCCAATTTGACTTTTCCAACATGGTCACTGCAGCTGCAGACAGTAGGGAGTGCCTAAATGTCATCTTTTTGGACGTAACCAAGACATTTGGCCGCTTTTCTCACTCGTGGCTCCTGACCAAGCTCGAAGCCTTTGAACTTAGGTCCCCTATTCCCAACTGGTTCTCCTCCTATCTTTCCCACCACAGCCAAGTCGCCTCAATTGACTACCACCTCTCACAACCCTTCCCCATTGCCCGTGGCGTCATCTAAGAAAACCTGCTAGGACCACTTCTATTCTTAGTGTACAATAGTAGACTCCTCTCCACAATGCCTCACTGTACCCCGTTCCTATTTGTGGATGACATAAAGATTGTATATGAATTCTGACCCCCTAAGCTTTGATGACGCAGTTTCCAATAAGCAGTACGATCTAGAAATCCTTGAACAATGGTGTCTTCCCCTGAAGTTTGAATTCTCTGTTCAGAAATGCAGCTTCATGACCCTACGCTATCATGCCTCTTCAAACTCTTTTCTTTTACGTAACTTCCCTAATACCCACAACCCATCAGCACAAAACATTGAGTTGCAATACTCGTGCACCCTAAACTTCTAGGAAGGTTTATCTATTCTAGCTGTCAAGGCAAACAAATCCTTGGGATTTCTAAGCGGATCTCTCTTCCAGCGAGATAGAATATCCCAAAGTATCTGTCCCAAGTCCGGCTCTGCTTACAGTACTGCCCTATCACCTTCACCGGCACTCACCAAGCCGGCAGAATAACTTAAAAGACGTTCATTCGCGAAACGGCTGCTTGGTTATTCCACCACACTTGGTTATAAAGGGCGATGTGCTCTCCTCAACATTGAACCTCTTTGGCTACGCCGTGTGAGACTTAAATTTTGTTCCCTTCACAGACTTATTCATCGCCTGGCATTTTCTTCCACGGACACCCCAAGTGTCCAATCACCTACTCTCTACTGCGTCTTCCACAGAGACCTGTGTCTTGTATTCCGAATGCTAGGCTACCCATGAGATTTAGTTTCTTTCTGGCGAATTGTTCCAGGCTTCGTAACAAATTTTATGTTGAAATTCTTCGACGTGTTTTGCTCACTCACTTCGAAACATTAATAGCACATTACCTTACCGTCGATAATGCCCTGATGCTAACAGATACTATCATGTCTGAGACACGTGCTTTTGAAGTAGGGCCTGACTTCTAGCTAGTCTTTAAAATTCATTCTATATAAGTTTCTTCTCCGAGAAACCACTCAAACCCTGACGAGTCCTGAACCTCCTTATGCAAGCTTTCTCAATAACCTTGCCATCTGCTACCAGTCTCAATCCCGCTCTAATCACTGTCCTCGCCTCCCGGCCCATGACTTTTCCTCGTCCCTACAACTTTCTCCATGGCATTCTCAAATAATTTGAGAGTACCTATTCACAATCAGGTTTGCTCACTTCTGGATTTTTAGACTCATTACTAGTTCACGCTAAGGCTCAGGTTAGTCGTATACTAGATCCTAAAACCCAGCCCTTATCGTCATGATGGCTAGTACTGTTCTTGGTCAATCTATCCTCCACCCAAGTTCTACCACGCATTGTTGTTGGACCTCTCCCCAACTCCAAAGCTGGCACCAAAGCCAGACTGCAACCCGTTTCCGCTTTCATTTCAGAACTAACCTACCAGGGGCCTTTTTGTCCATCCAATCCCACGAGCACCAAGTAGGCATATTCTCTCGCTGGATATAAAAACTGGGCCGTCGACGCGGTGTGATGTTCGCGTCTTAAGTAGGCACTCTCCGAGAGTTAAAATGTTTTCGTTCGTCAGTTCCTCAGACCTCCTCACCTCCTTAGCTGAAGACCGGGACACCACCAATGGTAAAACTGCAACAGGTCTGTGGTGGTCTCATTATACGAGGAAAAACAGCTAACCGTACTGCGGCGGACACCATATGTCACCTGTAAAGGATGGCTGGCGGAGGAGGCATAGGAAGTTTGCCCCATGGGTCGAGCATGCTCTTCCGCTCCTCCAAAAAACACCAACTACCAAAGGTACTTCCGGCTGTGATGGTATCGGGTTCATACCCTACGCCCCTTCAATAGGGGATGAATTCTCCGCTACCGCGGCAACCAGACATTGCTTATGGGATGATCCCAAAAATACAGCCCACGAGCTAACACTCAATACTTCCGCCTGACCGCGTGCTGAGGGACAGCTCTCCGAACAAGGTCTCTACCCATAAACCACCCTCGCCTCCCGGTTCACACCCTTGAGAGTTCCTTGCTCCACTTCCAGTCTGTTCGTTCATGCCAAATTCCGTTGCCCACATAAGCTCTTCAAAGTTTGACACCTTAGGTCCACTTCGTCCAAATTTTTCTAGTTCATGCACGGACGGACTACAGCCAGCACTTGTTTACGCCAAACAACAACCTGAAAGCGGAATCTTTCTGAGATCAACCCTGGATGTGTACTCATAAGTAGTTTGCGGCCCAATAGCTATTGTTATCTGCTTAGGCTTCTACGCGCCTTATTTTTCTTCTGGACCAAAATGAAGTGTGAACACAGTCGTCTTAAGCTGCAGCCCCAGGCTTCACCACCAACAGCTTCATGTCGCACAAAGAGTAACTTCTCTGTGCTTCTTACTTCAAGGACATAAACCAACCCATCGTTGGCTTTGGTCTCCGAAGGCCGGAGCAAAAGTAAACAAATATCTGGCTCCCACACATAAAAGAAGGCAGGGGCTTAGATGGCCATGGTATCTAGACAGCCCTCCAAAATGATATGGGATATCACGACTTACCTGGCAATCGTCCAAAAGGACAACTTGTCTACTACTCTACGTGACGCGCTATTGCCTAAGTAACATTTTCCCTAAAAAATTGAAAAACTTAGCAAATGTACAAATCGAAATTACCCCATAGCATGAAGCCCGACAACTAGCAGATACCCTGATTCAGCTGTCGGAAAATGACCGACCTGCCACCTCGATCTAGGGGAGACTTGTCCATCTCTCCATCGCTCCACGTTAACATACCAGAAACTTTTCCAACCAACTCTAATTTGTCTCCCACTGCAGCAAACCCTGCCTCTCCTAGGACGCTCCGCCACACCGTGCACTGCACAACATTATAGCCAGCCAACAAATCATCCACACTTCTGAATGAGTATAGTCGGTGCTCACTTGTTGTCCGTGACGTAATCAGCTTCAGGACGTATGTATAGTATAGACGCTATGGCCCATTCATGTTGAGCTCTCCCTTTAAGCTTTCTTTGTTAAAACTTATGACGTCTAAGTACTGTCTACAGCATAAAGGACGTGCCATCGGCAGCTAAAAGGAAGCCCCACCCCCGCCGTATCTAAACGAAAACGCCCAGCTCGTCATACGTAGCCTTCTCTTGCTATCACAACGTACGGCCGGAACCACTTCCAGACTGGCGATCTCCACCTATCCTGGGTCCTGATCACTCCTTCCACCGAAATCGTAATTGCTGCATTTTTATTAGAAAGTCGGTCATAATCCCCAGCTGGAATATTCTCCAAACTGCCATGTACCCGATCTCTTCCAGATCATGCTGGTTACTTGGGTAGCCATCGGTACATTGGGCCTTACTTCCGGGCCATCACGCGGATTTACCGAATTGAGGGTTGTTCCACTTTGGACCGCCATTGCTTAAACGTTTACTCATGCTGGCCGAAGCTATCGGGAGCCTCTTACATAGCTTGCTTACCCGGGTTACAGGCCACCATAATAGTTTCACCTGACAGCACTGCGGGTTCCCTGCACCAAACAACGGCAACCACCGCCCCGAAAATTGCTTCCCGCCTACCCTGCAAGCGGTTTTGTTCATACCGAGTAGTAGTATCAAGTGACCACCGCAATTCAAACATAGCTGCTGCATCCTCAAAGTGGTACCCTCCACTTCGTCAACTAATGTCATATCAGCCCAATTTTCCCCGCCACCCTAGACATTTTTTCATGAACGCTCAGTCGCGACCGGCGAGCCCACCCATTCGCGGACCTTAATTCCCAGCCTGACGTCAGTGGCAAGCACCAGCTTTACGGAATAACATACCAGTCACTCACTGTTCGTCGGAATTCGGTTGCATACCTTTTTAGTGCTTATGTAGGGACTTTGATTCTTGCATACATATAGTATCCGTTTTCACCTCGGGTCTAGTCCCCTGCAAACCACTGAAGTAGGATTTCCGTCTAAGGGGTTCGTCGCCCCACACCACTCCCTCATATTTGTTTTGAGGCATCTGCTCCGTCTTTTCACCCCAACTGACAGTATCCCCAAAGATTCCGTTGTGCTTTGCGATTAACTATTTTCTATCTTTTTCTATGAAACAATCATCATGTCAGAGGGAGAAGATAAGAGACCCAGTATACAGGTTTATTCGTTCAACTAACTGAGCACATAGGCTGAGGTAGTAAGTGTGAAAATGTAGAAATGTGCGTTACGAGCGGACGGTAACAAGGAGCAGTTGGCATACCACTTCCTGCCCCTCTACGTTTTACAACTTAGACTACGGCAGTTGAGAACGTTTGCGCTTCGATATTTCGGAGACTGTACGGCAGTACTTTTGCTTTTTATCTCCGAGAGACGACTGCAGTGTGTTATTGAGAATATGTTGGTCTAGCACTCTTGAGTGAGCGAAGCCATCAGCTTTCGCGTGGCGGTCCAGCATGCCATATGTGTCCGACTCAAAAATTTGTGTCATCAAGAATATGCTGCTGCTGCTTTTTTAGATCAAGGTTGTGAATAGAAGCTGCTTCCTCAGGCCTGTCTGGTAGACACAAAAAAGCATACCTTGAGTTACATTCGACGAGGCGCACTTCGTCGACGGCAGGCTCATACTCTGGCTAGCGACATGACCCCACCCCAAGGATTGGTCCGGGAACAGTGGGCCAACTTGACACAGAGACTGTCGTTGGAAATGTCCCGCTATGTAGCAGAAAATGGTCGTGTGGGATGGCTTTCTTGGCAGCGCACAACGAGAAGCGAACGAAATAGAGTGCACCTGGAAGGACAGTTTTCCATCCGGTATTCGGCAGAGACCTGGATTTAATGACGAGAGAGATGCGACGCCGCATGATGCCACTTAGATGTTCTATTTGCCCATCAAAATGTAGATTGTACGCCGTCTTTCTGCTGGTCGCAATTCTTTTAGCTTGTGGGGAGTGTCCCGGTTGCTCAGACGTGAACGAAGGACGGCCACCTAAGTGGTTGCACGAAGATATGCCAAACATGGAGAACAGTTGACAGGATCTGTCAATGATAGCTGAGGCCTTCATGTCCTGGCATAGAAAGGCAAATGGGGATCTGGAGTACTTGTCAACTATAATAAGTGGGTACCAATTACGAGTAGCCAAAGCAGCCTATCTTTGAATAGTGATGTGGCTTTAATCATATCTCCAGAAGGTATTTTGCAAAACCCCGGTTTCGGCTCAAAGCAGACAGGAAAACTCGATGCGGCTTTCTCGACATCCTCAACCGGAAATGGAAGATTCTTGTATCGTACAAAGTGTATCAAGCAGACTATTCCGGGAGGGGAAGGCATAGAGAATCATGTAAAGCATTTAGACTAATACTATGTGCGGAGCCGCAATATCCACACAATATTGTACCGGGTGCTTTGTTGTTCTCGCTGCGACGACAAGTCACGCTGAAATTGTGCTGCGATAGTTTGATACACCGTCGCTGTATCTTATCATTCTTTACTTCCCCCGGTGAATCGCACACAAAAGCCACTGATCTTTGTTCCGTATTTAAATGAAAGTGTAATTTTTTCTTGAAGTCTTGAAGTGATACACGAATAACAGGCTAGGGCCCAAATGTCCCCGGATCTTGTGATCATCTTGTAATCCCAAAGTTACCAGTGCGCCGGAAGACGGCTAACTGGATAAAGAGGCAACAGGAGGGAAGGAGAGGGTTTAAAATGCAAGTCTTGTCAGATTCATGCATCTGGTATTGACACCGAACTGGAAGACGGACCACCGGACAATGCCAGAGGGTTCAGCACACCAATATTGACGGCATCTTGCGTCTTGCATTGCCGGAGATCAGGAAGATAGACTGCCGGACGATGGGAAAGGCTCAGCCCTGTGGCGGTTCTTTCGGCGTGAGTGGCACGAAACATCCCGTCATGGAAAATCCGACAAGCATCAGACAGCCGGATTTTTGAACCGCTTGAGCTGAGAGCTGCATTGCCACCGGCAGTCCAAGTAAGTTATCTCGCCACTTTCGAAAGACCTGAACAAAAGCATACCCCTGCTTTTTCACCGATGAATGATGTCCCTCATTAGCTGTCAATGTCTTCGAAGAGAAAGCAACCGACCTACAGCTCCTTGTTAGCTCTGCAGCGATAGCGATATCAGAAGCTTCAGCCTCAAACACAAGGAGTGACTTTGGATCTAAAATGGCGTGACGGATCTCGACATTTCGTCCTACATGAACTTGCAGGAAGTTGCAATTTCCTCCGGCACGTGAAGTATTCGGTTGGTAAATAGAAGTCGAATTTCATCCTAGTAATGTGACATACATTGTGAATAATAAACGAAGAGTCCAATGACGCTCTGTTGAGACTCTGAATCTTTCGGAAGCGGTAGGTTTTGAAGAAGTTCAAGTCCAGCAGGATCAGATTTATTCGATATGTGCGACACTTTGCATCCCAAAAGCCTAACCAGCTTTACTTTGATCGTGTTTTTGCTGTTGTGACCTGTCAGTCCGTGTTTTTCAGCGGCAGTGTAGAATTCCGATAGGTTTCTTGGTGTTGTTTTTTGTCCTCGCCGTAAGTAGTAATATTGCCCAAGTGCGCAAGGGTTCCTGAGAGGGTTTTTGCACTGATAATCTGATTATTGGCCCTCTGAATGCCCAAAACACCGTTGATGACACCAAGTTTCCGCAGACCGAAAAGGCAGTGAAAGCTTTGTCTTCCTTCAGAATCGGTATTTGGCGACAGGCAGGTTTCATATCCAAGGTAATAGAAGCTCCATAGTTTGAGGTTTCCTCCCCTCACTTGATCGAGTTTTGGGAGTAGATAGGCTTCAAGGAGCATTTATTGGTTGGATGTCTGGCTGTAATTAATTACCATTATGCTTTTTTACCCTTCGTTATTGGTGGCCAGTATCCGAGAGAGCAAACGTAAGTTGGACGATTCTATGACTTGCTATTTTATTAGATGTTCGACTTCCATCTTTACGGAGCCTTCACCTACGGAGGAATGTAGTCGTTATTTAGTTCCTATCGGAGTGCTATTGGTTATTAGGTTGAGAAACAGAGGCGGCGGGTCATAAAGAGCAGCAGTAGGGCTACACAATCAAAAGGATATAATTTCGCCTTTAAAAGAGACTATTCGCATTTCATTCAAACTCGAGAGACCATGACCTAAGGGTACATCCACGTGAAGGTTGGACAGGACGGAAAGTTTAACGGGAGAGTAGTTAGAGTTTTTGTAAGACAACGTCACAACTAAGAGTCCATGTGTGCAAGATGTAAGACTAGTGATTCCATGGTAATGAAACTGCTTGACCCTTCAATCTTCTAGCACTGTGTCTGAATAACAGAACTTGGTATGTGACTATCTGAACTGCCGGTATTCCCAAAAGCCTACAAAGGTGCTTCGATGATGAAAAGCTGTGTTACCGTCAGAAGGCACTAAGGAGCAAAAGCTCGTGTTTTGGAAGACAACAAAGAGCTAGCCACCGAAGTAGTTTCGGTGGGCGGAGCTGACCGACGCTTCCTTTGGTATTGCCCTTTTTCATCACACAGCTTGCGCACGGCCTCTCAAGCGGGATATCAGGAACGAGAGAGTTTGGCTTACACACAGGAGTAACGTCCATCAGTTTCTGCTGCTGCTGCCAGGCCCCACTCAAAATGGGGAGAGCGCGATTCCTTCAGCATATCTTACTAACATGTTGAGGCAGAATACGAGGAATCGGACGAGTGAATTTAAAGAGAATGGTGGCAAGCAACTTCCAAATAGCGGGCTTGTCCGTGGCCAGTATCGAGATCCAGCGATTTGTTTTCCTTGTCTAATGGTTTCAGGTTGCATTCCGCCGAAGAAAGCATCGAGAATAACGTTTGGTTTTGTTCGGCTGAGACGGATTGGAAAGCACGGTCCTTTGACAAGAATTCTAGGTTTTGTAGGACTTGGTGCAGGGTTCGGCCTATTTTCTGTTTACAAGGGGACAACACTTGGCCAGCAAAAAACCCATTTTTCTGTTTTATGTAAACTTTTCAACAGTATGGAGTGCAGTTTCATACATTTTGCACTCGACGATATTTTCGTATACAGGTGACGTGACGTAGTTCGTCAAAACTTCGAACCTGTCGGAAGATAGTGTTAAATACTCAGTGATGAAAGTACTGAATGTGCGAAACGAGCGTTTCCAGGTAGCTGATGGCGCCTGTGACGAGGGGTTGGCATTGGGGGTCAGGGTGGCAGAGTTTTGTCTATTGTTCAATGGGTAAACTGTGTACTGTGACTAAGTATTGTGTATCTTTTTTCGATGAAACAATCATCACGTCAGAGGATAACGATTAGAGACCCAGTATACAGGCTTCATTCGTTCAACAGACTGAGCTAATTCGCTGGGGTAGGGAATGTGAAGATAAGGAAGTGCGGGCTACGAGAGGACAGTAACAAGAGGCAGTGAGTACAACACAGGCTCCGTTTTGAGATCCTCAGATAAGAGTCCATCACTCATGCTGCCTCAAAAGCACATTGCATTTCTGGTAAACTATTCGTCCTCATGTCCACTTTCGAGCAAAACGTGTTTTTCTCTATGCAGCAGCGGAATTACCTAAAAAATGGACAACCATGATAAACTTATCTGACTTCAAAAGCTCTTTCCTCCATTAGGTATTTGAAACTACCTTCCTCTTGCTGTGTGATTTGTTCAAAGGACATCAGTGTACAAAAACTTCAATTTACGCCCATGATACCATTGATTATAACTCGCTGACCCTATGCTGGTTTCATTCTCGACCGTTACCAGTCATTCATCGGTAGAACTCCCCCCACAGTTTCCCTTTGTGGATCCTTTAGACATCCAGTCGGTGCTCACAAGTGTTTTTTTCTAGAAGTCTCTGTTCTTTCTCCGATCTCTCGGTGAAGCGCCGTTCACTCCGTTCGTGTATACACAGCATCTTTTTCAAACTCCATGGACTACTTTTTCAGCAGTTTCGTGTTTGGCTAGGTCTTCACGAATCCCTGTTGTAGTGTAGCGGAGTAACAGACCCGTTAGCTGGAAGCGGACACATGCGTGACTCGTCGGTAATCCTTCTATGCACCAAGCCCAGCCAAACTGGAGAACACGGAATACATGAGAGAAACGTGTACTGTACAAGAATGAAGGCAACAAAAACCAGTCGAGCTTTTCCGTCACCCTTCAGGTTTCTCCTGTTTGGGGTCACCAACTTCCTCAAAACAGATGCTCGCCTCCTTGTTGTAGTTCCTCAACGCTATCGGTAAAATTTGGACGCCGACAGGTGCACCTGCTACAGAATAACAGCAGCAAATCAGCTTGTTCGGAACACCCATTAATACAACAGCCCTCACTGTCTATGTACCAAAGGATGATATTCGATTAACAGCCACTCAATGTACATATTACACTTTTTGTCTCCCGGAGATGGCAGCCACTGTGATCAACGACCAACCGATTGAACAATTCAGTGTCCCGCACAGACGCGAAAAATGAAGAGGCTGGTCGTTTTGTCTGAGACACATCCTCGCCCCAGGCGTTGACATACTGTGAATTCTCTCGCGTTGCTTGACAAGACAAACATTGCCGTTTACATTTTATTCTCACTGAATGACAGCAGTTGTGCTGAGCTCCAGTGCTTGTTGATCTAGCTAACTCACCTGCTGTCCAATTCGGACGATACTCCGTGTGAAAGATGTCTCGAAATAAATACTACATCTGTCTCTGAGACCGAAACTGACTTTTATTTTCTGCCCTAACCCTACCACTTCAGTTCCTTCAAACACTTCCCAGCTTTATTATGCCGGCACTTACAGATTTGAATCCCTGTACCTTATGATTATGTCTTCCTCAAGTTTCCCGATCATAGTCGAGAAATATATATCGTTATCATTATTATTGCCGGTTGGTTGGTAGTTAGCAAAGAATGCCCTCATTCACGAAGACAGTGGACCGGAGGGGGCCTCAGGCTACCAAACTTGAGCCTGCCACATTCCGTGATCAATGTTGTGGGAGAAAGGGTCAGAAAATGCCTGGCTTAACATGTAGTCTGCCACCACTTAGTCGCAACATTGTTTCGTTCAGGGCTGGTCTTGCCCAACCAACTCACTATCCCTCCTTGGCGAAGTGACTTTCGAACCTAACAGGAGATAGAGATTAGTGGTTTGCTGCCTGGCACTAGCTTGTCAAGCCGTTCGCCTTGTCCAGCATCTGTCTGAACGGTCGTCAAAGCAGCATGATTTTCTTGGGAGCCGGCCTCATGCTCATCTTCTGAACCCCGAATACCAGAATCATCCTTGCTTTTCGACTTAGGTTCGATGCCTCTACTGGTGAGACTCAAAAGACTCAGCAGGACCAGGCCTTGAGTCTCATTGTATAACGTGTGGCATACTGTAGATTTCAAAATAGTTCTTAACAGTTTCCTTTCTTTTGAGGGATTACCCAGCGGGCCTGAGGCTTGTTACAGCCAGCGGTGATGCCAACCTCTATATCTGTCACTTCCTCAATTGTGACTCTTGGTAGTTGAAGCCGCCCTTTGCCCATTGTCGCAAAGGAGCCTATTGGTCGCATCGGTAGAACCTGTGTTGCGAACGATTGTGGTATCTCAACAGTTTCCGCATCCAACAGAGATACCGGCCGTGGTTTTACCTTTCCTGACTTATTGGTGCACAGAATCACTAGGTGCTGATCCTAACCAACGTGGTTTTGCACTCTGGGCTACGCTGATTCACAAGCACGCGACCCCTCGAAGTCATGTCCGACCCAGCGTCCGGAAAAGCTACTGCTTACGCGTCGTCACTCCTACCAGAAAGAAATGTGGCCTCACCGGCTTACCTGGGTTACCCGTTGGATGGCAGATGCTCTTCAACTCCCCAGAATTCGGAGCACTCTAAGCTTATTTTGTATGCCACAAAGAATGACCGTTGCCTCAGTAGCCTTCAGGACGACACTTAATTTGATAACCGCAGTCGGCCGCACGGGGTGAGGCATGTCGGCATAAAGCGAGCGCCGTTCTTCTTGGCTAGGGTACACCGGTCATTATTACTCGGACAATCCGTCAGACGGCCAGTTACCTTGCAGAGGGCGCAAGTCACTGACATCGTACTCTTATAAGAGACGACATGTGCATTCACCTACGGTTTTGTTCTGTATTACTTCTACAGCTCTACGGATGAAGCATTAGCTCTCGGCCTTACTGTCTTATAGCTCTCCCGCAAAATTTGCCCCGATCGGCTATTGGCAAGGCTTGACAATCGGTCGATGTACCCGGTGAGATCTTCGAGCTTGGCCTCGCGTTCTTTTCCGGCAGATTCGGTCTGTAACCACAGTTCAGCGACTTCGCATTCCAACAGGCAGACAACGAACCATCGACTCAAACGTAAGCAGGGCATCTACAACCGAGTAATAATTCAGTTGCTGAAATTGCTGCTGCGCTACACCAGGTTGTTCTGCGTGCTGTTATCGATATAGTTTTCATTCATCTGTCTTTGGAAATACTAAAAATTATATTTTCTTAGAGTATTCCGTTAACCCACAGAAATTCAGGTATTTTTTTTCTCAGTAGTAAATTCTAACCCAGCTCTAGTTTGCCTTTACTTTTCCACCTCATTCACAGCATCTTTTTGATATTTCAAAATGCCACGTGTAGCAAAGAAGACTTCCAATACTACCCCGTCCACTCATACCCCGGTTACTAAGAAAAGTAGGCTTCTCCAAACTCCCGTGGCCCTAAAACAGTGTTCGGTTGACCTCTGTGACTTTGTAGGCTTGGCGACGGAAAGAACAGCTGTTCTAGACCGAAGTTTATCAGATATAAAGTCTCAGCTTCTGAACTTGGAAGATAAGATATCTAAACTCGCCCCCCTACTTTGCATCACTGAACGCATCGAAAATTCCACCTTACAAAACCGGACAGCTGCGGGCCGCTTTATCGAGTCTGTTGCATCCGACGTTCTCATAAGAGTGAGGAACTCTCGTAATGCAGTCGTTTTTATTGTCCCAGAGAGAATACCTCTGGGGCATGTCAAGCACACACTGTTGAATGCATGTGGTATGGCCCACCTTCCTTGTTAAATAACAATGCTGCGTAGGCGCGTTCAGCGCTTCAACTGCCCGATCCTTATGCGATTTGCAGATGATCTATCTGCCAAAGAATTCATAAAAATGCGTTACACTGTAGCTTCTAATTCTCCTTATAAAAACATAAAAATAGCCGTAGATAAAACCCCACTTCAAAGGGAAATTACCAGATCTCCTTCGACTTTCCCCACTAGAACGACGCCTGTTAGTTCTGAGCCTTCGACACAGACGGCTGGTCGTTCCACAGCTCCTTCTTAAGTCCCACTGCTTTATCTTCACACGCGCCTCCCGCTTCTTCACATCCGCCCACAGCCTCCTCATCTGCTCCCGTACTGAACTCTTTAAAATCTAATCCCATTACTGTTGATTTAGACATTTCCGCTTCACCCATTTTACTGCCACCCAGTAAAAGACGCCAACTATTGCCTCGCTCTCCCACCTCATCGCCTGTTGGATACACCCTGAACTCTAACTCGCCCTCTGTTCCCTCCGGTGATAAACTACTCGCCGTCCAGAGGAATAGGTCTAACAGTCTTCCCATTCTTCTCACAGGCCCCTCCCTCATTCAACTGTCTCCTCTTAAATCAACTCGCCCTAACTCACCGAATAAGGTTTCGACCTTAGAAAATACCCCTTGCTCCAATGCATCGGTGATCCCTACAAATTCACCGTGCACACTGCCTGTCAGTACCAAAATACGGCCCCCACACGCCATCCAATCTGCCTCACGTCGTACTTCTCACCTAACAACTATCTACACTGCCCCCGCTTCTAGCTGCTCCATATTTGGTGTTCCATCCAACTTGAGTTACCCCTCCCACAATGTGCAGCTTAATCTACTACCCTACACCCCTATTCCTCACGCATTTTCAACCCTGCCCACTACTCCCCCCTTCAGCCGACACTCGATTCCGACTAGCCGGTATTTCTCGGCTGCCCCTAATCACCCCTGTCGGATATCGACCCGCCAAACCCCACAGGTTTTTCCCCTTGCTCCGATGTTTCCCCCTCCGTTGATGCCCAGCCTCCTTACCACTCAGCAGTCCCTCTCACTGCAACATTTATTCCAGCTTGGCTGGAATTACCCCATCTGCGTCCCTACTAGCCTCAACATCAGCATATTCCCCTTTGACCCTGAAATCCACTCCTAGCAATCGAGAAAGCCTACCTCCTTCCAACTCACGCTACCCCCCCCCCTGATATGCCTGTACCGCCTCCCGCAAATGGCTTATCCTTAGGCTTATTCAACTGGCTTTTTGTTCTTGGCAAACTCCCGCACTGAAAAAACTTGTCCTCACGAATGATTAAGACGTCATCCTTATAACGGAATCCCGGCCGTCTGAGAGCACTCCCAGTGATCAAGTATCTTTGGTAGGGTACAGTCTTCTAAGGACCAACAGACCGAACCGGCGTGGTGGTGGGTGCCTAGCCTACGTCAAGGAAGTCTACACCACGACCCCTCTTTTACATACGGCACTTGATTCTATTCCCAATTCTCTCTGGTTCACTATGAACCTTCAAACCACTGTTCTTCACATTGACTGCTTGTATCGATCACCAAATTCCCCCAATTCCTTGTTTCCACTTCTCATTAGGTCTTTCGAGTAACTCTCTTTGCTTCCTTCTGGAACCAAGCTTATTGCGGGTGACTTTAATCTCCCTCACATCTGTTGGCCCACCCTCTCGGCTCCTCCCAATCTTATGGACCTGATCACTAGCATTCATCTTGGCTGCTGGACACAACATGTTGACGAACCTACCAGAAATTGGAACATACTAGATCTGGTATTTACTCATAACATGCCTCTCATCGACGTGACCGTAACACGAAATTTCCCCGGTAGTGACCATAAAATAGTTATCTGCCATCTGCTCCTTAGTAGCCCACCTAATCCCGCACACCCCTCCAACAATACATTCCTATGCAGAAATTGGGCCTTGCTAGTCACGCTTATTCGGCAGAAAGACTGGGGTGATTATTTCCTCACCCAGGACCCTCAGCATGCTGCGGATATTTTCTACTCCTTCTTTTCCGATTGTCTGGAAAAATTGTCCAACACTGCCCAGGCTGTACCTAAAAAGAGGTCGCCTGTCTCGCCACTCCATAAGGAGTACCATAATCTTCTCAAACAACTATATAATTCCAACGACTTTTCACTTTTTATTCGTCTAAACCACCTCTCCACACTTATTCAACGACAAGATGATACGCGGCTTCGTGACCAAGAAGCTAAGGCTTTGAGTCATCTTAACAAGTCGCAACTTCTTTCTGTGTTGCATGAGTCTAGAAACGCTGATGTTAAGGCCGACTTCCAACTTCTAATTCTGGATAATAACTCATCTATCACCTCCCCACCTTGGCCATGGCTCCAGCTACTGTCAATGCCCCTCTCCCATCTTCACCACTTACCGACTCTGTCCTTTCTGCGATACCCTTCGATGCCAGGAGTATTTCTAAGCTACTATCCAATAGCAAACCCTCCTCTCGATTAGGCCCCGATGGCTTATCACCAATTGCACTCGTCAATGGTGGACCGGATCTCCCCCTGTTGTTGCTTAACCCTTTCACTCTTTCACTTAATGGTAGCACCGAACCTGCTAACTGGAAGCGCTCGGTAATCGTCCTCATTCATAAAAAGGACCTTTACATGAGGTATCCAATTATCGCCCTATAAACCATACACCCATCTTATCCAGAATGATGGAAAAAATAGTTAAATATAATATTGTTACCTATTTATTAAGCCTCAGTCTTATTAATCACAACCAACATGGATTCCTCCGTTCACGGTCCTGCATGACTTGTCAGTATGATTTTCTGAATCTCTTCACCGACTCTGCTGAAAGTGGGAAATCTCTTGTTGTTTTTTATCTTGATTTATCCAAGGCATTTTATCGTGTACCTCACCCCCACCTTTTAACAAAGCTACGGTCATTTGGGATTGTCGATCCACTTCTTTCTTGGTTCTCGTCTTACTTGTCTCATCGTTCACAGGTTGTCTTAATTAACGGGCACACCTCTAATCCTAAGCCTGTTACTAGCGGAGTTATTCAGGGCAGTGTTTTGGGCCCCCTGCTTTTCCTCCTATATATAAATGATGTTTCCGACAATACTTACTGGCACGCCGTTTTGTTCGCGGACGACATTAGAATAGTCTACACTTTTTCGCCTGGCAACCTCAGTACTATTATCCCTAAAACCTCAGCTGATTTAGCCGCTCTTGATGAATGGTGCTCAACCTGGGCGATGAAATTCTCCGCCGACAAGTTTATTTTCCTTACTTACAAACGCCAGGTTCCTCCTGGTTCTTTATGCATTGGCGGTTCACCCATCGGCAGCCAGCCTTTAGTAAGAGACCTTGGCTTAAGTTATTCTTGCTCTTTCAACTTCTCGGAACATGCTGTCCTCCAAACGGCGAAGGCTAAAAAGTGTCTTGGTCTTCTGTTCAAATCCTTTCAGCTTAGGCAGAGCATTCTCTACATGTACAAAGTACATGCCAGGCCCCTTCTCGAATATTGTCCCCTAATCTTCACTAGCATGAGAAAATCCGACAGGATTATTATCGAATGTATTCAAAGAAGATTCACAAAACAGCTTATCGGCTGGTCGTCCAACTTAAATTACAGGGAACGATGCTTATCTCTCAAAATCGAACCACTATGGCTTCGTCGCATCAAGCTAAATTTGATGTTTCTGTATAAGCTATTGACTAAGCAGTCCTATTCCTCCAACCAGTTGTGCTTCTCCCCGGATACTGGATATTTACTCCGTAATAGACAGTACACTATTACCACACCCTCCGCGAGGACTGTTCTACGCTCTAAGTTCTTTCTCTTCGCGTACTCCAGAATCTGGAATAAACTACCCTTGCACATCAGATCTTCTCGGTCAAAGTATGCATTCGTGCATGCTATTAATAAATTCCATTCTGTCCCAACTGTTTTGCGCTTATTCAACGTTCACGTAACCGAACGTCAAGCTTACGAGATAGGCCTTGACTTTTAAGCCATTGCTCTGCTTTCTCTCTTTACCTTACCTTCCGAAATAACCTCATCGCTTTTAAAACTCTGATTGCTTTGTTTGACCGCTTCTCCTAGACTTCGCCATCGACACATGTAAGCACGTCTGCGTCCACTAACTGTTTTTCCATACCAACTTAAAGGATCCTGCCAATTCAACTTTGAAACAAATCCTTCCAGATGCGCTCGCATTTATGGAGACCACCGTATTACTCCCCACAGGTTGTCAATATGTCTCACCCGCTCCACGATTAATTAACTTTATTTAGCTATATCGCGTCTGCGGCCCTGAAACCAACTTCAACAACGCTACAAAAACTGCTTCAGTATCCAACCCCTGGTCGGCTTCATATATATATATATAATATTTGTATATACAAATATATATATGTACATGTATATATATATATATATACTCACTACTGTCCCATAATTACTAACACAAGCATGGTGAGTAACTCTACGCTCCTCGATATCTCTTAGCTCGCAATGCCTCTCTTCCGCACCAGGTCCCACCACATATACTTCCCTCACCACCTCTGCGATTTCGAACTGGAAAATCCCGCCTGATGTATCCCACTTGGCGTGACTCACCAACTGAACCCAACACCCAGTTGACGTTACCATTTCTGCTCCCAACCTATCCTCCAGCTAAGGTTCTTCTGTAATTTCATGCAGAACTTGGTCTTCACTCCTGCTCAATGACCACTCTAGGCGAAATACTAAATTTCCCATTGAAACTTAGCCACACTTAAGCGTTTCCCTTTTAGTCTCACGTTTCATGGCTTCAATGTGCCTTAGGGATCCGCTGCACCGATGAGCCCGTGCTTAACTTTTGTCCTTCTTTCCGTTAACCGTTGATCCTCAGCTGCATCTCACTTTCCTTGCCACAGTCTTTTGCGTCCGACCGCTTTCGCATGACCCGTCCGATGATCGCACCCACGTATACAGCAATATAAATATATATATATTGGGTATACTCCACTCACTTTTGTCCCACTTCCTAACTAGATTGTGCCATTTTACAACATAATTTGCATATATATAAATACAACCGTTCCGTTCTTTGGCAATGGGTGCTCGCTCTCACTTAATTCCTGGCTCAGGCTAGAACTCAGCCGTCCCATCCTGTTCTTCTTGCGGCTTTCTCGTACACTGAAGCCTTGCCACACGGATTACCATTCCTTGGTAACTAGGCTCCATTTCTCTGCGCATATGTTCATGGTAATTTAAGACCCCATTCCAACCGGAATCCTTATTCCTCTGATTTCCCTTGACCCTGCGGATTACCAGCACGTTCGCTCCCACATGAAGAATCTTCACTTTAACACCCAGTGTTTTCCCCCCTTTTTACTGTTTGCCGTCCTCGACCACAGCTGGTGAACTGACCTGACTGTTAACTTCCTATTTCCTCATTCTTCTTCCAGACCATACCCTCTACTATTGTTTTATTCCTGGTTCCCAAACGGACATCCTCTCCTAATCCACCACCTGCCTGTTATCTCCCTAAATCTCTACTACCGCTCAACTACCCTAGAAAGCTCACAATCTCCGCCTAGGGATCCTTAATAGACCGGTCCACTAGCCAAACGATAACTAATCGTTCGTATAACGAAATGTTCATTTTCTTGTTTCCATCAAAACGATAATCATAACCCACAGCTGGAACACTCTCCAGACTGCCGCACTCCTGATCTGTTTCAAATTGCATTGGTTACTTGGGTAGCCATCGGCCAAATCGACGTTTATCCCGGATTACAGTGAGGACTGGACGATTTGATCAATGGTTTAAACCTATACTCTCGCCCGCTGACGTTACATGGGGCACCGTACACGGATTAACAAAACCTCGTGAAAGTCTCACCGGATCGCAGAGGTGATTCCTGACACCAACCATCAACGCATCCGCTCAACGTCTATTCCCAAATAATCCAACCCAACGGTTCAATTCTTTCCGCGTTGCAGTACGAAACCAATGACCGGAACCCAGCCCTCGCCGCTGTCCACTTCGTCAAACCAGCCCTTTTTTACCCGTTTCCCTCAACATTCTACCTGCCACCACCTGCAACCAAGTACGTTATGGAACAGAATACCGGCCATCTGCAGCCAACCATAATTTGGTAAACAATTTTCTATCACATACAAAAAACATTTTCACTCTTCCAACTTCTGCCTAGCCGAACCATTGACGTTTGTCTCCACTAATCCGTTTCATTGACGGCTTTTCTTCTTCTGTCATGCGTCCATACACCATTCATGCTCTTCAAAAGTTCACTGAAGTCCCCGCAAAGCTTTGGCCTTCATTTGAATTTTCATATGACACTGTAATCACCTGCACAAAAGGTCCGTTTTATTATCACCATTGACTCACTTGCCTTTATTTCACATGCTCCCTCCACAATTAGTTACCCAATGCTGGATCAGCGTCCAATATTCCGCTGGTATCTCTGACTGCACGTTGGAAGCCCCATGCTTGTTTTACTTCTAACAATGTTCTTCGGCATCTCTTCCGCCCATTTACTCGTTAGTGACCATCCAATTGTCGCTTATATCAGCAATCCCACGACTGCCCAGCTATCCACACCGCCCCCAGCGATTTCGAAACCGATTTGGAATTCCCGCCTCAGTCATACCCACTTTGGTTCACTTAAACACTACATGACTTTACTGGTGTATTTCGGTTGCTGTGTGATTTATAAATTTAGAATTTGTGAATACCTCACATTGACATGTACTGCTGTATACTCTGATCTTGCCTTGTGCATGTGCATTGACCACGGTCAAGAAATATACTATACTAAGTCTACGCTGCAGCTTTTCATGTGTATCTCCACCTTCGACGGGGAGCGGAAGTTGCGCCTGGCTCGTCGCCCTATCTGCGTATCTTCAAACAAGCCTTTTGCAACCACGAATGGTTGGCCTAAGAGCTTTCTAAATGTTTCCTTGATCAGGTATAACTCAACTTTGGGTGCAGCCTGGTACATCCCTCCAATAGTCACCTGGCACTCCCAAGACAGTGCATCAGGTATAGAAAACCGTCAGCTTTCTGATATCTTCATACTTTTCACGAAACCTTTATGCTGAAGCGGAATAGAGCCGGGCTGCATCAGTTCAACTACTGGAAGACCGACGGCCAGTGAAGCTTCCGTCAATTAACTCACTGCAGGCTTTTGCATTCGCCTATTATGGTGGACCTCCACATCAGCGACATAGGTTGTGTAAAGTCTGTCAATTGATTTTCTAATGATCCTCAATTGGCCTTATGTGCCCGTTTTTAAGCCAATTTACGCTTAAGTTCTGGTTCGTATATTAAGAGCCAGCAGGTAATAATATCTTCACATTGCGAATAAGGAGGTGAAAAGCACGACAGAAGACTGACAGGGCTGATAGATCTACCAACACCTGGGGAATTAAACTCAACCAAAGCCACTCCAGGTACCCGCCTGTTTGCTTCCTGGTTTTCTCGGCACTTCAACGTTTCTGTGCCTAGTTTTCAATATATGAGTGTTTTTGGTCCCAAGAACGTAATTCACGGAACTGGCAGCCTGGTCGGACGAATCCCAACTTACAGACTAGGAGGATCCGCAAACTCTACCGCACTGAATTATAAAAGTAACAAATTCACATCTACACAAACCTGAAAAGCGATTTACAAAGACCCAGATCGGGAGCCAAAGTTCGACGCAGCTAGCTTGTGCAGATCGTATGTGGTCAACCAAGCCGAAGATCATGTTTACGGGATTGTTTCAAATAAACAAGCAGGAGTGTACTGCTAACATTTGAACTTCACGATGCATAAACAGTTGAGGTATTTGAAAACATAAGTGCTGTATGTGAGCGTGGATAATAAAATCATCATTTGCAATTAAATCCACCATGGCTCCAAAGAAGCCGAAGGTTCTTATGGTCTGTGGGTGGTTTGGTGACCAGGCTTTCGGAACCCCTCAACATAGGTTCACTAGGTACTTCCTGATCAGAACTAATATTTGTGGTACTTGACACACTGCCTTTCTGAGCATGGACTTCAGGAACCCGGTGTAACTCTCAAGAATAGCGACTCGGGCAAAGTGTAGCAAAAAGAAAGGATCCCAAAGCAAAGCGGGATTGAGTCAGGAATTCTATGGTACTACTTTAGCGCGGTATAAATTTACAAGGCGCGTATAAATTTCAACTGTGGGGCAAAACAATTACCAACCGAGAAGCAAAGTTCAGCAAAGTTTAGTAACGGGAGCCACCACCACGAATAGGCTACGTGGTCAGGTCAGAATGATCCACAGTCGAGGAAAATGTGAGATATAAACAGGCGTGTACAAAATGTGCTGGATGAAGTACGTTGTTAAATGGAGCATCTATTTTATGGGGGAACTGGCGTGTATGAGGAATATTCTTTAAATATTTTCTGTACGCAAGCGGCACTGCGTGAAGCACCGCATGACGAGTTTGACCAATGTATTTCAGGTGCTCCGGCCCGTCACCCATATCAAAATTTGTAAGACGCAGTTACCAAGCTTTCTCAGTACAGTTCCAGAAGCTGGTCTCAACTCGTTCCTCCCTAGTAGGATAAATCAATGGTCCGAAAGCATCTTAAATTCGAACAGAGTACTCGACAATTAAATCTTTCTGCCGGACCAGAACTTATGGTTCTCTGAACTGCCTTTTTGAACTGAAGCGAGAACTTATCTACACCTTGTTCGAGCTCCGCAATATTTGACGGAATGGTTGCTTTTACAGCCCCCTTTAAAGTGCAAACAAGGCGTTCGACCATCCCATTTTACTGTGGATGTCTGGGCGTGGTAAGCAGTTTGCAACACCCCATTCCTTCAGGCCGGGTGGCAATCTTTTCAGCAGCAAAGTGTCTTTCATTGTCAGTAATCAACGTACGGGTACTCCTTCGCGGGTAGATGGTTTCCGCGGGGCAGTTACTGTGATTTCAGCATCACCTGTCGTAGTGGAGTATAATACCGATCCAGGAGAATAGGACTCAATAATCGCTAGACTCAGTATTTATGGAGGATCGGACCAAAACAGCAGGCACGAATTCTTTCCCAGGCTTTGCAAGACACAGGCGGTAGAATCCATTTGGAAAGCAGGGAACCTTTTTCAAAGGCGGAACGGCCAGAAGGTTTGATAAAACTGATATGCTGCAATCCATTTCGGGCCACCAGCAAGTTAGGCAAGCTAGGGCCCTTATTTTATCAATTCCTCAATGATAGAAGTCACATTCACATAGTACTGTTAGCAGGAGTGATTGAGGAATCACCGTGCGACCATAGAGACACAAGATTCCGCTTGGTTTCACGGCTACCTTCAGTCTCATTGCGAAATACCAGAAAATCAAAGCTCGATATTGGCGTTCAATCCTCGTTTAGTTGCGAACAAAGCAGATCCGAAGTGTCTACCAGAACAGCAAGTCAAATCTTGTCGGAGCCAATTCGTGAAAAGTGGTTGGAGCCATGGAAGCATGACCTTGCACTACCTGGTTCCACTGTGGTGCACTACTTTGGCAAGGCCTTGTATTCAGAATGGTTTGAAATCGCAACATATTCTTGGTACATGTCTGTCGAATCTCAACGGGGTAACAGTGAGCTTTGATCACTCAGATGACGGGGTGAGTTCAAGAATAGCCTTGGAACCCACAATATGGAGAACTTTCTCCAAAGTTTCCCAAATTCATAGGCCGATACAGAATGCCCCACAAGCACGACGGCCATCTGCGCCCAAACCAGTAGGAGTTATCTTCATGCCACCGGAGGCCTGAGAGCACCTTAAAACTGATTTAGACAAGAAGGCTAGCTTCTATGATGGCTGTGATATAGAAATGCTCGTGATTTTATGACCTAAATCCAGGTGCAGACGGCCCCAACCTAGCTCAAAACTAAGGTGCAGGTAAAGAATTGTACAGTTGTTCCACGAGAGGCATGCCACATGAGATCAAAGTAGGTGAAGTGTATCCAACCAAGCCTTTAATAGCAAAGTCAGTCTGAAGTAGCCGATTGGCGAGAATTACGGGACGTTAAACGTAAATAGAGATGGCTTTTTCGACCCCTACCAGTGTGTTTGATGGAATCGCACAGGGGCGTGCCACCAACCAAAGAAGAATGCTGAGGGCGTTTTTGTGCCGTTGCCCTCACAGCGAGAGAAGACTAAGGGGATCATCCGAGGCCAGATTTTATGGTAGGGGGAATAGTGGGTTGAAGAATCCATACAAACTGACGGCAAGCGACCAATTTTGCCACACTTGAAAAAATTAGCACCACGAAAATGACGGGTGCAGGGAGAAAGTATTTTTCCACACAAACCATGTCCATCACGTGCAGCCATTGTTTAAAGAAATCATTTCTAGTCCTTGGGGATTGAGACTGGCAGGTGCTCGACGGCTTGAACGGGTGGGGAGCCTCTGAATGACCTTTGCCTGGTCTGAAGCTTCCACCAAACAGTACGATGTGAGAAGCAGACTCCATAAGGCTGTTCACATCTTGAAATTGCCCAAAGACTACGTGAACAGGCTGAGAAGTGGGACTAGTAAGCAGAAGCAGTTTTCGTTGCAACAGTTCGTCGTTAAAGCCAGTAGTCGGAAGGCTGAGAAGTTGCTTTTCTAGATGGTCTCCTAAGTTACAACGCGCGGCTTGCGTCAGAAGCTGGATATAGAGCCCTTGAATATTCTGTGGAACTTTCTGTCGAAGCTATGAGGCCCTGAACGTTTAGAAGTCTCGAAATTACTCCGTTGGATATGATTTCTTCCTAAGCCGCAGAAACAGACCTCCGCGGGACTAACAGGGGCCTGATAACAGAACGTGTCGATTTTTCAACAATACCCAGGAAGGCAGCAGTTCTGCTTTCATCTAAATCCTTCACACTAATTAAACACCAAAAATCGAATCTTTCGAAATCCTCAGTCCCACACAAAGGAGCACTTGAATCCAGTAATTCCACACTACAGGACCACATAAATTCGAATGACTTCCGCTGCGCCAAGAGAGAAATTCTAGCGCGGTGAACGAATAGTAGCAATCACCTCAAGTCTGGAAGGGATGCAGAGTTCAACAGTTTTGACTAAGTCACAATTTATTATTTGAACAATTCGAAGCATCATTGTAAGCCACAATTTTCGCAAATCGAACAACCTGTAGCCAGTCCAAATGAATCCCCGAACCAGAACAAGGTTGATTCTTAGCTTTTTCGGTACTGAATTGCAATTCGCAAAAGGTGCGAATAGGTACAAACCTCAAGCATTCGGCCAAATAGACTCGGCAGTAAACCCCAAAGGTTCATGGCCCCGTGGTTGAAGTGGGACAGTCAGAAAAGTTTCAAAGCCAGGTTTGAACGTCTCATTCAGATGAAAGTGCAAAAAGTGTAGTGTATGAACGAGCCCGTCAAAATAATGTCGGATGTAGTCGTGTTCCTAAGGCACGTAGAACATTTGGAGGGATTTTCAATATTCGTCCTTCACAATCATGTGTGCAGTGTTATAAAGACGTGATGATGAACAGCTACATTATGGACAGTCATGGTACAGAGGTCAAGGGAAAAATACCTGAATGAAGATCCTTTGGAATCTCACAATCATTCTATTCCATCCGTGGAGGCTCTGGAGGGGACCTAACCGTTTTGATGGTCATTTTTGGGGTCGCTTCTGCGCTGAAGTTGAGCTTATAGGACTCTGGGACAGCGCTGCTTTTGGGCTGCTGTAGTGCGCTAGGAGGGGGGAACTGCGCCTGGGTTTCTTGCAGTGGCCATATGTACCTTCGGAGCAGTGCAGTGGCGGGCTTTCTAAGTGTTAGAGCTACAAGGGGGTTAGCCTAATTATCCCAAAGTTTCCAGCTTAAACCTCAGAAGATTATATTTCATAATGACTGGGCTGGAGTTAGCAGTGCTAGAAGTGCTGCCTTCTCTGCAAGGAGCCTGTTTTCTCGAACTCTTAGTAGTCCCGGGAATGGCGTCTATTGTTTTTATCATCCGTTTGCTGCCTTAGTCATTCAGGTTTGCATTTTTCGAGCCGAATGTAAGGGACTTGGTAGATGCCTAAGCTGTAGGAGTAGAAAAGACCATTGACGGGACATTAGGAAATACGTCCTACGGACTCAGCTGGCAACAGGGGATCCAGTTTCTCTAATCTGATTAGGATATCTGAGGAACTGCTATGAGACCTGGGGCTGTTGTTTTTTCTCGAGTATACCGGTTCCCATGTTGGGCTCATTTGACCTGCTTTACTCACTAGTGGGCGTGGAAAGGTTTGCCTTGTGAGACCCCTACGGCATGCTGAGACGTATTTTTGTGCTTATCTTTTAGAGAAGGCCGCAGACAGCTCTCTCAGAGATGAGTTTTGAGGTGAAGCTTGGCATATTTTCCTCAGACTTCGAAAGCAGCCAAGACCCCTTTGCAAGTTTAGGCATACTTGAGTTTAGGCTCTTAAGCAGGGTTTCGGCCTGTTTAACTGGGCTTCGAGTTATCAAAAGGTGTCCCCAAATTACAGCCCTTTTAGCCCCTTTGAGTGTCTTGCCGATTACGGAGGAGGTATCCCAAACTGCTCTCTGCGGTGTCTTAACTGCTTTCCTTGCTATAGAGCCTGTTGGGAGTGAAATCATCATAACAGCTGTCGGGTGAGGAGACTCAGGGACAATTTGGCCTGAAGCCACCAACTCGTACAGTACATCAAGACTTCAAGGATCCTGGAATAGCCACCGGAGCCTTTAATTCATCTACGCCGGTTGTTTGGTGGTCATAACTTGGCAAATTCATGGTGTGGTCAGCTTCACAATCACTTTGCTCTCAGTCGAGACACACAGGAAGACTGGACTCTTCCACTTCCGGGGTCGAGTTATTACTAGCCATTTAGTCGAAGGTGGAATGCAAAGGAAGTTCTCCAAACCGAGTGGGAAAATGGAAAAACTGAAAACATCTCACAAATATGCTGCGAAAAAATAAGCAACGAGAATTCGCAGCAGAATAGGTTCGTATCCAAAAGCACCATAGCCTCCGTTCGCCTCATACGGGAGGTTTGTCTCTGCCTCGAACTTTGAGGAACGAAGACTAGCTCGATGCATTCATTTTTGGTTCACCGTGGGGTGGATGCGCGAGAGGCGGCTCATCTAGCTTGGGGTTAGCAACAATCATACCCTTTAAGGGTATTGCTTAGAGCGTGTTAACTGCCGAAAAGCAGCTTATGATGGCCGATAGGACTATGAGCTGCTAGTTCGCCATAGGAATGTGTGATTGACTAAGTCTTATGTAAAGTGGTCCTAGATAGTACGGTATACCGCGAGTCGCGCGCAGAGATATAAAGTAAGCTCTTCAGGTGAAGCATTTGCTCTGAAATTTCTCATAGACGAAACCAACTACCTAACAGTTCCTCTTTTCTATGAAACATTATTTTAGCAGCCAATGGAAACCTCCCGGAAAGGTGGACCAGACTTAGAGTGGGCTAGACTGCAATGCAAAAAGTGTTCTGTACATTTGAGTGCAACCCACGTAGCTTGCTGTGGAGCTGTATGGCAGCGGCTCTGACGGTTTTGTTTGAGTTCTCTCGTGCTCATTGGTGAAAAGTCAAGGAAGTATGACGACTGTAGGTTAAACCGCTAAGTTATCCACAATTATAAATGGAGTGTTCTGCTGACGCTTGCGAGATATGCAGCTTACGTACGCCAGGGTTGATAAATACGCAAACGCTATGCAGGCCACGAATATTTTACTGCGAAATTATGCTTAGCGCGGCAAAAACACTACGACTGCTTCCCTAATTCATCGAGAAGGGAAGCACACTCATACGGATGAAAGTTTATTCCGTGGCAGTATACGTTAAGAGCCAGTCTAAGCAAGCAAGTGAAAAATCAAACAAGCATTCAAGCGCACGGGTCAGTGCTGTATGCCTAAGAGCTTAAGACAACTGTAAAATCGGATTGAGTGCAGCAAGGTTGAGCATCAAGTGGCTACCGCTGTCCGGGACGAAGCACAGCAAAAGTCAACCGTGTACGTGTGCATAAGACCGCAGGCGTGTCCATGGCGGCACGGGATACAGATCAAGCGTGCGTGTGTGTGAGCGCATGATGGCACCGGACAAAAACAACAGCTAAATCCCCTCTAAGATTACGCCAGTGTCATCGCACAATCTTCAACGGTGAACTCACAAATGGAATCATAGTTTTGCTTGCGCCAGTTAGCGGAATTATTTCTCATAGTGCCAGCAAAGGTCGGATTTCTCTGAGTGAAAGTACCTTCAAGAAAGTATATCAAATTATGACGACGATGTTTTGAGGTTCGTCTGCACAAAGCTTTCCCAAATACGGCTGGAATATTGCACATAAGTAAAAACGACATTGCATCTGCGGTTCTGGTCGGGTCTGGCAGATCAGATCACAGGGCCTGTGGATTTAGCTTTATCTGTAAGTCCAGGTTCCCGCACCAACGAGCTTTGGGCGAATCCCGCTGAGACGTAGAAGTGGGCATTCTTTTAATGTTCGTGTGGCTTGACAACTGTTTCATGCTCGACTTTGGAGCAGAAAACGCCACATTTCAAGCCAAATCTGGTCACAGGGAGTAGACTGCGGAGTGCCAAGTTAGTCCAGGTTCTAGCACCGTGGGCACCCAGTGGCCACTCGGTGCTACGACAAATGGCGGAAGCAGGGTTTTTTCGGTGATTTGATAAGGATAAACGGAAGAGAGGAACTTCTACCACTGTGACTCTGTCTGAGGAGCCTCACAGGATCACTGTCCCTTGGTGAGTTCTAGCTAGCACTCCCTCTGCCTCAATGACACTATGGAGGCGAAAAGTTAGAGGCCATGGAAGATGTGAGATGGCACTGCTAGGGGGTAGAAGCTAACTTGGAATGAGGGAGGCAATGAAGTTTGAAGGCGGAAAGGTTAGAATGAAAAATAAAAGACCAAAAACGAAGGTTGGCCGAGGAATTACAACTGTAACAGTGGTAAAAGGGAAAGGAAAAGCGAAAAAGAATGATAGTTAGGGCGGCTAGGTATCTACGGGTTTTACTCAGCGCACTGTCCAAGCAGCGGTCCAGCCGAAGCCCAAACCCTACAACCTTTCCGGCGGTTACTACTTCCACCGGGAGCTGGTTCCGGTCAATAACAGCTCCAAAGGAGAAGAACCTTCTCTTGACAGACTTAGAACTCTCTTCTTCGTCAAGCTCAAAGGGGGCCCTCTGGTAACGGTACGATCCATAAGGTTCAGCTGCAGTGTAGTCAACACTTGGAGATTGGCATACACCCTTAGGATCTTAAAACGTTCACCTAAGTCATCTCTACTCCTCGTGAGCCGAAGAAGAGGCGAATTCAAGATGTGGGATCTCCGCCCATAAGCAGGGCCCCTTTAGCTAGCGAACCGTCGCGTGAAAAGTCGTTGAGCCTGCTCGAGAAGCTTGATGTCCTTTACCAAGAACGGCCTCCACGCATGGACACAGCACTCCAGGTGCGGCCGGACGAGAGCTTAGTACTACGGCAATTGAACCGAGGGTTTCCTGGAGGCAGCAGTTCTTTTAAGCCGGTAAAGTTACTTAGGATCTTTTTGATTAGCCGAACAACACTGTGCTCTAGATCGGAAGTCTTCCGATATGATTACCCCAAGGTCCTTTGCTCTTGTCACTTCCGTGATCTCAGTGATCCCGTTGGTCTCTCCAAGGTGCACAGTCGAATGAGGGTCCTGGTTATATACTAAGTGGATGCCCTTGACGGCGTTTAGCGGTAATTCCCAGGCCAGTGACCAGCAAAGCATTGTATTCGGGTCCAGCAGCTTGGAACCCATCGCTTCGAAGCCAACTAATTCCGCATCAACAGCGAGCGCAAAGCATGGTTCGTGTGGAAAAAATAAGCACATTGGTTAGGCTATAAGTGCCAGCTGGTAGAAGTGAGGATACGCGATCAGCCCGGGTAGCTTAATGGAGGAGAAGGTAGGAAAGATTAAAGTAATGTGAGATTAGGCTGGTGGGAAGGTTCTATTAGTCAGAAGTTAGGTATTAACCCGGTTTGCTCATCAAACTTACATTATTATCACGGGTAAGGTCCCAGTGTTGTTGTATCTTCGTCTTTGAAGTGCTGTATTGGTTCATATGCTGAGATACACGAGAGGATCCCCGAAGAGGAAGTTGATCGGTAACGAATTTGGCCTGAAGTAAGAACCGCCACTGACATCTTTCGTGCTTCCTCGTACCGTTTGTCTGAAAGAAGATCCAACACTGGCAACCGATTTCTCTTTAGCCCTTTTCTCCTGGGCGGTTATTTATTGCCTGCGACATAAGGGGCATCCGGGTGGCACTTCTGGGTATTTCAGTAGGTTCTAAATGGGGGCCTACGGGGACAGATATTAGTGCTACAGGTGCAATTCCATTAAGAACATGATGTCCCGGTAAGAGGTTGTCCGAAGAAGGAGGCGTAATGTAAGGACTCTCCTGGGATGGGCCTGTAGGCCTCGTTGATATATTCTGTCGTTTTGGCGGGGGTTGCTATAAAGAGGTAGAGAGAGGTTCGTCTAGGCCAGCTGATCCCGTGGGTCTTTCAGAAGTAGAAGTGTGAGGGATTTCGTCGGTCCTTGCTGAAGTGCTTGAGAAAGAGGGCTACTTCTGGATCTTAACGCCAATTCGATTGACATTTTTAGTGACAGATTTTATCACTTCTCTTTGCAGAGGCTTTCTGTTGACTTGCATCTTGATTGGTGTAAACTGTGAAGCACTTACGACTATGCACTATTTAGCGACGAATTCTCTGGCAACTTTTTCATCAGACAGTTTGAATGGAAGGGGACAAGAGAGCTTTCATGACCTTTTTCTTAGCCTTTTACACTGAGATGGAAAGTGGGCCATGTCCGCGGATTGAAGGATAGTAGATTTAACCACTGTGATGTCTAGGAGATCAGGCAAGTTAAGGACAGGGTTGTTTTTTTGCTTTCTGCGGCCATTGTAGGATTTCAGATGTCACTGAGTGAAGAAACTGACTAACTGCTGTGAGGTTATGGAGGTCAGGGAGTGCTGTGGGCTCAGTGGTGTAGGCTAACGATGTTAGTCCTGATAACAGTGTATCATCTGGAACAATTTGGATAGGCACGGTCACCAGGTTACTTTCTATGGCACTGGGTCCTCTATCGGTCTTCCAAAATATTTCTACCGTACCGGGGGTATCTCTGCATTCCAAACGTTTGGGTTTCTGAGTTACCGTAGAGCAAGAAGCTTTTGGTTGGGACCGTTTGCCCGATGACGTTGCCATTTCTTTTTCCGGAAAATTGATGGTAGACGATACGACCTATGATAACGGCTATTGAATAGACAACACAAGGAAGGAAAATTGTCGCTATCGCTGTTTGTTCCCATAGCTAACTCGGAGTAGCTCACAATAAATATAGAGCACTACTAGTTTGGATGAAGGAAGCACTTCCCAAATACGGCAATAATGAAAGCTTTTAAATAGGTTTCAGGTGAAATATTCCTAGAAAAACTAACGTTGGAAATTAACGAAATCTACAGAACAACTAGCCTTGGAGTAGCGCTACGGAGCCAACTAATTCCGCATCAACTGCGAACGCAAAGCATGGGTTTCCCAAGCCTATAACCAAGTCATTTATGAACGGGATGAACAACACGGGTCTAAGAACGGAGCCCTGAGGCACACCGCTCAGCAAATACCCTCCCTGAGATATGCAACCTCAAACCTTGACTTTACAAGCCTCACTGATGATAGACCTGTGGATCCACGCAATGATCTTCGGAGGCTGACCGGAAGCACCCAACTTCATCAGCCACAAATGGTAGCCGACTGAGTCGAACTATTATTATCATCATTACTAATATTATTATAGGTTATTTCAGATGACCCCGAGGCGAGCTGCAATGCAAGATATGAAGGTACAATTGGAAAAGGGAATCCGAATTCCAAGAGGATGACACAAGCGCCTTCCTACGATATAGTGTAGGAGAAAGTTTTCGTTACTCGTTAAGGTGGCTCCCAGAAGGTTTAAACTCAAGGTCGGGTGGATAGGCCTGCTGAGTCCGAGTCAAGGTGTCTTGAAATAGTGGACTTAAAAATATTACAAAAGGAGGACGGTATGACTGGGTAATCAAACAGAAATGACGGAAGTTTTGTTTGTTTTGAGGAAAAAGAAGTTTCTAAGGGGAAGTAAGCCAGCAACAACGCTTCTTGGTGCACGGAATTGCCTGAGATTGCGATTCAGATTATGGAAAGAAGTGGAATGGAGCAGAGAGAACAAGAAGAATCCGTCGGAAGTTACACCTATAACGTTTAGCGACGGAATATATGCTCAGTCAGTTAAATGCCTACTGAGGGATTTTTCCGTGGAAAGAGATTGCAGAGCTTATGGTGAAAGAATTGGCCGGATGGAAATAGATAACCGTTGAGCAGACCGTCTACTTTCAGAATGGTGGAGTGTGATGCATCAACATGAAAAATGGGAACTGGGAGGCTCACCAATGTGTGATGCGTAGCCACGGCAGTTGTGGCGACTCATAGCGTTCAGAAAAGATGGGGTAAGTGGCGGGTAAAATACTACCGATTGCTGTTCCTTGTAAAAGGTGGATCACGTGACGGCGACAAAGTAAAACGCTGCGATACAGGTGTCCCTCAGATGGGGACATATGTGGAGGACATGACTCGTCGCTAGGTGGGGATGTTTTGATGCAATAGCCCCATGTGGGCGAGGGGTGGGAGAGATGGAGAGAGCAAACCGTCACAGATTCTTTTGACCTTTGAGGTACTCAGAAGATAGGTACTCAGCAGAGAAGTATACTATTTGGACATTGTGGAGCGGAAGCCTACGGCAACGTTAAATGTAACCTTTTTCAAAGGTAGCAGCAAGGGTGTTGAAAAGGGGCGAGTTTTATCTAGGGGGTTGGTTGAGTTTGCCAATGGGACAGGTGAATAGTTTGGCACTAATCCTCGAGGAAAAGGACAACGAAAGATGAGCCGAGAATGACAGTGGTCTTTTTAATAAGCAATAATTATACGCTGAGGGGAGTAAATTTTGCCGGACCCAAGTAGCCGTAAGTTAAGATGGCGAAGATGGAGTCCAGCACGACAGAGAATCGGTGATAACTGGAAGGATGGCACTTCGGACGTATAAATAGCTTTTTTTCCGCAGCTGGATGAAGTGTGTGGGTCTGACCGTGCTCTAGACATTCAACTTGAAAACCACCTCCGCCGACAGGAGGTGCAATCCGCCGAATTAACTACTCCAGCCCATCGTTGCAGAGGTCCTGCCCACCCGATGTTCGCCGGCCAAAGCGGTGGATCTGACCGCGCCCCGCACCAGCGGGATTTTCTCGAGTGATAATAGAGTGGTCACATGGCTGTAGAGACCGAATAGTCCGGGAGCTTGCGACCAGGTTGCAAGAGGCCCTCGAGAGCAGGGTCGGTGGGGGAGCGACGGAACGATGGACGGTTGTCGAATTTTTAGCCGGAAATTTGGGCCGGATATTTTGCCGGTATTGTCAGCGGATCATTTCAAACCATCGAGAGGGAGATGCACGCCAGTGGTTGCCTGGAAAAACAAAAATAGAAGACCGCGGTCTGGGATGCTCCCAGCTGAGGATCAACTGTCAGTGGTAAAAGGAAGCCTTAAGCATCTAGAAATTGGAATTTATTTCGTAAGACTGCGGGCCACGAGCAGATGAGAGGGGACAGGAGTGCAAAATAAAATGGCAAAACTATGGAGAACGATGAGGATGATTTGGTAGTGAATGGTGGTCCACGGAATGGATTCTGGGATGAAATGCCAGGGCGAACTAAGAGGAGAGGAATGAGGCCAGTTTGGACTGAGTAAAGTGAATTTAGTCTGATGCAGATAAAAGATAAGAATTAGGACTGAGTTTCCTCCAAGGGCTAACCTAGTGCATAGGGCGAGCAAGAATGAAGCCCTTCGCCTAGGGGTATAGTTGCCATATGAAGTGAATATTATCTAGGAAGAAGATTACTACAGGAATTAACGGAACAAACGAACTTCAGTGATGGTCAACAAAAAAGATAATTACGATTTTGCTCAGGCTATGGCACGCAAGAAGGAAAAACTGAAAGGTGGAATTTCGGAGAGGTAAGAGCTACGAGATTCAGAGATGAGGTTGAGACCGGATTTGGAGTAGCCACTCTGTAGATTAAAAAACGAAATTCTGCATGAAGAAGTGGAACAAAAAAAGCTGCAGGATAGTATGTAGAAACAGCATAAGTGACACCATAACTGGAGATTGAGTCCCAAAGATGAACCAATTCAAGTGAAAGAATTGAGACCTAGCTTCCTCCAACGGAGAACCTAGTAAATGGGATGGACAAAAAAGGGCTTTTGACCTAGGGCTATAGTTGCCATTTAGGGTGGATATTATTCTGGTGCAAGATTTGACTTAACGAAACAGAAAGTTCTACACGAAAGATAAATAAGACCTGAATGACGTGCTGCTGGGTACCCAAGGCAAATTGGGTGGTGCGAAGGTCTCCTGTACAGTGACTAAGAAACTCGTGTCAGTAACCCAAACTAACTTCGTGCGCTCGCTCCTCAGAAGTGTGCGGATCATTGCTGGACACGAGTGTTGGCACATCAAGCCGTTTGTTTAACTCCTCTTTAAATCTCAGCAAGTGGCCTATTGCACGGACATTTGGTGGAAGTTTATCCCACGTTAGTAAACATTTACCAACAAAGAAGTCAGACCGTAGGCTGATTCACTAGGACCGCACAACCTACGAATGACTGCTGCTTCGTAACGATTAACTTAGGCCTGATGGGTCTCGTACCACAGAGGAGGCTTTGCAGAACCTGCATTTTAACAGTAAGTGAAAAAGGACAAGTTTTTCTTTATCCGTAGGGGCCAAAGAGGTCCGGGGTGTATCAGGTCACAGCGCTTTTTACGGTTGAGACTAGACGAATAGCCAAATATCTATTTTGTAAGTGTGCTCTGAACATTTTCAATGGCAGTCCTGTCTCAATGGTGCAAGTTGGAGCTAACTATTGCACTGCACTCTAGCAATAGTCCAACGTGGGTTGTATAGACACTGAGTTTACTTCCACGCAAAAGGGATGTTTTGTGGACCAGTCCTATTAACCTGCGGACATAGCAATTTGAGTGTTTCTTTGCTCAAAGAAGTTGAGCGCTACACCGGGCCTCTAGTTTCCCTAGATTGTTCTGTTTTTGTGTTTATAAAGCTTATAACCGTCTGTCATTTAGCTAGAAAGACTTAGGAAAAATACCCAAAGTTTTCCACGTAGCTTTACACTCCTAAAAAGTTCAACTCACTGGCCCATAATCTTTCCCCCTTCTTCACATCACCTCCTGAACTACTTATAGACGCTCCAAAGGTCCTCCGCAAACATGCTAAAGTCCCGAGTGCAAATCAGGCAATTCGTACTGTCAGGCTCAGAAAACCCAGGAACAATTAACCTCAGTCTGCACTCAGTCCATGCTCAGTAGCTCTCGTTGATGTTTATGACTTAGTCAACAAGAAGATTAACGAAGTAGATAAAAAATTGGCGGACCTGCTTAACCAGATCCAGTCCATCAATGATATTCTATTGAAGATATCCCCCATATCTAGCATGATTGAAGCCGCCTCCATAGCTAATCGCCAAAGCCTAGTCATGGCGGGCCGTCTCCTGAACTCAGTTGCGACCAAAGTTCATAAGCGTGTAGCGAACGCCAAAAACGCGATAGTTTTCAACATCCCTGACCGACTGCCCCTGCCGTCAACCAAACCCGCCATACTGAATGCTCTCAGCATGGCACACCACAGGTGCTATTGCACTCCGCTGCGCAAAAATCACAACGCAACGACTGTCCTTTGAAGGAGCTGAAGGAGCAACAGCTAGAGAATTCATAAACAGTTGGCAAATCATTGCTAACACCACCCCATTCAAAAGAATCAGAATATTACCGGATAAAACGCCCCTCCAAAGAGAGGTTTTTCGATCACTTAAAAGTACCTTAGCTTCACCAACGCAACCTGTGGCTAAAATACCAGTCGCCGCGTTTCCTCGTTGCCTGTCAAGCCACTTCGTAACACAAACGCCCTCAGTTGCCTGCACTACTCTAGCTGACCTAGACCTGACCACCACCCCATCTCCAGCACATCCCCCTAGTAAACGGCCCTGTCTTCTACCACCAACCACCGTTCCCGGAAATTGCAATGATATCCGTGCCAAACCCACTATTACCTCGGGACCACCAAAGTCCCGTGCATCCAAGCCTGCTGCTGCTAATGTCAACCTACTGCCCACCGTCTCACCACCGAAAAAGACTCCGTAGAAGTCTGTTGCCAACAGTCAGTCCTGCCCCAACTCATGTCCCACCGTCTTGCGGACACAAATCGTTCATAAAAGGCATGATCTACTATAGAGGCAATCGTCCCATCAGCCGATAGAATTCTGTCCCCCCCCCCACAGCTTTCGGCTACTCCGGCTACTCCCCTTACCCCCCCCCCCTCCCCCCCGTAAGTATTCTCAGAGCCCCATTTAGAACCTCGACCAAGCACTCCAAGTACACTTCAATTAATCCATGCTTTTTGGCGAGCAGGAGGCAATCCTGCATCATCACCCTAAAGCAGCCAACCCCGCCTTGCTGTATTAGAGTGGTACCTCGGCTAATCGACAAGGTCCTCCCAACTCCACTTTACAATGCAGGCGAAAACGGCCACCGAGTAATGCATCATCATGCATCGGGATCAAACATACCATATTCTCCAAGTATCCCGATACAGTTTCCCAGTCATCTGGCTGAGTGCAAGCACCTCCCGCCGAACATCTGTAACCAAATTCTCTCTGCTCCAATGATACAAATAAGTAACCCCCAGTTGAATTATAACCAACGGCCTCGACTTTCAAGCTCCACGCTCTTTCCTGAGCACAGGATGGGCCAGCCCAACCGACTAGTTATTTCGTCGGTCCTGGTCAAGCGATAAATACCCGCCCCTGCGTATCCCGTTGAACCACGTTTCTACTACTTTCTACTTTCCCACTTGCCGTTACGCATTACCTCAGCTTCCAACCCCTACCTGGCCGCTTCAACCACCCCGGAAATCCCGCCTCCGCAAACGACCAATTCTTTCTTGACAGCACCCCCCCCCCAAACCAGCCTCACCCCTTCTTCACATAGCCGGCTCCCCACTTTTAACCCCTGTTTAGTCTCCATCGCTTCTATGCATGACATTCCTGACGTTGAGTCCAACTAATGATGTTTACTACCTCGGTAGTGTTAGCCACCAACACCCGTCGATGGTTGTTCCTACTCCACGCCATGACGATACAGTTGCACTTACCTTGCTCCTCATCAAAGCCCGCTCATTACTGAATAAAACTCACACTCCCCATAATATAGTACTATCTTCCGACTTCGACATCATTGTCATAACCAAGACCTGGCTAAATGATTCTGTCCCATTGGACCAAATTTCTATTGCTGGTTATCAAACCTCCATGAAAAGTCGTCGTCGTCGTGGAGGAGGCCGTCTAATCCACATTAAAAGCAGCTTGCCTACCATTCTTCTCTCCGATCCAACACTGGACTCAATTCAGGACTCAATATGGGTAACGGTTCTTCTGGCCAACTCTACACTCCATATCGGCTGCGTTTATCGACCACCCAATTCAAACATCACGGACCTCGCCCACATAGTCAGAGCCTTTGACCACTTTGCACTATTACCCTCCTCGTCAAAACTTATTGCTGGCGATTTCAATGCACCTAATATCTGCTGGGACACCACGTCGTCACCCCAATACTTCACGAGCTTCGTTTTGACCATACGCGCAGGGCGCTGGATCCAGCACGTAATGACACCAACCAGAGGTAACAGCATACTAGACCTGATATTTACCATTGGCCTATCGGACGTGATGACTACCGCCCTCAACCCTTTCCCAGGCAGTGACCATAGAACGGTCTCTTGCAGATTCACAGCCGGACCCATAAACCCCATATGTAGCTCATCTCAACAGACCCTGCACACGATCAACTTGATGAAGCTCAAGCCCATGCTTCGATCCCTCAACTGGGATGAATACTTCCTACAGCACGACCCTCAGCTCGCCAGTGACGTACTCTACCATAAGCTACACAGCTGCTTGTCAGCAATCACCACCATCGGGACCAACCACTCTCAAGCCCGCAGCTCCTACCAAACAAGGCTGCAAAATAAACATGCAAAACTACAGATCTGTAATAAAACAAAAGACTTCTCCATACTATTGCAACTCCACTCCCTCTCTGTAACCATCAGTCTTCGGACTAATGAACTGCTGAGAAAGCAGGAGCTTTCGGCCTTGAATTCCTTCTACGGATCGTACTGATTGTCCCGACTGCTAAAGGGTAGAAATCAGAGAGAGTCTTCAGGGATACCCTATTTAGCTTTGGAAAGCCACAGGCAGATTAAATCTGCAGCCGAAATCGCTGAGGTGCTCAATACCTTCTTTTCAGAATCCATGACCACTGACGCCACTTCAAATCCGCCACCCGTACCCTTCATCACCGAGCAAGTTCTCTCTGACATGGAATTCAGTTTGAACGATGTGGCCTACCTACTGCTGCGTGTTAGACCCTCCTGCCGCCCCGTCTATGACGGCATCCCCTTAGCACTCTTTCATCTTGGTGGAATCGACGTCGCTGCTATCTTTATGAATCTGTAAAACTTATCCCTTAAACATGGCATTTTTCCATCCCAGTGGAAAACTTCAACCATTATTCCTATCCACAAAATTGGCCCAGTGCATGGCCCTTCAAATTATCGTCCCATTAACCATACCCCTTTAGCTGCCAGGATAATGGAGCGTTTGATTAAACAGCGGATATCCGATTATCTCATTTCCCATAACCTCAATCACAGCGGTCAACGTGGCTTCCTAAAGTCACGTTCTTGTACCACATGCCAGTTTGGTTTCTTTTAACTACTGACCACGGCAGCTGACGACGGAAAATCTATGATTATCATCTACCTCGATAAGACCAAAGCATTTGACCAAGTTCCTCACTCCCGGTTGTTACCAAAATCCGGGCCTACGGTATCCATGACCCGCTTTTATCATGGAAATTTCCTACCTGTCGGACCGAACCCAGGCTGTATATGCTAATGGTCATCTATCGCAACCGGTGCCTGTCACTGGTGGAGTCATACAAGGAAGTTTACTTGGTCCGCTATTTTTCTTACCCTATATTAACCACATTTTTTCGATTGTGCAACATGGCACACCTTTCCTGTTCGCCGACGACATCGAAATCGTTTATGAGTTCCGCCATCAAGATTTGAGCAGAACTCTGTCTGAAATAAATAGTCAACTTGAGAAACTTGATCAGTGGTGCATTTCATGGCACATGTGCTTCTCGAAATCCAAAAGCTTCTACAAAACCTACAGATGTCAAATCCCCCTCGGAACTCTGTCACTGAACCAAGTACCCATAGGTCCCAAGCTCATCAGTGAAGGATCTTGGGCTTTGATACACTAACAATGTACAATTCTCGGAACATGTCTCATTTCAGACGGCCAGGGCCAGACAGATAATAGGCCTAGTTCTCGGATCATTTAAAACGAAACATAGTATTATTCTTTCATACCAATCCCATGCCAGACCCCACCTCGAATATTGCCTTATAATCTTCTCTGGAATGTCTAAATCGGATAGAATACACCTGTAGAAAGTCCAGCGCACCTTCACCAAGAAGCTAATGGGATATTCCTCTCCACTGAGCTATAAAAAGCGATGCACTCTAATAAAACCTGACTCCGTATGGCTTAGATATTTCAGGCTTAACCTGTGTTTTCTATATAGACTTATTCATCGTTCTTCGTTCACTTCTACCAAATCTATACAGTTTTCACTACCATCATCTTACCCCCTGCGCCACAGAGGCTTCAGTCTGACCATCTCACAGTCCAGGCTGGCAATAAGATCCAAATTCTTATTAAATATTCAAAGCTTTGGAACAAGCTACCCCTGGCTATTCGATAATGAGCGTCAAAACCCGGTCTACCCAGTCCTTAAAATCACAACTTACCGTTAGCCGTATGTTATCTTTGACTAATGCCAGCATATCTTAGGACCGAGCCTATGAAAAGGCATCGAACTTTAGAACCCTAGCTTCCACCTCCCCTCCCGCTCTCTGCCATCTGTCGAGCTGGCCTTCGGAAACCGGTTCCGCTACTAGGACCATGACATCATATCCAAAACCTACCATTTCCTGCCTAACGACAGACTCTAGGCCTACCATTTATTATCACTTTTTTACGTATACCGCACATAACCAACACTGCAGAAGGATACAGTTTTGTCGCTTACGACTATAACTAGCTAGATGCCTGCCGATTCTTGCTACTCACTCACTTTCACCTAATACCACCTAACCTCCATATAACCCTGCCTTATCTAATTCACTAGTCGGTCTTCACAACTATATCTAAACAATTACTGCCTCCCTCACTACATAGTATAATAATAGTTAATAATACTGGTATATTTCTCGGCCATGGTCGAGATGCACGCTGCAGCGCATGATCATGGTGTAACACGTTACTCAATAAGATGGAATATTCACAAATTCAGAATATGAAAGTCGAGAGTATCAAAGATGGAAAAACAAAGCCAGCAACAGTTTGAATGGATCATTCTGATAATTTTTTGCGCGGCACTTTTGAACCGGTTTCGATTCCAGCCTGGGCACTGGTTCGCGGTGGAGATATCGAAAAATCAATAACGCAGTGCCAAGGACGCATTATGAACGAGAATGATGCAAGCCAAGGAAACCGGAGGCCCACCGAGGTTATGCAGATAGAGTAAATTTTTGAGCAAGAAGAAAAGGTGGGGAAATTGTAAAGAAGTATGTTCGGGAAAATCAACGCATGCGAAGAGGATAGCTATCATGAAGACAATGCAAACCCTGAATGACGGATTTACCGGAGTTCAATAAACTGAATGAGTTTTGAAGCAGGGGGGCATGAGACCAATTTTGTGAGAGTGAACACTGGTGGATATGGGAGAAACAGCAGACCATAAGAAGGTGAGTTTAGATTCAGGATCAGTAACATGTACCATTCTGAAATAAGAAAGCGCCATTGGAGGGTCTTCGAGAAGTGGAGAGTCAATTTCCAGCTGGCTACGGGTTGTAGGAAAGATAAACAGTGGTAACGGATGATAAAGTGGGAAATCTCCGCATGGACTTCAGAGTTATTATGCTGTTTCACTGACAAATATATATGTATGTGTTGACACATTTGCCTTCAGTGTTATTCAGCGTCGTTTCTGGTAACGTACGGCATCGAGTGCGTAAGGTTCGTCTGGCAGGATAATGTATGTGTCGGTCGATCAGTCGAGTGTGGCTGTATAGTAGCGGCATGCGCGTGAACTGGAACTCGTGTTGGTTGTGTTTGAAAACGTTGAACGATCTGATAAGCAATTAGGAGTATTTCCTGTCGGATGGCTTGATTTTGCTCCCAATTGCTATGGTAGGTTCCACTTGAGTCTCTGTCCGTACGAGTCAAAGTGGCATCCTTGGTTAGCCAGTTTTGCGACTGAGATAGTAGGAGACAACGAACCTGGAATAAAGGGGTATTGCAGTCTGGACGTGTTTCCAGCTGTGGGTTATGATAATGTAATAATGAATAATAATAACGGTTTATTTCGGAGACGTCCGAGGCCTGCCAAGTGCATAATCAGCTGTTTACAAGTGATGGAATAAACAGGCAAAACCCTTGAAAATGTGGAAATTAACATGACAGGAGTTGAAAAAGGGCTAAGAGGGGGAGGGTTACGTGGGAAAGGAGAGCAGATAAAAAGCAGCAGTCAGGGTGTGCCCCTGCTGCGAATCATTGGGTAATGGAGGCATATAAAAACCAGTGAAGGACGAGGCACAAGAGTGACAGAAACTACGGGGTTAGGTGGAAGAAAAGTGGTTGAAATTAGTGGCGTTTCCATTTGTTTGGTTCATTAAGGAAATGGCCATATGAAGTCTAACGTTGAGAACTCAGTCAGATAGATGAAACCGTCTATCGTTTATTGTGTCCTTAATTGAAGGGAGCAGGGTCGGAGAAGGGGTTGGTCTTAGAAGTCGAGGCCCCTCTCGTAAGCTATTTCTTCTGCCATGCACATAGTAGATAACTGTAGTGCACGGGTGAAGCTGAGATATGGGATGGGTGCCGACCGAAATTGGGACTTGGTTTGTGAAGCTCGAAGGTTGATGGCCAACTTGTTCCAGACTTTAGAGTAGACAAGAAGGAAGAAACATGACCGTATGGCCGACTTAGCTATATTAGAAGGGACAGTAAAAGGCCTGTGCCGAAGTGAGTAGTACTAGGGCAGCCATGTAAAACAACTTTCCTCTAGCTCAAGGTTTTTAGCCATTGATGTTTTCCCCTAGCACAAATGGTTCAGTGGTGCTGGATCCCAGGACATTAGGTCCCACCACCCACCACTTCACTCCTTGATCCTTCAACTTTTCCCTTACTTATTCTGGCTTCCTCTCCTCTCAGCTTCCTTGCCCGGCCGTAATTTGCTTTCCTTAATCATCCCGGTTGTAAATCTTCCATCCCACGCGTCCACCTTCCCATTGCTACCTGTTGGCCTCAATTTCCTCCTTTTATATTTCCCGACATGAACGCTTGTCTGTTTCGCCAAGATCTATGAATCCGTCACCTAACTTGGACTGCTATCTCCTTTCCATGTGTGCAATAACATTTACTGGTGCAGCCTAACTCAACCACACCAGAATGGCCTTTGGCAGTTTTAGGCACGGTCTGGCGCTGTACGAGACTAAAACATATATGCAGGCGCGTACATTACAACACTCGTTATCCTACTTCGTATGTTTGCTTAGCTCCACTCCGTATTTTCTCAGCCCATGCAAGCGAAACCCTTGATGTCAACGGCACCTTCACCATAGCTGCGTCCGGATGTGGAGGAATCAGACCACCCACGGCAGTTGCAAAAATGACATACGCGAAAAATCACTGTCAGGTGGAGGGACTATGGAAAGTTTCTATATGGGCTCAACCACCCATCTGTTAGAGAAATCGTGGAGAACAAAAAGACCTAGTGGGATCGATTTGATCTATATATACCAATAATATCGAGCTGTGAAGGAAATGGGCAAATCCAATCATGGGTGTCTCTCATCAGCTCACACCTGACCCTGCGAGAGGGAAAACCCCACACCACCCTAGTCCGCTTGATATGCTTTTGGTTCCTACGCACGAGACTGACTCGGCGGTGATGGCGAACTGGTCTCTCCACCTATGCTTACCCACCCCGCGCTCTAATTTTCAATCACCTCGTACCCTCCCATGCACGCCTGGCACGTTTGGTGACATCAGCTACAAAACCACTGTGGTTCTGGACAACAAGTCAATACATCAGACGACAGACACGCCCCATCAAAGTGCTAATTATATCCGTGTAGATATTATTGTATATATAAACATACATGTAAGAACGTAGAGAAAAGCGCCCGTATTTTTCGCCCACCTATCTGTTTTTCCTTTTTTTGTAAGAAAGCGGCGTTTCTCTTGTCCTATAATCCAGCCCACTCTCCAGTTTACAGCATTACCTAACAGCAACCTGCAGCGTTAGACCTGTAGATACCCCACAATAGGATTTGTCATACATCCTCTGGATCTATCATATAAACTTGCCGTTTGGATTCCTAGTGTGTCCCAGCTGCTTCTTTGTGACCTGTAAAACACCACTGTGGGATTTTTCATATACCCCCTAGACCTAGTATGCAAACTTGCCGTTCAAGGCTTTTCGTGTTGCCCATCTGCCTTCTCACGTAGCCCTCAGACCCTAGTCCAAATGCACCTCCACGGCTTCATTAACCCTTAAAGATAGGACTCCTCGGCGAACGACCGAATCGGTAATCAATAACTTTGCCTAGTAGTGTTAACCCAGTTAGCCCTCACGAACACCGAATCGCAATACCGACAACCCCTTATTTCACTTAGACCATTGTGCCTCCTTTCCAACCTCCGTACTCTTATCTGTTATTTTGCTCACGCTAGCCCCCAGCTGGGACATCTCCCAGACTGCTTTCCTCCCTTTTTCAATTTCAGAACCACCCGGCCACCACAATGCCTGGCTGTAATATTTCGTGTAGACAGCTTATCTTTTTCTCTGCCCGTCTACAACCGCACCAAAGGCTGGCTACCGCAAATACAATCTAACCACCGGGCTTCACCCACAAGAAGTCCTGGTATTGCTGCATATGCCCCTCTGAGGCTTACTGAGGAATTCCCACTACAAGACCTTCCCGATGTCGAAGCCACAGTGCGAGGACTCCTGATTAGATAGTGATCGGCCCAGATTCGGCGATGCCCTCCTCCTTCCCATGATGAAACAGCGAACAAAACCACAGTCAACCCTTGCCCAAAAAGCCCAGCACGGACACACTAAATCTACAAGAAACTCAACAGAATGATGTATTCGCCAATTTACCAGCATAACATGGTCTATTGCAAAGGTTTTACCCTGGCCTTGCCTTATTTTGTTCCTCGTGGACACGGCATTCCGATTGTTGACTATTCCTTCCGGGAACTTTTCCACCACGTGCGAACTGCCAACACCAGATGACACACTAATTCTCATGGAAACTGTCTCACCTTTTCGGAGGGTACTATTCCTTTTCATACCCGCAAATCTATGAAAATTAGTATTCCTCTGCGAAACTTCATGAAATTCTTCCCTGTCTCCTTTGTTTTAACACCAATTACCTTTTTAAGTGAACTTGAGTATGCATTACCGACCATTTTCTTGCATCATTCTAGTGAATATTGTAAATCCTGCGTTCTAAGACAACGTCCGTCTGAACATTCCTACATCCGGCCGATTCATTACTATTGCCGTAGTTGACTCGAAATCAATTCGTATTCACTTTATATTCTTTGGTCATTTTGATCCATTTAAACTCTCCTCAGCCTCCTTCCACTGTTGCTGTGATGTCCGAGTCTCTCTTTGAAATTTGTGAATTCTCCATCTCATTCAGTGATATTGTAAACTCTGATCATGCTAACATGCGTGCTTCTCGATCACGGTCCAGAAATATATCGTTATTATTATTATTATATGCCTAAATCACGCGTTGATGATTCTTTGGGATCAGGTGACCACCTATACTAAACATTTTGGGAGGGACATGACAATTATATTTGAGAAGGCAGCTCATATCCGCCGAGCACTTCATTACCCAACCGCTACTCCACGAACTGAGCGTCCGTAAATCCTCCGATATTTTCGCCATATTACTACCCAGTAAATTATGGTCGAGGGTGTGCAACAGCTTTACATAGTCAGAAAATAGAAAACGGAGTTCCATGGAGAACCGCGGTAGATATATCATCTACGTACATGAGACACACCAACGGGCCCAGTACACCACCTTGGATAGCACCACTGGTTACAGGGCTGAGTGTGGAAACTGTGCCATCAACTTTTATCACTTGAATGCGCGAGGACAAGTACGATTCTAGCCAGACATATAGTGGGTCAACAATGCCGAATGTCTTAGCCTTTGACAACAAACGAATATGAGACACCCTGTCGGAGGCTTTAGACATGTCTAAAAAGACTGAGATCACTGCCTTACCATCATTGGCAGCTATCGTAATAAGGTTCAGAAAGTCAGTCATACAAATTGCGCGAAATCGATGTTTTAGGAAACCCTGCTGACCTTCGCTTATAAGGTGATTTTTTAGGAGATGATCTGTTAGTTTACCTTTTATTAATCTCTCCATAATCCTCGATAATACTGGGGTGTGATTCACAGGCCTGTGGCTGGCAGGGTCCTCCCGTGTTCCCTTCTTATGAATTGGAATAACAACCGAAGTTTTCCATCGCATAGGGTTCCAGCTAAACTTCATAGACAAGTTGAATAAATCTGATAAAAGAATTAGGCTATCTGGGTTTCCTAATTTGAAGATGGCCAATGGTTTCGAGTCAGATCCGGGGAGGTATGACATTTTGATATTTGAAATAAAATGTTCGATTTCGGAGAGTAGAAACCGTACAGAAGAGAGTGGCGCATATGAGGGTACTGGTGGGTTGCGGAGAAAGAGTGTTGTGTCACTAGTTGAACAAGAAACGAAAAACGCTTTGAGCTTTTCTACTATGTCCAGTGATTTGTCGAGGCACAAGTCAATAAAATAGAGAAAAAGAGAAAGATGATTTTGGTTTCGGGTTCCTCGATTTCATCGGTTTTACGAGAACCTCGACTTTCTTGAAATGACGTAAGGCTCCGCGTTCCTGTTGTATTGCTTCGTCCTAGAAATACCGTTTTATCGTTTCAGATAAATAACTTAGCGGTATGGGCTGTAAAAGGTCTCTTGTTTTAAGTTAAACGCGTTGGAGTCTACCTAGCTTCGAGTTAGGACGAGACAGTTTATTGCATTAACGGCAATTTGACGATTCCCGCACCAACGAGCTTTGGGCGAATCCCGCTGAGACGTAGAAGTGGGCATTCTTTTAATGTTCGTGTGGCTTGACAACTGTTTCATGCTCGACTTTGGAGCAGAAAACGCCACATTTCAAGCCAAATCTGGTCACAGGGAGTAGACTGCGGAGTGCCAAGTTAGTCCAGGTTCTAGCACCGTGGGCACCCAGTGGCCACTCGGTGCTACGGCAAATGGCGGAAGCAGGGTTTTTTCGGTGATTTGATAAGGATAAACGGAAGAGAGGAACTTCTACCACTGTGACTCTGTCTGAGGAGCCTCACAGGATCACTGTCCCTTGGTGAGTTCTAGCTAGCACTCCCTCTGCCTCAATGACACTATGGAGGCGAAAAGTTAGAGGCCATGGAAGATGTGAGATGGCACTGCTAGGGGGTAGAAGCTAACTTGGAATGAGGGAGGCAATGAAGTTTGAAGGCGGAAAGGTTAGAATGAAAAATAAAAGACCAAAAACGAAGGTTGGCCGAGGAATTACAACTGTAACAGTGGTAAAAGGGAAAGGAAAAGCGAAAAAGAATGATAGTTAGGGCGGCTAGGTATCTACGGGTTTTACTCAGCGCACTGTCCAAGCAGCGGTCCAGCCGAAGCCCAAACCCTACAACCTTTCCGGCGGTTACTACTTCCACCGGGAGCTGGTTCCGGTCAATAACAGCTCCAAAGGAGAAGAACCTTCTCTTGACAGACTTAGAACTCTCTTCTTCGTCAAGCTCAAAGGGGGCCCTCTGGTAACGGTACGATCCATAAGGTTCAGCTGCAGTGTAGTCAACACTTGGAGATTGGCATACACCCTTAGGATCTTAAAACGTTCACCTAAGTCATCTCTACTCCTCGTGAGCCGAAGAAGAGGCGAATTCAAGATGTGGGATCTCCGCCCATAAGCAGGGCCCCTTTAGCTAGCGAACCGTCGCGTGAAAAGTCGTTGAGCCTGCTCGAGAAGCTTGATGTCCTTTACCAAGAACGGCCTCCACGCATGGACACAGCACTCCAGGTGCGGCCGGACGAGAGCTTAGTACTACGGCAATTGAACCGAGGGTTTCCTGGAGGCAGCAGTGCTTTTAAGCCGGTAAAGTTACTTAGGATCTTTTTGATTAGCCGAACAACACTGTGCTCTAGATCGGAAGTCTTCCGATATGATTACCCCAAGGTCCTTTGCTCTTGTCACTTCCGTGATCTCAGTGATCCCGTTGGTCTCTCCAAGGTGCACAGTCGAATGAGGGTCCTGGTTATATACTAAGTGGATGCCCTTGACGGCGTTTAGCGGTAATTCCCAGGCCAGTGACCAGCAAAGCATTGTATTCGGGTCCAGCAGCTTGGAATCCATCGCTTCGAAGCCAACTAATTCCGCATCAACAGCGAGCGCAAAGCATGGTTCGTGTGGAAAAAATAAGCACATTGGTTAGGCTATAAGTGCCAGCTGGTAGAAGTGAGGATACGCGATCAGCCCGGGTAGCTTAATGGAGGAGAAGGTAGGAAAGATTAAAGTAATGTGAGATTAGGCTGGTGGGAAGGTTCTATTAGTCAGAAGTTAGGTATTAACGCGGTTTGCTCATCAAACTTACATTATTATCACGGGTAAGGTCCCAGTGTTGTTGTATCTTCGTCTTTGAAGTGCTGTTTTGGTTCATATGCTGAGATACACGAGAGGATCCCCGAAGAGGAAGTTGATCGGTAACGAATTTGGCCTGAAGTAAGAACCGCCGCTGACATCTTTCGTGCTTCCTCGTACCGTTTGTCTGAAAGAAGATCCAACACTGGCAACCGATTTCTCTTTAGCCCTTTTCTCCTGGGCGGTTATTTATTGCCTGCGACATAAGGGGCATCCGGGTGGCACTTCTGGGTATTTCAGTAGGTTCTAAATGGGGGCCTACGGGGACAGATATTAGTGCTACAGGTGCAATTCCATTAAGAACATGATGTCCCGGTAAGAGGTTGTCCGAAGAAGGAGGCGTAATGTAAGGACTCTCCTGGGATGGGCCTGTAGGCCTCGTTGATATATTCTGTCGTTTTGGCGGGGGTTGCTATAAAGAGGTAGAGAGAGGTTCGTCTAGGCCAGCTGATCCCGTGGGTCTTTCAGAAGTAGAAGTGTGAGGGATTTCGTCGGTCCTTGCTGAAGTGCTTGAGAAAGAGGGCTACTTCTGGATCTTAACGCCAATTCGATTGACATTTTTAGTGACAGATTTTATCACTTCTCTTTGCAGAGGCTTTCTGTTGACTTGCATCTTGATTGGTGTAAACTGTGAAGCACTTACGACTATGCACTATTTAGCGACGAATTCTCTGGCAACTTTTTCATCAGACAGTTTGAATGGAAGGGGACAAGAGAGCTTTCATGACCTTTTTCTTAGCCTTTTACACTGAGATGGAAAGTGGGCCATGTCCGCGGATTGAAGGATAGTAGATTTAACCACTGTGATGTCTAGGAGATCAGGCAAGTTAAGGACAGGGTTGTTTTTTTGCTTTCTGCGGCCATTGTAGGATTTCAGATGTCACTGAGTGAAGAAACTGACTAACTGCTGTGAGGTTATGGAGGTCAGGGAGTGCTGTGGGCTCAGTGGTGTAGGCTAACGATGTTAGTCCTGATAACAGTGTATCATCTGGAACAATTTGGATAGGCACGGTCACCAGGTTACTTTCTATGGCACTGGGTCCTCTACCGGTCTTCCAAAATATTTCTACCGTACCGGGGGTATCTCTGCATTCCAAACGTTTGGGTTTCTGAGTTACCGTAGAGCAAGAAGCTTTTGGTTGGGACCGTTTGCCCGATGACGTTGCCATTTCTTTTTCCGGAAAATTGATGGTAGACGATACGACCTATGATAACGGCTATTGAATAGACAACACAAGGAAGGAAAATTGTCGCTATCGCTGTTTGTTCCCATAGCTAACTCGGAGTAGCTCACAATAAATATAGAGCACTACTAGTTTGGATGAAGGAAGCACTTCCCAAATACGGCAATAATGAAAGCTTTTAAATAGGTTTCAGGTGAAATATTCCTAGAAAAACTAACGTTGGAAATTAACGAAATCTACAGAACAACTAGCCTTGGAGTAGCGCTACGGAGCCAACTAATTCCGCATCAACTGCGAACGCAAAGCATGGGTTTCCCAAGCCTATAACCAAGTCATTTATGAACGGGATGAACAACACGGGTCTAAGAACGGAGCCCTGAGGCACACCGCTCAGCAAATACCCTCCCTGGGATATGCAACCTCAAACCTTGACTTTACAAGCCTCACTGATGATAGACCTGTGGATCCACGCAATGATCTTCGGAGGCTGACCGGAAGCACCCAACTTCATCAGCCACAAATAGTGGCTTGCTGGGCCGAATGCTCTCTGGAGGTGCAGGTAGCAGACTTCTACGTCATCCCTCGGCCTAACCCTTGCGTAACCTCGTCCATTAAACAGGTGAGTTCTGACAAGCAGGATCCCTGGTGAGTGAAACTATGTTGACTTTTTACGATCAATCGTATCAGCAGTCATGCAGCTAGCAATCCTGTCTCTCGAAAGGTGTCCCATCTTTTTCAGTAACACTGCAGCTGAGCTGGCGGGCCTGTAGTTGAAACAGGTTTCTCGATCTCCGGCCTTGTGGATTTGGGATGACCGTAGCCATGAGCCGTTCCTGCGGTAAGCAACCTTCGTCAAGGCATGCTTCAAATAGCAAGGTCAGCAGCAGGGCCAAAAGCTTCGTCAGAGGCTGGACGATTTCCGAATGAACATAATTGGGACCTGCTAGCTTAGTACTTATCAGGCCACTCAGAAGCTTGAGCATCTCATTTGCTGTGATGGCTTTCCGTGGAGTTTGTGATACAGCAGCGGAGGGCCTAAGGTCCCGTTGTCTTGTTTGTACACCAGCTGGAAGTGGTGCCGGCGGGATTCTGCCTTCTGCAGATTGACCGTGGCCGCCTGGCCATTGGGGCCTCTTGCGCTTCCGATGGCTACTCTAAGATTTGCCTTGGGCGGAAATTAATTGCAGTACTTCCTGTAGGTGCACCTGGTGGTCTGGGCTAGGCTCGTCTCATTCTTCCTTCTGCTTTGGCGCTGAATCCTACTTCACTTGGCTCTTTCGGCTGAGTACGGCAGGTAGCATCTGCGACCACCACTGTTTCGGTATCTTTCCCAAGCTGATTTGTACCTCTGAACAGCCTTTGGACCCGACTAGTTCACCATGGCTGACAGCCCCTACGATGGACCTCTCTAAGAAGGGCCTTCCTGCCGGTTAGTGAGAGGAGGTTATCCCGAATGTGCCCCCAAAGCCGCCCCTCAGAGCCCTCACTCCTTTCAGCCTCCCGTTCGATCCCAGCCCCCAGTTTCTTCGGTACTGCCTGGTCAACCAGGTGGGGGCTAGGCCTTTCTTCTTCTGGGGGTACCAGCCTGCCTTGTTTCGGTGTTGGGCGGAAAACCCCATGGTGACAGTTTCCTAGGGCAACCCCAACCTGAAGGTCAGATACTTTCTGTGGGTACCTCGTGATCTCAAGGTCCGGGGTAGATGGACGTCGCCCTTGCCCTCACCTGGTCTCCTCGATAACATGCTCAGCCGAGTCCTTACTACGCATGCGGCCTAACAGACGGTGACCGAGGGATTCCCTAGGGGCCATTTCGTTCACCCAATCTGCCTGTGGCGCTATGAGGTCCCCAAAAAACAGGACTCCACCCCCCCCCCCAAAAAAAAAAAAATCCTGTCAGAAGCCGCAAGTATTGCACTAGCTGACGATCCCCCTGAGTTGGAGACGACGGACCACACTGCACTCAGAAAACTCTCTGTTTTGCGCGGTAAGCCATCAGGGAAGCCAAAGTAGATTTTATATGGGATAGATGCAGCTTGGGTTTATGTCGTTGGTGGTAGTGCTCTCGCATGGTAAGCTGTACCCCTGAGCCCAGCTGCCCGCGTGACCTGTCGGGGCTTCTGACTATAAAATTGCGGGGTGTTTGGTGTGTCATGTCCTCCCGGGTTTTAATCCAGGTTTCGGTCACCTCTATCACGTTGACACCTGGGGTGCTAGCTTCACGTTCCGACCACTAGTTTCCCACACTAGTTGCTATTGGCTCTGCAAACTGGCCATCGCGCAGTCTCCCGCCCACTGCTCGGATTCTCAGGGGCCCAGCAGGTTGGAAATTAGGTCCGAGCAGCTTTCCAGCAATTTTAAGATGGGTGCTTTCGTAACCACTTGACTTTTGTTTGAGGGAGCACTTGCCACGGCAGCACACGGTCACGGGCTCGACAAGGCCGGCTGCCCACGTTTCATGATGGTTTCCAAGTCGCGGTTTCGAATTTCGCTGAGGACTTAGTGGATAGGCTGGCTCGGTGTGACTACAAAAGCTTTTATTCAAGAAGTGAATGATCAAACCGATACATAGAAGGACCGCATTTTCGTGTGTGTCCGCAGAGTCAGCTGACAGAGAATCGGTAGACATAAGAGGCAAACGAGAGTGAGCGGTACAGCCGGGTTGAGAAAAAACTTAAATGGGTAAACTGCCGGACCGGGGCGCAAAAATCGACGCAAGCTATACGATACTCCTTTCCTACCGCATCGAAAAACTTGCATAGATGCCTGTGGAAAAAATACAGGAGCTAAAAATGCACAGGCTTAATAATCTTGCTGCCAGAACAGGTTGTGTGAGGAGGAACAAAATCGGTCTCTTGCAAAGTACCCAGGTAGTCAGAAATACCAGAAATGATATTACTGGAAACAGAAGTAGAAGCTTTCATAGAGAGGACTGAATTCATCCAGCCAGAATCAAGGTATGCGATTTTGAGGCGGCTGATATTGACAGTGTCTGGCTGTTCAGCCTTATCAACGACAAAAAAATCCTTCGTCACGGGAAATGACTCCGAACAGGTCTGAGTTTGCTGGGTGCAACGGGCGTTTGACGGCAGCGCAACGGAGAAAACATGAGAGCACATAGTCAAGCCGTCAGAAATGTAAGTGGGGCGAATGGAGGGCCGAGTTGGAGGCCAAAGGAATGATTTCGTGTACAACTGTGATAGCCGAACAAAATTTGAAGGGTCAATAACATCAGGATGTGTTGAACACCAAGTCGGTGGGACAAAACCCAAAGTCCTTCTTTAGCGCAGTAAGCATGGACAACATGGTTAACGAGAGGGCTTCTGTCCACTTAACAGAATGACAGGTTGAGGCGAGAGGAGCCTCCAGTTGCCTATTAAAACGTTCCACCGATCCAAAGGGTGGTGGGCGAAATACCGTTGTACGAATACGTTGGAACCCAAGGACAGAAGTAAAATCGCGGAAGAGTTCGGACGGAAATTGTGCACCTCTATCCGTGGTGATCCTATGGGGGACACCGAACATAGGAGTCCTGCAGTGTAGAAATGTCTTAAAAATTGTTTTCGTGGAGGTGTCAGGTATAGGGACAGTCACAGGCCAACGCCTAAAACGACCTACCCATGTAAGGGGGAAAAGGCATCCGTCGGCCAGTGGTAGAGGACCACTACTATCTAAGTGGGCATGGGGAAAACATGAACTGTTTGTAGATATTCAGACGGGAAGGACGGTACGTGCCGCTGAATCTTGCTCCATCGACAGGGTCTGCACTTTATAGACCAAAGAAGAAAGTCTCCATTCATATTTGGCCAAATACAGCGATAGGAAACAAGTCTGATGGAGGAGCTTATTCCGGGATGATATGTGGAGTGTAAGTGCGTTAATTAAAGTGACGAAGGGAACAGGGAACGAACGGGCGAGGCATGTCAGCGGAGGCGTCACAAATAATTCTGCCATTTCAGCCAGGTAGGAGTAATTGTTTCAACATCAGGGCGGACGATGAGAGGTAGCTCTGTAATCCTTGGTCGTCCTTTTGAGCCTGCACTATCTCGGACCAACTGAATGCCTTTGGGCCAGTTGGTGGATGGAAGCCTGGACAAGCGAAAGAGTCATCCGAAAGATCGCTGGATCCCTATATTCGCTGTTCATCAGTGGCATAATTGTAAATGTGGTTCAGGTGTCCAATTTCCCCGCGTGAATAGCGGTAGCTGCTTGAAGCCATTGCATAAGTCAAAGACTTATGATCGGTGTAGACAATAAATTGTCTACCTTCCAAAGTGTGTCGAAAATGTTTTATTTCGGGGTAGATTTCAAGCAATTCGTGACCAAAGGTGGTGGCAGTTCTGGAGAGAAAATCTACAGTGGTTATCTGACCCCCTGAACAGTCTGTGGCAGTTTGGCGGCAACAGCCATTTGGGGGGCATCTGTCAGCAATACGAGAATAGCTTTTTCACCCTTGCTCGAGTGTGCGAGAGTAGGAATTTTTCGACAACGCCTGTTTAGCCTCTTGGAGTGCCGATTTGGCCTGGTAAGTCACTGAGAACTTGCGTAACCCTTTTTCAAAAGTTCGGCTAGTGGTTGCAAGATCTCAGAACAGTTTGGTATGAATCGACGTTAGTAGATGACAATGCCGAGGAAACGACGGAGGCTCTCGAACGATTGGGGTTCTGGATAGTCCTGGACAGCATTCAGTTCGTTTTGGAGTGATCGGATACCTTCACTGTCAACGTGGCCAAGGAACTCAATAGATTTGGCATCAGTGATACATTCAGTAGTATTGACTTAGGTGCCACACTCTTGGAAGAGTTGGAATACCTGGCACAAAAATGTTCGCGATGCTCGTTTTTCATCCATATTAGCAACGAGGGCGTCGTCACTATAAACAAAAGCAAGGTCCAGGCCACGGGAAACTTGATCCATAAACCGCTGAAATGTATGAGCGGCGTTACGCAAGCCAAGAGGCATACTCGGGAATTCATACAGCCCAAAAGGTGTCGTGATTACCGCCTTGGGAACACCTTCAGGAGCTACGGGATAGTGGCAATACGCCCTTAGCAGATCAAGTTTGAAGAAAAGGCACAAGCCACGCAAACTGTGGGAGAAGTCTTGAATGTGTAGAATTGGGCAACTGCGAGGCACCGTGGAGCTGTTAAGGGCGCCGTAATCCCCACATCGGCTTCAGTCCCCGTTGTGCTTCGGAACCACGGGGAGCGGGGAGGCCCAAGGACTGCTTGATGGGCGAATCATCCCTAAGTTTAGCATATGTTCTGGTTTTGCTTTGCCTACAGGTGGGCAATCAGGTAATAACCGAGGAGGACTCGCTGAAATTGGTGGACCTTTGGTGACAATGTAATGATGGACACTGTGGGGTGCTTGGGAGGGGGATAGTTGTGGTTCAGTGCCTGCCGAAAAACCATCCAAAATGGACAGAGAAGGAGAGCAAGCTGTTATGGGACGTGCAACACACGTTTGAACAATTCATAGCCAAATTCACAAAGCATCCCGAAATCAAAAGGGGGTCATCCGTGATGTCCTACGATACTAGATTATTGAATGAACAATGACACCAAACAAGTACAAACCGCAATTATGAGACCACAAGGACTCAACAAACGAGAAACCCCAGTTGCGGCGTGCGGGCTAGGAGCACGTGCGTCAAGCAGGTCCAGAACAAGGATATGACAAAGTAGCGCTCTGGGCGCGAACAAACAACAATTGTTCCATGAAAACAAGCAGTTCGTAAAGACACATCAGTAGTGTAGGCAAGCTGTCAGGTCAAGGTCAACCTGGCGCATGAATCAGGTTGTCTCAAATTTTCCTTTTTTCCGTCGTTTAGGCTTCATTTTGGGTCACATCTAGTAGCAACATTTATCCACACTAAAACGTCATATTGCTCGTGCTTGTGCGTCCGTAAATTATTACCGCGAGAAATCTACAAAACCCCCTAACTGGAAATCTAGATCTATTACTGCTTCAAATAGCCCTTTGCGAGCCCACCCTTAAAATACCCAGCTTTTTTTTAGCTAGCTCAACTCTTTTAGTGATCGTCTGTTCCTTGGCGCCGCCTTACAGTGAGATCGTAAAATATCAGCACAAGACCTTTCTACGAAATTAGGTATGAAGCCTAACTAAAATATTTCTGGCGACTCCATCTATGAAACCATTGTCGATTCTCGAACAATTCGCGGGAATAACTGAACCATCACATCAATTCCTCTATCGATTTAAATCGGTACAGTTTTTGCTTAGCTATCTAGAGTAATACTAAAAAATTACGGCTTTTAGTGTGGTCCCATAACTCCAAAAACTTTCCGGGGATTTTCTCCGGACGCGAAATCTTGACCTAAACAGCTAATTTATTAGTTCTTGCGAAAGAAGTCTTTGAACCGCTTCCCAGGATATGAACTGAGGGAAACTTGTGTCTAAAATAAGAAAACGTTGGCTCCATCGTGCGCGATTGTGTGGCAGTCTACCACCCAATTCAACATATTCCCTGAAAGAAGTCCTCGTTTAATTTCAGAGACTCATTATCAACAGTTCCATAGTTTTAAGTTTCTTTGATCCTGAGCCACAGAGTTACACGTTTTTATTTCAGTAAGCCTGTACATTGGGGAACGTAAGACTACTCTGTGTATTTATCTCTCTAGTGTAATCGCTGTCAGTGTTGCAATGCCCAAACTACCAGCTAAACAAACCACATCCTCACTGGTTGGTCGTACCAACATCCGACCAAAAGTACTCGCCAAGTCGAAAGTCGCAAAACTCCCACTGAATCCTTGTTCCGTTAGCCTGACCGATGTTTTTGGCGGGCAAACAAAAGAGCGGAGACCATAGAACACAATCTCCTTAAACTCAGCAGCCACACTTCTTTGATTGATACGACCCTATCGAAGTTAATTCCGCTCACGTACATCTCTGACCCTCCAACAAATCCGTCACTCCAGACCTAGTCACGGCTGGGCGCTTCGTAGACGCCATTGCCTCGGAAATAGTTCGAAGAATTTGCAACTCAAAAAATGCTGTTGTATTTAATATTCCCGACAGAATCCCTGTTAAGAAAGTAAAACATAACTTTCTAAGTTCCATTAATATGGCACACCATCCCTGCCAGTGCTTTCAGCTACGAAAGAACATTCAACGCAAATCCTGTCCAGTGTTGTTCAAATTTCTTGACGAGGAACCCGCTAAACAACTCATTAAGAGCCAACCTACCGTCGTTTTGAGATCCCCGTTCAAGAACATTAAGATTGCTGCCGACAAAACCTCATTACAAAGGGAATTCGCCAGGTCCACCAGCGCGCATTCAGCTTCATCAAAAATTGTCCGCCCTAAACTATCCGCTTCTTCTCAGTATGACGATGCGCAAAATGCATGCAATATCAATTCGGCTTCATGTTCACCGGAACATCGATCCCATATGTTTGACGTCGGTTTATATATATCCATTTCAACGTCACCTCACCAGCCAGGGCCTAAGAAACCGAGAAGCATAGAGTTTACCCCTGGCAAGCTGTCCCCTCTTGGGCTGACTAACTCGATTCCACCATTACCTATCACCGAAACATCGGCCACGACCGATGACGATGCGAACCGCCCAACTGGCTTAACAGCCATACCCAGAAATCCTCAACCCATCAACGGAGTCACACCAAATTCTTCTTTGCCATCTCTCCACTCGGCTCCAATAGCCACTCTGCAATCTACGGTGCCTAGGCCATCCCCCAAACCAGCAGAAACATCATTATTAGGTGGGCTGCACATTAGTGACACTACGGTCAATCCTAACTCACTCACCAAGCCACACTTCCAATGGCTAAGGACCCCAGGCGAGGCAACAGTGAGTGCAACAATGGAGGAGAAAACGTCATTCAAGACCTATCTCCCCAATCTAAACCACCAACCACTAGTTGCACCGTACATTCCACCCAGTATCGCGTTTTCTGCACCTGGTTATCATCCTCATCAGACTGGTACAACTAACCTCCGGGCCTCTTCAACAACGCCACCATTCATACCAAACCATTACTTCAGTGTTCTACATAACCTCTATCGTAGCCTTAGTAACATTTTCTCACACGAATCTCTTTCCTTTTATCATCCATATATCTCACCCATCTTGAATCCCTTTTCTACCGCAGGCCACTTGCAACAGTACCCACGACCTGCCAGTCTCTACGCCAACCATCACCCGTAAATCCCACTTCCATTTCACATTCCCCTCCAGGTTACAGCCCATTAAATTACTGATGTCAAGAAGGCACCTGTGTTACCGCCCGTATTAAGGCAGGTGCCAAGATACCTGAGGCTGCTACACTTCCTTTTTCTTTCCCACCTAACAGCTACTTAACCCTCCCTCCTCATATTTCTACGTCCCAGCCACCAGTATCTACCAGTAGTAAAGCACTCGATAGTGACCTTTCGCGGTGTTGTTCAGCACTAAGTAGACTTACCAACCATCGACATTCTTCCAATTTAACGCATCTCATCAGTACTAGACATACCCAGCCTAGCTTAACAACCAAGCTGACTGCCACGCCAGGCGTTTCTACTCAGCTTACCGACTACTCCATCTCAAGGAATACTGATTGCGTCAGCCGATCAGCCTTCAGCAAATGCAATGTCGGAATCCTATAAAGATCTTAACGTTAACCTTGACTCCGCTAAACGGTTCTCACTGTTTATGCTGAATGCACGCTCAACAGTGAGTAAGATGCGAATGCTGCGTATATTACTGCTCACGTCTGATTACGACCTTATTTTAGTTACCGAAACCTGTTGACAGACAACACTCCAAACGAGGATATCGCTATCATCGGATAACAAGCTTTCAGGAAAAACAGACTCACTCAGCGAGGTGGAGGCTGTCTTGTATACGTAAGACAAAACATGTGAGCGAAAATATTCCAGCACCCCATACTCGATAACTTGCCGGATTCAGTTTGGCTACAGGTCACTACAGGATGTTCTGACTTCATTGTTAGTTGCATCTACCGCCCCCCGAATACTAGTCAAAACGACTTCCTGCCTATCACAGAGGCGTTAAACGTTGTTGCGGACATACCCGGCCCAAAACTGGTGGCCGGCGACTTTAACGCACCAGGCATACGTTGGTCCGCTTTGAAAGCCCCACATCACTTACTACACTTCTTGACCAGCATTCGTTTGGGAGGATGGACTCAACATGTGATGTGCCAAACTAGAGGCAGTAGAATTTTTGATCCCCTTTTCACGGTAGGATTATATCGTATACACACATCTATCGTGAACAGCATCCCAGGTTGTGACCACTTGCCGGTAAAATGTGAGTTTTCAGTGCCAACACGAACCGTCCACAAACCAACCGTTAAAAGACCGTTCCACCAAGCTAGCCGGAATCAATTACCCTCACTCACTCGCTCGCAGAACTGGGATACTTTCTTTTTATCTGATCACTTGCATACCGTTGTGGATCATTTTTATTCCACACTAAATGCATGTCTTGACGTAATCACCCCAACCCAAGGTCTACCTGGCCGAGGTAAACCAAACAGTTTTTGTCGATTAAAGCAGAAGCTTTCTATGCTACAACGCAAATTCCTTAGGTCGAGAGACTTTTCGTTGTTCTTGCAAATGAACCGTTTATCTCATTCTATGAAGTTGACTGAAGTGTCCCCCAGTAAAAAACAGGAATTAAGGGCGCTGAGTCACCCCAAGAGGTCCGAAGCTTTATCTAAGCTGATGAAGTTGAGAAACAGTCAGTGCAGTTCTCCTATCTCATCCATTATATATAACAACGATTATATAACGAACTCGCGAGAGATCTCCGAGGCATTCAGTGCCTATTTTGCTTCGTCTCTAACAACCGATGACTCCCCATGCCTATATCACGTTGAGCCGCTGACATCTGCACAGTTCTCAGCGGTTACATTTCACCCAAACGACTTAACAGTACAGCTAACTAAATTTAGGCGGTCGTACCACCCCGGGCCAGATGCCGTACCACCGGCTACTTTTAGTCTAGGTGGCACTGATATCCCATTCTTGCTGTCAAAGGTTTTTAATTTATCTATGAGCAGTAGCGTTCTCCCCTCCCATTGGAAAACATCAGTTATTATCCCAATTCCTAAGAAAGGTTCACGCCAAGACCTAACCAACTATCGACCAGTGAACCACACCCCTATAGTTTCCCGAATTATGGAAAGACTGATAAAAAATAAGCTGACAACTCATTTACTGAACAATAACCTCATTAACACTGGACAGCACGGTTTTCTTCTAAAAAGATCGTGTGCCACCTGTATGAGTGACTTCCTTAACCTAAAAACTACGGCCACTAACAGTGGTAAATCAGTGATTGTAATCCTCCTTGACATGACTAAATCTTTCGATCGAGTATCCCACAATAGGCTCATGGCGAAGATGGAAACCTACGGAATTGTTGACCCGATCCTGAGTAGGTTTTCATCATATCTAAAATCCCGAAAGCAGGTGGTGGACGTTGATGGCAGTTTATCATCACCTCGACCAGTTACTAGTGAAGTTATTCAGGGTAGTGTACTAGGTCCCTTACTTTTTCTTATATATATGTTAATGAAATTTTTAACGTCATCACACACGGGGCTGCGTTCATTTTTGCAGACGACATAAAAATCATGTACTCCTTTGAACCTGACGCCTTAGCTTCTGCCATTTCTGGCGTAACGAGCGATTTACTATCGCTAGACTCATGGAGCAACCAATGGTTGATGAAATTCTCCGCTGTCAAAAGTTGTATCCTTATGTATAGGTGTCAGGTTCCCTCAGGAACGTTTGAAATTAATGATCAGTTCATCCCCAACAGTCCGGAGGTAAGGGAATTGGGATTACAATATTCTTGTACATTTGATTTCTCCGAACATTCGGCCGCGCAGGTTGCTAAAGCTAGATGGCTAATTGGTCTGATTAATAGAACCTTCGGTCTTCCAGAGAGCAAACTAAGCATTTTTAAAACTCATGTCAGACCACTTCTGGAATATTGCACTGTCGTCTTTTCTAACATGCGGCAGATTGACAGATTTGCAATTGAGAATGTACAACGTAGATTTACCAGACAACTACTAGGATGTTCCTCGCCTTTAAATTATATGGAGAGGTGTGAAATATTGCACCTAGAGCCCCTATGGCTGCGCCGTCTACGAATGAACCTGTCTTTCTTCTGCAATATTGTAAAATGTACATCTTGAAATTCAGCCCCCCAGGTCAAAACTCCCTCCAACTGTTCTTTACGACATAGGGACTCTATGTTCTTGATTCCAGTATCCAGGACCGCGATGCGGTCAAACTTCTTTATTGTTAAATATTCTTCCCTCTGGAACAAACTCCCACCTCAACTTAGGTCAATGTCTTCGGCCTCTTTATTATTCAAAAAAGAAATAGATGAACATCTAACTGTCCAAAAGCTCATCCGAATGCATGATCCCTACATGTCTATTACCCGAGCCTACGAACTGGGCCTGGGATACTAACCAAAAGCTTAACAACTTTGTTCAGTAGACAGTTATTACCGACGGATGGTAAGGAGCACTCTGTATTATAGTTAGCAAATAAAAGCAGTCCAGCCTATACTCCATGACTGTCAACAACACACTCCACGTGTTTGTTTAGCCACTTCCTGATTTCAACGCTTCTGACTACGACCCCCTACTGGCCACCGTTACTCCGGTGATTCTTCTTTCATGCTGTCAGATTTTACCGTAGTCGTTTAGGTCCTTTTTTTATCAGCTGCTGCCAGGTATAATAGCATTTATAATGCTAGAAAATACATAGCAGCATATATATAGTATATTTCTTGACCGCGGTCAATACGCATGCACAAGGCAAGATCAGAGTATACAGCAGTACATGTCCATGTGAGGTATTCACAGATTCTAAATTTATAAATCACACAGCAGCCGAAATACACCAGTAAAGTCATGTAGTGTTTGAGTGAACAAAAGTTGTTATGGTTGAGGCGGGAATTCCGAATCGGTTTCGAAATCGCTGGAGGGCGGTGTGGATAGCTGAACAGTCGTGGGATTGCTGATATAAGCGGCAAATGGACGGTCACTAACGAGTAACTGGAAGGAAGAGATGCCAAAGAACATTGTTAGAAGTATAGCAAGCGTGGGGCTCTCAAAGTGCAGTCAGAGATACCAGCGGAATATTGGACACTGATCCAGCATTGGGTAACTAATTGTGGAGGAAGCATGTGAAATAAAGACAAGTGAGTCAAAGGTGATAATAAGACGGACCTTTCGTGCAGGTGATTACAGCGTCATATGGAAATTCAAATGAAGGCGAAAAGCTTCGCAGGGACTTCAGTGAACTTTTGAGGAGCATGAATGGTGTATGGACATATAACGGACTTTTAAAGAAAAGAAAAGCCGTCAATGAAACGGATTAGTGGGGACAAAACGTCAATGGTTCGGCTAGGCAAAAGTTGGAAGTGTAAATTTTTTTTTGTATGTGATAGAAAATTGTTACCAAATTATGGTTGGCTGCAGATGGCTGGTATTCTGTTTCATAAAGACCTTGGTTGCAGGTGGTGGCAGGTAGGATGTCGAGGGAAGCAGGTAAAAAAGGGCTGGTTTGACGAAGTTGACAGCTGCGAAGGCTGGGTTCCGGCCATTGGTTTCGTACTGCAACACAGGAAGAATCGAACTGTTGGGTTGGATTATATGGTAATAGACGTTGAGCGGATGTGTTGATGGTTGGTGTCAGGAATCACCTCTGCGATCCGGTGAGACTTTCATGAGGTTTTGTTAATCCGTGTACGGTGCCCCATGTAACGTCAGCGGGCGAGAGTATAGGTTTAAACCATTGATCAAATCGTCCAGTCCTTACGGTAATCCGGAATAAACGTCGATTCGGCCGATGGCTACCCAAGTAACCAATGCAATCTGGAAGAGATCAGGAGTTCTCAAGGTACCAGTCTCATCCACGCTTCAACTATTTACTCATTGAGACCCTATTTCAACACACGAGTTTCCAGGCCTCGTTCTGATGAACGAACCGCCACAATCGATGTGGTCTTCCACAAACCATCCGTCGAACTTCACACAAGTATTTGCCCCCAGTGTCGCCTATTCTCGCCTCCTTGCTTTTTTGGTAATTCTCACTAAGCCTCACAATAATTAGTCGCTAGTACCGGTCTTCTTCACTTTTGTATGTTGTTTAGTCCAAAAAACCAGACTTCAACGTCGCGACCACCCATTTCTGTTGCTGGCATGATTTTGGTGTTCTGTCTTTCTCCCCTAACCGACAGCTGGTAGAATTGCCAGACTGCAGCCTTCTCCGTTTTGTTTTCAGAACCTGCACCCTAAGGAAAATTGTCGCCTTCTTTATCCCAGAAATAACTTGGAAACTCTCTCGCTGGACAGGACAAACGAAATTTACACACGACTCCATTTTCGTCCGTCTCACGATCGCTTTCTCCAAGATTCCCACCATCAGACTTATTGAACCTGGACTACTCGATCTCACTGCATTCATACAACTCATTTTAATCCCATATGTCATTATGCCCGTTCCGTGTTAGAACCCGCTAATACTGTCCAAACACTGGCACCTTTATTGTCACTGTTCATTACTTCATCGGTCACCAAAAAGAAAACGTCCGGCGCTGACATATCTTTCAGTAGTCCTCCAGTGGTCAGCGAAGTAATTAGTAACTACCTGCACTCTTCATCGGTCCATCCCATCGCATCCGCAATGCTGTTGCATCGAGTGATCGGGCTCTGCAGATCACTGCGTTTCCTCCATGATTGAACGTCTCCGATACACTTTCCATGCTGCATCGCCGCTCCGTTCCCATCATTTGTTACACCTGTCAAACTGGTCATTAGAAATGTGACACTCATCGTCCACTTGCTATACCATCACCGTTATCGACACATTTGATCTTCCAGATGTTGCATTCGTGTTATATTACCGAAACTGACCCCGTATCCAGCCTCTAAATCACACCACTATCTGCACCGGCTGATACATTTTATTTCTATAATCGTTGATCCACTGACGCTTTCCGCGATATACCTAGGAAGTCTTATTGATCTGTCATTTTTGCGTGGTACACTCCACACAGCTTTCATCTATTGACGTACACTTACCTGTGAATTACTCTACCTTCCCTCCCGCAGAACTGAACACCTGTGTAATGGATGTAACCACACGGTCAATATTGATTAGTCTTCCACTTCCGCTTTGACATTTCATACCAACCCTACATAAGGTTAACAATTTGCCGCACGCTCACCTGTTTTCCTCCGGCCGTTCCCTGGCACCATCACTCTGGTAGTCTCCCTCCCAAGAAATACGCAATTGTTTGCCACATATTTGATTCCTGCAGTATACAGCCACCACCTTATATACTACCATCTTTGCAGACTGATATAATTCCATGTTAATACTTCTTGACATACCTGTCGTAAAGTGAATAATTCACCGAACGCTTCGACGAGATTTCCATCCATATGCCTCTCATATTCTGTAGCGCACCAAAAACATATCCTTTGAATATGTTCGAATTTCCACCAGTGGTACTTATTTCCTTTACCACTTATGCATTTACTCCAGACCTTCAACCGACATCATTCGACCCCGATCTTCGAATTTGCCGGGCATTACTGCAGTTTTAGTTCACTGTAACACTCTCTTTGATACTCTGCATGCACTTGTTGTACCCTTTCGTGAATTGTCATTCCAGTATCACTATAATCATCTGATCATGCATTCTAGCATGCTTCGGGCGCATCCGAAATATACAATTATTATTATTATTACTATTATTATTACTATTATTATATGTTAAGAAAAACATGTAACTGCAAAGGTTTTAGGGGATTTTCCAAGACCAGTCATGGCAGGATGTGTATCGAGAGGGTTGATGGAGGCACTTGTTCCGAAAAATTTTAATAGGCCTATTACTTTCCAACAGAAAGCAGTGTCTCACATCAGCCACAAGGAAAAGGTCAGAAAGGAAGTCATTTCCAAAAATCCAAGGGAACTGCCGGCATAAACCCAGGTCAAGTGTCAGTAGCTTTCGACCACGCTGCTGGCTGCTTGAAAAGTGAGAGTAGTAGGTCACAGACTATGTTCACCAGAGGGAATGCTGGTGACACCGATCTGATCACTTGTATGAACCTGAAAATGCACTCCTGTAGATTGGTCGAGAATGTGGAAAGGCCACCAGGTTCGGAGCCAGCTCTAGTGGTTGCCATTAATGACCGCCTGTCTAGTTTCCCGAAGCTGTTGCTTGGAAAGCAAACGGTAACTAGCAGCTGCGAGCTTGCTCCCCGAAATATAGGTGATACCAAAAGTATGATGGTGGAGATGAAGAGGCAGGGTGATAGCGACAGGATTTTGGGCAGAACACGGAACGGAGGCGAGTGACTTGCAGGAGAACACGACTCTTCTGGGAGATTATGTTGATATTTTGATCTTGGAGGTCGGGGATACAACCAGAAACCGATGGTTGAGACGTCGTAGCGGCCAGCATGTTTGTGGGGTTCCCTTCCAGGAGTCTGTCAGCGGTGACTGCTAGCTTCTCAATCGAAACCTCTGGCATAAAGGAAGCAGGAATTTCCTTGGTCGACAGAGGAAGTTGTTTCAGCCACAGATATCTTAGGAGAGAATCATCCATTTCACGTGACTCCAAAAAATACTTCGTGCATCGCAGAAGTTAAGAGGGCTTGCGATCGCCGAGGGGAAGATTTGTGAAGAAGGTCTCGGTGAGATGTTGGTCAGACAATCCGGTCAGCTGGATAATTGCGTGTTTGATTGTATCGTAGGGATAGATAAGGTCACGCACTTCTGCAACTTTCACAGGAAGGCCTTGGACAACGCAGGAATACGTTGCAGACTGACACTTTTCCTCCCCTTACAACCAGTTCTGATAACAAGACTGTCAAGCCTGTACGTTTTCAACTCCCACAGTTTTTCCCGCAAGCATCTATACGCTTTTGTCCGATGCTCCGGGAGGGCAGTACTGTAGAGATAGCATTGATTTTCACGTCTCGGTCCGGAAGTTTACCGATCTGATTTTTCTGACCGCAAACACGTTTATTCAAAGACTGAATGATCAAACAGATGCACGGAAGGACCGCAAGTTCGTGTGCGCGTCCGCAGAGTCAGCTGACTGCGGATCGATAGGCATACGAGGCATACGAGAGTGAACGGTACAGCCGGGTTGAGAAAAAATTTGAATAGGTAAACGTCCGGACCGAGGCGTAAAAATTCGTGCAAACTCTACAAGGATTTTCTTGAACGAGAGCATGATAACAATGGCGGCCGACGTACCCGGACCTTGAGCGAGTGGATAATAGCTGTGTTGAAGCCCACGGGGGAACCCTGTGTACTCCACTGCCTATCTCTAGCCCGAAGGGACGAATCGTCGGGCTGAACCAGGATTGCACCCTTTGTGGTGCTTTTAATCCCGTGTGCAGCCGATAAAAAAACTACCCCAGAGCCCGGGGCTACAGGAAGACATAACAATCGTCCTAAGCTCCTTATGTTGGCCCTCCTGTGGACCCCTCCATTTGCCAAGCTGGGGACGCTTTTTGTGGCTACATGGCCAGGCATATAGGTCATCCTCAGGAGGTTAGTCACGTGACGTTTCATTGCTCTTCCCCAAACCAACAAGCAGGCGTCTCCGAAAGTTTGGGCAGATCCTATCTAACCCCTCATGCATGCAGTAAATGTCATGCGGGTCACCGTCAAGCATCCACTTTTATTATGCAACTAAGTGCTGCATCAGCGCACCAGATCCCTACGTCTTACTCATCTTTGCACACCCGGGATTGCCACAGTGGCCGCCAGTCGGAGAAGCCCCTAACTGCTTGCCACTAATTCCTTTACCTCGCGTCATCATAAATGGAAGTAAGCAAGGGAGAGAAAAGCGGGTCTAATTTAGGATTTATGTCAGTTAAGTCAGGACCTGCTCCTGTATAGAGTCTATAGCCCGTGGTCCTCGGTATGTGACACGATAGTGAATATACTCGGCAGCGCGCAAAGCAGAACTCAAAACGCTGGAGCGGGACAACGTGTGTATTGGAGGAGCGCCACGGCGTGCAGACGACGTACACAGGCGGAGCAAGTGGCGCCACCAAAAACGGTCATTGTTCAAATAAACAAATTTGATAGTCTTCGTCATCGAGTGCTTTATTGGTAGCACTACAGGGGTCTCCCCCTAGAAGGCCGACGCAGTTGGGCTTCGACCCGTGATAGGTACGTCGGATTCGGTGGCGAGAGACGTTTTCCATGCCTCCCGCCGCGGTCAAACACAACAGCGAAGCCAGCACAAGCCGTTCTCCATGACTCACACTGGTCGCTGTGCGTCGATCGCAAAATTGCGTCCTCCTCAAAATGTTCCGACCGGGGTAGATCCTGTTCGTGACCTGGCAGTGGTGGTTGTGTTGTAGGGTTTGTCGTTGTCGGCATATCCCAAAGTTCCGTGTCCCTGTGGTTGTCATTGCCTTCGTAAGCGAGCCAGCGTCCGGCGTCAAATGGGTCCAGTCGCGATCCAGTGAGCCTTGTGTTGGAGCCATGCGAGATCCTGGAATTCCATCTGGTTCTGTCTGACGGGACGAGCTGGAAGGAAAGAAACACAAGGAAGCTGCGCCTCGAGGCGCGATCGGATATTCGACTGAGGGGGACATACCGGCGCAATACAGGCTGCCGCCACTCTTGTCGTGATCACCACGTGGTCGTGCATTCATGTATAATAGGACTATGTACAAGTTGAATATGAAGAGTAAACTTAAATATATACAACTGTTACATATTCAGAAAACCTCGTTGGCTGTCGCAGCTCGCGGCCGCGTCGATTTCTCCTGTTGATCGGTGCAGCTGTGTCTTTCGTGGAGTTTGGTGTTGCAACAGGTAACGAGGGGTCGTTAGTGGGAGTAACAGGGGCCGACTCGTGACGACTAACCGAAGGTTGTGAGCAGGTAGGGACACTGAGAGGGTTGTTCGAGGTGGGTTCTGCCTCGATGAAGGTTGGTTTGAGGCGGTCTATGCTGATGGTCTCCTTCCTGCCCTCGACGTCCACCACGTATTTCTTTTCCTTTCGCTGGACGACGCGGAACGGGCCAGAGTAAGCCGCCTGCAGTGGTGATCGCACTGCATCTACTCGAATAAAAACATGGCTGGTGGTAGCTAGAGCGGTAGGTATGTAGTTGCTCAGGGTTTGTTCTCGTGGTGGGGTGGGCTTTATCACCCGCATTTGGTGCGACAGCCGTTTTGCGTAATCCCCGTAATTAAAACTCATAGGTGGTAATGGAGAAACCAACTCACCTGGAAGTCGTAGTGTGCAACCATAAACCAGTTCAGCCGCCGTAACACCCATATCGGCTTTAACGGTGTTACGCAGTCCTAAGAGAACGATCGGCAAAACTTCACTCCATAATGGATTATCACGAGCACGAAGGGCAGCTTTCAGCTGGCGATGGAATCGCTCCACCATGCCATTGGCCTGAGGATGATAGGCTGTCGTCTTGTTGTGTCGACAACCGAATGCGTTTAGTAGCTCGTGGAAGGCGCCGTCGAAATGAGAACCGCGATCAGTGGTCACGATAGCAGGGCAACCGAACTGACTCACCCAACCGGTTAGAAATGCTTTTGCAGCTTCCTCTGAGGTTGGGCGAGGAATAGGTATGGCCTGTGGCCAGCGAGTGAAACGATCTACGCAAGTGAGGATGTAGACGCAGCCATTGGATGGCGGAAGTGGCCCCACGAGATCCACATGCACATGATGAAAGCGTGCGTTCGGTTCGCAGAATGTGCCTAAAGTAGATTTGGTGTGACGATGTATCTTAACTCGTTGGCACTGGAGACAAGCACGAGCCCAAAGACGTACGTCACGTTTGACGCAAGGCCAGACGAATCGCTCGGTGACTAGTTTCACTGAGGCGGTTACCCCAGGGTGCGATAAGTTGTGGAGGCTAATAAAAACTCGTCGGCGAAAACTGGCAGGAACCAGTGGTCGGGGTCGACCTTGTGACACATCGCAAATGATAGTTACGTCCGAAGTTGGAAGGGCCACTGCCACTAGGTGCAGGGAGCTGTTGTGTCTGAGTTGCTCTACCTCAGGATCTGTCGTTTGGGCTGCGGCGATTGCTTCTAGGTCTATGCCCATGGGTAGTGGGTAGTCGATATTGTGGACGCGTGAGAGTGCGTCTGCCACGGGATTGTGTGCCCCAGAGACGTGTCGAATGTCCGTAGTAAACTGCGAAACATAGTCTAAGTGGCGAATCTCGCGTGGCGAATATCGGTCAGAAGCTGACTGGAAGGCGTACACTAGTGGTTTATGATCTGTAAACACTGTGAACAATTGGCCCTCGAGTGTGTGCCGGAAGTGTCGGATACCCAAATAGATTGCCAGAAGTTCTCTGCTGAACGTACTATATCGGGATTCCGCAGGCTGGAGACGCTTGGAGAAGAAAGCTATTGGTTGCCATGAATTGTTGACGAATTGCTGCAACACTGCGCCAACAGCCGTGTCCGAAGCATCTGTTCCTAATGCCAGGGGAGCAGAAGGATCGGGATGTGCAAGGAGTGCTATGTTGGCGATAGCATCCTTGATCAAAGTAAACGCTGCTTGCGCCGTGTCGGGAAAAATGAATTTCCGCTTACCTCCACGTAAAAGGTCTGTTAGAGGCTGCATTATTTCGGCGCAGTGTGGGATAAAGCGGCGATAAAAGTTAACCAGGCCAGAAAATTGGCGCAACTGTCGGTAAGAGTGAGGCTCAGGATAGTCGCGAATTGCCGCCACCTTGTCAGGCAGGGGCTGTATGCCTGAGGCTGAGATTTCGTGACCTAGGAACGTGATGGTCGTCTTACCTAATTCGCACTTAGCAGAGTTAATGGTTACACCGTGTTGGCTAAGGCGCTCAAAAAGAGCACGCAGGTGTGTCATATGCTCTTCTTTTGAAGAACTTGCCACCAAAATATCGTCTAAGTACACGTAGACATTCTTCAAACCGCGTGTTGCCTCATGCATAAACCTTTGAAAGGTTTGGACTGCATTGCTGAGCCCAAAAGGCATGCGCAAAAACTCGAATAGTCCGAATGGAGTTGTGACAGCGGTTTTAGGGATGTCAGCCTCTGCTACTGGGATTTGGTGGTATGCTCTGACGAGGTCGATTCTGCTGAAAACAGAACAACCAGACAGGGTAGAAGTAACATCTTGAATATGTGGAATGGGGTATCTGTCCGGGACAGTAGCCTGGTTGAGGGCCCTGTAGTCACCGCAGGGGCGCCAATCGCCATTAGGTTTAGGAACCATGTGAAGGGGCGAGGCCCAAGGGCTACTGGACGGGCGTATTATGCCTAGTTCTAGCATGTGTTCAAACTCAGCCTGTGCTACGCGTAGCTTGTCTAAGGTCAAGCGACGTGGTCGGTCCTTTAGTGACAATATGGTGGGTAACGTTAGTGGTCACCGCGGGAAGGGGGCCAGATTGTCTTAGCATTGCCGGGTAAGCTGAAAGTAGGTCTGCGTACGGGTGTTCGGCCTGCGGTTCGATGTATAGGGCGTGATGTGATTCACGGAGGAATACGACCCGGTTACGGAAAGAGAAGTCTGCCGGTCGACAACTCTCCGGCCTCGTGCATCGATCAGGAGGTCGAAATGGTCTAGGAAATCGATGCCTAGTATGGGATAAGGGACATCCGCTACTATGAACACCCAGCGGAAGGTGCGGCGTAGTCCTAAGTTGAGTGTGAGTGACTTACGGCCGTAAGTAGCAATGGGAGAGCCATTGGCAGCACGGAGTTGTTGGGCTGATGGGTTCGTTGCATCACCTGCTTCCTTTGGAATGACACTTACTGCTGCACCGGTGTCAATTAGGAACAGGCTATTGGAAACTAAATCTCGGACATGCAACAGACGACTGCTATTATGGCTGCCGACCGCGTTAGTCGCCGGAACGCGTCGGGATATTAGTTTCCCTGTTTGGCACCTAGGAAGGTGCAACCGGCTTCGCAGCGCCGAGCCTTCTCCCCAAACCGTTTGTGGTATCGACAATACGTTGATCGAGATGGGTTACCCAGGCGGTTAGGGGAAGGGCTTCTGAGACGTTCACGTCGGTCAGAGTTGTGATAAGATATATGGTTTCTACAGTGAGAACAACCAGGAGAGGAAAAACGTCTGAAAGCCCGCTCGAAAGCAGCTATCAGAGTATCCTCGGGGTGTGTTTCTACGGTGGGAGCTGTGGTCTGGGGGCTGCTCGAGTTTGTTACGGCGGTAATTTGTGGATGGTACCGGTCCATAATACCGTCCGCTAGTTTAGCCGCTTCTGTGAGCTTAAGGTGGCTGGAAACCTCGAGCAGTGCTTGAATGTTGGGTGGTAGTCGCTGTACCCACAACTCTTTGAGGACGTTTTCCTCTAAAAGTTGCCCTGCCAGCTGCTGCATTTCTCTCAGTAATGCAGAGAGCTTCTTGCTACCTAACTCTGTCCCTTGGGTCAGCCGTTTTAGTCTGGACGATTCTGACGGTAAAAGACAAGAGATTACCGCGTCTTTCACGGCTGTGTAAGAACTGTTATTAAATATTACGTCGCGTATCTGAGTAGCAACGTCACGGGGAAGGCGACCGATAGTCCACAAGTAACGGGTTCGTTCGCTTGTAATTCTATGTGATTCGAACTCTGCCTCCAACATATGAAACCAGAGCTGAGGGTCATCAATAAAAAACTGAGGGACGGCTAGGGAGACTGTCGAAACGGACGGTTCCGGGCCAGGTTTACGGTCGTTGCTAGCCATAGTTGCAATGGTATATCAAATGTAAAATGATATAAAGAGGTCAGTGCAGCAAAAGTGAAACACTTATAATATGGATATGAGAAAATATATATAAGGGATATGGTAACTGATATCCGGAATTTACCGTTTATATATCGGAAAAGAGTATATGTAAACGAATAAATGTGATTGAGGGAATTACGAATGTACTTCGAGAATTAATTTGTTCTTCGGGCTCACCAGTTTAGGATTTATGTCAGTTAAGTCAGGACCTGCTCCCGTATAGAGTCTATAGCCCGTGGTCCTCGGTATGTGACACGATAGTGAATATACTCGGCAGCGCGCAAAGCAGAACTCAAAACGCTGGAGCGGGACAACGTGTGTATTGGAGGAGCGCCACGGCGTGCAGACGACGTACACAGGCGGAGCAAGTGGTGCCACCAAAAACGGTCATTGTTCAAATAAACAAATTTGATAGTCTTCGTCATCGAGTGCTTTATTGGTAGCACTACACTAACTTGTATGGGAGATCAAGAGGGAAGGAATATCACGTGCAGCTCTGTCCATTTAGACTGATGGTATACTAGTGGTTCACAGGAAGTGGAGCTCACCTGAAATTTTTTATCGGTACTGCGAGGCACAGACCCTCAAATCTTCCTGACCCAGAATTTCCGTCCCAGAGAAACAACTTCCCGATTTTCGGCCTCTCACTTTCTGGACTGAGATTTCTTTTATCCCGAATTCGGTGTTTCTTTTCTTCCGATAATTCGCTCAGAATTTGTACGAAAACGCGATTTCCCCCTATCTTCTATTGCCACGCAGAATCACGTCATGGTGTAGAGCAGGTTTCAGTTCGGGAAGCTGAGACAGACCCCGGCAAGTGGAAAACAACGATCCACTTTAGCCATGTTCCCTCGATCCAGTCTGTGGGACTATCGAACCACCCCTTCCTTTGCATTTTGCGCGCCGGCCTATCCCAGAACCGCAAAGGCACTCGAAGACGACTCCAAATGGGGCCCAGTAAAGCCCGGTCTCGGACTTCATCTAATAACACTTGGTTAATGTTTTTACGGCTTGTTGATCAATCCTCGTTTAGCCTCGGAAGAGCTCATTATCAGCTCACTATCAAGCATCGTACCCGTGTAATACTTCAAGACCACCCAATCTTCAGCACTTAGTCTCATCCAAATTTTCCGTGCGCTTCAAAAGGTGCACTAACACCCCCACTATTGTTGACCTGTTCGGTGATTCAGCCCTCAGATACAGGTTTTATACCCTTACCATGTTAGAGTTAGACACTATGAAATTAATGACCCTGTCTAACAATGTATTCCACCCACGTATTTTCAAACTGAAACCACGGGGGGTGGAGATAGAGCTTTGCATCCATACGTCGACTTGTAGTTACCGCCTTAGGACGACCGAATTCTTTTTTTGGTTGAAGAATATACCGGTATTCACGTCCAACGACACAGCCTTGGATTGTCATTTATTGACAAGTTCAAGATTTGTTTTACTTAGCCAGCTGTGGTGGGGTGCATTTAGCAGTTGGGGAATCATGCCTGCACCTCTGAAACAGTCTCCGTTGTCCTGCCCTGGCCACTCGAGACCGGTAGTTGACATACATTTCAGCGACGAGACTGACTGTGGTTCGCTCTTCGTAGCAGTATCTAAAGGTAAGAATTGCTATTCGTTTCTTGCACAGAGACATTTTTGACTCGCGTTCAGTCACAATCTTCGGGGTTATTGATGAAACCGGCATATTAGACCTAATCTGCCTTTTTAAGCTGATGTTGTGGGCAACCGGTGGCAGGAGTGTGTCGCAGGTAACCAATTATTCGGGGCGAAATGCAATTATAAGACGCTTGTGGTTTTTGGTAGGAATCGACAACGCATTCGTTAATGAGACTACTTCGGTAATATACATGACATTTCGGAGTGCAGTATAGACATACATTGAGACAAACTGTGTTCTTTTATGAAGTAAGTTAATGGCTTAAATTCGAAAGCCCCGCGTGGATGTCCTGCTTCGGGACTTTATGAAGATTTCTAGGTGCAGAAAGCAAAATAAAACGCAGTGGAAGAGGTTAACAATAGTATATTCAATAGGAAACTCACCTAAGTTGCATATTATTTCAGTTTTTAAAGCAAACCCGGGACAAAAGCGGGATGCTGGTAGCGCTGCTCAACTTTGGGACCTGCCTCGGGTTTGCCCTCGGGGCACTCAGATCCTTTCACTTAGCCCTCTAAGTTAAATGTTGGGTAAGTGGTGGCATTAATCCGGACTGCACGCGGAAATATCACTACATTGGTTACTTTACGGACTGCCGATGTCTCCATTTCGCTCTAATTTGACTGTGGCCTTCAAATGAGGACTGTGAAGTGTATGTCTGAATCATACAATTCTTTCAGGCTTTTGTAGTTGATGACTGCAGTGTAGTATCCACGACAGCGCATCCGTTGGCCAGTCATTATCACCAGGATGGTGTTTTTACCGTACCGAAAACGGAAGTTTGAACACCATCGTTGAATTCCCTTGTAGCTTCCAGCCCGTTGGTAACATCAGTTTTCGGTCGATTTGCTTAGTGGCTATTTTACACGGATCAGCATAGAATTTATACGAAGGAAGTTGACGACCGAAATAAAGTTCAATGCTTGGTTGGCGTTTTATTTTGTATTGGTTCAATTCATCGGAATGTCCTGAGAATCTCGGTATATGTCGCTCTATTTTGTTCCCTCGAAATGGGTAAAATAAAGACAAATAATTGGAAAATCATAATTTAGAAGATAGAAATGAGCATCGTGACTGGTAATTTGGATGAGTACAAGGAACTACCGAAGCTTATCACGTATTTCAAACGATTGGAACAAACCGCTCCGAAACCGATCGGTTTTCGAGTGGTTTCAGACCGAATTTCTGGACGGTTTTTGAACGGTTTCCTAGTGGTTTTTTCCAATCGTTTGGAGTACGTGATATGCTACGTTAATTTCTTGCACTCATCCAAATTACCTATCACGATGCTCATTTCCATCTAACTTACGACTTTCCAATGATTTGTCTATATTTTACCCATTTCGAGGGAATAAAATAGAGCGACATATACCGAGGTTTTCAGGATATTTCGAAGAATTAAACCAATACATCGAAATAAAACGCCAACCAAGCATTGCATTTTGCTTCGGCCGTCAGTTTTGATCCGTGTAAAATGGCTAGTAAGCAAACCGATCGGCGTAATAGCAAAAACCGATCGAAAGCCTACCGAAAACCGACCGGTTTCGGAGCGGTTTTCCTACAAGAGTTTTCTCATTTTTTACTTTTCTGCGATAATCGCGTAAATTCACAATAATCTGTGGTGAGCTTTGGGAATAGTGATACGAAGCGGTGTTCCCAGCGTCGTTCGGGACTTTTGTAATATTCGGTGGCCCAGTCCGGCCTTTTTGTTCGAGGGTGCACCTCCAGCCTTTAAACATCCAAGAGCAACTTGCAAGGCAACAGGTGCAGCGGCATTATTTGGTGGCGGGCCGTACGCGTCACGTCACAGTGCAGTCAACAGACTATGGTATTTGAGAAAGGAAAACGCTAGCCCAGCGAAGACTCACCACGACCCCAGGCATTCCCGTTGCTCGTCGCGGACGCTCATTCGGTCGGCCCAAGTCCGCTTTATTCATGACGAATCATCGGTTTTGTGGCAGTGCCCATATCCTCAATCCGGAGACGCACCCGGTTGCATGCAGCTCTGCTCAAGATCAGTACAACTCCGACGTTTTATTAGACATGAACGCCGGTGATCTTTGGTCAATCACCAGTCTAAAATGGTCCTCAAGGAGGAAATGCCGCCACTTTTTCAGTGCATAATACTCCTTGTTGTCGAGATCGCACACGAATGCCTGCTATATGGACATAAATCAGTTTACGTTTACTATTGAGGACAGACTAATCCTAAATTCTAAGTGTCAGGCCACTGTAATGCACAAAAGAACACTTCCCTTTCGCCTTCTTCGAAGGTCCCGTACGGCTCAGTAATCAATTTCTCTCATATGGGCAGTCACAGGTCAGCTGATAAACTCGGTGTCGCATAGCGGTCTAATGCGAGCTGTTTTAGAATTAAACGAAAAAAGGCTTACTAATAATTCTTTTCGCTTTAGATTGAACCGTGGCTCAGACTGGAAGCCAGTGGCGTAAGTGCTGTGCCGCTCCCCTCCCACGTGATCCGCCTACCAAATGGTTGGAGACAAAGTGATATGGCTAGGTGTCGCGGTCAGTGACGTTGCTGCATTCGGACTCTTTCCTTGTCCTCCTGATTTCCTTTTGACCCTTTGACTTTTTTGAATCTTTATCACTATGATCCTATTCTTTCCACCCTTCACTTCGCGATGCTGGAAGGGAACAGCCGAAACCAGAGCACAGGTGCGAGGTTCATGGTTGAATAAACTGAAACTGAAACAAAACCAGACAGTTATAAGAATGCGTCGAGGGAGATTTTGCTTTCATTTACTACCCTCTCGCTACGAGACTGCACCTTGACGTGTGCTTTGTGGCTGGACACCCTAGCAGTACCCGTCCAACATCTCCCATGAACTGCACGAATACAAAGAATTTCATACTGCATCGGTCGTCGCGCAGGCTAATCAGGACCGCGCTGCCCATTGCATCGAGCGGGGTGGGTAGTGATAAGTGTGCTACTGCTCAGAGTTCCCTCTCTGTTATTCAACCTTTGTCTTCTGTCCCTAACCATCCCTCTTTGCCCCATCTATCCACCTATAATGCTCCCACTGATGACACGGTCGATACTCGCAACGATTCACTGTCAAACAGTGTCGGGAATAATCCTCTGTCTGGTAACTCACATTTTCTCAAGCCCCGCCAGCCTCTGAATCTCGGCTCCTTCAACGTGCGTACACTCATGCAGGCCGGTCAGCAGGCGTGCCTAGCCCTCATAATGAACTCTCTGAAGATTGATGTTTGCTGCTTAAGCGAAACGCGTATCCAGGATTCGAGCAATGTAATTCAGCTAACTGCTCCTGGTATCTCATCGAGGTATATTCTGCGCACCTCAGGAGACGAAGCAGCTAGAGCTGTGGGTCAACGTGGTGTAGGAATTGTCTTGACTGACAAGGCTGAGGCTGCCCTTTTAGACTGGATCCCTGTTAACAGTCGTTTATGTGCTGTGAGACTCCAAGGGTCAGTCGGCGTTCGAAAGGATAGTTGTGTTAAACGCAATTTGTTCGTGATCTCGGCGTACGCCCCAACGGACTGCAGCTCAGACTTGCAGAAAGATGAGTTCTATGATGAACTCGCCACTCTTGTTCGCAGCAGTAAAAGTTCCGACATTGTAGTGCTAGCTGGTGACTTCAATGCACAAGTTGGCAAACTTAGTGCGTCAGAAGCCTGTTTAGGTGGGCGTTGTGCTTTACCCGCTGAGCGCACAGATAACGGGGATAGGCTTCTCCAATTTTGTGCAGACAATTGATTGTTCTTGTCTAGCACAAATTTCCGACACAGCTCGCGTCGCGCAGCGACATGGCGCTCTAACTCTACAGGTACTTTGAGTCAAATTGACCATATCGCCGTAAGCTACCGATGGCGCAGTTCTGTTCAGAACTGTAGATCTTACTGGTCCACGTACGTAGAGTCGGACCATGCCTTAGTTTTAATGCGATTATCTCTCCAGCTCCATGGCCATCGTCGCAAACCGCAAACTGGATTAGCCGTGCAACGTTTGTGTGATCCAGACGTTTGCACCCAGTATGAGCAGAAGTTAGCACATGAGCTAGGATCTACGACGAACAGTAATGTAGATGAGCATTGGGCTCATATCAAACAAGCGATGCACTTTGCAGCAGGTTTCGCCTGTGGTCCTCGATCCGTTGTCCATCAGAGACACTGGATCTCGCAAGAGTCGCTGAGTATAATGGAGCAAAAGCGTCAGCTTTCGAACCGTAAGGAGATGAATAAGATGCTGAGAAAGCTGCAAAGACAAGTTACGAAAAGCCTTGAGAAGGGTCGCGAAAATTGGTGGTTCAATGTAGCCGAAGAAATGGAAATAGCATCTGCTTCAGGTAACAGTCAAAGACTGTTCAAACTTATTCGTGACACCGGTGGACGGCGCATCCAGGTCAGTGAAACGATTTGCAATAGGAATGGAGAACCCATCCATAACAAACAACAAAGGCTTGACCGATGGGCCGAGTACTTCAAGGAACAGTTTAGCTGGCCGCACGCTAGTGTAGTTACTTCCGTGTCAACAACTGTAACTTCTTGGGTGGTATCACTTGACCCCCCATCGAAGGTAGAAGTAGAATCATGCATTCGATCACTAAAGCGAGGGAATGCGGCAGGTCCCGACGAACTTCCTCCAGTTCTTTTCAAACTGGGTGGAAATGTTTTGATAAAATCACTTGCCGCTTTGCTCCTTGACATTTGGAACTCGGAGCGTATTCCGTTAATATAGGACCGCGAACAGTGGTGATTGTGTTGTTACTTTCTATCGAATCAGAATGACTGATCGATGTGCGTTTGTACAGTTAGACTGTGTATTCTGTGTGTTGGCTATTAGGGCATTCTTTCCTTTCCCATACCTGTAGGTCCACTTCCTATTCATCTTGTATGTTCATACTTTCTAATTCAGCGTGCAACATGGTGAGAAAGGCAGTGGTCAGTGGGGCTTGCCTTACTGTTTAACGCTGTACGATGATGATGATGATGATGAATACTCCTTTGCGGAATGTTATCCCTAGGTCGGAGTCATGGTACAAAAGAAGAACGCTACTGGTATGCCATTTTTATTGAGGATAGTCGCGAGTGCAGAAACGGACGCAATAGTTTCAACAATCAAGAGTACAAGCGGTTCCATGGCCATCATTATTGCGCGTTCTAGTTCTTCTTTCATTGTTTCAAAACAGTTCCTGAAGCACATGGGCAGGCGGATAAGGCGGTTTTTCACAAGTGAATTTTTTATTCGAACAGTGAGATCCGCAGGAAATAAGATGCAAACGTTCAGACCATTGTTTCTTAGGCTAATTAAACACGGTCAGATAGTAACTGCCTGAGAGGACAGCCTGTCCGGATCCGATATTTTAAGACTCTTTGGAGAGGTCGGAACCGAAGCTCTTTTCTTTTTCTTACTAAGATGATGCTTTTTATCCCGAGTGAATATCAAACGATGCTTCCCAGATATTTATAAAAACCGATCTTGGTTCCAATCAAAATGTTCGGGAGTGAAACTGCAGATGATTATATCATCTACAAGTAAACTTCCAGATAAGTATATCGATTTATGGTCCGGCTGTAATCGGGCCATGCGTTTCTTATAACGTTTGTTGGAGGTCACAAGAGCCTGTTTTCATATCACCTAATGTCTCCAACTATTTGGTAGCTGGGTCGCGTGGACCCCAACCTGGAATTCTAACACGCCCTACGTGGCAAAGTCCACTGATCAAGAATTTCATACATTTTTGCCATGTCATAGACTGACCACCTCGACCTACCTTCCAATCACTACCGGCCTCAAAGAATGGCGTGCGCCGAGGAAGCTCATCGATGGACATGCGTAACAAATGTCCCAACCACCTTAATCTGTTTAGATTCAGTACTTGTTCCAGAAATTTACCTCTGGTTCCTAACACCTTACACCTAAATTCAGGATTGCTGATACGGTGTCCACACCACATTCGAGCAATGCTACGGAGATATCGATGCTCGATCACCGAAAGTCTTCGTCTATCTTCTACCCTCGACGGTCATGTTTCTAAACCGTATAGAAAAAAAGCAGGTCTAACCGCTGCATTGTACACTCGACCCTCACCAGACAAGCGGAAGTCACTCCGACGCCACCAATGACGGAGGTTGGCAAAAGCCAAACGCGCCTTCTGTATACGCGAGGACACTTCGTCCGATATCTGTCCACCAGGTAACAAAACTTATCCACTTCAGCTAGAGCTTTCTCTGCTAAGAGAGGTCTGGTATTGAGCCAACCCAGTCTTGCACCAGCATTTTAGACTTCGAAGGTGCTAAACGCGTCCCAAACATTGCTACACTGTTGTTCAAGCTATCTAGCGAAGCTTGCAACTTACCTGGATCTTCATTCAGAAGAACAATATCGTCTGCGTATTCCAAGTCAGAAAGTCTACTGCTCGAGCAAAGATCGATGCCACTATTTTCACACGAGGATAGGGCTATTTCAAGAATCAATTCAATTACAAAATTGAAAAGGAAGGGTGGAAGAACGCAACCCTGAAGAACACCACTCCTCGTGGTGAACTGGGGTGAACGATCGCCGTAAGCACGAACTCGGCCTCGGCTGCTTGTACACAAAAATAAATTTCCCTGGCACACCCTTCAATGAGAGGCAGCACCAGAGAGCTGTGCGGTCGACTGAGTCGAACGCCGATTTCAGATCAAGAAAGATACAGGCTGTGGGCTCACAGAATGTGTCTGTGCTCTGAGGTTTGCCGAAGAGTAAAGATGTGGTCGATAAAACCCCGACCGGGTCTGAAACTGGCTTGATTCTCACGCGTGCACATTTCACGGGCACTGGATAATCGGTGGAGAATAAGACCGGTGAGCAGTTTGGACACGATACTTACCAAACTCATACCTCTGTGGTTTTTTACAAGAGGAGCTGTTACCTTTCTTGTAAATCGACACAATCACCGATTCACACCATTCTCTGGGAATCTGCTCACTATTCCAAATAATACGGAGGAGTTTTGTTAACTCCGAAACCAAAGCTTCGCCTCCATTCTTGAAAAAAGGAGACAACCCATCCGGTCCATCGGCTTTGTACCTTTTCAGGTAACCTATCTTCCACACAGTCTCCATCTCTGATGGAGGACTGATAACCACCTGCATCGTTTCGCTGGCAGGTATATTTGGAAGGTCCAAGGTTGAAGTAAACAGACTGAATTGTTCCTTAAATTGCTCCGCCAAACGCTCCAGACGACGTCCCTGAGAGTGAATCAGTGAGCTGTCGGATTCCTTGATTAACTCACTTACCCCGGACTTTTGTGAACCGGTACTTTTAATCAAACAGTGAAGGCTGTGAGCATTGCTAACAGACGCAACCTTGTCTTTTTACCTACATTTTGCAGTCCACCACCGTTCATGGTCATCTTGCAGGCTCCTAGTCAGTTGGCGTCTCAGGGATTTGCGCAATTCATTGAATGCGGCATCCGGAGGGACGGATTTGCGAGCATCCAACAGAGCGACTGCTGTCAAATATACCCATTGTTTGTGAGACGTACATGAACTAAAGTCCTGGGTGGCGTTAGAAGCGGCATACAAAATTTTCTTGATCTGTTGCCAGCGTTTATCTAGGTCCTAGAAGGTCAGACACGCTTGTCAGTTTAACAGCTCACGTATGTCTGCACCTTTGAGTTCACGTGATACTCACAAAGCGATTGTCTTCTGGTATGTAGCCGAAAGGTGGAAATCAGGGAAGTCACGACACAAGATCACTACGTATTTTGGTCTTTGAGAACAGGCAGTGAGTTCAGCTAAGTTTAAACAACTACTAATCACATACTGTGTGCGGTGGCTTTAGTTGTTATCTCTCAACAGTAACCTCAATTGAAAATAATGAGGAAGTATGAAAAGAGTGGTAGGAGATCTAAAAGTAGTATTAGGTCGATGAAGAAAGCTCGTGAACGCGCCATCGATCACGGCACTAAGCCATATCCTCCAACATATTTAACCGCCGAGTGGGAGGGTCTCTTCGACCCTACCTAGGAACTCTAACACACTCTATATGGCCAAAGTCCACTGGTTAGGCTTTTCGTATCTCTTTTTCATGTCACGAACTGAGAACCCTTACTCATCTCTCAACCATTACCAGCCTTAGCAAAAATTGCGCGCGCAGAATTCCTGACACAGGAGTTACGCAACACATATGCCAACCACCTTAGCCTGGTGACCTTTAGTATAGCATCTAATGGTTTGGTTTGTTGATCTAATACCTTAGCATTGCTGACACGGTGTTCCCACTATACTCGAACAATGGTACGAAGACACCAGTGCCCGAATAACGACAATCTTCGTAGATCCTTCACACGCAGTGGCCATGTTTCGAAGCCATACAGAAGAACTGGTCTGACTACTGCATCGTACGCTCGACACTTGATAGATGGGAGGATGTTAGGTTGGCAAGTGCCAAACAAGCCTCTTGTATACCCGAAGACATTTCATGCGATATACGACCCCTAAGTGAAATGCAGCTGCCCAGATGACAAAATTTGTCTACCCGGTCCATAGTCACCCCAGAAACTGAAAGGTCTGGCGTTGGACCAACCCAATCCTGCAAACAGCATCTTGCACTTTGAAGGTGCAAAACGCATACCGAACATCGCTGTGCAGTTGTTCAGGCTGTTCAGAAAAGCTTGCTATTTACTTGGATCTTCATTTAGAAGAAATACGTTGTCTGCATATTTAAGGTTTGACACCTTGCCACCCGGGGAAATTTTTAATGCCACTATCCTCACCTGGCAAAAGTGCGGTCTCTAAGACCATAACAACCATAAAGAGAAAAGGAGAAAGGAAGAAATCCTGACGTGTATCACTTCTTTTTTCAATACATGCCTGCACAGAAGTGCAGTGGAAGGGGTACATACCCCGTAGACACAAAGGCCCACGGTTCTATTAAGGATAACCGGCAAACAGACCCTGACACTTGGAGTGGAGAACTACATAAGGTCCCAGTGGATCAGTTGTGGTAACGATCCGGACGACAGTGGATGATTGTCTACCATCAAACTCTGTGAAAAAAGATTATCGTATGCCCAAATTGGGCTTCGGCTGTTCTCGTACAGGGACTTTACGATGGAAATAAGATACTCTGATACACTCTTCAACGAAAGGCAGCGCCAGAGAACTGTGCGTTTGCCCGAGTCAAAGGCCGCTTTAAGATTCAGAAAAACGGAGATAGTGGGGCTGCGGAAGGCATGCCTACGTTCTAAAATGTCGAAGAGTAAAGATGTCATCAACAAAACCTGGACGATTTCCAAACCCAAGTTGATTCTCCAGCGACCGCTGCTCGTGAGCGGTTGATAAGCGGTAGAGAATAATACCAGCGAGCAGTTTAAATGCGATGCTAACCAGACTTATTATTGTGGTTTTCAGGAAAACCCGTCATCTTTCTTGTAGATCAGTACGACCATTGATTCACACCAACTCTTTGGGACTTATTCCCTTTGCCAAATCAAAATCGAGGAGTTTTATCAAATCCAAGTACTATGCTGAGCCACCTTCATTGAAAATAAACGGAGGCAACCCATCTGGTCCATCAGCCTTATATTGTTCAAGATAGCTAGGCTTAAAGAGAATCCCCGCTTCAGACGGATTGGTATCTACATCCAGAACTCTAACCATCATGATAGTTACCAAACTTGTTGTGGATAAAAGCCAGTTAAATGCTCTGCCAAACGAACTAGACGAAACTCCAGAGTCTGAATCAGTGAGCCGTTCTCCTCTTTGACTAGTCCACTAACACCTAGCTTTTCGTGGATCGATATTTCTCATTAGAAGGAAAGGGTTGCGGCTGCTGCCAATAACCTCGGCTTTTTCCATTCCCCTACACGTCACAATCCACCACTGCTCACGGTCGTTTCTCAGGCTCCGAATCAGTTGGCGTTTAAGGCATCCCCATGCCTCACCAACCCGGAGGAGTTGACCTGCGCGCATCTAACAGTGCTACTGAAGAGGTAGATAACCATCGTATCTGCGTGTGGATGGTTGTTGGACATTGGGCGCCATCAGCAGTCCTAAATGGGGCCTGCTTGATCTCTGTCTATTTTCTTGGGCATTTAACTACATGGATAAGCTGACGGATAGCTCTACTCTGAAAGCAGATCGATGGTTATCGTCCAGCAGCTGCTATGGGGGACTACTGGGTTTGGCGTCTTTTCAGCCACCGACCAGACGTAGGCTGAAAGGCGCGGATAAGAGCATAATCAGTGTCTACAGACGTGGGCCAAAGTGATCGACAGTCTCGAATTTATCAGCGCCAGCAGTAACCAACAACATTGGGGTCGATTTGAGCTCAATGATGTAAAGATGCAGAAGGAGGTTAGTCGGTGCGGATTTTTGTGCGACAAATCTGTATTCACTAGGAATAGCCTATGGTCAGCAGACAGTTGGATGAATCAGTCACCGTTATCGGTCCGACCAGCTGGAACGCCAGACCGGCCTTCTATATGCTTCGCCGTCTTGTCTAGGCGCTCACCTTCAGCACTGAAATCACCAGAAACAACCATCATGTCCGTAGAGTGCACGCTGCGAAGCAGTTGAGACCAATCCTGGTAGAATTCATCTTTAGCCTCAGGAGAGCTACAGTCAGTTGGGAGATACACAGAAACGACAAACAAGCATCGACGCATCAGTCTGCTGCTCTTAACATGCAAAGGACCATTCAACCAAACCGCACACAGACGATTGCTGACTGGGATCCAGTCCAGCAGTGAAAGCTCAACTCTCACGCTCAGAGCGATGCCAACTTCTGCGTGATCACGAACACCAGACACTGAAATGCCCGACACTCGAAAAGTGAAAAGAGAAGCGAAGCGAAGTTTGTGTCTGGAGAGCGAAATGTTGTCGATGAAGTTGGGTCTTGTATGCGTGTTTCGAAGATACAATACACATTTATTTTAAAGGTTTCAAGAGTTCTGGTCAAGACAGCTTTCCGTCTGGTTTAGCAAAGTGTACGAACGTTGAAACCAGCTAAGTGAAGAGAACGCCTGGGTCTGAAGATCGACTTGATACTTCACGATTTCCAAGTTATTACCCTTACCAGGAGCTACAACTTCTCGGTCACGACTCATTATAGCTTCTCGTATCCATTTCCAATTTATATATGAAGAATGAAGAGCAAAGAGATAAGAAATGTTTACCGAGGGACCATACTTCGCGGTTGCTCATACCACAGAAGGGGTTTTCCTTCGGAAACCTGACTCAAATGACTGACCCACAAGACCGTGGAGCGTTAACCCATCACGGGAATGCAACCGAGGCACCCGTGAAGGATACTCTTCTCATCTCTCAGTTGAGTCTTGATTGTTGCAAGCATTCTGTCTCGCCTTTGTTTCTGCTTTTTATCGATCGGCTAATCGGATTCGGTCTCATCAGCATCATCATCATCATCGTACAGCGTTAAACAGTAGGGCAAGCCCCGCTGACCACTGCCTTTCTCACCATGTTGCACGTTGAATTAAAAAGTATGAATATACAAGATGGACAGGGAGTGGACCTATATGGGTGGGAAAAGAAAAGAATGCCCTAGTAGCCAACACACGGAATACACAGTCTAACTGTACAAACGTACACCGATCAAACATTCTGATTCGATAGAAAGTGACAACATGATCTCCACTGTTCGCGGTTCGCAGCCATATCCTTCAGTGTCTCCAGCCAACTGGTAGACGGATCTTTTGGACCCCAACCACGAAGACGTGAAGCACCTACTTTTCCTGAGTCTGCTGTACATTTTCTCATTCCTCGCTGCCACGTCATCTGTTGACCTCCACGTGGTCTCTTCTACTCCCTGGGAGGGGCGGAGAATAGGACACGGTACGGTAGACGTGTGTTTGCCATACGTAACACGTGTCCCAACCAACGAAGTCTACTAAGTTGGATACGCTGTGACAAAACGTTCTCTGAATTAGTACCCAATACTCGCTTTTTTATCTCATCGTTGCTTGCTCGGCTATTCCACCCAATCCTAGCGATACTACGTAAACATCGATGGTCGAAAACCTCAAGACGACGAATATCTTCAGCACGCAGACTCCAAGTTTCGCAACCATACAACAAAACTGAACGCACTACAGCACAGTATACACGACCTTTCAACTTCAGTGAAATATCAGGTCGGCGCCACAAGTGCTTCAGTCCAGCGTACGCCGCTCGAGCCTTGGATATACGCGTGCTCACCTCTACCACAGTGCTCCCATCCGTCGTCACGTTGCTACCGAGGTAGTAGGATTCAGTCTATAGCCCCATGCACCTAGGGAAGCAAACAGAGCGTGGAGGGGGCATCATGCTTTAGGAGGGAGATTGCTCACCTTAAGCGGGCGACAGCTGCCCAGTGAAGTGAGATGACTTCTCTCACCGTCGAGGGAAATCCCAGGTGCTCCACTCCTATGTTCATCTAGTGGATTGTTAAACCAGTAAACTTCTCTCCACGTTTATTCGCAGGAATGTCCTATCCAGAAACACAGTGGTTAGAACCAGATGCTTCCCAAAACCCGATCCAGAAAGTGGACTTCGCCTGGCCTCTACCAATTGACCTTTCAGGCATGATTGTATCTCCAACTTAAGAAAGCCTTTCTGCTCTTCGGGCCATGGAGGCACGCCAAGGTGCAATCTCGTCGTAATGGGCAAGTTGTAATAATGCAAAACTAGGTTTTGGATGCGTTATGCACCCGCTTAGTGAAGGATTCCTACACAAGGCTGGGTTGGTTTGTCACTAAATTGTACACAATAATAAAACAAACAGATGTCTCATTATCAAAGCGGTTTCCGACACTTGATGATGTTCTACGGATGGCGTAGTAGTCATCCCTAATGGTGCAGTGAGTCCTTGTGGCTATGGGGGGTGGGGTACGCCTTTCTCTGTACTCATGCGCAAGCATGATTAAAAAAAATGGGGGGAAATATAAAAACCAGTTAGTGGATCTGGTGATTTGGAGGATTTTAGCTCCCCAGGAAGAGCCCACAAGCCCCACCAAATCAAACGATTAGACACTGAAAAACATGACCGTATTGAGCAACCAGTGAAGCTTGTATCATTAGTACGCTTCGCATTGCCGTACTTTTGATTGTGCATCTTCCGACTGGGCTTAGCTGAAAGACTGCAACTAGCTCGTGGTTAATGACTGTTTAAACAAGGTAGTCAACAAAATAACAAACACCGTAATTGAGGAATTATAATCCAGTAAATGTGGTCCGTGAGACGATTTTGGAACCACCAACCCTCCCTTTCTCTCCCACTTTTCCTGGAGAACTGAGCGTAGGAAAACCATGAGAAAACAAAATAAACTGATCACTTACCCAAAATCTCACCGGTGGTCCGATCTAACCGATAGATATAGTGATCTTCACCACCACAAATCAGCTGATCTTCGGTAGGATGCAAACTGACTGAGGACAAATTGCACGGCAAAGTGAAAGTTCGCACTGGTTCGGATGGATCGGCCGAAATCGGCGCATCCGGACGACGCCAGTCATAGACAGACAACTGGACATTAGGACCGTAGACTAATGCGACCAATACCTCATTGGACGCCTTGGATTCATTCGGGTGCAAAAACTGCATATCCAAAATTGGTTTATCTAATTGATTGGACCAAATAGGAGTGTGTGCCACAGGTCGCCGAAATCGGTCCGCAAAATCCCATAAACTAGTGCAAAGTAAGGTGGGAAATAATTCGAACAAATAAGTATTTTTTGAATTCATTGACAATGTCATCCTGCAATTGTGAACAGATCAGTGCAAAGGAGACATTTCTCAATAAAACGTTTAAAAACATTTTTTATGCATTAACTCTATCTCAAATGATTGCAGGTCATATGAATCATCCTGCTGTACCAACGTTTTACTCATCACTGCGAAAAAGATGAAAGTTAATGAGTTATGCCAGTGATTTTGATTTCTCACTACTTAAGTAGCTGCTTTCAATGTAACATGTGGTGGCTGGAGAATGTACTACTTACAGAAAAAACTGTTATCTTAAACTTTTTGCAATCCAACGCGCTACATGCCACAAATCTAATTACAGACATTGCAGCGATTTCGTACTACTGCTTACTTCGAAATTGCCTCAAGATTCGCAAGACATGACCACCATTCAATGACCTAATGTGTTGGTGGTAGACAGTGAACCATTGTTGTCCGGCTCGTTACCGCACTTGAACCATTCGGACCTCATGTGGCTTTCCCCTCCAAGTCTCAGAGTCTGGTTTTCAGCTATCTGTGATAGTGTGTGAACCTTTGAGGCTATGGGATATATACCCCTTCCACTGGACTCATGTGCAAGCATATAAAAAAAACCAAAGTAATGCAATCATTGTAGTCTACTGTGAATTCCATAGAATTCGCATAACCATTTGGAATGCAGAACAGTCTGCATATTCTGACATCGGTCAAGCAAATCTCATGCACTTGAAACAAACAATCCAAAACGCTGACTACGCAATTAAATTCAACGGGTCAGGTTTTGAACACCTTTCTATAACGCCATGGAATGGTCATGCTGATTTATTTTCGGACCATTGTTTGATCCGATGAACAAAGGCATATGGAAGAACGAACGCCCAAAACCACCATAAAGTGAACTTTAAAACTGACTACACCGAAGGCCAGTATTTCTAATACCACTATATTTCCTATTAGGTCCTTACGCATGAGTGCAGCGGAAAGGGCGTACTCTATAACCTCAAGGGTCCATTGCTCTTTCAGAGATAGCCGACAACTGTCGTGAGACTTGAAGTGATGAGGAACCACATAAGGTACCAATAAGCCAGGGATGATAACGATTCGGACGACCACTGAAATGGTGAATGAGCGGAAGACTACTTTGCTTTTGTTACAAGATAGATATATTTTAAAATGTGAAGAAAGAGGGACTGATTTTGGGGCGTTCATATTGAACTTACGAGTTGACATCTTGAACACCCCAACGATAAGCGAAACGCTACCTATAAGTCACTGTTTTATACGCTCAACTATCAGGAACGCCTCTAATCCGTAGTAATGATTTGGGCGCCTAGATCAAGCCCGGCTCATGAACAATAAGACGAATGGGCAATGAATCCTAACAAAAATGGAGCCAGTGCGCAGCACCCTCCGGGGACCTTCTGAATTGTCTGATAATTTAATACACCAGAATGAAGCAAACACGGGCAAAGTAACAATTAAATGTTACGTACTTACTAGATGTTGGCATCCTCAGACACTGTGATAGCATGACGGTCACCGTTACACCACAGTGTACGCCGGATGAATTGATCGTGTGCATTCAATATTGTGATCGCTGAGTGGAAAGCGATTGAAAAGCCCAGATTGTGTGTGTCAGTTGATGGGGATCAGTTATATGGTTCGTATTTGTAATCTCAAGCGAACGAGTAGGTACAGTGCGAATTCACAACGCAAGCGCACACAATTATTTTTTCGGGAGGGGGGGGGGTATTGCAGCATTATTTATTCACTGAGTCGCTAAGCACTTCAATCTTAACCAGTTTTGAAATTTTCTTTGCACTTTGGGCATTCACCTCTCACAATTCAGGCTCTTATTCTGATAACTGCTGACGTTGTTCTCTCAGCGTTTGGAGAAACTATACAAATGCCACAGCACAGAGTTCGAATTGCCCCCGTTCAGGCACAATATCATCATCATCATCATCGTACAGCGTTAAACAGTAGGGCAAGCCCCGCTGACCACTTCCTTTATCACCATGTTGCACGTTGAATTAAAAAGTATGAATACACAATATGGACAGGGAGTGGACCTATATGGGTGGGAAAAGAAAAGAATGCCATAGTAGCCAACACACGGAATACGCAGTCTAACTGTACAAACGTACACCGATCAAACATTCTGATTCGATAGAAAGTGACAACACGATCTCCACTGTTCGCGGTTCGCAGCCATATCCTTCAGTGTCTCCAGCCAACTGGTAGACGGATCTTTTGGACCCCAACCACGAAGACGTGAAGCACCTACTTTTCCTAAGTCTGCTGTACATTTTCTCATTCCTCGCTGCCACGTCATCTGTTGACCTCCACGTGGTCTCTTCCACTCCCTGGGAGGGGCGGAGAATAGGACACGGTACGGTAGACGTGTGTTTGCCATACGTAACACGTGTCCCAACCAACGAAGTCTACTAAGTTGGATACGCTGTGACAAAACGTTCTCTGAATTAGTACCCAATACTCGCTTTTTTACCTCATCGTTGCTTGCTCGGCTATTCCACCCAATCCTAGCGATACTACGTAAACATCGATGGTCGAAAACCTCAAGACGACGAATATCTTCAGCACGCAGACTCCAAGTTTCGCAACCATACAACAAAACTGAACGCACTACAGCACAGTATACACGACCTTTCGACTTCAGTGAAATATCGGATCGGCGCCACAAGTGCTTCAGTCCAGCGTACGCCGCTCGAGCTTTGGATATCCGAGTACTCACATCTACTACTGTGCTCCCATCCGTCGTCACGCAGCTACCGAGGTAGGTGAAGTGATCGACAACTGCCAGCACCTCCCCATCGAGCATCAAGCTCGGAATCGCTGACGTCCAGTCTTGTAACATCACCTTGCACTTTGAAGGTGCAAAGCGCATGCCGAATGGAGCTACAGCTCTTGTGAGATTATCTAGTGCACGCTGAGCATGTTCCGTGCATTCGAACAAACAGACAACGTCGTCTGCGTAATCTAGGTCACATAGCTTTTCACTATCTGCTAGTTCGACGCCAACATTCTGAAGATTTTGCAGCGCACTCTCCATTATTTCGTCCATGACGAAGTTGGACAGGAATGGAGACAAAGGGCATCCCTGCCGAACACCACTAGTCGTTTCGAACCGACCGGATAGTTCACCGTAAACCCTTACGCGGCCAGAAGTATGAGAATACAATGATCTCACTAGGTTCACGAACTTCTGGGGCATACCTTTTCGATGGAGAGTACTGAAAAGCGCTGTTCGATCAACTGAATCGAAGGTGCCTTTCAGGTCTAAGAAAAGCATTATTGTTTGTCGGCGATGCGTTCGACGCGTTTCAAGTAGTCGGCGAAGAGTAAAAATTTGGTCGATGCATCCTCGACCTGGGCGGAATCCAGCCTGCTGTTCGCGGACATTCCTCTCGCGAGCCGGTGTAAAACGGTGCAGCAAAATCGAAGCTAATACTTTGGTGACTATCGGGATTAAGCTAATCCCACGATGATTACTGCAGTCATTGCGTATTCCCTTCTTGAAGATGGGAACAATCAATGACTCGCTCCATATTACCGGAATACGCTCCGCGTTCCAAATGTCACGGAGAAAGGTGGTTAGTGATTTTATCAACGCCTCACCACCCAGTTTGAAAAGAACTGGGGGAAGTTCGTCGGGACCTGCCGCTTTCCCCCGCCTTAGTAATCGAATACATGACTCTACTTCTACTTCTGATGGGGGCTCAAGTGATACCACCCAAGAAGTTACAGTTGTTGACACGGAAGTAACTACACTAGCGTGCGGCCAGCTAAACTGTTCCTTGAAGTACTCGGCCCATCGGTCAAGCCTTTGCTGTTTGTTATGGATGGGTTCTCCATTCCTATTGCAAATCGTTTCACTGACCTGGATGCGCCGTCCACCGGTGTCACGAATAAGTTTGAACAGTCTTTGACTGTTACCTGAAGCAGATGCTATTTCCATTTCTTCGGCTACATTGAACCACCAATTTTCGCGATCCTTCTTAAGGCTTCGCGTAACTTGTCTTTGCAGCTTTCTCCGCATCTTATTCATCTCCTTACGGTTCGAAAGCTGACGCTTTTGCTCCATTATACTCAGCGACTCTTGCGAGATCCAGTGTCTCTGATGGACAACGGATCGAGGACCACAGGCGAAACCTGCTGCAAAGTGCATCGCTTGTTTGATATGAGCCCAATGCTCGTCTACATCACTTTTCTCCGTGGATCCTAGCTCATGTGCTAACTTCTGCTCATACTGGGTGCAAACATCTGGATCACACAAACGTTGCACGGCTAATCCAGTTTGCGGTTTGCGACGATGGCCATGGAGCTGGAGAGATAATCGCATTAAAACTAAGGCATGGTCCGACTCTACGTACGTGGACCAGTAAGATCTACAGTTCTGAACAGAACTGCGCCATCGGTAGCTTACGGCGATATGGTCAATTTGACTCAAAGTACCTGTAGAGTTAGAGCGCCATGTCGCTGTGCGACGCGAGCTGTGTCGGAAATTTGTGCTAGACAAGAACAATCGATTGTCTGCACAAAATTGGAGAAGCCTATCCCCGTTATCTGTGCGCTCAGCGGGTAAAGCACAACGCCCACCTAAACAGGCTTCTGACGCACTAAGTTTGCCAACTTGTGCATTGAAGTCACCAGCTAGCACTACAATGTCGGAACTTTTACTGCTGCGAACAAGAGTGGCGAGTTCATCATAGAACTCATCTTTCTGCAAGTCTGAGCTGCAGTCCGTTGGGGCGTACGCCGAGATCACGAACAAATTGCGTTTAACACAACTATCCTTTCGAACGCCGACTGACCCTTGGAGTCTCACAGCACATAAACGACTGTTAACAGGGATCCAGTCTAAAAGGGCAGCCTCAGCCTTGTCAGTCAAGACAATTCCTACACCACGTTGACCCACAGCTCTAGCTGCTTCGTCTCCTGAGGTGCGCAGAATATACCTCGATGAGATACCAGGAGCAGTTAGTTGAATTACACTGCTCGAATCCTGGATACGCGTTTCGCTTAAGCAGCAAACATCAATCTTCAGAGAGTTCATTGTGAGGGTTAGGCACGCCTGCTGACCGGCCTGCATGAGTGTACGCACGTTGAAGGAGCCGAGATTCAGAGGTTGGCGAGGCTTGAGAAAATGTGAGTTACCAGACAGAGGATTATTCCCGACACTATTTGACAGTGAATCATTGCGAGTATCGACCGTGTTATCAGTGGGAGCATTATGGGTGGATAAAGTTAATTCATAAGTTCGGTTGAAATGACTGGCCATTACGGGTTTCTTGAATCATGACGCTCAATTCTTAGCGTTCCGTCTTTTGTATGCCGTCCACCGCTCCCACAAAGTACAACTTAATTTTCCTCTTCACACCCCTGTCCCTCAAGCAGATCCAATTCTGTTCTCCGTACCCGCCTCCGACTACTACTCTATTAGTACAAGCTATTCTTTTCCAAGTGTTGCTGATCATCCTACTGTGGTAACAAATAACCTTATTCCACAGGTTGTTCCGTTTGCTGACATTTCCACCTCCACTGGAAATCAATTATACTGCCCGTTTACAGTCCCTCGCGCTTTACCAGCTACTACAGCATCGCTGAAAGCCACCCTAGTTGAGAAAAAGTTAACTTCCACATCTGAGTACGTTCCTTCAGCTCAGATGTCCACTCTTCCTACGAGCAATAGTTTTTCTGAATCCAACATTACCCGCCCCTGTGATGTACCTACACTAAACATCACAAGTGGCACATCTCTAGTTTCTAACTCTCGTTCCATTCGCGGTTAATTTTGTCACTTAAAGAAATTTGTTCTCACATGAAACTATTGTGGTGGTGTGCATACTACTTACCGAATAAGTAAGTAGCTGATTGCTCATAACACAATTATGGACAATCGTGGATTGACAACGAACGCAACTATGTCAGACGGACCAAATGCAATAAGGCAAAGGAGGGCATGTGAAACACGTGACTGCATCCTCCGACTGAACAGCGACCGTTTCCAAGTGGACCGAGTAGCTATTATGAAAAAGCATCATTGTAATAGTTGATTGATTTTGTCGACATCCGAGCGAGCGACTTCCAATAACCAACCTTCCTAACTGGCACCCCTTGTGGATTGTGACTGGTGTCATGGCCAGGATGAAGATCCCGTGGCAGCGGCTCATTGGGGACAGAAATGTACGGAGTTTCCTGGAGGACTTCGGTGACGTGGTGGGACACACGAGGATTCGGTAAGTTGGTGGCCCTTCGGGCGGTGCTGAGTGCGGCGCGAAGAGGCCCGGAGAAAATGGAGTAGGCCGCCGCCAAGGAGGCCCCAGTCGTGAGATTTGATACCCCAGTCGATCGTCAGTAGGCGATGCGGCAATTCAAGGCGGACCAGCTGGGAGTTGGTGCGGACCCGTTGGTGCATGTTGTCGCCCTCCGTTCGCTTCTGGACCGTGCGTTGCCCACGCTGGATACAAAGGTGCGCACTCAGCTGTTGGTGGACCGCTTTGTGGACAGCTTGCCAGAGCCCATGCAAGGCCGAATACGTATCGTCCGTGTGGGCTGCAACAAGGATATTTTGCAGTTGGCGGAGGCTGTCCGTGAATTACCCGATCTCGACACGACACTCGCGAATGTGGCTAACGGAGAAGACTCAAGAATGGAGAATGAGTGCACTGAGGAAATATCATGGATGACTTTTCATAAGAACGGGATTTCCGCGACCGCAAGAAAACCGAATCAAGCCCGGTGTTTTTACTGCGGAAAAATGGGACATCCTTAGCGTCAATGTCGAAACCTCCAACAAGAGTTTTCATTTACCGTGTTCTCGAATTCAGGTCGTTATCGAGGTAGTAGATCGTGAAACTATACGAGCATAAGTCGACATTAATAGGTGTGATGAAGTCTGGCTGACAGATATCGGTGCGGTGGTTTCATTGGTCAGGCGCGTGCCAGATGAGAAAGTGCAGTCGTGTGCCACGGAAGTCAGGACGGTCGCAGGTTGAACATGGAGCACAGAGAAGACGGTACAAAGAATGATTCGATTGAACGATAGCACTTTGATGCCCCGAGATGGCTACTCGTTTGGAACGCTTCTCAAGATGCCCCCAAATGACCACGCGCCTCAAACAGTCTGCTGAGGAACTGTTACTCACTGCCTTCTCATGGTGGAGATGTTTTCACTGAAGTGAGAGGACAAAAGCGAGTGCCCGGCCCTCGTCCATGGGTTGACTGACTGATAGTCGATCTAGGGGAGATGGCTAAATCCTGGGTGGCGTATGAAGCGTACAACACCATGCTCACCGGCAGCTGTGGCGGAGAGGTATGCTGGGCACATGGGATGTCCAGCCTCATCCAAAGTGTGAATGAACTGAGCAATCTGTCACCGGCTCCCAGAGGTTTCCAAAGGGGGTGAACGAACCATACAATTGGTCACCGGTTCATCTGGACCAACACTGTTGCCTTGCTGGATGCGCTTGGCTGAGCAAAGACTAAAGGTGCATCCTCGAATAAAAATCTTTACTCTGAACTGGGCTAGTACTTACTTTACTTTACTGTGACTACCACCTTGGAGAAGACAAACCGGATTCACGAATGTCACTGATCGCGACTGGCCATGCTGGACGGTTGGCAGCAGGGTCCTTGTAGATATCCATCCAGTTTGAATCCCACTGACGAGTGACGGAAACCGTACGAACGCCAAAGTGGTTTACGTCTTTGTAAACGGTACCCAGCCAGGTTTCTAACTGGAGTACTACAACAGACCGCAACGCGAACAACCATGGATGATTTTACTGAGGAGGATGTTCTGCGGAAAGCTGTCTGGTATTCCGAACGGTGGAGTTGAACTTCTCTCAGGGAAAATAGTTTTCTACTCGGAATATGCCGGTGATATCGCCCTGCTGAATGATAATGCACAGCCAATGCAACATACTTTGGGCCGCTTGGCGATTGAGATATTCAGATATGAAACGCACTTTGCGCCTTCCAAGTGCAAAGTGCTTTTGCAAGACTGGCAGGAGCCTGTGCCTGCAATCACCCTTTGTGGTGATCAGCTCGAGTTGGTCGACAACTTTAGGTACTTTTGGAGCTTGACAGCAGCTGAAGGTGGTGTTGGGGAGAAGCTCGGTTTATGAATAGCGAGAGCTAGAGCAGCTTTCGCAAATCTACGACACCTGTGGAGTGGCCGTGACATCCGGCTCTCCCTTAAGGGACGGGTTTACGTCGCCGCGGTTCGCAGTGTTTTAATTACGGTCGCGAGACCTGGTCACTTCGCGTTGAGGATGCTCGGCGTCTTTGTGCGTTCGACAACCGATTTTACAGAAGACGCGAATCTTCGTTCGGAGGCACACGCCGGAGCTGAAGAAACGCATTCCGTGCATTGTCAATCCTTGACAGTACTTCGTCTTTTGTCTGGCCACTCGGAATCAGAAGTGACCCCAGTTAGTTGAACCATAGTACGTACTCCATCGCCATACCATTGATGGACAAGTGCTGAGCTGACGACTCGGGGCAAGTCTCAAAAACCTTTGCTTTTGTTGAACTGACTTCGAGACCAATAGTTCTCGAGAAGTAATCGAGTCGATCCAAGACTGGCTGAAGTGTGCCCGGAGGATCTCTTAGCACGATAACGTAGTCTGCAAACTCCAGGTCCGAGATGTGTACCGTTCGACTCAACTGGACACCGAGGTAATTGGCAAAGGTTTTGTTCACAGCGTATCCAGCTTAGTAGACTTCGTTGGTTGGGACACGTGTTACGTACGCAGGCACACGTCTACCATACCGCAGCCTATTCTCCGTTCCTCCTTGGGAGTGGAAGAAACCACGTGGAGGTCAACAGATGACGTGGCAACGAGGAATGAGGAAGTGTACAACAAACTTAGGAAAAGTAGATGCTTCACGTCTTCGTGTTTCGGGTCCAAAAGATCCGTCTACCAGTTGGTTGGAGACACTGGAGGATATGGCAGCGAACCGCGAACAGTGGTGATTATTTTGTCGCTTTTTGTCGAGTCAGAATAATTTGTCAATTTGTGTGTTGTACAGTTAGACTGTGTATTCCGTGTTGGCTATTAGGGCATTCTTTCCTTTCCCATACCTGTAAGTCCACTCCCTATCCATCTTGTACGTTCATACTTTCCATTTCTACGTGCAACATGGTGAGAAAGGCAGTGGTCAGTAGGGCTTGTCCTGCTGTTTACCGCTGTACGATGATTTTGACGATGATGACTTTCAACCTGAAAAACGCATCTCAAACATCGCTATTCTTTTTATCTTCACTGAACGTCAAACCATACTTCCCGGATATTTATGAAAACCGATCCGGGTTCCGATCGAGTTGTTCGGGAGTGAAACTGTAGATGATTATATTATCCACATAAGCTAAGGCACCGGAAGGCCGTCGTTTATCAACATCTTCCATAGTTCTCTGGAGTCATGCGACGTCGTTAGTGACACCAAATTAGGCGCAGCAAAAGTGGTACAGATATCCTCCTGCTTCGAAAAACAGTGTACTTCCTTCCACTCCCAAACGCAATTCGATGATAAGCACCCTTTTGATCGTGTACCGTACCCCTCGAACCGTTAAATTCTCCCTAGAAATTGATCCGTTCGTGGAAACAAGTAAACATCCAGATAAGCATATCGATTTATGGTCCGGCTGTAATCGGGCCATGCGTTTCTTATAACGTTTGTTGGAGGTCACAAGAGCCTGTTTTCATATCACCTAATGTCTCCAACTATTTGGTAGCTGGGTCGCGTGGACCCCAACCTGGAATTCTAACACGCCCTACGTGGCAAAGTCCACTGATCAAGAATTTCATACATTTTTGCCATGTCATAGACTGACCACCTCGACCTACCTTCCAATCACTACCGGCCTCAAAGAATGGCGTGCGCCGAGGAAGCTCATCGATGGACATGCGTAACAAATGTCCCAACCACCTTAATCTGTTTAGATTCAGTACTTGTTCCAGAAATTTACCTCTGGTTCCTAACACCTTACACCTAAATTCAGGATTGCTGATACGGTGTCCACACCACATTCGAGCAATGCTACGGAGATATCGATGCTCGATCACCGAAAGTCTTCGTCTATCTTCTACCCTCGACGGTCATGTTTCTAAACCGGTATAGAAAAACAGACCTCTCCCTGTCGCTCGGTCCAGATTAAGCTTATTTGTTTTAGAGTGCATCTCTAGTCCTTTTTTTGCCCAGCGCGTCCTGCAAGCCATTGGTCCTTATTAGCCGGTGTGCCGTTGTATGGTCCATTCTCCCGTGATGGGAAAACTCGTCGGATAAACAGAACATGACGAAGGCCTATGGCCTTATCCGTTGACGGACCATACAGGTCACGTCACAGTGCCTTTGAAAGGAATCAGTAGCTATTCGAATGATAGGGGTTGTTGCGTTTGCGAGTCGAAGTAGTGTAGGATCTGAGTGTTGTTTTGTTGATAACCAGGTGTCCAGCTTTGTGACTAATAAAGCGATCTTCTGCTTTCGGTAATAAGGGAGTTTTTATTGATAGACTGCGAAACTGGTGATATTGAGCAATAGATAAGAGGTTGCAGTAGAAAAATGTTTTTCGTAATACAAATCCTAGCGAATCCTGGTTTCCTGGGTTAGGAGAGAAGCGTGCCTTGGGGAGCAGTCTCAGTCACTTCATAAACAGAAACATCGGAAGTAAAGCATCAGGCATCCCATAAGTAGGTAACCAGAAAGTCGTAAAAATCTAAATTTACTGAGTCGTAACGCCTACAAATGCAGTGCAAAGTGGATGCCAAAAAAGACGTAACTCTGGTTCGACTGTTGATAATCAAGAGTAAAGAAAAATCACAGTTGATATGGCTGAGATCATATGCGTGGCCTCCAGCTCAACTGGGGCTGTGCGTGGAGGATCAACCAGTTGGTGAGCATTGTTAACGTCCGTGAAAGCCTGGATTTCGCGACCCATTTGCGAGTAGTCTGCAATGGTAGAGCTACACCTAAAGTCCCCATTTGGGATCAACCGAAAACCGTTTCTAGTGCGTGAAAGTCGAAGACCCACGGATCACCATTGGTAGGAAGAGCCTCAGTCACGCGAACGGTCACTGGTGGTTGGAAGTCAGGGTTCTGTATTCTTTAGAATTTACGCGGGAGTTTGAATTTGCGTATTGATATATTCGTCAACTAGGGGCTTTCGGCCACTTGTCTACAGAAAATAGAAGGCATTGTATGGAGAATTAAGGTTAGTAACAACTGGTTGGTGCGCCTGGCGTTGTTTTTATCTTATGATAATGTGCTATCGTATCTGATTGAATAAGTGAGCTCCCGAGGACGAGATTGGCTATAAATGATGGGAAGCCGTCTGTCACGTTGCGTACTGTTCGCCATTGTTACGCTAGGATAGAAAAACTACGTGGTGAGGATGAATAGTAGCTTCTCTTTCTTCGGGTTGGAATCCGAAGGACTTCATCGTCAATCGATTGCAAAAACTAGTAAAAATAGCAATAAGTGTAATGACCAGCAAACAAACGGTTGATAGCAGGTCTTCAGAAACGGAGAATCCGATATCAAGTTTCAATCAACTTGTAACAAAGTCATGGCCATAACGTAAGTAGACAAGAGTTGAAAAACGACGACATGTAAGAATAAGCAACGAGCAAGAGCACATGTACAAAGCAGTTTCAATCTCATCACGTGGAGAGTGTCGATTTTGTTATCAACTGCCCGTTCTACGTAATCATCACTCACTTGTTCTCGATAAAAACAAAAAGTTGATAACGAATGACCGCTTAGTTTGATACAATAAGCGCTATCCTTATACCTAAGTACGTCGGAAATACAGTGGCCAAAACCGAAATCAATATATAAGTCTAGGGTACCAATTTGTCTTTTAATTTCTGGTTTGTTCTGTTCCTGTTCAATCAAACGTTTCTCCTTTTTTCGTGTCAGATGGACGTGCCATATTGCGTCGTGGTGATACGGGGGATTGGATTGGCACATTCCTCGGCCACCAGGGTGCTGTATGGTCATGCAACCTCGATGCGCATGGGACCAAAGTGGCTACGGGGGCAGCCGACTTCATGGCCAAAATTTGGGATACCTCTTCCGGACAGGAGTTGTTATCCGTCACCGAAGATCACATCGTCCGTTGTCTCGATCTAAGTAAAACAGATTCCGGTGCACATTTGATCACGGCAAACAATATGAAGAAGATCACCGTCTATGATTTAGCCGTACCAAATTCGCGTAAGTGGCTATTCTTTTGCCTTTCGACAAGTTGCGCTTCATAGTTTTGATTTATGGATGAATATCGGTCACTTCTATCTTCGGGTTTCGTAATAAATGCAAAGTAAGCCCCATGTTGCACAATCTAATGTGCACCGGGTAGTGAAAGAACCCTTTATTTTCGTTGATTTTACCTCGTATCCCAGCGCTTGTATGCACTTCTATGATCTGATTAACTTTCAAAGAAGCAGTTACACCTTCTATGTGCCCGCTTCTCTACCGAAAATCGAGCGTAGATGAGGTAAATCCTCAGATCACATGCTCAGTCCTAGGACGTTACCTTAAGCCAATAATATCTGCGGTCTAAGCACCAAACCGGAAGCTAAAGCAGAGTTTCGCTATAGCCCGTCTCATTATCACGCCTATTAGAACTTTATGCTCTACATCACTACACCTGTTCTCAGTCTTGTTTTCCACCGTACGCATGCGACGGACTGTAATTAAAACGCATCTCCTGGATGCAATAACGCATCCTCAGGTCGCGGATGGGGGCACTGCTACCAAATTGATGATTCGTCATGAATAAAGCGGACTTGGGCCGACCGAATGAGCGTCCGCGACGAGCAACGGGAATGCCTGGGGTCGTGGTGAGTCTTCGCTGGGCTAGCGTTTTCCTTTCTCAAATACCATAGTCTGTTGACTGCACTGTGACGTGACGCGTACGGCCCGCCACCAAATAATGCCGCTGCACCTGTTGCCTTGCAAGTTGCTCTTGGATGTTTAAAGGCTGGAGGTGCACCCTCGAACAAAAAGGCCGGACTGGGCCACCGAATATTACAAAAGTCCCGAACGACGCTGGGAACACCGCTTCGTATCACTATTCCCAAAGCTCACCACAGATTATTGTGAATTTACGCGCTTTCATCATGCTACGGTGTCCTCGGTAAGCGATGCGCCTCGTGTCCCAGCGGTCGAAGTGATAAGACAGCGAGCTGGAACTCTTTACTGTAGAAAACAGGCACGCATAGCTTGTGAGGACGCTACTAGATGTAAGTAGCCAGAGTATTACAATGTGAACACCACACGATTACCATGTAGACCGAACCTGTCTTTCGAAAATTTGACCACTCTGCTCCGGCACCCGGTATATTAAGGTTCCGGGAGTAGATACAGTTTATTGGCTCAGTCACAGTAGGTCTGAGGATAACTCCGGACACCGTGGTGTCGCAGTCACCCTGACAAAAAAAGCCAGAAACGTCCTGATTTCTTGGGAACCGATTTCTTCGAGGTGGGCCCTAGTCCGCTTCAAGGGCCTCTCCACAGAATCTTTCGGTGATTTCTATCCATGCACCGACAAATGCGGCTGGAAATGCAGCAAAAGGTGACTTCCATGACAAGGTACAAGATCGAATCAATCATGTTTCAAGCTGTGATATGCTCTTCATCGCCGACGATTGAAACGCACGAACAGGCCCGTTGAATGATTCCACTCGCCATGTTCTAGGAAAGTTCAGACTTGGTCAACTCTGTGAGAATGGAAATCGCTTAGTGAATCTGGCCGGTGCTAACAGGTTAATCATTTGCAACACTCGCTTCCAACACTTCAGAGGACATTTGGTAACCTGGTACTCAAACAGTGGTCGCACAGCGCATTGAATAGATCGTATTCTGGTGCAATCCCGTTGGGCATCATCAGTAAGGAACTGCCGAGCGTACCGCGGCGCAGTAACGAGAAGCACGAGTGATACAAACCGTGTCTCTGTATGTGTGCGCTTCAAAATGCGTCTGACTGCGCAGCTCAAAGTCTCACCACCTAGCCGGGACAGTGTCGCAGCCCCGGGAATACCATAAAAGCGCAACGCTCTCGGACGCTATCGCAGCCACTGCAACTAGCGTGCAAACAGATTGGCTCCTCGTAGAAGAACAGTGGAAGGTAATCAAGTCGGTGGCCAAGGAAGCTGCTTGGAAGTAGCTAGGGGGGGGGGGGGACTGAAAAACGTCCTAAAGAGTGGATCTCAGCGACCACTATGCAACTACCAGCCAAGGCCCACGAAGCCCGAGTAGTGGGAAGCACTGAACACCGAAGACTATAACGAAAGGCCTGGCGCCCGGCTAGAGCCGATCGTAAGAGGTACCGGCTAGAAGTGGCAGAGAAGGTGGAGACTGTTTCCGGTACTGGTGACTTGAGCAAATTATTTTGACTCATTCGGGCTGATTCGAATGGGCGATTCGAGCCTGAATCCGTCTTATGTGATGCAGCAGGCCAGATTATACCCGAACAGAGAAGGAAAATCCTACGTTGGGTAGAGTATTTTGACCGGCTTCTCAACCGATCTTTCGATCACACCACGGACCTCCCACCCTCCCAGAGTGTAGAGCTGTATGACATCAATTGCGAACCACCGTGTATGGTGGAAATCGTCAGGGTCGTCAACCAGTTGAAAAACAGAAAAGCTGTTGGGGAGGATAGCTATACCACCAGAAGTACATAAGACTTGTTGGTCATCACTGATAGACAGGCTCCACGTGCTATTCCGATCTATATGGGAAGGTGAGACATTTCCAACGCACTGGGATGCCTCTGTTCTGTTGCGCTTTCCCGAGAAAGGAGACAATACAGTGTGTGAGAACTACCAGGGGATCAGTTTAATTGACATCACTGCAAAGATTTTCTGCGTACCACTACTTAATCGCTTCTCGATTGTGAAAGACTCCCGCATTCGACCGAACCAAGGGGGTTTCCGCTGTGGCAGAGGTTGTGTGGACTAAATCTTCACATTGCGTAGGGTACTGGAACACCGCTACAAATCGCAGCAGCCAGCAGTAGCCTGCTTCATTGATTTCCGGGCTGCGTTTGACTCGGTTAATCTTGAATGCCTTTGGGGTATATAGGAATATGACGGTATTCCAGTCAAACTCTCAAGGATCGTGAGGGCTTACTATGCCTCCACTAGCGCATGTGTCCAAGTGTATGGCGAAGAATCTTCGGCGTTCGCAATCAATTCCGAAGCTAAACGGAGATGCCTTCTCTCGCCGGTGTTGTTCAATTATGCAGTCTACTGGACAATGAACAAAACCTTTGCCAATTACCTCGGTGTCCAGTTGAGTCGAACGGTACACATCTCGGACCTGGAGTTTGCAGACTACGTTATCGTGCTAAGAGATCCTCCGGGCACACTTCAGCCAGTCTTGGATCGACTCGATTACTTCTCGAGAACTATTGGTCTCGAAGTCAGTTCAACAAAAGCAAAGGTTTTTGAGACTTGCCCCGAGTCGTCAGCTCAGCACTTGTCCATCAATGGTATGGCGATGGAGTACGTACTATGGTTCAACTAACTGGGGTCACTTCTGATTCCGAGTGGCCAGACAAAAGACGAAGTACTGTCAAGGATTGACAATGCACGGAATGCGTTTCTTCAGCTCCGGCGTGTGCCTCCGAACGAAGATTCGCGTCTTCTGTAAAATCGGTTGTCGAACGCACAAAGACGCCGAGCATCCTCAACGCGAAGTGACCAGGTCTCGCGACCGTAATTAAAACACTGCGAACCGCGGCGACGTAAACCCGTCCCTTAAGGGAGAGCCGGATGTCACGGCCACTCCACAGGTGTCGTAGATTTGCGAAAGCTGCTCTAGCTCTCGCTATTCATAAACCGAGCTTCTCCCCAACACCACCTTCAGCTGCTGTCAAGCTCCAAAAGTACCTAAAGTTGTCGACCAACTCGAGCTGATCACCACAAAGGGTGATTGCAGGCACAGGCTCCTGCCAGTCTTGCAAAAGCACTTTGCACTTGGAAGGCGCAAAGTGCGTTTCATATCTGAATATCTCAATCGCCAAGCGGCCCAAAGTATGTTGCATTGGCTGTGCATTATCATTCAGCAGGGCGATATCACCGGCATATTCCGAGTAGAAAACTATTTTCCCTGAGAGAAGTTCAACTCCACCGTTCGGAATACCAGACAGCTTTCCGCAGAACATCCTCCTCAGTAAAATCATCCATGGTTGTTCGCGTTGCGGTCTGTTGTAGTACTCCAGTTAGAAACCTGGCTGGGTACCGTTTACAAAGACGTAAACCACTTTGGCGTTCGTACGGTTTCCGTCACTCGTCAGTGGGATTCAAACTGGATGGATATCTACAAGGACCCTGCTACCAACCGTCCAGCATGGCCAGTCGCGATCAGTGACATTCGTGAATCCGGTTTGTCTTCTCCAAGGTGGTAGTCACAGTAAAGTAAAGTAAGTACTAGCCCAGTTCAGAGTAAAGATTTTTATTCGAGGATGCACCTTTAGTCTTTGCTCAGCCAAGCGCATCCAGCAAGGCAACAGTGTTGGTCCAGATGAACCGGTGACCAATTGTATGGTTCGTTCACCCCCTTTGGAAACCTCTGGGAGCCGGTGACAGATTGCTCAGTTCATTCACACTTTGGATGAGGCTGGACATCCCATGTGCCCAGCATACCTCTCCGCCACAGCTGCCGGTGAGCATGGTGTTGTACGCTTCATACGCCACCCAGGATTTAGCCATCTCCCCTAGATCGACTATCAGTCAGTCAACCCATGGACGAGGGCCGGGCACTCGCTTTTGTCCTCTCACTTCAGTGAAAACATCTCCACCATGAGAAGGCAGTGAGTAACAGTTCCTCAGCAGACTGTTTGAGGCGCGTGGTCATTTGGGGGCATCTTGAGAAGCGTTCCAAACAAGTAGCCATCTCGGGGCATCAAAGTGCTATCGTTCAATCGAATCATCCTTTGTACCGTCTTCTCTGTGCTCCATGTTCAACCTGCGACCGTCCTGACTTCCGTGGCACACGACTGCACTTTCTCATCTGGCACGCGCCTGACCAATGAAACCACCGCACCGATATCTGTCAGGCAGACTTCATCACACCTATTAATGTCGACTTATGCTCGTATAGTTTCACGATCTACTACCTCGATAACGACCTGAATTCGAGAACACGGTAAATGAAAACTCTTGTTGGAGGTTTCGACATTGACGCTAAGGATGTCCCATTTTTCCGCAGTAAAAACACCGGGCTTGATTCGGTTTTCTTGCGGTCGCGGAAATCCCGTTCTTATGAAAAGTCATCCATGATATTTCCTCAGTGCACTCATTCTCCATTCTTGAGTCTTCTCCGTTAGCCACATTCGCGAGTGTCGTGTCGAGATCGGGTAATTCACGGACAGCCTCCGCCAACTGCAAAATATCCTTGTTGCAGCCCACACGGACGATACGTATTCGGCCTTGCATGGGCTCTGGCAAGCTGTCCACAAAGCGGTCCACCAACAGCTGAGTGCGCACCTTTGTATCCAGCGTGGGCAACGCACGGTCCAGAAGCGAACGGAGGGCGACAACATGCACCAACGGGTCCGCACCAACTCCCAGCTGGTCCGCCTTGAATTGCCGCATCGCCTACTGACGATCGACTGGGGCCTCCTTGGCGGCGGCCTACTCCATTTTCTCCGGGCCTCTTCGCGCCGCACTCAGCACCGCCCGAAGGGCCACCAACTTACCGAATCCTCGTGTGTCCCACCACGTCACCGAAGTCCTCCAGGAAACTCCGTACATTTCTGTCCCCAATGAGCCGCTGCCACGGGATCTTCATCCTGGCCATGACACCAGTCACAATCCACAAGGGGTGCCAGTTAGGAAGGTTGGTTATTGGAAGTCGCTCGCTCGGATGTCGACAAAATCAATCAACTATTACAATGATGCTTTTTCATAATAGCTACTCGGTCCACTTGGAAACGGTCGCTGTTCAGTCGGAGGATGCAGTCACGTGTTTCACATGCCCTCCTTTGCCTTATTGCATTCGGTCCGTCTGACATAGTTGCGTTCGTTGTCAATCCACGATTGTCCATAATTGTGTTATGAGCAATCAGCTACTTACTTATTCGGTAAGTAGTATGCACACCCCTCCACACTCCTCTCCCCGTCAGAAAAACTATCCGTGTTCTGTGGTCTCTCTTCAGATCCTCCTCCACTCTGGGTTTCATTCCTCCAGTCTGGTCCGTGGGGGTGTCGTCATCAAGCCGAAAACTCTCCCCGCGACGTGCTTTGTTGAGAGTCTTCATGCCAACGCTGTAGCTCACATCGGTGCACATGCCGTTCTTCGTGAGGGCGCCCTATCTTATAGATTGGGTGGCTGGCTTCCAAGATAGAATACGGTCCTCTTCGCTTAGGTAGAAGCTCCTGTGATCCAGAGCCACTAATCAATCCCCCAAAACGCTGCTTGTATTTTACTTGATTACCCACCGCGAATGACTGTGATTAAATTGCAGTTTGCATCCGAGGGGAGGGGGGGGGGGCTTTCATTGAGCATTCGTGAGTTTCTTTCACGTTCTGCTGTGCATCTGTTCGCGCGTGATAGATTTCAATGGGTCCCATCTGAAAAAATGGCCCAATTCAAGGTCAGCGGACAATCTCGATATCCTGCCATACATCAATTGAAACGGAATATTTCGTGCTCGACTGCCTGGAAGCGCGATGTGATAGCAACAACATCGGCAGTGCCCGCTTACAATCTCCGCCTTTTGTTGCTAATCATTCTTTGATAGTGCGATTGTTCCGTTCCATAAGACCATTCGTTTGTGGATGGTAGGGGGTTGCGCTTGTCTTTCGGATTCCAAGTTTGTGCAGATACGCCCGAAGTTCATTGCTCTGAAAATGCGGGCCTTGGTCGGAACCCCATGATTGTCGACGATACGTTCCATCACGACCGTACTGACGGTATTGGCGCGTTGATCAGGAACGCCGACGGCCTTGATCCAGCGCGTGAAATGTTCGGTCATAACTACTGTGTGTAGATTGCCTCGACACGACTTCGGAAACATCCTCATCAGATCAGTGGATCACAATTCACCTATCTCTGAAACTGGCATCGACTGTATTGGACACTAAGCGACACACAAGTCGGATTTGAAAAGTTGGCATTGGTCGTAGGTCACGACCTGGTTCATCACATCGCATATTTAGCCAATACGCTCTTTTCTGAAGTAATTCATATGTTCGACTGCAGCCGGTGTATGTCAACTCGTGACACTCTTTGACTAGTTAATTACGCATGTTTTCAGGTACGACGACCACCGACCCTTTCGACCCGGACAGTCACTTCATGAGTACATCTGTGGCGTTCAGACGGAGTCGCTTGTAGGTTGATCGCCACAGGCGCTGTTCGTCGTTCGTCAGCAGTGTCTCACCACTTGTCAGTGCTTGCATCACTTTCTTCAGTTTCCGATCTTGTCGTTGTTAATCTACCAGCCTCTAGAGATTCCGCTCCAGTTGCAGCATGTTGTCTCCAGTAAGAATCTCAATATCAGAATGTGCTTCCTCAGAATGGGACAAAACATCGGCCATGTAATTGTCCGCACGCGCGACATGATCAATGGCAGAAGGAAATTCCTAAAGACGACGTGTTCATGGGGCCAGTTTGCCTCGAGAATCCTTTGCTGCTTTGATCCACTCCACTGGTTTGTGATCAGTCTCAGTATGAAGCCGTAAACCTAGCAGATATGGCCGTCACTTTTCCAACGCCCACACGATAGCCAAACATTCCTTTTCAGTTGTGGAGTGTTTTCTCTCCGCTGGCGTGGGAACTCTGATTTCGTATTCCACCACACCATTCATCTGCTTTAGCGCTGCTCCAATACCTACATCGCTGACATCTGTACTGACCGTGGACGGCTCATCAGCGCCCGGCAGCTGTACGTGAGATGTTCGTTCGACATTGTGCGTCGGATTTGGCAACGCCTGATGCGCCTCCGAGCTCCATTTGAATTTTTGCTGCTTGAGAAAGGTGTACGAAGGGTCTACGATAAATGTAAAACATTCCACAGATCGATTGTCCTACTGATCTCTTAACGGTCGGTTTTGGAAATTACTTCAGTCTGAGAATTTTCTCGGGAAGAGGTCGTAGCCCTCCGTTGCCGACCTTGTGGCCTCTGAAAAGTAACCATCAGCCTTCCTATCTGGGACTTTGATCTGTTTATTCTCAGTCCCGATTCCCTCACGCGCCTCAGCAGGCTCTCCAATCGCACATGTTCGTTCACCGTCCGACTATAGACCATGATATCATCTCCGCAGACCGCAACGTTTGTTAGTCCCACTAACAATTTAGGCATTAGCAAACGAAAGGTAAACGGTACTCCTGATAAACTGAATGGCATCCTCAAAAAACGGTATCACTTGCCCCTGACAATAGATACTGTTTTATCTTGATCCTTTCTTATTGGAATTTGCCCGAACGCAGGTCGATCACCGAAAATATGGTGGGTGCTTGCAGTTTATCAAATATCTCTGCTGCAGAAGGCACTGGCAGCGGCTTATGTATTGTTACATCGCGTACACGTCGAAAATTAACATAAAGTCGGAATTTTCCATTGGGCTTTCTCACCAGCAACACAGTCGAGTTGTACGGATTCCGCGCTTCTTCGATAATTTCTTCCAGCATATTGCTAAAGTTTTACTTCATCTTCCAGATGGACGAAAATACGACGAAATCCATATAGTCGAAAAGTCCCAGGCTTTGTAGATATTCTGGGTTCCACCCAGTCAAAAAACCGTGTGGGTTTTCATCTATCGTAAACATCTCAGAGAATTCATGCATGATCGGTTGAAACGCCGGGTTCACACTGCTACATATTTCATTTACAATTAGCCCACACACCGGCTCGGTGAACAATTGGTACTGAGCCAAACATCGTGATCAACCGATATTCTTCGATATCGATCACCACATTCATAGTCCGCAGTCTATCGGTGCCCAATATTGTTTGGTCGGTGTCGCGTGGTATTGTGAGCTCATGCATCAAGGTGTTATCGTTCAATCGAATCATCGTTTGTACCGTCTTCTCTGTGCTCCATGTTCAACCTGCGACCGTCCTGACTTCCGTGGCACACGACTGCACTTTCTCATCTGGCACGCGCCTGACCAATGAAACCACCGCACCGATATCTGTCAGGCAGACTTCATCACACCTATTAATGTCGACTTGTGCTCGTATAGTTTCACGATCTACTGCCTCGATAACGACCTGAATTCGAGAACACGGTAAATGAAAACTCTTGTTGGAGGTTTCGACATTGACGCTAAGGATGTCCCATTTTTCCGCAGTAAAAACACCGGGCTTGATTCGGTTTTCTTGCGGTCGCGGAAATCCCGTTCTTATGAAAAGTCATCCATGATATTTCCTCAGTGCACTCATTCTCCATTCTTGAGTCTTCTCCGTTAGCCACATTCGCGAGTGTCGTGTCGAGATCGGGTAATTCACGGACAGCCTCCGCCAACTGCAAAATATCCTTGTTGCAGCCCACACGGACGATACGTATTCGGCCTTGCATGGGCTCTGGCAAGCTGTCCACAAAGCGGTCCACCAACAGCTGAGTGCGCACCTTTGTATCCAGCGTGGGCAACGCACGGTCCAGAAGCGAACGGAGGGCGACAACATGCACCAACGGGTCCGCACCAACTCCCAGCTGGTCCGCCTTGAATTGCCGCATCGCCTACTGACGATCGACTGGGGTATCAAATCTCACGACTGGGGCCTCCTTGGCGGCGGCCTACTCCATTTTCTCCGGGCCTCTTCGCGCCGCACTCAGCACCGCCCGAAGGGCCACCAACTTACCGAATCCTCGTGTGTCCCACCACGTCACCGAAGTCCTCCAGGAAACTCCGTACATTTCTGTCCCCAATGAGCCGCTGCCACGGGATCTTCATCCTGGCCATGACACCAGTCACAATCCACAAGGGGTGCCAGTTAGGAAGGTTGGTTATTGGAAGTCGCTCGCTCGGATGTCGACAAAATCAATCAACTATTACAATGATGCTTTTTCATAATAGCTACTCGGTCCACTTGGAAACGGTCGCTGTTCAGTCGGAGGATGCAGTCACGTGTTTCACATGCCCTCCTTTGCCTTATTGCATTCGGTCCGTCTGACATAGTTGCGTTCGTTGTCAATCCACGATTGTCCATAATTGTGTTATGAGCAATCAGCTACTTACTTATTCGGTAAGTAGTATGCACACCCCTCCACACTCCTCTCCCCGTCAGAAAAACTATCCGTGTTCTGTGGTCTCTCTTCAGATCCTCCTCCACTCTGGGTTTCATTCCTCCAGTCTGGTCCGTGGGGGTGTCGTCATCAAGCCGAAAACTCTCCCCGCGACGTGCTTTGTTGAGAGTCTTCATGCCAACGCTGTAGCTCACATCGGTGCACATGCCGTTCTTCGTGAGGGCGCCCTATCTTATAGATTGGGTGGCTGGCTTCCAAGATAGAATACGGTCCTCTTCGCTTAGGTAGAAGCTCCTGTGATCCAGAGCCACTAATCAATCCCCCAAAACGCTGCTTGTATTTTACTTGATTACCCACCGCGAATGACTGTGATTAAATTGCAGTTTGCATCCGAGGGGAGGGGGGGGGGCTTTCATTGAGCATTCGTGAGTTTCTTTCACGTTCTGCTGTGCATCTGTTCGCGCGTGATAGATTTCAATGGGTCCCATCTGAAAAAATGGCCCAATTCAAGGTCAGCGGACAATCTCGATATCCTGCCATACATCAATTGAAACGGGGAATATTTCGTGCTCGACTGCCTGGAAGCGCGATGTGATAGCAACAACATCGGCAGTGCCCGCTTACAATCTCCGCCTTTTTGTTGCTAATCATTCTTTGATAGTGCGATTGTTCCGTTCCATAAGACCATTCGTTTGTGGATGGTAGGGGGTTGCGCTTGTCTTTCGGATTCCAAGTTTGTGCAGATACGCCCGAAGTTCATTGCTCTGAAAATGCGGGCCTTGGTCGGAACCCCATGATTGTCGACGATACGTTCCATCACGACCGTACTGACGGTATTGGCGCGTTGATCAGGAACGCCGACGGCCTTGATCCAGCGCGTGAAATGTTCGGTCATAACCACTGTGTGTAGATTGCCTCGACACGACTTCGGAAACATCCTCATCAGATCAGTGGATCACAATTCACCTATCTCTGAAACTGGCATCGACTGTATTGGACACTAAGCGACACACAAGTCGGATTTGAAAAGTTGGCATTGGTCGTAGGTCACGACCTGGTTCATCACATCGCATATTTAGCCAATACGCTCTTTTCTGAAGTAATTCATATGTTCGACTGCAGCCGGTGTATGTCAACTCGTGACACTCTTTGACTAGTTAATTACGCATGTTTTCAGGTACGACGACCACCGACCCTTTCGACCCGGACAGTCACTTCATGAGTACATCTGTGGCGTTCAGACGGAGTCGCTTGTAGGTTGATCGCCACAGGCGCTGTTCGTCGTTCGTCAGCAGTGTCTCACCACTTGTCAGTGCTTGCATCACTTTCTTCAGTTTCCGATCTTGTCGTTGTTAATCTACCAGCCTCTAGAGATTCCGCTCCAGTTGCAGCATGTTGTCTCCAGTAAGAATCTCAATATCAGAATGTGCTTCCTCAGAATGGGACAAAACATCGGCCATGTAATTGTCCGCACGCGCGACATGATCAATGGCAGAAGGAAATTCCTAAAGACGACGTGTTCATGGGGCCAGTTTGCCTCGAGAATCCTTTGCTGCTTTGATCCACTCCACTGGTTTGTGATCAGTCTCAGTATGAAGCCGTAAACCTAGCAGATATGGCCGTCACTTTTCCAACGCCCACACGATAGCCAAACATTCCTTTTCAGTTGTGGAGTGTTTTCTCTCCGCTGGCGTGGGAACTCTGATTTCGTATTCCACCACACCATTCATCTGCTTTAGCGCTGCTCCAATACCTACATCGCTGACATCTGTACTGACCGTGGACGGCTCATCAGCGCCCGGCAGCTGTACGTGAGATGTTCGTTCGACATTGTGCGTCGGATTTGGCAACGCCTGATGCGCCTCCGAGCTCCATTTGAATTTTTGCTGCTTGAGAAAGGTGTACGAAGGGTCTACGATAAATGTAAAACATTCCACAGATCGATTGTCCTACTGATCTCTTAACGGTCGGTTTTGGAAATTACTTCAGTCTGAGAATTTTCTCGGGAAGAGGTCGTAGCCCTCCGTTGCCGACCTTGTGGCCTCTGAAAAGTAACCATCAGCCTTCCTATCTGGGACTTTGATCTGTTTATTCTCAGTCCCGATTCCCTCACGCGCCTCAGCAGGCTCTCCAATCGCACATGTTCGTTCACCGTCCGACTATAGACCATGATATCATCTCCGCAGACCGCAACGTTTGTTAGTCCCACTAACAATTTAGGCATTAGCAAACGAAAGGTAAACGGTACTCCTGATAAACTGAATGGCATCCTCAAAAAACGGTATCACTTGCCCCTGACAATAGATACTGTTTTATCTTGATCCTTTCTTATTGGAATTTGCCCGAACGCAGGTCGATCACCGAAAATATGGTGGGTGCTTGCAGTTTATCAAATATCTCTGCTGCAGAAGGCACTGGCAGCGGCTTATGTATTGTTACATCGCGTACACGTCGAAAATTAACATAAAGTCGGAATTTTCCATTGGGCTTTCTCACCAGCAACACAGTCGAGTTGTACGGATTCCGCGCTTCTTCGATAATTTCTTCCAGCATATTGCTAAAGTTTTACTTCATCTTCCAGATGGACGGAAATACGACGAAATCCATATAGTCGAAAAGTCCCAGGCTTTGTAGATATTCTGGGTTCCACCCAGTCAAAAAACCGTGTGGGTTTTCATCTATCGTAAACATCTCAGAGAATTCATGCATGATCGGTTGAAACGCCGGGTTCACACTGCTACATATTTCATTTACAATTAGCCCACACACCGGCTCGGTGAACAATTGGTACTGAGCCAAACATCGTGATCAACCGATATTCTTCGATATCGATCACCACATTCATAGTCCGCAGTCTATCGGTGCCCAATATTGTTTGGTCGGTGTCGCGTGGTATTGTGAGCTCATGCATCAAGGTGTTATCGTTCAATCGAATCATCGTTTGTACCGTCTTCTCTGTGCTCCATGTTCAACCTGCGACCGTCCTGACTTCCGTGGCACACGACTGCACTTTCTCATCTGGCACGCGCCTGACCAATGAAACCACCGCACCGATATCTGTCAGGCAGACTTCATCACACCTATTAATGTCGACTTGTGCTCGTATAGTTTCACGATCTACTGCCTCGATAACGACCTGAATTCGAGAACACGGTAAATGAAAACTCTTGTTGGAGGTTTCGACATTGACGCTAAGGATGTCCCATTTTTCCGCAGTAAAAACACCGGGCTTGATTCGGTTTTCTTGCGGTCGCGGAAATCCCGTTCTTATGAAAAGTCATCCATGATATTTCCTCAGTGCACTCATTCTCCATTCTTGAGTCTTCTCCGTTAGCCACATTCGCGAGTGTCGTGTCGAGATCGGGTAATTCACGGACAGCCTCCGCCAACTGCAAAATATCCTTGTTGCAGCCCACACGGACGATACGTATTCGGCCTTGCATGGGCTCTGGCAAGCTGTCCACAAAGCGGTCCACCAACAGCTGAGTGCGCACCTTTGTATCCAGCGTGGGCAACGCACGGTCCAGAAGCGAACGGAGGGCGACAACATGCACCAACGGGTCCGCACCAACTCCCAGCTGGTCCGCCTTGAATTGCCGCATCGCCTACTGACGATCGACTGGGGTATCAAATCTCACGACTGGGGCCTCCTTGGCGGCGGCCTACTCCATTTTCTCCGGGCCTCTTCGCGCCGCACTCAGCACCGCCCGAAGGGCCACCAACTTACCGAATCCTCGTGTGTCCCACCACGTCACCGAAGTCCTCCAGGAAACTCCGTACATTTCTGTCCCCAATGAGCCGCTGCCACGGGATCTTCATCCTGGCCATGACACCAGTCACAATCCACAAGGGGTGCCAGTTAGGAAGGTTGGTTATTGGAAGTCGCTCGCTCGGATGTCGACAAAATCAATCAACTATTACAATGATGCTTTTTCATAATAGCTACTCGGTCCACTTGGAAACGGTCGCTGTTCAGTCGGAGGATGCAGTCACGTGTTTCACATGCCCTCCTTTGCCTTATTGCATTCGGTCCGTCTGACATAGTTGCGTTCGTTGTCAATCCACGATTGTCCATAATTGTGTTATGAGCAATCAGCTACTTACTTATTCGGTAAGTAGTATGCACACCCCTCCACACTCCTCTCCCCGTCAGAAAAACTATCCGTGTTCTGTGGTCTCTCTTCAGATCCTCCTCCACTCTGGGTTTCATTCCTCCAGTCTGGTCCGTGGGGGTGTCGTCATCAAGCCGAAAACTCTCCCCGCGACGTGCTTTGTTGAGAGTCTTCATGCCAACGCTGTAGCTCACATCGGTGCACATGCCGTTCTTCGTGAGGGCGCCCTATCTTATAGATTGGGTGGCTGGCTTCCAAGATAGAATACGGTCCTCTTCGCTTAGGTAGAAGCTCCTGTGATCCAGAGCCACTAATCAATCCCCCAAAACGCTGCTTGTATTTTACTTGATTACCCACCGCGAATGACTGTGATTAAATTGCAGTTTGCATCCGAGGGGAGGGGGGGGGGCTTTCATTGAGCATTCGTGAGTTTCTTTCACGTTCTGCTGTGCATCTGTTCGCGCGTGATAGATTTCAATGGGTCCCATCTGAAAAAATGGCCCAATTCAAGGTCAGCGGACAATCTCGATATCCTGCCATACATCAATTGAAACGGGGAATATTTCGTGCTCGACTGCCTGGAAGCGCGATGTGATAGCAACAACATCGGCAGTGCCCGCTTACAATCTCCGCCTTTTTGTTGCTAATCATTCTTTGATAGTGCGATTGTTCCGTTCCATAAGACCATTCGTTTGTGGATGGTAGGGGGTTGCGCTTGTCTTTCGGATTCCAAGTTTGTGCAGATACGCCCGAAGTTCATTGCTCTGAAAATGCGGGCCTTGGTCGGAACCCCATGATTGTCGACGATACGTTCCATCACGACCGTACTGACGGTATTGGCGCGTTGATCAGGAACGCCGACGGCCTTGATCCAGCGCGTGAAATGTTCGGTCATAACCACTGTGTGTAGATTGCCTCGACACGACTTCGGAAACATCCTCATCAGATCAGTGGATCACAATTCACCTATCTCTGAAACTGGCATCGACTGTATTGGACACTAAGCGACACACAAGTCGGATTTGAAAAGTTGGCATTGGTCGTAGGTCACGACCTGGTTCATCACATCGCATATTTAGCCAATACGCTCTTTTCTGAAGTAATTCATATGTTCGACTGCAGCCGGTGTATGTCAACTCGTGACACTCTTTGACTAGTTAATTACGCATGTTTTCAGGTACGACGACCACCGACCCTTTCGACCCGGACAGTCACTTCATGAGTACATCTGTGGCGTTCAGACGGAGTCGCTTGTAGGTTGATCGCCACAGGCGCTGTTCGTCGTTCGTCAGCAGTGTCTCACCACTTGTCAGTGCTTGCATCACTTTCTTCAGTTTCCGATCTTGTCGTTGTTAATCTACCAGCCTCTAGAGATTCCGCTCCAGTTGCAGCATGTTGTCTCCAGTAAGAATCTCAATATCAGAATGTGCTTCCTCAGAATGGGACAAAACATCGGCCATGTAATTGTCCGCACGCGCGACATGATCAATGGCAGAAGGAAATTCCTAAAGACGACGTGTTCATGGGGCCAGTTTGCCTCGAGAATCCTTTGCTGCTTTGATCCACTCCACTGGTTTGTGATCAGTCTCAGTATGAAGCCGTAAACCTAGCAGATATGGCCGTCACTTTTCCAACGCCCACACGATAGCCAAACATTCCTTTTCAGTTGTGGAGTGTTTTCTCTCCGCTGGCGTGGGAACTCTGATTTCGTATTCCACCACACCATTCATCTGCTTTAGCGCTGCTCCAATACCTACATCGCTGACATCTGTACTGACCGTGGACGGCTCATCAGCGCCCGGCAGCTGTACGTGAGATGTTCGTTCGACATTGTGCGTCGGATTTGGCAACGCCTGATGCGCCTCCGAGCTCCATTTGAATTTTTGCTGCTTGAGAAAGGTGTACGAAGGGTCTACGATAAATGTAAAACATTCCACAGATCGATTGTCCTACTGATCTCTTAACGGTCGGTTTTGGAAATTACTTCAGTCTGAGAATTTTCTCGGGAAGAGGTCGTAGCCCTCCGTTGCCGACCTTGTGGCCTCTGAAAAGTAACCATCAGCCTTCCTATCTGGGACTTTGATCTGTTTATTCTCAGTCCCGATTCCCTCACGCGCCTCAGCAGGCTCTCCAATCGCACATGTTCGTTCACCGTCCGACTATAGACCATGATATCATCTCCGCAGACCGCAACGTTTGTTAGTCCCACTAACAATTTAGGCATTAGCAAACGAAAGGTAAACGGTACTCCTGATAAACTGAATGGCATCCTCAAAAAACGGTATCACTTGCCCCTGACAATAGATACTGTTTTATCTTGATCCTTTCTTATTGGAATTTGCCCGAACGCAGGTCGATCACCGAAAATATGGTGGGTGCTTGCAGTTTATCAAATATCTCTGCTGCAGAAGGCACTGGCAGCGGCTTATGTATTGTTACATCGCGTACACGTCGAAAATTAACATAAAGTCGGAATTTTCCATTGGGCTTTCTCACCAGCAACACAGTCGAGTTGTACGGATTCCGCGCTTCTTCGATAATTTCTTCCAGCATATTGCTAAAGTTTTACTTCATCTTCCAGATGGACGGAAATACGACGAAATCCATATAGTCGAAAAGTCCCAGGCTTTGTAGATATTCTGGGTTCCACCCAGTCAAAAAACCGTGTGGGTTTTCATCTATCGTAAACATCTCAGAGAATTCATGCATGATCGGTTGAAACGCCGGGTTCACACTGCTACATATTTCATTTACAATTAGCCCACACACCGGCTCGGTGAACAATTGGTACTGAGCCAAACATCGTGATCAACCGATATTCTTCGATATCGATCACCACATTCATAGTCCGCAGTCTATCGGTGCCCAATATTGTTTGGTCGGTGTCGCGTGGTATTGTGAGCTCATGCATCAAGGTGTTATCGTTCAATCGAATCATCGTTTGTACCGTCTTCTCTGTGCTCCATGTTCAACCTGCGACCGTCCTGACTTCCGTGGCACACGACTGCACTTTCTCATCTGGCACGCGCCTGACCAATGAAACCACCGCACCGATATCTGTCAGGCAGACTTCATCACACCTATTAATGTCGACTTGTGCTCGTATAGTTTCACGATCTACTGCCTCGATAACGACCTGAATTCGAGAACACGGTAAATGAAAACTCTTGTTGGAGGTTTCGACATTGACGCTAAGGATGTCCCATTTTTCCGCAGTAAAAACACCGGGCTTGATTCGGTTTTCTTGCGGTCGCGGAAATCCCGTTCTTATGAAAAGTCATCCATGATATTTCCTCAGTGCACTCATTCTCCATTCTTGAGTCTTCTCCGTTAGCCACATTCGCGAGTGTCGTGTCGAGATCGGGTAATTCACGGACAGCCTCCGCCAACTGCAAAATATCCTTGTTGCAGCCCACACGGACGATACGTATTCGGCCTTGCATGGGCTCTGGCAAGCTGTCCACAAAGCGGTCCACCAACAGCTGAGTGCGCACCTTTGTATCCAGCGTGGGCAACGCACGGTCCAGAAGCGAACGGAGGGCGACAACATGCACCAACGGGTCCGCACCAACTCCCAGCTGGTCCGCCTTGAATTGCCGCATCGCCTACTGACGATCGACTGGGGTATCAAATCTCACGACTGGGGCCTCCTTGGCGGCGGCCTACTCCATTTTCTCCGGGCCTCTTCGCGCCGCACTCAGCACCGCCCGAAGGGCCACCAACTTACCGAATCCTCGTGTGTCCCACCACGTCACCGAAGTCCTCCAGGAAACTCCGTACATTTCTGTCCCCAATGAGCCGCTGCCACGGGATCTTCATCCTGGCCATGACACCAGTCACAATCCACAAGGGGTGCCAGTTAGGAAGGTTGGTTATTGGAAGTCGCTCGCTCGGATGTCGACAAAATCAATCAACTATTACAATGATGCTTTTTCATAATAGCTACTCGGTCCACTTGGAAACGGTCGCTGTTCAGTCGGAGGATGCAGTCACGTGTTTCACATGCCCTCCTTTGCCTTATTGCATTCGGTCCGTCTGACATAGTTGCGTTCGTTGTCAATCCACGATTGTCCATAATTGTGTTATGAGCAATCAGCTACTTACTTATTCGGTAAGTAGTATGCACACCCCTCCACACTCCTCTCCCCGTCAGAAAAACTATCCGTGTTCTGTGGTCTCTCTTCAGATCCTCCTCCACTCTGGGTTTCATTCCTCCAGTCTGGTCCGTGGGGGTGTCGTCATCAAGCCGAAAACTCTCCCCGCGACGTGCTTTGTTGAGAGTCTTCATGCCAACGCTGTAGCTCACATCGGTGCACATGCCGTTCTTCGTGAGGGCGCCCTATCTTATAGATTGGGTGGCTGGCTTCCAAGATAGAATACGGTCCTCTTCGCTTAGGTAGAAGCTCCTGTGATCCAGAGCCACTAATCAATCCCCCAAAACGCTGCTTGTATTTTACTTGATTACCCACCGCGAATGACTGTGATTAAATTGCAGTTTGCATCCGAGGGGAGGGGGGGGGGCTTTCATTGAGCATTCGTGAGTTTCTTTCACGTTCTGCTGTGCATCTGTTCGCGCGTGATAGATTTCAATGGGTCCCATCTGAAAAAATGGCCCAATTCAAGGTCAGCGGACAATCTCGATATCCTGCCATACATCAATTGAAACGGGGAATATTTCGTGCTCGACTGCCTGGAAGCGCGATGTGATAGCAACAACATCGGCAGTGCCCGCTTACAATCTCCGCCTTTTTGTTGCTAATCATTCTTTGATAGTGCGATTGTTCCGTTCCATAAGACCATTCGTTTGTGGATGGTAGGGGGTTGCGCTTGTCTTTCGGATTCCAAGTTTGTGCAGATACGCCCGAAGTTCATTGCTCTGAAAATGCGGGCCTTGGTCGGAACCCCATGATTGTCGACGATACGTTCCATCACGACCGTACTGACGGTATTGGCGCGTTGATCAGGAACGCCGACGGCCTTGATCCAGCGCGTGAAATGTTCGGTCATAACCACTGTGTGTAGATTGCCTCGACACGACTTCGGAAACATCCTCATCAGATCAGTGGATCACAATTCACCTATCTCTGAAACTGGCATCGACTGTATTGGACACTAAGCGACACACAAGTCGGATTTGAAAAGTTGGCATTGGTCGTAGGTCACGACCTGGTTCATCACATCGCATATTTAGCCAATACGCTCTTTTCTGAAGTAATTCATATGTTCGACTGCAGCCGGTGTATGTCAACTCGTGACACTCTTTGACTAGTTAATTACGCATGTTTTCAGGTACGACGACCACCGACCCTTTCGACCCGGACAGTCACTTCATGAGTACATCTGTGGCGTTCAGACGGAGTCGCTTGTAGGTTGATCGCCACAGGCGCTGTTCGTCGTTCGTCAGCAGTGTCTCACCACTTGTCAGTGCTTGCATCACTTTCTTCAGTTTCCGATCTTGTCGTTGTTAATCTACCAGCCTCTAGAGATTCCGCTCCAGTTGCAGCATGTTGTCTCCAGTAAGAATCTCAATATCAGAATGTGCTTCCTCAGAATGGGACAAAACATCGGCCATGTAATTGTCCGCACGCGCGACATGATCAATGGCAGAAGGAAATTCCTAAAGACGACGTGTTCATGGGGCCAGTTTGCCTCGAGAATCCTTTGCTGCTTTGATCCACTCCACTGGTTTGTGATCAGTCTCAGTATGAAGCCGTAAACCTAGCAGATATGGCCGTCACTTTTCCAACGCCCACACGATAGCCAAACATTCCTTTTCAGTTGTGGAGTGTTTTCTCTCCGCTGGCGTGGGAACTCTGATTTCGTATTCCACCACACCATTCATCTGCTTTAGCGCTGCTCCAATACCTACATCGCTGACATCTGTACTGACCGTGGACGGCTCATCAGCGCCCGGCAGCTGTACGTGAGATGTTCGTTCGACATTGTGCGTCGGATTTGGCAACGCCTGATGCGCCTCCGAGCTCCATTTGAATTTTTGCTGCTTGAGAAAGGTGTACGAAGGGTCTACGATAAATGTAAAACATTCCACAGATCGATTGTCCTACTGATCTCTTAACGGTCGGTTTTGGAAATTACTTCAGTCTGAGAATTTTCTCGGGAAGAGGTCGTAGCCCTCCGTTGCCGACCTTGTGGCCTCTGAAAAGTAACCATCAGCCTTCCTATCTGGGACTTTGATCTGTTTATTCTCAGTCCCGATTCCCTCACGCGCCTCAGCAGGCTCTCCAATCGCACATGTTCGTTCACCGTCCGACTATAGACCATGATATCATCTCCGCAGACCGCAACGTTTGTTAGTCCCACTAACAATTTAGGCATTAGCAAACGAAAGGTAAACGGTACTCCTGATAAACTGAATGGCATCCTCAAAAAACGGTATCACTTGCCCCTGACAATAGATACTGTTTTATCTTGATCCTTTCTTATTGGAATTTGCCCGAACGCAGGTCGATCACCGAAAATATGGTGGGTGCTTGCAGTTTATCAAATATCTCTGCTGCAGAAGGCACTGGCAGCGGCTTATGTATTGTTACATCGCGTACACGTCGAAAATTAACATAAAGTCGGAATTTTCCATTGGGCTTTCTCACCAGCAACACAGTCGAGTTGTACGGATTCCGCGCTTCTTCGATAATTTCTTCCAGCATATTGCTAAAGTTTTACTTCATCTTCCAGATGGACGGAAATACGACGAAATCCATATAGTCGAAAAGTCCCAGGCTTTGTAGATATTCTGGGTTCCACCCAGTCAAAAAACCGTGTGGGTTTTCATCTATCGTAAACATCTCAGAGAATTCATGCATGATCGGTTGAAACGCCGGGTTCACACTGCTACATATTTCATTTACAATTAGCCCACACACCGGCTCGGTGAACAATTGGTACTGAGCCAAACATCGTGATCAACCGATATTCTTCGATATCGATCACCACATTCATAGTCCGCAGTCTATCGGTGCCCAATATTGTTTGGTCGGTGTCGCGTGGTATTGTGAGCTCATGCATCAAGGTGTTATCGTTCAATCGAATCATCGTTTGTACCGTCTTCTCTGTGCTCCATGTTCAACCTGCGACCGTCCTGACTTCCGTGGCACACGACTGCACTTTCTCATCTGGCACGCGCCTGACCAATGAAACCACCGCACCGATATCTGTCAGGCAGACTTCATCACACCTATTAATGTCGACTTGTGCTCGTATAGTTTCACGATCTACTGCCTCGATAACGACCTGAATTCGAGAACACGGTAAATGAAAACTCTTGTTGGAGGTTTCGACATTGACGCTAAGGATGTCCCATTTTTCCGCAGTAAAAACACCGGGCTTGATTCGGTTTTCTTGCGGTCGCGGAAATCCCGTTCTTATGAAAAGTCATCCATGATATTTCCTCAGTGCACTCATTCTCCATTCTTGAGTCTTCTCCGTTAGCCACATTCGCGAGTGTCGTGTCGAGATCGGGTAATTCACGGACAGCCTCCGCCAACTGCAAAATATCCTTGTTGCAGCCCACACGGACGATACGTATTCGGCCTTGCATGGGCTCTGGCAAGCTGTCCACAAAGCGGTCCACCAACAGCTGAGTGCGCACCTTTGTATCCAGCGTGGGCAACGCACGGTCCAGAAGCGAACGGAGGGCGACAACATGCACCAACGGGTCCGCACCAACTCCCAGCTGGTCCGCCTTGAATTGCCGCATCGCCTACTGACGATCGACTGGGGTATCAAATCTCACGACTGGGGCCTCCTTGGCGGCGGCCTACTCCATTTTCTCCGGGCCTCTTCGCGCCGCACTCAGCACCGCCCGAAGGGCCACCAACTTACCGAATCCTCGTGTGTCCCACCACGTCACCGAAGTCCTCCAGGAAACTCCGTACATTTCTGTCCCCAATGAGCCGCTGCCACGGGATCTTCATCCTGGCCATGACACCAGTCACAATCCACAAGGGGTGCCAGTTAGGAAGGTTGGTTATTGGAAGTCGCTCGCTCGGATGTCGACAAAATCAATCAACTATTACAATGATGCTTTTTCATAATAGCTACTCGGTCCACTTGGAAACGGTCGCTGTTCAGTCGGAGGATGCAGTCACGTGTTTCACATGCCCTCCTTTGCCTTATTGCATTCGGTCCGTCTGACATAGTTGCGTTCGTTGTCAATCCACGATTGTCCATAATTGTGTTATGAGCAATCAGCCACTTACTTATTCGGTAAGTAGTATGCACACCACCACAATAGTTTCATGTGAGAACAAATTTCTTTAAGTGACAAAATTAACCGCGAATGGAACGAGAGTTAGGAAAGGCTAGAGATGTGCCACTTGTGATGTTTAGTGTAGGTACATCACAGGGGCGGGTAATGTTGGATTCAGAAAAACTATTGCTCGTAGGAAGAGTGGAGATCTGAGCTGAAGGAACGTACTCAGATGTGGAAGTTTACTTTTGTTATGACTCAGCTGCTAGGAGGCACAGAACACCCGATCACTGAGTAGGTCTTTTTTTGAATGAATATGAACGCGACATACAGGCACGTCTAACAAATAGATCGATAAAAGAAAATCGATACAAAATGAGCGATTGCGGCTTCGCGAATAACCGGACAGTTCAAACACTGTTGCGTGTGAGCGTACGCGTACGCGGGCTTGTGCGTGTGTATGTGTGTGTATGCATGCGCATAGCGTCAGCTGACAGTCCGCTCACCTTCCCCCGCCAATAGAAGTCGACTCGTAAGACTTTTTATGGGGATCAATAGAAAGTCTTTTAATAGGGGACCGGAACCGCGTTGAGTATCGCCGCTCGGTAAAATAGTCAGAACTTGGTGACCCAGCTGATGCCGTTTTCTTCTCTGTCACTGGTAATGCAAAGGTATCCAAAAGTACATGTAATGGTAGTTCTACCTCGTTCTTCTCATCTACCGCTGCAGCACTGTAACGCCTCCTGATGTGGTTGACATGTCGTTTGGCTGTTCCACTGTCTAACCGAACACCATATATCACATTACCCAGTCGGCTAACAATTTTTCCTGGCATCCATTGTCTTGAAGGGTGACGAAAATCGAGAACATAAACACGATCCCCTTTGCTGAAGCTGCGTGGCCTTGCACCGTGAAATCTGTTGAAGCGCCTTTCCATGTGTTCGTTTCGAAAACTTGGTGTGACCGTAGGGTACATGGCATCTAACTGTATTCGCATGCGTCTGCCAAGGAAGGCTTCTGCTGGTGAGGCATTGTTTGGGACTGATGCGTTAGGAGTTGAGCGATACGTCATCAGGAAGTTGTCAAGTATCGTTTGTATGCTTCCTTCCCCTTGCAACTTTTTGAAAGCCCGTTTCAGTGTGTCTACAAAGCGTTCCGCTTGACCGTTTGATTGAGGGTGATAAACTGGACTCCGTACGTGCTCAATTGTCATGGATTGGCAGAAGTTAGTGAACGCAATGGAGGTAAACTGGGCCCCGTTATCCGTGACTAGGGTTTCAGGAATCCCAAATTGAGCGAAAAGGCGTCTCAAGATGACAATGGTGCTTGAAGAAGAGATAGTTTTCATAGGAAATATTTCCGGCCATTTCGAGTAAGAATCAACTATTACTATGAAATACTGTTGATTCATTGGACCTGCAAAGTCGACATGAACCCGTTTCCAAGGTCCTGTGGGTAACGGCCAAGAGTGTAACGGAACCTTGATGGGCGCCTTAGCAGCAATGAACAATCTTCACAACATCTAACGTACTCTTCAATCTGCTTGTCAATGTTGGGCCAGTAAGCATAATTTCGAGCTAGTGCTTTCATACGTGTGATACCCGGATGACCACTATGCAATTGCCTCAGAACTCTGGTTTGCAGCGTCTTAGGAATCACTATGCGTCCAGACAACATTAGACACCCGTCTACTATCGTGAGTGCATCTTTCCGACGATAAAATTGCATGATGTAATGATCGGTGATATTTTGAGGCCAGCCAGTTTTCAGAAAATGAATTATTCGCTGAAGATCAAGGTCTGATTCAGTTTCGCTTTGTATCGTAGTGAACGTGACAGTCAGATTACGGATTGACTCGCGAAACACCTGCTTGACTTCAAAATCAACTTCAACTGAGGATATTACCAAGTCTTCATCTGGTTGATTAGCTGAATTCCTTTGTATTAGGCGAGATAATGCGTCAGCATGTCCGAAACTGTCTGTGCGGATGTACTTAATCACAAAGTCATAACCAAGTAGTACCGTTGCCCATCGTTGTAGTCGGTTTGCGGTATGAAGAGGAATGCCTTTTTTTGTACCAAAAATGGCTAATAGTGGTTTGTGATCAGTACACAGGGTAAAACGTCTACCATGAAGAAATTTATGAAATTTTTGAACTGCGAATACCAACGCCAGGCCTTCCTTCTCTATCTGACTGTAATTTCGTTCAGCATTTATGAGCGCCCGAGAGGCGTGGGACACCGCCTTCTGTGAGCCATCTGGAAATTTATGGAGGAGCACTGCCCCAATGCCGTATTCAGAGGCGTCTGCAGCGACGATTATGGGTAAACATGGATCATAGTGGGTCAGCATCAGGGTGGATGTCAACAGCCGCTTCAATTCGTCAAAGGATGATTGACAGTCTTTTGACCATCGCCATTCGGAATCCCGTTTCAATAAGGCGTTCAATGGGGCTCTAATATTGTGCATGTTTGGGATGAAATTATTGTAATAGTTTACAAGACCGAGGAGAGATTGCAATTCCACTTTGTTTTTGGGTGCAGGCATTTGGTTAACAGGTGCCACCTTGGAGGGGTCTGGGCGTCGTCCGTTTTTATCAATGATAAAGCCGAGAAACTGTATGCTTGGGAGGAAAAAATGAGCATTTCGCGATACGTAACTTGAATCCGAAAAGTCGGATTTTATGTAATACTTCGTTCAAATGTTGCACATGTTCAGCTCTAGACTCACTTACAATGACAATATCATCCATGTAGGCCAGTGCGAATGGAAGGTCGGCCAGCATTGTGTCAATGATCTGCTGGAATATGGCCGGAGCGCACTTTACTCCGAATGGCAATCTATTGTATTGATACAAACCGCGATGGGTATTGATAGTCAGCAACTCTTTACATGCATTATCCACTCCAACCTGAAGGTAGGCATCAGATAAATCGATTTTTGAGAATATCTTACCTCCGTTAAGTTTGGAAAACAAATCTTCCGGGGTCGGTAGTGGATACTGATGTGTTTCTAGGCAATCATTTAGTCCAGTGGAGAAATCAGCACATATGCGAACCGAACCATCTGCCTTCTTAACCACCACAATTGGTGCGGCCCAAGCGGAATAATTAACTTGTGTAAGTACTCCTGCTGTCTGCAGTCTTTCGAGTTCCTGATCTATTGATTTCAAAGCGGCATATGGAACAGGCCGTTTTGGTCGAAAGACTGGTTTAGACCCGGGTTTTAGATAAAGGATCGCTTTAGCCTTGGTGCACAACCCCAAGCCTGGCTGAAATATTTCGGCGTGCTTCTCCCGAATATCCTCAACTGTTGGAGTGTTGGTAATGTTCGCAACGTCGTATACGTCTGGTGAGTGTGAGCGTGACAGTGAAGTCGGGTTATTTGAGTCACAAATGGAACTGAACGGTACATCCCATAACTGAAGCTTATTAATCCAGTCAATACCGAGAAGATTTAAATTATCAGCGGTTGATATATAACAGATGCCATTACCATAGCGGTCACGAAAATGAAACTCACATTCTAGCTCTCCAAGTAATGGTATTCGTTGACCCGTGGCATTTCGAGCAACCCGGTTTGTAGCATTGTACGAGGGCTCCCCAAGAGCAATCCAAGTTGAGCGTGAAATGATTGTTATATCCGATGCCGTGTCCAGCTGAAGAGTTACTGGATGGCCATTCACAGTTGATGCCACGTATTTCCGCAATTGGTTCAGTGAAGGGCTCGTGGCTGCGAATACGGCGTTTGACTGGTGCCTGATGCGACGAAATGCACAGAAGTTATTTACTGGTCTTCTGTTTTGTGAGCGCCCACAAAATCCTTCTTTGTGCCCCACACGTCCACACTCCTGACAAAAATGTGTCCGGTAACGACAAAATCGAACAAAATGCCATTCTCCACAGTTCCAGCAAGTAGAAGGCGGTCTTTTGAATGGTGTCATTGCACGCATTTCGCGAGGTTGTGAAATTGTGTTTCCAGTTATTTTGTCTACAATCGTATTTTCAGTAGACGGTGATACGTGCTGGACCATTTTGGAATCTTGTTTTAAGTTCATGAGTCTGATGTATTCAGCAGTTAGATCTTGCACGGACTGTTTTTCTGAAGAGTCCAGCTTTGCCAGCAGCGTCGTACGCAGTTCGGCATCATCTGGAGATGTCAATCCAGCGACAAAAATCAGTGCTTTGAATTGATCATTTGTGATTTCTTTAAGTTTAAAACGTTCACACTCTTTGTTGACCCGACCAGCGTAGGAGACTATTTCTTCGGCTGAGTTTCTGACTATTTTGAGGCAGTTGTATCGTATATTGAATAATGACGACCTTTCGCCGAAGATTGAGCTCAGCTTAGACACTGTTTCCTTCAGCGGAAAATCTCGAGGATGCTGTGGCAGGATGTAATTGCAATACTGAGTGTGTTCTGTAGGTCCCAGCTTCTGCATAAGTAAACGCACTTTCGATTGCTCATCCAAAGATGCACCGTCAACCAAAAAAACATCTTCGTATCGTCTGTACCACGAAGTGAAAGTTATCCCATTTTCTGCGTCGTAAATGAATGCCTGAATGCTGGCCGCGAGTGATTCTTTCAGTTTCGTTACCGACGATTGATCATCGCTTGTGACGTTACCAGAACCGAAGTGTGATGTTAATAATTCTATCATCTTCGTCTGTTGCCGTTGTTGTTCCAAAATTGCCTTTTGCTGTTGCTGTAACATTTTGATGAGTTCAGATTGATCTGCCATTTCCCGTCGCCAAATAACTGTTATGACTCAGCTGCTAGGAGGCACAGAACACCCGATCACTGAGTAGGTCTTTTTTGAATGAATATGAACGCGACATACAGGCACGTCTAACAAATAGATCGATAAAAGAAAATCGATACAAAATGAGCGATTGCGGCTTCGCGAATAACCGGACAGTTCAAACACTGTTGCGTGTGAGCGTACGCGTACGCGGGCTTGTGCGTGTGTATGTGTGTGTATGCATGCGCATAGCGTCAGCTGACAGTCCGCTCAACTTTTTCTCAACTAGGGTGGCTTTCAGCGATGCTGTAGTAGCTGGTAAAGCGCGAGGGACTGTAAACGGGCAGTATAATTGATTTCCAGTGGAGGTGGAAATGTCAGCAAACGGAACAACCTGTGGAATAAGGTTATTTGTTACCACAGTAGGATGATCAGCAACACTTGGAAAAGAATAGCTTGTACTAATAGAGTAGTAGTCGGAGGTGGGTACGGAGAACAGAATTGGATCTGCTTGAGGGACAGGGGTGTGAAGAGGAAAATTAAGTTGTACTTTGTGGAAGCGGTGGACGGCATACAAAAGACGGAACGCTAAGAATTGAGCGTCATGATTCAAGAAACCCGTAATGGCCAATCATTTCAACCGAACTCATGGATTAACTTTATCGAGAAAAAGACAAGCTGAACAAACTGAAATCTTCATGTTCGGTTGTATATTGTGCCTGAACGGGGGCAATCCGAACTCTGTGCTGTGGCATTTGTATAGTTTCTCCAAACGCTGAGAGAACAACGTCAGCAGTTATCAGAATAAGAGCCTGAATTGTGAGAGGTGAATGCCCAAAGTGCAAAGAAAATTTCAAAACTGGTTAAGATTGAAGTGCTTAGCGACTCAGTGAATAAATAATGCTGCAATACCCCCCCCCCCCTCCCGAAAAAATAATTGTGTGCGCTTGCGTTGTGAATTCGCACTGTACCTACTCGTTCGCTTGAGATTACAAATACGAACCATATAACTGATCCCCATCAACTGACACACACAATCTGGGCTTTTCAATCGCTTTCCACTCAGCGATCACAATATTGAATGCACACGATCAATTCATCCGGCGTACACTGTGGTGTAACGGTGACCGTCATGCTATCACAGTGTCTGAGGATGCCAACATCTAGTAAGTACGTAACATTTAATTGTTACTTTGCCCGTGTTTGCTTCATTCTGGTGTATTAAATTATCAGACAATTCAGAAGGTCCCCGGAGGGTGCTGCGCACTGGCTCCATTTTTGTTAGGATTCATTGCCCATTCGTCTTATTGTTCATGAGCCGGGCTTGATCTAGGCGCCCAAATCATTACTACGGATTAGAGGCGTTCCTGATAGTTGAGCGTATAAAACAGTGACTTATAGGTAGCGTTTCGCTTATCGTTGGGGTGTTCAAGATGTCAACTCGTAAGTTCAATATGAACGCCCCAAAATCAGTCCCTCTTTCTTCACATTTTAAAATATATCTATCTTGTAACAAAAGCAAAGTAGTCTTCCGCTCATTCACCATTTCAGTGGTCGTCCGAATCGTTATCATCCCTGGCTTATTGGTACCTTATGTGGTTCCTCATCACTTCAAGTCTCACGACAGTTGTCGGCTATCTCTGAAAGAGCAATGGACCCTTGAGGTTATAGAGTACGCCCTTTCCGCTGCACTCATGCGTAAGGACCTAATAAGAAATATAGTGGTATTAGAAATACTGGCCTTCGGTGTAGTCAGTTTTAAAGTTCACTTTATGGTGGTTTTGGGCGTTCGTTCTTCCATATGCCTTTGTTCATCGGATCAAACAATGGTCCGAAAATAAATCAGCATGACCATTCCATGGCGTTATAGAAAGGTGTTCAAAACCTGACCCGTTGAATTTAATTGCGTAGTCAGCGTTTTGGATTGTTTGTTTCAAGTGCATGAGATTTGCTTGACCGATGTCAGAATATGCAGACTGTTCTGCATTCCAAATGGTTATGCGAATTCTATGGAATTCACAGTAGACTACAATGATTGCATTACTTTGGTTTTTTTTATATGCTTGCACATGAGTCCAGTGGAAGGGGTATATATCCCATAGCCTCAAAGGTTCACACACTATCACAGATAGCTGAAAACCAGACTCTGAGACTTGGAGGGGAAAGCCACATGAGGTCCGAATGGTTCAAGTGCGGTAACGAGCCGGACAACAATGGTTCACTGTCTACCACCAACACATTAGGTCATTGAATGGTGGTCATGTCTTGCGAATCTTGAGGCAATTTCGAAGTAAGCAGTAGTACGAAATCGCTGCAATGTCTGTAATTAGATTTGTGGCATGTAGCGCGTTGGATTGCAAAAAGTTTAAGATAACAGTTTTTTCTGTAAGTAGTACATTCTCCAGCCACCACATGTTACATTGAAAGCAGCTACTTAAGTAGTGAGAAATCAAAATCACTGGCATAACTCATTAACTTTCATCTTTTTCGCAGTGATGAGTAAAACGTTGGTACAGCAGGATGATTCATATGACCTGCAATCATTTGAGATAGAGTTAATGCATAAAAAATGTTTTTAAACGTTTTATTGAGAAATGTCTCCTTTGCACTGATCTGTTCACAATTGCAGGATGACATTGTCAATGAATTCAAAAAATACTTATTTGTTCGAATTATTTCCCACCTTACTTTGCACTAGTTTATGGGATTTTGCGGACCGATTTCGGCGACCTGTGGCACACACTCCTATTTGGTCCAATCAATTAGATAAACCAATTTTGGATATGCAGTTTTTGCACCCGAATGAATCCAAGGCGTCCAATGAGGTATTGGTCGCATTAGTCTACGGTCCTAATGTCCAGTTGTCTGTCTATGACTGGCGTCGTCCGGATGCGCCGATTTCGGCCGATCCATCCGAACCAGTGCGAACTTTCACTTTGCCGTGCAATTTGTCCTCAGTCAGTTTGCATCCTACCGAAGATCAGCTGATTTGTGGTGGTGAAGATCACTATATCTATCGGTTAGATCGGACCACCGGTGAGATTTTGGGTAAGTGATCAGTTTATTTTGTTTTCTCATGGTTTTCCTACGCTCAGTTCTCCAGGAAAAGTGGGAGAGAAAGGGAGGGTTGGTGGTTCCAAAATCGTCTCACGGACCACATTTACTGGATTATAATTCCTCAATTACGGTGTTTGTTATTTTGTTGACTACCTTGTTTAAACAGTCATTAACCACGAGCTAGTTGCAGTCTTTCAGCTAAGCCCAGTCGGAAGATGCACAATCAAAAGTACGGCAATGCGAAGCGTACTAATGATACAAGCTTCACTGGTTGCTCAATACGGTCATGTTTTTCAGTGTCTAATCGTTTGATTTGGTGGGGCTTGTGGGCTCTTCCTGGGGAGCTAAAATCCTCCAAATCACCAGATCCACTAACTGGTTTTTATATTTCCCCCCATTTTTTTTAATCATGCTTGCGCATGAGTACAGAGAAAGGCGTACCCCACCCCCCATAGCCACAAGGACTCACTGCACCATTAGGGATGACTACTACGCCATCCGTAGAACATCATCAAGTGTCGGAAACCGCTTTGATAATGAGACATCTGTTTGTTTTATTATTGTGTACAATTTAGTGACAAACCAACCCAGCCTTGTGTAGGAATCCTTCACTAAGCGGGTGCATAACGCATCCAAAACCTAGTTTTGCATTATTACAACTTGCCCATTACGACGAGATTGCACCTTGGCGTGCCTCCATGGCCCGAAGAGCAGAAAGGCTTTCTTAAGTTGGAGATACAATCATGCCTGAAAGGTCAATTGGTAGAGGCCAGGCGAAGTCCACTTTCTGGATCGGGTTTTGGGAAGCATCTGGTTCTAACCACTGTGTTTCTGGATAGGACATTCCTGCGAATAAACGTGGAGAGAAGTTTACTGGTTTAACAATCCACTAGATGAACATAGGAGTGGAGCACCTGGGATTTCCCTCGACGGTGAGAGAAGTCATCTCACTTCACTGGGCAGCTGTCGCCCGCTTAAGGTGAGCAATCTCCCTCCTAAAGCATGATGCCCCCTCCACGCTCTGTTTGCTTCCCTAGGTGCATGGGGCTATAGACTGAATCCTACTACCTCGGTAGCAACGTGACGACGGATGGGAGCACTGTGGTAGAGGTGAGCACGCGTATATCCAAGGCTCGAGCGGCGTACGCTGGACTGAAGCACTTGTGGCGCCGACCTGATATTTCACTGAAGTTGAAAGGTCGTGTATACTGTGCTGTAGTGCGTTCAGTTTTGTTGTATGGTTGCGAAACTTGGAGTCTGCGTGCTGAAGATATTCGTCGTCTTGAGGTTTTCGACCATCGATGTTTACGTAGTATCGCTAGGATTGGGTGGAATAGCCGAGTAAGCAACGATGAGGTAAAAAAGCGAGTATTGGGTACTAATTCAGAGAACGTTTTGTCACAGCGTATCCAACTTAGTAGACTTCGTTGGTTGGGACACGTGTTACGTATGGCAAACACACGTCTACCGTACCGTGTCCTATTCTCCGCCCCTCCCAGGGAGTGGAAGAGACCACGTGGAGGTCAACAGATGACGTGGCAGCGAGGAATGAGAAAATGTACAGCAGACTTAGGAAAAGTAGGTGCTTCACGTCTTCGTGGTTAGGGTCCAAAAGATCCGTCTACCAGTTGGCTGGAGACACTGAAGGATATGGCTGCGAACCGCGAACAGTGGAGATCATGTTGTCACTTTCTATCGAATCAGAATGTTTGATCGGTGTACGTTTGTACAGTTAGACTGTGTATTCCGTGTGTTGGCTACTAGGGCATTCTTTTCTTTTCCCACCCATATAGGTCCACTCCCTGTCCATCTTGTATATTCATACTTTTTAATTCAACGTGCAACATGGTGAGAAAGGCAGTGGTCAGCGGGGCTTGCCCTACTGTTTAACGCTGTACGATGATGATGATGATGCTGATGAGACCGAATCCGATTAGCCGATCGATAAAAAGCAGAAACAAAGGCGAGACAGAATGCTTGCAACAATCAAGACTCAACTGAGAGATGAGAAGAGTATCCTTCACGGGTGCCTCGGTTGCATTCCCGTGATGGGTTAACGCTCCACGGTCTTGTGGGTCAGTCATTTGAGTCAGGTTTCCGAAGGAAAACCCCTTCTGTGGTATGAGCAACCGCGAAGTATGGTCCCTGGGTAAACATTTCTTATCTCTTTGCTCTTCATTCTTCATATATAAATTGGAAATGGATACGAGAAGCTATAATGAGTCGTGACCGAGAAGTTGTAGCTCCTGGTAAGGGTAATAACTTGGAAATCGTGAAGTAACAAGTCGATCTTCAGACCCAGGCGTTCTCTTCACTTAGCTGGTTTCAACGTTCGTACACTTTGCTAAACCAGACGGAAAGCTGTCTTGACCAGAACTCTTGAAACCTTTAAAATAAATGTGTATTGTATCTTCGAAACACGCATACAAGACCCAACTTCATCGACAACATTTCGCTCTCCAGACACAAACTTCGCTTCGCTTCTCTTTTCACTTTTCGAGTGTCGGGCATTTCAGTGTCTGGTGTTCGTGATCACGCAGAAGTTGGCATCGCTCTGAGCGTGAGAGTTGAGCTTTCACTGCTGGACTGGATCCCAGTCAGCAATCGTCTGTGTGCGGTTTGGTTGAATGGTCCTTTGCATGTTAAGAGCAGCAGACTGATGCGTCGATGCTTGTTTGTCGTTTCTGTGTATCTCCCAACTGACTGTAGCTCTCCTGAGGCTAAAGATGAATTCTACCAGGATTGGTCTCAACTGCTTCGCAGCGTGCACTCTACGGACATGATGGTTGTTTCTGGTGATTTCAGTGCTGAAGGTGAGCGCCTAGACAAGACGGCGAAGCATATAGAAGGCCGGTCTGGCGTTCCAGCTGGTCGGACCGATAACGGTGACTGATTCATCCAACTGTCTGCTGACCATAGGCTATTCCTAGTGAATACAGATTTGTCGCACAAAAATCCGCACCGACTAACCTCCTTCTGCATCTTTACATCATTGAGCTCAAATCGACCCCAATGTTGTTGGTTACTGCTGGCGCTGATAAATTCGAGACTGTCGATCACTTTGGCCCACGTCTGTAGACACTGATTATGCTCTTATCCGCGCCTTTCAGCCTACGTCTGGTCGGTGGCTGAAAAGACGCCAAACCCAGTAGTCCCCCATAGCAGCTGCTGGACGATAACCATCGATCTGCTTTCAGAGTAGAGCTATCCGTCAGCTTATCCATGTAGTTAAATGCCCAAGAAAATAGACAGAGATCAAGCAGGCCCCATTTAGGACTGCTGATGGCGCCCAATGTCCAACAACCATCCACACGCAGATACGATGGTTATCTACCTCTTCAGTAGCACTGTTAGATGCGCGCAGGTCAACTCCTCCGGGTTGGTGAGGCATGGGGATGCCTTAAACGCCAACTGATTCGGAGCCTGAGAAACGACCGTGAGCAGTGGTGGATTGTGACGTGTAGGGGAATGGAAAAAGCCGAGGTTATTGGCAGCAGCCGCAACCCTTTCCTTCTAATGAGAAATATCGATCCACGAAAAGCTAGGTGTTAGTGGACTAGTCAAAGAGGAGAACGGCTCACTGATTCAGACTCTGGAGTTTCGTCTAGTTCGTTTGGCAGAGCATTTAACTGGCTTTTATCCACAACAAATTTGGTAACTATCATGATGGTTAGAGTTCTGGATGTAGATACCAATCCGTCTGAAGCGGGGATTCTCTTTAAGCCTAGCTATCTTGAACAATATAAGGCTGATGGACCAGATGGGTTGCCTCCGTTTATTTTCAATGAAGGTGGCTCAGCATAGTACTTGGATTTGATAAAACTCCTCGATTTTGATTTGGCAAAGGGAATAAGTCCCAAAGAGTTGGTGTGAATCAATGGTCGTACTGATCTACAAGAAAGATGACGGGTTTTCCTGAAAACCACAATAATAAGTCTGGTTAGCATCGCATTTAAACTGCTCGCTGGTATTATTCTCTACCGCTTATCAACCGCTCACGAGCAGCGGTCGCTGGAGAATCAACTTGGGTTTGGAAATCGTCCAGGTTTTGTTGATGACATCTTTACTCTTCGACATTTTAGAACGTAGGCATGCCTTCCGCAGCCCCACTATCTCCGTTTTTCTGAATCTTAAAGCGGCCTTTGACTCGGGCAAACGCACAGTTCTCTGGCGCTGCCTTTCGTTGAAGAGTGTATCAGAGTATCTTATTTCCATCGTAAAGTCCCTGTACGAGAACAGCCGAAGCCCAATTTGGGCATACGATAATCTTTTTTCACAGAGTTTGATGGTAGACAATCATCCACTGTCGTCCGGATCGTTACCACAACTGATCCACTGGGACCTTATGTAGTTCTCCACTCCAAGTGTCAGGGTCTGTTTGCCGGTTATCCTTAATAGAACCGTGGGCCTTTGTGTCTACGGGGTATGTACCCCTTCCACTGCACTTCTGTGCAGGCATGTATTGAAAAAAGAAGTGATACACGTCAGGATTTCTTCCTTTCTCCTTTTCTCTTTATGGTTGTTATGGTCTTAGAGACCGCACTTTTGCCAGGTGAGGATAGTGGCATTAAAAATTTCCCCGGGTGGCAAGGTGTCAAACCTTAAATATGCAGACAACGTATTTCTTCTAAATGAAGATCCAAGTAAATAGCAAGCTTTTCTGAACAGCCTGAACAACTGCACAGCGATGTTCGGTATGCGTTTTGCACCTTCAAAGTGCAAGATGCTGTTTGCAGGATTGGGTTGGTCCAACGCCAGACCTTTCAGTTTCTGGGGTGACTATGGACCGGGTAGACAAATTTTGTCATCTGGGCAGCTGCATTTCACTTAGGGGTCGTATATCGCATGAAATGTCTTCGGGTATACAAGAGGCTTGTTTGGCACTTGCCAACCTAACATCCTCCCATCTATCAAGTGTCGAGCGTACGATGCAGTAGTCAGACCAGTTCTTCTGTATGGCTTCGAAACATGGCCACTGCGTGTGAAGGATCTACGAAGATTGTCGTTATTCGGGCACTGGTGTCTTCGTACCATTGTTCGAGTATAGTGGGAACACCGTGTCAGCAATGCTAAGGTATTAGATCAACAAACCAAACCATTAGATGCTATACTAAAGGTCACCAGGCTAAGGTGGTTGGCATATGTGTTGCGTAACTCCTGTGTCAGGAATTCTGCGCGCGCAATTTTTGCTAAGGCTGGTAATGGTTGAGAGATGAGTAAGGGTTCTCAGTTCGTGACATGAAAAAGAGATACGAAAAGCCTAACCAGTGGACTTTGGCCATATAGAGTGTGTTAGAGTTCCTAGGTAGGGTCGAAGAGACCCTCCCACTCGGCGGTTAAATATGTTGGAGGATATGGCTTAGTGCCGTGATCGATGGCGCGTTCACGAGCTTTCTTCATCGACCTAATACTACTTTTAGATCTCCTACCACTCTTTTCATACTTCCTCATTATTTTCAATTGAGGTTACTGTTGAGAGATAACAACTAAAGCCACCGCACACAGTATGTGATTAGTAGTTGTTTAAACTTAGCTGAACTCACTGCCTGTTCTCAAAGACCAAAATACGTAGTGATCTTGTGTCGTGACTTCCCTGATTTCCACCTTTCGGCTACATACCAGAAGACAATCGCTTTGTGAGTATCACGTGAACTCAAAGGTGCAGACATACGTGAGCTGTTAAACTGACAAGCGTGTCTGACCTTCTAGGACCTAGATAAACGCTGGCAACAGATCAAAAAAATTTTGTATGCCGCTTCTAACGCCACCCAGGACTTTGGTTCATGTACGTCTCACAAACAATGGGTATATTTGACAGCAGTCGCTCTGTTGGATGCTCGCAAATCCGTCCCTCCGGATGCCGCATTCAATGAATTGCGCAAATCCCTGAGACGCCAACTGACTAGGAGCCTGCAAGATGACCATGAACGGTGGTGGACTGCAAAATGTAGGTAAAAAGACAAGGTTGCGTCTGTTAGCAATGCTCACAGCCTTCACTGTTTGATTAAAAGTACCGGTTCACAAAAGTCCGGGGTAAGTGAGTTAATCAAGGAATCCGACAGCTCACTGATTCACTCTCAGGGACGTCGTCTGGAGCGTTTGGCGGAGCAATTTAAGGAACAATTCAGTCTGTTTACTTCAACCTTGGACCTTCCAAATATACCTGCCAGCGAAACGATGCAGGTGGTTATCAGTCCTCCATCAGAGATGGAGACTGTGTGGAAGATAGGTTACCTGAAAAGGTACAAAGCCGATGGACCGGATGGGTTGTCTCCTTTTTTCAAGAATGGAGGCGAAGCTTTGGTTTCGGAGTTAACAAAACTCCTCCGTATTATTTGGAATAGTGAGCAGATTCCCAGAGAATGGTGTGAATCGGTGATTGTGTCGATTTACAAGAAAGGTAACAGCTCCTCTTGTAAAAAACCACAGAGGTATGAGTTTGGTAAGTATCGTGTCCAAACTGCTCACCGGTCTTATTCTCCACCGATTATCCAGTGCCCGTGAAATGTGCACGCGTGAGAATCAAGCCAGTTTCAGACCCGGTCGGGGTTTTATCGACCACATCTTTACTCTTCGGCAAACCTCAGAGCACAGACACATTCTGTGAGCCCACAGCCTGTATCTTTCTTGATCTGAAATCGGCGTTCGACTCAGTCGACCGCACAGCTCTCTGGTGCTGCCTCTCATTGAAGGGTGTGCCAGGGAAATTTATTTTTGTGTACAAGCAGCCGAGGCCGAGTTCGTGCTTACGGCGATCGTTCACCCCAGTTCACCACGAGGAGTGGTGTTCTTCAGGGTTGCGTTCTTCCACCCTTCCTTTTCAATTTTGTAATTGAATTGATTCTTGAAATAGCCCTATCCTCGTGTGAAAATAGTGGCATCGATCTTTGCTCGAGCAGTAGACTTTCTGACTTGGAATACGCAGACGATATTGTTCTTCTGAATGAAGATCCAGGTAAGTTGCAAGCTTCGCTAGATAGCTTGAACAACAGTGTAGCAATGTTTGGGACGCGTTTAGCACCTTCGAAGTCTAAAATGCTGGTGCAAGACTGGGTTGGCTCAATACCAGACCTCTCTTAGCAGAGAAAGCTCTAGCTGAAGTGGATAAGTTTTGTTACCTGGTGGACAGATATCGGACGAAGTGTCCTCGCGTATACAGAAGGCGCGTTTGGCTTTTGCCAACCTCCGTCATTGGTGGCGTCGGAGTGACTTCCGCTTGTCTGGTGAGGGTCGAGTGTACAATGCAGCGGTTAGACCTGCTTTTTTTCTATACGGTTTAGAAACATGACCGTCGAGGGTAGAAGATAGACGAAGACTTTCGGTGATCGAGCATCGATATCTCCGTAGCATTGCTCGAATGTGGTGTGGACACCGTATCAGCAATCCTGAATTTAGGTGTAAGGTGTTAGGAACCAGAGGTAAATTTCTGGAACAAGTACTGAATCTAAACAGATTAAGGTGGTTGGGACATTTGTTACGCATGTCCATCGATGTGCTTCCTCGGCGCACGCCATTCTTTGAGGCCGGTAGTGATTGGAAGGTAGGTCGAGGTGGTCAGTCTATGACATGGCAAAAATGTATGAAATTCTTGATCAGTGGACTTTGCCACGTAGGGCGTGTTAGAATTCCAGGTTGGGGTCCACGCGACCCAGCTACCAAATAGTTGGAGACATTAGGTGATACGACTAGGTGTCGCGGTCAGTGGCGTAGTTGTATTCGAAAACAAGCTCTTGTGACCTCCAACCAACGTTATAAGAAACGCATGGCCCGATTACAGCCGGACCATAAATCGATATGCTTATCTGGATGTTTACTTGTTTCCACGAACGGATCAATTTCTAGGGAGAATTTAACGGTTCGAGGGGTACGGTACACGATCAAAAGGGTGCTTATCATCGAATTGCGTTTGGGAGTGGAAGGAAGTACACTGTTTTTCGAAGCAGGAGGATATCTGTACCACTTTTGCTGCGCCTAATTTGGTGTCACTAACGACGTCGCATGACTCCAGAGAACTATGGAAGATGTTGATAAACGACGGCCTTCCGGTGCCTTAGCTTATGTGGATAATATAATCATCTACAGTTTCACTCCCGAACAACTCGATCGGAACCCGGATCGGTTTTCATAAATATCCGGGAAGTATGGTTTGACGTTCAGTGAAGATAAAAAGAATAGCGATGTTTGAGATGCGTTTTTCAGGTTGAAAGTCATCATCGTCAAAATCATCGTACAGCGGTAAACAGCAGGACAAGCCCTACTGACCACTGCCTTTCTCACCATGTTGCACGTAGAAATGGAAAGTATGAACGTACAAGATGGATAGGGAGTGGACCTACAGGTATGGGAAAGGAAAGAATGCCCTAATAGCCAACACGGAATACACAGTCTAACTGTACAACACACAAATTGACAAATTATTCTGACTCGACAAAAAGCGACAAAATAATCACCACTGTTCGCGGTTCCCTGCCATATCCTCCAGTGTCTCCAACCAACTGGTAGACGGATCTTTTGGAAGAAGACGTGAAGCACCTACTTTTCCTAAGTTTGTTGTACACTTCCTCATTCCTCGTTGCCACGTCATCTGTTGACCTCCACGTGGTTTCTTCCACTCCCAAAGAGGAACGGAGAATAGGCTGCGGTATGGTAGACGTGTGCCTGCGTACGTAACGTGTACCAACCAACGAAGTCTACTAAGCTGGATACGCTGTGATAGAACGTTATCCGAATTAGTACCCAATACCCACTTTCTGACTTCAGCATTGCTCACTCGGCTATTCCACCCGATCCTGGGGATACTGCGCAAACACCGATGGTCGAAAAGCCCGAAGACAAGGAATATCTCCCACACGCAGACCCCAAGTCTCGCAACCACATAATAGAACTGAGCGCAATGGGGCACAGTGTACACGACCTTTCATATTCAGTGAAGTATCAGATCGGTACAGCAATCATCATTATTTCTTTTAATCATGGATTCGTCGTATTAGACGATGGCATGGGATATGCTTGTTAGACTGGTGAGTAACTTTCGGTGAAGGCCGTGTTGGTATCTAGGACCCTGATAACAAACTGGTCTATCACGTGAGACTTAGTCACCTCGAAAGATATCGACAAGTTTTGTTGCCTAGGTAGTTGTACCTCACCGGTGATGGTCTGAGGTTCGAATCTTCCCATCCCCGGGTACTTTGGTGGTAGACAGTAATCTACTGACCGGCTCGTTACGACGCCTGAACTATTGGGACCTAATGTGATACTCCATCGGTCCAAGTCTCGGGACCTGGCTGCCGGTTATCCGTAATAGTGTATTCGCCCTTGTTTCTTGCACTCACGCGCAAGTATGTAGTAAAAAGGCATTCCAATATCTATGAAGTACCGTTGCGTAAACAGAAGGCGTGTTTGACTTTAACCGAGCTAAGCCACCTCAGTCGTTCATTTGACACCTAGTCGTTTATGGAGAACTTAGTGCACATTAGAGCGGTTAGGCTCGCCCTTTAATTCGCCTGATTGTTGTTGCATGTGGAAGATACTCAAAAACTCGTTAATTGAGCATTAATGTCTTCGCAATATTTTAGAATACCGTATCCCTAATGGTAAGTTTAGGTGTATGGTTTTGGGAAGTACATGTCAGTCTTTTGGAGCAGCCACGGTATCTAAACCAAGACATGGTTTAGGCATTCCTAAAAAATAGGTTCCCTCCGTGTACATTTTTCTCCGAGGCGGTTTGTGGTTATTAGATGGTGGCTGGTCCATCAGCTGGCAAAGATGTACGAAAACCTCAAACGATAGATGTGTGCGAACGGGACGTGTTTGGATTCATGGTTGGAGCCCCCGAGACCCGCCCACCACACGGTTGGAAACATAAGGGGACATGGCCAGATGCCACAGTCAGTGGCGTAGTTGCGCTGAAATTCCATACTAATCTGCAAGATTTTTATTCACCTTCCTTCTCTGTTCATTTGTTTTTTGTATACCTCTGCTCATTTCACTATCGACTCACTGACGCTGCGAGAAGACAACCAAAACCAGAGCACATTCCATAGTTGACGGTTGGAAAAACCATTTTTCTTTGTCTTCTCGTGCAGTTGTTGTTGATGGAGGTTTGAATTTAGAATAACTCATGGACGACCTTACAGTTTTGATGGGACAGACCGAACAGACCCGTGCAACGCTTCATTAGCACCGTAGTTATTCATATCAAACTCAAAATATTGGTATGAAATGTGAGTTTTTCGGTTATACTACGCGTCTTCGTATCATCGTACGATAATTTCCCCGTCATGTTTGTTTACCTTGCACATACTCCATGTGGTACCTTTGTGTTCTCAAATAATCACATTCAACTGTGTTTTACGTCAGTAATACTGCAGTTTTCAACTGTTTTTCCGTAGTTTCCTGCTCGTAGCACCATCACCAGCCCCCCCCCCCCCCCCCACACACACACGCACACACTCTCTGGGCTTAATTTTTAGGTGCAAATATAATTTCACTAGATATTTTCGTGCAGTTTCATCAGCAATGGTTCCGCCTACTTACAGTTATCCCGATTTTTGTTTCAGAAACATGCAAAGGTCATTTCGGTCCAGTCCATTGTGTGCGGTACGCACCCGAAGGCCGCGTGTTTGCTAGTGGCAGTGAAGATGGTACCGTTCGATTGTGGCAAAACCAAGTGGGTGAAGTGTTCGGACTGTGGCAATTAAGTTCACCTAGTCAACCGGCAGATCTTTCTCATGAGGCGGCTGTCGCTGCTGCAAACGAGGCGGCTGCCGCCATATCAGCCCCAATTCTGAATTCCACTTGTGTGTAGTGGTCACAACACACTCACTAACCATCCACACCTAACAAATCATAACCAGGCAGATATATTCTTATCTTGGACGAACATATTTTTCCATTCAGGTATTCTTACACATGACCCACTGCCGCGTCTTGTTCCGAACTGACGATGATTGTGATGACCTGACGCAATAAATGTCTTCACCACTACCTGAGAATAAACCGCTTTACTTGCTGGGCTCTTTTTAAGTTGTTCACTTTTTGCATATCGATTTTTCCCTGCTTATTCAACACGGAAAACACTCAGAAGTTACTGTTTCGCTTATTCAATTCAGAATGTGGAGGTAAATGTAAGAATGTGAATATCAGCGTGTGGCTGGTGGTTTCTTCTGGGGAAGATGAAATTTACCTTCGACCGTAGTAACTGTCTTGTCGGCTGTGCCGAAGTGTAATGATGTTTCCTAATTAACTGATAGTTTGTGAAAACAAGTATGGTGCCAACAATGGAAAAAGAGGATGAAGTTTGTTTAAGGTGTCTTGGATAATATGTGCTGTTTGACTACTCGATCGCTCATTCCCGAGTGCACGAACAACTGGCAGGCCCTAACGTAGTTTCTGCACCACAAAATACACCACGCAATGAAACAGGGTTCCAGGCTACTCTTTTGACCGTCAAATAAGAGTCTATTTCAATGTCTCAGTCAGTCTATTCGGTTTGACCAACCGATCAAGCGACTAACCGCTGCTTCCGGAAGTGGCTTGGTGGGGGCAGGTCCGAGCTAAGTGCCTAGTCAAGATGGAAATTTGGGATGTCCTATGAATACTCAGACGACTCCTGTCGAACGGCAAAACACCTGTTCGTAATCTACGGTTGTTTATCATCTGAATAGATGCACCTGGGGTCAGTATAATATCGGAAGACAGTATAAATTCTCGGTAGAATCATGGCTGTGTAATAATTAAATGTTAGTGGAACTTCGTAATGAGCGACACAAGAGGAACCTACATTCGAGGTGGTACTAAGCAGAAAATACTATCACTTGGCGGTGCGGATGGAAAAAACGGTCATATTCAAGATGACCAATCAGTCTAAGCACAGTGGGAAAACTGACCGCCGAGAATAAAAACATGATTAGTCCAGTATGGCATCTGACTACTGAATTAGTAGTCGGTAGCAAAACAGTAAACAAGAGAACACGGGCGGAACGTTAAATGCCTTAGGAGGGGAAATTAGCATGGGCAATTCGGCAGTAGTACAGTCAGCAGGTGAAATATTCCTCGAAAAATTGTTGGTTTTGGCATGCATAAGACGAATCGAGTCGTGGATATCAAGGAGTGAGCTTACCGCTACGGTTATTGGGTTAGCGTAGGTCTGGGTAAATGCACATATTTGTGTGTGCCCCTTCTGAGAAGGCTATTGGGGAGTTTACTAAAATGGCTGATTTGGACCTGGTATGGCTCTCCGCTCAGAGTCTTGTCTCCGGCCGTTCCCAATAGTGCAGTGGGCCTCTTCCACTGCACTCGTGTGCATCCACGTAATGAAAAATACCTAAGAGGAATACTGTTCCGACTAATCATATTTGGCCTCTACCAAAAGCGAATTAACGAGCGAGAACTAGCTAATATGAGATGATATAGCGCGACTTTTCTCCTTTAGGAGATGGAGGATATCATCAATTCCGTTCATGATCAGTGAAGTCAGTCTGAAGATTTTTCAGTTGAAGTTCCAGACTGCGTGGGCAGACACTATATAATACGGGGAATACTGTATACGAGCACTACAGTATTTTCCGTGGTGTAGAAGCTAAGCCCCAGCATCTCTTGGGCTGACTATCCCTCATCCTGTATAAACAATAAAGCATCGGGTTTTTCGACCTACACGTCTAACCGGATACTGTTAGCGTGGATCTGAATCCCAATGTTTGTTGTTGGTCAAAACCAACGTGACAGCATCTTAAAACCTAACGAGACTGTAAACCCAGAGGTGCTAAGTTCACTTTTAAAAAAACGAATCGCTATTAGGTTGTTGTTGCTTCTCGATATCGTGAAAGTCTAGGAACGCATTTTCACCTGCGGGGAAACGTTATCAGATAGGTTTGATGCGCACAAACGCGATGTGATTTCTGCATCACCAAATAACGCAAGAGGGTATGACAACTAACCATTAGTTTTGGGCGGTTCTTGGTCGTCCGGTCAGTTTTAATCTAGTGGAAGGGTACGAGCATAAGCGGTTGTGCCACCCCAGAGGAGATCAGAACGATCGATTTGAACCCAATTAGCGAAAATCCTATGCGCAGTAGAATGACTGTAAACGATGAAAATTGCAGGCGCCTTTATCCTTGGACTACTTGATAATCATGGCTACTGCACGAAAAAACGTATACTCCAACCCACGGACCTCGACAGGACCGGTTTCAAGACGAAGCACTCTGATTATGAAGGAAAGCCCTGCATTACGACTTAACTTTGACGAAACAAAATACTAGTTTTGCTGCTCGTGGCCGATCGAATGGTCTGTTTAATGAAAGCTGCATATTAATACTTTTGCCGTCCAACAAGAGTGCGAATGTGAACATAATTGCCTGGAATTTCTGCCCTTGGGATTATGAAAACAACAACAACCAGCTTATCAAAGGATTCTTCTAATATGAACGCTGAACAATCCAATACCTGGGTAGTGTTTATTTCCGACAATGCTCCTAACCACCGACGGACATCTGAAGCTTGTTTGACCAGTAAGAATTCTTCCTGCTGTCCATTTTTCAACCCTTTAAAAGTCCTACTGAAGGAGAACAGAAACAAGCTCACGAGAGTACCTGATAGATCATCTGCATGAATTCATAGGTTTCTTTTAGTGCAAGGATTTTGCGATAAATCCATCTACGATATAACAGCGACTGTTTGCGCTTCCTGCGATAAGCACGATTTCACATTCCAACGACTATCCAAAGAATTCTGAGATCTGTAGTTACTTTTAATTGACAAAGTAACTGATATGGTTTGTACTTTAACGTGGAATTTATTCACAGGTGATGGACACCGAATCTATAACGTAAAGCTCAATCTACGGAAAGCGCTGTAGAACAGGGTAGCCGCCCTCTGACTTAAAAAAATCACTCTACACCGACTTCGGTGGATTGGACACGTTTTTGCGTCAGCCTGCCTATCGTCTGACTCACCGTGTGTCATTTGTGCTTCCCGCGTGTAGTTGGAAGAAGCAATTTGGCTATCAGACCATGTCTTGGTGAAGGGGTACGATGAATGTAACATCAGTACTGGTCTCAGTCGATGCATATCTTACTTACTGTTCGTTTGCGGGTTGAATAATTTTGAGTTGGGTGCAGTGGCTCTGAGCAAACCTACCTCGATCGGAAACCAAAATTAATTTTTGGTTTGGCGTAGAGCCTAGAAACAGTTAAATTTTTCCCCTTCTATAGTGTTTCGCCCTACCTATCCACATTAATTTTCATTGCACTATGAAATATGCACAGATATTCTTACTGAATTTTCATTCAACGTGTATTGATAAAATCTGCACCTCCATCAAACCAGCTAAGCAGTTACGACCCATCTGTAATAACTCATCCGATGGGAGCAAGCTGTTGGTTGAACTCCCCACACTATCGACTAACACTGACTCCGGAAAAGGACGGGTTGTTGCGAACGAACAGCCCGTGACTTCTCTCGGCGTGTCCACGGTACTAATGGGTTGGGGTTGAGGAATGTTGGAAAATGCTGTTGAGATCTACGCCTCACAGCTGTGTTCGCTCTGTCGGCTGAGCTACGAGATTATTCTAGGATCTTTGCTTTCTGGCTTGGGTTTCGGTCCCACGGAGACCAAAGTTCAAAACTGGAGAGCCAATAGAGCAGCACGTACACAGACAACATGGATCCACACACGTATATAAACTGGGAAAGCGAGACATGCTCACGAACAAAAGTAAGGGCCGAAAAGACATTGTAAACGAATCCGCAATAAAAGTTGATCTCACTGAAAATTAAAAAAAGTCAGGCAAGGCAAAAAGGTCGGAGAGAGAGAGAGAGAGAGAGTGGAAAAAAGTTACATTTTGGATAATTCATGTTCTGATCCGACCGTACTTATTTTGGTTTCCGTTAGTGAATTTACTGGAACTTCTGTCCGTTTTTTTTCTTCCATCGCTATTTGTTCTATGTAGTGTTCCATGTTTAAAAACTTTCCTGATAGAACTCTGTCACATTTGGTCGTAAACATTGCGAACAACACTGTCCTGGGGAGCACCAACGTAGCATACGTTTTTGAACTACACGGCAAAATCCAGTGGATTGCATTCCAGTCGGGTTTTTTCCTCTATATTCTACTGGAAGCGTCTTTTGTATTTGGCGTTCCGTAACCACTTCTGTTTGAGACTGGATTGTGTCTCGATTCGGAACAAGTGGGCATGCATTTGGTGAACACCATCGTTGTCGGGATCGACTCGCACGGCTATCGTAAGCGTATGGATATAACATTTGTGGTTCGTAGTTGAGACCATTCTTGGGCACCCGTGAACCACAGCATGTGGTTTGTCTTGGAGTGGTGTAATATGCAGTAACTTGTGGCAATCGATCGTGCAAACTGTATCCACAATGAGGACAGCAATATGCATGCGCACATGGACAGTTGAAACATTTCACAAATCGGCCCATGTACTCATTTGGGTAAATCGGTAATGCATAGGGTAGATTGCCTGTCCGCTGTTCGGACCACTTACTATCAGCATGTTCTGGAGTTGACAGGTTCGGCTTGATGGCATCAGATGTGTTCAGTTTGGGTGAGGACAAACCCATTTTGTTGTTGGATGGGATAGTGGCATCGCGGTTATTTGGTAGGTTATAAGGCTCATCGTATGCGTCAAATCTCGGATACGTTTGGAGGGGATTACTGTCCGGTTTGGAATTTTCATCCTTGGGTGCCTTGGGTATATTTTGTGCCTCAATGGTTTTAAGTATTTGCGTTGTTTGTAGCTCAGGTTGTTGGTCGCAATCAACAATATTTTGTGCCTCTTTCGAAGAAATTATTGTTGAAAGTTCTGCTTGTGTAGGATCACCATCAACAGATATTTCACTCTGTGGTTTTCCCTCTTTTACCCTCGGTGAATCGGTTGCACCTGTAGATCTTAGTATTGTATCCTGCCTAATGTGTTCGTATTTGTCGGAGTTTTCGAAATGTGAGCTTCGAATTTCGTCAGAACTGCTTATTTTTGGTACTGCATTTTGAGGTTGTAAATTGGCCGCCTGATTAGTGAGTTGTTTTCTGTCATGTGTGACTTCGGGTTGTCCGTAGGGTGCTTCACTGATCGGTTCTAACTGGATCGGTTTTTCCGGCCCTTGCTGCAGTTCGTTATGGTTCAACAAACGGACACCGTCGAATTCAGGTTGTTGAACATCGGCAGCATTTGCGGATTCCGCAGGACGACCCGACATGCGTTCTGGGTGCGGGATGGGGTTAGATAGCAACGAATTTTCCACACGATCCGTTTCACACTGAGTGGTCGGTTGCGCTGGTTGTTGTTGTCGTTCGTGTTGTTGTCGTTCGTGTTGTTGTTGTTCGTGTTGTTGTTGTTCGTGTTGTTGTTGTTTCTGCTGGTGTTGTTGTTCGTGTTGTTGTTGTTCGAGTTGTTGTTGTTGTTCGAGTTGTTGTTGTTCGTGTTGTTGTTGTTCGTGTTGTTGTTGTTCGAGTTGTTTTTGCTCGTGTTGTTGTTGTTTGTGTTGTTGTTGTTCGAGTTGTTGTTGTTCGAGTTGTTGTTGTTGTTCGAGTTGTTGTTGTTCGTGTTGTTGTTGTTCGTGTTGTTGTTGTTTGTGTTGTTGTTGTTCGAGTTGTTGTTGTTTGAGTTGTTGTTGTTCGTGTTGTTGTTGTTCGTGTTGTTGTTCGTGTTGTTGTTGTTCGTGTTGTTGTTGTTCGTGTTGTTGTTGTTCGTGTTGTTGTTGTTCGTGTTGTTGTTGTTCGAGTTGTTGTTGTTCGTGTTGTTGTTGTTCGTGTTGTTGCTGTTCGAGTTGTTGTTGTTCGTGTTGTTGTTCTTTATTCAGACCTGTTCCCCGAAGTTGATCGGGACTGGACTTGACGTCTTCGGGTTCGTTCAAGTCCGTAAATTCATCGTTTAACAAATCAGTCCACTGAGTGGCAAGTATTGTTGAACTTGGTGTTCTTATTTCTTGTGGTTTTTCTTTTATTTGACCTGTGAGTTCTGATTGGACAGAGATAACCTTATTTGGATCTTCCGATGCTACTGCGGTGAAAGCCTTCTTTTTTGGCAGATATCCACTACTTTTTGAGCTACTGGATGCACGTCTAGTCGTGTCAGTAGCCCGAAATGTCTGGTCGTTCCGACCGGGCTGATCATTTGATCGGGCTCTTTCATTTGGTACATTTGGTGCTTCAGCAGGATCATTCGTTCGGCTTGACTTCACGTCCATCTCGACTGAGCGTTCTGAGTTACCTCGTGAGGGTAAATTCGGTTCCTGCTCGAAGGTCGGGGACCTTAGGACTTCTGTTGAGTGAGATTCGATGTCTTGGTAGTCTGGCTGAGTTTCGTAATTCACTGGTGGCTCTACATTCGAAGCCCACACTTCTTGCGTGGAGAAAGTTGAAGATACTTCTCCCATTTCTGGCTCAGTGTTCCGATGCATAGGCGACTCTATCGGACGCGTTTGGTCGTCATCCGGAACTACTCGACGACGACTGAATTGGAGATGATCAGTCGTTTGAATCTGAGTATTACTTGTACGATCATCAACCGGTGCTGGACAGCATGGGCCATAGCCAATTTCGACAAGGACCTCGTGAACAACAGCTTTTGGGCACAAGTTTCGAATCAAGGAATCTCTTGGTGATAGAGACGTCCGACTCCCCCGAACCCTTCCAACCGAACCCGTTTCTTTATTGATCCAACTTTGCTGATTAACCTCTCCCGGCTCACGGGTATGACCCTGACCGGTTTTCTCCAGGTTCGGCAGTTCCTTGAGTGATGATACCTCACCAAACTGTCCTTCTGTATTCAACAAGGGGACGCCATTTAAAGACACGAAATATTTTGGTTGTGTCTGATTTGTGGAGCCGGTGTAAGTACGTTTATTTGTATCCACGTCTGAATTCATTTGCCGAATTAACGAGGCACGAACAATCACATCCATATTAGCCAAATCTGGTCTAACAGAATATTCCGAATTGCTGATAGCTTCAGGGCACATCACTCCTATTTCCGATGTCACTAATACCTCTATGTTTCTACAAGCGTGATTCGCTCCAACATCTAATTGGATAGGATTCATACTGGTTGTACCAGCGACTGATGGATTTGCCATACTATGCGATGGTCGAATAATTTGAAGCGAACGGGAGGTCTGACTCCACCTCGATGGATCCACTGGTGTTTCCGGTGGATCTTTAAAATCGTTATGTGACTCCATAGCGCTGTTCTTCGACAGACGATAAGAGAAGGTGGCGGTATTCGAACTTTCAGAATCTTGAAATTCTGTGTTACTATCCAAATACGATTGAGCCTGATTGATTCCATCCATCCAGTCAACCAGACAGTGGAGATCATTCGTATCCGATTCGTTTACACCGTTAGTTTCTCCGGTCTTTTGATCCCCGGTTTCCAAGTTGAAAATTTCTGGCTCACTTATCTGAGACCCGAAAACTTTTTGATCCGATTTTCGACTATGTGAACGTTTCAGGCAGGACCAAACAGGACAGACCAAATCAGTCTCGCTACTGTCGTTTTTATTTGATCTTATCCATCTCATTGAATGTGATGTGATGGGATCGTACGATTTTCTATGTACTGTTGGTCCAAAACACCAAGTTGATCGAAATTTGGTATCGTTCTCTGTGTTCGAGCTACTCTTCGCATAAGACTGAACAGTTTCTGAACCAGCCGGGGCGGTGAGATCCCACAGAAATACATTTGAACATAGTACAATGAGAGCTGGTGAATGAATATTTTCACTAAGTAATGTATATATCACATCCAGAGCACCTTGAATATCACATTCGGACTGCACGGCCATAATTCGACTGGAAACAACACGATACAAACGGGGTTCAATCGGAACCGGATCAGATTCATACAGAAAGGAGCACACAATATCGAGTGTTTTGTTCCACTTGGTAATGAATATTTTTGTAGGTTTCTTCTCAATTTCCATACGGTACCCACTCCGTGCTTGTCTTGTATGGTACATAGTTTTTGGCCGATGTAGTAAAATCTGACTTCGTGCATATTTGCGGTTTCTCATAGGAATTGTTGAGCACCATTCACGTGGCACAGACCGGAAACGGTGTGTACAAGCGATGCAAGGGGGCTTAGGTCTTAAATGATAAGTGTGCATAGCATGTGGTATTTTCACCAACATCATTCCGTCGAATAGACTAGACTCATTGTTCTGTTTCGCACTGAATGCGTCTCCTCTGTTCGATAAGTATGGATCGGTCTCCGATTGATGAACAGACAGATTCGAATCTACCGGGGGTTCAACCAAATTGTGATTAATTAGTGGCGATCTTATTCTCGAAGTAACATGTTCCAAGCTTTGCTTATTCAAATCATAATGCAGTTGATTTGTCCTGATCCGGTTGCACATGGGAATAGGACGATTACCGATAGTTGGTTGAATATAGTCATTGGACGATTTTACTCTTGATAATTTACAACACTGCGCACCAGTGCTGGCCGATTGGTCTCCATTCGTATAGGCCAACTCATCAGACGAGTCGGTTGAATTGACCGTTTCCGAACTGAGTGACAAAGATCGCACGGAGAATGTTTGTCCTTCACTGAACTGATCATCATCATCATCGTCATCATCATCATCCAAAAATTGTGTACTTGTCCCGAAATTGTTTTGCTTCTCTAACCATGGTGAATCTACAGTCGTGGTCACAACATTCGAGTGAGACCCATCCACGGGACAGTGATCTGATGGACTTAGGCGTGTATCAACCACAAATGATCTGATTGGATGTTTTATTATTATAACATCTTCTGGAGTTCTGTGCCATCCACACCAGCTCACTTGATTTTTGCCCGGAAAACGATCCGTTACACTTCCGAGTAGGTGTCGATGATCGTAAGGACAAAAATCATCGAAAGAATGCCACACACGTGATCGCGTCATCGGATCTGAACTTTACACAGCAAGTTGTCTTGTTAAAAATGATGAAATTCATTTTTCCATCTGCAATCCGTCTTTGTTTGTCTGAATCGGATTGTAAAAGTCTCTCATTTGTATTTTCACAAGAAAAGACTATCTAGTCAATACAACTGGTTCTATACTTGTGTGGCTCTCATTCAAACGAACGATCGATAGACAAATTTCACGTGAATTGTGCACACTGCTCAGCTGACTTGTAAGACAAAACTTATGGGCTGTGCGAATATCGCACATCGGCGACAAACTTTTCCACCTCCATAATGCGCACACCAGTCTGCATTGTTAGACAACCAATTAGGAATGAACTTTTTCTTCACCAATTCCTCTTCTCTCCCTCAACCATATGCCACAATATCACCTATAGATCAACCTGATGTATAGTGCACCAATAAAGAGAACAACGTTTGGAACTGTTAGGTTTTTTCGTTGGATTCCAGTTGGATAAGAACGGTTGACTGCTTTTACTCAGCTGTTTACTGACTTCTGTTGGGGTTAAAATTGATCTTTCACTAGTAGAAATTGATTCGTTTGTTGATTTCCCCACAATTGTTTTCTGACTTATTCCAGTTTGTATTGAATGGCTTGTGGACTGCGAACGTCGTGTTGATCGATAAAAACACGTGTCACTGAATTAATTTCACACAAGTCGACTGATGCGGTTTGCAATGAGGGCATCACAGACGCATTCGAGAAAGATGGCGTGCGGAATTTCTTTCGGATGCGATAGCTTGTTCCTATTTGTAGACTATGCAATCCACGTCGCGTCTGACTGGTTACGCGCACAAGTGGTCCCGATTTCTGTGAATCTGACAGAGCAGAACTAAAATTCCGATCTGTACAGGCGCGAATCACTAACCTTGTGGGAACAGAATGGGTACGTAATATCATCTTATTCTTTTCTTGTTCGTTGTTCTTCGTGGTCCTTGGATCACGCAGAATTGACCGAACTCGTCGATTACTGTTGAGAGAACTAGTTGACTGATCTTTTTCAACTAACTTCACCGTGGCCAGCAAGTGTTCTTGAGGCCTAACCGTAGATTTTGGGTCCAAATTGGGCAACGATTTCAGATTACCATCACCAACCGTGAGTGAATCCGGTTTTGATTTGGTTACAATTTGATAAGTTTTGCTGGTGTCGTGAGAATGGGACGGCAGTGAAGTCACATGATCCGGACTATATGAATGGGATGAAATAGACAAGATAGCTGGTGGTAAGAACCGATGAATTGGTGAGTCATGTTTTTCAATCTCTCTCGGAAAGTTACCAGAAGCCGTTTGGTCTGACACAGTTTGTTCTTCTTCGGACATAGCTACTAAATCTGGCGGAACCACGTTGTAAAGTTTACAGACACTTATCGGCGAATCATGCTCTGTCTCGTTGACTGGCGTTTCAGTAGCATTTCGCTCCAAGGATACATTAAGCAATAAATTATTCGGTGGCAGCTTGTTGATAGCTCGAGGTGACATTTGTCCCGGGCGTGGAGGTCTGGTACAATATGCTGTACGTTTATTCGTACTGGTCTGTAAAGGTCCCCGAACAGCCATCACAGGCACAATATTTGAACTGGATTTTGAATGTGCCTTATGGTAGACATCATAATCATGAACATCACCATCATCCGCTATTGACGTTTGAGTCCCACGTGACTCTAGTTTGACTGACGGCAAACTTCGAGTTTTGCATATTCTCGATGGTGTAGTACGTTTGTAAGATCTCGGCGTTGGTAAACGCATGGGGGAAGCATTTGGGGTGTACTTATTTACTCCGGGTTTCTGTGCACTAGCTGATTTGATCTTTTGGTTTGGTGAACACAATGATGAAGACGCCATTCTGGCTCGGTTCATTGTATAGTACGGTGTACCTGTTGAATTACGACTACATTTCTGTGGTAATGATCTGGCTCGCTGTGGTGGTTCAACTGAATGGGGAGTGTTTTGTCTGAATGTAATCGGTGGGGTAAGTCTGACCGAGAGTACGGACGTGTTGCTCCGGAACGAATCCTGACTTTTGGATCTGGATCGTGTTTTCTGTGAGGTATTTGGTATCGAATCACTGTCTTTGTTTCTACGCGCGCCTCGTAGCCATGGGACCGTCACGTTCGTACGTATCGGTTTGTTCGGTCCAGTCAAGTTCCATCTTGGTTTCGGATAACTTATACCTCTAATTGTTCTGCATCCTGATCGAATTTTTCTCGTTGGAGGTGAGTAAATTGGTATGATCGGATTGGGTGGTGTTAGTCTGGATCGAAAATTTCGCAAACCCGAATGTCGTGTTTGTGGATAGGGTAAACTGCACAAACGACGTCTGGGAAAATTTTTCGGCCGAGCACTGATGTCTGACGAATGCCTTGGATTTGGTTCATCTTGCTTATACGGACTGGGTTGAATCATCCCTCGATGGAAACATTTGTATCGTTTGGAATTTCTTTGAGAATCCGTACTTTGTCTGCTTGTATTTGATGAATCCTCGTTTAGGTCAAATGGATTTATCTGCCAGAAATTGGGAAAGCATGCGGTGATTACACTGTCCTGAATAGTCAGTGGTCTGGGGCTAAATTTATTTGTGCTAAGAATAAAGTCACAACTTAAACATCCACTATTTCGTGTGGGAGAAACGTCACGCCCCGTTTGATAACATGGTTTTAGAACAGTCTCAGGTTCAATAATCTCATATGCTGTCTGTACATATGGTGGCATGTAAGTCACGCTAGACTCATTTGTATTCGCTTCCTCTGTCGGATACGATGACATATTTGACCAACAAACGGGCTTGTCATAGCCTTTGGCTATTTCAAGCTTATCGGCTCTGTGAAGCTATTTGAACAGTTTAGTTCCAGGATCTGGAAATCTTGAAGGGCTTTATCTGTCCGCTACGGTCGGATGATCCGTTCAACCAAACTCGTATCGATCGGGTTTGATTGATACATCACGTGTTTCTCCTAAAACGTCCTCGTTCATTCGTCTAATGTCTCGTGTTTGATGAACCCAAGTATTTTTTTGTTTTATCCCGCGATGATAAGTATCCCAATAAAAATGGTACGCCTGATTACTTTCTGTGGACCAGTAAAACCATACATGAATAAAAGAAACTTAAACGTTTTATGGACAGTAACACGTCCCCAGAAGTGCTTGTAATTAGCCGACCTTTTGGTTACTCACCTTGTGGTAACCAGAACGTCGTTTAATCACAAATGATTCCCACAACGCGGTGTTACTGATTGTCGATCACCAACGAGGAATTTACAAAAATTTCCGGCGCTGTGAAGATATACTTCTTGGTTGATCAGTGGGCCGGTTTCTAGGTGTTAAACTTTTGCATATCCTGTATCATTTGTCAGACTAAAGCAGTCTGCATTGAACAAAGGTGATCACACCCTCCGCTCGATGGTTCATCCACCAAACCGCACCACAGATTGCTCGTTAGTGTGCTTCGTGGGTGTTTCCATTTCTTTCCGTCAGTGTATGACCCCGCTACTTTGGTCTTGCGCTCCAACGTTTGACGATCACGAACGAACCTCTCAATCAGTGAAATGTGATCCCAAGGTTGATGGAGAGTGTTTTCGCAAACTTCTGCCCATGTCTTCTTGCGTGTCACACGACTTGAACAGCCGCCCCATACGCACTCACACCCACCATGGAGTGGGCGCGTATATATATATGTAGACGTACTGCTACACACACACACACGTGATCCTTGGTCAAACACGCGCCTTGACGGTGTCGACGAATCAACTCCGGCCACATCCTTTCCGCTCGCTCGTTCTTCAGTAATCGTTCTGATCTCGGCTACCATGCTGTACGCGCAACGGATCATTTGACGTATTTCCACGCTGTCTAATACGAGTCTTAACCACGGATTCTGTTGGTAACCAACTTGAAGTGATCCGATTTACCCCGTTCTAACTGAAGACAACCATTGATGGAGCGTCTAACATAGGTTGGGATTCAGAGCATGCAAATCCTGAAGGAATCAACTACTGGTTCTCCTGGCGTAAGCTGCTATTGCCGATCAGCTCGTCATCATTATCATCATCGTACGGCGGTAAACACCAGGGCAAGCCCCACTGACCACTGTCTTTCTCACCATGTTGCACGTAGAAATGGAAAGTATGAACGTACAAGATGGATAGGGAGTGGACCTACACATGTGGGAAAAGGAAAGAATGCCCTAATAGCCAACACGGAATACACAGTCTATACGTACAACCTCACAGCGATCAGTCATTCTGATCTGACAGAAAGTGACAACACAATCGCCACTGTTTACGGTTCGCTGCCATATCCTCCAGTGTCTCCAGCCAACTGGTGGACAGTTCTTTTGGACCCTAACCACGAAGACGTAAAGCAACTACTTTTCCTAAGTTTGGTGTGCAGTTCCTCATTCCTCGTTGCCACGTCATCAGCTGACCTCCACGTGGTTTCTTCCACTCCCAAGGAGAAACGGAGAATAGGCCGCGGTATGGTAGACGTGTGTCTGCGTACGTAACACGTGTCCCAACCAACGAAGTCTACTAAGTTGGATACGCTGTGATAGAACGTTATCCGAATTAGTACCCAATACTCGCTTTCTGACTTCAGTATTGCTCACTCGGCTATTCCATCCGATCCTAGGAATACTACGCAAACACCGATGGTCGAAAAGCCCGAAGACAAGGAATGTCTCCCACACGCAGACCCCAAGTCTCTCAACCACATGATAGAACTGAGCGCAATGGGGCGCAGTGTGCACAACCATTCAACTTCAGTGAAGTATCAGGTCGGTGCCACAAGTGCTTCATACCAGCGTACGCCACTCGAGCCATGGATATCGGCTTGCTCACCTCCACTACTGTGCTTCCATCCGTCGTCACGCTGCTGCCAAGGTAACTGAAGCGGTCGACTATTGCCAACACCTCCCCATTGACCATCATGCTTGGAATCGTTGACGTCCAGTCTTGTAACATCACTTTACACTTTGAAGGTGCAAAGCGCATGCCGAATGGAGCTACAGCTCTCGCAAGTTTATCTAGCGCAAGTTGAACATGTTCCGTGAATTCGAACAAACAAAAGAGGTCGTCAGTGTAATCTAGGTCACACAGCTTCTCACTATTTCCTAGTTCGACGCCCACATCCTGAAGATTTTGCAGCGCACTCTCCATTATTTCGTCCATGACGAAGTTGAAGAGGAATGGAGAGATGGGACATCCTTGTTAAACACCACCAGTCGTTTCGAACCGCCCGGATAGTTAACCGTAAACTCTTACTCGGCCACAAATATGGTAATACTATGATCTCAGTAGGTCCACAAATTTCTGGGGCACGTCTTTTCGTTGAATAGCACTGAAAAGCGCCGTCCGGTCGACTGAATCAAGGGTGCCTCTCAAGTCAAGGAAAACTACTGATGTCGGTCGACGGTGCGTGTGATGCGTCTCAACTAGTTGGCGAAGAGTAAACATCTCGTCGATGCATTCTCAACCTGGAGGGAATGTGGCCTGTTGTCCGCTGGCATTCCTCTTGCGAGCCGGTGTAAGATGGCTCAGCAAAATCGAGGCTAATACTTGGTGACTATCGGAATTAAACCGACCCGACGATGGTTTCCATAGCCATTGCGTACACCTTTCTTGAAGATGGGTACAGTCAACGACTCACCTCATAATAACGGAATACTCTCCTCCTTCCAAATGTCACGGATCAGGTTGGTAAGTGATTTTATCAAAACATTTTCACTCACTTTGGAAAGAACTGGAGGAAGTCCGTCCGGATCGGGCGCCTTCGCTTGCTTTAGTTATCCCAAGGAATCGCAGTTGTTGACGTCCGAGAAACCACATTAGTGAGCGGCCAGCTAAAGTGCTCCTTGAAGTATTCGGCCCAGCTGTCGAGCCTTTGCTCTTTCCCATAAATGAGCTCTCCGTTTCTACCGCATATCGTATCACTGATCGGAGTTCCCCGTCCACCGGTGTCGCGAATGTCTGAACAGTCTTTGACTGTTACTTGAAGCAGTTGCTTTTCCCATTTCTTCATCTACCTTGACCCACAAATTTTCGCGATCACTCTTAAGACTTTTCGTAACTTGCTTTTGTGTCTTAATATCTTACTCATCTCTTTACTGTTCCAGAGCTGACACTTTCTCCATTAGACTCAACGACTCTTGCAAAATGCTCCGTCTTTGATGGACGTCGCTTTCAAGGCCACAAGGGAAGCCGGCTGCCAAGTGCGTCGCCTGTTTGATATGGGCCCAATGCTCATCCACATTAGTGTTCTTCGTAGTTCCTAGCTCAGGTGCTAATTTCTGTTCATAACTGGTAAGAAATTTTGGATCACACAAACATTGTACGAGTAACCAGGTTTGTGGTTTGTTCCCATGACCATGGAGCTGGAGAGATAATCGCATTAAAACTAATGCATGATCCGACTCTACATACTCAGACCAGTAAGATCTACAATTCTGAACAAAACTGCGCCATTAGTAGCTTTCTGTGATTTGATCGATCTGGTTTAGAGTGTCTGTAGAGTTAGAGCACCATGTCGCTGTGCGACGTGAGCTGTGTCGGAAATTGGTACTAGACAGGAATAACTGATTGTCTGTACAAACTTGGAGAAGTCTATCCTCGTTATCTGTGCGTTGAGCGGTGAAAATCACAAAAACCATATGAACAAGCTTCCGATGCATTACGTTTGCTATCTTGTGCTGTAAAATCATCTGCTAGCACTACAATGTAGGAACGTTTGCTTCTGCGAACGAGAGTGATGAGTTTATCGTAGAACAACTCATCCTTCTGCATGTCAGAGCTGCAGTCTGTTGGGACGTATGCCGAGATCACAAACAAATTGTGCTTAACACAACTATCCTTTCGAGAGCCCACTGACCTCTGGAGTCTCACAGAACACAAACGTCTGTTAACAGGTATCCAATGTAAAAGGGCAGTTTCAGCCTTGTCAGTCAAGACCATTCGTATACCACGTTGACCCACAGCTCTAGCTTCTTCGTCTCCTGAAATGCGCAGTAAATACCTTGATGAGATACCAGGATCAGTGAGTTGATTCACACTGCTTGAATCCTGGATACGCGTTTCTCTTAAGCAGCAGACATCAATCTCCAGAGAGTTTATTGTGAAGGCTAGGTACGCCCGATGACAAGCCTGCATGAGTGAACGCACGTTGAAGGAGCCGAGATTCGGAGACTGACGAGGCCTGAGAATGTGTGAGTTACAAGATGGAGGATTATTCCCTGACACTATTTGACAATGAACAGTTGCGAGTATCGGGCGTGTTATCATTGAGAGCAATGTGTGTGGGTAAGGCTTGGGGTGGTTGGGTAAGGAGAAGCGGTTGGGTATGGAAGACAAAAGTTGAATACAAGTGAGGGAACTGTGAGTAGTAGCCCACTTATCACTACCCACCCCACTCGATGCAATGGGCAGCTTGGACCTGATTATCCTGCACGACAACCGATGCAGTATGGATTTCTTTCTGTTCATGCAGTTCATGGGAGATGCTGGATGTGTACTGCTAGGGTGTCCAGCAGCAAAGCTGGGTTCTCAACCAAAGCCTTTATTTGTAGCTTATCCGCCCGTGACGATCGTTGAGTAGCCACTGGTGGTTGTTTGGCAACGACGACCCCGGGATGCATTACCCAAACCCTTCTGGCATACCCGTGCCGTACCAGGCCACATCAAGTGTGTGGGCTCAGTTACGAGGTTTGGTAGTTTTGCGCGAGTCAGATGAACATTTCCTTATTCGGGCATGACGGGACGACAAGGGGAAATCTCCTGGTGATTTCATAAAATATTTTCACATCAATGATCAAAAGGCTGAAGGTTTTCAGATCGGAACGATTTTTGGAGGCTTCTGACTCTCAAATACAGTACAAGAATCAATTCAAATCCGATCCCTTGCTTGTTTGCCTAACTGTATCAGCATCCCGAACCTAAACTCTTTGATAGTCTTACGTTCCTGAGCGCTGCGAATATGACCCCTATTTTAACGTAAAAGTGTGCTGATTGTTCCTGTAACCAACCTTTATACTTCCTCATCCAGATTGGAGATTGAACTATTATGAGGAAGAAGTCAGGCAGCATGTCAGCAGTGCTTCATTTACTCATCGGTGGGCTGCATCATTGTCGAAAAGAAATACGGTCTCAGCATCTGGCTCTTCAGTTGCTGCTATCGGAGAACACTTCTTCAGAAAGCCGGTAAAAGTCTGAGTGTTGATTTTGGAATAGTATTCATTATATGGCATGCTGATCGCAGAAAAGCAAACAACAAATAGACTTACAACTTCGTCTGATTTCAAAGTTCTGACGCACAGTTTGCCTGTTTCAAACTGTCCCACCAAAGTGATGAAGGACAATTCTTTGCCCGCAAACAGTTTCGTTTCATTAGTGCGAAAAATCATTATATAGACGCTGAACATTGTACCTAGAAGCACACAAAGGTATTGGTCCGACCGGTGCGAGCGGCCAAGCCTTCCAATGAGCTGATGCTTAGGCTAAATACCTCTTGACAGAATTCACCTCTCATTCTGTCGATCCGCGCCATCGATCGTCTAACCTGTCGCTTGTGTTTCTGTTGTCTCAAGCATTGGGCTCGGTACTGGGCAGGCTCTGTATGCGCATCCCGTGTTGGTTTGTTAGAAGGGGAAGGCTGCATGTTGGCCACCAAGCAAACACTTCCTCCACATCTACCAGACGAAGTTCAACGAAGAATTCGTCGGGCAATCATGTGAATTGATGGACGAAAATTCAACGAGCACAATGAGGCAGTTGAAGGAGAATGATGGGCGAAACAGTCAACAAGTCATCTTTTCCAATTATTCCGGGGAAGACTGCAGGGATCAATAAAACCAATGTAACAGGGTACAAGGCGTACACAAACCGTTTAATTAAACAGCGGTATGAAGAATTTTCAGCGCGCAACACGAAAGATTAACTCGCAAACTTTTACGTGAACGGCAAACTATGGTCAGACAAGAGCAAGTTTCGTCTTAGGATGATACCACTGCACTTTACCGACGTATCTCAGATAGTGTTATTTCTGTTTATATGGAGTAGATTATGCCACGTTTGCGTGCCTATCACGTTTTAGAAGAAAGAAAAATAAGTTAGTGCATTTGGAAGAGTTAACAGCCAGGTTTTGTTCGAAGACTGTTCGGCTATGTCCGAGTCACCTTGCAGCAGAAAAGGAAATGCGAAGTCATTGGGGTAAAATACACTAAATACTATATTGTCAGCATATTTAATAACCAATGAGTCGCCAAAGATGAGCATGGCAAATAGGTACGTAGAAAAGAAAAATGGTGATACGATAGCAATTTTTGAAACATTCAACTCTCATGGTGCGACTGAGGAAACCCTACCACAGTAGCGTGTAAATTGTTGGCTCTTGGTAAAGTAACAAAGCAATAAATCGATGGTTGAAGTCTGGACTCCACTCGTAGAGGAGTAATTTCTCTCTTCAATACAGCTGAAAGAAATCACTGTAATGTAAGAAAAAGACTCTGACGGTTTCGCTTTGCCGGTCTAATGATGACAGGATGTGATGGGCCTTCACAGTTCAGTTTCGATGTCATCCTTAGCAGTGGAAGATTTTCGAGAGCCTTTAGAACAATGGATGTGCAAGCTATAGACCGGAACTTCTTCAATTGATAGCTTCTGATTGGCCACAGTTGCTCCCCAGAAGTATTGCACATTGTCGTATAAAGAAATAAAGTGAAATATTATTTTACTATTGCTTGGAAGAGCAAATTTCAGGTGGTAGTATTACACTTCAAACTGTGCAAATAAACCTCACAGGTTAGCTTATTAAATGCGAAAAATGAGATAGTTCACTGTTACACAGTACTATTTTCTTTTTCCGTCTAGCAATGTGTTTTTCCTGTTCTCTACAGTTCTCCCGTTGTTTTTTATGGTCTTCCTGATAGAGATTTGAGAATTTTTCGCCGTTGATTGTCTCTAGTAAGTTGGGTATCTTCTATTTCATTCAATAAACTATCTGCTAGACTGAACGAACAACGTCTGACTGCATGGGAAACGTTTGCTAACAAAGTCCGTCAAGATTCCATCCTCCCTTTACATAGTGATCTATCCAGTTGTCGCTGTTTTGCCTCTAAATGTCCCGCTTTTTGGTTCACATGATCATCTGCAGATACTCTGGTGTTCTTTATCTGACCTGAATCGTCATAAAACGAGAGTGAGCCTAAGCTGAATTTCTTGGCAGTTTTTGGCGTGCATTCACTTTGTTCTGTTTCCTACATTCGATGAGATGCTAAGTGATAATCTTGTTCGACTTAAATGCGGACATCTGTCTATGCAAACCTCTTCCCAAATACATCGTCTAGTCAAGCGCAAAAAAACTAGAACCAAAAGGATCAGAGAAATAGTTACGGAAAACGTACGACTACAACTACTCAACTGATCGCGACATCTAGCTAGATTGTAACGATGAGGACAAGATGAGTAAGGAGCACCTGTGTGTAAGCAACCAAACAAGTTCACTCGGGTAAAGAAGTACAACCGTTGATATAGTTCCTTTTCCAGACCGCGATGTAGCAATATCAATCCTCTGGCTGTCTGAATATCACTGCCCCGTTCTGGCCAGGTGCCCGCTGGTAATAGGCTGACTCTCTTGACCGTCGTTCCCGTTCGGTTGGTCCGCCTGATCCGGTTGACGGCCTAACAGGTATCCACTCACTTGGGCTATATTTCCGAATTCTTCAGGTTCTACGGATGATTCCGAGTGTCTCGTTCCATCTATTGCGGGAAGCTTCCGAAGTATTCACCATCTCTACTCTGATATGCGGTTCACACGATCGGTCTCATATTCGTCCTGTTCTTTTGTACAGCGTTTTCCACTACAATATCACTTATTGTCTCAACCATCTTATTGGGGCATCGCGCGCACCCCAACTCGGAAGCCAAACTAGTCCCATTTGACGAAGTCCGCTGGTTAAGGTTTTCACACATTCTGCCATGTCATATGCTGACAAACTCGACCCATCTTTCTAGCTTTGACTGCCTTGGAAAACAGTATACACCAGTGAAATCTATCTGCGAGCATGTTTAACATGTCTCAATCAGAGCAACTAGCCTAGATTAAGCATTCACTCCAGAAACTGACCTGTAATTCCCAATACTCCACGGCTAACCTGACCATTACTGATACGATTTTTCAACACATTACCCGTAACGGCCATGTTTCTGAGCTGTTAAACGGAATGGACCTAATTACGGTGGTGTATATGCGGCCCTTGATAGATGAGTGAATGTTATCTCGGTGCTTCAGATTGTTCAAATTGGCAAAAACTAAACATGTCTTCTGTATACGCGACGACACTTCATCCGATATCTTACCATTTGGTGGTTAGTAACAACCCCAACAATAAATGTTATCTACTTCAAGACAAGGTTTGGTATAGGGTCAACCAAGTCCCGGTTTGTTATTTTCGTGGAAAAATTCAACGGAACTTGTGTGGGGTTTGGGACATCACATTGATTAAAGTAATTGCCGTGCAGAGTAGTACGTATGAAGACCATCCAACTGTTTTACGAACTGAATCAGAAACATGTATACAAATGGATAACAATGTCAAAACTTTCCTCTATCAGTACCAATTTGGATGGTTCCAATGCGAAACTACTTGGACCGTATTCACGGGGATCTACCGTGTTCGTGAATAATCCATGTGAGAATCTGATATGGATAGGAAAAAATTGGGATTCATACTCGAGCCATTACATCACAATATATTACGACAAGTTAAAGTCAATATATTGTGTTGCAGTGGCATGAGTATGAATCAATGAAAACGAGATTATTGGCCAAAAAGTGTTTTCCAAATGTGTCCACTGGGAATTTTTGGACAAAATTGGGATTACTGAATCGTATTTGCTCACGTTTAACCTCACTCTAAATCTCCTCATCCACGTGGTCCCGAAAACTGTCCACATCTGAACCACTTATGCTTCAAGTGAAGCTGGAGATGACTGAGTTTGAATGTGCGAATGAATTCATGAACAAAAATTACTGTAGACAAACATAACTAATTAGTACTTAGCTGTAGGCAGTTTGTATGTTGTTCGATGACACAGGGTTGTTCGCTGTTTGTCTGCCTGCTTTAAGGATGGTTGGTTTCCACCAATTGAAAAACACCTTTGATTGCTCTGCTTGAGGACGTTTAAACCTTAGCTTTCCTAGCTAGCATCGTGTCCGGTGTTTCCCTTATACGTTAATGTGGCAGACATTGTTTCAATACAAAGAGCCCTCCACCCTTGTCAGTGACTTTTACCACATTTTAGCAGCCTTTGGAACTTTGGGCTTGTTGGCCGTTCTCCGGATCTAGTTGGTACCTGGTAGTCATGGCTACTATAAAGCCATATAATTTCGAGTGAATCTTCCGTAACTTCGAGTGCAACCCCTAGTCGCCCTGCTGTAATCACGGGCACATAATTGGCAGCGGTCATACTTCTTCCGCCCACGAAATCTCTCTGACTCGGTATGAACCATCCCGGATGACCCGAAGCCTTGGTGATAAGTGCAAATGTTCATGGAAGGGACTGTGTTGATGGGGAAGTTTGTGCCGACTATATGTGGCGACCACTGAAGTGACTGTGACACGAAATAACCAGGCGCCTGTCCGACTGAGCTCAAGAGTACTGTCCTACAAGGTTAGTCAACGAGATCAGAAGGACGGTACACGATGCAATATTGACCCATAGGATGTACACGGGTCACACGCGAACGCAGGATGGCCCGTTTTGTGTCATCGACCGCGTGTCAGGCTAATCAACAAATCCACTCTATGACCGAGGCGATTGTAATCAGGTTACATAGACCAATCCTGTGCTCGGAAAAAACAGTTCATCAAGATACCAGAGCCCCCTCGTCCAAAGGTCAACGAGATGGTGGGACAAACACACAGGACTAACGAAACTGGTAGGTAATCTACCCATACAACTGCAATGGAAATGGATTTGATATTCAGTTTGGTGCTATGGTATCCATACTTTGAATTACAATTTTGTGGGACACTAAAACTTTGTATGTGTACTGTAATGGTCTGAACAGAAGTACCGAAAAGACAGATCTGTGTTCGCCTCGTTGCATGTTCTAAGCCCTCAGGTTGTCCATTACGTAACACCTGTTGCAAACGAAACACCTTGTCAATCTGAGCATGTCGTTCACTGTCATTCACATTGTAAACAGTCGAAGACTGCTGAGATGCGTGGACGTAAAAACTACTGGCCATCACTACCTACAACTGTGCAGACAACGAAAATGATTGATTACACTAGCCTTGCCTTGGTAAAGCGCTTCCGACTTTAAACAGTTGTCGTATGACTCAGTTTATTTGTGGGCTTATAGTCCACCATTTTAAAAAGGTCTCCCGGACTGAAGTGTCACCTGCAAACATGCAGTGAACTGCTTTGGAATACATCGTGCTATTGACCTCTGTGTTCAGTACAAAAGGATGACAATCCGTGAATGACAACAGATTCCTGTCTATTGTTGTTCTGTGTCCCTAACCAGTAGGCTCACACTTCTCACTAAAAATGCGGAATACAAATTATTTCCAATCAGTAGTATTCACATAAATAGAAGACTTACTCGAGGAGACCCAACGGTAACACAAAACTAATATCACAAAATGCTAATCTAAATCTTTTGCTGGTAGCGGAAAGGATCCAGGTATTCGACATGGATAAACAAAGCCTCAAATTCGTTAAAGATAAAGAAATAAAGGATATGGCCACATACGATAAGCGTTCTCATTCAGACGGTGTTATTTTTATATCAGAAGCAGTCCGTGAACGAAGCCTCTTCACACCGACACGAAAAACCTTCGAAATTACCTTTGCGCCCACCCCAAAACCAAATAAATTTCAAATCCTATGAAATCAAACCGTCATGTGTATGGGGTGTCTGAGAGGAGTAGCACCTCTGAATTGGTTGGCTGTCGTGTCCCTTGGGGCATCCTCCATCTCCTTGGTCCCCATCATTCACCGAACTCTAACCTGTGGCTCCACGAAGCTGAAACGCGTCAGCGGTCGCACTCCGGCAAATCGCTAGACAGGCGGGCTAAATAAGGTTGAGGATAACCGAGGTCTAAACCCCTCATCGATATGGTGTTCGGTGCGCGATGACAGATACAACTGAAAGGGGGGACGAGATCCACTGATCCAGCGGATACAAAGGGAAACTGTCCAATCTATCCGACCCGGTATTCCGGAAGAGGCGAATGAGCAGCACAACAGGCCACCGGCTTATTTGGAACAACCCAGCTGCCTTACAGTTTGCACTTCGGTGTGCAAATGCTAGAGGGGCATCCTCGAACAAAAAGGGCCGGATGAGGTACCATCAATTTCCCTTCCTACTCCGGACTGGGCGACCGAGTATTACAACATCCCCGAGCGGTGCCGGGGACACTGTCTCGTACCATATTGCCATGAATCTCTGTGAATAGTTTTGTAAACATACAGTCTGACCATGCTACAGCGTCCCCGGCAAGCGACGTGCCTCGGGCTCCAAATGTCGAGGTGTCAAGACAACAAGCTGGAATACTCAGTTGTAGGAAAAAGGCTTATATACCTTGCTAGAATGTTAGACATGGGCAGCCGAAGTCTCATCCTGAAGACACTACACAATTACAACATCGACGTAGCATGTCTCTCAGAGGTCGGCATACCTAACTCCGGCACTCGGCACATAAAAGTTCCAGGAGAAGAAACAACCTATTGGATTTATCATAGTGGCCCAACAGACAACTCCGGGCGCCACAGCGTCGGATTCGCCGTTAACACTAAGGGCAACAAAGTAATGACCGCTTGGGAGCGGATTTCAGCAAGACTTACTCTAGTAAGTTTCAAAGGATTCCCGCAAAACTTAACTGTGATTGCCGTCTGTGCTCCGACTAATGCGTCGGACAGTGAGACAAAGGATGTATTCTTCGGTAGCCTCCAAGAGGTTATCAGTCAGGTCTAGAGAAGTGACATTCTGTTCATGGCTGGAGACTAGAAAACTCGCACAGGTTCGTCGGACTCGTGAAGGCGGCAAGTCCTGGGAAAATTAGGCCTTGGTTGTGAGAATGGTGACCGCCTAGTCAGTTTGGCCGACTCTAACAAAACGGTAGTTTTCAGCACACGCTTCCAACACCCTAAAAGGCACTTACTGACATGGTACTCCAACGACGGTCGCACTTCACATCAAATCGACCATATCCTAGCCAGGTCTCATTGGGCTTCGTCTGTAAAAGACTGTCGAGCTTTACGCGGCGCAGTAACGAGAAACACAAACGACACAGACCACGTTCTTGTTCTTGCGCGCTTCAGAATCCATCTGTCCGCACGCTCTAAGGCCTCCCCAGAAACCCGCATCAACATCGCGGCCATGGAAATCCCAGAGAAATGCCATGCACTGTTAAGCGAAATAGCCACCCGATTTCCCACGGTAACCAAAGTATCACCGGATCTAAATCCAGTAGAAGAACAGTGGATGGTAATCAAATCAGCGGTTGTAGAAGCTGCTTTAAAAGAACTAGAGAAACTGAAAGGCGTCTAAAAGACTGGGTCTCGGACGGCACACTTCAAAAGTCGGCTAAGGCACACTATGCCTGGATATCAAGAAGTGGCGAACGGCGCAGATTGCAACGCGAGGCCTCACACTCGGCTAGGGCTGATCGTAAAAGGCACTGGATAGAAGTAGATGAAAAAATGGAGATTGCAGCAGGAATCAGTGACTTTGGCGAGCTATTCCGCCTCATGCACAACGCGTCGCGTAGGCTTGGCAAGCTGGAGTGCCTCTTACGTAACACAGCCGGGTTGGTGATTCAGCAGCTGTCACACCTAATACGGCCAGGTAAAGCTTCGTAACCACGTACACGGATGAGCCTCAACCAATCAGGATCACCGCAAACAAGTACGACAAAAGCTACATGTGATTGATCATCTTCGGGTCTACCAATTATATTCTCCTATTTAACATATTTATACAAACCCACTCTGCGATACAACTAACGTGCTATTTCGCGGCCTTGGTCTTCTTACTACTTCCGTTCGCGCAGTTCTGGGTGGGGGCAATTTCAATACGGACTATCGATTCAGTTCATTACGATTATTACAATAAGATATGACCTGTAGAGATAACAGTGAAGCTCAAAACTATCAGTATTTATTCTTCGATCTTCTCAAAATATAAATTAAAAAAAACAGTAGTCCTTCCCCCTAGTGAGAAACACTAGCCAAAATCGCTCAACTCGTTTCTAGCTGAGAGGTATTGCATTCAAAGGCGGAGATTGTCAAAAGGAAGTAGTCACACAAGTAGTATCATTCCTAATGCGGAGTTTCCTAAAAATATGCTCCATTCCACAAAGTAAATTTACTCAGGAGGACTAGTGTCGAATTCACTACACTAATAACAATTGAGTCTGATTCGTGAGCGAAATGCGTGATGTTGCGATGATTCATGACACAGTTCATCATAGTTAGATTAAGATATTACCCACTAGCATCAGGATTATCGTTCATTTTATCAGTCTCTGGGTCACATTGACTGGCGATTTATATTGACATCTTAGCATGAAATGAAATCATTCCAACTCCAGACAACTAAATTTTTCAATATTATCGCCCCTCGACTCGCATAAAACTCGGTCAATATGATTAAAGCTCACCAACCCAGTGGCAAAAGGATTCGAACAAATTTGTTACTTGGTTGTGCATGATTGCAGTTGAAGAGGCATATCCCGTTTACTCAAAAACCCACTGAACTATCAGGAATAGCCGTCAGCCAGACCCTGAATCTGTAAGTGGAGAACCAAACAAGGTACCAATAAATAGATTAGGTTTGGTAGTTACCACGCCTCCTTAACGAACCCGAAAGCTAGCATCATATAGCTAAACAAAAAAGAAATTCTGAAGTATATTTGACCCGAAAATGTTTCTTGTTTGGGGGTAAAATCCCAAGAAAATTATTTCTTCTTCAGTTCTGGAGGGTTAGTTGCATGGTGAAGCCTTTCTATGGAGAAAATATTCCTGAATACCGACAGTGTTTCTAGCGTAGAGCTTTTTACAATCAGGGAGGTTACAAATTGGGAGTGAGGACTACCGTACATACATTCAGAAAACTGCTATTTAAATGAAACTCATTTTGGTATATTACGACAGAAATACCCAACAAATTCATACTTTCCCCTACAGATATACTACGTGCCTTTGATAACAAAAATATGGCAAACAAAGATGTTTTCAGCGAGCTCGTCGTCTGGCTAGCACGTTTAGACAGATGGAAGTTTACAAGCAAAATTCGTGAAACAGTGAATAAGCTTTCTCCGTAGAATTTTGAATGTAGAAGTGAGTGACACGGAATACACGATATACATCCTGGTCCATTTCGCTGTTTTCTTACAAAATGCACACTGTAATCAAAGTGGTTATTTCTGTCATAAATCAGACCTTCAGAAATCTAAATCGTTGATAACTTCTCAAGGGTTTCTTAAGCTTTTTTGTGCCAATCAAATTGCTCGATTTAAAATGTGTTAAACAAGAGTCTTCTGACGAACAATAAGTAACGGTCATTGATTTGGCACAACAAACACATATCCAGTACATCATTCCTGTCTTGAAAAGCTTCCTTTTGGATAGAAGCCGTCTACTTCGGTTATTCCGTGTTTTAGGCGGCCAGTGCTCCTCTTTGAATGATGAGTGTCTTCTGTCTCAGTCTCCTGTCCGCCATTTTTGGTTTCCTCATCTGCACCTTCGTCGTTTCCCCCATTATCTCTGTCTTAGTCAGCATCGTATTCCTCTGATTTTCTCAGATGGATCCTATTCCTTTCTATCCGACGACCTCCAGAGTGTACGACTTGGGCTTTATTTGTTGCGCGCGATTGCACCTCTTCTCTCGTTCACGACTATTCGGTCGGTCCTATTGGTTGAATCTAAACCGTATCAGTGGGCTTGAGTGGATTCAGTGGTATCCTTCCTCGACCGCGAGATTCTTTCCACACCGTCACACTCTAGATACAGTGACCCAGCAGAAACGACTAGGGTCATGTGCGTCCAGTTTCGGACGGGACTCTTCGAATCTGAAGTAGAGCGATAAGCGGATCGCTGCCCTCGGGATTGCACTTCCCAATTATCTTCCTCGCTAGTACGACAGAGCTCTCTGCTTTACAGTTGGTCTGACTATGGTGATAAATGGTGATCTGATAGCCGAAATGAAGCACCCCCGAAAATTGTTGGAATCCCGTACTGCGAAACTGAGGACCACTACCGGAAATCACTCGACTCGGGATTCCGTGTCGTACAAAGTTGACCAGCAGTTCGTTGTAAATATTTGCAATTAATTCTGTTCTTAGAAGATCGACTTCAAATAGGTCACTGTATCATTCAACAGTCACTAAGTAACTATCCCTTCCGCGGTAAAACATACCCAACAACACAACTTGCAAAGGTGAGTCGGGTATTGAGCACATCTATGCTGGTTCCTCTCATTTGCCGTTGATTTCATTGCCTGTTTGATTAGTGCTTAGCTACCACCTGTTTAACCTTTTCCATCATACCCGGTCAGTAGTATATTTCTCTGGCCCAGATGATACATCCATTGATAGTCGCATGTGAACAGTGTAACAGAAGCACAGCATTTTTTCGAAAGGCTTGTGGGGCCATCAAAAGCTCATCACAAAAAATCAGCTCATGCTCTTTTGGGATCTCATAACGAAACTTAGGATAAGGTGATATATCTGCCAATAGAGTTTCTTTTATCTTCCGGCCTACCTCGGGTAACAACTTCCTTCAGGGATTATAGACGAAGATTAGGTGGATTTTTATTACTTGCTGTTCCACGCAACTGCTTACCTCCAATCTGCAAGAGTGGTTTCGCCAAGCCTGAAGCAGCTACGCAGGAGGAAGGAATTAGCCTACAAGATGCAAAACAAACTTACAGTCCGTCTACTGTCACTTTTGGTGAAATCTGAATTTGTACTCCTTGACGGTAGATTTTCCCGACAGTTCCGAAACTCCGGAAATATCAACCACAGATGGCGTGTAATAAAGCTTCTTTGAGATCAGACAGGAAAATCCCTGAAGTTGAATGAAAATGTAAACCGTCTCAATGTCCAATTTCTATGACAAACAGAAGACCCACTTCCCATTTGCTCGTTGTCTGTCTCGTCTGAATTTCAACAGGTATCAACCACAGAGATTCTCAAGTTACTCAAATTACCAAAGATAACCAGGTCAACTGGTCCAGAAGGTCTTCCAGCGGAGCTGTTCTAAAGTGGGGCCGGTTATCTATATGGTCTGTTGACTTCGGTAATTAACAACTCACTAGAATCACATCCCATTCCCGATTTTTGGTGTACTGTTCCAATTATTCCTATACCAAAACAATGCCATAGCCAGACGGAACCCAAAAAAATATTGACCAATAGGTCTATCTTTTTCAAAGTTGAACGCGTTGTGCTGTGTCTTATTCAAACCACTGTGAGGAATCCAACCGACGAGCTACGATTTGCGTACAAATCCAAGCTCTCATCAGCTGATGCAGTAGCGTCCATTGTGCACCATGTTGCCAGATCCCATAATGATTCAAGCCAGTCTGTCAGATGTGCCTTTCTTGACTGCACCTTTTTTGAGCTAGGTCTGTCTCAAATAGATCAGACTTCGACGAATTCACTGCAAATCTTTCACATAGTGAGAACTTTTCTAATCAATTTGGTCTTCTGTTGAACAGCAATAAATGTCTGCAGTGAAATTTTTCCACCACTTGTTCCCGATTCATTGAAGACACTTCCAACACTAATTCTATTCCCCTCGCCCGAAATAATCTTGTGACATATCCTGTTGCTACGCTGCAGCACAATATGCATTGGTCTTTGCATACTGAAATCACAGTAAGAAAACTGCGTCGCTTGTCGTATCAAATCAGAGAACTACAGCAATTTAATGCTCCACAGTTTGCCATTTCCACTTTCGTAAAACAATGTATATTACCTATCATTAGCTATTGTTCTCCTGTCATTTTTCCAGGATTACCGAAAAAGAATTTCATCACTCTTCGACGAGGCTTACGCATCATTATTCTAGTTTCTGGGATAGCCTTAAATGACATAGTCTTGGAGCTATGCACTAACCACATAACAGCATCCGTTGCGTTTGCACAGAAAAACCTTTCTGATACTTCGCACCCATTGCACATGATCTTACTCTTTGTCAGTCCCACGCATCGACCCGGTCTAGGTATAAGCTGCTTCCCTGCAGATTGTCTTTGTACAGAAATTCCGCTGTTTCTTTTCTAGCACGCGCCCTAACAAACCTGAACGTTATTCTGTCTGACATGAGATTCTGTTTTGTTCTGCAACTTATTTTGGCGTATTTTTTCACTGAAAAGCATTGTACAACTATTTGTTTACCTGGTTGATAATGTAGCTTGTAGTTATACTTTTGGAGACATATTAGCACCGGTTACAGTATTCTAGGTGCTAGATGTAGCCGCCTATCCACAGTCGTATTCAATGAATTTTAATCTAAGTATATGCACCTAAATCGGCCGAAAGTGCAATCGGTGAACTTTTCGAGAGCGTATACAACTGCCAGTATTTCTTTCTCGATTTGTGCAAATTTCTGTTGCCAAGTAGTAACTTCCTGTTGCGACAAGTAAACCGGTTTCTTTTTGGAAAAGAATGTCTTCTAAATCTTGCTGACTGCTTCCACACTGTATGCGTAGAGGTAAGAAGTGATCATAATACGCCAGGCCTAGAGCCTTTATGCGAGCAATTGCTGATTGCTGTTGCTCGGCCCGTATCCATATTTCTCCTTTGTGTGGTAATCGGCAGATCGGCCTCATCAATTCCACTATTTCTAGTAAGAATCTGCTCAGGTAGTTGATCATTCCTTGAAAATGTGACAAACCTCTCGCATCGGTTGGTACATGCGTATCTACCATTGCACTTACATTTTCCCAATCCGGTTTGGTACCTTCACTTGTGAGAATGTGACCGTGGAACTTGACTGTTGTTTGACAAAATGTCAACTTGTCTCGTCTCAGCCTAATTCCATCTCTGACACAGCGTTGTAGAAAAAGAATCGAATCTTCGGTTGTGTTCCTCGATAATTTTGTCAAAAATTAGAGTATTATGTATTACGCAGAGTACTCCAGGTAAGTCACCTACTGTTTGGAGAACCCTTCTCTGGAATTATTTGCTAGATACTTTCAGTCCGAACAATAGACGCTTCGAACAGTAACAGCCATACAGTGTGCCAATGGTTGTCAAATAACTCGAGATCTAATTCAGCTCGAAATTGTCGAAACGCTGAGCCATATCAGCTTACGAGAAACACTGTGCGTTTGATAAACCAGGTAGAACATCCTCAAAAACTGGTAACAAAAAATGCTCTCCTTTGAGCGCTTTGTCTAGTGGTTTCGGATCAACGCAAGTTCGAACTTCTGCCGATGATTTCGGCAAAGTCATTATTTAACTCACCCAGTGTGCTGGTTCCTTAACTTTGGCCATGATTTCTTTCGAGACAAGGTGGTCCAACTTGCGTTCTAATCGTTCGTTAACGGCGCATGGAACACGCCTTGTCAGTAGTGTTCCACGTTCCGCGGATTTATTTATGTGTAATTTCCCCATTAGTGGAAGCTTTCCCAATTTCCCATCAGATACGGAGGGACATTCTTCCAAATCATTTCCGAAATTATCGCATATATGATGGTAGGACGACACCAAACCAAAGATGTCCAAAGACTCACGTCTGAGAATGAGAACTGTTGCTTTCGTCTTGAACAGCCATATGCTCACACACACACGTTTGATCCTTATCCCGTGCAATCATGTCCACCCTCCTGCAGTCGCATTCACACGTACACAGTTGACATTAGCCGTACTTCATCCCGGACAACACTGACCAATCAGATTGTACCACTTCTTGCATGACCTTGCACAGCTTAATCCGATTGTACAATTGTCTTACACTTTCACTTACATACAGCATTGACCAAGGCACTTGTGTGCGTGTTTGCGTTTGTACTTGCTTACCTGTATTTGTGCTTTCCGTACGTTGCTGCTGTGTACACATTCATCCGTACAAGTGTGCCTTCCTTCTGATTACGGAATTCTGGATACAACGTGAACAGTTCCCTACTCAATCATTACAGTAGACCAGAGTTCGAAGCCAGTTTTGATTTGGGAACGAAATTCTCAAACGTGTTCAACCTGAAAATGTTTCTCGTTTGGCAGTAAAATCCCAAAGAATCTGTTTCTTTGCTTGGACGACTGTTGTCCGGACTGGATGTCTCACGCACAAACTTCAGGTCTTCTGACCTACCCCACACTCGGAAGCACCCGACTCGAGTTACAGACCATCAATACTGCATATCCCCAGCGATATCCAAGGTTTGAACTTGGACATTTTTACCTCGAAGTCCTGTGTTTTACCACTGCTCCACCCCGCTTCCTTCCGCGCTGATCCGAATCACCTAGTTAAGTTTGTTCAGATGTCATCTTCTATGAGAGCCAGCAACGCCCGAAAGCTTTGAATGGAGACACGGTATCTGTCCCCGTTAACTCCAAGCGAATGCCTCCCGTTAAGTTAGGTCTTCTCCACAGGATAGGCCGTCGTACCCACCCTTAAACTAGCTTCTCATGTGGTGATGATACTTGGCTTGGCTGCAAGCAAATTATCATCATCCCACGCTACTCTCAACTATTCACGACATGTACGTAATGGGTTTCTTGTTCAGTTCTGGGGGGGGGGTTATTGCACGGGTGGGAGGTTTTCTTTAGGGAAGATTTTCTTTCACAGTGAAATTATTTCCTGCAGAGAGGCTATTGCATTCACGGAGGTAGCTATGTAATAAGGGATGGACTACAGTGTTAATATTAGCCATTTTTAACGACAGGTAAATGTACTAACAGTCAACTGTCGCAGAGCACCGGGTCAGTTAAAACGATCTAAGTTCAAAGTGCAAGCAGTCGGACGCAAATACGGCGGACCTTGTTTGGGGCTTAAAAGTTAAGTGGTAAAACAACGGTCACTCACAGACGTATGGCAACGAGCCAGATGGGAACGAAGGGGAGAGAATGATTTCGAAATTTGTTTGATGTTGGAATACAACCAGGGGAAACAATGGACGGATCGTCATTCGTACTCCCTACGGCAGTTACAACAATTTTTATAGCACAAGGAATGAACGGGTTGTTAAGAAACGAAGGTACAATCCCACAACAAATATCACCGTTCGACAATGATAAGTTGATCACAAGCTGGTGCTGTTCCCGCAGTTCAGAGCGGCGAAGCCAAGACGGATTATTCCACCCATTGTGCCCAAAATTATACTGTACATAAAACTCTCTTTTATGAAGGTGACAATGTGAGCGGCCTAATTAGCTGTCAGCCTCAACTCTAATGCTACCGAGCCGGTAGCTTTAGTTTTGACTTTGGCCTATCCGTGCTAATTCTAACTGGACATACTAGCCATCAAATGGCTGAACACATTCCAGTGCAGTTTCAAAATGCAATGGACAACAAATTCACCGTGGTTGCATCATCAATCGAGGAAAGTTCATTCTATTCCAACATCTTCATGAGACAAATCATTGTGTCACTGCAAGTTAGACATTCAAAGTAATGTATTAGGGTGCGTAGATGTGTTGCCAATCCGCCGATACATCACTGTGAACTATGCAAAAAGCGCTTGTTGGTGATTAATTTATCAATACAGCGGTGACCCAATGAAGTAACTGTTAGATATTTATCCAATGGACATTCAGCTACGTGTATGCGTGTGATTTTTCCGTCGGTTGCTAACCAACTGTCCATACGTATTACTATAAAAATATTCATTTTGACCTCAGTACGCACCGCGTGTAGATGCAGAGAAATGATCCGGAATACATTTTGCAAGTAGTGTGCCTGACTTCTGTTTTCAAACATTCAAAAAATCCGTAGAATTGTTGGATCGAGGCGGTGTTCTCTACGGATAAGGGGAGTTATATTGCGGTTGTCAAAATACGAATCAGGATGGGATTATGGTTATATGAGGCTTTACCACTCATCTTCATTTGTGTTTAGCTCGTGCAACTATAAGCCGTTCACTAGATGGGGTGGCCTTGGTTGGTATCTCTCTGCAGAAATCTCATTCGAAAAACAAATAATTCAGCAGCGTGAACACAAATGCACCGCTGATCGCCACGTCTTCCGAAGTACTGAACCACTCAGCAGGTGGATCTGTTGAACTAATCCAGGGCTCCTAACACGCTTTACGTGGACAAGTTTACTGGTTTGGCTTTCCATACTTTTCTTCCACGTCATTGATTCATTTCCCTCTCTCATCTTCCAGGCCCTATTTACCTTAGTGGTCACTAGGGTATTCTGTCCCGGGGGCACGCGCAACACATGCCACAAAGGCATTGATTTGGTGAGCCTTAGTAGCTTGTTTCTTGTGTGCCCAGTACTCTCAGTCCAGCCCCAGCATAGCTGACGCGGTGTTTCCATCATATTAGAGCGATCGACTTTGAGTATCCTACGTACGCATGAGCCACGTTTCTGGGCCGAATAGAAAACAGACTCAACTGCAGCAGCATACACTGGATCCTTGACAGACGAACGGATGTCACGTCGGCGCGAAACACGTAACCTAAACCCCACTACCAGAAAATAATACTCCGTCACGTGTTTCGGCAACCTGGAATTAAACCAGTAAATGGAGCCTAGCCCTAAAAAGTTAACCATGGCCAAGACTATCGCCGTTGTATGCAATTATTGAAATGGATTGTGGAGATCCAGTTAGATATGGTGGAAGAAATGCCCATAAACTCACCCTGTATTTCTTTGTTTTTCCGCGATTATCTTTGTGTTAAACCTCCTAGGGTGACCCAGTTTGGCATGCTGATGTGTCAACCTATCACTACATCGAATACGCACACGGATTTTAAACGTGTAACACAAATCCCGGAAAACGTACCTCAGAGGGTGCGAAAAGCTATTAAACGCACTCCTAAATGAATGAAAATCTTTGACCACGCAACACTTGTATAAACTTACGCCACAGCCACGCTCATGTATGGTGTAATCGACTGTCGGTCAGGGCAGTTGCAATGCTTGAACCAACTTTCGTTATGCGCATTCTTCTAGCCTCAAAAGACGGATGCTAATTTGCTTCGGCTATTGCTAGCTTCCGAAGCCTGATTGTTCTTGATGCATGTTGTTGGACGCGATAAATTATCGTAGAGGCTGAGTGGACCTCTATCGAGTGACAGGTTTCGATTAAGTGTGCAATAATGGAATTTGATATGGATCCGTTCACTCCGTGTCTAAGCCACCATGGATGGTGTTCTTTGATGCGTTTGGAAAGCTGCCTTGTCGTTCGACCCACATAAGTAGCACTACAAGTGCACTTGAGTTACTAAATAATCGAAGACAAGGTCAACATAGGTAGCTAACCTTTGTTCTGGCATCGAATTGCAGGTATTGTCGTGAACATAAATCTGATTCATGCAGCGTTGAACGTAGATCTTACTGTGGTACACAGGATTCTACTCACTCTCTCAGTCTCAAGATCCCTTTGAGTGGGAGTCTGATGAACAGTACTTTCTCGTCAACCCCCGATATTCTCACTGGTTTTGTCCTTTCGGTCCAGTTTCGGTCGATAAACTTCTCAGGATATTCGTTGTTAAATAAAGGGATTTTTCATGTATGAAAATTCTTTGTCTAAAGTATCCGTGGTGCAGATTCGTCTCGCTCTATACAGAAGATATCGTATCAGATTGCGTTTCTAGCCGGGTGGCACAAGACTATGGAAGTTCATGTACTGGCCTTTCCAAGTCACTTTCCGGTACACCGTTCTCTGAACTGAACGGTCACAAGAACTGGTAGAGCAAATGTCGAGAAATGGAAGACAGTCTTTCTTCCCTGGTTTCCGTCGTGAACTTTACTGCCGGGTGCGTAGAGTTAAATTCATGTAAAATATCCTCTAGTTTCAGGTTTTCGTCATCCACACAAAATTTGTCATCCACACTCCGGTAGCAATGGTCTAACCGGTTCATGAATGCATATAATCTGTGGCAGAATAACATCTCAACAGGACAACTTAGCCACACGTATGGCCACCTCCAAAGGGGTCTAGCCATTGTACCGGAACATCACATCCCCCGTATGCCTCATCCGCAGTCCAGACTTTAAAACGACTGAAAATTTCTGGGGTCTGATAGTGGGGCGAGTATGTGCGAAAGAAAGTCTTCGGATCATTGTACGAGTTGACGCCCGCTATCCTGGACGAATAAGATAGCATAGAATTTGAGACCACACGGAACATAATGAGAACTGTTTAGATTTTGCGTTTCGATCATTACCAATAAAGGTCATTCTGTTTCGTAACCCGTTACTTGTTTATCCATTAGTCTAGGGATGAGTTTAACAGCATTTCGCACACTCTGAAGCACGTCTTTTGAGATAAATTGATTCACCCTTTTCAACCTTAAAGTCCGTGTACATATTTGATGTAGAGATGGGTTGACAAATGAACATGCTAAATTTGGTCACTGTAAGTGGTTGGGTTCAAAAGGAATCACAGAAAGCTGGATGGGCTTACTAGCACTTCGTGCATTATATGACAAACGTCAGTTCTCGTTCTGTCTAAAACTTCCATCACTCACCAAAAAACTTCACCTCATTGTAACCCTACTTACGATACCATAGAGAATCAACTGAGTTGATTATCCTCAAGTTTCCGAACTTCTACGACGACATAACTGGGAGCGGTTAAAAACCTTTATCCAGATTTTCACAATAAATTAGTTTGAAGAATAAGCCCTTGCAGTTCACTACAGATTTAACTTTTGTTTGTTTCATGACATTAACGGGGAATGTACATTATTGACACCTGTTGTTATTTGAATTTAATTGGGATGTGAATAATGCGGTAGTCGCTGAAGTTGCTTGCGTGATTTACACTGTACGTGGAGAATATGCCATGCCAGAAAGGCTAGTACAATGGTGATGGTTTTCACTTTTCGAAAGCCTTCAACCTTCAGCTGGACTGACAATGAACTTTCTGACCACCTCGCTAAGTTGGATGGAGATCAGTTGAATCCTCTTTGCCATGAAAATCAGACTCAACCAAACAAAAATCTGAGTAAACATGTCGCATCTGATCAGAATAAGAGTGTGGTGGATATCAGGGCCTTTATTTTCTTACTACAGAGATATCGAAAAAATTGCGGATCGATGGAAAATTGGTAAATAACAATGAAAAATACATTAGTGAATAATTCATACCTTGTTATCAATTAGGGTTAAGTTTTTTTCCATGTAATAAATGAATTAAATAAAGCCTCATTGACTAATTCCTAAATCCTTGTAAAGACACACTCTGGCAATCATCCTCTTTATTCCCATCCCATACATAAACTTTGTTATGCCAATCCGAACCCAGCTGTTCCTGGTTCAACTGCCAATATGACACTCACTCTTGTGAGTTCTACCCAGTCGTTTCTTGGTCCGCATTCTTGGTTCTGCAAGTTCGCTTCCAAATGCCTCATTATGGTCGGGGGTGAGTATCTCAGGCTCTGAGATGGCTTTTCATCCCGAGCGCATCTCGAAATGTTCCCAAATGACCGTCGGTCTGCCACAGTCTCTGCTAAGGAAGTCCTACTCACGGCCTTCTTGTTGTGGGGGCGTTCCCAGTAAAGTGAAAGGACAAAAGCGAATATCCGGGGCTCTGTACCGGGATGACTGATTGATAGTCAATCTAGGGATCCCAGACTTTGTCCCGATGCCTTGTGGGTCAAGCTTCGCCTAGCTAAAGGCTCCGGCTATGAACTCCCAGGGAGATCACCTGATTTGGTCTGAGCAGCCCGGCAGTACTGCACCTGCAAACAAATCATAGAACCGGACTCTATCTACTCCTTCCTCACCCCGATAGTACCACGTTTTGTTTGTCGCAGCCTGAAATCAGGAAGGTGTGAAAAATAAATTAATTAATTTACGTTCGCACGAACATGTCAGTGGCTCGTAACTTTCGTTTTCTGACTACCATTTGTTGCATACTTACCTTCGATCGTTGGCACTGAACACACGAACGAGCCCAATTACAGATATTCGTTTGCATACCGTGCCAGACGTACCTATCTCGAACTAGCTTAATGGTGGCTTGAATGCCAAGATGGGCTAAATTGTGTAAAAACATCGAAAATTGTGGGGCCCCTAGATGTGGGTACGATAGGGCATTTGAGTGACAATAAGGATGATGACTGACTGAAATGAATGCAGTTTCAATACACCATGTATAATCTATATATAATATCTGTCTATGGACAAATGAAGTGCCAGTAACACAAACATGAATAAAGCGACGGAGAAAATTGGGAAACAACATCCTCTTCTCCCACTCTCTGTTAAGATACTGCTCCTGAGGTACATGAAGCCTTTTGGAGATCACCAAAAATGGTGGTCTCAGACAAAACTTTCCACCAGTTTTAGGATGATAATTTGCACTTGGGTGGAGAAAAGCGCATACTGGAACTCAGCTCCTCAGTCCCCAACCGGTATTATACGTATTGGGTTACTTTACCTTAAAACGAAGCAAGACTTTCATGAGATACGGTGCAACCCTCTGCTACCCTATTCCCAACGTAAATTCCTAAAGATCAAGAGGGATAAGATCAATGAATAATAGACAGACGGATAGATAGGTAGACACATCTTAGTACATGAAATTAGTATTTCAACTCAAGGTCGAACAAAAGTGACGACGTATTTTCAATCGACTGAAGGCAGTACCAAATAAAATCAACTGACAACAGACAAACCGATCCACCATTGGTTTGCTTTGAACAGGAACGGAGACTGAAGTACAGGCGTGTGTGCGTGATGGGGAACAAAAATAATTAACTTAGGAAGAAGAACCAGAAGTGAAACTATTTGAAAGTCCGCTTGATCCTCTCTGATAAAAGTTAGTGTCTTGTTATCTCACCTCGTTGTGTGTGCCTGTGTGGAAGATTATGAGCACATTTTCTCACAAAACTGCGTGAATCCAGTTCATCTACTTTAAAATTTGTACTATGGTGTTGATTTGTATCGGGATTTCGAGCTGGAGGGGAAATATTCATTGTTATATAATCCGGCTCCCGTCCGTATTCGCATGGCCATTGGAGGCGACAGCAACTGACTGAATGACATCGACACCGAGATCGACGTAGTCCGGTAAACATACAGTCCGGTGAAATCTGAACTGGGGCATTTGTACCTCCGCATTCTACCAGATAACTACCTGCTGAAGTGGGTCGCACAGCTTCTGGCACGCAGACGGGATAGAATTCAGTATGAGTTTGTGGGATAACAAAAACCTTATGGGATGTGAAAGAGTGATTATCCGTTATGGTTGTCGAAGGCACCGCTGGCACCGTGCTGGGACGATAAGCAGCACTTGGAATGGTAGTCACCGGGATGCAATGTACCCGTCGATTCGCCGCTCCAGCACAACCGGCACAAACGCAGTGCTTTTGATTGGGGTAGAATTGTACCTCTGGAGAGAGACCAATCGGGGCTGACGTGGGAGTGACCAAAACCGAATCACTTTGTTGTGTTTGTGTGATTGATGGTTGAGTGGGAACGCATGACCATTGATGCGGATCAGTTGAAATATCGTCGCCCAAAACCCGGCTGTCTGAATTGTGGTCAATGGCCGGAGGTGATGACGGAACAACTCGTCCGACCGTAGATGGACTGGTATTTCTAAGGTTTGGTAAACCGGCCAGATCGTCAGAGTGCAAAGAAGACTCAGCTGAATTTACATATGGAGCCTGGATCTGTTCGCGTACATTCGATGGTTGACTCATTCTATTGGATGACTTGCAGAATATCGGGTTGCCCGAACAGGAGTAGTCAAGATGCAACTTGGCCGGTGGACTAGGTCGATGATGTTGATTTTCCAGAGAGAATGTGCCACGTAATACTATCCTAGCTTTTTCAAACGCTAACGGGCTTAGAAAGGAAGGTTCGGTTGTAAGTGGTTGAATATCCAATGGAGTTGAAGTTTGTTTGTCCACTCTTTTTTTCCTGAGCAACTGAGTCCAACATCCAGAGGGTGTTCTATTAGTTTTATTCATAACGATCATAACTGTTCACATTACATCCTCTGAAAGCGATCGGAATTTTCGGGCACAATTTTTCGTTTGAACGATGGAACACTAGTAGAAATACGATTGACTCATTCATACTGTTGTTTTGTCACTTGTTATTTAATTCTATGTCAAATTGTCCGCACGCCTGAAGGTCATCTGTTTTACTTTTTGCAATTCTCCCTTCTGATAGGATAGTGTGATCACATGTTAGCATTGACGTTTGCCCATTTTAAAGTCTATCCGATCAATGCACGCTAGCGACATTTCGAGATTCACGTGTTTTTGCTACGCTATCTGTCACCCGGGGGAAAATACGACACAAAATCAAATTAAACAATGAAGCACCTAAAATTTGAGTATGTGTATAACTTAGAACGGTTAAGAACAAATGACGTACAATGAACGCATTCTTTGCAGTTTGAACTCTTGACAGCTGACTGATGATGACCGAATGACAACAGTGACTCATACTGGTGTGCTCTGTCCAATATTCACACAGTTCGATATGAAACATCAATCTCGAACGAAGTCTACCTCAGTCAAGTTCGGTTCAGTTAGAAAACCGTTAACCAAGCACTGGGCAACATGGCTTCCGCTGCTATCTCTTAGCACAACCTCAATAGGAAATAGTAATAGAAACGAGATCATGAAAAGAGTAAGAAGAAAATTACAAATAGTATCGAGCCGACCAAACAAGTTTTTGAATACCAGTGCACCACCGATCACCACACCTAACCATATCCTGCAGTGTACGTAACCACTGTGTGGGAGGATCTTCTGTACCCCACCCAGGATGCCCTGGATGGTTAAACTCACTGGCTAGGCTTTTCATGCCAATCTTCCGTGTCGTGTACTGGCCACCCAAGTACTCGTGAAATAAACGTGCTCGTGAGCATTGATGTAAAAGTGAAGTTTCCGTGTAGTCTAAATACCGTTTGAATATGTTTCATAGAGGAAACGTTCGTTCCACGGTCATGTTTCTTGAAGGTTTTAACAACAGGATATCAACTGACTTCGGATTTCTAATCTCCACTACAGATTTCAGTGTAAATCTTCACGAGTATGCACTGTTCTTCATTGAAGTGCGTGACACTGTACGGTCATTACCCCCGGAAGGTTTTAGTAACCAGTAACACCGATATTATTGCAACAAAGCATTTTTGATTGTCACTGATTCAGTACGCAGGTAGCAGCACAAGTTGAGTTTACTGAGCTTAACAGTACTGAATTACCTGATTGTTTGTGAACCAGAATAAGATTAAAAAGAAGGTTGTTGACGAACAGAACACAACTAAAATCTATAAAGAACAAGAATATAACAGTCCTTATATAATTTTTCGATTGAAATCAGTAAAAGTTTCCCCAAAGGTCGACTGGATCCGAGGTTAGCTAGCTAAGGATCGAAAAAAAACTATTTGATTTACCCTTATCATTTTGGTTGGGTCATGTGCGTTGTTTTGTGACTGAACAGGAATACGATCACAGATAGAAGTTTACTGAGAGAGAAAACGTAAGAAAAGTGTAAGTACAATGTACAATACAAATGTACTTAAGAAACAAAATGGTGCGGAAAATCAGAAGCTGTGTCGTTGACTCATGGCACGTGCAACTGATCGGCTGAAGCAGACCACTATGTTCTACTTACCATTTTTGGACATGGTATGGTTGAGTAAGCTATACTAGAATGAGTAAACGTCAGTGAAATTTGAGCAGTACTCACACCACAGGGCAAAGCTCACCCATGCTCTTCGTGACTTTTGTGGCAGACACTTTTTAGCTGAGCCCCAGGTACAACATGTATTTGCATATTTCCAATGACAAGCGGATGTAATTATTTCAGCAGAAACACTACAACAAATAAGTGGTGGTTTTCCGGCTTTGGATGCTTTGGTTTCAGACCTACTTAAAGCGGCAGCAAAGTTCACAGCCTTTTTACAGATAACACTTTTCATTAAGGGAATTTCACCGTGTATTTGCGCATCCTCAAGGACCGCTGGAAAGTGGCATCATGTACTTCGTCCGATTTTCGCGCCATACTCAAATGACTCCAATCTAGATTGTTGACTACGCAGACGTGATTATGAACCAGAGTCTAGCTTACTAGCACGTTCCGCACACAAGTCCGCGAAATGCAAAATCATTTCACCTGGGAGGTTTCGGTGGTCTTTGATTCAGAAACCATCTCCGGAATCTTCACCATCTCATTCACTCACAGTTTTCTGTTCATGATCACGCACTGAGAGTCTAAACAGAATTTATGATGAATAAACTCAGAATCTTCCAGGTCTACGGGGTTATTAATTGATCCGTTGCCAACTTGCAGCCCAACCACGACCAGACTGCACCTTAACGTGGTGTGATGGCTCCCGTGCCTCTGTGGTACAAAAACCTATACAAGATGGCTTCTTTAAGCCAGAGATGCAATCATACCTGACAGGTCAATGGGTAGACGCCACACAAACTCCAGTCTCCTGGTCATCCAGGTTCGCGGTCAATATGAGCTGGCAACTCAATCGGCAAAATCAGTGGAAGAATAATTGATCCAAGCAAATGGGCTTCCACTAAGGCATCCTGCTACCTTGCGGATAGGTTCTTGTTAGAATTAAAGGCTTTGGATGAGAACCCTAATCGTTTCCTTGCTTTGTGGCTGGACGCCCTAGCAGTACACATCCAACATCTCCCATGAAATGCATGAATAGAAAGAAATCCATACTGCATCGGTTGTCGTGCAGGATAATCAGGACCGAGCTGTCCATTGCATCGAGTGGGGTGGGTAGTGATAAGTGGGCTACTACTCACAGTTCCCTCACTTGTATTCAACCTTTGTCTTCCATACCCAACCACCTCTCCCTACTCACCCGCCCCAACCCTTACCCACACACATTGCTCCCAATGATAGCACGCCCGACACTCGCAACTGTTCATTGTCAAATAGTGTCAGGGACTAATCCTCCATCTTGTAACTCACACTTTCTCAGGCCTCGTCAGTCTCCGAATCTCGGCTACTTCAACGTGCGTTCAGTCATGCAGGCACGTCACCAGGCGTGCCTAGCCTTCACAATAAAATCTCTGGAGATTGATGTCTGCTGCTTAAGTGAAACGCGTATCCAGGATTCAAGCAGTGTGAATCAACTCACTGATCCTGGTATCTCATCGAGGTATTTACTGCGCATTTCAGGAGACGAAGCTAGAGCTGTGGGTCAACGTGGTATACGAATGGTCTTGACCGACAAGACTGAAACTACCATTTTACATTGGATACCTGTTAACAGACGTTTGTGTTCTGTGAGACTCCAGAGGTCAGTGGGCTCTCGAAAGGATAGTTGTGTTAAGCACAATTTGTTTGTGATCTCGGCATACGTCCCAACAGACTGCAGCTCTGACATGCAGAAGGATGAGTTGTTCTACGATAAACTCATCACTCTCGTTCGCAGAAGCAAACGTTCCTACATTGTAGTGCTAGCAGATGATTTTACAGCACAAGATAGCAAACGTAATGCATCAGAAGTCTGTTAATATGGTTTTTGTGATTTACCCGCTCAACGCACAGATAACGGGTAAGACTTCTCCAAGTTTGTACAGACAATCAGTTATTCCTGTCTAGTACCAATTTCCGACACAGCTCACGTCGCACAGCAACATGGTGCTCTAACTCTACAGACACTCTAAACCAGATCGATCAAATCACAGAAAGCTACTAATGGCGCAGTTTTGTTCAGAATTGTGGATCTTATTGGTCTGAGTATGTAGAGTCGGATCATGCATTAGTTTTAATGCGATTATCTCTCCAGCTCCATGGTCATGGGAACAAACCACAAACCTGGTTACTCGTACAACGTTTGTGTGATCCAAAATTTCTTATCAGTTATGAACAGAAATTAGCACATGAGCTAGGGACTTCGATGAACAATAATGTGGATGAGCATTGGACCCATATCTAGCAAACAAGGCAAGTGGTAGCAGATTTTGCTGGTCCTCCTAGATCCGATATCTATCAAGGATATTGGATTTATCAAGAATCGGTCAGTCTAATGAAGCAAAAATGTCAATTGTCAAATTGTAAGAAGTTGAATAAGATGGGGAAAAATCTACAAAATCAAGTTACGAAAAGCCTTAAGAACGATCGCGAAAATTAATGGGTCAAAGCAGATGAAGAAATGGGAAAAGCAACTGCTTCAAGTAACAGTCAAAGACTGTTCAAACACATTCGCGACACCAGTAGACGGCGAACCGCTGACAGTGGAGCCATATGCAATAGAAATGAAGAACCCATTTATAAGGAAGAGAAAAGGCTCAACAGTTGGGCCGAATACTTCAAGGAGCAGTTTATCTGGTCGCTCACTAATGTGGTTTCTCGGACGTCAACAACTGCGATTCCTTGAGTGGTATCTCTTGAGCTCTCATCGGAAGTGGAGGTGGAGTCATGTATTCGATTACTGAAGGGAGAGAAAGTGGCCGGTCCCGACGAACTTCCTCGCGTTCTCTTCAAATTGAGTAGAAATACTTTGATAAAATCACTTACCACCCTGATCCGTGACATTTGGAAGAAGGAGAGTATTCAGTTATCATGGGGTCAGTAGTTGATGTACCCATCTTCAAGAAAGGTGTACGCAATGACTATGGTAACCATCGTGGGATCAGCTTACATCCGATAGTCACCATGACATTATCCTCGATTTTGTTGAGCCATCTTACACCAGTTCGTGAGAGAAACTCCCGCAAACAACAGGCCGCATTCCGTCCAGGTTGAGAATGCATCGACGAGATGTTTACTCTTCGCCAACTAGTTGAAACGCGTCACACGCACCGTCGACCGCCATTATTAGTTCTCCTTGACTTGAAATTCGACCTCGAATCATCTGATCGAACAGCGCTTTTCAGTGCTGTTCATCAAAAAGGTATGCCTCAGTAATTAGTAAATCTAATGAGATCATTGTATTCTGATACTTGTGTTCACGTAACGGTTTACGGTGAATTATTCAGGCTGTTCGAAAAGATTAGCGGTGTTGAACAACGATGACCCATGTCACCATTCATGTTCAGCTTCGTCATGGAGGAAATAATAAAAAATGCTTTGTGAAGTCTCCGAGATATGGGCGTCGAACTAGGAAATAATGAGAACCAGTGTGTGACCTAGATTACAGACGACGTTGTCTGCTTGTTCGAATGCACGGAACATGCTCAACGTGCACTAGATTGACTCGCAAGAGCTGTAGCTACTTTCGGCATGCCCTTTGCACCTTCAAAGTGTAAAGTGATGTTGCGAGACTGGTCGTCAACTCCTCTGAGTTTTAGGTACCGGAAAAAGACCATAAACGTAATCAGAACATAGGATATGGGGCAAAATATGTTTTCGGTGATTTCATTCCCAAGGCACTACAATCACATTTATGTTTTAAGAACAATTGACGAAAACTAATTTGGAGAGTTCTAAATGTCTCAGCGTTTGGAATAGAATGGGATGGCCAGTATGTGGATGAGTCAAATTTGACCTTGTAACACTTGCATAAATGATTGGGTTGCGTAACAGGTGATATATAACATGCGTCACAGCCACGCTCATGTCTGATGTAATCGACTGTCGGTCAGGGCAGTTGGAGTGCTTGAACCAACTTTCGTTATGTGCATACTTCTAGCCTCAAAAGACGGATGCTAATTTGCTTTGGCTATTGCTAGCTTCCGAAGCCTGATTGTTCTTGATGAATGTTGTTGGACGCGATAAATTATCGTAAAGGCTGAGTGGACCTCTATCGAGTAACCGGTTTCGATTAAGTGCGCAATAATGGAACTTGATATGGATCCGTTCACTCCGTGTCTAAGCCACCACGGATGGTGTTCTTTGATGCGTTTGGAAAGCTGCCTTGTCGTTGATGAGGTCAACAGGGGTAGCCAGTTGGAATACAAGTATCCTACTCCGTGTTGTCGTCCTTGTTACAATATGGTTGCGACGCGTGCAGCCTGCGTGTGGAACATATTCGTCGTCTTCATGTTTGCGTGGTATCGTTAAGGTCGTGTGGAATAACCGAGTGAGCAATGATGAAGTCAGAAAGCGAGTATTGGGTACTAATTCAGAGAACGTTCTGTCACAGACTACCCAGCTTTTTAGACTTCGTTGGTTGGGGCACGTGTTACGTACGCAGACACACGTCTACCATACCGAGCCCTAATTTCCGTTCCTCCTTGGGAGTGGAAGAAACCACATGGAGGTCGACAGATGACGTGGCAGTGAGGAATGAGAAAATGTACAACAAGCTTAGGAAAAGTAGGTGCTTCACGTCTTCTTGGTTTGAGTCCAAATGATCCTTCAACCGGTTGGTTGGAGACACTGAAGGATATGGCAGTGAACCGTGAGCAGTGGCGATCGTGTTGCCGCTTTCTGTCGAATCAGAATGATTTGTCAACGTGTGTGTTGTATAGTTAGACTGTGTATTCCGTGTGTTGGCTATTAGGACATTCTTTCCTTTCCCACCTAACCCGGATCTACACAAACCAAAGTGGCAAGGATGCCAAAGCATTGAAATCGCACCTTAATTTTATTGCAGAACTGGTTTGTATAGATGAGGTAAGTCAAAGCAAATAATTGGAGGGTTAAAAGTTGACCAGTCACAGCGGGCTTTTACTGTATCTGTTCTCGGTTATCCTAATCGGCTTAAGCTCCTGAGAAAATGCAACCACAAAGTTGAGCCTAGCCACATCATGTATGATACTTGATGAATCACCACAACCTTCTTCCCTAAAAAGATCCTCGTCAATCTTGATGGCTGCCCATACTGACCTTCGAACTGGAGCTGGCGGTTGCGGCTCAGTCGCGTCGCCAGCCGTCTAGGTTTGCGGAATAGATGGATCTCCGTCAAAAACACGGTCACATTCTGGATCCAGTTGTGTGACCGTTCGCATTGCCGCTTTCCACTTTCAAATGAAATAGGCATAGGTGACGCCGATACACTGGTACATCATCCAGGATCGTAATCTCGACCATAGATTGATTAAGTTCTCTGGTGATGATTCCGTGAGTTGGTCAGAGTTCGTTGCGACGGAAGTATGAGTCATGTCCATCTGCTGTTTTATATTTACCTGAGTTTTATTACTCCTGTTCTACTGAATTTCCCCTTCATTTTTTTCAAATCCCATCTTTCAGTTGTATGTCGAATAAAGCCTAGATTCTAGGCCTCTGTCTTCTGTCTGCCTCAACCACTCGCAGTTCATAGTCATGTACGTGCCAATTCATTCAACGTACAAGTCGTCTCAAAATGGAACGCTATCGAAATCCTGAAGGATTCGATGCAGATCCACACTCCATTATTTCAAAAATTTGGTGTCACCGGTTCTGCACCTTCGACAGATTTCTCTCCAGAGTTGGCGTAGATGATTTTGAGAAGCCTGACGTCCTAATACAATTATATCTTGCTGATCATATCCGATTATGTGGCTGAATGTGCTTCATAGAACGATGCTATTGAAACCCTTAAAAAATTGTTTAGCAGGCCGCTCCAATGAAATCCTCGCACATTTTTGTTCGGGGAGGATTTCAACAAGTTCTTCCAAAAGTTGAAATCCCCAACTAAGGATTGTGATTTCCAGGCCGTGACAGCCGAGCAAAATCAAAACGATGCTATTCGAGACGCCTTCATGAGCGGGAAGCAGTCGAACATTGTCCGGCAGCGACTTCTTGAAGATAAATCCCTGGACTCGCAAACTGCTTTGGAATTAGCCCGATCGCCCGAAATTGTCCAAAAGCAATCCGGTGCCTTCCATACACGATCGGTATCGTATAGCTCTGACAGATACAGGAAGTTCCAACCGCTACACCTCCGCATCCGTGGTACAGCTTCACCTTCTTAAAATCATGCAGCCATCCGGAGTCATCGCCATGGCTTTTACAAGATTAACCAGTTAAACGAAAGGTCATTTGTGTTAATTTAAGTCTCAAGAATAATTCGTGCGACAACTTCAAACTCTCTATGCTCCCTCATCTGTGTACCGATGTATTACTGAGACACGATTTTTCGAAATTTCGCCAAGCAATTGAGATTCTATTCATAAGCACCAAATCAACCCTCTCCCTGTGTATTGTGACAGCTTAATGTGTTGAACTTTCTTCTCTTTTCAGGAACTGGCTACCAGATTACAAGCCTATCGCAACTAAATCGCTACTTCATACTCCTGAACATGAAAAATTAATTCGATTAGAAATTCAGCAACTTCTGAGGGGTGGCGTCATTGAAACATCAACGCCACTCTGGCTCGCTCAAGTCCTTGTTACAACAAACAAAAGACAAGAGAGACGCATGGTAGTTGACTACAGTTAAACTATCAATCAATATACGTTATTGAATGCTTATCCACTGCCCAGAATCGACAACATAATATCTAAAACATCTCGATTTTCTATTTTCAGTGGATTGGATCTGTGAAGTGCATATCACCAAATTGTTGTGTCTGGTTAAAGTCACGCACACTACGCGGACAACCGATCAATATTCCTCTCACGCGTGGACACACGTCTGCTTTGCCTCGATCTTTAATCATGCTTCAGCCCCAGCAGTATTGACTTATCGAATATGCCATCTACTGATTGGCCTTACTCTTTGTTACACGTAATAGCACACGTAGCCAGGCTCTTTTGCCCTGGCTTACTTGCCTGCGGCCTGCTCGCAGGCCACGGCCGGGTTTTGTGTTTGCACTCCAAATACAAATAAATACCGTACTGACATTGTGTGTTCTTCTGCTAACTATGAACACAACACAAATCCCCATAGGAAAATAAGATCGGCCACACACTTCTTTTGAAGCCTGTGGCAATTTATATCAATTCTGCCGGATACCGTTCGGAGTGATGAATGGTGTTGCTTGTTTTCAACGAGTTATCGACAAAATTAGTCTTGAGGATAACTTACAAGGAACCTTCGCCTACTTCGATAATAACCGTGTGTGGCGTAAACAAAGATGATCACGATATGAATTTTACTAACTTTCTTAATGTTGTGAGAAATTACGGACACCGCTGGAATCAAGATACATCAGTGATGACCGCAGTCTCCTCAGCCTGAACATAACAGCTAGAATCTCCTTCGTAGTCGTGTAAGCCGGGTTTCAGTATTGCAATGGGGAATTGTTAAGGAGCGCCTCCAAGTCAGGCAAAGTTTTCAGGTTGGCCGATGATTGCGCACTTTCCACGGAGCGCGCCAAGTTCTCTGCTGCATCCTTAGATCAGGGGTGGAGTGGTGCCTTACGCAGATGCCGACATCCGATTCTGTCAAGTCAACGTTTAAGCTCTGCTGCACAGAACTGCGATCCGTTATCGGTGACCAGTGCGCACGGGATTCCCCCTCGGATAAACCACTTCCGTAGCACCTGAATTACGAACGTGGTGGTTGGCGAACTTTTCAAGAACATTTCCCACCATATGGAGTATAAGACAACATATACAAGGGCGTGATATCGGTTTGGGAATGGGTCACGGAAGTCGGCATGGACTTTCCGCCATGGAATGTAGGTTCCAGACCATGGGTTCCAGTTGTCAGACCTCGACTGGACTCCATACGAACACGTATCACAGTTATTTGCCGTAGTGCAAGTGTCCGGATCCAATTCCGACCACCAACACATCTGTCGAGCCAGTGACCTCATTTTATCCACGCCAAAGTGTCCTTTGTGCAGTTCATCCAAATCCGATTTAGGCAATAGAGGTGGAATAACAAGGCAGCCACCTTGACAAAGGACTCTGTCGGGTTGTATACTGAATTCCTCTCGCAATACGAAGAACTGAGGGAACTTCCGCTTCATCTTGGGTTGCCACCCCTCCTCGATCGCCGAAATCACAGATAAGTAGAAGCGTCTTGTCTATTTCCTCAATTCTGCCCTCGACACGGGCGCAGCAAGTGAAATGAAATGGCATTGGTCCCAAGCTGCTAATCGTGGGTGTTGTGACAGGAAATCCGCTTGCGGAATTCACTTTCCTTTTTGATGCAGGACGTCGTAGTGGTAGGCAGACAGGGGCAATGCTACATCGCTGAATCATAGCAGCCGTGGATTTGGATACGGATTTATCTGGGTTACATAGGAACTGAAGGGCTCAGTGGTCGGTGACAATCGTAAACTTCAGTCGAAATAGGTATGTGCAGTCAAAGTACCGCTAAGAAAAAGACCAAAGCTTCTTTTTGCGTCTAGGAATGGCCCTTCACTGCATTAGTGAGAAGACGCCAGATGCAGATGACGGGACATCCATCCGTTCCAATCCGCCCCAATCGCCACTACGGACGCGTCGGTAGTAAGAATGGTCCTTTCGGATGGTGCAAATGGGGTTAGTATCGGTTAGTCAACAATATTTTGTGTGAGCCGGTGTAGTTGAACGGACGGTCAGCTGACGCTATGCGCATGCATACACACCTACACACCCACACACAAGCCCGCGTACACTTAAGCTCACACGAAGCAGTGTTCGCACTGTCCGGTTATTCGCGAAGCCGTAATCGTTCATTTTGTATCGATTCCCTTTTATCGATCTATTTTGTTAGACGTGCCTGTATTTCACGTTCATGTTCATTCATAAAAAGACCTGCTCAGTGATCGGGTTTTCTGTGCCTCCTAACAGTTGAGTCATAGCAGTAATGTGTTTTCACACTGCTCGTCTCATTGCCACAAATCGGACGACTGAACTAGAAAAAAATGGTTGGGCTCATGTTGCAAAGTTCGGAATGAACCTGGAGTAGTATTGCAACCATCCAAGAATTGATCGTAAGTGCACCTGACTTTTCGGAGACTCAATGCCATTCAGGGGTTCGAAACGATCTGCATCTGATCGGTATTCGTTTTCATTGATGGTGAAACCGAGGAAATCTAATTCGATTACACCGAATGTGCACTCTGTGGCTTTGATCGAAATGTTTCGTTCCACGAATCTCTTCAGTAGCTTTTGCAATCTGTGGACGTGTTCTTCCTTTGTGGATCCAAAAATAAGCACATCATTTTGATATACCATCACCCCATCGATATCATGGATCACCTCGTCTATTGTAGCCTGGAGCAGCCCTGACGACACGTGCAGACCAAACGGCATGAAATTCCATCGGAACACGCCCCATGGATTGTTAATAGCCGTTAGCGGTTTGGACTCCATGTGCAGCGGAATTTTCAAGTACGCATCAGCCAGATCGATTTTTGGGAAAAACTTGCTACCGAGCATACATTTCATGAAGTCCTCAGGCTACACCGTAGTTGCCGCGCATTTCTGTAAACGAGGATTCAAGATCAGTCGGTATTCATCACAAATCCGGGGTGTCTCTCCGTCAATCTTCATCGCCACCATAATCGGAGTCACTCAAGTGGACGAAGTCACACGCGCAATGACACCGTCTTGCTCCGTTTTACTAAGCACCTTCAGAACACCCTCTCTCTGGCCGTACGGCAACACTTGGCGTTTCAGGAATACCCGATCACCATCCACTCCCAACTTCGCGGGCTTAACCGCCATGCCACCTTTTTTAATAGAGCATTGTGCAATCAACTGCTGAAAAACAAGCTGATTCACCGGATTGTCAGACGTCGTTTTGAAGGTTACCGATTCCTCCAAGGTACGCAGAGTATTCAAATCCAGAGTCGATGGACTGTCTACGGAAATTAGGAATCATACGAGGAAATACTTGCTCTCCAACCGAACCATTATTGTAGTTTCACCCAGCAGTGAAATTCGATGACCAGTAACACCGTGAATGCGCACAGCAGTGAGTGTATGGTTACACTAGGCTGAACATGTTCGAACACTGATTTCGGAATAATGGACTCACAGCTTTCGGTATCCTCAATGAAGTGATGTCTGAAGCAGCACTTTAATTGGACTGATCTGTATTGAAATTGGTTTGATTCACTCGAAATCTTCAGCGTGTATACCGTATTGTCATCATTACATTCGTGACACTGCATCTGGATTGGTGGCACACTTTGCGAATATGACCAGTCTCTCGTGTTAATAAATCAGTAGTAATAGAGAGCAGAATGCGGGAAAACCGTTCGCTAACGTACGCTTAATTACGTACGGAAAACTGAGCAGGCGCAAACTGTACATGTAATCGGCAAGGCCAAGCAAGGCCGGCTAGTGCGTACCGAATCGTGATTCGATGAGTGGTGCAGTCAGATACCAGGTGCGTGCATGTGACTAATCGTGGCAGCGAATAAGCGTGAATCAATAGTTAGTCGGCAGGGTGAGTGTGTGTGAGACTGTCTGATTGCCTACGTGACCGTTTGAACCGATACAACACCGTTTTTTTCACATAAATGTCACACCTCATTACGGAAGCGGCAGGTGGAAGAGAGATGTAATTTGACCCATGAAAAGCAACAATTCAGAAGTGCTGGTTTGAGTTCAGCAATCATGTTGTTGGCCAGCTACGATTAAGGCGTTTGACGTGGACGGGCTGGTTTACGAGGCTGAGTGTTGGTAATCCCCTATGTAATGTTCAGCCGTCACTTTGGATACGTCATCGAACTGCTCTCCCGTCGACCGGGCCTCTGATGACGTGGGGTCTGGCTTCATCAACGGCTTCTTTTGTAGCTCCGGGTGATTTACACCGGCGGTTAAACGGTCACACAATTGTGTCTCCAATTGATCACTGAAATCACACTTCGCAGGATGAACTCACGGAATTCTGTGCTGGGACCACGGACCGGCGAATTGAATTCGACACGCTCGGTTGCCTGGAAATTGACTGGAACCATGTGGCTTAGTAGTAGAATCTTCAACTCGTCGAATGGAACTGTAGCAGAGACTCTCGGATATGAAAGCTTTTTCATCAATGAGTACAATGAACGGCCGCCAGCCGTCAAGAAGAATGCAGTCTGGTTCTCCTTCTTCACATCCTTTCGTATGCCACACCATAACTCGAACCGTCCAATCCAATCTTTAGTGTCAGATGCACCAGCGTGTGGGCTCAACTGTTTGTATGTTGTATTGCAAGTACACCAGCTTGAGCATAGTTGTACAATGCTTTTCAGCCAAAAAATACAGCCAAAGTAAGTTACAGAGCAAAACGGGATCTCATTCCAGACATAATGATATCCTTCGTTTGGCTGACTGTCCTTTGGACTGCATCTTTCACGCACAAACCTCAGGTCATCCGACCAACGTACACTCGGAAGCACCAGACTCGAGTTTTGCTCTTGTTATAGCTCATCAGTGGAGCATATCCTCTGCCATACCCAGGGTTTGAACACTTTGTGATAGATCCGCACGTTATCTGACAATAAGAGCGTGACTTTTTCGCGTATAAACGAGTTAGTATCAATCAAATGTGACAGACTACCATCTCACTGTTCTCGTCTGGTCTTTTCATTCTCCCAGTGCGCGTATTCCGAGTGCGAGTTATTTCGCTATGTACGATACGGGTGTGGTGGTGTTACAATTTAGCCGTATATCCGAGATGCGTTCCGGTAGTTTTAGTGCGCATACTGAACCAGCAATTCCTTTCACAAGTCCCATGTGAAAATAATTCCCGTTCGGAAAATACTGGGCATTGCGCTGCCTCGGTGTCCCGCACAGAGACCTTGATTTCAGGGAGTCGAAAATCTCCCGGAAAACACGTCATTAGCACGGCCGCAATTCGCAATCTTTCAACCTGCGGACAGGATACTCGGTGAACACGAACCAATGAAAAACCCGCATATTTCATATAGCAGTGCAGTCATGCCGCCTATGCCCATGAGCCAACCGGTCTACTGGACGTCACTGTTCACATCGACCACTGACAGACAACCCACTGCCTGCCCTTCACACAAACCCGCCAACCAATCAGCCGTATGAAATACCGTGATCCGATTTAAGCAATGGCATTTGTGCACCATCAGTAACGACGCCATATGTGTCCATTCATTCCCTGCCTCATGCTATGTAAAGTGTTGATTTTTAGTTACAATTGAATACAGTTTTCGCACATTGTTCGTGGTTACCCTTCCGTTGGGATCGGACGATCGAGAAATCACTGACCGCAGATAATTCAGAGGTTTGCACGCCGACACCACACGTGGGTCATTTGGAATGTTTGTCAAACATTTTCCAGGTATGCTCAGCACTGTAGCACATTCAGACATGCTAAACCGGGATTTAACGAAACCTTGGCGTAGTTCGTTGAACATTCCATCGACAAAGATCAATGCGAATGTCGTTTTTGTGGTACTAAACTTGATCCAACCCGATCCTACCAAAATGTATACAACTTAATCTCACCCACTTGAGAGCTAATATCTTCTAGTCATCAATTATTTGTGGTTCGTGCTCCAGTGCGGTGCAATTTCTTTTGTCAGTTCTTGCTTCCATTATCAGGCCACAATTGCTAAGCACCCAACACAGAACAAAAGATATGGTGCTCAAGGTATATTGTGTGAGAATAATCCTAATCATCTTCTAGTGTAGGAGCGAGTATGAGTAAGAAAACGGTCATTTTCAAACAATGCGCTGTGTTGCGGTGTTAATTCCGTTGTTTTGTTATGCGGCACTGATTTGTGCGACCTATGTACACTGTGTCTGCTTTCTTCGTATTGACATTTACGTGCTAAGATGTAAGTATCACTTGCCAGTCAATGTGACCCAAACACTGATAAGGTGAATGATAATCCTGATACCAGTAATTCGTCTTGTTATCTGATCACAACATCATGCATTTCGCTCACGAATCAGACTCAGTTTTTCTCGGTGTAATGAAGCGAACACAAGTTCTGATTTAATTTTTAGGAAACTTCTCATTAGAAGTGAGACTACTTGTGTGACTACTTCTTTTTGACCATCTCTGTGTTTGAATGTAATACCTCTCAACTAGTAATCCCGGCCAGTGCTTCTTGCTGACGGAGCAGACGAAATGAGTACAGTAAAAGCCGCACTCCCGATGAGGGGCTCGAACCCCGAGCCTATAGAAGACGTTAGAGAGCTGCTGGTGAACGTGCTTCCTATTGGGTCTAGCAGCGAAATACCAACGTTATCCCCTCAATCGGACGAATAAAGAAGACGCGAGTCGGTTTTTAAATGCAAGTTGTATTCTATATATCGTGGCACCGAAACAGTACCGATACGAGAGATACACCGAACGGAAAACGAAACGAAACGAAACGGCTAAGCAGAAAGCGAACCGCGAGCGTGTACAATCGGCGAGCGACTGAAAGTGAAAGTGACTCAAAACGAGGTCGACGGAAACCTCGGAAAAGTCAGTCCAGTAAAACGTACGCAACCGGAGAACACTATGAGGTCGATGTCAAACGTCAGAAAAGATCGTAGAGAAAATAGATCCAAAATGGTGTCCAGAAAACAGTCATTTTCTCAAAACGATCGAGGTCACTACAAGCCCTTAGGATAAAAGTCCGGTGCTCAACCGATTGAGCTATCCGGGGACGAGGCAGAGGGCTACCCACTCAATACGGAAAAATAGACACAGTGTACATAATTCGCACAAAGCAGTGCCACACAACAAAACAACGGAATTAACGCTGCAACACAGCGCATTGTTTGAAAATGACCGTTTTCCTACTCATACTTACTCCTACACTAGAAGATGATTAGGATAATTTTCACACAATATACCTTGAGCACTTTTTATAATAAATGTTTTGACCTTCATTGTCCTACAAAGTATTTTTCATGTTGTAGCGATCAAAACATTGGTAGCGGTATTAGGGTTTCAGTTATGTGGTTGTAGGTACCCGACGAGACACTCACTGAGTTTTCGGCTCAGGGAGTTTTACGTTTTTCTACTCCGCAGATCGAAGGTGGGCAATCCCCCCCCCCCCAGCTGGTGAGCAATGGTTTTTTCATGATGGATGACTTTTACTTTTTTATCCTTGCCACGTTCTCTCTGAGTATCATCACCATGATGATGTTACATCAGCTAGCGGGCTATACCATGAGCTCAGGTATTAGGAGCCTAGGTAGCCTCTCTTGTTTCTTCTCATTGGATCGATGCACAGTTTTAGCACTAACAGTTCGACAACGACAAGTGTGGGTTCAGTATTTGGGCATCTTAAATCAGACCGTGAAATAACCTCGGATATAAATGGGGCAACAATGTGTTGTTTTCATATCTGAACAGAGTCCTTGGAAGAGTTTCATGCACCGGAAGGTGTGCGTGTATATGACCAGAAAAACAGTTCTGTTTAAATTCAAATGTGTGCGATCACTTAAAGTTGACGCGACTGGTTCGGTAACGTGGACGGGGTCGTTGGGGCACTGAATGGAGTGCGTTCATTCAGCTATGCTCATGTTCACAACTGTTCTATTCTGCACGAACAGTCCTGGCGTAGACAAGCATTCTATAGAACGTATACGCACACTCCATGCACTTGATTCAAAAATTTCGCATTGATGGACACAACTGCAGTCGTACACACACGTACACAGTTAACATTAGTCATACTTCGTCCCGGACAACACTGACCAATCAGATTGTACCACTTCTTGCATGACCTTTCACAGCTTAATCCGATTGTACAGTTGTCTTACACTTTCATTTACACACAGTGTTGACCAAGGCACTTGTGTGCGTGTTTACGTTTGTACTTGCTTGCCTGTATTTGTGCTTTCCGTACGTTGCTGCTGTGTACACATTCATCCGTACAAGTGTGCCTTCCTTCTAATTATTGAATTCGGGATACATTTTTAGACACACAGAAGTGCACGCATTTAGGCTAAATGTACCCATTTCCCTTTTAGGTATTGGAATATTACGAACTGGTTTCCAGCGATCAGCGATAGTACTTTCTTCGATGCATTCGTGAGAAAGTGCCCCAAGAGTTACGGCTAGGTGCGAAGCGCAATCCTTTGGTGCAGTTGGTTGAAGTTCGTCGGGTCCCGCAACCTTCGTGATCTTGAGTCCTTTTAACTCGGTTAGCATTTGGCTTAGGTTGACAAAAAGGTATCCAAGTCTGAGGTAGGGTTGAAATTGAATTCCGGTGGCGTCCTATTGAGTGTTGGTGGTGCGTGAAGGATTTAATTAAGCTCTAGCCGTTTTTTGGGGTACCCGTTGAATGGAACTCATACCATAGAGCTTTTTCATCGTGTTCCAAATGTGGTGCTGACTGGAGTTTCCAGGTATATAAAGCCTGTTCCGTTTTTTTTACTTCAGGCTGGATTTAATGTTGTTAGCTTCACTGATGTACGGTTTCCAGTCATATAAGCACGTTCTTTCTGTCGTCTTAGTGTTTTCAAGCAAGGCGACAAAAATCTGGTCGGTCGGATGTAAATCGACTCTAGTGAGCCAAAAATGTGGTAAAACATTCCACGTAACTTCTCAGATGATCGCAGTAAACTGAGATATCGGGGTTGTAGAGCTGACCATAGTCATTGTCCCAAGCCATTTCTCGCAACAATGTCAGGTTATCTGGGTTGCATTGCCTATGAAAATCTCGCAATCAGAAGAACGGCTATGCACAACGGAGTGATTTGGAATATCACCAGTGGACTCTTCGTTTAAGGTTAGTGTGGAAATTAGAGCCGTTATTCGACATCAGATATCGATCAAGTCCGCTAATTTGCTTCTCTATGGTCCAATTTTCGCGTGCACCTTTCTAGTTGACTTTATTATTCACTTTATGTATTGATCTTATTTCGCCTACCAACAAGCTTTTGATTAGTGAGTTGAAAAATCCAACCTCCCCAGGCTTTATCCACATTTTTGTCCACACTGTACAGCGCCGGTGATGTTTTCCATGTTAGGCTGTACGTTTATACTGTATGATGAACTTAAACAACTACTACCTTACATATTCATTTCATTGATAGTGTGTACAACGAAACTCGTGATGCCACGTGACAATCGGATGTGAACGACCAATTGATTTGGTGAATATTTCGAACCGAGGAAAACTATCAGCTGATCGTGGAAGTCACTACTGCTTCCCACTGGCAAATCACATATTTGTGAATAAGAATGAGAGGATATCCTTTGAAACTTCCATTCAAGTGGATGGAATATCCAGCCGGTGTTTTGCGCTTCCTCAAAAAGCATTATGGTGTGGTCTTAATGGTGGCTGCTACGTCAGTGGGCTGTGGAGCAATGGCATATCTTGCAGTACAAAATACATTTTTCAACCCCGATTTTCGTTTCCGTTTCGAAAGAATGCCTCGAAATGAATACTTATTCTGGAAAAGGTGGGATCATCCGGATAAGAAGCCCACAATATTTGCACCGGTTCGAATGCACTGTGACGGGAGTTTGGAATTCCCTTATGATGATCAAGAGACATACGTGCGTCGAGACGAACCTTGCAGATTCAAGTAACTACCACAGGAAATCGATGAGCACATTCTTCTGAATTCACTTAGTAAACTTATTTCACAATTTGTCTGTTGTAAAACAGATAACCGGGTAGAAACTTCATAACCATACGTTATATGACAGGGAAAAGGTTAAAGATGGTGTATGCTAATAACTGTTGGAACAAAAAATGTAGTACAATAAGAGAAGCACGAAGTGACTTATAGCTTGTCAGCAATGTCCAGAAAACAGATATGGAACCGACTAATTGCACAACTGGTCCTCCGAAATAGTTGATCGCAGATTTCCACCTGGCGCCTCAACGTCGTCGCAGCTGCATCACGAAGATAGGCGGCGAAAAAAAGCGATATGAGCTACGAAAATCTTAGGGGCAACAGTGGGACTTCTGGGCAAATCACGTCGGGTTCACCAATTAAGTAGCGTCTCGAAGAAGATAGGGGACGAAAACGAAATTTGTTAACAAACGCTGGGTCAGAGAAACACGGCGTAATAAGAATAGAACAATGTTCAACAAACTGATAAAATGGTCACACGCAGTTGCTCCTCAAGTTTGATTCAATGCAGCTTTCGGCCAGCCAATCGTACGCGGTTCGAATGGGATCCTAATAACTCCAATGTTAGCTGTCATCTCGAGGTGGATGCGACCAAATGGGGTTTGGGATTGTATGGGTTCGGTTTTTATTATCTCCAATCTCAAAACGCTAACAGGCAACGCAAAGAAAACTATCCGAGGTAACCAGTTGCGAGTGCATTGAAAGTGTTTTTATTAATTTGATCAAACAATAAAACATTATGTACAATGAAAGGAGCAAAATGTGATAGAATGACCAGGTTGTACAAGTCCCACAGAACTCCCTCTCCCCTTAGAGCATTGGGAACAAAATCAGACGGAAATATATCGATATTAAAACTGTGATGTCAGTCTTTTTTATTACTCTTAAAGTGAATAACAGCGCAAGGGGTAAACCCCATAATCAGACGTACTGTAAAATTGGGTTGTGGGGGAACATTCACGTTAGAATCAGTTTATTGATCCTGCTTTTAGAGAGGGGAAGGTTGTAAGTGGGTGAAAAGACAGAGGGAGGGAGAATGTTGCATAACTTAACGGTCCGGGGGAAAAAAAGAAGGTTGAATAACAGAAGTATGATATCTAGTGACAGAAACTTGATAAAGATGACTAGTCGCCTCGGCACATGATGTTCGGGAAAAAGCTTTGGGAATAAAACTGCTGAAACAAGTTCCGAGGAACAAAATACAAAATAGTACCGATAGAAGAGAGACAACGAAGCAACAGCCCGACGATTGTATTGTATTGTATTGTACTGAAGACTTTAGCAAGTTAACCAAAATTCACATTTCAGCAAAATGGAGGAAAACTGATCATTGACACTTTGAAATACGCATAAAAATTGGTACTTTAGAAATGAAACTGGTTCAGCAACCGAGGTTAGTGCGAAGATCCTCTGTGACTTTTATTTCGCCAACCAGAATACGTGTTGAGAAAGGCACCGTAGAATTACGATAGACATTTATGCTGGACGGGTGTGGTGATTCAGCAGCTGTCACACCTGATACGGCCAGGTACAGCTTCGTAACCACTTACGCGGATGAGCCTCAACCAATCAGGATCACCGCAAACAAGTACGACAAAAGCTACCTGTGATTGGCCATCTTCGGGTCTACCAAATATATTCTCCAATTAAACATGTTTATACAAACCCACTCTGCGATACAACTAACGTGCTATTTCACGGCCTTGGTCTTCTTGCTACTTCCGTTGGCGCAGTTCTGGGTGGGGGCAGTTTCAATACGGATTATCAATTCAGTTCATTACGACTGTTACAATTGGCGTTGCGTCATGGAGCTGCCCAACATTGAACAGCTGAACCTGCATGTTTGTGCATCTGAAATTGAAGACTGGATTGAACGTTTCGAGTTATGGTGTGGCATACGAAAGGATGTGAAGAAGGAGAACCAGACTGCATTCTTCTTGACGGCTGGCGGCCGTTCATTGTACTCATTGACGAAAAAGCTTTCATATCCGAGAGTCTCTGCTACAGTTCCATTCGACGAGTTGAAGATTCTACTACTAAGCCACATGGTTCCAGTCAATTTCCAGGATACCGAACGTGCCAAATTTCATTCGCCGGTTCGTGGTCCCAACATGAAGTTCCGTGAGTTCATCCTGACACTTCAGACACAGGCTGCTTAGTGTAATTTTGATGATCATTTGGAGACCCAGTTGCGTGACCGCCTCATTGCCGGCATAAATCATCCAAAGTTGCAAAATAAGCTACTGCTGAAGCTTGACCTTACGTTCTCCGAAGCCCGGTCAACCTGCGAACAATTCGATGACGCATCCAATGCGACGGCTGTACATTCCGTGGTGCACTACCAATACTTTCGTCCCCGTCAACCAGTCTCTACAAAGAAGACGCCTCAACCGAAGCCTGTTAACATAATGATTCCTGTACGCAAGCCAGTGCAACCAAATTGTTGCTTCTCGTGCGGCGAATTCCACCTGCATTCCATCTGCCGCTATAGTAGTGCGGTATGCCATTCTTGTGGAAAACTTGGTTACATCTGCAAGGTATATCGTCAATCCAAGTGCAATGTTACGAGTGCAACCTCTGAAGATCCGAAAACTGATGATAGTCCTGTATACACGCTGAAGATTTCGAGTTAATCAAACCAATTTCAATACAGATCAGTCCAATTAAAGTGCTGCTTCAGACATCAATTCATTGAGGATACCGAAAGCTGTGAGTCCATTATTCCGAAATCAGTGTTCGAACATGTTCAGCCTAGTGTAACCATACACTCACTGCTGTGCGCATTCACGGTGTTACTGGTCATCGACTTTCACTGCTGGGTGAAACTACAATAATGGTTCGGTTGGAGAGCAAGTATTTCCTCGTATGATTCCTAATTTCCGTAGACAGTCCATCGACTCTGGATTTGAATACTCTGCGTACCTTGGAGGAATCGGTAACCTTCGAAGCGACGTCTGACAATCCGGTGAATCAGCTGGTGATACAATGCTCCAGAAATCGCGGCTGAATGGCAGTGGAACCGGTAAAGTTGGAAGTCGAAGGTAATCCGGTGTTCGTCAGACGAAGAGTGCTGCAGTACGATCATAAAGAAGGTGTTGTAAAAACACTGAGGCAAATGGAGCAGAAGGATATGATCACTCCTGTTGGTTCGTCTTCTTGGACGACTCCGATGTTTGTGGCAATGAAAAGTCATGGGAGAACGCCACGTATCTGTGGAGACTACAGACTCACTTTGAATCTACGACTACGAAGATGTGCGGCAGTTACTATGGGACCGGAAGACTTTACGAAATCCATGCTTGGTAGTACATATATTTCGAAGGTTGATCTAGCTGACACATGCCTGGAAATTCCGCTGCCCCGAGAATCTAAACCACCTACCACCACCAAAATCCCTTGTGGCGTGTTTCAGAACAGTTTTCTACTCTTTCGATTATACTTTTCATCCAACATTTTTCAGGCTGTTACCGACCTAGTGATTGAAGGTTTGACCGGAGTAGTGGCATACCAGGATGATGAAATCGTCTTCGGCGCATCAAAAGAAAAACATGGTCATCACTTGCAGCAGACCCTGGAGAGATTCGTTGACAAGAATGTTCTGATCAAACCTTTGAAATTCAAGTTCGGTGTCCGGGAATTGAGTTTCCTTGGGTTCATGGTGAATGCCAATGGGTGCCAGCCGGACCAATGATCGCTTCAAACCCATAGTCAAAATGGAGTTGCCGAAGAATCAAGCACACTTGAGATCCATCCTTGGTTGTTTGCAACACTATTCTATATTCATACAGAATTTCGAAAAGAAGGTGCAGCCGTTGTTCCTCGTTCAGTCATCCGATGCATGGCAGTGAACGAACCAATGCGAGAGAGTCTTGCACGATCTCATCAACAGCATAGGTATAGGTTCAACGTTAGCCCCATTTACGCCATCCAAACAAATAGTGCTAACCACGGATGCATCTGAGGTTGGAATTGGTGAAGTGGTTGGACAAGATGGACTCCAGGTCATCTGTATTTCTCGACTTCTGAATGATACTGAGAGAGGATATTTAAAAACACTGAGAGAAGCACTGGCTGTATTCTGTGCTGTACGTCATCTTCATAAGTATCTGTTTGGTGTAAAGTTCACGGTTGTCACGCACTACCAAGCTCTACGATTTCTTTTCGATCCGAATAATTCCGTTGCCTAGTCCACAGCCGCTATGACGTAACGATGGAGTATTGCCGTTGGTGCGTATAATTACGACATCCTACTCCGGCCTGGTGAAGCAGTTCCGCATGCTGATTTTCTGTCAAGATATTCACGATTCGACGCAGCTGAACAACGCAATTTAATGTCACCGGCCGCTGTAGTGTCGAGGAAGGAGTTACAAAAGTACTCTAGAACATACTACTTGTCTCTAATTTCTGCTATCAAAAAAGGCTAGCAGTCTAAGATCAAACGAAAGTACCCACGATTTTTCGTGAATCAAGTGGAATTGTGCGTGCAGCTTGACGGGGTGCTATGTCGTGGCGATCGGTTGGTCATACCTCCTTCTCTATGTAAAATGGTTCTAGAAGATCTGCATAAAGGTCACCTGGGCGTGAAGAAGATGAAGTCTTTAGCTCGGTCAATGTGTTAGTGGCCTAAAGTAGATGCGGACGTATGTACAACAGCCAAGAACTGTGACGCGTGTTTGCACAAAACCAAGTCGAAGCCAAACGATTGGATGCAGTGGCCCAACAGCAGCATGCCATGGGAACCCATACACGCTGATTTCTGCGGCCCGTTCCTGAACGGATACCATGCTTTTGTATTGATCGGCTCATACTCAAAGTAACCTGACGTACTTTTAGCATCAATCCCAACCATGTCGTTTATATTTCATGCTCAGGCTTCACCTGGGAAGGTATTTCACGAGTACTTTTTTACCGACAAAGGTTCCCAATTCTGTGCATCTGAGCTGAAATGTTGGTTGGGCAGAATTGTTTTTCAACATTTCCAAACGGCATCTAGCCATCCATGTTCTAGCGGTGCTGCTGAAACTTAAATACGTACTCTAAAGGGTGTTCTCACCTCAGCCAATCCGAAAACACTGCCGAAAATGGAGAAGTTCCTGGACAACTTTCTGTTACAATATCTGAAAGCTGTACATTCAACGATGAAAGAAACTTTAGCCATGTTGTTCAAACCTAGAAATCTCAGATCGTCACTAAGAGGTCTAGATTCCAGCTATGTAACATACTTTCCAGGCAACGATCTTCGACCAGAAAATTTGGATCATTACAAGGCAATTTGGTTAATCCATGGTCAAGATCACGGACCTTAAAGACGCAACCGTACACCGACATCATCTCAGTCAACTTCACTTCCAAGAAGCACCTGAATGCACAGCAGAAACCGTGACCGAGAGTGATTATCATGCTGCTCCAAATAAAGGGGACGAAACAATCGAGGAAACTCAACTACATTCTACCAGCTTGAAGGTCTGTACGTCAAGCAAGCCACATTAACGAGGAACTTCCAGGGGATGAAAGTTGTAGTGATTCGAATGTTTCCACACGCGTCCCCGCACATTACAGCTTACTTTCCAGTATCCAACTAATCTGGTGTAGATACAGCGAGGTCATTTTCTGGTTGATCACTACCTTATCTGCTGATAACTGTCTCCCTTCTTTTGTATCAAAAAAGTTTCTAACAACTAAATCCGATAGAACACATTCTCGCTTTTCTTGTTTGACCTTATCGTTTCCCAGTGCGCGTAGTGCGGTTAAAAGCTATTACATTAGGTGCGATTGGCCGGGTGGATATAGTTCTCACAAAAGCATCGAGTGTTAGCCTTAAGCTGTGTCGCTTTCCATCCTCTGCACAAGCATAAAAGCACACTTCTCCATATTGCTGGGGGGTTGCCATTTCTCGGGCCAGTGCTCCAGTTCGTCCAGACCGTCCTGTAAAAACTACCGATCAAAGTCTGGCCGGATTGTTTGCCACATTTCAAGGTCGTTCGCGTAAATGAGGCAAGGTGATTGGAAAACTGATGGCAGTTCGTTTATATACACCAAGAAGAGTATTGGCCGCAAATCCGATCCCTGCGGAATTCCACTGCCGGCTCTGAAGGGACGCGATAGCGACTGTGAGAACATTCTTTCGTTGCGGAAATCCTTGATCCAGTGAGGCAATGGTGCCTCAACACCAAAGGCCTCAGGTTTACAATACAGTCATCCATACGGTGCCTTATCGAGGGCTTTGGTGAAGCAAACAGAGTTTGTTTTCGTGGGGTGCCGTGTAGCCTAGGCCTCCGATCGGTCTTTGGAACAGGCGGCAGGTTGAGTAAACACATGTTTCTTCAAAAATCCATGTTTTTTCGAGCGCAGAAATTGATGACTCTCAATATGTTCACTGAGGCGGAAAACTATCAGGCGCTCTAGAGTTTTGCCAACGACACATTTTAAGCAAGCAGAACGATATTTAACGGCGGCCGCTTTCAAACTGCCTATGAACGAAGGAAAAACAATGGATTGTATCCACTCCATAGGTAGTCATCCAGCGAATACCGACGAATTGAAGAATCTCATGATTGGTGAAGTTACCACTTCAGCCCGTTCTTTTGTCACCAAAGGACGAACACCGTCCGTTCATGGAGATAGGTTTCGCTTTACTTTTGTGCAGCTGGCTCTTTCGAGAAGACAAGCCGGCTCCACGATGACGTGATCATGAGGTTTCATGGGTGTTTGGTTCAAGGAACATCTCCAGCAGCATTCGGCTTCATTCGAGGGAGTACGTCTAACCTTTGCGCAACCAAGTTCGGGCTGCAAGGCAGAAGCATGGTGATGCATGATTGCCGGTGGCTCCTAGGAGCTCGTTCACTTTCGACTGGATTGAATTCAACCCAGGGGTCCGTGCAGCCCTGTTAGTTGAACAGATTTTCTTCACAGCCGTGGGATTATACAGTAATTCTCGTCCACCCATTCAAGGGTAACTGTTTTTGCATGCCGAACACTGTCTTACAGAAAATTTCGGACGTTGGTTACCCCCAACCTGGTTTAGCCCGCCTGTCGAGTGTTCTGCCGGGGTGTGGCCGCTGATGTATGCTTCGGCTTCGTGGAGCCACAGGAGGGAGCTGAGTACCTGATGGAGAACAAACGGATGGAAGATACTTCAAGGGCACGACCGTCTACCAACTCCTATCAGACACTCCATATAATCCTGGAGATTGATGTGCTTTGACTGAATGCGGCGTTTTAGCTACCTCTTTCTCATCGAATTCGAAAAAGGACAAAATACCTCTAGAAGAGGTTGACTTTCTGGTGCATACAAAGATTCGTAGTTTCTCGCCCGCGTATCCGCCTTGCAAACATCCGCTTTGGCCAACGAAGTATCCTCCATCAGTGCTCCCATGCAAATCGTGGTTCTTGTTTCACGTTTTAGATAAGAAAACAAGCTTTTTGATGCATACACAGAGTCGATCGCGAGTGTTTCCTCGAATGCACGATGCATCAAACGTTTGAGTTCGGTGCATTGGTTTCTAATGCCTCGAGAGTGTTGATATCCTACTCCATTTGCACGATAGTTTCCAGACACAAGTTATGCGTCGAAATAGATATTCAAGTTCCCAGTCAAGCTGTGGAGATCCCCTAGTACGTGAACAACGCCTTCACAGGGGTGAAATGTTTTACACGGATGAAGTAAGCCATCTCTACTAGTCTCCCACGCCTGGTCAACGTCATACAAGCTGCTAGGGTACCAGGATAAAGAAGACGCGTGCGCTAAATATTAGGTGTGAAGGTGTGTTCTGACGCATCGTTCGATAGACAGCCCAGTCTAGCTAGCTGACAACACTCCAGTACCTGTCCAGAATCCAGGTCAAGGTTTGAGTCATTGGATTTGCAAACGCCATGACTGCGGAACTCTAAGACGAGGAAAGATTCCCGTCAAGTGGTGGCTACCAGTATCATCAAACAACCAATCAGAAGAGAGGTTGCTCAATGCAAGTTTGAAACCCTTAATTTGCGTTGCCGAGATTGATGACAGTGATTTTTTCTTCCGGTATAAGCAGCACGTTCTAAGCTAGTAAACGGAGGTAATCTGAAGACAGAAAAGTATTTTCACTAGAGTCGGTGGGACAGGTTAAAGCATCAGATGCACCCGCGTTCCGGCCACAGCCCGAGCTCCTTGTCGATAGTGTATAACCAGATCCAAATGGCCGCTGCTTCCAAGAAATTGTCTTCAGAGAATCTCTTCAACACTGGAGCTTCTGGGAGAGATTGCCAAGTCCCAAAACAGAGTTGTGTTACCTGTTGTATGATTCTACTACGACTATCATTACAATGCCGGGAAACTTATTGATTGCCCAGTCGATACCGGCTACCATCACACACGCATGCATACACGTGGGCACATCACTGTGACTTCTCTCATACCACGGATGGTTCGCTCTAACTAATCACACTTCGGCTTTGAGCCACACCTGCTTATCGATGCGTTGCTGCTGGGTGGCCTTGCTTGACGTCACTCGATCGTGTGTACTGCTGGTGCTTGTCTATGGATTCCCTTGCTCGCTTACCTGCTCTTTTACTTGCTTGCTTACTAATACGTTAATGAACGGATTTGTTGCGTACTGCGTTCTCTGTTACCCTTACTGAGAGGTCACTGGAAAGGGCAACTAGCAAATAGCAGTTAATGACTGCTACCTGATCTGCGGTTTCCTCCGCTGAACCTGAAAATCCTTTATGAGTAAGTTCATTCTCCCTTTGGTATGGCGCTTCTGTGGCTTACCGGTAGTCTTCTACATCATTTTTCGCCCTTCAGAATCAACGCCTCCAAAAAAAACCGTACAGTTTTTCCTCTTATTCTGTATGTCCGTTTAGATAACAGATGAGCCTTCTCCTCAGAATCAAGGACCACCTTGAGTGACCTTGAAAGAGCATAGTGCCAAAACTTCAGCGACCAGAATTTCGGCACTCTTTATCAGGATTAAATTGTTGCGCTGACCACCGTCGTTGTCTCATTGCTATGGGAGACCTGCAACCACATTCTGCTCGGCGCAGACAAGCCATAACCACGAGGAAAATCTACTGTTACCTTGTTTTGCAAGCGAGAAAATAATTTTTGAATATAATACTTAGTAAAACCAAAAGATTCGAAATGATTCGACTTCATTAGTGCCCCACATGTGGTATCTGTTTGGTTCCGTCCAACTTACTCCAGTGAGAAGACTGTTCTGGCTTCGAAACATCTCGCTTCAATAACGGAAAATGATGACCATGTAGGGTTTCGGTTCTTGTACCAGGTCACGGCACATAACCTACTGGCCCAAATGAAGTGGGAGAGGGGGACCAAGCCTTCTAATGGGCTGGTGTTGAAGCTAAACGCCGCTTCTTAGGATTCATATTATTCTATCGGCATGCCAGGGTCGCTTTGCCTGACTTGGTTCGGCTGTTTTTTTCACCGTGCGAAACTGAGATTTGTCAGATTGATCTGCTTTGATTTTCCGTGTTATCAGGGCAGTCTTTTGTGTAGTTATTATGAAAATTCTTGAATTGTTCTTAAAAAAGCGGTAATTTTATGAATAAATGAAGTTATTACTAACGGTTATTATAACAAAGTTGGAAAATATCTTCATTCAATAAACACGGTCGCATATGAAACGGTTAAGAGGCTTAATGAACTGATATACAACCTGTGAATAATTTCGAAACCATCTAAATATATACATATCCCTAAGCCATTGATTCCTGAATATTGTAGACATACATGTTTTATTTTCTGACTGCAAAATTTCAGCGCCTTGCTATTAAATTCCACGGAATAATTTTTGTAGCGAATGGTGGAAATGTAAGACCGCTTTCCTCTCCATCTATTCATGCTGTGACGAGTCGGGACATCTTCAAATGATAACATTGATCAATTGAAAAATGTTGTTATTCACTGGAAAATTGAATACGGGTTCTTGTAATTCTTTCGTCATCCATTTGTGTCTGTGTAGCAATGAGAATATGACTGAGTTTACTTGTGTAAGCTGACTAATCACCGTTGGCCTTGATTGTTTTAATTGAACTAGGTGGACATTCTAAATTAGACAGTTTTATTTAGGAACACTTAGCTCGAGGTGGCATATCTCTCTGTGCCATCCATACGGCCGTAGATAGAAGAACTTGGGCGAATATATGATCTGCTTCACGGAATAATATTTCGCACTAATCCCGGTTAGCACTGGCTGACATTCAGTAAGACAGTAATATATACAATAGATATGGCTAGTAATCTACTACCCATGCAGCATATTCAACATTTTCCTGGTTGGGATAGGGTTGGGTGCCCTTAACTTATAAAAGATGCGCGGACGGGGTCCACCCTTTCAGTCATTTACTCGGTATATCCATAGATAGAAGTAAAAATCTACCAATTACTGTGAGCTTCACTGCATATGTTCCAGCGGAAACTCGGTTTCCTTGAAAGTAACATAACGATATATATATATATATATATATATATATATATATATATATATATATATATATAATGTTATAACTATCAGTCCTGATTACCCATTTAGAAATAGAACACGTTTCTCTGAACTACGGAGCAGCTTAATGACATTTCTTCGTGGAACAGTTTTACAAGGCAAGGCGATTCCCATGTAGATCGATAAAAACACCTGGTTGGATAACGCGTGCGAAGGCTACAGAAACACTGGCCAGTCACGTGCGGCCCGATGAGCGTGGAGACATCAGCTGCGGTGTGAATCGGACTGGTTTACGGTTTTATTATAGGAACACCATAGGAACACCTTCATTTTTCTGCAATATTTCCGCTTCTGTATTCTGTAACGAAACCTTATCTGGTCAAAAAGACCGAATACCCATTACGGAGCGGAATATAAAATTCCACAGCAAAATAATTTATTATGAGCCAATTAAATCAGAATACACGAAAAATGGTGGTAACAAAAGTATAGGACCCCCCTCGCATAGACTTCAGTATTTTCTACTTGAAATCGTGTGCAACCGACATTCTGCTTGAGGACCTCGATACACCTCGGTGTACTTTTTAAGAGGCCTGTGATTATCTCTTGGTCAGTATTCAACCCTTCTCTGTTAGGGGAGTTACCTGTTCACTCTTTGACAGGTAAACCGTGGACTCCCTGTAAACCTGGAGAGTGAGAATACACCATAGTTTCTCACTCGGGTTTGGAACTGGGCTGAAGGCTGGCCACTGCCTGACTTTCATCCCACGGAACAAAAGCTAACATTTTGTAGTGCATTATCAGTGGGCAGAAGCATTATCATGTTGGAATATAGCGTCGTCTTCAGTGAAAGGAGAAACTGGTCCAACGTACGAATATACACAACGGAATGCTGTATGCCCTGAAGTATGACTGCACCTTTTTCCATCAAACTCCAGTCAAAACCCGTAATTCTTTAGCCACAACCCGTAGCTCTTTAACCTTGACGCACAACCTTCGGCCAGGTCGCTGCAAGCCAGTCAGATCAAAAGTATCGGGATATTCCTCTATCGAGAGCTATTGGAACAATTCATTTTTTTATTACAAAGATTGGTGTTTCAAAGCTGACTGAACAAATGAGAAAGAGCGGCGGTCTCATGCTGCTCAGTTGACCGTGCTAATGATGTCAAATGCTCCACTGCAAACTGATTGGGGAAATGTGTGAAACATCTTCTTTCCTTGACCCATCTGAGTAGAGCAAGAAGAACACTGTGGGCAGAATCGACGCTGGCCATCAGTTCCGCGTGTTCTCAGTCAGCTGCTGGCGCACTTTATATTTGTCTATATTAGGTTAAAACAATAGGTAATTGTGCACATACAAATGAACAGAGAGAGAGAGAGAGTCATTTGCGCTGAAAAGTGCGGCGTAACTGAGGTTAAAAAGGGGTTATAGGAGACAAATCAGGATGATGTCACAGGTCACTACCACGACAACGCAAGTTGCGTAACAAATGTTTCTTGAATACAGAGTTTAGGCCTGGTCCTGTGAATGATTACTGCCTACGTGAGCCTTAGCAAGTTCTTATTTCTTGATCTCGTGATGATCCTGAAAGCACTAGTCGGGTCACCATAGTGACCTGAATCCAACAAATGAAGTGTCACTGCACTAGATGGTAATTTTCCGCCATAATGACTCAAGTTGTTCACACATTCTGGTAGAGATACAGCGTTCTGTCCTTCCCACATACCTTATACCACACGTTCATTGAAACTGCAAGGTGGCGTGAACGTCCGGTCTAATTAAGCTAGTGTGGCCGAGGCAGCGACGAGTTTCATGCACTGTCTTCAAGCTGGCTGCGCAGAAAGTGATCTGGACTGCGGTAGTGAGTCGACGATTTATTCTAGTCAATAAATTATCAACTCTGAAAGGTAGATGAATGAACACGTCTTTCTTCTTTGCCAACGGACATCTTGGTTTGGAATTTAGAAGGGAACTGCACTTTCGGACAAACGACAGTGAATAATCATTGGACATCACTGTATCCGTTAGTCTTCCTGTTTCGGCTTGCATATTTTCGGGGCTACGCAGCTGTCGTAGTCGATAAAATAGTGCTCTTATCAGACTGCTTTTGTAACCCATGGGACAGGAGCTTCGAAAATGTAAGTATTGTCCTGTTTAAGTCGGCTTGTGGTAAACGGATATTTGCAGTTCACTATCTGGTAACCGGTCAAGAAGTGGATCTAGGAACGGTAATTTGGGTTTGGTTTCACATTCAAGCATAAATTTAATATTCCAGTGTAACGAATTCAACTCTTCTAGTAATATTTCGGCATCTGCTGCTTGGTGAAGGTCTAAACAATAATGTCCATATTGTCGAACCGTGTGGCGAAGCAGGTACGATCGTTTCATTTTCAGTGATACGGATGGTGTCGAATGTTTCAGCACAAATAAATTGATGGCAGTGATGAGGTGTACTTACGAAGACTGCGTATATTATCCTTAGACTGTTAATGCAGCCACTTATCTAAACGTATAAGGAACCATTCTTTTATTTTTTCTTTAAATCGAGTCTCGATCTTCGTCAGCAACTAAAAACGCATGATAAGGTACCGTTTGCTACATGACGGAATTTTACTAACAGGACTGCTTATTTACGACGTTTTATCCTTGCATTGGGAAACTCCTTGTCGATTGGCTGATATTTCTTTCGAAGGTAGTCAGGCGGTGTAACCACACGGCTACCGTTTGTGGTAATATTCACCGCATTTTACCTGGCATTGTGCGAATCACCTGAAAATATAGAGATCGCTAACATGGGTAGAAAGAAAAGATCACATTGTTTCACCAGCGCGGAAGATCGACGTAGGATAATCAAAAGTAAACGAAGAGGGGATGATTTCAAGGACTTTGCCAAACACCTCATCATCAAGAACAAAACATGCTGCCTTATTGCAGCTACGGATCGGGAACTAGCATTCACACCTGGATCCTGCAAGACGAAGTTCAACGAAGGGTTTGTCGGAAATTTGTGTGATGTGGTGAGCGAAAACCCAGCAAGCAGATTGAGGAAGTTGAAGAGCAGAATGGGGGAAGATTTTTACTACTTTAATTCCTTTGGATTTTTTAACACATTGAAAACTTCTTCACTGGAGATATAATAGTCATACGGACTGCGCCACATGGTTGGACAATACGGGCGCATTGTTTAGACGTTCACCAATCAATTTGCAGTGGAGCATTTGACATCATTAGCACGGTCAACTGAGCAGCATGAGACCGCCGCTCTTTCTCATTTGTTCAGTCAGCTTTGAAACATCAATCTTTGTAACAAAAAAATGAATTGTTCCAATAGCTCTCGATAGAGGAATATCCCGATACTTTTGATCTGACTGGCTTGCAGCGACCTGGCCGAAGGTTGTGCGTCAAGGTTAAAGAGCTACGGGTTGTGGCTAAAGAATTACGGGTTTTGACCGAAGTTTGATGGAAAAAGGTGTAGTTCACTTTGGCCGTTGACTGAGAAGGTTCCCGAAACCTTCACTGAACTGCTTTCGTTGTGACAATTCTTTCTTCTTTTCTGATATCAAATCAGTAGTAATTGTAAGCATCCAGCCCATCCAACTTAGGTTATTTTTGTCACTGGACCAAACATTTTTCCGATTGTAAGTCCACGCTCCCTGTGTTTCAGCCCATGATAAGCGTAGTTCTTTATGCAGCCAAGACAGAAATGTGTCGTCCTACTTTTTGCGTTTCATCCATGGCACAGCTTTCAGCTTTCTCTGTAACTTTCGTTTTGGAGCACTGACTCCAGCCGAAGCTTACAACGTCGAAATGGAGCATGTGTCGTTAGAGAATAGACGAATTAATCCGAGTTCCTCCCATTTCATTATTTTTGGACGACTCATTCTCTCTTTAGGCGTATATTGTTCGTTGTATTCCAGATGCAGTCTAGCGACTTTTCTCGATCTCTTGCACCGCCTGGAGGTCTCATGCAAACTGAGTCCAGCATGGTAAAATGCAGATAATCCGCCCGTTTCGAAATCCGTTAACTTATTTCCGTGTACCATTGTGCAGACCAAATTCGGTGTGTGTTCTGCAAGGTTTATACGTACAACCAACGCGAATGAAGGTCACCTAGATCACTAGGGTGCATCACACGCTCCAGTGCACATGAACCATGTGATTCCGGTTGCTAAATGCTTGCCAGTCTCCAAATCCATAGACCTGACTAGTCAGTTTAGTTTCAGGCTCTGTAGCCCGTCTGGGTCTGTGAAACGTTCCACGAGGCAGCGCACTCTCACTTTTACTTTTTCTTCTCCGATGAGTACATAGTTTCCTTCTGAAATTTGGTATGCGTATCGACAAAGTGCCGCCCCATGCCCTCCCAGTATCGCTTTGTTCGAACAACGAAGACTGAACATAGACAATTAGTGAACAAATCAATAGCGTCTTTTGTGTAATACTTCAGGAAAAATATTCGCCATTCGGTCTTAGTTACTGTAGAATCCTGAGATCTTTACAACATTGTTACGTACCCTAGTCGGATGGCATGCTTCCTTTTCGCCTTCAAAATAGCCACAGTTTCTCTTTTCGGTTTAAGGTAGGAGAAAGGGAGTGATGACCGAGATGATTTTACGCCATACATTACGTTCTATATCGAGTGGCAAGGGATGTAATATTATGTCAATGTTATTTTCTGTGTTTTGCTACTGACTACTATTTTAGTAGCCACACTTCTTTATTTTCATTGTTCGATTCTTCCGATCTTTGCTCTCATTGGCTGACCGTCTTTAGTTTGGTCACTTTTTCGCTCGGAGCAGCAAAGGACGCTGTTTTCGGCTTAGATGGCTAGCAGTTCGTCCGGAATGCAGGTTTTGCCTCTGTTACCCATTTTTTCGTTTATCACAATGTGCGTTATCACTATTTTACCAAGAATTTGACTGTCTTCTGGCATTAAATCGACCTCGAGTGGGTCTGTTCACGTGATAAGCCAACGTAGTTCGGAAACAATGGATTTACTGTCTACAAAGTTGTTCGAATTGTTATTACAAAGGGCATAATTACTTTCAACTACAACCGCACTCCATTCTCTTAGTTGACCCCGGGGGCCTTGCAAAGCCACTACTTGCACTTGCCACATGTGTGAGAACTGTACTTGACTTCAACATCCCCTACGCCCCATTCACTCAGATCCAATCAAGTGTAGGTTCATTCCACGGTAAATGGCCGTTCAGCTCGTTCACTGAAATAGGTGTATCCGCGATTTCACCGACAGGAAAGACTGCAATTGGTTCCATGAGTCGAAATCGAGATCATGGTTTTCCGTCTTCAGATTCATAATCTGCTCTGGGCATGATCTTCACGTTTCTTCTGGCGTCAGTGTTGATGCAAACCGGTACCAGATGTAGTGATTTGTTCGTTTATAAACTCCCGTAAGAAGACTTGATCTGGACTGTAAGTCCATTTCAACAGATTCACGCCAAAAGAAAATAAGAGAGCTCTGGTCAGAATCCTGTTCTTCAAGGCGAGACAAATCTGTTCAGAAGATATTCTACCAAAAGAGGGGGTAAACATATTTGGTACATTACTTGATAGCCTGACACATGCACTCGTTTTCATAGTCAGACAAGAAACCAGACCCAACCACCTGTCTCATGGGTGCCCAAAAAATGATATCTACATATCTTTCCCGTACAAAGGAGGGCCGATGGCACTGCTTATTACACAACGCATCATAAATGCATTCCATAGAACATATTATGCCACTGCGCTACTTTTTCACTCATTCTCAAAGCGCCTCCCCACGCCCCCATTCAAAATTCGCCATTCGGTCAAATCTACCTCCCACTGCATCTTTAATACTCTGGATACCGCGTACTAACTAGATCCCGAGAATGGCCAAAGGAACGGGGAACAAGCCAAAAGTTCCGACGGTTGCCAAAAGACGATAAAAGTCATTGGGATAGGTGAAGGACGGTTTGTACTGAAACAATGTCAATCACATTTACGGAATAGAGTGACATCGGAGACAATGCTAACTAAGGAAGCTAAAGGTTCAAGCTTCCGCAAAAAGAGCAGTCCAAAGAGTGTTTTTTCAATTGGCGGAAACTAACTGTCCTTACAACAAGCAGACAAACAACGAACAGCCGTGTGGCATCGAACAACATAGAAACTGCTTAGAGCTAAGCACCCATTAGTTATGTTTGTCTCTAGTTATTTTTGTTCATGAATTTACACATTCAAACTCGGTCATCTCCAGGATGCTACGGTTTCTGTTGCAGCTGCAGGGGTGCATACATCCGTAGTACCGACCGGTCACTGCGAGCAAGAATGGCCGAACACGTTCCAGAGTACGCAGTTGACGCGATGACTCAGCGTAGCCTACAACATTCGACTGCATCACGTAGGCCGACCTCGGCAGTCGCTTGCCTCTTGATTGAAAGTGGTCACGCGGTAGATCCGGCGAACGTGTTTTCGGTCGTGTTACACCATCGTGACAAACAGCGACTAAGGCTACTAGAGTATTTATCGATCGTCCACACAAAACCCGCGCTGCGTCCCAAAGCGTATGACCTTTTCGCCTAATCTATCATAGGTTTAGCCAACCACATGCAGTCACACAAACACACACGTCCTCGAGTCCCATAAAACTATTTTAATCACTTCACTTCATATTGTAGTTATTTTTTTTCTGGATTTTATGCGTACGCGACCGATGAGAATATACGAAAAGAATTCCTCTCGTATTGTTTGTCTTCTGAATTACTTATTCACACAATCTATTGGCTGATAGTGGAGAAAACGACGGCTTTTTTGTTTCTTTCTCATATCCGGACCCTTATTTCACCCGCCGTTAGTGTAGTATCTTTGGATATTCACTGGACCATTTCATCAATTTGGAATTATGAAAGAATTTTTCTTCGTCAAGTCTTATCTTGGCAATCACACTCTTGTCTTTTTAATCACTACAGACTGAGGTTTTCGCTGAGACATACCAACCAATGCCACCGCGTCCAGTGCATGGCCAGTGTTTCTTTGAGCTGAACTGAACTGAATCAATTAATCGCTCGCAGATTTTACACAAGAATGGGTTGCTTCATACCTCGCAACATCTGGCCGCGTATTGCCAATCCTAGCGCTTAATACTATGGACGAAAGCATAAGTATCTCACACGAAGACCTAACCAAGATACAGTCTAGCATTTATACAGCTCAGTTAACTTTTTGAGATGGGTTTGTCTGCCTTCTGTCGAATATGTGTGGCCTAACACTTTGCATCCTAGATGGCAGCCCCCGTAGTGATGGCAATTCCGATGGATTTTCGTTGTTGTAATCGCGCTGCAGTTCCCGTTAGTCACCACCACCCTTTGAGTCGTTTGATGACTGCAATGTGATTTCATCTGCTTTTGACTGCTTTGCTCACATGGGAGAACCGGCCAAGAGGCCTGTCTCCACTTGATGATGGAGTTATCGATGGCTGAGCAATTACCCGCCCAGTCAAAAATACTGAGACCCGTAGCTCGTGCCACAACAAGATCGGGACCACGGACATCACCGTGACCACACAGCATGGGGCCATGTGCTGGCGGCGAATGCGCAGTGCGGTCATCGACGCAAAATAAGTGAGGGCGATCGTTACGAGTCACGTATTCTTTTTGGCAATCTCAATGGGTAACCTACTCGGTTGATCTTCGCTCGCAACTGCAATCCCTTCAGCCCACAATGACAAGTCGAACGATAGCAGCATAACACACCTAAACGACAGTCTATAAACAGAAATTAACGCGATACTTAAAGCGAAAATGGGACATTTCCGAATTCGGGAGTCCAATCAGGTTCGTGCCCTGTCGGGCCGATTAAGTTGATAAAACGTCAGCCAGATTGATTATCTACCATTGACCCCATTCGTGCCGGATTGCAGATGACTGTTCCTAGGGTCTGACGGTTTATTGACTATTGATTATTCAATCCGGCCTGGGATGCTCCAGCTGATTAGTGGCTTGTTTCGGGGATGTTTTTTTTTGACATCCTAATAATGAGTGACGTGCAAGGCTTCGAACCAATCTACACACACATTAAAGAGCTAATCGGTTGGCAGTTCCGAATACATTTGACAGTTCCGAAAAAGTGTGGGACTATAGAAAAAGTGTCGGCCCTAAAAAGCGATACAGTCGATTGGGAGCATACAAGCGAAATCCTGATTCAGTCCCTCCGCCACCGCATCCACCCTCAAAATCGTCAGTCACAATGGACCTAGCAGAACATCAGTGTACCGAGTCAGTGACGTGAATTTGTTTTCGTTCTCATTTACGGCGTTTCCCCGTTGCTATTTAGCCGTGTCGTATCGATTCTCACCCGCGAAGTATTTTTCTCAGTCAATGTCTATCATGACTACCACCCTGATGAGGAAGGTCTAACTGTGCGTCAGCAGGAGTTCTCTTGCTCCCGAGTCACACGCACGCACCCACACAGCTACCCAAGCAGAGAAACTATTACCGGTCACATGTATCCCATCCTGACCAAGCCCAGTTACATCGTTTCCCATCTGAGTAGAGCTATTCTCAGCCCGAAGTGCATTAGTCTTGAAATCAAATGAACCCAACGGGTTCTCAGACGAATGTCCGATGTATGCGGAGCCATAGGCTTGTCCCAACCGGCCTTCAGAGCAGTTGGTTGATGTAATTTGCTAGGCCTTTTCATCAGAGTGGTAAACTATTCTGATCCAATGGCTATCACACGTGATACTGCCAGGCCCAGCATCGTGGCTACGCCCGCTGAGGAGCTTCAGAAAATCACGATCGCCGAGGACAGGTGCAGTAAGTGCTCACGTGATTGGCCAACTTCTGATCTATCAGTTATTTTCCTTCACTTATGCAAACCAGTTCTGCGATGCAATTAATATTCATTTTGGCAGCCTTGGAGTTCTTGCTGCCTTGGTTTGCGTAATTCTGGATTGGAGTGGTTTCAATACTTTCTATCAGTTTGGGTGTTGTGAATATTCCATGAACACAACGGATTTTTACTGAGAAACACTGCGACCCGGTCGAAAAACGATGCAGCACCGGGATGGGGTGGGAGTGGGGGAGGAAGGACGAGGGGACGACGACACGACAGACGCAGCACTAATTAAGTTGAGTCATCACAAGTTCCTAATCGCTGAGATTGTTGCTTAGGTGGCAAACGTTTCGTCCTCACTTTCTCACTGATGACATTATCACCTAGGCCGGTGATGAAACGTTTGAGTAACCTAGACGTTCAGCTCAGCGACCGAGTCCAGTAAAATGATCAATCTGATCTAGGCTTAGTTGAGTGGATTAACCTTGCACCTCAGTATTCTGATGTTGGCTGCTGTTAAGTCACCGGAACATCCTTGTCGAAGAGGAACTGCACCTAAGCATAAAGAACTAACAGACAATTAAGGAAGATCAAAGGGAAAACCGGGCAAATAAAAACATTCGAACGCAAGTATGCCACTGCAACAATTTTTGGCTGTCATCATGTTTATGGTCATCCATGTATAGACTTTGTTCTATCAGTCCGAACCAAGCTATTCCTGGTTCGACCGCCAATATGACACACGCTCATGCAAGTCCTCCCTGATCGTTTCTCGCTCTGTGCTCTTTGATCTACGGGTTCGCATAAGCATCTCTGTGGCTGGTGTCTTTGGTTTTCCGACTAGTAGCCAAGCATTTGATTGGTAACTAGTTGTCAACCTCGTCCGAACATCATTCTTCTCATTCGGCCTGCGCGCTAACCCTGCAACGTCTAACTCTATCGCCTAATGCCCCCAACGATCCAGTGAGCGGAGCTTGTTTACCCAAGTTGGGAACCCTCCTCGATAGGGAATGTAGCTGAGTTGGGTGGTGGTTGAAAGATGGGTAAAAGTAGCCAGACCATGAGTAGAAAGAGAGGTGTGAGAAGGACGGTCAGTGGGTTTGGTCTTGTAGGTCGCATTTGCGTTCCTGGATAGGTTGAAAACGTCTGAACATAAGGCTAGGCGTCGCGATCAGTAGTGCTCTTTTAATAACACAATTTCTTCATCCACTCAAAACTATATAATACTGTTAATTGTATTGACATCCGATTGAGGTTACCGCTGAGAGATAGCAAAGAGAATCACCGCACCCAAAGCATGATTCGTGATCGTTGAAACGGAACCGAACCAGAGTCACGAGTAAGCATGTAATAACATAAACTCACTTGATATAGAATTTGATCTCTGGCCCCCAATAACCTGTACCTAGCATTAGCGTTCCTGGTGTAGCGAAACCTGGTCTCGATTGTGACCTTACAAGTACTCGAAGGCATTGAATTCATTGACAAACAGATAAACAGGTGACTGGAAAACAACGATGATGAGATGTTGATAATAATGATTGCAACACAGAAGAAACGATTGTGTTTTACGTGATACACATTGTCCCCATCTATACGATGGGTGTGAACAACAAAATGTGTGAACTGAATACGAGCAATTCGTCGGGAAATTGACGGTAACCTAACAGCAAAAGAAAATGAGGCAAAATGAACTAAGTAGATGTTGAGGATGCTGACGGCGAAGATGATGATAGTGTTGCACCGGGAGAGGGAAAATTAAAACTGATATAAAGAGGGGAAGATGGAGACCGACAGAGAGAGAGAGAGAGAAAGGGAGGTCAGAGAGTAGAGAGATATGGAACTAAGTACCAATAATGAGAGTCACGGATTAGATGATTAGATGTAAGAATAACTAAATATCTTTAGGAAACTCATGAATCTGCTTGTTTGTTGACAAATGAGATCTCAATTATTCAGCCGCATTGATCGGTATAGTTCCACGACCATCAAGAGATATTTTGACGATGTTAACTTGATAAGGGTTCAGCGAATTCTACTGACAGTTGTGTTCCTGGCTAGCTGTTCACTGATTTCTGTAATAAGGGAATGGGGCCACTTGTGGTTTATACGGATCTATATTGCGTTGACGGCAACAGGATGACCAAAGGCAACGTCTTCCACCGTGGTTGTTAGCCGCGTTAGGTCGATGTTTTGAGCTCAGATGAGGCGCGTTCCCCGGTGCGTAACACATGCCGGGTTGGCACACGCACGCATTTTGCCGATTCATCCAATAAAGATTGGCATATGGTTGTAAACACGGAGCCGGGATAGCTTGCATGTACGTACAAGGAGGCATCATCTGTGAGTAAGCGCAATAATTGCACGATATCGGTTGACCGGGCTGTGGTGCTCCCACTAGTCCAGCAGAATTCACAGGACAAGATAATAAACCCGTCGGTAAAGGCGCTGGTGGAACCGACGGATATGGATTTTTGGTCACTTGATCCGGAATAGACGTCGTGTATTGGGACTCCATATTTGTCCTCGTAATAAAATCTGAAGCGGAACCTGGATTCGGCATCGGCGAGAAAACAGTCCGCTCCTGTGGATACGATCCCACTGGTTTAACTGGGGTACCATCTTTTGTTTGCTTCGGGTGTCGATCGGTGGCTGGTCGACTACAACAAAACACGGGACTTGATGGTTGGACAGATTTTTTCGAGTCCTCTTCGAGCGTGGATTCGGTCACTGCATTGACGACCGGCAAAGATGGTTGCTGAACCGGACTGATCTGGGGGACAAGTGCAAGATTCACCGGGTCGACTGGTTGTGATTCAGACAATACAGCATATGTTTGATTGGCCTCATAAACTGTGGGCGGATCTATTTCATCATTTTTCATCTCATAGTCTACATTCTGTTCGAAACGAACAATTTTCAAAGCTTTAATTGGTTCACCTTTATTCATCGCTTCATTTAGTTCATCCCCGGGAGCAGCGAAAATCTGACTATCTACCGGTTCCGGACTGGGTGAGAATGAGGCACCACTATCCTGTGCCACGATCATGGCGCTTGACGATTGTGTGTTCTCAGTAGGCAATTTTTTTCTTCTCCTGAAACAAAAATAGCATGGTTTTTCTTCATCATCACCTGCTTTCTTCTGTTTTTTCTTTTTTCTTTTCTTCTGCTTAGGTTGGGACGGACCCTTTTTAGGTTTTGATCTGCAACAGCAACCTTTTGACTTTTTGGATTTGGGCTCACTTATTAGGCTGCCAGATTTCTGACCTTCAGTACCACTATTTGGTCGCATAAGAATACTACTCTGGGAATTTTTTTGTACCACACATCCTTCACTAGTCACAACTGTGGTCTGTGAATGTTCACTCGATTTGGATGAAATATTATCTTTACTCAGAATAGATCGATTCACAGACGGATCCACAGAAGATTGATAATATACCGTTTGAGTCATCGGTGGTTCCACATGTTGCGCTGTATGGAAGCAATTCAGATCTCGTGATGTTTTTCGTGGGCTCGACTTATGGGACCCACTCATTTCGCTTGATTTTCGTGTTTGACAACTGGCATCTAACAAGGGTGATACTTGTTGAGACCATATTACACCATCAGGGCAAGTACCATCACAAGGTAAGCATTTCAGAGTGACCGTATGTGTAATCTCGATCGTATTCGGACAGCCCGGTACGGTTAAGGGTGGCACTACAGCTGTCCCATTAGCGTGATTGACCATAATGCCATGATCTGTCGGAGTTATTCTACCCGCAGTCAAATCATTTTTCTGACTCGATGTCGGTTCCAAAGACAAGCGTTGCACCTCATACTCCATATTGGTTTGAATAACTTTCGGACTGTTATTATTTACCAGTGAAGTTCTGGATTCCCGTGTTTGCTTTGCATCCAAGAGTTGTGAGTTTTGACTGGGCAAACTAGGTACTGGATTTGTGAATACGGAATTTTGAGTCGTTAAACTTGGCTGAATCATCAACTGTTCCCCAGATTTGGGTTCTGTTTGATTTTCGACTAATTCATTCTGCCCATCCGGGTTCGCGGAAGACACAGTATCCTCTTGAACTGGAATTTGACTGAGATATGTTGTGTCTTGTGATAAACCACCCGAGACAATCATCTGTTCCGCTTCGTTATATGGATACTCATTATACGGTCCGTTTCCCACGGTAGAATGTTCACTGTCCATCCGTTCTATCCGGGCATTTGGACCGGTACGATGAATTTGTACCATATAATCTTCCACTTTTTCTGACCGTCGCTCGCTCGGTTCATTGTCTGCGGGATCGACGTTCGATCGATTCCTTTCATTGTACCAGTACAACGGAATTTCATTAATCCAGTTCCGTCGGATCGTTTGCCATACAGAATTTGGTTTTGAGGTCCATACAGGATGATACTGAATTAAGGGATCATCTGTAATGTGACGAAATAATTCGGTATGTGACAGTGATTGGTTCCAGTCCACCATTTGAAGATGAGAACAACAGTTTTGCAATAACGAAATTGCAGCCGATCAGCTACCTCCAATTTTCAAACATTGGTTGTCTGCCTAGACCGATGCTCTCGTTTATTATTATGTGCTCTCTTTTTGTTTATTTTGTTGTGCTTTATTTCCTAAAGCCACAAATTGTTGTTCAAATTTGTATGCTATCTGTCAAAAAGGAAAAAGGAGAGAGAAAATATCAGTACGAGAATCCAGTCAAGTAAGGAATGTAAAGTGGTTGGGAAAAGTTTGTCCCAGTTTAACTTGTCATGTGAGATATGATTTGTTCAAATACACACGCGGTCACATGACAAAGTCGATCAATCGTTCGTGTGAGGGTATTTAGTCAGTCTGTGAATGTAATATGCAAGAACCAGTGTTTCTTCGCCGGAGGGTCGCTCGTGTTCATCCTGAAAAATGCAAAAACAGGAAACTCCATGAAACTGAAGCTCAGTAAGTGCATCGTCGGGAATCCGCACTTAAATTAATCGAACGCCAATAAGGTTGCCAACACCCTGCTCGCTACGTCACTATTCGGCCGCACACACAAACCCTATCAGGGTCGTTTGCAATGCAGTGAATCACAACGTATTTGTGTTTGGATTCAAAATCGATCTTTCTTTTCTATATTAACATTCCGACTACCAGGTTAATACGAATAACATTCAGAGCCATCTATTAAAACACTCCTGAAAGAATTCCATGAGCATATGCAAACTACATTTGTCAAATAAATTATCGTGCAAAATACGTTGTCTCCTCAGACTGCCGAAGATGTTGAGTGAATAATTGACGTACTCGAAAGAGTGCCGATAACAAGAAAATGCAGACCTCAAATCGTGGCAATTCCACAATATTCTTACCGGCTGATCACATCCAGATGAATATAATTCTTCTTTTGGCGGCCAATTCCACACAGTACTACAGTCTCTCAGAGCACCCTGATTTTCTGTCCATCATAGGCCTGCTTACTTTCTCTTTTTCGAGAGCCTCCTGTTTCTGTATACCATCTCATTAGTTTCAGTGCTTCTGTTCGATCTCTCCTCCGAAGTTTTCTGTTCAGGAACAGCAACCATTACACTTTGAACTTTTGTTCATAATGCAGTACGCTACAGTTCCTCCGGGGGGAGGGGGGGGGGGAGCGGAGGTCTAGAAGTGATCAGTGGATAACAACCCCACTCCCCACTGGTCAGCTTCTGTGTCCACAGTATTTTGACATTTAACGAGGTTATATAAAATAGTTTTGAATTATTTCATTGCCAGAAAGTTGATGGAAAACAAATGTTTACGAAAAGCGCCAGAGTATCTCGTTTCGCGCAGTAGTGTAGTGGAATCAAAATGGCGTTTCACAGCTGTGCTCTATTAGCCCAGATTAAATATGGTACCAGTGAAAAGATCATATCTTTAGAATTCAAATGCAACTGGAAAAGTTCTATGATATTTCTTCCCGGAGTTATGAAGGAAAGTGTCCGTACGGATAGCTCGTCGTTTTGTCAATTTTTATTTCTCTCTTTGCTGATCCGACAGTTCAACAAATGCCACTCCTTAGAAGCCTGTTAACCGGAAATCTGAAAGACATTTGACCAGAAAAACTAGATTTTCGGCACTCTGTCTAAATCCTCAGAGGAAGTCTCCCCCCCCCGGCTCGCTACAATTCTGAAGGATAAGTAGGCCAGATTCCAACACAGATATCTTCAATGTGGGTACGTTGCCCCCATCCTGTGGAGAAGACCTGATCTGGTGGAAGGCATTCGCTTGGAGTTAACTGGTCAGGTACCGTGTCTCCATTTAAAGCTGTCAGGCATTTCTGGCTGTCACAGAGGACGACATCTGAACAAGCTTAACTTGGTGATTCGGATCAGCTCGGACGGGAGCAGCGTGGCACAGTGGTAACACGCACGCCTTCGAGATGGAAGGGCCCGGGTTCAAACCCTGGGTGTGGCGGAGCGGATGTTCTGCTGATGAGCTCTAACAAGAGCGAAAGTCGGGTCTGGTGCTTCCGGGTGCAGGTTGGTCGGATGATCTGAGATTTGTGAAAAGTGGAGTCCAAAGGACAATCAACCAAACAAAGAATCTGAAACTGTTAGGGCGTCGCATAAGCCGGACTGGAACCAAGTTTCTAATCGGGTCAACCAATCAACAAGCCATCACCCACCCATGCAGCTGAACCTGTCGTGTGAACATTGAAAAACCGGTCCGACCCAACTGGAAAAAAGCCTCAGTCCGCCAATGTGCGATAATTCGGCAATCCTAGTGGAAGGGCACGTTGGCGAGTATCTTATTTTCGCTTCAAATGACACTTGGTCCTCCCACACCAGAACACTATCATCTGACGAGCTGTGTCCTCGCCTTCTGATTTACGTTCGCGGGCTGGTGCGATGGCCATTCATAAGAAAATTGCAAAACACAGACGCGAAGGAACACAACAGAAGCTCTGACCAACAGGGGGAGATGTCATGCATTGGGGTGACACATCGATCGTCTCTAGCCCCCTATTCGTTTGTGATTTGAACTGGACTATATAGTGGACCAGTGCCACAAGTTCACACTATAAGGATGGCGTCTACCCGACTGATCGTACGTAATGAAATAACTCACACTCGGACGACGCGCATTGGAAGAACGACAAGACCAGACAAAAACGGTAAGAATGTATTCTGTCACATTTGGTTGGTTCTGACTCGTTTATATACAAAAAGAGGCAGATAACGTGTTGACCAGTCACAAAGCGATTTTTCTGTATCTATACGATCTAACAAATGCGATCCGGCTTCATCTGATTGGCTGGATACTGGAGATGAAGCTGCAGCGCACTGGACCGAGTGTGAAGGTAGTTGTGAACAAAAGTTCAAAGTGTAATGGTTGCTGTTCCTAAACAGAAAACTTCGGAGGAGAGATCGAACAGAAGCACTGAAACTAATGAGATGGTATACAGAAACAGGAGGCTCTCGAAAAAGAGAAAGTAAGCAGGCCTACGATGGACAGAAAATCAGGGTGCTCTGAGAGACCGTAGTGCTGTGTGGAATTGGGCACCAACAGAAAAATTTTAGAAGGGCAAAACTGAAAATCCAAAACACTGCTATCAGGGTAACCCGTGCCTGTAGCAAGCTTCTGACAAAGTCATTTGGACCATTTCAATGGCGCTATTCATGCATCAAGTGGATGAATCTTGAGAGCTTGCGATTGTCTGTCCTGGTAACTCTTGGAAAGTAATCTCCGTCCCCCTTTCACTCTAACTGACATGGAAGCTCGAGTAATGTGTGTGTATGTATGTGTGTGTGTTGAAAGAAATGTACGTAAAGATTCGCAATGGACAAGACTTATGGGGCGCAACATGTTGAGGGTTAACTTCCTTTTCGGTTTGAAAAGACAAAGTTGTCGACAAAGGCGGCTCCATTCGGCATAGGCTTGGATCATGTGTGCACGCGTCTGTCGACTGTCCACTGGTTGGTCTACCGTTCCCAGGACACCTCATTTAGCAGCGTGTCGCAGCCTATTTTGGGGTTCACTGAAATTCTAGGTGTGTGCTGCATGTATGGGGGGACGAACAGATCACTCGCAGTATAGATGATAGCCATGCATGCCTTCTGGTTTGTTCGTCTTGTCAGGCGGAGAATTTCCATAGCTGTTGTCCTTCATCAGGTGGCAAATGTACTCTAATATGATGGTTCTCGAAGTGAGTTCACACCTGATGATCAGGCTTGGCGGTATCTCAGGCGTGGTTTTTGCCCTATAAGAGAACTACGCTAATCTCAGTTTGATTTTTGTGCGGATCGACTGACTGTCTGAGCCAGCAGTTGCTCTCTATATCGTTTTTGACTCATCCATTCGCCTTCGATATTCTCGTGATTCATTCTTTCCCGTTCGCTTTGCACTGGCGCGTCCGATACCTGTCTGTACCGCACTCTGCGTTGCTTTGCGCCACCAATCATATACTTCCAGGGTCTCATGGGGCGGATATTGGTTGACCGTTACTGTTTGCTTGGCATTTGTTTGTGCTCGAGTTAGCCTTATTCTCACTTATCACCTATCATTTCGATCGGGCTTGAACAAATTAGCTTCAATGGACCGTCTTTCTCAATAGCTTAGACTATGTGTTTTCCTGGACGTCCTGCGCACAGTTCATAACTGAACTGGGAGCACATTTGGACGGACTCGGTTACTTTGGTGGCATCACGTAGACCAAAGTATGTCGTTTGACAATCCAGCAGTTTGGATGTATCCATCAGACGGTGTGTTCAATGAGGGTGGTTACGAAAAATCCCACAAAACACATTGAGAACAAAACAGCGTGGCGAACAAGCTCGGTTCCACTGAATTTTGTTATCTGTTCCCGGGCCGCCTCAGTGTGGGAGTTCGCGAGTCTCGGTACTCATACAAATACATAACATTAAATATGACTTAAAACAACAAAGAAGAATGATCATCCAAACCTGACTGTGCACGTGCGTGTGTGTGTGTGCATGTGAAATAGATCACAGTGAAGAATGTTCGAATGGTTGCACACGTGTTCGAGAACAAGAAGTGAGCCATGGAGTTAGAGAAGCTCAAACTCACACTTGTGAACGCGTGTTATCAATATCGTGAAAATAGATGTTAGACGATTAGCTTTAGATCACCTTAACCGTCTCAAAGAATTACAGGCTAAAAGAGAAACAATATTTTCAAGACCAGATAAAGGAGCGGGCATTGCAATCCTTAATAGATTGCATTATATAAAGAAGATGAAGACAACATTGAATAATGTTTCCAAGTTTTCAAAGACCCCAACTGAAAATGACAGGACGATTCCCATAGAAAAGTTAATTTCCACGAGAGTGAAATCATTGAAAAAGAAAGGTATCATCGATGTGGTAACCCTTAAAAGGATACGACCAACTGTACGGCCTACCGAAGGTACACAAAGAAGGTGTCCCCTTGAGACCGACTTTGGATGTGTGCAACTCGCCGTATCACGCAGTAGCGAAGTGGTTGTCTACAGTGTTAGAACCAGTAAGAGTCATGATTTCCAGACACAGCCTACGAGATACATTTCATTTTGTAGAGACTGTGAGAAATCTAGAAGGCAAGCAAATGACCTCGCTAGACGTTACCTCACTGTTCACCAATGTCCCGATAGCCGAAACAATCAGCTATCTATGTGAATACACGCAGAACAGTATCGACCCAGGCACTTCGTTGGATGAACTGAAACAGTTACTATTCGTCTGCACTCGTATTATCCAGTTTCAGTTCAACGGTGAAATATATCGTCAGAAGGACGGGGTGGCAATGGGGTCACCTTTGGGACCCTTATGTGCTGATATTTTCATGGCAAAACTTGAACATGACCAACTCAAGTCAACAATCGAAGATCGTACCTTATGCAAACGGTATGTGGATGATATCGTATGTGTGGTAGATACCAAAGTTGATCCAAATGTACTACTTAAAATATTTAGCACAGCCCATTCAAATGTTCAGTTCACTTCGGAAAAAGAAAAGGAAAACCGTCTACCGTGCTTAGATGTTTGTGTAAGCCATCGAAGAGATGGTTCCGTTCAGCTGTCAGTGCACAGGAAAGCAACTTGGAACGGTCAATACATTCATTTTCACGGTTCCGTACCACTCAAATTGAAGAGAAATCTAGTGCGTTGCCTGGTTAATAGATCAAGGAAAACCTGCATGGAAGAAACAATAGAAAATAAGCTTCGTTCTCTGAGGAGTGTTCTCCCATAAAACGGCTATCCTGAACGGTTCATTGACAAGACGACGCAACGACATGAAGATAGGCCAAGGCAGACAGTAGTCGAAAAGAACCCGTATATGTCCTTTCACCATTCAAAGGAGATACGGAAACTGAAGTTATGCCACAAAGACTGACAGTAGCAGTCAGTAGAACATTCTACGCTGCCTAATCACAAATTATGTTCGAGCCCTAACCGATCGTGTGTTTTCAACTGAAGGATAGAGTGCCAGATTCTGCAGCATCTTCTTGTGTATATTAATTCACCTGTTCCTGTGGAACCAGGTATGTTGGCCGCACGACCAGGCTTTTATCCGAAAGTGTTCATGAACACCACCCGGCTTGGTTGAACACTGGAGCAATTAGGACAATTAAAAGTGCTGTGTGTTCATACCTTGTTGAGTCAAACCATTTAGTAGAGGTGATGAACGCTTTTCGCCCCATTTACAATGTCCGGGGCAAGCATTCAAGAGTTGTCAAGTGTCGCGTCTTAGCAACAGCCGAAGCCGTGAGTACTTGACTCTACAATCCTCCTCTGTGTGTTCAGAAACAATTTGTGCAAGCACTTAAACTTCCATAGCCCACTTCTTGTTCTCGAACACGTGTGCAACCATTCGAACATTCTTCACTGTGATCTATTTCACATGCACACACACACACACACACACACACACACACACACACACACACACACACACACACACGCACGTGCACAGTCAGGTTTGGATGATCATTCTTCTTTGTTGTTTTAAGTCATATTTAATGTTATGTATTTATATGATTACGAATAACTGGAACCGAGCTTGTTCGCCACGCTGTTTTGTTCTCGAAGGTGAGTTACCGAGGTCGGTGCTGCACTTGTACACACACACAAACACACGCTTACTTTTTTAACACTGATAAACTAAGAACGGTGAATTAATGCAATGACCGATTGATGGATTCGGTTTACGAGGAACTTATCGAACAAAACGAGATATATATGAAGTACTCAGGTACCACGGAAATGGTCTTTTATATAGTGTCTTTCAGTAGCAAATTCCCTCCTGGGAGTGGATTTCTACATGTGCTACTGAAAACGTTAATAGTAGTTGGGTTTTGACATCCGACCAAAAAATGTTTGGCTATCCGATTGAAATGACGATGGCCGATACCGAGATCAGCTAATTAGTGCTTCAAAGATGATTCATTTTACCACAGATTGATTGCATAAGGCTATTGATGTAATCCTACAGCTCAACCAATATGTACCCGTCTATTGTGAATAGACTGGACATAATAGTCAATTTACAACGCCTTGCACAGAAAGCTCGAGTGAATTCTCAATCTAAGCAGCTTCCGCTCGGTGGTACGTCATCCATTGCTACAGTATATATCGCCAACTTTTCGCTGCTCACTCAAGCATAATCACAATGGTATCTTGAATTTGAGAGACTTCAACGAATTTGATTCCGTTGTACCAACCATTACAGGTTCACTGATTCCTATTTTACAGTAGCAACCTAACTCGTTGATTAAAACAACCAACAGAATTAAAAGTAGGGAAAGAATTACACATAATGGTATCGTTTCGATTTTTAAGTTGTGCAAGTACGAGTGTCACATTTATTGTCATGTAGTTATATCTTTCTATTTATGATCACTGATTGGATGGATCTGATGATCGTGTAACGCATTGGTAACTGTTTTTGTAGAATACGCACGGTCCAATTCCTGAACTATTGTCAACTCGTCCGGTGTCTAGGCCAACGTGGAGTGACGGGCAACCTCAGAAACGAAATCTACTAGCCGAGGTTTATTTGCGGTACTATAAGGCAATAGTCAATCAAATTTTCGAATACACAAACCTCAGAACTTGGTTTTCTCAGGAGAATCACTGTTCACTCACGTTCCGTACAGTTCAGAAAGGACGACACTTACTGGGGCCAATCGGCCGAGGAACACAAGTCACCAAGCTAGTTATTGAAAACAGCACAACTATGACAGGCAAAGAAAGGAACCCGCGTTTAAGGGACACAAACAAAATAGAAAGGCGAACATGCCGAAATCGATCGACGGGTCTGACCAACTAGCGAGTAGGGCAGGGATTCATTCAGGTACACAAATAAACGATTGGTCACGGGTCGAAAAGATCACAGAGTCTTGTGTGTGTTTATACACGCTTGCCGAGTGCAGCCCATCAGACCTAAGTGCCCAGATCAAGTCAAATCAGGTGAGTGGTGTACGAAAAATGCAGTTTTCTTCTCAGTACTCAATCCATTTCTAATCAGACACAAAATTTCAAAGCGTTCGAAATAGTCCTCGCATTCTTTGGAAGTATAATTTACATCAAATGATTCCATATCAGGTGAATGCATGTTGAAGTTTCCGTACGCAACGCCAAATGCGATACTGTATTGATTAACGTAGGATTATCCTGCACGGAATATCACGGAATCAGAACGCGGATTTGACACACGACGTACCGTAGTATTCCGAATATTGCGCACAAGTATGTACAATATCGGTGTAAGTGAATACAACAGAAATCTTAAAAGTCACATGTATAGTCAGTCATGAATACCACCTTTTTGGTATCCAGGGTCAATTCGCTGCATCTTCACAAAATACATATTGCAGTCACGTCCACCGTTTATGTAGTCTAGGAAAACGAACATTAAGAGACAAAACTGCGACCATCTAGCGAATGTTTGTCACTAAGGTAGAGCTAAGGAGAACTATTACCGCTGCTTACATAGTTCGGGTTTAGATTGTGAATGGCTAGTACTTCTGTGTAATTGAACAATCGACGGTTGTTGCTAGAGTATACGACCTCAAATGCGTCGTAGGGAATGACGCAATGCTTCTCCCCCAAAGTTGTTCCGTGATCGAATATCTGGGACACTATCGTTCCCTTGGTGACGTCACTGTTGTGAAGTTGGTACTCACTCTTTCCTGCAACCACAGCGGTATATGTTTGGCTGTTCTATGACGTAACTGCCTCTCTGAGCATCCACACTTGAAATGATAAATACAACTTGATTTGGCGCGTGGGGAAGTAGCTCTTTAGTCGGCTGTGTAGCTCCATTCGGCATGCGTTTTGCACCTTCAAAGTGCAAGGTGATGTTACAGGACTGGACGTCAACGATTCCGAGCTTGATGCTCGATGGGGAGGTGCTGGCAGTTGTCGATCACTTCACCTACCTCGGTAGCTGCTTGACGACGAATGGGAGCACAGTAGTAGAGGTGAGTACGCGGATATCCAAAGCTCGAGCGGCGTACGCTGGACTGAAGCACTTGTGGCGCCGATCCGATATTTCACTGAAGTTGAAAGGTCATGTATACTGTGCCACTGTGCGTTCAGTTTTGTTGTATGGCTGCGAAACTTGGAGTCTGCGTGCTGAAGATATTCGTCGTCTTGAGGTTTTTGACCATCGATGTTTACGTAGTATCGCTAGGATTGGGTGGAATAGCCGAGTAAGCAACGATGAGGTAAGAAAGCGAGTGTTGGATACTAATTCAGAGAACGTTCTGTCACAGCGTATCCAACTTAGTAGACTTCGTTGGTTGGGACACGTGTTACGTATGGCAAACACACGTCTACCGTACCGTGCCCTATTCTCCGCCCCTCCCAGGGAGTGGAAGAGACCACGTGGAGGTCAACAGATGACGTGGCAGTGAGGAATGAGAAAATGTACAGCAGACTTAGGAAAAGTAGGTGCTTCACGTCTTCGTGGTTGGGGTCCAAAAGATCCGTCTACCAGTTGGCTGGAGACACTGAAGGATATGGCTGCGAACCGCGAACAGTGGAGATCGTGTTGTCACTTTCTATCGAATCAGAATGTTTGATCGGTGTACGTTTGTACAGTTAGACTGTGTATTCCGTGTGTTGGCTACTAGGGCATTCTTTTCTTTTCCCACCCATATAGGTCCACTCCCTGCCCATCTTGTATATTCATACTTTTTAATTCAACGTGCAACATGGTGAGAAAGGCAGTGGTCAGTGGGGCTTGCCCTACTGTTTAACGCTGTACGATGATGATGATGTAGGTATTCCTGTGGTTCTGAAAAAAGGTATCGGTTCGGTCGCGTAGTAGGTGCGACTGACGGCAGAGTTTAGGCTGACTAGTGTCATCACTTTTGAATGGTAATTCAAGAAAAGCCCGCATTTTCAACACATCGACCACCTTTTCCTTTTTCCGCTTTCGGTTTAGAATATTTGCGGATCAATGGAAGTGGGTAACCATTCACTTGCAGTTTCTCCTTTATGGCCGCTTCCTCGTCGTTCAGTGCATCATCCGTGCAAACTTCACGCGCTCTACGGAATAACGTCTGGATTAGGCCAACTTTGTATCTCATAGGTACAAAACTGGTGAAATTCAAATACTGTCCAGACGATGTATTTTTCCGGGAAACAGACCTGCCGATTGATCCATCTGTTCGATGAGTGGTTATAATGTCCCAAAAGTCAGTTTTGTTTTCTTCTTCTACGTGACATGTCAATATTACATTCGGATGAATTTCATTGAATTTGCTAATTAGTCACTCTTCATCCCGATCGGTGTTACTGATCACAAATATGTCATCGACTTAACGAGGGTAGAGGTTCGAGATCGGTAACAAATAAGCCCGCTAGAATGGGTCGAAGTAGACTTCCGATTGCGACGCCGTTTACCTGTTGGTAACTTTGACCGAGGAATGTAAATTTCACATTCGCTGTACATAGCAATAGCAATCTCTTAAGTTCACTGCATGGCAATCCGACTCGGAGGTTGTATTGACCTATTATCCGGCATAATATATCGATAGTTTCATGCAGTGGAAAATTGGTGAATAGAGAATTCACATCCATGGCAAATAGTCGCTAGTTCTTGATATTTCTGTCTTTTACCAGTTGGCAAATTTCAAAGCTGTCTTTAATGATGTACTGGCTGATCGCATTTCTGACCGGTTTGAGTAATTCCGCCAACAATTTGGCCAAGCAATGTTGCGGCGAGTTATTATACATGGAAACATGAGTCTGGTCGGTCGACAATACCGAGTGAGACCGCATAGTACGTTTTCTCACTGCTCTTTCCACTAGCACACGTCAGACAGGTGGGCCAGAAACAGTGTTTGCCTATCGTCGCAGAGTTCGCGATGAATTGGGAGTGATATTGTAGGCATTCCATGATTGACCGTAAGTGTGCTTAACTTTCAAGTAACCCAATTCCAATCAGCGGTCTGAAACTACCTGGATCAGGTCGGTATCCACTTGCATTAACAGTGAAATTGAGGGGATCCAAATCAGAAATACAGAGTTTGCACTTTGTGGCTCTGATCGATACTTTTCAGTCCATAAACCTGTTCAGCAACTATTGCAGTCGGCGGTCATGTTCTTCCTTCGTGGACCCAAAAATGAGCACATCATTTTGATATGCCATCACGCCATCGATACCATGTACCCATGTATCATCTCATCAAATGTGGCCTGGAATATGCCGGACGACATGCGCAAGCCGAACGGTAAGAAATGGTACTGGAATATTGTAGTGATTCAAGTGTCTCCACACGCAGTCCAGTGCGCTATGGCTTCATTTCCAGTATCCAGTCAATCATGTGAAGTTGGACCGTAACTGTTAGATCGTGTAGATACAGGTGAAACCGCCTTGTAGTTGGTCAGCACGTTATCTCCCAATAAGTACATGCCTACTTTTTGTATATAAACGAGTTAGAAACGACCAAATGTGACAGAGTACATTCTTGCTGTTCTTGTCTGGTCTTGTCATTCTTCCAGTGAGCGTAGTCCGGGTCCAGGTTATTTCATTACGTGCGATTAGCCGGTTAGATACGATTCTTACAAATATGCGTTACGGAATGTTGATATTTGTTAGTGTTTTGAGCTCCATGTTCAGCGGAATTTTGAATATGCGACAGCCAGATCAACTTCTGAGAAATACTTGTTATCGAGCATGCGTTTTCCGAAGTCCTCTAGCTTTACAGTAGTTGCCGCGCACCTTTGCAAGCGCGGATTCGGAGTTAGCCCGTAGTTGCCACTAATTCGAGGTGTTTGTTTATCGCTCTTCATCAGCACCACAATCGGAGTGTCCCAGGTAATGACACCATTTTGTTCCATCTTGATAGGTGCCTCAGGACACCCTCTTTCTGGTCGTACGGCAATACTCGTCACTTCAGCAATACTGGGCCACCGTCAACTTTTAACTTCGCGGGTTCAGCCATCATGCCGCCTTCCTTGTTGAAGCGTTGCAGGATCAACTTCTGGATAATAAGCTTATCTGCCGGAATCTCAGATGTTGTATGGACGGTTACCGATTGGTCCAATGTCTGAAGCGTTTTTAAACTCGGGATCGAGGAACTGTCTGATGAAATCAAGAATCGTACTGGAACATACTCGCTTTCCAACCGAACCGTCAGCGTAGTTTCGCCCAGCATTCTACGGCAATGACCAGTAACACCATCAATACTCATTTCAGTGGTTTGTGTTGTGTGACCAATCCACGTATCATCGGTATTCGCACGTGATTCACTGCTGCCCGGTTCGTTTTGTACTCGCGCATGCGATGCCTGCCTGTACCACGCTTTGCTTTGTCCAAGTCTACCAATCACACGTGGCCAGCCACGCGTGAGACAGACACTGATTACTTATTTTCGTTCCCCATGCTTGCGAATAATGTACGGCGTATTTGAACACACGTTCGTTTGTATGCACGTGCTTTCGTTCTATTACTGATTATTGGATGCAACAGGCTGTATGGGCACACTTGGACGGATGAGGCCGAACAACGACTTGGAATGATGCATTTGCAGCTCCCAGTATCCACAATGAATTGAAGCTACAAGCCGCATCGGAATTGGACTGTTTTGTATGGAAAGTGGTTGGAATCACCAGCAATTTCCAGTGTGTACACCGTACTAGCACCATCCTTTGAACCATCAGGGGTCGCGTTCACTACATTGCATCCGAACTGGCCACACACCTCGCCGATGTGGCCAAGGTTCTCGCAGCAATGGCATACTGCACTACAAAAATGGCAGGTGGAACGCAGATGGAATTGGCCACACGAAAAGCAACGACTCAGCTACGCTGGTTTGTGCTCGGGGGTTGTCTTGTTGGCTGGCATCGGTTGGGGTTTTCGATGTTTAGCGCGCATGGCTAATGAGACGAATGGCGTGCGGACGCGGTTGATACCTACAGTTACGAATCGAATGATGCTTCGTTGATAGTCAGAGTACCAAAGTCGCCAGTCACAGAGATGTTTAGGCAAACCTGTAGAGCCGAGTCTAGAGCGAGATACGAACAGGGGGGGACTTACAAGAGCGTGTCACATTGGCGCTCGAACCAGGGACAGTTTGGTTCGGACTGACGGTGTTTTTTCCGTCCCACTAACTCTAGTGAGAAGTCTATTCCCCCCATGAATCGTCATTTTATTAGCACAAAATACATCGTCTATAAAGGAAGAAATAATCACTAACACCAATCGTTCCAACGTGAACCAGCTTGCTCATACTAGCACCAGGTAGCCTGTCTTCTGATTGGTTGATTGGTCACACGACCAACTGCCACATGACGGGAATCCGTTCACGTCTCATCGATCCGCTACCGTGTCACTTGCGCATCCGCTGGCACAAGCACTGACCTGGATTCCGGACAGGCACTGACATGCAGATTGCTGACGGGACATGGCCGGTTATCGACCATGAGTCAGCACATACCCTCACGGACGGAACCAAGTCCATACATGGGATGACAATAAACATGAAGACTGCCAGAAATGATTGCAGTGCCGCTACAATCCAAATACAGCGCGTTTGGTCGTGTATTGCTTGCGGTCTACAACGCCACGCCCTGGAAGGACGGGAATTCATCATTTTCACGGGCCATAAGCCATTACTGTATGCTTTTCACAGCACATCGAATTGTCATTCTCCACGAGAAATTCGCCAGCTGGATTTCATATCAGAATTTTTCTACTGACATTCGTCATATCCTCGGGTCAGCTAATTTGGCTGCAGATACTCTTCCCAGGATCCACGATCTCGGGTCGCCCGCTGTTCCCGGTATCAATCTCGAGGACCAGGCACGGAGCCAACAGGATCCTGAGTTTCAACAGAACATTCACGATACAAGTCTCCGAGTGCGGGCTTTGCCTCTTCTGTCATCTTCTGGCACTATCCTCTGCGACACCACTTTGGATCACCCAAGGCTAATCGTACCACTTCCGCATCGCCGTCCTGTTTTCGATGTGTTGCACGGTCTATCCCATCCGGGTATCAAGGCCACATGCAAACTGGTCAGTGCCCGATTCGTTTGGCCAAACACGGACCGCGACGTTCGTCAGTGGGCACGTACCTGCATTGCTTGTCAGCGAGCCAAACTCCAACGACATACTACCAGCCCGGTCGGATCTTTTGAGACTCCAGACGCTCGCTCCGCTCACGTGCACGTCGACATTGTGGGGCCCTTGCCACCATCCCGAGGTATGATCTATCTACTCACTTGTATTGATAGTTCCACTCGTTGGCCCGAGGTCATACCCATTCCGGATGTATCCAGTGAAACTGTCGCCCGTGCGTTCATGGAACACTGGATTTCTCGTTTTGGTTGTCCTACCACAGTAACCACAGGTCGAGGAGCTTAGTTCGAATCTGCCACTTTCGACAATCTCCTCCAACTGACCGGCACTAAGCGCATTCGCACCACAGTTTATCATCCCCAAGCAAATAGCTTGGTCGAACGTTTTCACCGGCACCTCAAAACCTCGCTCAGTGCCCACAACAATCCTCAGTGAACGGACGTCTAACCACTGGTGTTATTGGGCATTCGCAATACGCTGCGCAGCGACACGCCCTGCACACCTGCGCCTATGACATTCGGCACCACCGCTCGTCTTTCCGGTGAATTTGTCGCACCCAAGGTGAGCGCACCTGTCCCAAACCTTGGAGACTACACTCAACGTCTCATGATCTACATGCGTCAGAAGATTGGTATTCCTGTCCGTTCGGCAGCCCGATCGTCGTTTATTCCCAGTCACCTGCATACGTGCACGCACGTTTTTCTGCGCACGCCGAGCCGCCGCCCGTTGACTCCAGCATATTCTGGCCAGCACAAAGTCATTCGGCGTTTAGAGAAAACATTCATCATCGATCTCAATGGTCGTCAAGAAACTGTCAGCATCGACCTTAAGCCAGCATTCGTCGACCCGGAAACCCAGCCTACGGCGATGCCCGTCGATGGCCAAAGCACAGACGTTTGCCCGACTCCAACAACGTCTAGCTCGAACACGCGTGAGTCGCAGGTCGACCTCCCATTACGTTCTACCAGGTCTGGTAGGCATGTTCGTTTCCCTACTAGATTCATTGACTTTATTGTTATTACATAGATGTTCGTTTTTTAACTGCATACTGTCTCCAGTTTTTCCAATCTCTTCCAGGGTCAGTCGTTTTTACCTAGGAAGGATCTGGCACGCCACTAACAATAGACATGTGTTGTTGTTGTTTACATGCCTTGTACATGATTTGGCACGTCCCTGTCCCCACTTAAGGTTTCTGGATAGAGAGCGCGGGGAGAGGATACCCCACCAGTTCGCGCGTGAGTAACCTTTTCTGTGGCCATATATGGCCCAGCGGTCCTTAGATCACCCTAGAAGTGCTGAGCACAAACCTTTTCCAGCTGGAAATATTCAGTTGGTTTTTGGCTCAACTCACGACGCTCTCTTAGGTCGAAGTTTTCCTACTCCGTCGTCCTTCTGGAGGGGGAATGATGTGGCGGCTTCGCAGACACCAAACTCATTAAAATGCAATTACGAGCTTAGAGCTTAGGCGCGCCTTGTTTACAAATAGGTATTTTCACTTAGGAATGACAACCGCTTCCCAGGAGAGGCCATTTCCGGTGCCAGGTCCTCCTCTAGCTATAGGCAATCTTCCTTTTCGAATCTTGCTTCTCAGTCACATAAAGTGGCTTATAATCAGGACGAAAGTACTTCAAAGTACTTTCACTTATCCGGACCCGATTTAACCAGTGCGGTATTTTAATCTTCTGCGGTCGGACACATGAGCCCATCTTAGAAGTCTTGTAGGACATTTGGATGATCCTCATCAGACATTCATTGAGGTACGCAACTGGCCTAGCAAACGTTGACCAGGCTTTTCGATAGGTCAGGAATTCGGTTTAGCCTCGGTTCCTTCAATCGACTGGTTGCTTGAAGTCTGTGTTTGTTTAAGTCCACCTGGTACCGGCAAAGTCGACAGCATCGCCAACTTACGTCGCGCTACGCAGGCGGCAAGGTGCGATCCAGCTCATCAGCTCTGGCCATTAGCTGGTTCAGTCTCCCATCTCCTGTCATTTATACAGGGTAACCAATATAATTACTAAAACCCATCAATTGCTATTGTTCTGCATCTCCGTTCGCTGGACGGGAATCGAGTCCGCAAATCATGCGTGCGTCTAATTGGCTAGCCAGGACGCGAACACATTTAAAAGCCACATACCGATCAGAGAGATTCTGTCCAATCAGACAATGGGGTAGGAAATACACACCGAGTGAACCAAGGACGAGATTTACCATGGACCCGAACAGTTTCTTTCTGACTCAGGGGTGACTACACGATCGCACGGTGCACAGTGTGGAAGATGTGTGCGTGCGTGTGTGGAACATGTGTTGTGTGCGTAGAAGGATAAGGTCGTCAGTTAGTCACAAAGAAATCGATTCTACTAAGCTGAGCGAAAACGATCAAGTAGGGTCGGCTGATAGACATGACAGATTCAACGCTATGCTGAGTGGGTACACCTTCTGGTTGTAGTTCTCAAGACTGATGTATGTACACGGTCTGTACTGGATTACGCGTGTTATGGTAGATAAATTTCCGTTGCCAACTGCGGATGAACTAATCGCAGAGTTAGTCGGTTCTAGGGTATTTTCGAAATTGGATGTGAGAAGCGCGTAGTTTCGCATGTCACTCCCGATGGATTTACGACCTTTGGCGGTTTTCTGACTCAGGATGGACTGTTTCAATGTAAAGTGCTTCCTATGGGACTGGCTAGTGAACTGGTAGTCTGGTAAAAGCTTATGACGCTCCTTCGCAGATCTGAAAGGCCGTGTAATTTACATGGATGATATTTGCTACTGTGGCAAATCTCCCGAAGAGCACGCGTCTAACCTAAATACCATATTGCTCTGCTTGAGTGAATTAAATTTACGTTTGAATTTACGAAAGCGCTAATTCACTGTGGAAGAAATTGAGTTTCTAGGCCATGTCATTTCATCAGCTGGAGTGAAACCTACTTAAGAGAATACGTGGTATCCTGGAAATTTAGAAGTCGGTAACAGATGAACGAGTGAAGTACATTTTAGGCTTTTGTGCTTACTGTGATGAAGCGTTGTTGTTTAATAACAGAGCAGTCGAAATCGTTGGTAAGTTGTCGACGTTTCGTTCATCACAAGTACCCTTTCTCAAGACTGATTTTATAAGCTTACTATCTACGACAATTTAAAAATTTTGCAACCATTCCGGAACTATTAGATAAACTGATACGAAATGGTCAAGGATTTGTTTGGAATTCCGAACGAGTGTGCCGCTCGTCAGCTAGCTGCTTCGATCCCCACGCTAGTTATTTTTTATGAGCTGCCCTACGTACGTTCCTACAGATGCTTCCGACGTTGTTATTGGAGCTGTGTTATCGTAGTTTAAGAAAATGGTACGGAGAAGGTAGCTGCTTATTGTGGTGACTCAGCAGCTGGCACAGTTTCGAAGCCACGTACACGGATGAGCCTCAACCAATCAGGATCGCCGCGGACAGGTACGAGAAAAGCTCCCTGTGATTGGTCATCTTCAAGTCTATCAATTATCTCCTCTGATTAAACATATTTATACAAACCAGTTGGTTTGCGTAGTTCTGGGTTGGGGAAATTTCAATACGTCCTGTCAGCTCAGTTCATTGTGATTACTGCACTTATGCTTCACGGTCTCCGTTTGCGGCGAAGCGACATTACCCTACCGGCGAGGAGCCCCTCGCATGTGTTTAGTCATGCGAAAAGTGGCACCTCAACCTTTTTGGACGGTGTTTTGTTTTGCGCACTGAACACGCATCTTTGACCGGCGTGGTAGTAAAGGCCAACGCCCCATACGCATCAGCCGCTGGTAGGCAGGACTTTTAAATCGTGATTTCGACATCGTCTATCTTGCCGGACGAAACAACCAAGTAGCTGATGCGCTTTCTCATTTTCCTTTAGAGAATGCAGGCGAGTACGCAGAAGGCGATCCAGTTCTGGAATCCGTCTATAGTTATGTTTTCATCGAATGACCAAACAGACAACAACTACGACACGGATTTTTACCATTTGATGCTGTTAAAAAGGAGCTGTCAGTAGCTAATAATTGCCTTGAAAGGTCATCACCTTTTATTACCGAAAAGTTTGATTCCTGCCGTCATATCAGCTGGGCACGAAAGACACACTGGTATCGTGCGAACGAAGGCCCGCATACGTGAGTACTACTGGTGGCCACGATTCAACTATAGTGCTGAGCTTCATTAAGGGAATGCGTATCTTATCAGCATTCATATAAGAGCGCGATACCACCGAATGCACCTGTTCAGCCCAATGAGTAACCTACGTAACCTTGGACGAAGATTACAACTGATATAATCGAAGCGTTTGGAAACGCCCCTTATCACCAAGGAAACGTTCTTGTTACCATGTGTTTCTACACCAAGTGGCCAGAGGCTTTCCTGTGTGGAGAAATTACTACTTCGATAAGTCTGCGTTGGCTGCTACACCTTTTGCGAGGCTCGGTCTGCCTGAAGAAATAGTTACCGACACTGATCCTCAATTTCAGTTATTAAGTCGAAAATTACTTTTCGCATAACGGTATTCGCCATGTCCGTACTGTTCCGTACAATTCCGCAGCCTGAATCGTACATTGACAGAAACCATTCAGACCATGAGTATTGGTGTGGCGGATTAGGAGGTGGCCCTCACCACTGCGTTGGCCGCTTACAGAACTACACCGCATACCGCCACCGGAAAGACTCCGTCACAGTTAATGTTGGACAGGAAAACACGAACGCGACTAAACGCGGTGCGACTGGAGCATCGCGATTTAAGATTAGAAGAGGAGAGGAGAACCAATTGTCAAAATAAACACAAACGATACGGTCTAACAGTCTATCCCGGAACATTTGTCAAACTCTGTAATCCTCAAGTTCGCAAAGTTAAGGCTGAATATTCACCTCTCGGGGTGCATAAAGTAATTACTTGACTTCAATGTTTTGTGTTGTATTCAGTAATCGTTTATAAATGCACGCTCAAGCAAATACAGAAAACTGCGAGCGCACGCTGTGCATACAATCGGCACGGCCAAGCAAGACTATCCGGTACGCAGCGAAATGTGATTGGATGAATGGCGCCGTCAGATGAAAGGTGCGTATGTGTGACTAATCGTTGCAGTGAATGTGTGAATCAATAGGCAATCGGTGGTCATTTTCTAATCGATGCGAGCACCGATGAAGCCACACAACAGTCTCCTCCAGTACAAGTTGGATATATATATATATATATATATATATATATATATATATATAAACATATATATATATATATATATATATATATATATATATATACCGGCTTGAGATCAAGCAAGGTGCCAACACAACAACAGCTACAAAATAGAGGAAGAGGCGTACAATACAGTAAAATAGACAGTTAGTAAGAGAAAAAATGCTGATTACCTGCGTTTCACCGTACACGTTTTTGATGCTTTTTTGTCATTTTGTTTGTCGGAATGGCATTTTTGTGGTTCGACAAACAAACCACACAACAGTCGCGCCACTGACTTCTATTCTGAGCCATTATTGGAGGGCCACTCCCTCATCTTCTACGATCGCGTTCGTCGAGGAAGTCAACGAGAAAAGACCGTGGAGTGTCACTAGCGTGCATTCTCACAGGGCCTGAGTACAGAGACCACACAGTGGTTTGTGCCGAGGAAGTGTGTCGGAAGTTGCGCTTTCGGTTGCCCCGTGCGCGAAACGTACAGTCAAACAAGTGATAGCTGGGGTGTGACCGGCTGTTCACTATGCGCTTACTTCTTTGAGAGGGCGGCTGTCCGTGCCTAACGCACGACGCCACACCTCGTCATTACTCACTCGATTTTCCCACCAGACGCGAGCAATGTTTCGGAGACATCGGTTGTCGAACACGGAAAGACGCCGAGCATCCTCAATGCAAAGTGGCCAGGTCTCGCTACCGTAAAGTAAAACACTGCGGACCGCGTCGACGTAAACCCGTCCCTCAGGAGAGAGCCGGATGTCACGGTGACTCCGCAGGTGTCGTAGGTTTGCGAAAGCTGCTCTAGCTCTCGCTATTCATAAACCGAGCTTCTCCCGAACATCACTTTCAGCTGTTAACAAGCTCCCAAAGTACTTAAAGTTGTCGACTAACTCAAGCTGATCATTAAAAAGGGTGAGGGCAGGCACAAGCTCTGCAAAAGCACTTTGCACTCGTTAGGCGCAAAGTGCACTTCATATCTGGATATCTCAATTGCCAAGCCATCCAAAGCATGTTGCATTGCCTGTGCATAATCACTAAGCAAGGAAGTATCATGGGCATATTCCAAGTCGAAAACTCTGCTCCCTGGGGGGATTTCAACGCCACCGTTTAAGACCAGACAGAGCATTACGTAGAACTTTCTCTATGGCAAAGTTGAAGAGAAATAGGGATATACGGCAACCTTGTCGAACCCCACTGGAGGCGATAAAAGGGGACGACAGCTGGTCATAGGCCCTTACCCAACCTGAGGTGTGACGGTACAACTCTTGTAGGACTGATACATGCTACTCAGGTACCCCATTTCTGAACAAGCAGTTCCGCAGTGCAGTCGTATCGATGGAGTCGAAGGCCGCGTGAATGTCCAGGAACACGATGATTGTTGGTCTTTGGAAAGTGTGACAGCGCTCTAGCAGCTGTCGGAGGGTGAAGATTTGACCGATATATCCACGACAGGCACGAAATCCAGCTTGCTTGTCACAAGTCTGCTCTTCACGCGTTTGGTACAACCTGCGAAGTATGATGGACACAAGCAGCTTCGACGCTGTTGAGATAAGGCTTATACCCCTGTGGTTAGCGCAGTTAGTACGCGAGCCCTTCTCAAAGATAGGAACAACAATCGATTCCGCTATAAGTACGGAACCGGCCCAGAGTTCTAAAAATTTGAGAACAAAACATAAAGTTCTCTAACGATCCGCGCCCTCACCATCTTTAAATAGGACTGGGGGAATGCCATCGAAGCCCGGCGATTTGTGACGTCCTAAGGCCTGGCTATAGGAGAGGCCGACACCGAGGACCAAATAAATCGTGTCTGAAGGTGCTTCGCCCAGCGTTTGAGACGCCGTTTCTGATTGTGAATTTGCGAACCATCAGTCTCATATCCAGTGGCTTCCTACCGGTGACTCGAATGAGATAGAACAGCTTGCGGGAATTTCCCATGGCGACAGCACGTTCCATCTCTGATGCACATTGCGACCACCAGGTTTCGCGGTCCTCAATAAGACTCGCGTTAAGTGCATGTCTCGTTTCGAGACGTGATGCAATACACTAGCTTCCAGCTGGGATCGGCTGGCGTGCATCCAGAAGGTGCAGAAATTCAGCAGAAATCCAGGGTCTTGAGGCACGAAGAGACAGGCCACAACTTTCTGGACCAGCAGAATGCAAAGGATTCTTGTTAAGCGACCAGTGCTGGTTCATGTCATCAGGTGGGGCCACAGTTAGTTTCTCAGCTTTTGTGTTTTGGAAGATTAGGCAAGATGAATCTGAAGGTCTATCGCATTCCAATCGTCGTTGCAACATGCGTTTGGGGCACCCACCGAGGCACATAAACAGCTTAATGCAAACTAATGTGTGGTCCGAATCACGTGGGGTGCTCCGGCACGGGCGACAATCTTGTACGCAACCCCGCCATTTGTGGCTCATAACGATGTGGTCAATATGGATCCACTCTTGACCCGAAGAGGGCAGACGCCACGTAGCGTACCGGCGAGTAGAACATCTGAAAGTCATACTGGCGAGGAACAGGCGATGGTCTGAGCACAGAGCCAACTGTTCCCCGTTTTCCGAGCGACATGAATCTAGTCCAAAAGGGCCTCCTAAATGCGCCCATTTTCAACAGCAAGAACAGGCCACCTGAACCTCCGGGAGTGTACCCGCCTCCAGAGAACGCTGTACCGGAGAGACGGAATAACTTGTTCCTGACAAGACTGAAAAGTTGGGGTCGGACACATTGGGTTCAACTGTCGTTTTCGAATGGCAGTCAGGGTAACTGGAGTGGTTTGAAAAACCGCTTTTGTCAACGAAGCAATGGCTCTACAACCCGGTCAAGCCACCGATGATGTTGGCAAATGGAGTAGACGAACAGACGCCTTGCGAGTCACTGGAGGCTTCCTCACTGACCTGATGTCCCATGTCTGCAGCGTATGGTATAATTACATCAATTGTGGTTCTTGCAGTTCGTCATCAACCAAGCCCGTCTGCCTTCTTTGATTTTTCGACATCTGCCGTGACGTTTTTCTGAACATGACCGGCGACGGTCAATCGGTCACCAATGTGGACATTTGGGATCCGGATTCCATTTTCACTACCGCCGATCACGTCCCCACTTGGCATCCCTCCATGGCCCCCTTCCAGAAATACTGTACATCATCATCATTATCATCGGACAGCGTTAAACGGTAGGGCAAGCCCTACTGACCACTGCCCTTCTCACCATGTTGCACGTTGAATTGGAAAGTATGAACGTACAAGATGGATAGGGAGTGGACCTACACATGTGGGAAAAGGAAAGAATGCCCTGATAGCCAACACGGAATACACAGTCTATCCGGACAAACACACATCGATCAGTCATTCTGATCTGACAGAAAGTAACAACACAATCGCCACTGTTTACGGTTCGCTGCCATATCCTCCAGTGTCTCCAGTTAACTGGTGGGCGGTTCTTTTGGACCCTAACCACGAAGACGTAAAGCAGCTACTTTTCCTAAGTTTGTTGTACACTTCCTCATTCCTCGTTGCCACGTCATCTGTTGATCTCCACGTGGTTTCTTCCACTTCCAAGGAGGAACGGAGAATAGGCCGCGGTATGGTGGACGTGTGTCTGCGTACGTAACACGTGTCCCAACCAACGAAGTCTACTAACATCAGAAAACAAGGCGTAGGCGAACATATGTTTTCGGTGATTTCATTTTCAAGCCAATTACAATCACATTTATATGAACCAAATTAAGGGAAGGAAAAGGACACTTTTAATCTGTTAGTCAATCAGTCCGCCAGTCACTCGATTGGTTAGCCGACTCATCGATAGATGAACGGGGGACATGCAAAGCCACTTTCAACGCTGCCAAGCTTAGGTGCTTTTTCTCGACATCGACCATCATAAAATGCGAGAACAAGGATAAGTTGCCTTTGTTGACCTCTTCAATGATTATCTATCAATTCAAGTGCACCTGTGGTGCCACTTATGTGGGTCGAACGACGAGGCATTTATCCAAACGCATTAAAGAGCATCAACCACGTTGGCTTCAACATGGAGGAAGAGGGGCTGTATCGAGTTCCATTCTCGCCCATCTGTTAGACACAGGCCACAAGGCTGATCCGGCTACATCATTCACTGTCCTATACAGGGTTCAACCGAACGAGTCAAAATCAGTCAGATATAGGACACTAGCGACGGCTGAGGCAATCAGCATCCGGCTATTGCGGCCCAAGCTTTGTTCACAAAAGAAGCTGGTCCAAGCACTTGAACTTCCGTGGACGAAGGTCAATGACGTCATGCTCGAATGTGATGCCGACCCAAGTCTCTGACGACGACACGTGATTTCACCATGTCCCCCGTTCATCTATCGATGAGTCGGCTAACCAATCGAGTGACTGACGGACTGATTGACTAACAGATTAAAAGTGTCCTTTTCCTTCCCTTAATTTGGTTCATATAAATGTGATTGTAATTGGCTTGAAAATGAAATCACCGAAAACATATGTTCGCCTACGCCTTGTTTTCTGATGTTAATCAAGGGCTTTTTCCGTTTACTCAAGAAGTCTACTAAGTTGGATACGCTGTGATAGAACGTTATCCGAATTAGTACCCAATACTCGCTTTCTGACTTCAGTATTGCTCACTCGGCTATTCCACCCGATCTTAGGAATACTACGCAAACACCGATGGTCGAAAAACCCGAAGACAAGGAATGTCTCCCACACGCAGACCCCAAGTCTCTCAACCACATGATAGAACTGCGCGCAATGGGGCACAGTGTGCACAACCATTCAACTTCAGTGAAGTATCAGGTCGGTGCCACAATTGCTTCATACCAGCGTACGCCACTCGAGCCTTGGATATCGGCTTGCTCACCTCCACTACTGTGCTTCCATCCGTCGTCACGCTGCTGCCAAGGTAACTGAAGCGGTCGACTATTGCCAACACCTCCCCATTGACCATCATGCTTGGAATCGTTGACGTCCAGTCTTGTAACATCACCTTGCACTTTGAAGGTGCAAAACGCATGCCGAATGGAGCTACAGCTCTTGCAAGTTCATCTAGTGCACTTTGAGCATGTTCCGTGGATTCGAACAGGCAGACAACGTCGTCCGTGTAATCTAGGTCACATGGCTTTCCACTATTTCTTAGTTCGACGCCCACATCCTGAAGATTTTGCAAAGCACTCTCCATTATTTCGTCCATGACGAAGTTGAACAGGAATGGAGAGATGGGACATCCCTGTCGAACACCACTGGTCGTTTCGAATCGACCGGATAGTTAACCGCAAACTCTAACGCGGCCAGAAGCATGAGAATACAATGATCTCAGTAGGTTCACGAATTTCTGGGGCATGCCTTTCGTTGAAGACTACTGAAAAGTGCTGTTCGATCAACGGAATCGAAGGCGCCTTTCAAGTCTAAGAAAACCATTGTCGGTCGGCGGTGCGTGTGACGCGTTTCAAGTAACCAGCGAAGAGTAAAAATCTGGTCGATGCATCCTCAACCTGGGCGGAATCCAGTCTGCTGGTCGCGGGTGTTCCTCTCGCGAGCGGGTTTAAGACGGTGCAACAAAATCGAGGCTAATACTTTGGTGACTATCGAAAGTAAGCTAATCCCAAGTTGGTTATTACAGTCATTGCGCATTCCCTTCTCGAAGATGGGAACAAACAACGACTCGCTCCATATTACCAGAATATCCTCCTCCTTCGAAATGCCACGGAGCAAGACGGTAAGTGATTTTATCAAAGCATTCCACCCAGTCTGAAAAGAACTGGAGGGAGTTCGTCCAGACCGGCTGTTTTCCCACGCTTTGGTTGTCGAACGCTCGACTCCACCTCCACTTTCGATGGGGGCTCAATTAATACCACCCAAGAAGCCGCAGTTCTTGACACAGGAGTATCTACATTAGCGCGCGACCAGTTGAGCTGCTCCTAGAAGTATTTGGCCGCACGATTAAGTATTTGCGGTTGTCCAATCTAAATGCTCTCCATTTCTATCGCATGTAATTTCACTGACCGCGTTTAGCCGTCCACGGGTGTCGCGATTAGGCCTAAACAGTCTGTGACTGACTGAAGCATTTATCGCTTCCATCCCTTCGGCTATCTTCATCTACCAATTTTCGCGATTCTTCTTAGGTGTTTTCGTAACTAGTCTTTGTAGATGTCTCGTATCGCGAGCAGTATGAATGCGATGTGTGCTTTTCACAGGAGGAGCTATCACCTTCCTTATAAATCGACACAACCACTGATTCACACCATTCCCTGGGAATCTGCTCACTATCCCAGATTACCCGAAGGACGTTCGTTAACTCCTAAACCGAAGCTCTCCCTCCATGTTTGAAAACGATGGGAACAAACTGCTCGATCCAGCGGCGTTGTACCTTTCCAAGTAGCTTATCTCCCGCATAATCTCCGTTCCTGATAGAGGGGTGATATCTACCTGCATCGTTTCTCTGGCAGGTATAATCGGAAGGTTCACTGTTGAAGTAGACGAACTGTCCTGTCCCATGAAGTGTTCCACCCAGCGATCCAGACGACATCCCTAGGTGTGAATCACTGAGTCGTCGGAGTCCCCGATCGACTCGCTCACAAGGAGCTTCCGTGGGCGGGTATCTCTGATCAAACGGCGAAGGTTACAGATAATGCTGGTGGATGTAGGCTTCTTTCTTTACCTACATTTTGCAGTCCACCACCGTTCACGGTCATCATTCAGGCTCCAAGTCAGTTAGGGTATCGGGGGTTTACGCACTTTATTGAATGTGGAGTCCAAAGTGATGGATTTGCGAGCATCTTACAGAGAAACGGATGTCGAAGATATCCGTCGTTTGTGAGGCCTACTCGAACTAGAGTCCTCTGAACATCACCATTTTTAGGAACGTTTTCACCGACAAAAGTTGGTGAGATACTGGATCTTGTGACAGTTACATTTAAGCTTCTTCGATGTGCTCAGATTCGGCCGTCCCCAGTACCTGGTGTAAGCTGTCGGGTCAACGCGGATCCTTCAAATATATTTTGTGGAATTTTTGAGTACCTCCAATAACTCACGACACGATCTAGATGTGATCCGAAGTGTTATAGCGGCTGCCGATTTCCCTTAATTAGGCGGGAGTACCAAAATCTGGCAGTTGAGACATCAGGTTTTAAGTGAGTACAACCATCTAAAGGAAGGATGCTGGGATTTCTGGGTGAGTCACTTCACGGCTGCCCACACCACGGGAATAGTTTTTTATCTGTGAGCCCTAACCGGAGTACTTTACTCAAAAGTATGGTGCGCAAGGTAGTGGTGTGTCAATCCAGTACGGGAACATGACCGAAGCATTCGTGGAGGAACTTTTTCTAACTCGTCATCGGACTGGTGTTGCCCCCTTCATCAAATGAGTGGTGCAATAGTTTACGCTTGTTGTTTCACTCAGGTAGATTGTAGGATTCGTCACCGGGAGAATGAAAACATATATTGGAAAACATTTTCTGTCACTCCCACACTTCGATCGATGGTCGCGTGTCACGATCAGTTCGAAATGGTAGTGGTAGAGTAGTTTTTGAACTCAGCTTGATGCTGCGACGCCAAATGCACGAACAACCGTGGTGTAGGTTAACTTTATAGAAAAATGGATAAGCAAGTGCCTCGTCTATAGCAATCCCAGACAGTTCACGCAGTCGGGTTCGGCTGTTCAGCAGGCAACGAATGAAGATGTAAGCCTCAATGCAGAAACCTGATTGGTTGGAGCAATCGGCCGTGGCATAAGTGAAGTCAGCGTGATTGGCACGCGTGAATGTGATAGCAGCCGGTGTCGGCTGACCGATCAATACGCTTATCAACACGGCTAGTGGTGGAAAACAAATGGTCAGCGACCCTCACAGCTGTCCTTCGTTTAGCTTTGAAGCGATACACTGACAAAGTCCCCACGGTCGATCGGACAGAGGAAACTCGGGTCGGTCATCAGGTGCAGAATTGTATTGAAGTTGTTTTTGTATTGAATCAGGAGATACGACGGTCGGTGGCAATTGTTACGCCGAGTAAGCTCATTTAAACGAATGTGTTGGCTGTGCCAAGACGGTTATCGGTAACGATTGTTACGAGGGAAGAAGGACACATGCAACTCGCTCTCAAAGATGGTACAAGTGAACGGATAGTTCGGAACTCGAGGAGCGCAATCACCCGTACTTGCCCGCCGTCGTATCACGTGTCGCCCAGTTCATTAGCGGATGAGTGATTTCTGTGAATCTCGATGACAAAATTCCTGTCGTTTTCTCCTTTATAAATAGATAAATTTTTCTTTACTTTATTCTTTGTAGTCGTGCAACCCTGTTCTTCTGTCCCCAACCACGCCGCTTTGCCCTCTTCATCCACTCATAATGCTCCCACTGACAACACGGCCGATACTCACAACTGTTCATTGTCAAATAGTGTCGGGATTATTCCTGTCTGGTAACTCACATTTCCTCGAGCCTCGTCAGCCCCTGAATCTTGGCTCCTTCAACGTGCGTTCACTCATGCAGGCACACCAGCAGGCGTGCCTAGCCCCCACAATAAAATCTGAAGACTGATGTCAACTGCCTAAGTGAAACGCGTATCCAGCACTGGAGTAGTGTGACTCAACTAACTGTTCCTGGCATCTCATCGAGGTATTTTCTGCGCACTTCAGGAGACGAAGTAGCTAGAGCTGTGGGTCAACGTGGTGTAGGAATAGCCTTGACTGACAAGGCTGAGTCTGCCTTCTTAGACTGGATTCCTGTTGACAGTCGCATATGTGATGTGAGACTACAAGGGTCAGTTAGCGTTCGAAAGGATAGTTGCGTTAAGCGCAATTTGTTTGTGATCTCGGCATACGCCCCAACAGACTGTAGCTCAGACATTCAGAAATGTGAGTTCTATGATAAACTCGACACCCTTGTCCGCAGGAGCGAAGGTTCTGACATTGTAATGATAGCTGGCGACTTCAATGCACAAGTTGGCAAACTTCGTACGACAGAAGCTCGTTTAGGAAGGCGCTGCGCTTTACCAGCTAAGCGTACAGATAACGGAGATAGGCTCCTCCAGTTTTGAGCAGACAATCGGTTATTTTTGTCGTGTACATATCACCGACACAGTTCACGTCGCACAGCTACATGGCGCTCTAAACCAGATCGATCAAATCACAAAGCTACCGATGGCACACTTCTGTTCAGAACTGTAGATCTTACTGGTCTGCGTGCATGGAGTCTGACCATGCATGAGTCCCAATGCGATTATCCCTCCAGCTCCATGGTCATCGGCGCAAAAAAACACCCGGTTAGCCGTACAACGTACGTGATCCAGAAATACGCACCCGGTGTGAGCAGATGTTAGCACATGCGCTGAGAACTACGACGAACGGTAATGTGTACGAGCTCTGGGCCCGTTGTCAAACAGGCAATGCGCACATCAGCAGGTTTTGCTTGTGGTCGTAGATCCGTTGTCCATCAAAGACACTGGATCTCGCAGTTGTTGAGTCTAACGGAGCAAAAGCGTCGACAGGTTACGAAAAGCGTTAAGAATGATCACGAAAATTTGTGGGCCGAGGTAGCCGAAGAAATGGAAATAGCAGCTGCTTCAGGTAACCGTCAAAGGCTGTTCAAACCCATCCGTGACACCGGTGGACGGCGCACCCAAGTCAGTGAGACGATTTGCGATAGAAATGCAGAACCCATCCATAGCAAACAGCAAAGGCTCGACCGTCGGGCCGAATACTTCTAGGAGCAGTTCAACTGGTCGCGCGCTAGCGTAGCTACTCCTGTGTCAACAACTGCGACTTCTTCGCCTTGAGGTTTTCGACCACCGATGTTTGCGTAGTATCACAGAAACTCGGTGAAACAGCCGAGTGGGCAATGCTGGGGTTAGAAAGCGAGCATTCGGTACCTATTTTGAGGACGTTTTGTCACAGCTCAGTAGACTTCGTTGGTTGGGGCACGGGTTACTTATGGCAAACACATAACTACTATACCGTGTCCCATTCTCCTCTCCTCTTAGGGAGACCATCCCGAAGATCTCTGAGGGTCATGGAGACACGCAACCCTTGTCGCCACGTTAAGGCGCAATCTCATCGCGGTGGACTGAAAGATGTAACCGCCAACGGGACGCAGCTATGTCCAACTGCTCTGGTTTAAAAGTCGTGGCAATCTTGAAGCCCTGCACGCCGCATGTGACATGAATTCAATCCTAGATCTCACAATTCAGACCAAAGCAGAACCTGATAGTCAGACTGCTTCACGACTGGCTAGTGCAGCATACCAGATAAGCCACTCCCCTTTTCAGAAGTAAACGCACGTGGACAACGTGACCGAGACAAAAACTCGCTCGTCTGGCCTTGGTAGTCTACGATGCGCGCAATTCCACTTTCGATGACGCACGTCGATTTATATATATATATATATATATATATATATATATATATATATATATATATATATATATAATAAACATGAACACTCGCGTACGGAAACCAAATGCTGCACGAAACCTGAGCTTCCAAACAAAGACCCGAATATGCTTGATCCACCCGGTTTCACTACAAGCAACCACAGACGACCGAATCAAAAGCGACCATCTAATGTTGCGCAGACAAGATTGCACGCGAGCCCGAGTACCTCCGAACCAGCATCCCAAAGTTCGAGAAAGCTTGGTCTAAGTGACCGGCTGAGATCATATCTTCCAAAACTTCCAGAAAGTAAGACATGCCTGTTCCGATCGAAGACTTACAGTCCATGATATGATCCACCCTCAATGTTGCCGACTAGTCTTGGCTCACTGGTTAGGCTCTTCATCCTCACAACTGATAACTGCTGTCAGCACAAATCAGTGAAACTAGATATTTCTTCCGCTCGTGATGGCTCAGAGTTAAATGTAAGCCGTCTATCCGTTCCCTGTTTACGCGATGAAAACAAGTCAACGCCGACCGGAACTGTGACTTACTGCTGCAGCTTTTCACCTTTTTTTCGAAGCATAACAACCTGATACAATAAACAAGACAATGAGTATAATTTGAATGCAATGAGGTGAAGCAAGCACGATACAGAAAAATTCTAGTAGCGACGCGCTCCATAATTCGAAACAAAGGAATGGCCTGCTGGTTTCCATGTGTGCCCAGGAGTGTGGATCCGAGGGCTGCTACCTCTCCAACCGGGATAATCGTTTCGAGGTTCTGCAAAAATGAAGAAAATCAAATTATCGATTAATCTACATCACAATCGCAACTGCCTCTGATATGGGAAATACGTAACCTCTAACCGTTGTTTGCGACGAAATTTAGAGGAATACTGACTCTCGCATCAAGGCTCATACAAACAGTTGACAAGTGGTTGATGAATCAAACAAGATCAACTAAACAGTGTAAAAATAACGAAGTCATCAAAACTGTCTGCGTTCCCACATTATCTAACTGGTAATGTGCTTAAAACGGATCGCTAAAAAACAGCGACGTAGGAATAACTTACCTGAACGGTGCCCGTAATCTACAACTTTTGGTCGAGGGTCACTGCTGATGCCATATGTGGGAGGACTGCGATCGCGGATTGGACGAGAATTACGCATGTCGTGATGCGGAGAGACATCTGGGTATGGTCGCATCAGCGCCATATTTCTGGACCTGGGCGGGCTACGGCTGATGTCTCGGTACTCACGGCGTGGTGTCGGCACTGGTCGCGATGGATAACCCCGCGCTGGGCTGGGTCGACGTTCCACCACGGATTCGTAAGATCGGTAGTGCTCAGGCATTCGGTTGATTGGTGGACTTAATGGAGAAGGTTGTCTATTGCATGGACCACGGCTGAAGTAAGAGCAGAGAATTCCAGAGCTCAGGCGTAATTTCAGCCGTTATTTACTGTATCAAGTGGTTAGTTGAAATCTGGATATATATATATATATATATATATATATATATATATATATATATATATATATACAAGTCAAAGTAACAAAGGAAATGAGAACGAACCCTGAGTCCATTCTGTCATATGCTTGTTCATCAGGACGATGCGCGACAGCAGGACGACTGTAAGAACGCGGGAGATCTGCTGGAGATCGCGCCAGACGTGATACTCTAGGACGAGTATCCAAAAGACGAGTCGAAGGCAGAGAACGACGGCGATCGGGTGGTGGCGGTGGTAACGGTTCACGAAGTCGAGGGACATCCCGCAGGGGCTCGGATTTTCGCGGCATTGGAGCCCGCGGCAGAGGCGGGGGTGGCAGTGGCCTAGATCTTTCGTGGTCGTAGACCGGATTGACTAATTGCCTTCGATCTGGATGAAACATTCGAGTCTCGGGTCTTCGAGTTGGTGTGGCCGGATGAGCCTCGTGACGATCGGATGAGTATCGATGAGTACGATCGAAATCCCCACTGAAACAATATCAACAAACTCGATTGAAACGAGCGCCCGGTTAATCAAAATTTTTTTTAGAGAAAGGAAGCGCGTCATATAATGAACAACTATGCGGACCGAAAAGCTGAACATCTGACAAGCAGCAAATGTTTAGATCCCTGAACACGCTGCACTATCACATAGTGGGGAGCATCACGAAAAATTAATCGTTCTTTCCCGGTTAGAGAGCGACTACCGAACGAATCTCAGCCAATTCACCATGATTACCCAACAAGACAAGGCTGCTTTTCCTGGATTTTATCACGTCGATATTCAGACACACCGTCCAAAAAAGCAATCCATATATACCTCCAACGGTTTCCGACTGAGTAGATCTCTATCCGATGGATTGGCAGAGGCATATTCCAATAAACCATTCGCTCTAGCTGTTTGTTAGGCCGATGTACTCAAATATACCGTCGAAGAGAACAGCCCATATTTACCTCCAACGGTTTCCGACTGAGTAAATTTCAGTCGGATGGATTGGCAGAGGCATATTCCAATAAAACCATTCGCTCTAGCTGTTTGTTAGGTCGGTGTACTCAAATATACCGTCGAAGAGAACAGCCCATATTTACCTCCAACGGTTTCCGACTGGGTAAATCTCAGTCGGATGGATTGGCAGAGGCATATTCCAATAAACCATTCGCTCTAGCTGTTTGTTAGGTCGGTGTACTCAAATATACCGTCGAAGAGAACAGCCCATATTTACCTCCAACGGTTTCCGACTGAGTAAATCTCAGTCGGATGGATTGGCAGAGGCATATTCTAATAAAACCATTCGCTCTAGCTGTTTGTTAGGTCGGTGTACTCAAATATACCGTCGAAGAGAACAGCCCATATTTACCTCCAACGGTTTCCGACTGAGTAAATCTCAGTCGGATGGATTGGCAGAGGAATATTCCAATAAAACTATTCGCTCTAGCTGTTTGTTAAGTCGGTGTACTCAAATATACCGTCGAACAGAACAGCCCATATTTACCTCCAACGGTTTCCGACTGAGTAAATCTCAGTCGGATGGATTGGCAGAGGCATATTCCAATAAAACCATTCGCTCTAGCTGTTTACTAGGTTGGTGTATTCAAATATACCGTCGAAGAGAACAGCCCATATTTACCTTCAACGGTTTCCAACTAAGCGAATCGCGATTGAGTGGATTGTTTCACACGTCAGCAGGTAGTTTAGGTGAGGCAGACAAAACATGAAATTGGGATTCTGGTGCGACGCTGGAATAAACTATAGTAACTGAACCAACAAATGAAAGAGCGTCCAATATCGGCCCAGCCTTATAAATCCAAATGGTCGGCGATTGGGCCCAGTCAGTTCTGAGAAAGGGAATATGTATAATAAGAATCATTATTCGCATCATTCCATAACCGAGGATTGATCAACGGGCACTCAGGATTCCAGCGTTCCGTCCGTTATGATGTTGGATTGCACGTCCACGTTAATAAATTTAGTGCAGTTTGTTCAACTGATCGTAAGGGATATTTATATGTGCTAAGAAAAACCTAATGTCCAGTACCGGACAGCGATATCACCAGAAAATCCGAAGCTTTGTGGATGACCATGGCGGAATACGGCACTACGGACTTCAAAGGAAACTACGGAAGGTTTATAACTCGAGGCCTTCACCACATGCTCAAGATGAAGGAAAGCAGCCATGAGCACAACAACCCACAGCACTATCGAAGGTAATCAGCAACCATGGACAGCAGTTCAGGCCTTGATGGGTCAAGTGTGGTTACGACCCGGGCCACGATAATCGGCTGGTGGAATGTGACTAGGGTAATTTGAATGACGGACTCACATCATTCGGATGCCGCCGCTTGCCACCTATTTGCACTCCAGCAGGTCAGAAGACTAGATGAAAAGTTTATAAATGAGCCAGTTATGGATCCTATAGATGTCTACTTAGACGATTGAAAAAGCCATCAGGAAAAGTCAGATGCTATCAATTACATCGGATTTGGCACTCACCTTTGGCGCGAATACGATGGCGGACTCCGTAAGGTATCCGCATATCGTGAAGGAACGGATTCCCGCAAATTCTTCAAGAGGAAAGGATGAAAAAGTGTATGCAGAACCAGTTACAATGTCACTCTTGTATTCATTGCTTTCAAACAGAATTCTGAATAAACCTCACCACAGAAAAATCATTAGAACGATAGTTGGCGACTCATTTTCTGGTGGCAACATTTCATCTTGATGGTTGTGCCAAATGTCCGAAACAAAACAATCCCCGTTTAACATTTGTCGACAAGTCAAATTTCCACAATTGAAAGCAGAATGTCGACGAGTTTTCGCACATATTCGAACGAAACTGCGTTTTTGACGCATCGATACATGTCCACCGTGTCCGTCTTATGGACAATAAAATCTTGTTCCGTCTGGTGAGCCACATATCGTTTGGAATTACTTGCATCGACGCTAGGTCACCGTATAGCACCGACCGAACCCAAGATAGGGTGAGGGCTTTCACTCGCCATCGTAGGCTTTGAAGCTCAACGCACGTACTAAATACGTTCCCAAACATGCTTCGAGGCCGAAGTTAGTGGTGCCAGTTGTAAAAACCTTCACCCGTTTCAGAATTCAGCTGACCATTGTTTAGCCCTTCAGTACTCACGATGAAATAAAGCATGAGCAGAAACGCCGGCAACTTTATTTTAGGATTTCAGCCTGCGCATACTCCAGTTCCTTTCCACAAAACTACTCTGCATCGAAAAATTAAACCGGGAGCGACGAGTTCTATGACTGCGAAGATATTTGAGTACGTCACTGCTGTTGAAGTGTTTAGCTCAAAATCGGCTTATTCACGAACCCAGTATTCTACCCCACTGCAGCGATTATTCGTAGCATAAAACAAGAGAACGCGAAGTTGAATGCAGTTCAGTAAAGTCTGTCGTAGTAATATAAATGATTCCGTGATGCCTCGAAGACGGCTAGAGTACCTACCAAATAATTTTAGCGATTTTTCCAGTCGTGACTTTACTTAAACATTCAGAAACCACTGTACGCGACACAGTACAATGTCCAATATGCCCATGCATGAAGCAGGAGCATGAATACTTCACTTTCATGGGAGTCCGCCAACCGCGACGGTGAGCCTGAAGTCAATTGGGGTCAGAGGTGGTAACGAGTACTGCCGGTCACAAGCACTGGGGGGCGTACCTAGGGTCTGAATCAAAGTTTAGGGAGGTTGACATCGCTGCACCACCACCGACGAATCGAACAGGTCGGGTGAGTTCCATCATTTTTTGATCAGCCACCAATGGTAACTGATGCACTTGATAAACAACCACTTGTTTCAAAGGCATGCAGAAGGAAGCCAGCTAGTCTGATTAATGTTGTTCAAAAAACTGCCCTTATTGACAGCCTTATGAACGTGCTTGCATGCCAATAGCGACCAATCATCACGGCGGCATCTAGAGAAATACCTCGACTTAAGAGACTATCTGGGCTCGAACCCTAAAACCACAAGCTACCTCGGAATAGCTTTCATTGTGATGAATGCCGTATTGGCAGGTGTTCATTTTCCGCTCGACCGCCATTCAGTGTCAACTATTTCGAGAACGTTACCGGGTTTTTGATCACCTAGCTCAAACCGCTATCGACGGAAAATCCAGCGTCTAGACTGCCAAATTTTTCAGTGCTCAAATTCCCGTTCATTTAGCTCCTAGATCAGCGACCACCTGCCTGTGATAGATAAGTAGATTTTGCCGTTTCAACAGGAATGATAGGAATGCCATATTGTGGTATACGAACCACCGGCAGTAAAGACGCTCGTGGGTAAGACTCTGGTGGCACAATTCACTAGGCTATTTACTACACATGCTAAACAGCACGACGCCTTCGCACAGGTAATGGCAGTCTTATGGGGTCTCACAAAAACTGACCAGTCCGGCGGTCAGCTTCAATTCTCCAGGCACCTGAATGAATGACTGGCTGAAACAAACAACTTGTTGTGAGTGTTATACATTTATACATCAGCATATGTTCATCTTTGGAACAATTGTCTTCAAAATCCACTACAGCTGTTCACTTCGTACAAACGTGTCTTGCAATCAACGAGGTGTCCAAGTGAAAATTGAAAAGCTCACTTTCACGATTCAGTTTTTTTTTGAAGTCCAAAACAGTCAAATAGTGGCATGTAGCGCATGAGTAAAATCCTTTTTTGATGGAACAATGAACCGCTCATCGGCCTTTCAAAGCAATTATGAACCTATGTCCAGCTTGTGCGTGACTTTTGGTTCTCGTTCCCTTAGACAACACAACATTCACAAAGCCAAATTAATTTCCGCGACAACATACCAACAAACACGTTGATAAACGCAAAAATAGCGTACATTCGGACTGACTGGTCGTCAGTCGTTAAACGTTACTTGCAAAGCAACGTATTTTTAACTCACATGCGCAGGCCTACCGGATCCGTATCGAGTTGTCGCAAGCATGAGAGATGCTCTTCTCAGCGACTGATAAGCCATGATCCGTCGGTTCATCCGAGGGGGTGGCCGAGAGATCCGGGTTTCCCGACGAGATTCTGAAACCGGTTTTCTGGCGGCTATGTTTCTTGACCGTAAGGTTCGAGCAGCTGCCGCTCTGGCACGAGCTAACCATTGACGCGCTCTGAAGGACTGTCTTGGGGCACGACGCGATTGTGCCCATCTCCGCGAGCGTGATGGCTCTGCTTTTGCTGTTGAATTAGAGTGTTTCGCACGCGGGATCGGGCGGTCGTTCACCTTTGAGGTCAATGCAGGAGGTTTCCTCTCAGTTGCTTCGACGCTGATTTTACATCCATTATAGTCACTGCAGTCAAAATGACGGGCAGCTTTAGCTGCGTCTTCTGCTGAGGCCATTTGGAGAAATCCGAAGCAACCTCCTGGCGAGCGTGTGCTCATGACAACCGTGGCAGACACTACCTAGTAGAAACTAGAATGAACCATAAGTGATTCTACCGAACCTTTCCAGATTTGCTGAAGTGTTGTTTGAGGTCTGCAGCCTTCACCGATTTGGGCAGATTACTCACCCACAAGTTTTTCTGACTTTCAATCGGTTTGGCTTGTGTATCTTCAAAGGACTTGTTTAATCCTGGTTTGACCACTTTACCGCTAAAAAGTAAAACTCATGTTAGTCATGGTAGATCGCAACGAGAATCCTTCTGAGACTCAACGAACCTTTGGGCGCACTCATCTACTTTTGGAACGACCTCTGTCGAACTCTTTGTTTGGTCTTGTGTACTGTTGTTGCATTCGACTGCAACATCATTTTCAGATTTAAGATCATAATCTAAGTCCTCCTGGTCGCCGACTTGTACCACATAAGTAACGGGTTCTTCCATCTTCTTTTGCTCCGCTGGTTCTTCAGTTGTCGAGTCCGATTGCAACGGTTCATGCCGGTTAAGAGCTGCTTCATCCTTGGTGTGAGCTTTGTGATCCACAAGTAGAAAGAAGAAAGTTGATGAATGCAATTAAACAGCCAACCATCGAATAGGCCAGAACAACCGCACCAAGTTGGCAATCATAGAAAAACAGTAAAAGAATCCCTAGTTCTTTTGCATTTTAAGCCTTAAGCAGGACAGACGACCAAAGAGCCGCCGTCGTTTGGTTTTCACGCAACTCCTTCAAAATAAACTTTGATTATTAACTGAGCTGGGTCGGCGAGAAGCATTCCCTGACCGAAATTCATGTTCTCGGAGTCACGGCGACTGGATGGGAAAAGTAGAACACTGGCACAGTGAACTACTCACATGGACGCCTCAACACCACAAATCTCCAAAGCGTAAACGCGCGCAAAACTCAATGCTATCTTCTCTGAAAAGAGACGAACATGCTAGCAATGAAACATTTGCATATAACAATTTTTGTTTCGAAGCCTGTTGCACCACGAAGGTCGCGGGCACACACGAGACACGTATAAGCAGCGGGATGGTTTTGGAGCCACTGTCCATTTCGTCCACTAGTGATTACAGGGACAACTAAAGCAGTATTGACTTCCGCAACCTGAGTGGTCCATTTGTGCATGAGTGACAAGCCGCAATCACTTTACCACTAACTTCGCATCGAAGCGTGAAGCAGTTTCGCAGAATAATGAAATCCAGCGACAACCTGAGAAGTGGATGGCAAAACTCGGAGCCCCGACATGGCAAATAGGCCCGGCAGAGACCTGTCGTCCGAACCCTTCGTCACGGCTCAGCGGTTAAAAGCCACTGAGAAAACGAGCAAGACACCACGGTGGACAAATCCGGGCGCGTTAACGTCATCTGGACGTTACTTAAACCATAGAGCTGCATGCAATTACAGAACGTCAGTGCGATGCGCGGCGCAAGCCTGACAAGCGTCAGCACGCGCCTGGATGGAAAGAAAGGGATTTTTTATTACTACCTACAGATTACTCCAAGAAAAATTGTAGTCAGCAAGTTTTGCGAAATGGGAGACTTACACGAATCCATGCTATCGCCGTTAACACCAACGGACGAAACGTCACACAAAGCTACGGAGCAGCGCACGGATTGATCAACGGCTTCCGACTCGAAACTCTGGGTCTCCATTTCATTTCCGAATCGGTAGGTAAGAGGATCATGCCCATCCTCTTCCAGAGCCTAAAAAATTTAGAGAACAAAATTATACATACCTCTTTCAATCTGTCCACAAGGACTTGCTTAACGCCGACTTTATCCTTTTGTCGTTTCTCTAACTCCCTACGAAGATCCGCGACTTTCAGCTCCGACAGTGACCGACCCTCCATTACCGCAAACTGCAACATGGTGGGCGGCGAGCTCATTAAAACAGACTCGAGAGAACTCAGTTCAGTGTGCATTGCGTTGCTAGGCCAATCGTGTGTCAAGATTTATCTGGGTGACTAAGGTTGTGTTTTTGATGCGCTTCGGTAGCTTGCAGTACTGTGTAAAATTTAATTTTCCGGAATGTCAAAATTGTGCGATGTATCGGTTCTGGAGGAGAAAAGATAAACCATGAGTGAACTGTCACTGCCCCTAAAACAGCCCTACGCACCTCTGGGTACGTAACCTCAAACTTTCCTGTTACTTCTTTTGAGTTCTCATTTTCTGACCGCCGGTGTCTCATCCGGGACGGAGTCCACCAACTGGTGTACATGTTTGCCCCGCCATACTGACGGCGGTCCCGTGCCCGGGGACCCCACTGTTCGACGAAGGGTTTCCATGCCTATCCAGCAGATGAAACTGAGCTTTTAGACCAAATCAAGCAACAGCGGCAGATTACGACGCGTACAACTGGCTACGAATTCAATACCCTTCCATGAAGACACCGAAAAGGTGCACATTCGAGGGTAGGCTGGCAGCCGAATATGTTCATGTAACTTAATGGATGATAAGATGAAAGGGAGCAACGCCAGGCATACCTGGTGGCAGACGGCAGACGGGAGAGCCGCTGATTCCCATGTGGCGAGGGCAGGAGCTCGGGGAGAGGAACCCTGGTCACCTCCCTCGTTGGTGTTCCAGCCTCCAATGGCGTTCCCTGGTATCGAAGTGGACGAGGTAATGACATCCCTATGATCTCTGAAGCCACATAAGTCACATTGACCGGATAGAATCCACCCACTGGTGCGGGAGCTGGCCGGGATTCTCGAGGGCCCAATCACCAAATCTTTCATCACCTAATCAGCACCTGCAAAACTCTCGGACGATTGAAAGCAAGGGATTATTGCGCCGATGTTCGAGGGTGGAAACAAAGCGGAAGCTGCCATTTATCGTCCGGTGATCCCTACCTGCGTCGTTCGCAAGCAGATAGAGCGGCTTACAGCCAAGCTCGTTAAAGAATATCTCGATCGCCACAACCTGTCCAGTCATGCACAGTACAGGTGGCGCAAATCCCTTTCATAGGTTTCCTGCCTTCTGCTGGCTTGAACTATTGAGGACAGTGGGTCCACTAATGAGCTGGACCGAGGACTTCCTAAAAGGGGCGGATATTTGCAATCAAAGTTTCGGGGACCCTATCCACCTTGTATCCGGGCTCCAGTGCTTTTCCGCAAGGTTCAGTGCCCTGCCCACTTTTGTCCCAGGTCTGCGTCAGTAGTCTCCCAATCGATTTGAACCCATCACTCTCACCCTTTGCTGACGATCTGAAGCTGCGGCGCGTGCTTCTTTCTGATCCGGACAGAAAATCCCTACTGGGCTATCTCAGAGGGCCGGCACATCGGTCCAGTACATGGAACCTTTCGATAAACCTGGAAACGTCTGCACACGTACGCTTAGGTCGAATGTACTGAAAGTCAGGCTACACTATCCCTGGTACTCTGCTGAGAACAGCGGTCTTCGAGAGCGGTCCTAGTGTAACAGCCGGTCGTGGAAAATCCCCCTTTTTTCCCTCGCGATTCAGTGTTTTTTCCCAACATCACTCATTTCCATACACTATTGACTTGTCTTTACGAACTGGTTGTTTTTCTGGACCAATTGTTGTTTGTTCGCGCCCAGAGCGCTATTTTGGCACATCCTTGTTCAGGACCTGCGTGACGCACGTGCTGTCTGCTCACACGCTGCTATTCGGTTTCTCGTTGTTGAGACTTTGTGATCGTATTATTGAGGTTTGTATATTGTTTACGTCATTGTTTATTTTAATAATCTAGTATCGTAGAATTATCACGGATAATCGCCTTCTGATTTCGGGATCCGTTGCGAATTTGGCTACGCATTGCTCAAACGGTCGTAACAATACTCAATAGATCTATTTGGAACGAGGAAAATTCACGCAAAATGCCAAGGAAAGGATCAAAGGCAGTCGAACCCGGACAGGAAGTAATACGGCAAGTCTCTGGGGAGGTTTTGGGTACTTATGATTCTTTAGCTAATGCTAGATCGCCTAGTCCTGTCAGTGCTAGCTCATGTGTTATTGAAAGCAATATTGATCGTAAGGACGTTGATTTATATAAGCTGAGAATAATAGAACTAGAGCAACAGTTACTTTCGGCTAGACTACAGGCGCATGAAGCAGAGAAGTGTACACAGAAACAGCGAGAGTATAGGACCAGTGACTTCGACACTTCCGATAGGTTAGAGTGCAATAAGGTAGGGAACCCCACGCAGGTCGCCGACTACAAACCACCATCGATCGATCTGCCTAGAGTGGAGTTAACGGTTTTCGACGGGCGAGCTGAGCAATATTGCAAGTTTGTCAAACAGTTCGAGACGTTCGTTGAAAACAAGGTAAACGACCCTGGGCAAAGGCTTCTTTACCTTACTCACTACTGCCGAGGCCGAGCGCGAGAAGCTATCGACGGATGCACCATGCTCGATCCAGAACAAGGCTACACAGAACGTCAGTGCGATGCGCGGCGCAAGCCTGACAAGCGTCAGCACGCGCCTGGATGGAAAGAAAGGGATTTTTTATTACTACCTACAGATTACTCCAAGAAAAATTGTAGTCAGCAAGTTTTGCGAAATGGGAGACTTACACGAATCCATGCTATCGCCGTTAACACCAACGGACGAAACGTCACACAAAGCTACGGAGCAGCGCACGGATTGATCAACGGCTTCCGACTCGAAACTCTGGGTCTCCATTTCATTTCCGAATCGGTAGGTAAGAGGATCATGCCCATCCTCTTCCAGAGCCTAAAAAATTTAGAGAACAAAATTATACATACCTCTTTCAATCTGTCCACAAGGACTTGCTTAACGCCGACTTTATCCTTTTGTCGTTTCTCTAACTCCCTACGAAGATCCGCGACTTTCAGCTCCGACAGCGACCGACCCTCCATTACCGCAAACTGCAACATGGTGGGCGGCGAGCTCATTAAAACAGACTCGAGAGAACTCAGTTCAGTGTGCATTGCGTTGCTAGGCCAATCGTGTGTCAAGATTTATCTGGGTGACTAAGGTTGTGTTTTTGATGCGCTTCGGTAGCTTGCAGTACTGTGTAAAATTTAATTTTCCGGAATGTCAAAATTGTGCGATGTATCGGTTCTGGAGGAGAAAAGATAAACCATGAGTGAACTGTCACTGCCCCTAAAACAGCCCTACGCACCTCTGGGTACGTAACCTCAAACTTTCCTGTTACTTCTTTTGAGTTCTCATTTTCTGACCGCCGGTGTCTCATCCGGGACGGAGTCCACCAACTGGTGTACATGTTTGCCCCGCCATACTGACGGCGGTCCCGTGCCCGGGGACCCCACTGTTCGACGAAGGGTTTCCATGCCTATCCAGCAGATGAAACTGAGCTTTTAGACCAAATCAAGCAACAGCGGCAGATTACGACGCGTACAACTGGCTACGAATTCAATACCCTTCCATGAAGACACCGAAAAGGTGCACATTCGAGGGTAGGCTGGCAGCCGAATATGTTCATGTAACTTAATGGATGATAAGATGAAAGGGAGCAACGCCAGGCATACCTGGTGGCAGACGGCAGACGGGAGAGCCGCTGATTCCCATGTGGCGAGGGCAGGAGCTCGGGGAGAGGAACCTGGTCACCTCCCTCGTTGGTGTTCCAGCCTCCAATGGCGTTCCCTGGTATCGAAGTGGACGAGGTAATGACATCCCTATGATCTCTGAAGCCACATAAGTCACATTGACCGGATAGAATCCACCCACTGGTGCGGGAGCTGGCCGGGATTCTCGAGGGCCCAATCACCAAATCTTTCATCACCTAATCAGCACCTGCAAAACTCTCGGACGATTGAAAGCAAGGGATTATTGCGCCGATGTTCGAGGGTGGAAACAAAGCGGAAGCTGCCATTTATCGTCCGGTGATCCCTACCTGCGTCGTTCGCAAGCAGATAGAGCGGCTTACAGCCAAGCTCGTTAAAGAATATCTCGATCGCCACAACCTGTCCAGTCATGCACAGTACAGGTGGCGCAAATCCCTTTCATAGGTTTCCTGCCTTCTGCTGGCTTGAACTATTGAGGACAGTGGGTCCACTAATGAGCTGGACCGAGGACTTCCTAAAAGGGGCGGATATTTGCAATCAAAGTTTCGGGGACCCTATCCACCTTGTATCCGGGCTCCAGTGCTTTTCCGCAAGGTTCAGTGCCCTGCCCACTTTTGTCCCAGGTCTGCGTCAGTAGTCTCCCAATCGATTTGAACCCATCACTCTCACCCTTTGCTGACGATCTGAAGCTGCGGCGCGTGCTTCTTTCTGATCCGGACAGAAAATCCCTACTGGGCTATCTCAGAGGGCCGGCACATCGGTCCAGTACATGGAACCTTTCGATAAACCTGGAAACGTCTGCACACGTACGCTTAGGTCGAATGTACTGAAAGTCAGGCTACACTATCCCTGGTACTCTGCTGAGAACAGCGGTCTTCGAGAGCGGTCCTAGTGTAACAGCCGGTCGTGGAAAATCCCCCTTTTTTCCCTCGCGATTCAGTGTTTTTTCCCAACATCACTCATTTCCATACACTATTGACTTGTCTTTACGAACTGGTTGTTTTTCTGGACCAATTGTTGTTTGTTCGCGCCCAGAGCGCTATTTTGGCACATCCTTGTTCAGGACCTGCGTGACGCACGTGCTGTCTGCTCACACGCTGCTATTCGGTTTCTCGTTGTTGAGACTTTGTGATCGTATTATTGAGGTTTGTATATTGTTTACGTCATTGTTTATTTTAATAATCTAGTATCGTAGAATTATCACGGATAATCGCCTTCTGATTTGGGGATCCGTTGCGAATTTGGCTACGCATTGCTCAAACGGTCGTAACAATACTCAATAGATCTATTTGGAACGAGGAAAATTCACGCAAAATGCCAAGGAAAGGATCAAAGGCAGTCGAACCCGGACAGGAAGTAATACGGCAAGTCTCTGGGGAGGTTTTGGGTACTTATGATTCTTTAGCTAATGCTAGATCGCCTAGTCCTGTCAGTGCTAGCTCATGTGTTATTGAAAGCAATATTGATCGTAAGGACGTTGATTTATATAAGCTGAGAATAATAGAACTAGAGCAACAGTTACTTTCGGCTAGACTACAGGCGCATGAAGCAGAGAAGTGTACACAGAAACAGCGAGAGTATAGGACCAGTGACTTCGACACTTCCGATAGGTTAGAGTGCAATAAGGTAGGGAACCCCACGCAGGTCGCCGACTACAAACCACCATCGATCGATCTGCCTAGAGTGGAGTTAACGGTTTTCGACGGGCGAGCTGAGCAATATTGCAAGTTTGTCAAACAGTTCGAGACGTTCGTTGAAAACAAGGTAAACGACCCTGGGCAAAGGCTTCTTTACCTTACTCACTACTGCCGAGGCCGAGCGCGAGAAGCTATCGACGGATGCACCATGCTCGATCCAGAACAAGGCTACACAGAACGTCAGTGCGATGCGCGGCGCAAGCCTGACAAGCGTCAGCACGCGCCTGGATGGAAAGAAAGGGATTTTTTATTACTACCTACAGATTACTCCAAGAAAAATTGTAGTCAGCAAGTTTTGCGAAATGGGAGACTTACACGAATCCATGCTATCGCCGTTAACACCAACGGACGAAACGTCACACAAAGCTACGGAGCAGCGCACGGATTGATCAACGGCTTCCGACTCGAAACTCTGGGTCTCCATTTCATTTCCGAATCGGTAGGTAAGAGGATCATGCCCATCCTCTTCCAGAGCCTAAAAAATTTAGAGAACAAAATTATACATACCTCTTTCAATCTGTCCACAAGGACTTGCTTAACGCCGACTTTATCCTTTTGTCGTTTCTCTAACTCCCTACGAAGATCCGCGACTTTCAGCTCCGACAGCGACCGACCCTCCATTACCGCAAACTGCAACATGGTGGGCGGCGAGCTCATTAAAACAGACTCGAGAGAACTCAGTTCAGTGTGCATTGCGTTGCTAGGCCAATCGTGTGTCAAGATTTATCTGGGTGACTAAGGTTGTGTTTTTGATGCGCTTCGGTAGCTTGCAGTACTGTGTAAAATTTAATTTTCCGGAATGTCAAAATTGTGCGATGTATCGGTTCTGGAGGAGAAAAGATAAACCATGAGTGAACTGTCACTGCCCCTAAAACAGCCCTACGCACCTCTGGGTACGTAACCTCAAACTTTCCTGTTACTTCTTTTGAGTTCTCATTTTCTGACCGCCGGTGTCTCATCCGGGACGGAGTCCACCAACTGGTGTACATGTTTGCCCCGCCATACTGACGGCGGTCCCGTGCCCGGGGACCCCACTGTTCGACGAAGGGTTTCCATGCCTATCCAGCAGATGAAACTGAGCTTTTAGACCAAATCAAGCAACAGCGGCAGATTACGACGCGTACAACTGGCTACGAATTCAATACCCTTCCATGAAGACACCGAAAAGGTGCACATTCGAGGGTAGGCTGGCAGCCGAATATGTTCATGTAACTTAATGGATGATAAGATGAAAGGGAGCAACGCCAGGCATACCTGGTGGCAGACGGCAGACGGGAGAGCCGCTGATTCCCATGTGGCGAGGGCAGGAGCTCGGGGAGAGGAACCTGGTCACCTCCCTCGTTGGTGTTCCAGCCTCCAATGGCGTTCCCTGGTATCGAAGTGGACGAGGTAATGACATCCCTATGATCTCTGAAGCCACATAAGTCACATTGACCGGATAGAATCCACCCACTGGTGCGGGAGCTGGCCGGGATTCTCGAGGGCCCAATCACCAAATCTTTCATCACCTAATCAGCACCTGCAAAACTCTCGGACGATTGAAAGCAAGGGATTATTGCGCCGATGTTCGAGGGTGGAAACAAAGCGGAAGCTGCCATTTATCGTCCGGTGATCCCTACCTGCGTCGTTCGCAAGCAGATAGAGCGGCTTACAGCCAAGCTCGTTAAAGAATATCTCGATCGCCACAACCTGTCCAGTCATGCACAGTACAGGTGGCGCAAATCCCTTTCATAGGTTTCCTGCCTTCTGCTGGCTTGAACTATTGAGGACAGTGGGTCCACTAATGAGCTGGACCGAGGACTTCCTAAAAGGGGCGGATATTTGCAATCAAAGTTTCGGGGACCCTATCCACCTTGTATCCGGGCTCCAGTGCTTTTCCGCAAGGTTCAGTGCCCTGCCCACTTTTGTCCCAGGTCTGCGTCAGTAGTCTCCCAATCGATTTGAACCCATCACTCTCACCCTTTGCTGACGATCTGAAGCTGCGGCGCGTGCTTCTTTCTGATCCGGACAGAAAATCCCTACTGGGCTATCTCAGAGGGCCGGCACATCGGTCCAGTACATGGAACCTTTCGATAAACCTGGAAACGTCTGCACACGTACGCTTAGGTCGAATGTACTGAAAGTCAGGCTACACTATCCCTGGTACTCTGCTGAGAACAGCGGTCTTCGAGAGCGGTCCTAGTGTAACAGCCGGTCGTGGAAAATCCCCCTTTTTTCCCTCGCGATTCAGTGTTTTTTCCCAACATCACTCATTTCCATACACTATTGACTTGTCTTTACGAACTGGTTGTTTTTCTGGACCAATTGTTGTTTGTTCGCGCCCAGAGCGCTATTTTGGCACATCCTTGTTCAGGACCTGCGTGACGCACGTGCTGTCTGCTCACACGCTGCTATTCGGTTTCTCGTTGTTGAGACTTTGTGATCGTATTATTGAGGTTTGTATATTGTTTACGTCATTGTTTATTTTAATAATCTAGTATCGTAGAATTATCACGGATAATCGCCTTCTGATTTGGGGATCCGTTGCGAATTTGGCTACGCATTGCTCAAACGGTCGTAACAATACTCAATAGATCTATTTGGAACGAGGAAAATTCACGCAAAATGCCAAGGAAAGGATCAAAGGCAGTCGAACCCGGACAGGAAGTAATACGGCAAGTCTCTGGGGAGGTTTTGGGTACTTATGATTCTTTAGCTAATGCTAGATCGCCTAGTCCTGTCAGTGCTAGCTCATGTGTTATTGAAAGCAATATTGATCGTAAGGACGTTGATTTATATAAGCTGAGAATAATAGAACTAGAGCAACAGTTACTTTCGGCTAGACTACAGGCGCATGAAGCAGAGAAGTGTACACAGAAACAGCGAGAGTATAGGACCAGTGACTTCGACACTTCCGATAGGTTAGAGTGCAATAAGGTAGGGAACCCCACGCAGGTCGCCGACTACAAACCACCATCGATCGATCTGCCTAGAGTGGAGTTAACGGTTTTCGACGGGCGAGCTGAGCAATATTGCAAGTTTGTCAAACAGTTCGAGACGTTCGTTGAAAACAAGGTAAACGACCCTGGGCAAAGGCTTCTTTACCTTACTCACTACTGCCGAGGCCGAGCGCGAGAAGCTATCGACGGATGCACCATGCTCGATCCAGAACAAGGCTACACTAGGGCAAGAAAGATTCTGAGGGACTTGTTTGGCCAACCTTTCAAAGTAGCCCGTAACCTAATAGAGGGCGTGATGGCAGAGGCAAAGAAAACCAAGGGCGACGTCTACACCATGGCCGACCTGGTGATCAAGATGCAGAACTGCTCAATAGCCCTCGACCATTTAGGTTACAGAGCTGACCTAGACGCCATGCACACTTTGGAAGGCATAGTCCGTCACCTCTCTCCCGAACTACAGGGTCGGTGGGCGGAAGAAGCTGAACGGATAAGCCGAGGCGACAGAGAAGCCAACTTCGAAGACCTGACTGAATACTTAGACAGGCAAACGAAGATAGCTGACAGCAGATTCGGCCGACTTATCCGGGACAGCAACCGAGCAAACAAGCCCGGTACTAGCCAAGTCCAAACCCCTGTACGGGAACATCCAAAGTACCAGCCTTGGACCAACACACACGTCATTTCACGAGATGCTACGGCGAAACCAAATTGCAGATCCTGTGGTACTAGCCATGGCCTACCAGAATGCCCCAAGTTCGGCAATGCCACAATAGACGAACGGTGGGGAATGGCGAGGATGGCAGGAGCATGTTTCATCTGTCTCAACACCACGCACCGGGCAGCAGCCTGTAGAACAAGGAATCGATGTGGTTACGAGGGCTGCACGGGCAGACACCATCGGCTGCTGCATCAGGCGAGAATAACCATATCCGAGGCGAGTGCCAAGCTCAGCGTGATTTGCTCAACTTCACAATCTGCCAGTAAACCGGTACGTTTAGGCGTAGTGGCCGTGGGAGTAGTGACTCCGACTGGGATAGCCAAGGCGTTGGCTTTCGTTGATAGTGGATCCGACACCACTTTAGTGAAAGAGCGGTTTGCCGACAAACACCAACTGGCTAAAGGTGCGACGTCGTTAGCAGTGAGCACGGTGGGCGGAACACAGGTAATGACTGCCGGTAGATTAAGGCTGCAACTCATCTCTCTAGACACTAACGAGGAAATTGAACCAACGGAGGCATTCACGTTAGCGGATCTCCCCATGCGAGCACCAAGGTCGGTGAACGCAATCTTGACTCGATGGCCCCACCTGCAGGATGTAACCGTTGTAGACTGGGAAGATGATGAGGTGGATCTCCTCATCGGATGCGACGTGCCAGAGGCGCATTGGGTGCTTGACCAAAGAGTGGGCGACCGCCAGGCACCTTATGCCGTACGCACGGCTCTGGGATGGATGTTATACGGTCCAGTAGGGGTACGCGGTTCCGTGAATTACTTATCCGCCGAAACGGACCGCATAGAGTATCATCTGCAACGGCTTTATGAAAAGGAGTTTCATGACATTGGGGACGAAAGACCGACGTTGTCTCAAGAGGATCACTTCGCTCTACAAACGGTGCGGCAAGGCTCTAGAGGCCTCAAAAAACAGTTCGAGGTTCCCCTCCCATGGCGCACACCGGTCGACCCGTGGACTGACAACAGAAATTATGTTCTCCAACGATTACTACGACTAAAAGAACGCTTCATTCGAGACCAGAATCTGTGGGAACGATACGCGGATTTGATGAAGCGAAACGAGGACCTCGGTTACGTTGAAAGGGTGCCTGTTAACACCGACAGCAAAAGGGGTATCTGGTATCTGCCTCACCATCCGGTTATCAACCCCAAGAAACCCAATAAACTGCGCGTGGTTTTCGACTGTGCGGCCAAGTTCCAGGGCAAGTCGTTAAACGATCGCCTACTACAGGGGCCTGACTGGACCACACCACTGATCGATGTTCTGTGCCGTTTCAGAGTGGGTAAAGTGGCTTTGTCTGCTGACATTAGGGAAATGTTCCATCAGGTGAAGATTCCGGTAGGAGAACGAGATGCTTTGCGTTTCCTGTGGTGGGAAGGGAGCGACCGGGACAATGCAGTGGTGAATTATAGAATGACCGTACACCCCTTCGGAGCCATATCGTCACCATTTTGTGCCAACTACGCCCTCCGAGAATCAGCGAACAAACATGGCGATCTGGTACATCGGACGGTGGTAGAAAGCGTCAGCAGGAACTTCTACGTCGACGACTACCTTGGGTCATTCGATGATGTGGAATCAGCTCTAGAACAGTTCAGGGGTCTGACGAGATTGCTGGAAGAGGGTGGCTTCCATCTAACTAAATGGATGTCGAACGCTTCGGAAGTGCTGAAGGTCATCCCGTATCACGAAAAGGCCGAAAGGGTAAGAGATTTGGACGGCTCTCCACTTCCTATCGAGCGCACTTTAGGAATACAATGGGACGCGGAAACGGACGATTTTGTTTTCGAACTGAACGTTCCCGAGCTGCCAATAACCCGTCGTGGCATACTATCTGCCGTCTCAAGTTTGTTCGACCCGCTCGGTTTCGTCTCACCATGGCTGCTACCCGGAAAGATCTTGCTGCAGCGGCTGTGCCGTAAGAAAGTTGATTGGGACCAGTCACTGGACCGAGGGGACCGGCTGGACTGGGAGGAATTTTTGAACACCTTGAAGAAATTAGGGGACATAAGAATACCACGATGTTTGACCCCTGGCCATACGACACGGACTGGAGAACTACATGCCTTTTCCGATGCATCCGAAGTCGGTTATGGAGCTGTGGTTTACGGACGATGGTGCGCAGGAGATGGACAATATACCACGAGGATCCTGTTCGCCAAAGCCCGCGTTGCTCCACTGAAGTCGGTCTCAATCCCACGCCTTGAACTCAGCGCAGCCGTGTTGGCAGTCAGGGTGGTGCAAGCTGTGAAGAGATGTTTCGATCTCTACATTTGGTCGGTGAGCTTCTGGACGGATTCAACGATAGTACTTTACTACATTAACAACGTACGGAGCCGGTTTAGTACTTTCGTTGCTAACCGGCTCACGATTATCCACGATGAATCGGCCACGCACCAGTGGAGTCATGTCAGGTCTGGCGATAATCCGGCCGACCTGTGCTCCCGAGGTGCGAACAACTTCAGGCAACTGGACACGTGGACGAGAGGGCCGAACTTCCTGCAATTGCCCAAACAGGACTGGCCCGTGTTCGAATTAAAACCCCCTACGGAATTGGAACTGGAGATCAAAGGCGTAGTGATAGCAACCAACGTCGTCGAAGCGTCGCCCATTTTATCGCGACTGGTCAGGTTTTCTTCCTGGATGAAGACGCTTCGTTCGCTAGTTTGGTTAACCAGGTTCAAGATAAGTTTACTAGTCATGAAAGGGCTACGGCCCTCAGGTCGGATACCGGTCGGCCCGATAGGTCCCGATGAGCTACAAGCGGCAGAGTACGATATTTTCAGAATGATACAACGCGAGGCTTTCGCCCAAGAACTCAAGAGGGCGGAAGAAGTGGGGCTGACCAATGAAGACATGCCATCTCCAAGAGGTGAGCTGAAGCGCTTAAACCCCAAAATCATCAACGGACTGCTGCGGGTGGATGGTAGGCTGACCAACGCCCACCTGAACTTCGACACAAAGTATCCTATACTGCTGCCAGCGAGACAACCCGTAGTAGAGCTAATGATTCAACACGTCCACGCCATTGAGGGACATGCCGGGGAAAGTCACGTGACGAGCGTCATCCGAAAGCGTCTTTGGTTGTTGAGAGGACGAGAGACTGTAAAACGCGTGATCCGACGGTGTGTGCAATGCAGGAGACGCAATGCCATAGCAGGCAAACAACTCATGGCCCCGCTACCAGAATGCAGGGTAACTACGGGCTGGTGGCCGTTCAGTGACACCGGGTTGGACTATTTCGGGCCCTTGTGGGTCAAGTGCGGGAAAAGATTAGAAAAGCGATACGGATGTATCATGACGTGCATGAAATCACGTGCGGTACACCTAGAAGTCGCACATTCGATGACGACCGATTCGTTTCTACGGGCCTTGCAAAGATTTATCAACCGAAGAGGCGTACCGGCCGATATATACTCAGATAATGGATCGAACTTTGTGGGCGCTCAACGGGAATTGCAGCGTTGGCACAAGAACATAAACAGGGACGAACTGCAGAACCGAACCGTGGCCTACGGCATACGCTGGCATTTCAACCCCCCACAGGCCAGTCACCGAGGCGGCATATGGGAACGCATGATCCGGTCCGCCAGACGGATATTGCTGTCAATCATGGAGCAGCAGCCGCCCGACGACGAGACCCTGAACACCGTCATGACTGAGGTGGAGCGAATCCTGAACAACCGCCCCCTGGTTCCAGTATTGAACGGCGACCCCACCCACCTGGCGCTCACCCCAAACGACTTATTGACGCTAAGGTCGAACGAGGGTTTCCAAGGGCCGGTAAACCTTCGTGGGAGCTACCTCCACGGGTGGAAGCAAGCGAATTATCTGGCCAAGGTCTTCTGGAGGCGATGGCTACGGGAGTACCTACCGGCTTTGCAGACTCGACAGAAGTGGATGGCCAAAACAAGACCATTCAAAGTTGGGGACGTGGTTATGATCGCCGACGAACGCGCACATTTCAGCGCTTGGTCTTTGGGAGTAGTTACGGAAACCATCAAAGGCACTGACGAAATGATAAGAACGGTGAAGGTGAAGACAGCTAACGGAGTGCTCATTCGTGACATACGCAGTATTAACCTACTCGAGAGCGAAGACGGAGGAGCTGATAACCCTGTGGCCTAGTAAACCTTTTTCACACCAGTAATCGAGGTGGATAAAGAAACACCATATATACCACACAATCTCCGTCAAACACGTTAAGGTGCTCGCGGTCCCTTCGTTGACATTACAGAAGGTTCTTTCCGATATGTGGTGATGAGTGCGATTCCATTATACATCCCGATACATACACACATGCACGACGCACTCTACATCCCGTAAACCCATCATACATGTGACAGTGTTCTTTTTTCGCCTTTTGTTGACGCTACCGAATGCCCCTTGCACATGTGGAAGTAGTGGAGCTGAGGTCACACATGCATGCTACATTTACTCGTTTTCTTGCCACGCGGTCTTTTGTTGACATTGCAGAAAGTCCTCCTTTGATGTGTAGTCATAACTGTGATTTCATTGTAACCCCAGCACACACACACACACGCACGCACACACACACACACTCAAGCGCGTACATCCAGGACCGGACGGCCCCGTACGAGGACAACGTCTATGTGACCATTCACGCCCGCCATCGGTCATTTGGTCTTGTGGAAGATGTAGACTAGCCTCACGTCTATGTAGCCAATGGGTTAGGTGCGACCAGTAGTAGAACGTCGACGACGAGCATTAGACGCGCGCACTGACAGCAGGGCCTAGGCAGGTAGGAAGAATCAGTACCTTTATACCGAACCTTTGACTCTGCTAAGGATCCAGGAGGATTTTGGTGGGCGGTGTAACAGCCGGTCGTGGAAAATCCCCCTTTTTCCCTCGCGATTCAGTGTTTTTTCCCAACATCACTCATTTCCATACACTATTGACTTGTCTTTACGAACTGGTTGTTTTTCTGGACCAATTGTTGTTTGTTCGCGCCCAGAGCGCTATTTTGGCACATCCTTGTTCAGGACCTGCGTGACGCACGTGCTGTCTGCTCACACGCTGCTATTCGGTTTCTCGTTGTTGAGACTTTGTGATCGTATTATTGAGGTTTGTATATTGTTTACGTCATTGTTTATTTTAATAATCTAGTATCGTAGAATTATCACGGATAATCGCCTTCTGATTTCGGGATCCGTTGCGAATTTGGCTACGCATTGCTCAAACGGTCGTAACACCTAGAGTGGTATTGTCGACTTATTTAAAAACAACAGGTCATACAGATAAAGCATGTGCCTCGGCATGGAGTATTCATCCTTCCTCCGTAGAACTCTGTTACAGTGCTTCTCGGCTGTAATACCCCACGCGTCTTAAGCCTCGGCTGGGGTAAGGTGCAGCCGCAGTATACCCGTGCCCCGCTGCTGGATCGGCCCAGCCTGGAAGAGTCCAGCGAACTGCTACCCTCCTCTTTGCTTGTCTAAGCTGGACTGGCTACGAAGGTCGCCCGCAGACACCCCCGCCCCCCCCCCCCGTTCCCAGAAACCTGCCGGAGGATACGAAGCCGTCTCACTTGTGTTCGTCACATTATCCGAGGTGATCTACTACAAGAACCGCGAGCGAAATTTCAGCTACATGGAATTCTTTGCAAGCTAGGGCATACATTGACAATCTTGTTGATGGAGTGCTTCGGTTCTCCGCTGTCATACCTTCTGCCCTGAAGAGTCACAAACATTTGGAACTCACTCAGAGGGGAAATGGTGGAGGAGGTGCGCGAGTCAACTCCGAGGCTAAAACAAGGCGGTTTTCTGGCTGGTACTCGGCGCGGTTATCTTTCCTGAGACCGCACCTAAGAGCTGTTCTGATAGGGTTCATACGGGGGTCTCCTCCTGCCTCCAATTTTGAAGACTTGAGGCTGAAACGCGACGTGTGACGTTTTGTTACTCGGAAGGCCATTTGGCATGGTTGGAATGGAACGTTTAAAAATCCAATTGGGTTGACCGAGAAATTACAAAGTAACTCCTTTCACTAAAGAATCCGCTCCGGTGGATCAAAAACAATCAGTGCAATCCTAGGACTTGCTCTACACGGTGACTCGACGCTGCTAGGAGATCGAAAGTTTCAAAAAGAAAAGTGGCTAGAACAGTCAACCAGAGTCAGCCTGGAAAAACTCTTGAAAATGTTTCTCAGCTGCAACTTGGTTGGATCATCGGGAGAAAGGAAATTAAGAGATTGGAAATAGAGTCAGCCTAAAAGAACCCCGCAACCAGTGACCACACCTACGATGCAGGTCCAAGTATAATTCTGCTGTCTTCCACGCTGAGACGTATCCAGAGTCCGTACTGTTACCCTTCAGCTGTGGCAATGTACGCATTAATTTTGAACCAGTTCTGTCCTGTTAGCTGGTTTTAATCTTTAGAAAATTTAAGCCGGATTACTGCAAAGACCGGAAGGCCGCAATTCAGCTGCTTTTCATGTGTCCATGTGCGGCATCCTGAAGTGAGGTGCCGAGGTAAAACAGAACGAAATCTGCTGTGACATATGCGAACAATGGTAACGTGGGAAGAGCAGTGAGCTTTCTGCTGGTGGACTTGAACCGTACTTTGAGCACCCCGGCCCAGACTAGGCCTGTGCTGTTTTTGTAAGCGCACGCAGTTCGCTGCTGCGAGGATCTAGGCTAAAGCGGGCTCCACCGGTTGCAAAACCACAGCTATCCATGGTGGACCAATGAACGTGAAAGCTGACACGAACGAAGAAATTTGGAAATAGGCTTGAAGGTTTGGAGCAGTCCCTTGCCAAGGAGGAATCCATGTGAGGCATCAGGCAAACGACAGAGATAGTGCGACAAAAGACGTCGGAGCCAACTGTCACTAAGGTGACAAAGCTGGCAAAGCTCCGGGACACGGCTGAAGTTGCCATCAGAAGGCCGAGAACGCCAGCTTGAAGAGGATACCTGAGCCGACCCCTTGACAACTAGACAGCATGTCGAGGGATCAGGGCGCCGCCACGAACCTGCTAATGCAGACTGGTGCTCCCAAGCACCGAAACTATCTTTCGGCTCGACGGCTGGCTAGCTAACCAACAGAAAATCAGAGCCCAGGATCTGTGTTAGTGGATTTTGGGAACCCACTTATCTGAGACAAGTTCCTAGCAGCTTCAGGCCGAATAGCTAGACCAAGGAATGCGGTAATGATAGCGGAACCTAATCACTCAGGGGAAATGCGGCGATTCAGCAGCTATCACACCTGATACGGCCAGGCACAGCTTGGAAACCACGGGCACGGATGAGCCTCAAACAATGAGGATCGCCGCGGACAGGTACGAGAAAAGCACCCTGTGATTGGTCATCTTCGAGTCTACCAATTATATTCTCTAACCAAACATATTTATACGACCCCACTCTGCGGTACAACTAACGTGCTATTTCGCGGCCTTGGTCTCCTTACTACTTCCGTTCGCGTAGTTCTGGGTGGGGGGAAATTTTGATGCGGACCATCAACTCAATTCTTTACGTCTATTACAAATGGCTTCGCTTCATGGAGCTGCCCAACATGGAACAGCTGAACCTGCATGTTTGTGCATCTGAAATTGAAGACTGGATTGAACGTTTCGAGTTATGGTGTAGCATACGAAAGGATGTGAAGAAGGAGAACCAGACTGCATTCTTCTTGACGGCTGGCGGCCGTTCATTGTACTCACTGATGAAAAAGCTTTCACATCCGAGAGTCTCTGGTACAGTTCCATTCGACGAGTTGAAGATTCTACTACTAAGCCACATGGTTCCAGTCAATTTCCAGGCTACCGAACGTGCCAAATTTCATTCGCCGGTTCGTGGTCCCAACATGGAGTTCCGTGAATTCATCCTGACACTTCAGACACAGGCTGCTTAGTGTAATTTTGATGATCATTTGGAGACCCAGTTGCGTGACCGCCTCATTGCCGGCATAAATCATCCAGAGCTGCAAAATAAGCTACTGCTGAAGCTTGACCTTACGTTCTCCAAAGCCCGGTCAGCCTGCGAACAATTCGATGACGCATCCGATGCGACGGCTGTACATTCCGTAGTGCACTACCAATACTTTCGTCCCCGTCAACCAGTCTCTACAAAGAAGACTCCTCAACCGAAGCCTGCTAAAAAAATGGTTCCTGAAAGCAAACCGGTGCAGCCGAATCGTTGCTTCTCGTGCGGTGAATTCCACCTGCATTCCATTTGCCGCTTTCGTAGTGCGGTATACCATTCTTGTGGAAAACTTGGTTACATCTGCAAGGTATATCGTCAATCCAGGTGCAGTGTTACGAGTGCAACCTCTGAAGAACCGAAAACTGATGATAGTCCTGTATACACGCTGAAGATTTCGAGTGAATCCAACCAAAGTCTGTACAAATCAATCCATTTAAAGTGCTGCTTGAGATATCTGTTCATTGTGGATACCGGGAGCCGCGAGTCCTTTTTTCCGAAGTCGGTGTTCGACTTGATTCAGCCCAGTGTACCCACGCACCACACTGCTCTTTATTTCCGTAGACAGCCCATCGCTTCTGAGCGTGAATACTCTACGTACCTTGAGAAATCGGTATTAAGACCGGTGGTGGAAAATCCCTCTTAAACCCTTTCGATTCAGTGTTTTTCTTAACATCACTCACTTGCTTACGCTATTGACGTGTCTTTACGAACTGTTTGTTTTTATGGACCAATTTTTGTTTGTTCGCGCCCAAAGCGCTACTTTGTCCTATCCTTGTTCCGGACCTGTTTGACGCACGTGCTCCTTGCTCACACGCTGCAATTCGGCTTCTCGTTTGTTGAGTCCTTGTGATCTCATTATTGAGGTTTGTATCTTTTTGGTTTCCTTGTTCATTCAATAATCTAGTATCGTAGAATATTACGGACAATCGCCTTTTGATTTCGGGATCCGTTGCAAATTTGGCTACGCATTGCTCAAACGTGTGTTACAATACTCAGTAGATCTATTTGGAACGAGGAAAAACACGCAAAATGCCAAGAAAAGGATCAAAAACATTGGACTCTGGACAGGAAGTAATACGGCAAGTCACTGGGGAGGTTTTTGGATACATTTTATTCTTTAGTTAATGTTAGATCGTCTAGTCCTGTCAATTCTAATTCATATGCTAATGAGGGCAATATGGATTGTAAGGATATTTTTCTATATAGGCTGAGAATACTAGACCTAGAACAACAGTTGTTATCGGCTAGACAATAGGCACAGGAAGCAGAAAAGAAGTGTATACAGAAAGAGCGTGAGCACGAGACCAGCTGCTACGACACTTCCTATAGATCAGGGTGCAATAAGATAGGGAACCCCTCGCCGGTCGCCGACTATAAAACACCATCGATCGATTTGCCAAGAGTGGAACTAACGGTTTTCGACGGGCGAGCTGAGCAATACTGCAAGTTTGTCAAGCAGTTCGAAAAGTTCGTCGAAAATAAGGTAACCGACCTCGGGTAAAACCTTCTCTACCTGACTCACTACTGTCGAGGCCGAGCAAGAAAAGCCATCGACGGGTGTACCATGCTCGACCCGGAACAAGGCTACACAAGAGCAAGGAAGATTCTAAGGGACTTGTTTGGCCAACCATTCAAAGTAGCCCGTAACCTAATAGAGGGCGGGATGGTAGAGGCAAAGAGAACCAAGGGCGACGTCTACACAATGGCCGACCTGGTGATTAAGATGCAGAACTGCTCAATAGCCCTCGACCATTTAGGTTACAGGGCTGACCTAGACGCCATGCAAACTTTGGAAGGCATAGTCCGTCACCTCTCTCCCGAACTACAGGGTCGGTGGGCGGAAGAAGCAGAACGGATAAGCCGAAGCGCAGGGGGGGGGGGGTTAACTTCGAAGACCTGACCGAATACTTGGAAAGGCAAACCAAAATAACCGACAGCAGGTTCGGCCGACTTATCCGGGATAGCAACCAAGCAAACAAGCCCAGTACTAGCCAGGCTCAAACCTCCGCACGGGAACATCCAAAATACCAACATTGGACTAATGCGCGCGCCATTTCACGCGAGGCCACGGCGCAATCAAGTTGCAGACCATATGGTGCCAGCCATGGACCACCAGAATGCCCCAAGTTCGGCAACGCCACAGTAGACGATCGGTGGGGAATGGCGAGGATGGCAGGAGCGTGTTTTATTTTCCTCAATACCACGCACCGGGTGGCAGCTTGTAGGACAAGGAACCGATGTGATTACGAGGGCTGTATGGGCAGACACCATCGATTACTGCACCAGGCGAGAGTAACCCTACTCGAGGCGAGTACCAAGCCCAGTGTTATTTGTTCAACGTTGCGGTCTGCCAGTAAACCAGTACGTTTAGGCATAATTGCCGTGGGAGTAACGACCACACCCGGGGTGGCTAAAGCGTTGGCCTTCATAGATAGTGGCTCGGATACCAAGCTAGTAAGGAAGGAGTTCGCAGAGAGATATGGGATTAGAGGGAATCAATCTTCATTAGCAGTGAGCGCAGTGAGTGGCACCGAAGTCATCCAGTCGACCAAACTGCACCTACAACTCGCTTCCTTGTTCAGCAACGATAGAGCAGAAACCCTAGAAGCATTCACCATAAAGGATCTGCCGATGAGAGCACCTCAGTCAGTGCAATCGATTCTGACTCAGTGGCTGCATCTCGACGGGGTTACGATCGAGGAGTGGCAGAATGACGAAATTGATTTGCTGATCGGCCGTGATGTACCGGAAGCGCACTGGGTCCTGGATCAAAGAATGAGAAGCCGCAAAGCACCCTATGCAGTACGCGCTATATTCGGCTGGACTTTATATGGTAGTACAGACGGAAGATGCGGCAAACTAATCCAAATCATCTGCTCTCCGGTGGAAACGGCGAACATTGAACAGGCATTCCAACATCTTTATAACACCGAATTTTCCGACCTGGCCGTTGATAGAGATGCCCTATCACGAGAAGATAGGGCGACTTTGAAAATGGCAACCGAGAAAGTCAGGTATGTAATAGGTCGTTTCGAGGTTCCTGTCCCGTGGAGACTAAACATGAAACCTATGCCAAACAGCCGAGAAATGGCTCTGAAGAGATTATGCTTCCTCAAAACCAGACTAATTCGAGAACCACAATAAAGGATAGAATACACGCGAGCTATGCAACATAACATCGACCTGAGCTATATAGAAAGAGTGGATACGGCGATTATCAGCGCAAATTTGATGTGGCACCTACCCCATCGCCCGGTCTCGAACCCAGAGAAACCGGGGAAGGACAGGATGGTTTTCGACTGTGCCGCGAAATATCAGGGTGTGTCACTCAACGACCACATACTACAGGGCCCAGATTGGACAACACCACTAGTCGAGGTTTTATGTCGTTTTCGGCTAGGAAAAGTAGCCGTCTCTGCTGGCATACGTGAAATGTTTCTACAAGTAAAGATACCCGTTGAAGATAGGGACGCTTTCCGTCTTCTTTCGTGGCCTGAAAGCGACGTAAATCTTGCACCTGACGAGTACAGGCTGACCACTCATTGTAACAGCCGGTCGTGGAAAATCCCCCTTTTTCCCTCGCGATTCAGTGTTTTTTCCCAACATCACTCATTTCCATACACTATTGACTTGTCTTTACGAACTGGTTGTTTTTCTGGACCAATTGTTGTTTGTTCGCGCCCAGAGCGCTATTTTGGCACATCCTTGTTCAGGACCTGCGTGACGCACGTGCTGTCTGCTCACACGCTGCTATTCGGTTTCTCGTTGTTGAGACTTTGTGATCGTATTATTGAGGTTTGTATATTGTTTATGTCATTGTTTATTTTAATAATCTAGTATCGTAGAATTATCACGGATAATCGCCTTCTGATTTCGGGATCCGTTGCGAATTTGGCTACGCATTGCTCAAACGGTCGTAACAATACTCAATAGATCTATTTGGAACGAGGAAAATTCACGCAAAATGCCAAGGAAAGGATCAAAGGCAGTCGAACCCGGACAGGAAGTAATACGGCAAGTCTCTGGGGAGGTTTTGGGTACTTATGATTCTTTAGCTAATGCTAGATCGCCTAGTCCTGTCAGTGCTAGCTCATGTGTTATTGAAAGCAATATTGATCGTAAGGACGTTGATTTATATAAGCTGAGAATAATAGAACTAGAGCAACAGTTACTTTCGGCTAGACTACAGGCGCATGAAGCAGAGAAGTGTACACAGAAACAGCGAGAGTATAGGACCAGTGACTTCGACACTTCCGATAGGTTAGAGTGCAATAAGGTAGGGAACCCCACGCAGGTCGCCGACTACAAACCACCATCGATCGATCTGCCTAGAGTGGAGTTAACGGTTTTCGACGGGCGAGCTGAGCAATATTGCAAGTTTGTCAAACAGTTCGAGACGTTCGTTGAAAACAAGGTAACCGACCCTGGGCAAAGGCTTCTTTACCTTACTCACTACTGCCGAGGCCGAGCGCGAGAAGCTATCGACGGATGCACCATGCTCGATCCAGAACAAGGCTACACTAGGGCAAGAAAGATTCTGAGGGACTTGTTTGGCCAACCTTTCAAAGTAGCCCGTAACCTAATAGAGGGCGTGATGGCAGAGGCAAAGAAAACCAAGGGCGACGTCTACACCATGGCCGACCTGGTGATCAAGATGCAGAACTGCTCAATAGCCCTCGACCATTTAGGTTACAGAGCTGACCTAGACGCCATGCACACTTTGGAAGGCATAGTCCGTCACCTCTCTCCCGAACTACAGGGTCGGTGGGCGGAAGAAGCTGAACGGATAAGCCGAGGCGACAGAGAAGCCAACTTCGAAGACCTGACTGAATACTTAGACAGGCAAACGAAGATAGCTGACAGCAGATTCGGCCGACTTATCCGGGACAGCAACCGAGCAAACAAGCCCGGTACTAGCCAAGTCCAAACCCCTGTACGGGAACATCCAAAGTACCAGCCTTGGACCAACACACACGTCATTTCACGAGATGCTACGGCGAAACCAAATTGCAGATCCTGTGGTACTAGCCATGGCCTACCAGAATGCCCCAAGTTCGGCAATGCCACAATAGACGAACGGTGGGGAATGGCGAGGATGGCAGGAGCATGTTTCATCTGTCTCAACACCACGCACCGGGCAGCAGCCTGTAGAACAAGGAATCGATGTGGTTACGAGGGCTGCACGGGCAGACACCATCGGCTGCTGCATCAGGCGAGAATAACCATATCCGAGGCGAGTGCCAAGCCCAGCGTGATTTGCTCAACTTCACAATCTGCCAGTAAACCGGTACGTTTAGGCGTAGTGGCCGTGGGAGTAGTGACTCCGACTGGGATAGCCAAGGCGTTGGCTTTCGTTGATAGTGGATCCGACACCACTTTAGTGAAAGAGCGGTTTGCCGACAAACACCAACTGGCTAAAGGTGCGACGTCGTTAGCAGTGAGCACGGTGGGCGGAACACAGGTAATGACTGCCGGTAGATTAAGGCTGCAACTCATCTCTCTAGACACTAACGAGGAAATTGAACCAACGGAGGCATTCACGTTAGCGGATCTCCCCATGCGAGCACCAAGGTCGGTGAACGCAATCTTGACTCGATGGCCCCACCTGCAGGATGTAACCGTTGTAGACTGGGAAGATGATGAGGTGGATCTCCTCATCGGATGCGACGTGCCAGAGGCGCATTGGGTGCTTGACCAAAGAGTGGGCGACCGCCAGGCACCTTATGCCGTACGCACGGCTCTGGGATGGATGTTATACGGTCCAGTAGGGGTACGCGGTTCCGTGAATTACTTATCCGCCGAAACGGACCGCATAGAGTATCATCTGCAACGGCTTTATGAAAAGGAGTTTCATGACATTGGGGACGAAAGACCGACGTTGTCTCAAGAGGATCACTTCGCTCTACAAACGGTGCGGCAAGGCTCTAGAGGCCTCAAAAAACAGTTCGAGGTTCCCCTCCCATGGCGCACACCGGTCGACCCGTGGACTGACAACAGAAATTATGTTCTCCAACGATTACTACGACTAAAAGAACGCTTCATTCGAGACCAGAATCTGTGGGAACGATACGCGGATTTGATGAAGCGAAACGAGGACCTCGGTTACGTTGAAAGGGTGCCTGTTAACACCGACAGCAAAAGGGGTATCTGGTATCTGCCTCACCATCCGGTTATCAACCCCAAGAAACCCAATAAACTGCGCGTGGTTTTCGACTGTGCGGCCAAGTTCCAGGGCAAGTCGTTAAACAATCGCCTACTACAGGGGCCTGACTGGACCACACCACTGATCGATGTTCTGTGCCGTTTCAGAGTGGGTAAAGTGGCTTTGTCTGCTGACATTAGGGAAATGTTCCATCAGGTGAAGATTCCGGTAGGAGAACGAGATGCTTTGCGTTTCCTGTGGTGGGAAGGGAGCGACCGGGACAATGCAGTGGTGAATTATAGAATGACCGTACACCCCTTCGGAGCCATATCGTCACCATTTTGTGCCAACTACGCCCTCCGAGAATCAGCGAACAAACATGGCGATCTGGTACATCGGACGGTGGTAGAAAGCGTCAGCAGGAACTTCTACGTCGACGACTACCTTGGGTCATTCGATGATGTGGAATCAGCTCTAGAACAGTTCAGGGGTCTGACGAGATTGCTGGAAGAGGGTGGCTTCCATCTAACTAAATGGATGTCGAACGCTTCGGAAGTGCTGAAGGTCATCCCGTATCACGAAAAGGCCGAAAGGGTAAGAGATTTGGACGGCTCTCCACTTCCTATCGAGCGCACTTTAGGAATACAATGGGACGCGGAAACGGACGATTTTGTTTTCGAACTGAACGTTCCCGAGCTGCCAATAACCCGTCGTGGCATACTATCTGCCGTCTCAAGTTTGTTCGACCCGCTCGGTTTCGTCTCACCATGGCTGCTACCCGGAAAGATCTTGCTGCAGCGGCTGTGCCGTAAGAAAGTTGATTGGGACCAGTCACTGGACCGAGGGGACCGGCTGGACTGGGAGGAATTTTTGAACACCTTGAAGAAATTAGGGGACATAAGAATACCACGATGTTTGACCCCTGGCCATACGACACGGACTGGAGAACTACATGCCTTTTCCGATGCATCCGAAGTCGGTTATGGAGCTGTGGTTTACGGACGATGGTGCGCAGGAGATGGACAATATACCACGAGGATCCTGTTCGCCAAAGCCCGCGTTGCTCCACTGAAGTCGGTCTCAATCCCACGCCTTGAACTCAGCGCAGCCGTGTTGGCAGTCAGGGTGGTGCAAGCTGTGAAGAGATGTTTCGATCTCTACATTTGGTCGGTGAGCTTCTGGACGGATTCAACGATAGTACTTTACTACATTAACAACGTACGGAGCCGGTTTAGTACTTTCGTTGCTAACCGGCTCACGATTATCCACGATGAATCGGCCACGCACCAGTGGAGTCATGTCAGGTCTGGCGATAATCCGGCCGACCTGTGCTCCCGAGGTGCGAACAACTTCAGGCAACTGGACACGTGGACGAGAGGGCCGAACTTCCTGCAATTGCCCAAACAGGACTGGCCCGTGTTCGAATTAAAACCCCCTACGGAATTGGAACTGGAGATCAAAGGCGTAGTGATAGCAACCAACGTCGTCGAAGCGTCGCCCATTTTATCGCGACTGGTCAGGTTTTCTTCCTGGATGAAGACGCTTCGTTCGCTAGTTTGGTTAACCAGGTTCAAGATAAGTTTACTAGTCATGAAAGGGCTACGGCCCTCAGGTCGGATACCGGTCGGCCCGATAGGTCCCGATGAGCTACAAGCGGCAGAGTACGATATTTTCAGAATGATACAACGCGAGGCTTTCGCCCAAGAACTCAAGAGGGCGGAAGAAGTGGGGCTGACCAATGAAGACATGCCATCTCCAAGAGGCGAGCTGAAGCGTTTAAACCCCAAAATCATCAACGGACTGCTGCGGGTGGATGGTAGGCTGACCAACGCCCACCTGAACTTCGACACAAAGTATTCTATACTGCTGCCAGCGAGACAACCCGTAGTAGAGCTAATGATTCAACACGTCCACGCCATTGAGGGACATGCCGGGGAAAGTCACGTGACGAGCGTCATCCGAAAGCGTCTTTGGTTGTTGAGAGGACGAGAGACTGTAAAACGCGTGATCCGACGGTGTGTGCAATGCAGGAGACGCAATGCCATAGCAGGCAAACAACTCATGGCCCCGCTACCAGAATGCAGGGTAACTACGGGCTGGTGGCCGTTCAGTGACACCGGGTTGGACTATTTCGGGCCCTTGTGGGTCAAGTGCGGGAAAAGATTAGAAAAGCGATACGGATGTATCATGACGTGCATGAAATCACGTGCGGTACACCTAGAAGTCGCACATTCGATGACGACCGATTCGTTTCTACGGGCCTTGCAAAGATTTATCAACCGAAGAGGCGTACCGGCCGATATATACTCAGATAATGGATCGAACTTTGTGGGCGCTCAACGGGAATTGCAGCGTTGGCACAAGAACATAAACAGGGACGAACTGCAGAACCGAACCGTGGCCTACGGCATACGCTGGCATTTCAACCCCCCACAGGCCAGTCACCGAGGCGGCATATGGGAACGCATGATCCGGTCCGCCAGACGGATATTGCTGTCAATCATGGAGCAGCAGCCGCCCGACGACGAGACCCTGAACACCGTCATGACTGAGGTGGAGCGAATCCTGAACAACCGCCCCCTGGTTCCAGTATTGAACGGCGACCCCACCCACCTGGCGCTCACCCCAAACGACTTATTGACGCTAAGGTCGAACGAGGGTTTCCAAGGGCCGGTAAACCTTCGTGGAAGCTACCTCCACGGGTGGAAGCAAGCGAATTATCTGGCCAAGGTCTTCTGGAGGCGATGGCTACGGGAGTACCTACCGGCTTTGCAGACTCGACAGAAGTGGCTGGCCAAAACAAGACCATTCAAAGTTGGGGACGTGGTTATGATCGCCGACGAACGCGCACATTTCAGCGCTTGGTCTTTGGGAGTAGTTACGGAAACCATCAAAGGCACCGACGAAATGATAAGAACGGTGAAGGTGAAGACAGCTAACGGAGTGCTCATTCGTGACATACGCAGTATTAACCTACTCGAGAGCGAAGACGGAGGAGCTGATAACCCTGTGGCCTAGTAAACCTTTTTCACACCAGTAATCGAGGTGGATAAAGAAACACCATATATACCACACAATCTCCGTCAAACACGTTAAGGTGCTCGCGGTCCCTTCGTTGACATTACAGAAGGTTCTTTCCGATATGTGGTGATGAGTGCGATTCCATTATACATCCCGATACATACACACATGCACGACGCACTCTACATCCCGTAAACCCATCATACATGTGACAGTGTTCTTTTTTTTGCCTTTTGTTGACGCTACCGAATGCCCCTTGCACACATGCATGCTACATTTACTCGTTTTCTTGCCACGCAGTCTTTTGTTGACATTGCAGAAAGTCCTCCTTTGATGTGTAGTCATAACTGTGATTTCATTGTAACCCCAGCACACACACACACACGCACACACACACACACACACTCAAGCGCGTACATCCAGGACCGGACGGCCCCGTACGAGGACAACGTCTATGTGACCATTCACGCCCGCCATCGGTCATTTGGTCTTGTGGAAGATGTAGACTAGCCTCACGTCTATGTAGCCAATGGGTTAGGTGCGACCAGTAGTAGAACGTCGACGACGAGCATTAGACGCGCGCACTGACAGCAGGGCCTAGGCAGGTAGGAAGAATCAGTACCTTTATACCGAACCTTTGACTCTGCTAAGGATCCAGGAGGATTTTGGTGGGCGGTGTAACAGCCGGTCGTGGAAAATCCCCCTTTTTCCCTCGCGATTCAGTGTTTTTTCCCAACATCACTCATTTCCATACACTATTGACTTGTCTTTACGAACTGGTTGTTTTTCTGGACCAATTGTTGTTTGTTCGCGCCCAGAGCGCTATTTTGGCACATCCTTGTTCAGGACCTGCGTGACGCACGTGCTGTCTGCTCACACGCTGCTATTCGGTTTCTCGTTGTTGAGACTTTGTGATCGTATTATTGAGGTTTGTATATTGTTTATGTCATTGTTTATTTTAATAATCTAGTATCGTAGAATTATCACGGATAATCGCCTTCTGATTTCGGGATCCGTTGCGAATTTGGCTACGCATTGCTCAAACGGTCGTAACACTCATCTCTTTGGGACGGTATCATCTCCCTTCTGTGCTAATTTTTCCCTCCGGGAAACCCTCAAGCGTTTCGGCGGTACCGGCAGCTTGTTAGGAAGAGCAATGGACCACTTCTACGTGGACGATTTTCTGTGCTCCTTTGACGACCCAAACACTGCTACTCTCCATATGACCGAACTGATCGCCACTCTAAAGGCCGGAGGATTCAACCTCACTAAATGGACTTCAAACAGCCAAGAGGTGCTCAGTGTTTTCCCGAAGTCCGAGAGGATGGTGGGCGCGAGATAGCTTTTGGGATCCTCTCCACAAACGGAGCGCATGCCTGGTCTTCAGTGGAAACACAGAGGTGACGAATTCATTTTTACTCTAGACCTACCCAAACGACCAGTCACACGGAGAGGAATCCGTTCATCAGTCTGAAGACTCTTTGACCCCCTAGGTTTCGTTTCACCGTGGTTGTTACTGGGAAAGTGCCTGCTGCAATCGCTGTACAGGGGAGGGACGGGTTGGGACGAACCTCTCCAGGATGACGACGATAAGCGATGGCGCGACTGGCTGCACGGCCTGGAGCAATTTGGTGGGATAAAAATACAAAGATGCCTGACAGGAAGCAAGTGCATAAACGACGTCCAACTCCACTTATTTTCCGATGCATCAGAAGTAGGCTACGGGATAGTTGCTTGCGGCTGCTGGGTGGACGCAAATGGTGGGCGACTCAGCCAGATACTATTTGCAAAGGCGGGAGTGGCTCCACTGAAGACGGTGTCCATTCCGAGTTTAAAGTTGACTGCAGCAGTACTGGCCGTGAAAGCCGCGACGCTGATTAAGTGCCTCGATCGGATAAACTGGGAACCAAACTTTTGGACAGACTAAGCCACCGTACTACATTACATAAACAACATCACCACTCACTTGAACACATTCGTGGCCAACATGCTCACTATAATCCACCAGTCGACTGAGACCGATCAATGGCACTATGTACAATCCGCCAGTAACCCGACCGACTTCTGCTCACTGGGCCTGAAAACACTAGAGAGGTTGCGGATGTGGACAATGGGACCGGACTTCCCAACTGCAGCTAAAGAGATGTGGCCAATGCTATTAATACATAAGGCTGATGATGGCGATATCGAGACTAAAAGACTGATACTGGCTACAAACTCCACGGGAGGCGTAAGCCTAATAGAAAAACTGTGCCACTTCCCCGACTGGATAAAAATGTTGAGAGTTGTGGTCTGGATGACACGATATAAAGTGCGCCCTATGGTTTTGAAGGGCACACGACTATAGAACACGTTATTCGCGGGAAAGATACTACCGGGGGAGCTGAATCAGGCCGAACTAGACGTTCTACACCTACTGCAACTAGACGCTTTCCCGTTCGAGGCCCGAGAGCTAGTTGGGATAGATGATAACGCCAAAGGAAGCAGACTGTTGTATAGCAGTTTTCCGAAGACTAAACTCTATGCAAGCCAACAGGCCACTGAGACTTATGGGGCGGCTAACGAATTCAAACATGGAGTAAGAAAAACCAAATACCCCATAACAATCCCTGGTGACCACTACATAACGAGATGCCTGATAGACCATGTACATCAAGGAGAGAGACACGCAGGTTTGAACCACTTACTGGACAGTATACGCCGACGATTTTTGGTGACAGAGGGACCGGCGATGGTCAAGCGAGTCATAGGCAGCTGCATTACTTGTCGTCGCCAGAGTGCGGCGGCAGGCCGACAAATGATGCCCCCCTTCCAACCGTGAGAGTTCAACCGGGATGGTGCCCGTTCGTGGAAATTGGCGTCGACTGCTTTGGCCCGTTAATTGCACGACAGCAAAGGAGCACGCAAGAGGTATGGCTGCCTGATGACGTTTACAATCCAGAGCAGTTCATCTTGAAGTGGTGCATAATACGACCACCGATTCATTTCTAATGGCCTTCCAAAGGTTCATCCCGAGGCGGGAAGTCCCCAAAGAACGTATGCTCAGACAATGGCTGGAACTTCATTGGAGCTCATAAGGAGTTAGAGAAGTGATGAAACCGCCTGGACCACGCCAAAATACAAAACAAGACTGTAGTGAAGGGAATAGGGTGGTATTCCGATCCACCTTATGCCAGTCATTGCGATGGCGCTTGGGGAAGGCCGATATGATCGACTGGGAAAATACTTACGGCTCTGACCTCACAACAAAACCTCGATGACGAGAAGCTGACTAGTTTACCAACAGAAGTAGAATGCATACTGAACAACAGATCCCTGGTGCTGATGGTCCCAGATTCGGAAGGCAAACCGTCTCTCAATCCCAGCGACCTGTCACTATTGCGGTCAAACGTGGGGGCAATCACACCGAAAATCCTAAGTGGAACGTATATCGTTGGATGGAAGCAAGTGAACCACCTGGTTCAGGCTTTCTGGAAACGATGGACGAGGGAGTACTTACCGACCCTGCAGCTTCGGAAAAAGTGAATATCCAAAGAGAGATCGTTCAGACTTGGCGATGTCGCCATCCTCGTGGAGAGCCACTTGCATGGAGACGATTGGCCGATTGGAGTGATCAAGAACCGCCATACAGAAATCGATAGGCTTGTGCGCACGGTGGTGGTGAGAACGAACAACGGATACGTATTGCGAGACATCAGTAAGATATGTTTGCTTGAAGGTGACAATGGTGGCGGCGAAGTTGACGCTACAGACCAGGCTAAACTGAAGTCTGCTGATACCAAATGAAGCTGAACTTGTTTATTTATTCCTCACGCATTCTGCTGTAGGTCCCAACCATCCACTCCGTCTTTGAAGTATATTTGTGTTTAATTTTATGCGGTATTCGCGATTTACGATGGAGTTAGTTGTCGAAGCCTCAATTTATCACAAAACTGGACATTGTGAATTAGCGGAAACCCCTAAACAAGCACTTGCTGACCGTTTGTAGAAACATCTCTATTTCCGGGACTTTTTATCTGTATTAATGTCCAACCTGTGTCCAAATGGATATAAGTTGTGAGCCAAGCATACTTGTACTGTGATAACAGCACACATTGAGCCCCTGAAGTTTGAGTATTCTGCAGCCATCTCGATTCGTCATCGGGAATTCTCAGTCTTCTTCTTGTCACGTGCTTAACTCTTGTTCGGGCAGCCTTTTTCTCCGCATTCCGTAATCTGCCTACGCACCCCGATTACATCGATGTCACTTTTCGTATACGGATAATGTTGTATCATTCCCAGGAAAAACTCTAAGACGTCGAGAGATGGAGCTTAACCTCAAGAAGATCTGCAAGCGTGTCTGCGACTGGCCAAAGATAGGTGAGGCCAATAGCTACCTGCGTATAAACTGACTTAGGGTCTAGGTAGGTTAGAGCGGGTCAGCCACCCTATTAACTCCTTAGATGTTGACCGTTTCAATGGAGGATTTGGTGGGCGGTGTAACGCATATGTGTGGAAAGTCTCCCTAGCCGTCTTCACATAATCGTGTTGTTGGGACTATGCTCTTTATTTATTGACCCACGAACAAGTACAACATGCACCAATCACTAAACTTCAGCACTTGTTTATATTTGCTCACGTGAAGGGCGTAATTTTGATTCGAAATTGGACTGACGTGACGGTGGTACCTGACTTTGAACTTCGTTGAACTCTGGTCCTCGTTGCCAGACTTTGTGGCCGCACAGTTGGGGTTTGCACATGTTTATAGTCGTATGATTTGGTAATGCAGTGCTGTAGAAACTACGAATCAATCTTGTCCTGGCTTTGGGATTTGTTTGAATTGGCTACGCGTTACTGACGATCAGAATGACCGTTACACACGATTTGTGCAATAACGCTAGGTTCCCAGTTGACACTGGGGCCCAAGTTTCTTTCTCGCCGGTAGGTAAAGACAAGTCACGGGCTTCTTTGCTTCGGCTGACCGCGGCAAATGGTTCCTCCATTCCTACCTACGGCACGGGGTAGCTTGTGGTCAAACTAGGACCACCATGTTTGTGTTTAATTTCATAAGGTGTTCACTATTTACTATGGAGTTAGTTGTCCAAACCTTAGTTTATCACACGACACGACATTGCATGTAGAAGTAGCGGAGCTTAAGTCACTCGCACATGCCTACATTTTACTCTTTTATGCCTCGCAGTCCCCGTCAAACACGTTACAGTGCTCACAGTCTTTCGTTGACGTTGCAGAAAGTCCTCCTTTGATGTGTGGTGATACTTGTGATCCCATTATACACCAAGACAAATACACACATACCCGATACACGCCATGCCCAGCGACCCCTATCAAACATGTGACGGTGTTGGCAATTTGCTTTTGTTGACGCTACTGAAATGTTTTTTGCATATGTGAAGGTAGCGGCGATTACATCATACACACACACACACACACTCATGCAAGCACATACAGCCAGGGCAGGACGGCCTTTCTAAGGACAGAATCTATGTGCGCCCTTCAAGCCCGCCGTCGGTCAATTGTTCTCGTGGAAGATGTAGAAAAGCTTCGCGTGCATGTGGCCAACGGATTAGGTGAGACCATGAGTAGAAAGTTGACGACAAGCATTAGGCGCGCGCACTGACAGCAGGGCCTAGGTTGGTGGGAAGAATCAGTACCTTTATACCAAACCTCTGACGCTGCCAAGGATTCGGGAGGATTTTGGTGGGCGGTGTAGCGACCGGTGGTGGAAAATCCCTCTAAAACCCTTTCGATTCAGTGTTTTTCTTAACATCACTCACTTGCTTACGCTATTGACGTGTCTTTACGAACTGTTTGTTTTTATGGACCAATTTTTGTTTGTTCGCGCCCAAAGCGCTACTTTGTCCTATCCTTGTTCCGGACCTGTTTGACGCACGCGCTCCTTGCTCACACGCTGCAATTCGGCTTCTCGTTTGTTGAGTCCTTGTGATCTCATTATTGAGGTTTGTATCTTTTTGGTTTCCTTGTTCATTCAATAATCTAGTATCGTAGAATATTACGGACAATCGCCTTTTGATTTCGGGATCCGTTGCAAATTTGGCTACGCATTGCTCAAACGTGTGTTGCAATCGCTAACCCCCAAAACGACGTCTGACAATCCAGTGAATCAGCTTGTTTTTCAGCAGTTGATCGCACAATGCTCTATTAACAAAGATGGCATGGCGGTTAAGAATTTGGGAGTGGATGGTGATCCGGTATTCCTGAAACGCTAAGTGTTGCCGTACTGCCAGAGAGAGGGTGTTCTGAAGGTGCTCACCAAAATGGAGCAAGACGGTGTCACTGCGCGTGTGGCTTCATCTAATTAGGTGACTCCGACTGTGGTGGCGATGAAGATTGACGGAGAGACACCCCGGATTTGTGATGAATACCGACTGACCTTGAATCCTCGTTTACAGAAATGCGCGGCAACTACGGTGTAGCCTGAGGACTTCATAAAATGCATTCCCGGTAGCAAGTTTTTCTCAAAAATCGATCTGGCTGATGCGTACTTGAAAATTCCGCTGCACATGGAGTCCAGACCACTAACGACTATTAACACTCCATGGGGCGTGTTCCGATAGAATTTCATGCCGTTTGGTCTGCACGTGTCGTCGGGGATGTTCCAGGCTACAATAGACGAGGTGATCGATGATATCGATGGGGTGATGGTATATCAAAATGTGCCCATTTTCGGGTACACGGAGAATGAACATGTCCACAGACTACAAAGGTTGCTGGGGAGGTTCGTGAACAAAAACGTGTTCATCCAAGCCCCCAAGTGCAAATTCGGTGTTAACGAATTAGATTTCCTCGGCTTCACTTTAAATGCAAGCGGGTATTGACCCGATCCAGATCTTTTCAAGCCCCTGAATGGCATCGAGTCACCGGAAAATCCGGCTCACTTACGACCAACTCTTGGGCGCCTGCAATGCTACTCCGGGTTCGTTCCGAACTTTGCAACAAGAGCCTAACCATTGTCTCTAGTTCAGTCCTCCGATGTGTGGCAATGAGACAAGCAGTGTGAACAGATATTTGCGCGGTCTCACTCAACATATCATTGACCGACCGATACTGACCCCATTCGCACCATCTAAGCGGACCATGCTGATCACTGACGCGTCCGAAGTGGGGATGGGAGCAGTTGTGGAACAAGATAGATTTCCAATCATCTGGATCTCTCGTCTTCCAAATACTGCAAGGAGGGGTCATTCCCAGAAGCAAAAGGAAGCTTTGGCCGTTTTGTGGGCTGTACACTGACTACAAAAGCTTTTAGGTGATCCATATCAGAAAAGTCTTTTGCCCCAGCGAAATTCGAACCCACGCATGGTCACCACCCTCGCTTTATTACCGCGAGTGTTCTACCAACTGAGCTGAGAAGCCACAACGAATGACACTCGATTTTTTGCATATGGATCGTACGGCATACCCTCCCAAATTACGGTAGCACATGGCATCCACCACGGTGAGCTAGCTTGTAGTTTGACTGCCTACAGCAGGATTTTCCTCTGTACTAGCTGGACTCCACCAGTCCAGTGAACTGGCATGTTTTCAATATATTGTCAAAATCTGCCAAATGTCAATACGCTGACTATGAAAGTACCTATCTGGAGTGAAGTTCCCGATTGTCGCCGACCGCCAGTCGTTCCAGTTACTGTATAACCCGGATAAGTCCTTCGCTAAACCCACACCTGCTATGATCCAGCTTTGAAGCATTGCTCCGGCAGCCCACAACTGTGACATCCTGCATCGACCCGGCAAGACAGTCCCGCAGGCGGACTCCCTGTCCCGCTATTCATAATTCACAACGGCGGACCAATGCCGTTTATTTTCGCCGGCTGCACCTGCGCTGAGAGAAGAATCGAGCAAGCAGACAAAAAGATACTACTCGTCTGCGACTTCTGCGATCAGAGGGAGATAGAAGCCCTAGATGAAGTTGGGGTTTCCTCAGTTCTTCGCGATGCGAGAGGAATTCTGTGTACACCCCGACGGCTTCCTTTGTCGAGGTGACCGGCTTATCATTCCACCTACATTGCGCGAGCCGGTTTTAGGTGGGCTACCCAGAGGCCACATGGGCGTGGACAAAATGAAGTCGCTGGCTCGGCAGTTGTGTCTGTGGCCGGAAGTGGATGCACTAGGGCAAAGAACTGTGATGAGTGTCTGCACAGTGTCCAGTTGAGGCCAAACAGCTGGAATCCATGGCCCGAAAGCTACATTCCATGGCATAGAGTTCATGCGAACTTCTGTGGTCCATTCTTGAACCGGTGTCACTCCCTTGTACTGATGGACTCCTACTATGAATTGCCGGAAGTGGTCCTGACGAGTTCGTATACTTCCTCGTTTGTAATCGAGATGTTGCGGAAATGCTTCAGTCGAGAGGGAATCCCACAGGTACCAGTCACCGATAATGGATCACAGTTCCGTGAGGCGGAGCTGAAATGCTGACTTGACAGAATTGGGTGTCGGCCTCTACGTACGGCACCGCTCCACCCATGTTCTAACGGCGCAGCAGAAAACTTAGTGTGTTCTGTGAAAAATGCAAAAAAATCGGCCAACCCGAGGAAGTTGCCCGACTTGGAAGGGTTTCTCGACAATTTCTTGTTGCAGTGCAGAAACGCAGTGTAAACAACCATCAAGGAGTGTCCAGCAGTCCTCTCCAAGTCCGGAAGACTACGGTCATCGCTGATGTGTCTCGACTCCAGTGTTGTCACATGCTTCCGTGGCATAGATCTTCCACCAACTCGCGGTATTATCACAAGGCAAATTGGTCAATCTATGGTCGAGACCACGGACTTGGAGGATGCATCGGTGCATCGGCGCCACCTTAGCCAAATCCATTCCAAAGTAGTAACCGGCAATGTGACCAATCGCACGGCTGAGGCGACTGAGGGTCATGTCGGGGACCGTGGTGATGACCGTAACACATCTATTCCGCACCCTGAACCGACTGCTGCATTGGCCGAGTCAGAGCCACCAGCTCCAGTCCGAAGATCAGCACGACAGGCGGGCCAAAGTGGCGAGGAACTCTTGAGGGAGGAAGGTTGTGGTGATTCAGCAGCTGTCACACGTGATACGGCCAGATACAGCTTCGTAACCACGTACACGGATGAGCCTCAACCAATCAGGATCGCCGCGGACAAGTACGACAAAAGCTACCTGTGATTGGCCATCTTCGGGTCTACCAAATGTATTCTCTAATTAAACATATTTATACAAACCCATTCTGCAATACAACTAACGTGCTATTTCGCGGCCTTTGTCTTCTTGCTACTTCCGTTCGCCTAGTTCTGGGTGGGGGGCAATTTTGATGCGGACCATCAACTCAGTTCATTACGACTATAACAGAAAGATACCAGGTATACTTCTAGTGGAGAACTTGCCTAATTTGGAACCACGTCTACCCCGCTGACTACCTTGAAACAAAAAGAAGTGGCTCATTGTCTTCCCCAACCGGCATCCCCGGTGACAGGCCCCTCTGTTGTGGGACAACAACATTGTAGTGGGGATAGCCGAACCAGCAACTGTCCGGCTTCACCATCCAACCCCCCCACTCCTGTGACAGAAATGCGGATTTTATCAAGTCATGAGCCCCAGGGCCAGATAGGGAAACAGTTTAGAAAAATGCGACAGATGAGCAATAGAGCTCCGACCCCAGGGAGGTCACAGTGATTTAGACCAATGCATCAGCAAAGCTAACAAGATGAAGGAAATCTAAGTTGAAACAGTGGGAGACGGCTGCGTTGTGATAAGTAAGATCCATTTGCTCCAGAGCGCAGTCACGGAGCTGCTATCCACCACGGAGGTGTAAAGGACATATATTAAAAATCCTGCCGTGTTCTACTAGTTTTGTGAAAGTGACCTCTTTTGGCGTTACTTTGGCGGGGTCATCCGTAGGCAACTCTTTCACACGTCTGTTTGTCTGCCTGAGACATCTGATTTTGGCTTTGAACAGTTTCCGATCGTCATGCTAGGGCCACGGGACGCTGAAACTTTGGGTTTTATCGTTGAGCCTATTTGGCAGCAGATTTATACACATTTGCACTTTTTGTGATTTTTAATTTAGTACCGTAGAAACTGCGGGCCAGCCTTGTGTCTGGCTTTGTGATTCCTGCGAACTGGCTACACGTCGTCTGATTTGCGAATATTGTGACTTACAAGGGGGCTGCGCTTGCCGGGGGGACAGGGAGGATAACAAGGTAGAAGGATGAAAGATAATGTTAGCTGGTGAAGTTTTCGAACAGAAACCCGGCGAAGCTCCGTAAACTCTAAAAACTTCATTGTGTCACTTAATATCTCCGGGAGGCCCTACGGATGTAGGAGTATATATCGTAGCCCAATCGCGATTACAGATAAGGATATTGGGACACCCCAGTATCTGATCATGACTACCTTGCAAGCACACCGAATTTCACCGGTAAGGGATTTCAACTCCTCCGATACAAATCGGGAAAGCACTTCTTATTCGAGAGACATCTACAGCAGCAGGCTTTCAATGACACCTTTGGATCACATGATACCCTTCTAGAAAGTCGGCCAGCTGACCCAATTAAGTGAAGGGGAATCTCCAAGTGTGCTTGATCTGGTGTTTGCCACACACACAGAGGAAGTAAGCGGACCAGATTTCATATCCCCGCTTGGGAGAAGCAACCATGTGGCCACCAGGATTTGGTCAAAGGGGTGCCCCCGGGGTGTTAAAAGGATGCGAAGAAACTTCAGTATTTTAGCACAGTCGCGATCACGGAAGCACGGGTAGGATCGACCAGAATGTTTACTATTAGACCGTGGAAGAACGATGGACCTTCACTGGGAACATTCTCGTTAAACTGATCGACAAATTTGCTCCACACAGACGAGTCAAAGGACCGAGCAAACCACCGTGGTGAACAAGCCAGTCTGCCAGGGCTCAACTGAAGAAGCACAAGGCCTGCTGTCATTATCGATCCACGGGTGAACACCAGAGTTTACGGCAATACATAAGAGCCCTCAGGGGCCCTATTAGCGAGCAACTAGGGCGTCAGGCTAGATCGAGCCAGCCTCAGTGCGCAAAGATGCCTAAAGTTTTGCTATAATTACGCCCATTCCTAGGCTGCAGCAAGAGTCTCCGTGGAATGTGTAATCAAGGAAAAAAGAGGGCAGTCAACAAGGGCTTAAGAGAAAGCAAGGCTTTCTGGGACTTCTTTGAAAGTGTGCATAGAAAAGACGCCGAGACAGCGCAAGACCACCATAAACCGGCAGATGGTCAATTTGGAAGGAGCCGTACCTAGTAGTGGCTGGGCTGAACTGGCTCTGAGCGGACCGAAAAGCAACAGAGCTGCGGGACCAGACCGTTTTCCCATAGCTCTTCTAAAAGCCCTAGCCGACACACTAGCTGAATGGCTGACAGCTAATCAGCGGAGCTCCAGGGCCGGGTATCTACCGACCAACAGGAGTTTGGCCCAAGTCGTCCCCATTCACAAGGGAGGCAAATTGGGGCTGGCTTCTAACTACTGCCCCGTAAACTTGGTGCCAGTCACACGCAAAGTACTAGAGGATCGGGTCAGAGATCGAGCGACTGAGCACCTGCGGAATCATCAACTGATTACCGATCATTACCTCGGGTTCATTAAAGAAATACCCTGCTCCACTGACCCGCTGTCATTTTTCGATGGTGTAACTGGCACGTTAGACGAAGAGGAACCAGTAGAGGTGTGGTACTTGAACTTACAAGAATCCTCTGATTCGGTAAACAAACGTTTCTTGCCGGGTAAACTAAAGGCACTTGGGGTGGCCCCAAAAGTTGTGAGATGGATCGAGAGTTATCTGGATAATAGGGTCTTCTTTCTTACAGATATAGGACACCAAGTCCACGTTAGCCCGGGCATGTAGTGCTGTGCCGCAAGGCACCTTGCTGGGATCGCTGTTGTTCCCAGTGTAAGTAAATGATCCCGTAATAGCGCCACACTGCCCGGGGCTCATATTTGCGAAGAACATCAAATTAGCGGGCGAACAGACCTGGAATCAACTGTTGGCCGATCTAAGTAGGATTGGCACAAGCTCAAAAAAGTGGGAGTTACCACTGAGTGCAGCCAAAAGCAGACACTTGCGATCAGGCTGAAGAAGCTACCAGGATAAGTAGTGGGACTGTCGGTTCCAGCAAGGACTGAGTCCGCTAGAATTACTTGTGTACGAGAGCCTCAAACCCTCTGAGCAATGTGCGTCAGCAGGAGTCAGGCAAATAGGGCGCTTTGCAACTTAAGAAAAGCGATGGTGTCTAGAAAGGCCATCACCATTCTGGCTATGTATGGGGGGGGGCTATAAAGCTTCGCTTGGAGATTTCCGTAAAAGCATGAGCATCTAGTCTAGTGACACAAAAAAGTATTGGAAGACCTTCAAAGAAAATTCACCCGAGAGATAAGCGGGACGCGAGGGAGGTCATAACAGGAAAAACGAAGAGCCCTAAATCTGTTCCTGCTAAAAAGTCGGGGGCTAAGTAGAGACGTGGCGGAGAGTTACAAATTGTACAAGGAAGTCATCACAAACGACAGATCATTACTGACTCGTTGTCCCAACTTTGCACTCAAAAACACAGGCATAAATGGGACAAACTTAGAGCAAACAAGATCTTAAGGGCGTGCCTCTTTCCTCGCCATGTCATGAACAAGTGGAACGAGTTTCCCTGGGGCTAAGTGACAGCAGCCTCTGATGTTGCTCTCGAACATAGAATAGGTGCTTGATAAGCTGAGGCTTTACCGGACTATGAATAACCGTCCTGAGCAGCTCCTTGTTCTGTTTTCCCCCCTCTGAACTCATCACCTCACACCTCTTTTCTCCACTCCAACTTTTCCTTGCCGCACGTTTTTATATCTCTTCCCCCAAACCGCTCCACCCATCATCGTCCCTGTCGTGTCCGGTCAAGTGGTCAAGTAGGCCATTGGGCAGCGGTGTAGGCTGCCTGTTGACCGGCCGGTGCACACTACCACGGCTGATCCCACCCACATGCATACACTTGCGCGCAGTGACTTTACCCATTCCAAGACGACTTCAGTTCAGCTGAGTTCAGTTTGCACAGGACAGGTAATGACCACGGCAAATCGAGCGTCCAGAATTCCTTCGATGTTGTGCACAACAGTTATGCACCCACTACTGCCTAGTGTATTTCGTTGAATGCCCGCTAAAAATGAGAGGGAAACGGAAAACCTCATCGCACATCAACTGCGAGAGACATTATGCATCGCGAGCGTTCACTGACACTGCATGCAATGAGCGAAAAAGTCAATTAAACCATACCCCAGGAGGACCACAGTGCCACCCGTCATCCATCTAGTTGACCTACTCAGGGCTCACTACAAGGAAATATCTCGTACCGCTTGCGATCTAGGGCACCTTTGATTGATTGGACGGCTTGCAGATCTACCATCCCACCAGGCAGACCGTTCCAACTGTTCACAACCCTGTTGCCGAAGAAGTGCCATCTAGCCATCAACCTAGTTCGGGCTTTTATGAGCTTCCTTTCATGTCCCCTTGTTCCGGAATCCAAGACCACTTGGAATGGACTATCTGGTCCAAGGCCAGAAAAGCCCTTCATTACCTTGAACCTTTCCATGAGATCCCCTCGACTTCTCCTTCCCAGCGAGAAAAGATTCAATCACAGAGTCCCTGGTCGCAAGTCTTACCCCTCTGCCCTTCAACCATTCGCGTGGCGAGACTTTGGACTTTCTGTGGGCAGGCGGCGTCCTTTTCGTAGAAGGGTGACGAAGCCTGCAGGCTAACTTCTGAGTGAGGTCGTACTATAGCCATGTAAATAGGTACGAATACCTCCGTCTACTGGCAAGACAAAGCTGATAGCAGCCTAAAGAGATCCCCACGAGCCTTATGCGCAACGGCGTTGCACTGCTCCGACCATTTGAAGTCACTTTTCATGATGACCACCAGGTCTTTAATCTTACTGACTGCCTCTATGGTGAACAGCCCTTGATCGTGAGTGACAGTTAGGCTCTCTGTTGCCCTTGAAAACAAATGGCTTTTTTCAGCGTTCAGAGGTAAGTCCCATTTGTATGCCCAGTTCAGGACGGTACCTATTTCCCTGCCCAAGTCCGCCCTACTCTCAGATCCAACAGTCTCCACATCATCCGCACAAAAAGAGCTGGGCGATTGAAGAGCGGATGCCAGGTCATTAATAAATAACAAGAATAGGACCGGGCCTAGGGCGGACCCCTGAGGTACACCACTGGTGACGCTCACCAAACTGGAGCACCTGTTCCCCACTTTGACGTAAAACGTCCTGTGGGGGAGGAAGTCCTCCAGCCACCTAAAAACTGGCCCACCTATGCCGAAAGTTTCCATCTTGCATAGCAAAAGGCGATGATTGACGGAGTCCAACGCCTTGCTAAAGTCGAGGTAGCATACCTCAACTTCTTTACCTTCGTCCAGTCGTCGAGTTACTTCATCTAAGAGGCACAGGGGATTGGTCAGACAAGGTCTCTTTTTCAGAAATCCATGTTGGGCTGGACTTAACGTGGAGTGCCCCAGTAAGTGCTGGCAGATGTGGGCACGGATGATCTTCTCCAGGACTTTACATAAGATGCTAGTTAGGCTTACCGGCATGTGGTTCTGCACAGCCGACTCAGGCCCACTCTTATGTATTGCCACGACTGCCGCGACTTTCCAGTCCTGAGACAGCTTACCCTGGTCCAACGTGGATCTGTACAACCTGCATACTGATGGGGCTATCAAATCCGCCAACGGCTTGATGATAGATGGATGAATGCCATCTGAGCCCGCTGACTTGTGGCCGTTCAACTCCTGTAGATACTTACCTACGCTTTCCTCTGAGAGGTTTAGCTCATTTAACTGAGGCGGAGGAAGCACCAGAGTTAGATCTACTCGTACCCCACTATCCATTCCATGTACACGGCCAAAGCATTCCCCCAGGGCGTCTGCTTTGCCTTGGTCATCGGTGACAATACCATAGTCTCTAGTGGATAGCGGACCTACGGCATTTTTTGTTGGGCCTTTGGACTGTACATAGCTGTAGAATGTTTTCGGCTGTCGTCTTATAGACTGGACCAGTTTGAGCTCAACTCCCCTCTTGGAAGTTCTCAGAAGGCTTACAGTCTCGTTTCTCAGCCTTGTATAGCAGTTCCAGGCTAGCTGACTGCCGGAAGCCTTGTAATGATTCCAGCTGCGGTTTCTACGTCTGATGGCCTTGGCTATTGCAGCCTTCCACCGCATGAGTTTGCCTCCCTCAATCCTTCGTTTTAAGGGTGCGAACTCTTCCTGTAGGGCAGTCAGGGATCCCTTTATGGCCTGCCAGCGCTCCTCGACAGTAGCCTCCTCTGTTGTGTCCCAGGTCAAACCCATCGCCCTAATACGAAGCCTATCTGTATCCATACTACCGAAATGTCTGACCAGCCTTGAGGGTACCTTGGGTTGCCGCATGCATGTAGAGTAACCACTATACCGGAAGAGACCGTAACAAATAAAGTGCTATGCTAGCAGGGTACCAGTCTCATTAACTCTCACTGTTCCTTCAATCCCACCTTACCGCCTCCCTGCTGAACTGCAGACTGCGTAAGCAAACTAGATCAAGGGCTGCCATTTCTAGATCCTTTTAACCTTAAAGCTCTAGGTTTTTCTTAGTATCCCAACACTGCCACACCAACTTCCGAGCCAATAATCCTTCAGAATGCATACAAAATGGCCCAACCGTCGGACGCAACTCTGCCAGCCTGCAGCATTATAGCTCAGTCCCCGGCGAGCCTACTCCACCCAGAAAGTGGAGCAGGTGCTACTGACCGCTTAAATGAACTTTATCTTTGCCCCATTCACATAAACCTAACCAGTTCATTAACGTTGTCGTCATATATTACCCTAACCCACAGCTGGAACCACGTCCAGACTGTAATCCCTATTTATTTCAGGTTCGTCGCCTCCCGCTACCTCAGTCGCCAAACTGGATAACCAAAGATGCCACTACGACTCGTACCGACGGGAGCCCAAGTGGGACCTTTCATATCATCTGGGACTGCAAGCAAGCCGTGCGGCAGGAAAAACCCCCAACTGCCTATCGTATTGATTAGGGTTTTCTTACACAAAATCACTCCTGCTGATATCAACATTACAGCCAACACAAGTAACAGTTCACGCGCAACCTGCTAAAATACCAGTCGTCATTTACATCCGTCATATCTCGCCACACTGTACTGATTGACCGACACATATCCTTCACCCCGCCAGACGAACTATACCCACAGAATATAAAACATTACCAGTAATGACGCCGAATAACACTGAGGCTCAATGCGTCAATGCACATCTATATATGTATATATATTTGTCAGTGAAACAGCATAATATTGCCCAAGTCAAGGCGGAGATTTTCCACTTTGGTATCTATTCCAACAGCCCGCTTTTCGCTCGATTCGTGCCCGGCTGGAAAATGATCCTCCACTTTTCCGGGGCCCTCCAGTTGCACTTTCACATTTCTGAATGGTACAGGTTACTGATTCTGAAATTTAACTCACCCTCATATGGAACTTGGTTACTACCACATTCACCAAAGTACAAAAATGTTCATTCATAAAATTGGTTTCACGTCTCCTTGTTTCATAACTCATTCCTTTTCTTGAACCCCGTTGGAACCGACATTCAAAGTTTGTATCAGCTTTATGGTTTGCTATTCTCTTCGCATGCATCAATTTACCCGAGTGTACTGCCATACAATCTCTTTTTCTTCATATTTGAAACTTCGCTGTTCGCAGATACCCGGTAAACAGCCGTTTTTCATGGCTTGCATCGTTTCGGTTGATAATGCAACTTTAGCAGCACGAATGAACTTCTTATTCGATATCCCCACTGTGCGCCACCGCCCAGAGCGAAACAGAAACCGGTTCAAAGTTGGCGCGGAAACCATTATTAAAGTGATCCACATAAACTATCGCTGGCTATATTTTTATACAGCTGGCACTCTTGAATTTGATACCCGAAGTTTGTGATTATTTCATTTTACTGAGTAAAGCTGTACACTATGATCACGCGCCTGCGTGTGTGTCTCTACCATAGCCGAGAAATATACCATTATTATTATTATTATTATTATTATTATTATTATTTTGACACACACGTGGTCACTCTTGCCCAGCGGTGCACAATAATGCAGTCCAGACACATCGTTGGGGAAGTTCGTTATAGCTAGATCCAGCAAGGACGGAATGCATCCAGTCCTATATCTGGTATTTTCCCTAACATGCTGGTGCAACGCACTGGCATGCAGCACTTCTAGGTAGGTTCGCTCCTCCGATCCCGGCAAGCAGACCTCAGCCACCCAGTCGATGTGCGGAAGATTGAATTCACCCACTATGAGGAACTTTCGTGCGTCCTTAACTAGTTCAGTCAAAGTCCGCAGTAAACAAAATTCCTCTTCGTGGTTAGTGCTTGGTGCCCTGTAGACACAGACAACGTTAACCCTTCTGTCTGGAAGAATGATCGTAACGGCGCATGACTGGATATTGCGAGTGCACATCTTGGTCTGAGACTCAAGGTGGTTTTAACCTGACCTAATGAGGATGGCTACTCCTTCACCAAGGCAGTCATGTCCTCTATCCTGCCTATAGACTGCAAAACCGTTACTTGTTAGGCCTTATACATGGTCTTCTTCAGAAAGCCACGTTTCCGTGACGGCAACTATTGACGCTTTTTGCTCGTCAGCTGTTTTGGTGAGTTCCGCCCATTTGTTTCTAATACTACACGCGTTAGTATATTACACCATCGCGTTTGCTCCGTCGCCTAGGTGTTTCTTGTTATCCACTCCTGTCCGTTTTCAGGCTCAACGCCTGAGATGATGACACGTTGTTTGCTCCGGACGTCCCCACTGGTGTGCGTGGAGCCGGCTGACGATCCAGAATTTCCAACGACTCCCAATCCATCTCTATAGGAGTTGCCACAACACCCAGACCGGTGGGGGTCGCACTGTCATCTATCTTCGGAAAGTACTGCCATTTTCCGTCTTCCAGCGCGTCTTCAATTACAACTATTTGCGGCCCCGCACGTGGCTTCTTTGCTACTGTCGGGATCGGGGCCTTAGAGCTGTAACCAATCGGACTTTGAGACTGAGCCACTACTAGGCGGCCCTACCAGACCGCACTTGATTGTGTGTACCGCTTGCTCTTTCTACTGGATAATTCACCCACTCATGTGCTTGCCAGCTTGAGTGCCTCTTTGCTGATGCCTTATTAAACAGATCAGTTGCATACTGTGTTCCTAGTTAATTCCGAAAACAACAGTTCCTTACTTACATCTTCACACTATTCAAGGACTGAGGGTACGCCTCGCTCTGGTACAGCAGTGAGCTGTGGCCGTGAACCTATATTATTCTACTACAAGATACCGGATTACGTTAGATACCTGACAGTTATCGCGCAGCGGGGAATCCTTGAGCTCGCAGAGCAGAAAACTGGACATTCATCGGTTTAGGCCGCAAGTCCTGCGATCTGACCCGACCCGAATATAAGGTGGAAGAGCAGGAGGAACCAAAAGAAAGTCACCGCCGGTTTAGTCAACAATACAGAGAGAGCCTACTCCACTTCGGTGCACTCTACTCTGTCGAAGAATAAGGCAGTGTAACGACGGCACGCCGAAGGGGTTGGCGGGCCGAATGGGCCAGTGCGACAGTTAAACCGATAGTGAGCTTCGAGGACTTGAAGAGCTGGAACAGCGTTACACCATGAAGTTGCACTGCGTAGGAAATGGACAAAAGAAAAACACACTAAAATGGGGTTAAACCTGGGAACTGAACTTTATATAATAAAAGAACAACACTTAGTCCACGAATAAAGGAGAGAGCAGCCCCAAAGAACTCTTTCCAGCGAAGAAACCACGACTAGACGAGCCGGTTGTCTTCATGCACCAACCCATCATTCCCATTGCCATCAGCATTTTAGTTCAGTGGTCTATCTCACTCCTGACTACTCAAGCTGCTCCAACTGTAGCTTTTCTTCGGATCGGTATGACTGAGAGCACGGGCGAAATTGAAGCCATCGCTGGGGCAGAAGTCGTCAGAAAAGGCAGAACTGGGTAAAAAAAACCAGAGGAAAGTTTAGCCCGAGATAAAGGCAGCAGTGGACAAGAGTCACCTCCAGGCAACCAGAAAAACACCGGAACAAATTCTGGACGCATGTAGCCTTTACCATGCTTGCTCTAGGCTCAGCGGCGAGGTTGATTCCCAAACTTGTGAGTGAGAAAATTAGGGGAGGAAACGGTCAATATTGCTGAGGTCAGGACCCAAGTGCAGAAAACCAGCGATGTCACCCTGGGACATGGCAACACTTTGTCATCCAGTTAACCTATCTCTGCACATGCAACCGTCGAAAGATTCCTGGAGTTAGGGATGTTGAAGGGGGATGTCGGTTCTAATGGGAGCATACCAAGACCCATGCATGTCGAGTTTCCCAGCTCCCACCACAAGGAAGATTTGTTGACTGTGGCAGGGCTTAAGCAAATTTCCAAGGGAGAAATAAGTGTGGCGCTTGATGATGAAGCAAGTATAGTCCGTCGGGGAAGAAAAGAAAATCAGGAGCTTTGGGTACTAACAAATCCTTCCTAAGGGCTCGCAGAATAAAAACGGGCAAAATGGAAAAGCAAAGCTCCGAACAGCCATCGGTCTGCTCACAGATGTTGCCCAGATCAATTATTGGAGAGCTAGACGGTCGCAAATCTGGGAGAAGAGAATAAGCTGAACCGGCCCCATCCGAAGCTCCCAGTGTAACGACCGGCCGTGAAAAACCCCCCAAAACAACTGCAGTTTGATGTTTCCCTAGCATTTATCACTTATTAACACTATTGACTTGTCTTATGCTCTGCTTGTTTTCATGAACCAAAGTTTGTTTGCTCGCGTCCAGCTTGCCGCCTTGTCATATCCTTGCTCTTGACCTGCATGACGCACATGCTCCTCCCTCACACGCCGCAACCTGGTTCTCGTTTCTGAGTCCTTGTGATCGCATAATTGAGGTTTGTATCTGTTTCGCGTCATTGTTCATTTGATAATCTAGTATCTAGTAGCAGTTCACTGGGGAGGTTTTGGATGCTTTTGATTCTTTGGTTAATGCTAGGTCACCTAGTCCTGTCAGTGCTAGCTCATGTATTACTAAGAGTAATATGGATTGCGAGAAAGTCGAGCTATTTAAGCTAAGGATATTAGACCTGGAACAACAACTTTTATCGGCTAGACAACAGACCCGGGAAGCAGAATAGAAGTAGAGACAGAACGAGCGTGAGCAGAAGGCCAACGACTACGACCTATCCGACAGATCAGGACAAATCGAAATATGAAACTCCACGCCAGTGGCCGAATATAAAACATCAACGCCACCAACGATCGATCTACCAGGAGTAGAACTGATAGTTTTCGACGGACGATCTGAACACTACTGCAAGTTCATCAGACAGGTCGAAACTTTCGCCAAAAACAAGATAACCGACCCCGGGCTAAGGCTTCTCTACCTGGCTGAATACCGTCTAGGCCGAGCGAGAGAATCTCCCGATGGGTGTACCATGCTTGACCCGGAACAGGGTCACTCGCAAGCAAGGAAGAGTTTGAGGGACCTGTTCGGCCAGTCACTCAAGGTGGCCCGTAACCCAATAGAAAGCGTGATGGTAGAGACCAAAATACCTGGGGCAACGTCCACATAATGGCTGACCTAGTGATCAAAATGCAGAACTGTTCGATAGCACTCGACCACTTAGGTTACAGGGCTGACCTCAACGCAATGCATACCTTAGAGGGCAAAGTCCGTCACCCCTCTTCCGAACTACAGGGTCGGTGGGCGGAAGGGGCGGAATGTATGAACCGAGGCGACCATGAGGCCTACTTCAAAGACTTGACAGAATGCTTGGACAGGCAAACCAAGATAGCCAATGGTGAATTTGGCCGACTCATCCAGGATAGTAACCGAGTAAACAAATCTAGTGCCAGCCAGGCTCAAACCACTGCTGGGGAATACCCGAAATATCAGCCTTGGACCAATTCACATGCCACTTCATGCGAGGCGATAGCGCGTGTAAGGTGCAGGTCCCGTGACGCTAGCCATGGGTTACCAGAACGCTCGAATTTCATCAGTGCCACGGTAGACAAACGTTAGGGAACGGCGAGGACGGCGGGGGCGTGCTTTATATGCCTCAACATCACGCATCAGGCGCAGCTTGTCGAACAACGGCCAGATGTGGTCACGAGGGTTGCGCAGGCAGACACCATGGATTGTTGCACCGGGAGAGAGAAACAACACCAGACACGAACACCAAGCTCAGTGTAATTTGTTCAACATCGCAGTCTGCCAGTAAACCAGTGCGTTTAGGAGTGGCTGCCGTGGGAGTGATGACTACGACTGGGGTGGTCAAGGCGTTAGCTTTCATCGACAGTGGATCGGACACTACCCTAGTGAAAGGGCGGTTCCCCGACAAACACGGGATCGTTAAAAGTACGACGTCGTTCTCAGTGAGCACGGTCGGACGGAAAACAAGCAACGACTGCCGGCCGGTTGAGGTCACAGTTCGTCTCCCTAGATACTAACGAGCAAATCGAATCAACGAAGGCATTTACACTACCTGATCTCCCCATGCGAGCATCAAGGTCGGTGGAAGCAATCTTAATTAGGTGGCTCCACCTGCAGGATGTGGCCGTCGTAGGCTGGGAAGACGACGAATTTGACCTCTTCATCAGCTGCGACTTGCCAGTGGCACATCGGGTACTTGACCAGAGAGTGGTCAACTGCCAGGCACCTTACGCCGTACGCACAGCACTGGGATGGATATTATATGGTCCAGTAGGGGGACGAAATTCCGTGAATTACGTGTCGGCCGAAACGGGCCGCATAGAATATCAGCTGCAGCGGCTGCATGAAAAGGAGTTTCACGACATGGGAGACGAATGACTATCGTTGTCTCAAGAGGACCACTTCGCTTTGCAAACAATGTGGCAAGGAAATATAAGCCTTAAATGACAGTTCGGAGTTCCCCTCCCATGGCACACACCAGCTGACCCTTGGGTTGATAACAGAAACCATGCTCTGCAAAGACTACTACGACTAAAAGAAAGCTTCGTTCGAGACCGGGATCTGTGGGAACAATATGCAGAATTATTAAAGCGAAACGAAGCTCCCGACTACACTGATGGGGTGCCTGCCACCACCGACGGCCGGAAAGGATCTGTTTTCTACCTCACCACCAGGTTATCGGGCCCAAGAAATCCAAAAAGCTGCGGGTGGTTTTCGAATGCACAGCCAAGTTCCAGGGCAAGTTGGTGAACGATCGCCTACTACAAGGGCCTGACTGGACCACCCCATTGATTGAAGTTCTGTGCCGTTTCAGAGTGGGTAGAGTGGCCTTTTCCGCCGACATCAGGGAGATGTTTCATCAGATGAAAATACCGGTGGAAGAACGAGATGCGTTGCGTTTCCCGTGGTGAGAGGAGAACGATCGGGACAAAGCAGTGATAAACTATGGGATGACCGTCCACCCCTTCGGAGCCATGTCATCGCCGTTTTGTGCGAACTACGCCCCTGGAGAATCAACGAACAAACGTGGAGATTTGGTCTACCAGTCGGTGGTAGATAGCGTCAGCAGAAACTTCCACGTGGACGACTATCTTGGGTCATTCGATGATGTAGACTCGGCCCTAGCGCAGTTCAGGGACTCAACAAGATTGCTAGAAGAGGGCGGCTTTCATCTATATCATAGTCCATTTCAGTGTTCTCCTATAGTCCCCTGTTTGCACTTATTTTATTCTATTGTAAACTCTGACTTTTAATCTGTGCTTCTTTTTGCTGTATTTGATTACGTATCTCAACTACGAAGCCGATTTTGCCCGCCACTGCGTTATGCGACCACCTGATGTTCAAATTTCACTTATACTTCCTTCTCTGCCGAACGTTTCATTTGTTCTGAATCCGGTGTCCCGCTCTTGTTTCTCGTACCAAAATCATTGGTTCCGCAGCTGGCGAGCCGTAGATGCCGTGTGATCTGCCTATCAAAACGGTCATTAGGCCACTTATCTACCCTCTACTACATTATCGCTTCTGCACGCTATCCGCCCCTGCCATCACCACAGAAGGCAATTCACGTTGAATTACTGCCATAACTCCTTATCCTTGCAGCGGCTTCGTGACATATGTCAATGATAATAAGCCGCCGGATACTTACCGCTTTACCACTGGCTACTTCTTCCATCAGAGCTCCTTAAATCGCTCCTTCCATCCATGGGGTTCGTTGGCCTCTTTCCTCGTGATTGATTACGTCGTCATCTCATCTTTAGACCCAACCATCCCACTAACCGTTGATTCATGGACTTTTGCATCTGAAGATCCATTCTTGTACATGCATGAGTTTTCCATCCATACACTCCTCACACCCTGCTACGTGCAAACGACTCTTTTAATCCCCCTCGATGAACTTATTTTCCTCTTTCCTAGTTTTATACCAAATCTCCTTTTATTCAGCTGGAATTTCTAATGTTGTGATTATTTTTGGTACTACTTTTGCACTTTTCCCCGTTTTTAACAGACTCCAAACACTGTCAGCCGGGTCGATCATTTGACCCCGACCTTCAAATTTGCCGGGCATTACCACCGTTTTAATTTACTGTAACGCTCTCTTTCACACTCTGCATGCACGTGTTGTACCTTTTTGCAAATTCTCATTCTGGCTTCACTACAACCATCTGATCATGCATTCTATCATGCTTCGGACGCATCCGAAATATACAGTTATTATTATTATTATAATTGGATGTCGAACGCTTCAGAAGTGCTCAAAGTCATTCTGTACCATGAGAGGGCCGAAAGGGTTAGAGATGTGGACGGCTCTCCGCTCCCTACCAAACGCACTCTAGGAATACAATGGAATGCGAAAACGGACGACTTTGTCTTCGAGATAAACGTTCCCGAACTGCCAGTAACCCATCGTGGTATACTACCTGGTGTCTCTAGTTTGTTCGATCAACTCGGTTTGGTCTCTCCCTGGCTGTCACCCGGAAGGATCCTGCTGCAGCGGCCCTGTTGTAAGGAAGTCGATTGGGACCAGTCACTGGACTGAGAAGACCGGCTGGACTGGGAGGAATTTCTGAACACCTTGAAGAAACTAGGGGACATACGAATTCCACGATGTTTGCCCCCTGGTCATAAAACACAAATGAGAGAAATACACGCCTTTTCTGACGCATCCGAAGTCAGATGAGGGGCCGTGGTGTACGGACGCTGGTGTACGGGAGATGGACAATATACTGTGAGGATCCTGTTCGCCAAAGCCCGCCTTGCTCCACCGAAGTCGGTTTCGATCCCTCGCCTTGAACTCAGAGCAGCCGTGTTGGCAGTTAGGGCGGTACAAGTGGTAAAGAGATGTTTCGACTTCTGTATCTGGTCGGCTAGGTCTTGGATGGACTCGACGATAGTACTGTACTACATTAACAACGTCAGGAGCCGGTTTGGTACTTCCGTTGCTAACCGGCTCAAGATCATCCACGACGATTGGGCCATGAACCAGTGGAATCATGTCAGGTCTGGTGATAACCCATCCGACCTGTGCTCCTGAGGTGCGACCAACTTCCGGCAACTCGACACGTGGACGGGAGGACCAAAGTTCCTGCATACGACTAAACAGGACTAGCCCGTGTACGAGCTAAAAACCCCTCTGGAATTGGAACTGGAGATCAAAGGCGTAGTGATGACGTCCATAGTCGTCGAAACAACATTCATTTTTTCACGATTGATCAGCTTTTCTTCCTGGATGAAGACGCTTTGTGCATTAGTTTGGTCGGCCAGGTTCAAGAGACATTTGCTAGTCATGAAAGAGGTCCGACCCTCCGGCTGGATACAAGTGGGTCAGATAAGCCCCAATGAACTACGGGCCGCAGAGCACGATATATTCAAGATGATACAGCGGGAGACTTTCACCCGAGAACTCAAGAGGGCGGAAGAAATGGGACCAATCGACAAAGGAATATCATCTCCGAGGGGCGACTTGAAGCATTTAAACCCTAAACTCATTGATGGACTGCTACGGGTAGATGGTAGGCTGAGCAACTCCCACTTGAGCTTTGACAGAAAGTACCCCATATTGCTGCGAGCTCGGCAACCTGTGGTGGAGCCAATGATCAAACACGTCCACGCCGTGTTGGGACATGCCGGGCAAAGTCATATGACAAGAGTCATCCGAAGGCGCCTTTGGTTGCTGAGAGGAAGAGCGACTGTAAAGCGCGTAATACGATATTGCCTACACTATAGGAGAAGCAATGCCGTGGCGGGCAAACAACACATGGCCCCGCTACCAGAATGAAGAGTGACTCCGTGTTGGTGGCCTTCCGGCGACACCGGGTTGGATTATTTCGGGCCGTTGTAGATCAAGTGTGGATAGAGGTTGAAAAAACGAAACGGGTGTATCATGACGTTCATGAAGTCACGCGCGGTACACTCAGAAGTAACGCATTCAACGACAACCGATTATTTCCTACTGGCCTTGCGACGCTTTATGAACCGAAGAGGCCTACCGGCAGATATATGCTCCGACAATGGGTTGAACTTTGTGAGCGCTCGGCGGGAACTGAAGCGTTGGCAAAAAAACATGAACAGGGACGAACTGCAGAATCGAACCGTGGCCTATGGTATACGATGGCACTTCACTCCCCCGCAGGCCAGTCATCGTGGCGGCGTATGGGAACGCCCGATCCGGTCCGCCAGGCAAATGTTGCTGTCGAGCATTGAACGACAGCCACCCAACGACGAAACGTTGAGCAACTTCATGACTGAGGATGAGAGAATCCTGAACTGCCGCCCACTGGTTTCAGTAACCAACGGCGACCCCACCCATGTGGCGCTCACCCTGAACGACTCATTGACACTAAGGTCGAATAAGGGTTTTCAAGGACCGGCAAACCTTCGTGGGAGCTACCTCCATCGGTGGAAGCAGCCGAACTATCTTGCCGAGGATTTTGGAGGCGATAGCTGCGGGAGTGCCTACCGGCTCTGCGAGCTCGACAGGAGTGAATGATCAAAGCAAGACCATTCAAGGTTGAGGATGTAGTGGTGATAGCAGACAAATACGCGCATCTCGGCACCTGGTCCTTGGGCGTGTTCATGAAAACCACCGGAAGCTCTGACCAAATGGTAGGAACTGTGAAAGTAAAGACCGCCAATAGAAGGCTAATCCGAGAAGTACGCAGCATCAGCCTCCTCGAGAGTCAAGGCGGGGAAGCCGGCAACACGGAGACCCAGCAGACTGTTCCTCACTCGTCTTCGGAGCAGGTAAAGGAAACCCCATCTGTGGGGCACTTACTACATGCTGACGTATTGAAATATCATACACCCGGACACATAAGCACTTACATGATACACGCCTGTACCTCACAAACCCCATCAAACACGTTGCAGTGCCTACCGCTTTTCGTTGACGTTACGGAAGGCCTTTGGAATATGTGGTTTAAGCTGTGATTCTATCATACACCCAAGCCCACAAAAGCACATGCAGCCAGCGCACGACGGCTCTCCGGAGGACAGCACCTAGGTTTCCTCTTCACGCCCGCCATTGATCAGCCGTTCTCATGGACGATGCAGAGTAACATCGCACCGGTTTGGCCACCAGGTCAAATGCGATCGTGAGTAGAACGTTGACGACAAGGTACTGGGTGTAACAGCCGGTCGTGGAAAATCCCCCTTTTTCCCTCGCGATTCAGTGTTTTTTCCCAACATCACTCATTTCCATACACTATTGACTTGTCTTTACGAACTGGTTGTTTTTCTGGACCAATTGTTGTTTGTTCGCGCCCAGAGCGCTATTTTGGCACATCCTTGTTCAGGACCTGCGTGACGCACGTGCTGTTTGCTCACACGCTGCTATTCGGTTTCTCGTTGTTGAGACTTTGTGATCGTATTATTGAGGTTTGTATATTGTTTACGTCATTGTTTATTTTAATAATCTAGTATCGTAGAATTATCACGGATAATCGCCTTCTGATTTCGGGATCCGCTGCGAATTTGGCTACGCATTGCTCAAACGTTCGTAACAATACTCAATAGATCTATTTGGAACGAGGAAACATCACGGAAAATGCCAAGGAAAGGATCAAAGGCAGTCGAACCCGGACAGGAAGTAATACGGCAAGTCTCTGGGGAGGTTTTGGGTACTTATGATTCTTTAGCTAATGCTAGACCGCCTAGTCCTGTCAGTGCTAGCTCATGTGTTATTGAAAGCAATATTGATCGTAAGGACGTTGATTTATATAAGCTGAGAATAATAGAACTAGAGCAACAATTACTTTCGGCTAGACTACAGGCGCATGAAGCAGAGAAGTGTACACAGAAACAGCGAGAGTATAGGACCAGTGACTTCGACACTTCCGATAGGTTAGAGTGCAATAAGGTAGGGAACCCCACGCAGGTCGCCGACTACCAACCACCATCGATCGATCTGCCTAGAGTGGAGTTAACGGTTTTCGACGGGCGAGCTGAGCAATATTGCAAGTTTGTCAAACAGTTCGAGACGTTCGTTGAAAACAAGGTAAACGACCCTGGGCAAAGGCTTCTTTACCTTACTCACTACTGCCGAGGCCGAGCGCGAGAAGCTATCGACGGATGCACCATGCTCGATCCAGAACAAGGCTACACAAGGGCAAGAAAGATTCTGAGGGACTTGTTTGGCCAACCTTTCAAAGTAGCCCGTAACCTAATAGAGGGCGTGATGGCAGAGGCAAAGAAAACCAAGGGCGACGTCTACACCATGGCCGACCTGGTGATCAAGATGCAGAACTGCTCAATAGCCCTCGACCATTTAGGTTACAGAGCTGACCTAGACGCCATGCACACTTTGGAAGGCATAGTCCGTCACCTCTCTCCCGAACTACAGGGTCGGTGGGCGGAAGAGGCTGAACGGATAAGCCGAGGCGACAGAGAAGCCAACTTCGAAGACCTGACTGAATACTTAGACAGGCAAACGAAGATAGCTGACAGCAGATTCGGCCGACTCATCCGGGACAGCAACCGAGCAAACAAGCCCGGTACTAGCCAAGTCCAAACCCCTGTACGGGAACATCCAAAGTACCAGCCTTGGACCAACACACACGTCATTTCACGAGATGCTACGGCGAAACCAAATTGCAGATCCTGTGGTACTAGCCATGGCCTACCAGAATGCCCCAAGTTCGGCAATGCCACAATAGACGAACGGTGGGGAATGGCGAGGATGGCAGGAGCATGTTTCATCTGTCTCAACACCACGCACCGGGCAGCAGCCTGTAGAACAAGGAATCGATGTGGTTACGAGGGCTGCACGGGCAGACACCATCGGCTGCTGCATCAGGCGAGAATAACCATATCCGAGGCGAGTGCCAAGCCCAGCGTGATTTGCTCAACTTCACAATCTGCCAGTAAACCGGTACGTTTAGGCGTAGTGGCCGTGGGAGTAGTGACTCCGACTGGGATAGCCAAGGCGTTGGCTTTCGTTGATAGTGGATCCGACACCACTTTAGTGAAAGAGCGGTTTGCCGACAAACACCAACTGGCTAAAGGTGCGACGTCGTTAGCAGTGAGCACGGTGGGCGGAACACAGGTAATGACTGCCGGTAGATTAAGGCTGCAACTCATCTCTCTAGACACTAACGAGGAAATTGAACCAACGGAGGCATTCACGTTAGCGGATCTCCCCATGCGAGCACCAAGGTCGGTGAACGCAATCTTGACTCGATGGCCCCACCTGCAGGATGTAACCGTTGTAGACTGGGAAGATGATGAGGTGGATCTCCTCATCGGATGCGACGTGCCAGAGGCGCATTGGGTGCTTGACCAAAGAGTGGGCGACCGCCAGGCACCTTATGCCGTACGCACGGCTCTGGGATGGATGTTATACGGTCCAGTAGGGGTACGCGGTTCCGTGAATTACTTATCCGCCGAAACGGGCCGCATAGAGTATCATCTGCAACGGCTTTATGAAAAGGAGTTTCATGACATTGGGGACGAAAGACCGACGTTGTCTCAAGAGGATCACTTCGCTCTACAAACGGTGCGGCAAGGCTCTAGAGGCCTCAAAAAACAGTTCGAGGTTCCCCTCCCATGGCGCACACCGGTCGACCCGTGGACTGAAAACAGAAATTATGTTCTCCAACGATTACTACGACTAAAAGAACGCTTCATTCGAGACCAGAATCTGTGGGAACGATACGCAGATTTGATGAAGCGAAACGAGGACCTCGGTTACGTTGAAAGGGTGCCTGTTAACACCGACAGCAAAAGGGGTATCTGGTATCTGCCGCACCATCCGGTTATCAACCCCAAGAAACCCAATAAACTGCGCGTGGTTTTCGACTGTGCGGCCAAGTTCCAGGGCAAGTCGTTAAACGATCGCCTACTACAGGGGCCTGACTGGACCACACCACTGATCGATGTTCTGTGCCGTTTCAGAGTGGGTAAAGTGGCTTTGTCTGCTGACATTAGGGAAATGTTCCATCAGGTGAAGATTCCGGTAGGAGAACGAGATGCTTTGCGTTTCCTGTGGTGGGAAGGGAGCGACCGGGACAATGCAGTGGTGAATTATAGAATGACCGTCCACCCCTTCGGAGCCATATCGTCACCATTTTGTGCCAACTACGCCCTCCGAGAATCAGCGAACAAACATGGCGATCTAGTACATCGGACGGTGGTAGAAAGCGTCAGCAGGAACTTCTACGTCGACGACTACCTTGGGTCATTCGATGATGTGGAATCAGCTCTAGAGCAGTTCAGGGGTCTGACGAGATTGCTGGAAGAGGGTGGCTTCCATCTAACTAAATGGATGTCGAACGCTTCGGAAGTGCTGAAGGTCATCCCGTATCACGAAAAGGTCGAAAGGGTAAGAGATTTGGACGGCTCTCCACTTCCTATCGAGCGCACTTTAGGAATACAATGGGACGCGGAAACGAACGATTTTGTTTTCGAATTGAACGTTCCCGAGCTGCCAATAACCCGTCGTGGCATACTATCTGCCGTCTCAAGTTTGTTCGACCCGCTCGGTTTCGTCTCACCATGGCTGCTACCCGGAAAGATCTTGCTGCAGCGGCTGTGCCGTAAGAAAGTTGATTGGGACCAGTCACTGGACCGAGGGGACCGGCTGGACTGGGAGGAATTTTTGAACACCTTGAAGAAATTAGGGGACATAAGAATACCACGATGTTTGACCCCTGGCCATACGACACGGACTGGAGAACTACATGCCTTTTCCGATGCATCCGAAGTCGGTTATGGAGCTGTGGTTTACGGACGATGGTGCGCAGGAGATGGACAATATACCACGAGGATCCTGTTCGCCAAAGCCCGCGTTGCTCCACTGAAGTCGGTCTCAATCCCACGCCTTGAACTCAGCGCAGCCGTGTTGGCAGTCAGGGTGGTGCAAGCTGTGAAGAGATGTTTCGATCTCTACATTTGGTCGGTGAGCTTCTGGACGGATTCAACGATAGTACTTTACTACATTAACAACGTACGGAGCCGGTTTAGTACTTTCGTTGCTAACTGGCTCACGATTATCCACGATGAATCGGCCACGCACCAGTGGAGTCATGTCAGGTCTGGCGATAATCCGGCCGACCTGTGCTCCCGAGGTGCGAACAACTTCAGGCAACTGGACACGTGGACGAGAGGGCCGAACTTCCTGCAATTGCCCAAACAGGACTGGCCCGTGTTCGAATTAAAACCCCCTACGGAATTGGAACTGGAGATCAAAGGCGTAGTGATAGCAACCAATGTCGTCGAAGCGTCGCCCATTTTATCGCGACTGGTCAGGTTTTCTTCCTGGATGAAGACGCTTCGTTCGCTAGTTTGGTTAACCAGGTTCAAGATAAGTTTACTAGTCATGAAAGGGCTACGGCCCTCAGGTCGGATACCGGTCGGCCCGATAGGTCCCGATGAGCTACAAGCGGCAGAGTACGATATTTTCAGAATGATACAACGCGAGGCTTTCGCCCGAGAACTCAAGAGGGCGGAAGAAGTGGGGCTGACCAATGAAGACATGCCATCTCCAAGAGGCGAGCTGAAGCGTTTAAACCCCAAAATCATCAACGGACTGCTGCGGGTGGATGGTAGGCTGACCAACGCCCACCTGAACTTCGACACAAAGTATCCTATACTGCTGCCAGCGAGACAACCCGTAGTAGAGCTAATGATTCAACACGTCCACGCCATTGAGGGACATGCCGGGGAAAGTCACGTGACGAGCGTCATCCGAAAGCGTCTTTGGTTGTTGAGAGGACGAGAGACTGTAAAACGCGTGATCCGACGGTGTGTGCAATGCAGGAGACGCAATGCCACAGCAGGCAAACAACTCATGGCCCCGCTACCAGAATGCAGGGTAACTACGGGCTGGTGGCCGTTCAGTGACACAGGGTTGGACTATTTCGGGCCCCTGTGGATCAAGTGCGGGAAAAGATTAGAAAAGCGATACGGATGTATCATGACGTGCATGAAATCACGTGCGGTACACCCAGAAGTCGCACATTCGATGACGACCGATTCGATTCTACGGGCCTTGCAAAGATTTATCAACCGGAGAGGCGTACCGGCCGATATATACTCAGATAATGGATCGAACTTTGTGGGCGCTCAACGGGAATTGCAGCGTTGGCACAAGAACATAAACAGGGACGAACTGCAGAACCGAACCGTGGCCTACGGCATACGCTGGCATTTCAACCCCCCACAGGCCAGTCACCGAGGCGGCATATGGGAACGCATGATCCGGTCCGCCAGACGGATATTGCTGTCAATCATGGAGCAGCAGCCGCCCGACGACGAGACCCTGAACACCGTCATGACTGAGGTGGAGCGAATCCTGAACAACCGCCCCCTGGTTCCAGTATTGAACGGCGACCCCACCCACCTGGCGCTCACCCCAAACGACTTATTGACGCTAAGGTCGAACGAGGGTTTCCAAGGGCCGGTAAACCTTCGTGGGAGCTACCTCCACGGGTGGAAGCAAGCGAATTATCTGGCCAAGGTCTTCTGGAGGCGATGGCTACGGGAGTACCTACCGGCTTTGCAGACTCGACAGAAGTGGATGGCCAAAACAAGACCATTCAAAGTTGGGGACGTGGTTATGATCGCCGACGAACGCGCACATTTCAGCGCTTGGTCTTTGGGAGTAGTTACGGAAACCATCAAAAGCACCGACGAAATGATAAGAACGGTGAAGGTGAAGACAGCTAACGGAGTGCTCATTCGTGACATACGCAGTATTAACCTACTCGAGAGCGAAGACGGAGGAGCTGATAACCCTGTGGCCTAGTAAACCTTTTTCACACCAGTAATCGAGGTGGATAAAGAAACACCATATATACCACACAATCTCCGTCAAACACGTTAAGGTGCTCGCGGTCCCTTCGTTGACATTACAGAAGGTTCTTTCCGATATGTGGTGATGAGTGCGATTCCATTATACATCCCGATACATACACACATGCACGACGCACTCTACATCCCGTAAACCCATCATACATGTGACAGTGTTCTTTGTTCGCCTTTTGTT